>CM042422.1:1250833-2501666 GCA_023634145.1 Thymallus thymallus
GGGTTTGAACCCACGACCTTGGCGTTATTAGCACCACGCTATAAACAACTGAGCTAACTGGCGACATAACACATTGCACAGTTGTCACAAGCCAGCGAGCATCTGCCAGTGCTGGTGCGTAAACTAAAATGTACACCAAGCAGATAGCCAAACAAGACTAGACCCTCTTGGTTGTTCCTTGTGGCAATCTAAAGCAGCTTGTGAATTAGCTCAAATGCCAGTGCTGGTGTGTAAACTAAAAAGTTTGCCAAGTGGATAGCCAAACAAGGCTGGACCCTCTTGGTTGTTTCCTGTGGCAATTTCAAACAGCTTGGGAATTAGCTAAAAATGCTGGAGTGCTTGCTTAGCATGTGAGAGCTAGCGGGATTGATGCCTGAATTCTCAAAAACACATTGCTTTTGTGCATTCAAGACATCTGCAGTTCACACTTCTTGCATCTTAGTCTTACGACAATCTACTCTAATGTAACAATGATAACTTACTTTCATGTTACACTGATGTCAAAATGTCAGCTGAAAAAAAATGATATTTCTTCATTTTTGAGGAAAAGCGCAGCACAAAAGATATAGGGGCATTGAGGCCATCAAACAAAGCTGAAGACATGATCTTTTCAGTCAAAGCGGAACATGAAGCAAGAACAAACTAATATGCCGAGATCCGGGATTGAACCAGGGACATTTAGATCTTCAGTCTAACGCTCTCCCAACTGAGCTATTTCGGCAAGCTACTGGGGACATTTCTGTGGGACCCATGGCGATGCCCTCAAGTAGAAACAATGTCAACTCTCAAAATGTACATCATGGCCAGTATTGGGTTTGAACCCACGACCTTGGCGTTATTAGCACCACGCTCTAACCAACTGAGCTAACCGGCCACATAACACATTGCACAGCTGTTACAAGCCAGCGAGCATCTGCCAGTGCTGGTGCGTAAACTAAAATGTACACCAAGCAGATAGCCAAACAAGACTAGACCCTCTTGGTTGTTCCTTGTGGCAATCTAAAGCAGCTTGTGAATTAGCTCAAATGCCAGTGCTGGTGTGTAAACTAAAAAGTTTGCCAAGTGGATAGCCAAACAAGGCTGGACCCTCTTGGTTGTTTCCTGTGGCAATTTCAAACAGCTTGGGAATTAGCTAAAATTGCTAGAGTGCTTGCTTAGCATGTGAGAGCTAGCGGGATTGATGCCTGAATTCTCAAAAACACATTGCTTTTGTGCATTCAAGACATCTGCAGTTCACACTTCTTGCATCTTAGTCTTACGACAATCTACTCTAATGTAACAATGATAACTTACTTTCATGTAACACTGATGTCAAAATGTCAGCTGAAAAAAAATGATATTTCTTCATTTTTGAGGAAAAGCGCAGCACAAAAGATATAGGAGCATTGAGGCCATCAAACAAAGCTGAAGACATGATCTTTTCAGTCAAAGCGGAACATGAAGCAAGAACAAACTAATATGACAAAACCCAGGATTGAACCAGGGACATTTAGATCTTCAGTCTAACGCTCTCCCAACTGAGCTATTTCGGCAAGCTACTAGGGACATTTCTGTGGGACCCATGGCGATGCCCTCAAGTGGAAACAATGTCAACTCTCAAAATGTACATCATGGACAGTATGGGGTTTGAACCCACGACCTTGGCGTTATTAGCACCACGCTCTAACCAACTGAGCTAACCGGCCACATAACACATTGCACAGTTGTTACAAGCCAGCGAGCATCTGCCAGTGCTGGTGCGTAAACTAAAATGTACACCAAGCAGATAGCCAAACAAGACTAGACCCTCTTGGTTGTTCCTTGTGGCAATCTAAAGCAGCTTGTGAATTAGCTCAAATGCCAGTGCTGGTGTGTAAACTAAAAAGTTTGCCAAGTGGATAGCCAAACAAGGCTGGACCCTCTTGGTTGTTTCCTGTGGCAATTTCAAACAGCTTGGGGATTAGCTAAAAATGCTAGAGTGCTTGCTTAGCATGTGAGAGCTAGCGGGATTGATGCCTGAATTCTCAAAAACACATTGCTTTTGTGCATTCAAGACATCTGCAGTTCACACTTCTTGCATCTTAGTCTTACGACAATCTACTCTAATGTAACAATGATAACTTACTTTCATGTAACACTGATGTCAAAATGTCAGCTGAAAAAAAATGATATTTCTTCATTTTTGAGGAAAAGCGCAGCACAAAAGATATAGGGGCATTGAGGCCATCAAACAAAGCTGAAGACATGATATTTTCAGTCAAAGCGGAACATGAAGCAAGAACAAACTAATATGACGAAACCCGGGATTGAAACAGGGACATTTAGATCTTCAGTCTAACGCTCTCCCAACTGAGCTATTTCGGCAAGCTACTAGGGACATTTCTGTGGGACCCATGGCGATGCCCTCAAGTGGAAACAATGTCAACTCTCAAAATGTACATCATGGCCAGTATGGGGTTTGAACCCACGACCTTGGCGTTATTAGCACCACGCTCTAACCAACTGAGCTAACCGGCCACATAACACATTGCACAGTTGTTACAAGCCAGCGAGCATCTGCCAGTGCTGGTGCGTAAACTAAAATGTACACCAAGCAGATAGCCAAACAAGACTAGACCCTCTTGGTTGTTCCTTGTGGCAATCTAAAGCAGCTTGTGAATTAGCTCAAATGCCAGTGCTGGTGTGTAAACTAAAAAGTTTGCCAAGTGGATAGCCAAACAAGGCTGGACCCTCTTGGTTGTTTCCTGTGGCAATTTCAAACAGCTTGGGAATTAGCTAAAAATGCTAGAGTGCTTGCTTAGCATGTGAGAGCTAGTGGGATTGATGCCTGAATTCTCAAAAACACATTGCTTTTGTGCATTCAAGACATCTGCAGTTCACACTTCTCGCATCTTAGTCTTACGACAATCTACTCTAATGTAACAATGATAACTTACTTTCATGTAACACTGATGTCAAAATGTCAGCTGAAAAAAAATGATATTTCTTCATTTTTGAGGAAAAGCGCAGCACAAAAGATATAAGGGCATTGAGGCCATCAAACAAAGTTGAAGACATGATCTTTTCAGTCAAAGCGGAACATGAAGCAAGAACAAACTAATATGCCGAGATCCGGGATTGAACCAGGGACATTTAGATCTTCAGTCTAACGCTCTCCTAACTGAGCTATTTCGGCAAGCAACTGGGGACATTTCTGTGGGACCCATGGCGATGCCCTCAAGTGGAAACAATGTCAACTCTCAAAATGCACATCATGGCAGGTATGGGGTTTGAACCCACGACCTTGGCGTTATTAGCACCACGCTCTAACCAACTGAGCTAACCGGCCACATAACACATTGCACAGTTGTTACAAGCCAGCGAGCATCTGCCAGTGCTGGTGCGTAAACTAAAATGTACACCAAGCAGATAGCCAAACAAGACTAGACCCTCTTGGTTGTTCCCTGTGGCAATCTAAAGCAGCTTGTGAATTAGCTCAAATGCCAGTGCTGGTGTGTAAACTAAAAAGTTTGCCAAGTGGATAGCCAAACAAGGCTGGACCCTCTTGGTTGTTTCCTGTGGCAATTTCAAACAGCTTGGGAATTAGCTAAAAATGCTGGAGTGCTTGCTTAGCATGTGAGAGCTAGCGGGATTGATGCCTGAATTCTCAAAAACACATTGCTTTTGTGCATTCAAGACATCTGCAGTTCACACTTCTTGCATCTTAGTCTTACGACAATCTACTCTAATGTAACAATGATAACTTACTTTCATGTAAAATTGATGTCAAAATGTCAGCTGAAAAAAAATGATATTTCTTCATTTTTGAGGAAAAGCGCAGCACAAAAGATATAGGGGCATTGAGGCCATCAAACAAAGCTGAAGACATGATCTTTTCAGTCAAAGCGGAACATGAAGCAAGAACAAACTAATTTGCCGAAACCCGGGATTGAACCAGGGACATTTAGATCTTCAGTCTAACGCTCTCCCAACTGAGCTATTTCGGCAAGCTACTGGGGACATTTCTGTGGGACCCATGGCGATGCCCTCAAGTGGAAACAATGTCAACTCTCAAAATGTACATCATGGCCAGTATGGGGTTTGAACCCACGACCTTGGCGTTATTAGCACCACGCTCTAACCAACTGAGATAACCGGCCACATAACACATTGCACAGTTGTTACAAGCCAGCGAGCATCTGCCAGTGCTGGTGCGTAAACTAAAATGTACACCAAGCAGATAGCCAAACAAGACTAGACCCTCTTGGTTGTTCCCTGTGGCAATCTAAAGCAGCTTGTGAATTAGCTCAAATGCCAGTGCTGGTGTGTAAACTAAAAAGTTTGCCAAGTGGATAGCCAAACAAGGCTGGACCCTCTTGGTTGTTTCCTGTGGCAATTTCAAACAGCTTGGGAATTAGCTAAAAATGCTGGAGTGCTTGCTTAGCATGTGAGAGCTAGCGGGATTGATGCCTGAATTCTCAAAAACACATTGCTTTTGTGCATTCAAGACATCTGCAGTTCACACTTCTTGCATCTTAGTCTTACGACAATCTACTCTAATGTAACAATGATAACTTACTTTCATGTAACACTGATGTCAAAATGTCAGCTGAAAAAAAATGATATTTCTTCATTTTTGAGGAAAAGCGCAGCACAAAAGATATAGGGGCATTGAGGCCATCAAAAAAAGCTGAAGACATGATCTTTTCAGTCAAAGCGGAACATGAAGCAAGAACAAACTAATATGCCGAAACCCGGGATTGAACCAGGGACATTTAG
The DNA here is from genome assembly GCA_023634145.1 of Thymallus thymallus. Taxonomy (NCBI): domain Eukaryota; kingdom Metazoa; phylum Chordata; class Actinopteri; order Salmoniformes; family Salmonidae; genus Thymallus; species Thymallus thymallus. Next base: position 1,255,571 of record CM042422.1, read on the forward strand.
ATCTTCAGTCTAACGCTCTCCCAACTGAGCTATTTCGGCAAGCTACTGGGGATATTTCTGTGGGACCCATGCCGATGCCCTCAAGTAGAAACAATGTCAACTCTCAAAATGTACATCATGGCCAGTATGGGGTTTGAACCCACGACCTTGGCGTTATTAGCACCACGCTATAAACAACTGAGCTAACTGGCGACATAACACATTGCACAGTTGTTACAAGCCAGCGAGCATCTGCCAGTGCTGGTGCGTAAACTAAAATGTACACCAAGCAGATAGCCAAACAAGACTAGACCCTCTTGGTTGTTCCTTGTGGCAATCTAAAGCAGCTTGTGAATTAGCTCAAATGCCAGTGCTGGTGTGTAAACTAAAAAGTTTGCCAAGTGGATAGCCAAACAAGGCTGGACCCTCTTGGTTGTTTCCTGTGGCAATTTCAAACAGCTTGGGAATTAGCTAAAAATGCTAGAGTGCTTGCTTAGCATGTGAGAGCTAGCGGGATTGATGCCTGAATTCTCAAAAACACATTGCTTTTGTGCATTCAAGACATCTGCAGTTCACACTTCTTGCATCTTAGTCTTACGACAATCTACTCTAATGTAACAATGATAACTTACTTTCATGTTACACTGATGTCAAAATGTCAGCTGAAAAAAAATGATATTTCTTCATTTTTGAGGAAAAGCGCAGCACAAAAGATATAGGGGCATTGAGGCCATCAAACAAAGCTGAAGACATGATCTTTTCAGTCAAAGCGGAACATGAAGCAAGAACAAACTAATATGCCGAGATCCGGGATTGAACCAGGGACATTTAGATCTTCAGTCTAACGCTCTCCCAACTGAGCTATTTCGGCAAGCTACTGGGGACATTTCTGTGGGACCCATGGCGATGCCCTCAAGTAGAAACAATGTCAACTCTCAAAATGTACATCATGGCCAGTATTGGGTTTGAACCCACGACCTTGGCGTTATTAGCACCACGCTCTAACCAACTGAGCTAACCGGCCACATAACACATTGCACAGCTGTTACAAGCCAGCGAGCATCTGCCAGTGCTGGTGCGTAAACTAAAATGTACACCAAGCAGATAGCCAAACAAGACTAGACCCTCTTGGTTGTTCCTTGTGGCAATCTAAAGCAGCTTGTGAATTAGCTCAAATGCCAGTGCTGGTGTGTAAACTAAAAAGTTTGCCAAGTGGATAGCCAAACAAGGCTGGACCCTCTTGGTTGTTTCCTGTGGCAATTTCAAACAGCTTGGGAATTAGCTAAAATTGCTAGAGTGCTTGCTTAGCATGTGAGAGCTAGCGGGATTGATGCCTGAATTCTCAAAAACACATTGCTTTTGTGCATTCAAGACATCTGCAGTTCACACTTCTTGCATCTTAGTCTTACGACAATCTACTCTAATGTAACAATGATAACTTACTTTCATGTAACACTGATGTCAAAATGTCAGCTGAAAAAAAATGATATTTCTTCATTTTTGAGGAAAAGCGCAGCACAAAAGATATAGGAGCATTGAGGCCATCAAACAAAGCTGAAGACATGATCTTTTCAGTCAAAGCGGAACATGAAGCAAGAACAAACTAATATGACAAAACCCAGGATTGAACCAGGGACATTTAGATCTTCAGTCTAACGCTCTCCCAACTGAGCTATTTCGGCAAGCTACTAGGGACATTTCTGTGGGACCCATGGCGATGCCCTCAAGTGGAAACAATGTCAACTCTCAAAATGTACATCATGGACAGTATGGGGTTTGAACCCACGACCTTGGCGTTATTAGCACCACGCTCTAACCAACTGAGCTAACCGGCCACATAACACATTGCACAGTTGTTACAAGCCAGCGAGCATCTGCCAGTGCTGGTGCGTAAACTAAAATGTACACCAAGCAGATAGCCAAACAAGACTAGACCCTCTTGGTTGTTCCTTGTGGCAATCTAAAGCAGCTTGTGAATTAGCTCAAATGCCAGTGCTGGTGTGTAAACTAAAAAGTTTGCCAAGTGGATAGCCAAACAAGGCTGGACCCTCTTGGTTGTTTCCTGTGGCAATTTCAAACAGCTTGGGGATTAGCTAAAAATGCTAGAGTGCTTGCTTAGCATGTGAGAGCTAGCGGGATTGATGCCTGAATTCTCAAAAACACATTGCTTTTGTGCATTCAAGACATCTGCAGTTCACACTTCTTGCATCTTAGTCTTACGACAATCTACTCTAATGTAACAATGATAACTTACTTTCATGTAACACTGATGTCAAAATGTCAGCTGAAAAAAAATGATATTTCTTCATTTTTGAGGAAAAGCGCAGCACAAAAGATATAGGGGCATTGAGGCCATCAAACAAAGCTGAAGACATGATATTTTCAGTCAAAGCGGAACATGAAGCAAGAACAAACTAATATGACGAAACCCGGGATTGAAACAGGGACATTTAGATCTTCAGTCTAACGCTCTCCCAACTGAGCTATTTCGGCAAGCTACTAGGGACATTTCTGTGGGACCCATGGCGATGCCCTCAAGTGGAAACAATGTCAACTCTCAAAATGTACATCATGGCCAGTATGGGGTTTGAACCCACGACCTTGGCGTTATTAGCACCACGCTCTAACCAACTGAGCTAACCGGCCACATAACACATTGCACAGTTGTTACAAGCCAGCGAGCATCTGCCAGTGCTGGTGCGTAAACTAAAATGTACACCAAGCAGATAGCCAAACAAGACTAGACCCTCTTGGTTGTTCCTTGTGGCAATCTAAAGCAGCTTGTGAATTAGCTCAAATGCCAGTGCTGGTGTGTAAACTAAAAAGTTTGCCAAGTGGATAGCCAAACAAGGCTGGACCCTCTTGGTTGTTTCCTGTGGCAATTTCAAACAGCTTGGGAATTAGCTAAAAATGCTAGAGTGCTTGCTTAGCATGTGAGAGCTAGTGGGATTGATGCCTGAATTCTCAAAAACACATTGCTTTTGTGCATTCAAGACATCTGCAGTTCACACTTCTCGCATCTTAGTCTTACGACAATCTACTCTAATGTAACAATGATAACTTACTTTCATGTAACACTGATGTCAAAATGTCAGCTGAAAAAAAATGATATTTCTTCATTTTTGAGGAAAAGCGCAGCACAAAAGATATAAGGGCATTGAGGCCATCAAACAAAGTTGAAGACATGATCTTTTCAGTCAAAGCGGAACATGAAGCAAGAACAAACTAATATGCCGAGATCCGGGATTGAACCAGGGACATTTAGATCTTCAGTCTAACGCTCTCCTAACTGAGCTATTTCGGCAAGCAACTGGGGACATTTCTGTGGGACCCATGGCGATGCCCTCAAGTGGAAACAATGTCAACTCTCAAAATGCACATCATGGCAGGTATGGGGTTTGAACCCACGACCTTGGCGTTATTAGCACCACGCTCTAACCAACTGAGCTAACCGGCCACATAACACATTGCACAGTTGTTACAAGCCAGCGAGCATCTGCCAGTGCTGGTGCGTAAACTAAAATGTACACCAAGCAGATAGCCAAACAAGACTAGACCCTCTTGGTTGTTCCCTGTGGCAATCTAAAGCAGCTTGTGAATTAGCTCAAATGCCAGTGCTGGTGTGTAAACTAAAAAGTTTGCCAAGTGGATAGCCAAACAAGGCTGGACCCTCTTGGTTGTTTCCTGTGGCAATTTCAAACAGCTTGGGAATTAGCTAAAAATGCTGGAGTGCTTGCTTAGCATGTGAGAGCTAGCGGGATTGATGCCTGAATTCTCAAAAACACATTGCTTTTGTGCATTCAAGACATCTGCAGTTCACACTTCTTGCATCTTAGTCTTACGACAATCTACTCTAATGTAACAATGATAACTTACTTTCATGTAAAATTGATGTCAAAATGTCAGCTGAAAAAAAATTATATTTCTTCATTTTTGAGGAAAAGCGCAGCACAAAAGATATAGGGGCATTGAGGCCATCAAACAAAGCTGAAGACATGATCTTTTCAGTCAAAGCGGAACATGAAGCAAGAACAAACTAATTTGCCGAAACCCAGGATTGAACCAGGGACATTTAGATCTTCAGTCTAACGCTCTCCCAACTGAGCTATTTCGGCAAGCTACTGGGGACATTTCTGTGGGACCCATGGCGATGCCCTCAAGTGGAAACAATGTCAACTCTCAAAATGTACATCATGGCCAGTATGGGGTTTGAACCCACGACCTTGGCGTTATTAGCACCACGCTATAAACAACTGAGCTAACTGGCGACATAACACATTGCACAGTTGTTACAAGCCAGCGAGCATCTGCCAGTGCTGGTGCGTAAACTAAAATGTACACCAAGCAGATAGCCAAACAAGACTAGACCCTCTTGGTTGTTCCTTGTGGCAATCTAAAGCAGCTTGTGAATTAGCTCAAATGCCAGTGCTGGTGTGTAAACTAAAAAGTTTGCCAAGTGGATAGCCAAACAAGGCTGGACCCTCTTGGTTGTTTCCTGTGGCAATTTCAAACAGCTTGGGAATTAGCTAAAAATGCTAGAGTGCTTGCTTAGCATGTGAGAGCTAGCGGGATTGATGCCTGAATTCTCAAAAACACATTGCTTTTGTGCATTCAAGACATCTGCAGTTCACACTTCTTGCATCTTAGTCTTACGACAATCTACTCTAATGTAACAATGATAACTTACTTTCATGTTACACTGATGTCAAAATGTCAGCTGAAAAAAAATGATATTTCTTCATTTTTGAGGAAAAGCGCAGCACAAAAGATATAGGAGCATTGAGGCCATCAAACAAAGCTGAAGACATGATCTTTTCAGTCAAAGCGGAACATGAAGCAAGAACAAACTAATATGCCGAGATCCGGGATTGAACCAGGGACATTTAGATCTTCAGTCTAACGCTCTCCCAACTGAGCTATTTCGGCAAGCTACTGGGGACATTTCTGTGGGACCCATGGCGATGCCCTCAAGTAGAAACAATGTCAACTCTCAAAATGTACATCATGGCCAGTATTGGGTTTGAACCCACGACCTTGGCGTTATTAGCACCACGCTCTAACCAACTGAGCTAACCGGCCACATAACACATTGCACAGCTGTTACAAGCCAGCGAGCATCTGCCAGTGCTGGTGCGTAAACTAAAATGTACACCAAGCAGATAGCCAAACAAGACTAGACCCTCTTGGTTGTTCCTTGTGGCAATCTAAAGCAGCTTGTGAATTAGCTCAAATGCCAGTGCTGGTGTGTAAACTAAAAAGTTTGCCAAGTGGATAGCCAAACAAGGCTGGACCCTCTTGGTTGTTTCCTGTGGCAATTTCAAACAGCTTGGGAATTAGCTAAAATTGCTAGAGTGCTTGCTTAGCATGTGAGAGCTAGCGGGATTGATGCCTGAATTCTCAAAAACACATTGCTTTTGTGCATTCAAGACATCTGCAGTTCACACTTCTTGCATCTTAGTCTTACGACAATCTACTCTAATGTAACAATGATAACTTACTTTCATGTAACACTGATGTCAAAATGTCAGCTGAAAAAAAATGATATTTCTTCATTTTTGAGGAAAAGCGCAGCACAAAAGATATAGGAGCATTGAGGCCATCAAACAAAGCTGAAGACATGATCTTTTCAGTCAAAGCGGAACATGAAGCAAGAACAAACTAATATGACAAAACCCAGGATTGAACCAGGGACATTTAGATCTTCAGTCTAACGCTCTCCCAACTGAGCTATTTCGGCAAGCTACTAGGGACATTTCTGTGGGACCCATGGCGATGCCCTCAAGTGGAAACAATGTCAACTCTCAAAATGTACATCATGGACAGTATGGGGTTTGAAACCACGACCTTGGCGTTATTAGCACCACGCTCTAACCAACTGAGCTAACCGGCCACATAACACATTGCACAGTTGTTACAAGCCAGCGAGCATCTGCCAGTGCTGGTGCGTAAACTAAAATGTACACCAAGCAGATAGCCAAACAAGACTAGACCCTCTTGGTTGTTCCTTGTGGCAATCTAAAGCAGCTTGTGAATTAGCTCAAATGCCAGTGCTGGTGTGTAAACTAAAAAGTTTGCCAAGTGGATAGCCAAACAAGGCTGGACCCTCTTGGTTGTTTCCTGTGGCAATTTCAAACAGCTTGGGGATTAGCTAAAAATGCTAGAGTGCTTGCTTAGCATGTGAGAGCTAGCGGGATTGATGCCTGAATTCTCAAAAACACATTGCTTTTGTGCATTCAAGACATCTGCAGTTCACACTTCTTGCATCTTAGTCTTACGACAATCTACTCTAATGTAACAATGATAACTTACTTTCATGTAACACTGATGTCAAAATGTCAGCTGAAAAAAAATGATATTTCTTCATTTTTGAGGAAAAGCGCAGCACAAAAGATATAGGGGCATTGAGGCCATCAAACAAAGCTGAAGACATGATATTTTCAGTCAAAGCGGAACATGAAGCAAGAACAAACTAATATGACGAAACCCGGGATTGAAACAGGGACATTTAGATCTTCAGTCTAACGCTCTCCCAACTGAGCTATTTCGGCAAGCTACTAGGGACATTTCTGTGGGACCCATGGCGATGCCCTCAAGTGGAAACAATGTCAACTCTCAAAATGTACATCATGGCCAGTATGGGGTTTGAACCCACGACCTTGGCGTTATTAGCACCACGCTCTAACCAACTGAGCTAACCGGCCACATAACACATTGCACAGTTGTTACAAGCCAGCGAGCATCTGCCAGTGCTGGTGCGTAAACTAAAATGTACACCAAGCAGATAGCCAAACAAGACTAGACCCTCTTGGTTGTTCCTTGTGGCAATCTAAAGCAGCTTGTGAATTAGCTCAAATGCCAGTGCTGGTGTGTAAACTAAAAAGTTTGCCAAGTGGATAGCCAAACAAGGCTGGACCCTCTTGGTTGTTTCCTGTGGCAATTTCAAACAGCTTGGGAATTAGCTAAAAATGCTAGAGTGCTTGCTTAGCATGTGAGAGCTAGTGGGATTGATGCCTGAATTCTCAAAAACACATTGCTTTTGTGCATTCAAGACATCTGCAGTTCACACTTCTCGCATCTTAGTCTTACGACAATCTACTCTAATGTAACAATGATAACTTACTTTCATGTAACACTGATGTCAAAATGTCAGCTGAAAAAAAATGATATTTCTTCATTTTTGAGGAAAAGCGCAGCACAAAAGATATAGGGGCATTGAGGCCATCAAACAAAGTTGAAGACATGATCTTTTCAGTCAAAGCGGAACATGAAGCAAGAACAAACTAATATGCCGAGATCCGGGATTGAACCAGGGACATTTAGATCTTCAGTCTAACGCTCTCCTAACTGAGCTATTTCGGCAAGCAACTGGGGATATTTCTGTGGGACCCCTGGCGATGCCCTCAAGTGGAAACAATGTCAACTCTCAAAATGCACATCATGGCCAGTATGGGGTTTGAACCCACGACCTTGGCGTTATTAGCACCACGCTCTGACCAACTGAGCTAACCGGCCACATAACACATTGCACAGTTGTTACAAGCCAGCGAGCATCTGCCAGTGCTGGTAAGTAAACTAAAATGTACACCAAGCAGATAGCCAAACAAGACTAGACCCTCTTGGTTGTTCCTTGTGGCAATCTAAAGCAGCTTGTGAATTAGCTCAAATGCCAGTGCTGGTGTGTAAACTAAAAAGTTTGCCAAGTGGATAGCCAAACAAGGCTGGACCCTCTTGGTTGTTTCCTTTGGCAATTTCAAACAGCTTGGGAATTAGCTAAAAATGCTAGAGTGCTTGCTTAGCATGTGAGAGCTAGCGGGATTGATGCCTGAATTCTCAAAAACACATTGCTTTTGTGCATTCAAGACATCTGCAGTTCACACTTCTTGCATCTTAGTCTTACGACAATCTACTCTAATATAACAATGATAACTTACTTTCATGTAACACTGATGTCAAAATGTCAGCTGAAAAAAAATGATATTTCTTAATTTTTGAGGAAAAGCGCAGCACAAAAGATATAGGGGCATTGAGGCCATCAAACAAAGCTGAAGACATGATCTTTTCAGTCAAAGCGGAACATAAAGCAAGAACAAACTAATATGCCGAAACCCGGGATTGAACCAGGGACGTTTAGATCTTCAGTCTAACGCTCTCCCAACTGAGCTATTTCGGCAAGCTACTGGGGACATTTCTGTGGGACCCATGGCGATGCCCTCAAGTGGAAACAATGTCAACTCTCAAAATACACATCATGGCCAGTATGTGGTTTGAACCCACGACCTTGGCGTTATTAGCACCATGCTCTAACCAACTGAGCTAACCGGCCACATAACACATTGCACAGTTGTTACAAGCCAGCGAGCATCTGCCAGTGCTGGTGCGTAAACTAAAATGTACACCAAGCAGATAGCCAAACACGACTAGACCCTCTTGGTTGTTCCTTGTGGCAATCTAAAGCAGCTTGTGAATTAGCTCAAATGCCAGTGCTGGTGTGTAAACTAAAAAGTTTGCCAAGTGGATAGCCAAACAAGGCTGGACCCTCTTGGTTGTTTCCTGTGGCAATTTCAAACAGCTTGGGAATTAGCTAAAAATGCTAGAGTGCTTGCTTAGCATGTGAGAGCTAGCGGGATTGATGCCTGAATTCTCAAAAACACATTGCTTTTGTGCATTCAAGACATCTGCAGTTCACACTTCTTGCATCTTAGTCTTACGACAATCTACTCTAATGTAACAATGATAACTTACTTTCATGTAACACTGATGTCAAAATGTCAGCTGAAAAAAAATGATATTTCTTCATTTTTGAGGAAAAGCGCAGCACAAAAGATATAGGGGCATTGAGGCCATCAAACAAAGCTGAAGACATGATCTTTTCAGTCAAAGCGGAACATGAAGCAAGAACAAACTAATATGACAAAACCCAGGATTGAACCAGGGACATTTAGATCTTCAGTCTAACGCTCTCCCAACTGAGCTATTTCGGCAAGCTACTAGGGACATTTCTGTGGGACCCATGGCGATGCCCTCAAGTGGAAACAATGTCAACTCTCAAAATGTACATCATGGACAGTATGGGGTTTGAACCCACGACCTTGGCGTTATTAGCACCACGCTCTAACCAACTGAGCTAACCGGCCACATAACACATTGCACAGTTGTTACAAGCCAGCGAGCATCTGCCAGTGCTGGTGCGTAAACTAAAATGTACACCAAGCAGATAGCCAAACAAGACTAGACCCTCTTGGTTGTTCCTTGTGGCAATCTAAAGCAGCTTGTGAATTAGCTCAAATGCCAGTGCTGGTGTGTAAACTAAAAAGTTTGCCAAGTGGATAGCCAAACAAGGCTGGACCCTCTTGGTTGTTTCCTGTGGCAATTTCAAACAGCTTGGGGATTAGCTAAAAATGCTAGAGTGCTTGCTTAGCATGTGAGAGCTAGCGGGATTGATGCCTGAATTCTCAAAAACACATTGCTTTTGTGCATTCAAGACATCTGCAGTTCACACTTCTTGCATCTTAGTCTTACGACAATCTACTCTAATGTAACAATGATAACTTACTTTCATGTAACACTGATGTCAAAATGTCAGCTGAAAAAAAATGATATTTCTTCATTTTTGAGGAAAAGCGCAGCACAAAAGATATAGGGGCATTGAGGCCATCAAACAAAGCTGAAGACATGATATTTTCAGTCAAAGCGGAACATGAAGCAAGAACAAACTAATATGACGAAACCCGGGATTGAAACAGGGACATTTAGATCTTCAGTCTAACGCTCTCCCAACTGAGCTATTTCGGCAAGCTACTAGGGACATTTCTGTGGGACCCATGGCGATGCCCTCAAGTGGAAACAATGTCAACTCTCAAAATGTACATCATGGCCAGTATGGGATTTGAACCCACGACCTTGGCGTTATTAACACCATGCTCTAACCAACTGAGCTAACCGGCCACATAACACATTGCACAGTTGTTACAAGCCAGCGAGCATCTGCCAGTGCTGGTGCGTAAACTAAAATGTACACCAAGCAGATAGCCAAACAAGACTAGACCCTCTTGGTTGTTCCTTGTGGCAATCTAAAGCAGCTTGTGAATTAGCTCAAATGCCAGTGCTGGTGTGTAAACTAAAAAGTTTGCCAAGTGGATAGCCAAACAAGGCTGGACCCTCTTGGTTGTTTCCTGTGGCAATTTCAAACAGCTTGGGAATTAGCTAAAAATGCTAGAGTGCTTGCTTAGCATGTGAGAGCTAGTGGGATTGATGCCTGAATTCTCAAAAACACATTGCTTTTGTGCATTCAAGACATCTGCAGTTCACACTTCTCGCATCTTAGTCTTACGACAATCTACTCTAATGTAACAATGATAACTTACTTTCATGTAACACTGATGTCAAAATGTCAGCTGAAAAAAAATGATATTTCTTCATTTTTGAGGAAAAGCGCAGCACAAAAGATATAGGGGCATTGAGGCCATCAAACAAAGTTGAAGACATGATCTTTTCAGTCAAAGCGGAACATGAAGCAAGAACAAACTAATATGCCGAGATCCGGGATTGAACCAGGGACATTTAGATCTTCAGTCTAACGCTCTCCTAACTGAGCTATTTCGGCAAGCAACTGGGGACATTTCTGTGGGACCCCTGGCGATGCCCTCAAGTGGAAACAATGTCAACTCTCAAAATGCACATCATGGCCAGTATGGGGTTTGAACCCACGACCTTGGCGTTATTAGCACCACGCTCTGACCAACTGAGCTAACCGGCCACATAACACATTGCACAGTTGTTACAAGCCAGCGAGCATCTGCCAGTGCTGGTAAGTAAACTAAAATGTACACCAAGCAGATAGCCAAACAAGACTAGACCCTCTTGGTTGTTCCTTGTGGCAATCTAAAGCAGCTTGTGAATTAGCTCAAATGCCAGTGCTGGTGTGTAAACTAAAAAGTTTGCCAAGTGGATAGCCAAACAAGGCTGGACCCTCTTGGTTGTTTCCTTTGGCAATTTCAAACAGCTTGGGAATTAGCTAAAAATGCTAGAGTGCTTGCTTAGCATGTGAGAGCTAGCGGGATTGATGCCTGAATTCTCAAAAACACATTGCTTTTGTGCATTCAAGACATCTGCAGTTCACACTTCTTGCATCTTAGTCTTACGACAATCTACTCTAATATAACAATGATAACTTACTTTCATGTAACACTGATGTCAAAATGTCAGCTGAAAAAAAATGATATTTCTTAATTTTTGAGGAAAAGCGCAGCACAAAAGATATAGGGGCATTGAGGCCATCAAACAAAGCTGAAGACATGATCTTTTCAGTCAAAGCGGAACATAAAGCAAGAACAAACTAATATGCCGAAACCCGGGATTGAACCAGGGACGTTTAGATCTTCAGTCTAACGCTCTCCCAACTGAGCTATTTCGGCAAGCTACTGGGGACATTTCTGTGGGACCCATGGCGATGCCCTCAAGTGGAAACAATGTCAACTCTCAAAATACACATCATGGCCAGTATGTGGTTTGAACCCACGACCTTGGCGTTATTAGCACCATGCTCTAACCAACTGAGCTAACCGGCCACATAACACATTGCACAGTTGTTACAAGCCAGCGAGCATCTGCCAGTGCTGGTGCGTAAACTAAAATGTACACCAAGCAGATAGCCAAACACGACTAGACCCTCTTGGTTGTTCCTTGTGGCAATCTAAAGCAGCTTGTGAATTAGCTCAAATGCCAGTGCTGGTGTGTAAACTAAAAAGTTTGCCAAGTGGATAGCCAAACAAGGCTGGACCCTCTTGGTTGTTTCCTGTGGCAATTTCAAACAGCTTGGGAATTAGCTAAAAATGCTAGAGTGCTTGCTTAGCATGTGAGAGCTAGCGGGATTGATGCCTGAATTCTCAAAAACACATTGCTTTTGTGCATTCAAGACATCTGCAGTTCACACTTCTTGCATCTTAGTCTTACGACAATCTACTCTAATGTAACAATGATAACTTACTTTCATGTAACACTGATGTCAAAATGTCAGCTGAAAAAAAATGATATTTCTTCATTTTTGAGGAAAAGCGCAGCACAAAAGATATAGGGGCATTGAGGCCATCAAACAAAGCTGAAGACATGATCTTTTCAGTCAAAGCGGAACATGAAGCAAGAACAAACTAATTTGCCGAAACCCAGGATTGAACCAGGGACATTTAGATCTTCAGTCTAACGCTCTCCCAACTGAGCTATTTCGGCAAGCTACTGGGGACATTTCTGTGGGACCCATGGCGATGCCCTCAAGTGGAAACAATGTCAACTCTCAAAATGAACATCATGGCCAGTATGGGGTTTGAACACACGACCTTGGCGTTATTAGCACCACGCTCTAACCAACTGAGCTAACTGGCCACATAACACATTGCACAGTTGTTACAAGCCAGCGAGCATCTGCCAGTGCTGGTGCGTAAACTAAAATGTACACCAAGCAGATAGCCAAACAAGACTAGACCCTCTTGGTTGTTCCCTGTGGCAATCTAAAGCAGCTTGTGAATTAGCTCAAATGCCAGTGCTGGTGTGTAAACTAAAAAGTTTGCCAAGTGGATAGCCAAACAAGGCTGGACCCTCTTGGTTGTTTCCTGTGGCAATTTCAAACAGCTTGGGAATTAGCTAAAAATGCTGGAGTGCTTGCTTAGCATGTGAGAGCTAGCGGGATTGATGCCTGAATTCTCAAAAACACATTGCTTTTGTGCATTCAAGACATCTGCAGTTCACACTTCTTGCATCTTAGTCTTACGACAATCTACTCTAATGTAACAATGATAACTTACTTTCATGTAACACTGATGTCAAAATGTCAGCTGAAAAAAAATGATATTTCTTCATTTTTGAGGAAAAGCGCAGCACAAAAGATATAGGGGCATTGAGGCCATCAAAAAAAGCTGAAGACATGATCTTTTCAGTCAAAGCGGAACATGAAGCAAGAACAAACTAATATGCCGAAACCCGGGATTGAACCAGGGACATTTAGATCTTCAGTCTAACGCTCTCCCAACTGAGCTATTTCGGCAAGCTACTGGGGATATTTCTGTGGGACCCATGGCGATGCCCTCAAGTAGAAACAATGTCAACTCTCAAAATGTACATCATGGCCAGTATGGGGTTTGAACCCACGACCTTGGCGTTATTAGCACCACGCTATAAACAACTGAGCTAACTGGCGACATAACACATTGCACAGTTGTTACAAGCCAGCGAGCATCTGCCAGTGCTGGTGCGTAAACTAAAATGTACACCAAGCAGATAGCCAAACAAGACTAGACCCTCTTGGTTGTTCCTTGTGGCAATCTAAAGCAGCTTGTGAATTAGCTCAAATGCCAGTGCTGGTGTGTAAACTAAAAAGTTTGCCAAGTGGATAGCCAAACAAGGCTGGACCCTCTTGGTTGTTTCCTGTGGCAATTTCAAACAGCTTGGGAATTAGCTAAAAATGCTAGAGTGCTTGCTTAGCATGTGAGAGCTAGCGGGATTGATGCCTGAATTCTCAAAAACACATTGCTTTTGTGCATTCAAGACATCTGCAGTTCACACTTCTTGCATCTTAGTCTTACGACAATCTACTCTAATGTAACAATGATAACTTACTTTCATGTAAAATTGATGTCAAAATGTCAGCTGAAAAAAAATGATATTTCTTCATTTTTGAGGAAAAGCGCAGCACAAAAGATATAGGGGCATTGAGGCCATCAAACAAAGCTGAAGACATGATCTTTTCAGTCAAAGCGGAACATGAAGCAAGAACAAACTAATTTGCCAAAACCCGGGATTGAACCAGGGACATTTAGATCTTCAGTCTAACGCTCTCCCAACTGAGCTATTTCGGCAAGCTACTGGGGACATTTCTGTGGGATCCATGGCGATGCCCTCAAGTGGAAACAATGTCAACTCTCAAAATGTACATCATGGCCAGTATGGGGTTTGAACCCACGACCTTGGCGTTATTAGCACCACGCTCTAACCAACTGAGCTAACCGGCCACATAACACATTGCACAGTTGTTACAAGCCAGCGAGCATCTGCCAGTGCTGGTGCGTAAACTAAAATGTACACCAAGCAGATAGCCAAACAAGACTAGACCCTCTTGGTTGTTCCCTGTGGCAATCTAAAGCAGCTTGTGAATTAGCTCAAATGCCAGTGCTGGTGTGTAAACTAAAAAGTTTGCCAAGTGGATAGCCAAACAAGGCTGGACCCTCTTGGTTGTTTCCTGTGGCAATTTCAAACAGCTTGGGAATTAGCTAAAAATGCTGGAGTGCTTGCTTAGCATGTGAGAGCTAGCGGGATTGATGCCTGAATTCTCAAAAACACATTGCTTTTGTGCATTCAAGACATCTGCAGTTCACACTTCTTGCATCTTAGTCTTACGACAATCTACTCTAATGTAACAATGATAACTTACTTTCATGTAACACTGATGTCAAAATGTCAGCTGAAAAAAAATGATATTTCTTCATTTTTGAGGAAAAGCGCAGCACAAAAGATAGAGGGGCATTGAGGCCATCAAACAAAGCTGAAGACATGATCTTTTCAGTCAAAGCGGAACATGAAGCAAGAACAAACTAATTTGCCAAAACCCGGGATTGAACCAGGGACATTTAGATCTTCAGTCTAACGCTCTCCCAACTGAGCTATTTCGGCAAGCTACTGGGGACATTTCTGTGGGACCCATGGCGATGCCCTCAAGTGGAAACAATGTCAACTCTCAAAATGTACATCATGGCCAGTATGGGGTTTGAACCCACGACCTTGGCGTTATTAGCACCACGCTCTAACCAACTGAGCTAACCGGCCACATAACACATTGCACAGTTGTTACAAGCCAGCGAGCATCTGCCAGTGCTGGTGCGTAAACTAAAATGTACACCAAGCAGATAGCCAAACAAGACTAGACCCTCTTGGTTGTTCCCTGTGGCAATCTAAAGCAGCTTGTGAATTAGCTCAAATGCCAGTGCTGGTGTGTAAACTAAAAAGTTTGCCAAGTGGATAGCCAAACAAGGCTGGACCCTCTTGGTTGTTTCCTGTGGCAATTTCAAACAGCTTGGGAATTAGCTAAAAATGCTGGAGTGCTTGCTTAGCATGTGAGAGCTAGCGGGATTGATGCCTGAATTCTCAAAAACACATTGCTTTTGTGCATTCAAGACATCTGCAGTTCACACTTCTTGCATCTTAGTCTTACGACAATCTACTCTAATGTAACAATGATAACTTACTTTCATGTAAAATTGATGTCAAAATGTCAGCTGAAAAAAAATTATATTTCTTCATTTTTGAGGAAAAGCGCAGCACAAAAGATATAGGGGCATTGAGGCCATCAAAAAAAGCTGAAGACATGATCTTTTCAGTCAAAGCGGAACATGAAGCAAGAACAAACTAATTTGCCGAAACCCGGGATTGAACCAGGGACATTTAGATCTTCAGTCTAACGCTCTCCCAACTGAGCTATTTCGGCAAGCTACTGGGGACATTTCTGTGGGACCCATGGCGATGCCCTCAAGTGGAAACAATGTCAACTCTCAAAATGTACATCATGGCCAGTATGGGGTTTGAACCCACGACCTTGGCGTTATTAGCACCACGCTCTAACCAACTGAGCTAACCGGCCACATAACACATTGCACAGTTGTTACAAGCCAGCGAGCATCTGCCAGTGCTGGTGCGTAAATTAAAATGTACACCAAGCAGATAGCCAAACAAGACTAGACCCTCTTGGTTGTTCCCTGTGGCAATCTAAAGCAGCTTGTGAATTAGCTCAAATGCCAGTGCTGGTGTGTAAACTAAAAAGTTTGCCAAGTGGATAGCCAAACAAGGCTGGACCCTCTTGGTTGTTTCCTGTGGCAATTTCAAACAGCTTGGGAATTAGCTAAAAATGCTGGAGTGCTTGCTTAGCATGTGAGAGCTAGCGGGATTGATGCCTGAATTCTCAAAAACACATTGCTTTTGTGCATTCAAGACATCTGCAGTTCACACTTCTTGCATCTTAGTCTTACGACAATCTACTCTAATGTAACAATGATAACTTACTTTCATGTAACACTGATGTCAAAATGTCAGCTGAAAAAAAATGATATTTCTTCATTTTTGAGGAAAAGCGCAGCACAAAAGATATAGGGGCATTGAGGCCATCAAACAAAGCTGAAGACATGATCTTTTCAGTCAAAGCGGAACATGAAGCAAGAACAAACTAATATGCCGAAACCCGGGATTGAACCAGGGACATTTAGATCTTCAGTCTAACGCTCTCCCAACTGAGCTATTTCGGCAAGCTACTGGGGATATTTCTGTGGGACCCATGGCGATGCCCTCAAGTAGAAACAATGTCAACTCTCAAAATGTACATCATGGCCAGTATGGGGTTTGAACCCACGACCTTGGCATTATTAGCACCACGCTATAAACAACTGAGCTAACTGGCGACATAACACATTGCACAGTTGTTACAAGCCAGCGAGCATCTGCCAGTGCTGGTGCGTAAACTAAAATGTACACCAAGCAGATAGCCAAACAAGACTAGACCCTCTTGGTTGTTCCTTGTGGCAATCTAAAGCAGCTTGTGAATTAGCTCAAATGCCAGTGCTGGTGTGTAAACTAAAAAGTTTGCCAAGTGGATAGCCAAACAAGGCTGGACCCTCCTGGTTGTTTCCTGTGGCAATTTCAAACAGCTTGGGAATTAGCTAAAAATGCTGGAGTGCTTGCTTAGCATGTGAGAGCTAGCGGGATTGATGCCTGAATTCTCAAAAACACATTGCTTTTGTGCATTCAAGACATCTGCAGTTCACACTTCTTGCATCTTAGTCTTACGACAATCTACTCTAATGTAACAATGATAACTTACTTTCATGTAACACTGATGTCAAAATGTCAGCTGAAAAAAAATGATATTTCTTAATTTTTGAGGAAAAGCGCAGCACAAAAGATATAGGGGCATTGAGGCCATCAAACAAGATAGATAGATAGATAGATAGATAGGTACTTTATTGATCCCCCGGGGGGGAAATTTCATTATCAAGCAGCTACAACAAAAACACAGGGCAGGTGCAAAATGCCACAACGAAAGTACACAAAAGACAGATACACGGTACATGATACATAGAGCGGCAGTATGAAAAAGTATAGAAATACAGGATATCTGGAGTGCAAAAAAAAGCTATAAAAGGACATTGCGTAGTATGAGTGGTTGGCTGAATATGTACACTATACATTGGTGGATGTTGGATGGTTAACTATACTATACAGGTTGATGGCAGAGAAATACTTCAGTAGCTAATGCGTATGATATGAGCGAGGGTAATAATAGTTTACTTAATAGACAGACTGGGTAAATTAACAGGTAAGTGAAAATTTTGCATGGTTAAATTAAATTAGCTGTACAGTTAGGTATACCGTTATATTTACAGATAAGTGAATACTTGCATGTTTACACAAACTGTACAGGTAAATGACAGGAAGAGATACTTTAATAGCTAAATGTGTGTATGATATCATTGGGGTAATAATAGTAATTCCCTTAAAATACAGTCCTTAGTGCGCAGGGTTTAATTACAGACAACTGCACTTATTGCACATTTGATATACTAAAAGCAATGAGAAAAGGTGCAACTGGCAGGATACTAATATGCATTCCTGAGTGAATGCCTAGGTCCAATAATTACTTACAATATTGCATGTGATATAATATAACACCTGTACATGGGTATGTATATACAGACCTGTATGAATAAGTAGGTCCTGAGTGGATGAGTGCTGACGGAACAGAGTTACTCACGGATGGATGCATAATTGTTAAACTAGGTCCTAGCACCCCAACAGTTCCAGATCTATGTTGCCGACGGCACGGCACCCCGGTGAGGCATTATATAGTCTCATAGCCGCCGGCAGGAAGGACCTCCTGTGGCGCTCTCTGGCACACCGTGGTGGGATCAGTCTGTGACTGAAAGAGCTCCTCTGCGTCATAACCATAGCGTGCAGAGGGTGGGTGACGTTGTCCATGATGGCCAGCAGTTTGGCCAGGATCCGTCTCTCTGCCACCTCCTCTAGAGTGTCAAGGCTCATCCCCAGGACAGAGCTAGCCTTCCTGATCAGCTTATTTCCCCGAGAAGCATCACCGGCTTTGATGTTTGCTCCCCAGCACACCACTGCAAAAAAGATGGCACTGGCCACCACAGACTGGTAGAAGGTATGCAGTAGTTTACTGCACACGTTGAAGGACCTGAGCCTCCTCAGAAAGTAGAGTCGGCTCTGGCCCTTTTTGTACAGGGCCCCGGTGTTACCAGCCCATTCCAGTCTGTTGTCCATATGGACCCCCAAGAACTTGTATGACTCAACCATTTCCACATCCATCCCCTTTATAGGGACTGCAGTCAGTTGTGCCTTGGTTCTCCTGAAGTCCACCACCATCTCCTTAGTTTTGCTGATGTTGAGCTGAAGGTGGTTCTGCTCACACCACAACACAAAGTCACTGATTGTGCTCCTGTACTCCTCCTCCTGCCCACCCCTGATGCACCCTACAATAGCAGAGTCATCCGAGAACTTCTGTAGGTGGCATGTTTCAGAGTTATATCTGAAGTCTGAGGTGTAGAGGGTGAACAGGAAGGGGGACAGGACCGTACCCTGGGGGGCCCCTGTGTTGCTAACTGCCCGTTCTGACACACAGCTCTGTAGTCGCACAAATTGTGGCCTACCGGTCAGGTAGTCCGTGACCCAGGAGACTAAGGGTGCTTCCACTTCCATCCTCCTCATCTTCTCACCCAGTAGCAGGGGCTGAATGGTATTGAAGGCACTGGAGAAGTCAAAAAACATGACCCTCACAGTGCAACCTGCGTTGTCCAGGTGAGAGTAGGCCCTCTGCAGAAGGTAGATGATTGCATCATCCACCCCGATGTTGCGCTGGTATGCAAACTGCAGGGGGTCCATTGATGGACACACCAGGGGTCTGAGGTGAGCGAGGACTAACCTTTCCAGGGTCTTCATGATGTGGGATGTTAGCGCTACAGGTCTGAAGTCATTCAGGACAGTGGGGTGTGCCTTCTTGGGCACTGGGACGAGGCAGGATGTTTTCCACAGCACAGGGACCCTTTCTAGGCTCAGGCTAAGGTTGAAAAGACGCTGGAGTATTCCACACAGTTGGTCAGCACAGACCCTCAGCACCCTTGGGCTGATGCCATCAGGGCCCGCCGCTTTCCACTGGTGTAGTCTCTCCAGCTCTCTCTTCACTTGGTTGGTGGTGAAAGCCAGCCCAGGTAGGGAGGTGGGGGGAAGGGGGGTGTTGAGGATCAGTCCAGGGGGGGCAGGGGCGGAGGTGGGGTCACTGATTGTCTCAGCAGAGGTGCTGTGAGCAAAGTGGGGGTGGGATAGCCGTGAGGGTGTGTGGTCTGGGGAGCTGGAGGGGAGGTGGACAGGGCCAGTATCGAACCTGTTAAAAAATTGGTTCAGCTCATTGGCTCTGTCCTGGGTCCCCTCCGTCTGCCCACTGTTTGACTTTTTGAAGCCAGTGATATTTATCATACCCTTCCACACCTCTCTCACCTGGCTCTGCCTCAGCTTGTCCTCCATCTTCTCCTTATACACTCTCTTCCCCTCAGCAATCCGCAACTTCAGCTCCCTCTGGACGCATTTCAATTTGTCCTTGTCCTTCTCCTTGAAGGCCCTCTTCTTCTCATTCAGCAGGGCCTTCAGGTCACTGGTGACCCAGGGTTTATTGTTTGGGAAACAGCGTACCTTCCTGGTGGGTACAGTGTTGTCTACACAAAAATTAATATAGTCTGTTATGCAGTCAGTGAGTCCATCGATGTCCTCCCCATGAGCCTCACAGAACACATCCCAGTCTGTTGTTTCAAAGCAGTCCTGTAGGGCCTCATTCGCCTCCGGGGACCATCTCCTAATAGTCCTGGTGGTTGCATGCTGCTGTTGGACCATAGGCCTGTAGAGTGGGGTGAGGTGGACAAGGTTGTGATCCGATCTACCGAGGGGAGGGAGTGCAGTGGAGTTGTATGCATCCTTCACATTAGCATATAACAAGTCCAGAGTTTTATTATTCCTGGTTGGGCACTTCACGAACTGTTTGAACGTGGGCAGCGTGGAAGAGAGAGATGCATGGTTAAAATCCCCCGAAATTGCAAAGAAAGCACTGGGATGCGCTGTCTGTAACCTCGCGATAACAGAGTGGATGACGTCACACGCTGCGTTTGCGTCAGCAGAGGGCGGGATGTAAACAATAACAGCAATGGCCGCCGTGAATTCCCTAGGTAGATAGTAGGGTCTCAGGCTAACGGCTAGCAGTTCAATGTCCGGGCTACAAAACTTTTCCTTAAGAGTAATATGGTTCGGATGACACCATCTGTTGTTAACTAATAAAGCCAGCCCACCACCCTTACTCTTACCGGAAGAGACGCGATCCCTGTCCGCTGTGATGGTCTGGAAACCGTCGATAGTGACGTTCTGTATGGGGATGTTATCGTTCAGCCAAGTCTCAGTAAAACACATTAGGCTAGCTTCCCGATAAATCCTTTGTCCACGAACAAGTCCCGCCAACTCATCCATCTTGTTATGTAGACACCTCACATTGCCCATAATAATAGATGGTATAGCCGGCTTGTACTTGAACCTCCTCCGCTTTGCCTTACATTTCAATCCCGCCCTGCATCCACGGCGTCGTCTTTTCAATTCGTCCGGAATATCAAACTTTTCCCTGGGGAGCAGCAGCGCTGCGTGGGCTAAATCCAGGAGCTGGGCTCTGTTGTAAACAATAACAGTTGACGACTCCTGTCGACGTTCAGCTGCGATAAAATCCATAAAATCCATAATCCTGAACTGTTATAGTTCGACTGTAGCAAAATAAAAAATAAAACTAAAGAAATTAGACGAAAGAAAACGAACTAAAACAACAATTAATGCACGAACAACGGGACAACGGGAGCTGCTTAAAAGGCGACCACTCAGGGCGGCGCCAAACCAGAGCTGAAGACATGATCTTTTCAGTCAAAGCGGAACATGAAGCAAGAACAAACTAATATGCCAAAACCCGGGATTGAACCAGGGACATTTAGATCTTCAGTCTAACGCTCTCCCAACTGAGCTATTTCGGCAAGCTACTGGGGACATTTCTGTGGGACCCATGGCGATGCCCTCAAGTAGAAACAATGTCAACTCTCAAAATGTACATCATGGGGTTTGAACCCACGACCTTGGCGTTATTAGCACCACGCTCTAACCAACTGAGCTAACCGGCCACATAACACATTGCACAGTTGTTACAAGCCAGCGAGCATCTGCCAGTGCTGGTGCGTAAACTAAAATGTACACCAAGCAGATAGCCAAACAAGACTAGACCCTCTTGGTTGTTCCTTGTGGCAATCTAAAGCAGCTTGTGAATTAGCTCAAATGCCAGTGCTGGTGTGTAAACTAAAAAGTTTGCCAAGTGGATAGCCAAACAAGGCTGGACCCTCTTGGTTGTTTCCTGTGGCAATTTCAAACAGCTTGGGAATTAGCTAAAAATGCTAGAGTGCTTGCTTAGCATGTGAGAGCTAGCGGGATTGATGCCTGAATTCTCAAAAACACATTGCTTTTGTGCATTCAAGACATCTGCAGTTCACACTTCTTGCATCTTAGTCTTACGACAATCTACTCTAATGTAACAATGATAACTTACTTTCATGTAACACTGATGTCAAAATGTCAGCTGAAAAAAATAGATATTTCTTAATTTTTGAGGAAAAGCGCAGCACAAAATGTTTAGGGGCATTGAAGACATGATCTTTTCAGTCAAAGCGGAACATGAAGCAAGAACAAACTAATATGCCAAGACCCGGGATTGAACCAGGGACATTTAGATCTTCAGTCTAACGCTCTCCCCACTGAGCTATTTCGGCAAGCTATTAGGGACATTTCTGTGGGACCCATGGCGATGCCCTCAAGTAGAAACAATGTCAACTCTCAAAATGTACATCATGGCTAGTATGGGGTTTGAACCCACGACCTTGGCGTTATTAGCACCACACTCTAACCAACTGAGCTAACCGGCCACATAACACATTGCACAGTTGTTACAAGCCAGCGAGCATCTGCCAGTGCTGGTGCGTAAACTAAAATGTACACCAAGCAGATAGCCAAACAAGACTAGACCCTCTTGGTTGTTCCTTGTGGCAATCTAAAGCAGCTTGTGAATTAGCTCAAATGCCAGTGCTGGTGTGTAAACTAAAAAGTTTGCCAAGTGGATAGCCAAACAAGGCTGGACCCTCCTGGTTGTTTCCTGTGGCAATTTCAAACAGCTTGGGAATTAGCTAAAAATGCTAGAGTGCTTGCTTAGCATGTGAGAGCTAGCGGGATTGATGCCTGAATTCTCAAAAACACATTGCTTTTGTGCATTCAAGACATCTGCAGTTCACACTTCTTGCATCTTAGTCTTACGACAATCTACTCTAATGTAACAATGATAACTTACTTTCATGTAACACTGATGTCAAAATGTCAGCTGAAAAAAAATGATATTTCTTCATTTTTGAGGAAAAGCGCAGCACAAAAGATATAGGGGCATTGAGGCCATCAAACAAAGCTGAAGACATGATCTTTTCAGTCAAAGCGGAACATGAAGCAAGAACAAACTAATATGCCGAAACACGGGATTGAACCAGGGACATTTAGATCTTCAGTCTACCGCTCTCCCAACTGAGCTATTTCGGCAAGCTACTGGGGACATTTCTGTGGTACCCAAGGCGATGCCCTCAAGTAGAAACAATGTCAACTCTCAAAATGTACATCATGGCTAGTATGGGGTTTGAACCCACGACCTTGGCGTTATTAGCACCACGCTCTAACCAACTGAGCTAACCCACCACATAACACATTGCACAGTTGTTACAAGCCAGCGAGCATCTGCCAGTGCTGGTGCGTAAACTAAAATGTACACCAAGCAGATAGCCAAACAAGACTAGACCCTCTTGGTTGTTCCTTGTGGCAATCTAAAGCAGCTCTAATGTAACAATGATAACTTACTTTCATGTAACACTGATGTCAAAATGTCAGCTGAAAAAAATTGATATTTCTTAATTTTTGAGGAAAAGCGCAGCACAAAATGTTTAGGGGCATTGAGGCAATCAAACAAAGCTGAAGACATGATCTTTTCAGTCAAAGCGGAACATGAAGCAAGAACAAACTAATATGCCGAGACCCGGGATTGAACCAGGGACATTTAGATCTTCAGTCTAACACTCTCCCAACTGAGCTATTTCGGCAAGCTACTGGGGACATTTCTGTGGGACCCATGGCGATGCCCTCAAGTAGATACAATGTCAACTCTCAAAATGTACATCATGGCCAGTGTGGGGTTTGAACCCACGACCTTGGCGTTATTAGCACCACACTCTAACCAACTGAGCTAACCGGCCACATAACACATTGCACAGTTGTTACAAGCCAGCGAGCATCTGCCAGTGCTGGTGCGTAAACTAAAATGTACACCAAGCAGATAGCCAAACAAGACTAGACCCTCTTGGTTGTTCCTTGTGGCAATCTAAAGCAGCTTGTGAATTAGCTCAAATGCCAGTGCTGGTGTGTAAACTAAAAAGTTTGCCAAGTGGATAGCCAAACAAGGCTGGACCCTCCTGGTTGTTTCCTGTGGCAAATTCAAACAGCTTCGGAATTAGCTAAAAATGCTGGAGTGCTTGCTTAGCATGTGAGAGCTAGCGGGATTGATGCCTGAATTCTCAAAAACACATTGCTTTTGTGCATTCAAGACATCTGCAGTTCACACTTCTTGCATCTTAGTCTTACGACAATCTACTCTAATGTAACAATGATAACTTACTTTCATGTAACACTGATGTCAAAATGTCAGCTGAAAAAAAATGATATTTCTTCATTTTTGAGGAAAAGCGCAGCACAAAAGATATAGGGGCATTGAGGCCATCAAACAAAGCTGAAGACATGATCTTTTCAGTCAAAGCGGAACATGAAGCAAGAACAAACTAATATGCCGAAACCCGGGATTGAACCAGGGACATTTAGATCTTCAGTCTAACGCTCTCCCAACTGAGCTATTTCGGCAAGCTACTGGGGACATTTCTGTGGGACCCAAGGCGATGCCCTCAAGTAGAAACAATGTCAACTCTCAAAATGTACATCATGGCCAGTATGGGGCTTGAACCCACAACCTTGGCGTTATTAGCACCACGCGCTAACCAACTGAGCTAACCGGCCACATAACACATTGCACAGTTGTTACAAGCCAGCGAGCATCTGCCAGTGCTGGTGCGTAAACTAAAATGTACACCAAGCAGATAGCCAAACAAGACTAGACCCTCTTGGTTGTTCCCTGTGGCAATCTAAAGCAGCTTGTGAATTAGCTCAAATGCCAGTGTTGGTGTGTAAACTAAAAAGTTTGCCAAGTGGATAGCCAAACAAGGCTGGACCCTCTTGGTTGTTTCCTGTGGCAATTTCAAACAGCTTGGGAATTAGCTAAAAATGCTGGAGTGCTTGCTTAGCATGTGAGAGCTAGCGGGATTGATGCCTGAATTCTCAAAAACACATTGCTTTTGTGCATTCAAGACATCTGCAGTTCACACTTCTTGCATCTTAGTCTTACGACAATCTACTCTAATGTAACAATGATAACTTACTTTAATGTAACACTGATGTCAAAATGTCAGCTGAAAAAAAATGATATTTCTTAATTTTTGAGGAAAAGCGCAACACAAAAGATATAGGGGCATTGAGGCCATCAAACAAAGCTGAAGACATGATCTTTTCAGTCAAAGCGGAACATGAAGCAAGAACAAACTAATATGCCGAGACCCGGGATTGAACCAGGGACATTTAGATCTTCAGTCTAACGCTCTCCCAACTGAGCTATTTCAGCAAGCTACTGGGGACATTTCTGTGGGACCCATGGCGATGCCCTCATGTAGATACAATGTCAACTCTCAAAATGTACATCATGGCCAGTGTGGGGTTTGAACCCACGACCTTGGTATTATTAGCACCACGCTCTAACCAACTGAGCTAACCGGCCACATAACACATTGCACAGTTGTTACAAGCCAGCGAGCATCTGCCAGTGCTGGTGCGTAAACTAAAATGTACACCAAGCAGATAGCCAAACAAGACTAGACCCTCTTGGTTGTTCCTTGTGGCAATCTAAAGCAGCTTGTGAATTAGCTCAAATGCCAGTGCTGGTGTGTAAACTAAAAAGTTTGCCAAGTGGATAGCCAAACAAGGCTGGACCCTCTTGGTTGTTTCCTGTGGCAATTTCAAACAGCTTGGGAATTAGCTAAAAATGCTGGAGTGCTTGCTTAGCATGTGAGAGCTAGCGGGATTGATGCCTGAATTCTCAAAACCACATTGCTTTTGTGCATTCAAGACATCTGCAGTTCACACTTCTTGCATCTTAGTCTTACGACAATCTACTCTAATGTAACAATGATAACTTACTTTAATGTAACACTGATGTCAAAATGTCAGCTGAAAAAAAATGATATTTCTTAATTTTTGAGGAAAAGCGCAACACAAAAGATATAGGGGCATTGAGGCCATCAAACAAAGCTGAAGACATGATCTTTTCAGTCAAAGCGGAACATGAAGCAAGAACAAACTAATATGCCAAAACCCAGGATTGAACCAGGGACATTTAGATCTTCAGTCTAACGCTCTCCCAACTGAGCTATTTCGGCAAGCTACTGGGGACATTTCTGTGGGACCCATGGCGATGCCCTCAAGTAGAAACAATGTCAACTCTCAAAATGTACATCATGGGGTTTGAACCCACGACCTTGGCGTTATTAACACCACGCTCTAACCAACTGAGCTAACCGGCCACATAACACATTGCACAGTTGTTACAAGCCAGCGAGCATCTGCTAGTGCTGGTGCGTAAACTAAAATGTACACCAAGCAGATAGCCAAACAAGACTAGACCCTCTTGGTTGTTCCTTGTGGCAATCTAAAGCAGCTTGTGAATTAGCTCAAATGCCAGTGCTGGTGTGTAAACTAAAAAGTTTGCCAAGTGGATAGCCAAACAAGGCTGGACCCTCTTGGTTGTTTCCTGTGGCAATTTCAAACAGCTTGGGAATTAGCTAAAAATGCTAGAGTGCTTGCTTAGCATGTGAGAGCTAGCGGGATTGATGCCTGAATTCTCAAAAACACATTGCTTTTGTGCATTCAAGACATCTGCAGTTCACACTTCTTGCATCTTAGTCTTACGACAATCTACTCTAATGTAACAATGATAACTTACTTTCATGTAACACTGATGTCAAAATGTCAGCTGAAAAAAATAGATATTTCTTAATTTTTGAGGAAAAGCGCAGCACAAAATGTTTAGGGGCATTGAAGACATGATCTTTTCAGTCAAAGCGGAACATGAAGCAAGAACAAACTAATATGCCAAGACCCAGGATTGAACCAGGGACATTTAGATCTTCAGTCTAACGCTCTCCCCACTGAGCTATTTCGGCAAGCTATTAGGGACATTTCTGTGGGACCCATGGCGATGCCCTCAAGTAGAAACAATGTCAACTCTCAAAATGTACATCATGGCCAGTATGGGGTTTGAACCCACGACCTTGGCGTTATTAGCACCACGCTCTAACCAACTGAGCTAACCAGCCACATAACACATTGCACAGTTGTTACAAGCCAGCGAGCATCTGCCAGTGCTGGTGCGTAAACTAAAATGTACACCAAGCAGATAGCCAAACAAGACTAGACCCTCTTGGTTGTTCCTTGTGGCAATCTAAAGCAGCTTGTGAATTAGCTCAAATGCCACTGCTGGTGCGTAAACTAAAAAGTTTGCCAAGTGGATAGCCAAACAAGGCTGGACCCTCTTGGTAGTTTCCTGTGGCAATTTCAAACAGCTTGGGAATTAGCTAAAAATGCTAGAGTGCTTGCTTAGCATGTGAGAGCTAGCGGGATTGATGCCTGAATTCTCAAAAACACATTGCTTTTGTGCATTCAAGACATCTGCAGTTCACACTTCTTGCATCTTAGTCTTACGACAATCTACTCTAATGTAACAATGATAACTTACTTTCATGTAACACTGATGTCAAAATGTCAGCTGAAAAAAAATGATATTTCTTCATTTTTGAGGAAAAGCGCAGCACAAAAGATATAGGGGCATTGAGGCCATCAAACAAAGCTGAAGACATGATCTTTTCAGTCAAAGCGGAACATGAAGCAAGAACAAACTAATATGCCGAAACCCGGGATTGAACCAAGGACATTTAGATCTTCAGTCTAACGCTCTCCCAACTGAGCTATTTCGGCAAGCTACTGGGGACATTTCTGTGGGACCCATGGCGATGCCCTCAAGTGGAAACAATGTCAACTCTCAAAATGTACATCATGGCCAGTATGGGGTTTGAAACCCCGACCTTGGCATTATTAGCACCACGCTCTAACCAACTGAGCTAACCAGCCAACACATTGCACAGTTGTTACAAGCCAGCGAGCATCTGCCAGTGCTGGTGCGTAAACTAAAATGTACACCAAGCAGATAGCCAAACAACACTAGACCCTCTTGGTTGTTCCTTGTGGCAATCTAAAGCAGCTTGTGAATTAGCTCAAATGCCAGTGCTGGTGTGTAAACTAAAAAGTTTGCCAAGTGGATAGCCAAATAAGGCTGGACCCTCTTGGTTGTTTCCTGTGGCAATTTCAAACAGCTTGGGAATTAGCTAAAAATGCTAGAGTGCTTGCTTAGCATGTGAGAGCTAGCGGGATTGATGCCTGAATTCTCAAAAACACATTGCTTTTGTGCATTCAAGACATCTGCAGTTCACACTTCTTGCATCTTAGTCTTACGACAATCTACTCTAATGTAACAATGATAACTTACTTTCATGTAACACTGATGTCAAAATGTCAGCTGAAAAAAAATGATATTTCTTCATTTTTGAGGAAAAGCGCAGCACAAAAGATATAGGGGCATTGAGGCCATCAAACAAAGCTGAAGACATGATCTTTTCAGTCAAAGCGGAACATGAAGCAAGAACAAACTAATATGCCGAAACCCGGGATTGAACCAAGGACATTTAGATCTTCAGTCTAACGCTCTCCCAACTGAGCTATTTCGGCAAGCTACTGGGGACATTTCTGTGGGACCCATGGCGATGCCCTCAAGTGGAAACAATGTCAACTCTCAAAATGTACATCATGGCCAGTATGGGGTTTGAAACCCCGACCTTGGCATTATTAGCACCACGCTCTAACCAACTGAGCTAACCAGCCAACACATTGCACAGTTGTTACAAGCCAGCGAGCATCTGCCAGTGCTGGTGCGTAAACTAAAATGTACACCAAGCAGATAGCCAAACAAGACTAGACCCTCTTGGTTGTTCCTTGTGGCAATCTAAAGCAGCTTGTGAATTAGCTCAAATGCCAGTGCTGGTGTGTAAACTAAAAAGTTTGCCAAGTGGATAGCCAAACAAGGCTGGACTCTCTTGGTTGTTTCCTGTGGCAATTTCAAACAGCTTGGGAATTAGCTAAAAATGCTAGAGTGCTTGCTTAGCATGTGAGAGCTAGCGGGATTGATGCCTGAATTCTCAAAAACACATTGCTTTTGTGCATTCAAGACATCTGCAGTTCACACTTCTTGCATCTTAGTCTTACGAAAATCTACTCTAATATAACAATGATAACTTACTTTCATGTAACACTGATGTCAAAATGTCAGCTGAAAAAAAATGATATTTCTTCATTTTTGAGGAAAAGCGCAGCACAAAAGATATAGGGGCATTGAGGCCATCAAACAAAGTTGAAGACATGATCTTTTCAGTCAAAGCGAAACATGAAGCAAGAACAAACTAATATGCTGAAACCCGGGATTGAACCAGGGACATTTAGATCTTCAGTCTAACGCTCTCCCAACTGAGCTATTTCGGCAAGCTACTGGGGACATTTCTGTGGGACCCATGTCGATGCCCTCAAGTGGAAACAATGTCAACTCTCAAAATGTACATCATGGCCAGTATGGGGTTTGAAATCCCGACCTTGGCATTATTAGCACCACGCTCTAACCAACTGAGCTAACCAGCCAACACATTACACAGTTGTTACAAGCCAGCGAGCATCTGCCAGTGCTGGTGCGTAAACTAAAATGTACACCAAGCAGATAGCCAAACAAGACTAGACCCTCTTGGTTGTTCCTTGTGGCAATCTAAAGCAGCTTGTGAATTAGCTCAAATGCCAGTGCTGGTGTGTAAACTAAAAAGTTTGCCAAGTGGATAGCTAAACAAGGCTGGATCCTCTTGGTTGTTTCCTGTGGCAATTTCAAACAGCTTGGGAATTAGCTAAAAATGCTAGAGTGCTTGCTTAGCATGTGAGAGCTAGCGGGATTGACGCGTGAATTCTCAAAAACCCATTGCTTTTGTGCATTCAAGACATCTGCAGTTCACACTTCTTGCATCTTAGTCTTACGACAATCTACTCTAATGTAACAATGATAACTTACTTTCATGTAACACTGATGTCAAAATGTCAGCTGAAAAAAAATGATATTTCTTAATTTTTGAGGAAAAGCGCAGCACAAAAGATTTAGGGGCATTGAGGCCATCAAACAAAGCTGAAGACATGATCTTTTCAGTCAAAGCGGAACATGAAGCAAGAACAAACTAATATGCCAAAACCCAGGATTGAACCAGGGACATTTAGATCTTCAGTCTAACGCTCTTCCAACTGAGCTATTTCGGCAAGCTACTGGGGACATTTCTGTGGGACTCATGGCGATGCCCTCAAGTAGAAACAATGTCAACTCTCAAAATGTACATCATGGCCAGTATGGGGTTTGAACCCACGACCTTGGCGTTATTAGCACCACGCTCTAACCAACTGAGCTAACCGGCCACATAACACATTGCACAGTTGTTACAAGCCAGCGAGCATCTGCCAGTGCTGGTGCGTAAACTAAAATGTACACCAAGCAGATAGCCAAACAAGACTAGACCCTCTTGGTTGTTCCTTGTGGCAATCTAAAGCAGCTTGTGAATTAGCTCAAATGCCAGTGCTGGTGTGTAAACTAAAAAGTTTGCCAAGTGGATAGCCAAACAAGGCTGGATCCTCTTGGTTGTTTCCTGTGGCAATTTCAAACAGCTTGGGAATTAGCTAAAAATGCTAGAGTGCTTGCTTAGCATGTGAGAGCTAGCGGGATTGACGCGTGAATTCTCAAAAACACATTGCTTTTGTGCATTCAAGACATCTGCAGTTCACACTTCTTGCATCTTAGTCTTACGACAATCTACTCTAATGTAACAATGATAACTTACTTTCATGTAACACTGATGTCAAAATGTCAGCTGAAAAAAAATGATATTTCTTAATTTTTGAGGAAAAGCGCAGCACAAAAGATATAGGGGCATTGAGGCCATCAAACAAAGCTGAAGACATGATCTTTTCAGTCAAAGCGGAACATGAAGCAAGAACAAACTAATATGACGAAACCCAGGATTGAACCAGGGACATTTAGATCTTCAGTCTAACGCTCTCCCAACTGAGCTATTTCGGCAAGCTACTGGGGACATTTCTGTGGGACCCATGGCGATGCCCTCAAGTAGAAACAATGTCAACTCTCAAAATGTACATCATGGGGTTTGAACCCACGACCTTGGCGTTATTAACACCACGCTCTAACCAACTGAGCTAACCAGCCAACACATTGCACAGTTGTTACAAGCCAGCGAGCATCTGCCAGTGCTGGTGCGTAAACTAAAATGTACACCAAGCAGATAGCCAAACAAGACTAGACCCTCTTGGTTGTTCCTTGTGGCAATCTAAAGCAGCTTGTGAATTAGCTCAAATGCCACTGCTGGTGCGTAAACTAAAAAGTTTGCCAAGTGGATAGCCAAACAAGGCTGGACCCTCTTGGTTGTTTCCTGTGGCAATTTCAAACAGCTTGGGAATTAGCTAAAAATGCTAGAGTGCTTGCTTAGCATGTGAGAGCTAGCGGGATTGATGCCTGAATTCTCAAAAACACATTGCTTTTGTGCATTCAAGACATCTGCAGTTCACACTTCTTGCATCTTAGTCTTACGACAATCTACTCTAATGTAACAATGATAACTTACTTTCATGTAACACTGATGTCAAAATGTCAGCTGAAAAAAAATGATATTTCTTCATTTTTGAGGAAAAGCGCAGCACAAAATGTTTAGGGGCATTAAGGCCATCAAACAAAGCTGAAGACATGATCTTTTCAGTCAAAGCGGAACATGAAGCAAGAACAAACTAATATGCCGAGACCCAGGATTGAACCAGGGACATTTAGATCTTCAGTCTAACGCTCTCCCAACTGAGCTATTTCAGCAAGCTACTGGGGACATTTCTGTGGGACCCATGGCGATGCCCTCATGTAGATACAATGTCAACTCTCAAAATGTACATCATGGCCAGTGTGGGGTTTGAACCCACGACCTTGGTATTATTAGCACCACGCTCTAACCAACTGAGCTAACCGGCCACATAACACATTGCACAGTTGTTACAAGCCAGCGAGCATCTGCCAGTGCTGGTGCGTAAACTAAAATGTACACCAAGCAGATAGCCAAACAAGACTAGACCCTCTTGGTTGTTCCCTGTGGCAATCTAAAGCAGCTTGTGAATTAGCTCAAATGCCAGTGCTGGTGTGTAAACTAAAAAGTTTGCCAAGTGGATAGCCAAACAAGGCTGGACCCTCTTGGTTGTTTCCTGTGGCAATTTCAAACAGCTTGGGAATTAGCTAAAAATGCTGGAGTGCTTGCTTAGCATGTGAGAGCTAGCGGGATTGATGCCTGAATTCTCAAAACCACATTGCTTTTGTGCATTCAAGACATCTGCAGTTCACACTTCTTGCATCTTAGTCTTACGACAATCTACTCTAATGTAACAATGATAACTTACTTTAATGTAACACTGATGTCAAAATGTCAGCTGAAAAAAAATGATATTTCTTAATTTTTGAGGAAAAGCGCAACACAAAAGATATAGGGGCATTGAGGCCATCAAACAAAGCTGAAGACATGATCTTTTCAGTCAAAGCGGAACATGAAGCAAGAACAAACTAATATGCCAAAACCCAGGATTGAACCAGGGACATTTAGATCTTCAGTCTAACGCTCTCCCAACTGAGCTATTTCGGCAAGCTACTGGGGACATTTCTGTGGGACCCATGGCGATGCCCTCAAGTAGAAACAATGTCAACTCTCAAAATGTACATCATGGGGTTTGAACCCACGACCTTGGCGTTATTAACACCACGCTCTAACCAACTGAGCTAACCGGCCACATAACACATTGCACAGTTGTTACAAGCCAGCGAGCATCTGCCAGTGCTGGTGCGTAAACTAAAATGTACACCAAGCAGATAGCCAAACAAGACTAGACCCTCTTGGTTGTTCCTTGTGGCAATCTAAAGCAGCTTGTGAATTAGCTCAAATGCCAGTGCTGGTGTGTAAACTAAAAAGTTTGCCAAGTGGATAGCCAAACAAGGCTGGACCCTCTTGGTTGTTTCCTGTGGCAATTTCAAACAGCTTGGGAATTAGCTAAAAATGCTAGAGTGCTTGCTTAGCATGTGAGAGCTAGCGGGATTGATGCCTGAATTCTCAAAAACACATTGCTTTTGTGCATTCAAGACATCTGCAGTTCACACTTCTTGCATCTTAGTCTTACGACAATCTACTCTAATGTAACAATGATAACTTACTTTCATGTAACACTGATGTCAAAATGTCAGCTGAAAAAAATAGATATTTCTTAATTTTTGAGGAAAAGCGCAGCACAAAATGTTTAGGGGCATTGAAGACATGATCTTTTCAGTCAAAGCGGAACATGAAGCAAGAACAAACTAATATGCCAAGACCCAGGATTGAACCAGGGACATTTAGATCTTCAGTCTAACGCTCTCCCCACTGAGCTATTTCGGCAAGCTATTAGGGACATTTCTGTGGGACCCATGGCGATGCCCTCAAGTAGAAACAATGTCAACTCTCAAAATGTACATCATGGCCAGTATGGGGTTTGAACCCACGACCTTGGCGTTATTAGCACCACGCTCTAACCAACTGAGCTAACCAGCCACATAACACATTGCACAGTTGTTACAAGCCAGCGAGCATCTGCCAGTGCTGGTGCGTAAACTAAAATGTACACCAAGCAGATAGCCAAACAAGACTAGACCCTCTTGGTTGTTCCTTGTGGCAATCTAAAGCAGCTTGTGAATTAGCTCAAATGCCACTGCTGGTGCGTAAACTAAAAAGTTTGCCAAGTGGATAGCCAAACAAGGCTGGACCCTCTTGGTAGTTTCCTGTGGCAATTTCAAACAGCTTGGGAATTAGCTAAAAATGCTAGAGTGCTTGCTTAGCATGTGAGAGCTAGCGGGATTGATGCCTGAATTCTCAAAAACACATTGCTTTTGTGCATTCAAGACATCTGCAGTTCACACTTCTTGCATCTTAGTCTTACGACAATCTACTCTAATGTAACAATGATAACTTACTTTCATGTAACACTGATGTCAAAATGTCAGCTGAAAAAAAATGATATTTCTTCATTTTTGAGGAAAAGCGCAGCACAAAAGATATAGGGGCATTGAGGCCATCAAACAAAGCTGAAGACATGATCTTTTCAGTCAAAGCGGAACATGAAGCAAGAACAAACTAATATGCCGAAACCCGGGATTGAACCAAGGACATTTAGATCTTCAGTCTAACGCTCTCCCAACTGAGCTATTTCGGCAAGCTACTGGGGACATTTCTGTGGGACCCATGGCGATGCCCTCAAGTGGAAACAATGTCAACTCTCAAAATGTACATCATGGCCAGTATGGGGTTTGAAACCCCGACCTTGGCATTATTAGCACCACGCTCTAACCAACTGAGCTAACCAGCCAACACATTGCACAGTTGTTACAAGCCAGCGAGCATCTGCCAGTGCTGGTGCGTAAACTAAAATGTACACCAAGCAGATAGCCAAACAACACTAGACCCTCTTGGTTGTTCCTTGTGGCAATCTAAAGCAGCTTGTGAATTAGCTCAAATGCCAGTGCTGGTGTGTAAACTAAAAAGTTTGCCAAGTGGATAGCCAAATAAGGCTGGACCCTCTTGGTTGTTTCCTGTGGCAATTTCAAACAGCTTGGGAATTAGCTAAAAATGCTAGAGTGCTTGCTTAGCATGTGAGAGCTAGCGGGATTGATGCCTGAATTCTCAAAAACACATTGCTTTTGTGCATTCAAGACATCTGCAGTTCACACTTCTTGCATCTTAGTCTTACGACAATCTACTCTAATGTAACAATGATAACTTACTTTCATGTAACACTGATGTCAAAATGTCAGCTGAAAAAAAATGATATTTCTTCATTTTTGAGGAAAAGCGCAGCACAAAAGATATAGGGGCATTGAGGCCATCAAACAAAGCTGAAGACATGATCTTTTCAGTCAAAGCGGAACATGAAGCAAGAACAAACTAATATGCCGAAACCCGGGATTGAACCAAGGACATTTAGATCTTCAGTCTAACGCTCTCCCAACTGAGCTATTTCGGCAAGCTACTGGGGACATTTCTGTGGGACCCATGGCGATGCCCTCAAGTGGAAACAATGTCAACTCTCAAAATGTACATCATGGCCAGTATGGGGTTTGAAACCCCGACCTTGGCATTATTAGCACCACGCTCTAACCAACTGAGCTAACCAGCCAACACATTGCACAGTTGTTACAAGCCAGCGAGCATCTGCCAGTGCTGGTGCGTAAACTAAAATGTACACCAAGCAGATAGCCAAACAAGACTAGACCCTCTTGGTTGTTCCTTGTGGCAATCTAAAGCAGCTTGTGAATTAGCTCAAATGCCAGTGCTGGTGTGTAAACTAAAAAGTTTGCCAAGTGGATAGCCAAACAAGGCTGGACTCTCTTGGTTGTTTCCTGTGGCAATTTCAAACAGCTTGGGAATTAGCTAAAAATGCTAGAGTGCTTGCTTAGCATGTGAGAGCTAGCGGGATTGATGCCTGAATTCTCAAAAACACATTGCTTTTGTGCATTCAAGACATCTGCAGTTCACACTTCTTGCATCTTAGTCTTACGAAAATCTACTCTAATATAACAATGATAACTTACTTTCATGTAACACTGATGTCAAAATGTCAGCTGAAAAAAAATGATATTTCTTCATTTTTGAGGAAAAGCGCAGCACAAAAGATATAGGGGCATTGAGGCCATCAAACAAAGTTGAAGACATGATCTTTTCAGTCAAAGCGAAACATGAAGCAAGAACAAACTAATATGCTGAAACCCGGGATTGAACCAGGGACATTTAGATCTTCAGTCTAACGCTCTCCCAACTGAGCTATTTCGGCAAGCTACTGGGGACATTTCTGTGGGACCCATGTCGATGCCCTCAAGTGGAAACAATGTCAACTCTCAAAATGTACATCATGGCCAGTATGGGGTTTGAAATCCCGACCTTGGCATTATTAGCACCACGCTCTAACCAACTGAGCTAACCAGCCAACACATTACACAGTTGTTACAAGCCAGCGAGCATCTGCCAGTGCTGGTGCGTAAACTAAAATGTACACCAAGCAGATAGCCAAACAAGACTAGACCCTCTTGGTTGTTCCTTGTGGCAATCTAAAGCAGCTTGTGAATTAGCTCAAATGCCAGTGCTGGTGTGTAAACTAAAAAGTTTGCCAAGTGGATAGCTAAACAAGGCTGGATCCTCTTGGTTGTTTCCTGTGGCAATTTCAAACAGCTTGGGAATTAGCTAAAAATGCTAGAGTGCTTGCTTAGCATGTGAGAGCTAGCGGGATTGACGCGTGAATTCTCAAAAACCCATTGCTTTTGTGCATTCAAGACATCTGCAGTTCACACTTCTTGCATCTTAGTCTTACGACAATCTACTCTAATGTAACAATGATAACTTACTTTCATGTAACACTGATGTCAAAATGTCAGCTGAAAAAAAATGATATTTCTTAATTTTTGAGGAAAAGCGCAGCACAAAAGATTTAGGGGCATTGAGGCCATCAAACAAAGCTGAAGACATGATCTTTTCAGTCAAAGCGGAACATGAAGCAAGAACAAACTAATATGCCAAAACCCAGGATTGAACCAGGGACATTTAGATCTTCAGTCTAACGCTCTTCCAACTGAGCTATTTCGGCAAGCTACTGGGGACATTTCTGTGGGACTCATGGCGATGCCCTCAAGTAGAAACAATGTCAACTCTCAAAATGTACATCATGGCCAGTATGGGGTTTGAACCCACGACCTTGGCGTTATTAGCACCACGCTCTAACCAACTGAGCTAACCGGCCACATAACACATTGCACAGTTGTTACAAGCCAGCGAGCATCTGCCAGTGCTGGTGCGTAAACTAAAATGTACACCAAGCAGATAGCCAAACAAGACTAGACCCTCTTGGTTGTTCCTTGTGGCAATCTAAAGCAGCTTGTGAATTAGCTCAAATGCCAGTGCTGGTGTGTAAACTAAAAAGTTTGCCAAGTGGATAGCCAAACAAGGCTGGATCCTCTTGGTTGTTTCCTGTGGCAATTTCAAACAGCTTGGG
The DNA here is from genome assembly GCA_023634145.1 of Thymallus thymallus. NCBI lineage: Eukaryota > Metazoa > Chordata > Actinopteri > Salmoniformes > Salmonidae > Thymallus > Thymallus thymallus. The sequence goes on from CM042422.1 coordinate 1,292,084, forward strand.
AATTAGCTAAAAATGCTAGAGTGCTTGCTTAGCATGTGAGAGCTAGCGGGATTGATGCGTGAATTCTCAAAAACACATTGCTTTTGTGCATTCAAGACATCTGCAGTTCACACTTCTTGCATCTTAGTCTTACGACAATCTACTCTAATGTAACAATGATAACTTACTTTCATGTAACACTGATGTCAAAATGTCAGCTGAAAAAAAATGATATTTCTTAATTTTTGAGGAAAAGCGCAGCACAAAAGATATAGGGGCATTGAGGCCATCAAACAAAGCTGAAGACATGATCTTTTCAGTCAAAGCGGAACATGAAGCAAGAACAAACTAATATGACGAAACCCAGGATTGAACCAGGGACATTTAGATCTTCAGTCTAACGCTCTCCCAACTGAGCTATTTCGGCAAGCTACTGAGGACATTTCTGTGGGACCCATGGCGATGCCCTCAAGTAGAAACAATGTCAACTCTGAAAATGTACATCATGGGGTTTGAACCCACGACCTTGGCGTTATTAACACCACGCTCTAACCAACTGAGCTAACCAGCCAACACATTGCACAGTTGTTACAAGCCAGCGAGCATCTGCCAGTGCTGGTGCGTAAACTAAAATGTACACCAAGCAGATAGCCAAACAAGACTAGACCCTCTTGGTTGTTCCTTGTGGCAATCTAAAGCAGCTTGTGAATTAGCTCAAATGCCACTGCTGGTGCGTAAACTAAAAAGTTTGCCAAGTGGATAGCCAAACAAGGCTGGACCCTCTTGGTTGTTTCCTGTGGCAATTTCAAACAGCTTGGGAATTAGCTAAAAATGCTAGAGTGCTTGCTTAGCATGTGAGAGCTAGTGGGATTGATGCCTGAATTCTCAAAAACACATTGCTTTTGTGCATTCAAGACATCTGCAGTTCACACTTCTTGCATCTTAGTCTTACGACAATCTACTCTAATGTAACAATGATAACTTACTTTCATGTAACACTGATGTCAAAATGTCAGCTGAAAAAAAATGATATTTCTTCATTTTTGAGGAAAAGCGCAGCACAAAATGTTTAGGGGCATTAAGGCCATCAAACAAAGCTGAAGACATGATCTTTTCAGTCAAAGCGGAACATGAAGCAAGAACAAACTAATATGCCGAGACCCAGGATTGAACCAGGGACATTTAGATCTTCAGTCTAACGCTCTCCCAACTGAGCTATTTCGGCAAGCTACTGGGGACATTTCTGTGGGACCCATGAAGATGCCCTCAAGTAGAAACAATGTCAACTCTCAAAATGTACATCATGGCCAGTATGGGGTTTGAACCCACGACCTTGGCGTTATTAGCACCACGCTCTAACCAACTGAGCTAACCGGCCACATAACACATTGCACAGTTGTTACAAGCCAGCGAGCATCTGCCAGTGCTGGTGCGTAAACTAAAATGTACACCAAGCAGATAGCCAAACAAGACTAGACCCTCTTGGTTGTTCCTTGTGGCAATCTAAAGCAGCTTGTGAATTAGCTCAAATGCCACTGCTGGTGCGTAAACTAAAAAGTATGCCAAGCGGATAGCTAAACAAGGCTAGACCCTCTTGGTTGTTCCTTGTGGCAATCTAAAGCAGCTTGTGAATTAGCTAAAAATGCTAGAGTGCTTGCTTAGCATGTGAGAGCTAGTGGGATTGATGCCTGAATTCTCAAAAACACATTGCTTTTGTGCATTTAAGACATCTGCATTTCACACTTCTTGCATCTTAGTCTTACGACAATCTACTCTAATGTAACAATGATAAAATACTTTCATCTAACACTGATGTCAAAATGTCAGCTGAAAAAAAATGATATTCCTTAATTTTTGAGGAAAAGCGCAGCACAAAAGATTTAGGGGCATTGAGGCCATCAAACAAAGCTGAAGACATGATCTTTTCAGACAAAGCGGAACATGAAGCAAGAATAAACTAACACGCCGAAATCCGGGATTGAACCAGGGACATTTAGATCTTCAGTCTAACGCTCTCCCAACTGAGCTATTTCGGCAAGCTACTGGGGACATTTCTGTGTGACCCATGGCGATGCCCTCAAGTGGCAACAATGTCAACTCTCAAAATCTTTATCATAGCCAGTATGGGGTTTGAACACACAACCATGGCATTAATAGCACCACGCTCTAACCAACTGAGCTAACCTGCCACATAACACACTGCACAGTTGTTACAAGCCAGCGAGCATCTGCCAGTGATGTTGCGTAAACTAAAATGTACACCAAGCAGATAGCCAAACAAGACTGGACCCTCTTGGTTGTTCCTTGTGGCAATCTAAAGCAGCTTGTGAATTAGCTCAAATGCCACTGCTGGTGCGTAAACTAAAAAGTACGCCAAGCGGATAGCTAAACAAGGCTAGACCCTCTTGGTTGTTCCTTGTGGCAATTTAAAGCCAGCTTTGAAATTAGCTCAAATGCCAGTGCTGGTGCGTAAACTAAAATGTATGCCAAGTGGATAGCCAAACAAGGCTGGACCCTCTTGGTTGTTTCCTGTGGCAATTTCAAACAGCTTGGGAATTAGCTAAAAATGCTAGAGTGCTTGCTTAGCATGTGAGAGCTAGTGGGATTGATGCCTGAATTCTCAAAAACACATTGCTTTTGTGCATTCAAGACATCTGCAGTTCGCACTTCTTGCATCTTAGTCTTACGACAATCTACTCTAATGTAACAATGATAACTTACTTTCATGTAACACTGATGTCAAAATGTCAGCCTGAAAAAAAATGATATTCCTTAATTTTTGAGGAAAAGCGCAGCACAAAATATTTAGGGGCATTGAGGCCATCAAACAAAGCTGAAGACATGATCTTTTCAGACAAAGCGGAACATGAAGCAAGAACAAATTAATACGCCGAAACCCGGGATTGAACCAGGGACATTTAGATCTTCAGTCTAACGCTCTCCCAACTCAGCTATTTCGGCAAGCTACTGAAGACATTTCTGTGGGACCCATGGCGATGCCCTCAAGTGGAAACAATGTCAACTCTCAAAATGTACATCATGGTCAGTATGGGGTTTGAACCCAGGACCTTGCCGTTATTAGCACCATGCTCTAACCAACTGAGCTAACCTGCCACATAACACACTGCACAGTTGTTACAAGCCAGCGAGCATCTGCCAGTGCTGGTGCGTAAACTAAAATGTACACCAAGCAGATAGCCAAACAAGACTAGACCCTCTTGGTTGTTCCTTGTGGCAATCTAAAGCAGCTTGTGAATTAGCTCAAATGCCAGTGCTGGTGTGTAAACTAAAAAGTTTGCCAAGTGGATAGCCAAACAAGGCTGGACCCTCTTGGTTGTTTCCTGTGGCAATTTCAAACAGCTTGGGAATTAGCTAAAAATGTTAGAGTGCTTGCTTAGCATGTGAGAGCTAGCGGGATTGATGCCTGAATTCTCAAAAACACATTGCTTTTGTGCATTCAAGACATCTGCAGCTCACACTTCTTGCATCTTAGTCTTACGACAATCTACTCTAATGTAACAATGATAACTTACTTTCATGTAACACTGATGTCAAAATGTCAGCTGAAAAAAAATGATATTTCTTAATTTTTGAGGAAAAGCGCAGCACAAAATTTTTAGGGGCATTGAGGCCATCAAACAAAGCTGAAGACATGATCTTTTCAGTCAAAGCGGAACATGAAGCAAGACCAAACTAATATGCCAAAACCCTGGATTGAACCAGGGACATTTAGATCTTCAGTCTAACGCTCTCCCAACTGAGCTATTTCAGCAAGCTACTGGGGACATTTCTGTGGGACTCATGGCGATGCCCTCAAGTAGAAACAATGTTAACTCTCAAAATGTACATCATGGCCAGTATGGGGTTTGAACCCACGACCTTGGCGTTATTAGCACCACGCTCCAACCAACTGACCTAACCGGCCACATAACACATTGCACAGTTGTTACAAGCCAGCGAGCATCTGCCAGTGCTGGTGCGTAAACTAAAAAGTACGCCAAGCGGATAGCTAAACAAGGCTAGACCCTCTTGGTTGTTCCTTGTGGCAATTTAAAGCCAGCTTTGAAATTAGCTCAAATGCCAGTGCTGGTGTGTAAACTAAAAAGTTTGCCAAGTTGATAGCCAAACAAGGCTGGACCCTCTTGGTTGTTTCCTGTGGCAATTTCAAACAGCTTGGGAATTAGCTAAAAATGCTAGAGTGCTTGCTTAGCATGTGAGAGCTAGCGGGATTGACGCGTGAATTCTCAAAAACACATTGCTTTTGTGCATTCAAGACATCTGCAGTTCACACTTCTTGCATCTTAGTCTAACGACAATCTACTCTAATGTAACAATGATAACTTACTTTCATGTAACACTGATGTCAAAATGTCAGCTGAAAAAAAATGATATTTCTTAATTTTTGAGGAAAAGCGCAGCACAAAAGATTTAGGGGCATTAAGGCCATCAAACAAAGCTGAAGACATGATCTTTTCAGTCAAAGCGGAACATGAAGCAAGAACAAACTAATATGCCAAAACCCGGGATTGAACCAGGGACATTTAGATCTTCAGTCTAACGCTCTCCCAACTGAGCTATTTCGGCAAGCTACTGGGGACATTTCTGTGGGACTCATGGCGATGCCCTCAAGTAGAAACAATGTCAACTCTCAAAATGTACATCATGGCCAGTATGGGGTTTGAACCCACGACCTTGGCGTTATTAGCACCACGCTCTAACCAACTGAGCTAACCGGCCACATAACACATTGCACAGTTGTTACAAGCCTGCGAGCATCTGCCAGTGCTGGTGCGTAAACTAAAATGTACACCAAGCAGATAGCCAAACAAGACTAGACCCTCTTGGTTGTTCCTTGTGGCAATCTAAAGCAGCTTGTGAATTAGCTCAAATGCCAGTGCTGGTGTGTAAACTAAAAAGTTTGCCAAGTGGATAGCCAAACAAGGCTGGATCCTCTTGGTTGTTTCCTGTGGCATTTTCAAACAGCTTGGGAATTAGCTAAAAATGCTAGAGTGCTTGCTTAGCATGTGAGAGCTAGCGGGATTGACGCGTGAATTCTCAAAAACACATTGCTTTTGTGCATTCAAGACATCTGCAGTTCACACTTCTTGCATCTTAGTCTTACGACAATCTACTCTAATGTAACAATGATAACTTACTTTCATGTAACACTGATGTCAAAATGTCAGCTGAAAAAAAATGATATTCCTTAATTTTTGAGGAAAAGCGCAGCACAAAAGATTTAGGGGCATTGAGGCCATCAAACAAAGCTGAAGACATGATCTTTTCAGACAAAGCGGAACATGAAGCAAGAATAAACTAACACGCCGAAATCCGGGATTGAACCAGGGACATTTAGATCTTCAGTCTAACGCTCTCCCAACTGAGCTATTTCGGCAAGCTACTGGGGACATTTCTGTGTGACCCATGGCGATGCCCTCAAGTGGCAACAATGTCAACTCTCAAAATCTTTATCATAGCCAGTATGGGGTTTGAACACACGACCATGGCATTAATAGCACCACGCTCTAACCAACTGAGCTAACCTGCCACATAACACACTGCACAGTTGTTACAAGCCAGCGAGCATCTGCCAGTGATGTTGCGTAAACTAAAATGTACACCAAGCAGATAGCCAAACAAGACTGGACCCTCTTGGTTGTTCCTTGTGGCAATCTAAAGCAGCTTGTGAATTAGCTCAAATGCCACTGCTGGTGCGTAAACTAAAAAGTACGCCAAGCGGATAGCTAAACAAGGCTAGACCCTCTTGGTTGTTCCTTGTGGCAATTTAAAGCCAGCTTTGAAATTAGCTCAAATGCCAGTGCTGGTGCGTAAACTAAAATGTATGCCAAGTGGATAGCCAAACAAGGCTGGACCCTCTTGGTTGTTTCCTGTGGCAATTTCAAACAGCTTGGGAGTTAGCTAAAAATGCTAGAGTGCTTGCTTAGCATGTGAGAGCTAGTGGGATTGATGCCTGAATTCTCAAAAACACATTGCTTTTGTGCATTCAAGACATCTGCAGTTCGCACTTCTTGCATCTTAGTCTTACGACAATCTACTCTAATGTAACAATGATAACTTACTTTCATGTAACACTGATGTCAAAATGTCAGCCTGAAAAAAAATGATATTCCTTAATTTTTGAGGAAAAGCGCAGCACAAAATATTTAGGGGCATTGAGGCCATCAAACAAAGCTGAAGACATGATCTTTTCAGACAAAGCGGAACATGAAGCAAGAACAAATTAATACACCGAAACCCAGGATTGAACCAGGGACATTTAGATCTTCAGTCTAACGCTCTCCCAACTCAGCTATTTCGGCAAGCTACTGAGGACATTTCTGTGGGACCCATGGCGATGCCCTCAAGTGGAAACAATGTCAACTCTCAAAATGTACATCATGGTCAGTATGGGGTTTGAACCCAGGACCTTGCCGTTATTAGCACCATGCTCTAACCAACTGAGCTAACCTGCCACATAACACACTGCACAGTTGTTACAAGCCAGCGAGCATCTGCCAGTGCTGGTGCGTAAACTAAAATGTACACCAAGCAGATAGCCAAACAAGACTAGACCCTCTTGGTTGTTCCTTGTGGCAATCTAAAGCAGCTTGTGAATTAGCTCAAATGCCAGTGCTGGTGTGTAAACTAAAAAGTTTGCCAAGTGGATAGCCAAACAAGGCTGGACCCTCTTGGTTGTTTCCTGTGGCAATTTCAAACAGCTTGGGAATTAGCTAAAAATGTTAGAGTACTTGCTTAGCATGTGAGAGCTAGCGGGATTGATGCCTGAATTCTCAAAAACACATTGCTTTTGTGCATTCAAGACATCTGCAGTTCACACTTCTTGCATCTTAGTCTTACGACAATCTACTCTAATGTAACAATGATAACTTCCTTTCATGTAACACTGATGTCAAAATGTCAGCTGAAAAAAAATGATATTTCTTAATTTTTGAGGAAAAGCGCAGCACAAAATTTTTAGGGGCATTGAGGCCATCAAACAAAGCTGAAGACATGATCTTTTCAGTCAAAGCGGAACATGAAGCAAGACCAAACTAATATGCCAAAACCCTGGATTGAACCAGGGACATTTAGATCTTCAGTCTAACGCTCTCCCAACTGAGCTATTTCAGCAAGCTACTGGGGACATTTCTGTGGGACTCATGGCGATGCCCTCAAGTAGAAACAATGTTAACTCTCAAAATGTACATCATGGCCAGTATGGGGTTTGAACCCACGACCTTGGCGTTATTAGCACCACGCTCCAACCAACTGACCTAACCGGCCACATAACACATTGCACAGTTGTTACAAGCCAGCGAGCATCTGCCAGTGCTGGTGCGTAAACTAAAAAGTAGGCCAAGCGGATAGCTAAACAAGGCTAGACCCTCTTGGTTGTTCCTTGTGGCAATTTAAAGCCAGCTTTGAAATTAGCTCAAATGCCAGTGCTGGTGTGTAAACTAAAAAGTTTGCCAAGTTGATAGCCAAACAAGGCTGGACCCTCTTGGTTGTTTCCTGTGGCAATTTCAAACAGCTTGGGAATTAGCTAAAAATGCTAGAGTGCTTGCTTAGCATGTGAGAGCTAGCGGGATTGACGCGTGAATTCTCAAAAACACATTGCTTTTGTGCATTCAAGACATCTGCAGTTCACACTTCTTGCATCTTAGTCTAACGACAATCTACTCTAATGTAACAATGATAACTTACTTTCATGTAACACTGATGTCAAAATGTCAGCTGAAAAAAAATGATATTTCTTAATTTTTGAGGAAAAGCGCAGCACAAAAGATTTAGGGGCATTAAGGCCATCAAACAAAGCTGAAGACATGATCTTTTCAGTCAAAGCGGAACATGAAGCAAGAACAAACTAATATGCCGAAACCCGGGATTGAACCAGGGACATTTAGATCTTCAGTCTAACGCTCTCCCAACTGAGCTATTTCGGCAAGCTACTGGGGACATTTCTGTGGGACTCATGGCGATGCCCTCAAGTAGAAACAATGTCAACTCTCAAAATGTACATCATGGCCAGTATGGGGTTTGAACCCACGACCTTGGCGTTATTAGCACCACGCTCTAACCAACTGAGCTAACCGGCCACATAACACATTGCACAGTTGTTACAAGCCAGCGAGCATCTGCCAGTGCTGGTGCGTAAACTAAAATGTACACCAAGCAGATAGTCAAACAAGACTAGACCCTCTTGGTTGTTCCTTGTGGCAATCTAAAGCAGCTTGTGAATTAGCTCAAATGCCAGTGCTGGTGTGTAAACTAAAAAGTTTGCCAAGTGGATAGCCAAACAAGGCTGGATCCTCTTGGTTGTTTCCTGTGGCATTTTCAAACAGCTTGGGAATTAGCTAAAAATGCTAGAGTGCTTGCTTAGCATGTGAGAGCTAGCGGGATTGACGCGTGAATTCTCAAAAACACATTGCTTTTGTGCATTCAAGACATCTGCAGTTCACACTTCTTGCATCTTAGTCTTACGACAATCTACTCTAATGTAACAATGATAACTTACTTTCATGTAACACTGATGTCAAAATGTCAGCCTGAAAAAAAATGATATTCTTTAATTTTTGAGGAAAAGCGCAGCACAAAATATTTAGGGGCATTGAGGCCATCAAACAAAGCTGAAGACATGATCTTTTCAGACAAAGCGGAACATGAAGCAAGAACAAATTAATACACCGAAACCCGGGATTGAACCAGGGACATTTAGATCTTCAGTCTAACGCTCTCCCAACTCAGCTATTTCGGCAAGCTACTGAGGACATTTCTGTGGGACCCATGGCGATGCCCTCAAGTGGAAACAATGTCAACTCTCAAAATGTACATCATGGTCAGTATGGGGTTTGAACCCAGGACCTTGCCGTTATTAGCACCATGCTCTAACCAACTGAGCTAACCTGCCACATAACACACTGCACAGTTGTTACAAGCCAGCGAGCATCTGCCAGTGCTGGTGCGTAAACTAAAATGTACACCAAGCAGATAGCCAAACAAGACTAGACCCTCTTGGTTGTTCCTTGTGGCAATCTAAAGCAGCTTGTGAATTAGCTCAAATGCCAGTGCTGGTGTGTAAACTAAAAAGTTTGCCAAGTGGATAGCCAAACAATGCTGGACCCTCTTGGTTGTTTCCTGTGGCAATTTCAAACAGCTTGGGAATTAGCTAAAAATGTTAGAGTACTTGCTTAGCATGTGAGAGCTAGCGGGATTGATGCCTGAATTCTCAAAAACACATTGCTTTTGTGCATTCAAGACATCTGCAGTTCACACTTCTTGCATCTTAGTCTTACGACAATCTACTCTAATGTAACAATGATAACTTACTTTCATGTAACACTGATGTCAAAATGTCAGCTGAAAAAAAATGATATTTCTTAATTTTTGAGGAAAAGCGCAGCACAAAATTTTTAGGGGCATTGAGGCCATCAAACAAAGCTGAAGACATGATCTTTTCAGTCAAAGCGGAACATGAAGCAAGACCAAACTAATATGCCAAAACCCTGGATTGAACCAGGGACATTTAGATCTTCAGTCTAATGCTCTCCCAACTGAGCTATTTCAGCAAGCTACTGGGGACATTTCTGTGGGACTCATGGCGATGCCCTCAAGTAGAAACAATGTTAACTCTCAAAATGTACATCATGGCCAGTATGGGGTTTGAACCCACGACCTTGGCGTTATTAGCACCACGCTCCAACCAACTGACCTAACCGGCCACATAACACATTGCACAGTTGTTACAAGCCAGCGAGCATCTGCCAGTGCTGGTGCGTAAACTAAAAAGTACGCCAAGCGGATAGCTAAACAAGGCTAGACCCTCTTGGTTGTTCCTTGTGGCAATTTAAAGCCAGCTTTGAAATTAGCTCAAATGCCAGTGCTGGTGTGTAAACTAAAAAGTTTGCCAAGTTGATAGCCAAACAAGGCTGGACCCTCTTGGTTGTTTCCTGTGGCAATTTCAAACAGCTTGGGAATTAGCTAAAAATGCTAGAGTGCTTGCTTAGCATGTGAGAGCTAGCGGGATTGACGCGTGAATTCTCAAAAACACATTGCTTTTGTGCATTCAAGACATCTGCAGTTCACACTTCTTGCATCTTAGTCTAACGACAATCTACTCTAATGTAACAATGATAACTTACTTTCATGTAACACTGATGTCAAAATGTCAGCTGAAAAAAAATGATATTTCTTAATTTTTGAGGAAAAGCGCAGCACAAAAGATTTAGGGGCATTAAGGCCATCAAACAAAGCTGAAGACATGATCTTTTCAGTCAAAGCGGAACATGAAGCAAGAACAAACTAATATGCCGAAACCCGGGATTGAACCAGGGACATTTAGATCTTCAGTCTAACGCTCTCCCAACTGAGCTATTTCGGCAAGCTACTGGGGACATTTCTGTGGGACTCATGGCGATGCCCTCAAGTAGAAACAATGTCAACTCTCAAAATGTACATCATGGCCAGTATGGGGTTTGAACCCACGACCTTGGCGTTATTAGCACCACGCTCTAACCAACTGAGCTAACCGGCCACATAACACATTGCACAGTTGTTACAAGCCAGCGAGCATCTGCCAGTGCTGGTGCGTAAACTAAAATGTACACCAAGCAGATAGCCAAACAAGACTAGACCCTCTTGGTTGTTCCTTGTGGCAATCTAAAGCAGCTTGTGAATTAGCTCAAATGCCAGTGCTGGTGTGTAAACTAAAAAGTTTGCCAAGTGGATAGCCAAACAAGGCTGGATCCTCTTGGTTGTTTCCTGTGGCATTTTCAAACAGCTTGGGAATTAGCTAAAAATGCTAGAGTGCTTGCTTAGCATGTGAGAGCTAGCGGGATTGACGCGTGAATTCTCAAAAACACATTGCTTTTGTGCATTCAAGACATCTGCAGTTCACACTTCTTGCATCTTAGTCTTACGACAATCTACTCTAATGTAACAATGATAACTTACTTTCATGTAACACTGATGTCAAAATGTCAGCTGAAAAAAAATTATATTTCTTAATTTTTGAGGAAAAGCGCAGCACAAATTGTTTAGGGGCATTGAGGCCATCAAACAAAGCTGAAGACATGATCTTTTCAGTAAAAGCGGAACATGAAGCAAGAACAAACTAATATGCCGAGACCCGGGATTGAACCAGGGACATTTAGATCTTCAGTCTAACGCTCTCCCAACTGAGCTACTTCGGCAAGCTACTGGGGACATTTCTGTGGGACTCATGGCGATGCCCTCAAGTGGCAACAATGTCAACTCAAGGTTTAGGCTAATAATCCCTGAATACACTTCATAGATAAAAATCAAATGAACAGCAGAGGATGGTTTCAAGCCATCATCTTCTGGGCCTAGAACACTTCCAATGCACAATTCTACTTTCTGCCACCCCAGATGGGACTTGAACCCACAATCCCTGGTTTAGGAAGCCAGTGCCTTATCTATTAGGCCACTTGGACACTGCCTACCCATAACAGCCTTTACGAATTTACAGAAGCATAGATGTTTTTAAATCATGGACCGGCACTGAGACCTGCCCATGAATTGAGGCATTTTTATCCCTGTTTGCACTTTATATCTAAAAACCAACTGGATAGCAGAAAAAAGTTTTGATCGTTGGACCTCTGTGTTAAGGGACCTCAACACCACTGGGGCACTGAATAACCAATATGAACTACATGAACTGACAGAAGCAGTGAAACAATTCAGCATTGAAGGAACTGAGAAACTTCTCATGAAATAAAGGTTTAGGCTAATAATCCCTGAATACACTTCATAGATAAAAAACAAATGGATAGCAGAGGATGGTTTCGATCCACCTACCTCTGGGTTATGGGCCAGCACGCTACCGCTGCGCCACTCTGCTTTCAGAAAACCCAGATTGGACACCATCCCTGGTTTAGGAGGTTGGTGCCTTTTTAGGCCACTGGGGCACTGCATAATCAATATGAACTACATGAACTGAAAGGAAGCATTGAAAAATATTCAGCATTGAAAGAACTGAGACCTGCTCTTGAAATAAAGGTTTAGGCTAATAATCCCTGAATACACTTTATAGCTAAAAACCAACTGGATAGCAGAAAAAGGTTTTGATCGTTGGACCTCTGTGTTAAGGGACCTCAACACCACTGGGGCACTGAATAACCATTTTGAACTACATGAACTGACAGAAGCAGTGAAACAAATTCAGCATTGAAGGAACTGAGAAACTTGTCCTGAAATAAAGGTTTAGGCTAATAATCCCTGAATACACTTCATAGATAAAAAACAAATGAACAGCCAAGGATTGTTTCAATCCATCAACTTCTGGGCCTAGAACACTTCCACTGCACCATTATTCTTTCTGCCACCCCAGATGGGACTTGAACTCACAATCCCTGGCTTAGAAGGCCAATGCCTTAGCCATTAGGCCACTGGGGCACTGCCTAACAATAACAACCTTTACGAACTTACAGAAGCATAGATTTTTTTAAATCATGGACCGGCACTAAGACTTGCCCATGAAATGAGATATTTTTATCCCTGTTTGCACTTTATATCTAAAAACCAACTGGATAGCAGAGAAAGGTTTTGATCGATGGACCTCTGTGTTATGGTACCTCAACACCACTGGGGCACTGAATAACCAATATGAACTACATGAACTGACAAAAGCAGTGAAACAAATGCAGCATTGAAGGAACTGAGAAACTTCTCATGAAATAAAGGTTTAGGCTAATAATCCCTGAATACACTTCAAAGCTAAAAACCAACTGGATAGCAGAGGATGGTTTCGTTCCACCTACCTCTGGTTTATGGGCTCAGCACGCTACCGCTGCGCCACTCTGCTTTCAGAAAACCCAGATTGGACACCATCCCTGGCTTAGGAGGTTGGTGCCTTTTTAGGCCACTGGGGCACTGTATAATCAATATGAACTACATGAACTGAAAGAAGAAGTGAAAAATATTCAGCATTGAAAGAACTGAAACTTGTCCTGAAATAATGGTTTAGGCTAATAATCCCTGAATACACTTCAAAGCTAAAAACCAACTGGATAGCAGAGGATGGTTTCGATCAATCGACCTCTGGGTTATGGGCCCAGCACGCTACCGCTGAGCCACTCTGCTTTCAGAAAACCCAGATTGGACACCATCCCTGGTTTAGGAGGTTGGTGCCTTTGTAGGCCACTGGAGCACTGTATAATCAATATGAACTACATGAACTGAAAGGAAGCATTGAAAAATATTCAGCATTGAAAGAACTGAGAACTGCTCATGAAATAAAGGTTTAGGCTAATAATCCCTGAATACACTTCATAGCTAAAAACCAACTGGATAGCAGAAAAAGGTTTTGATCGATGGACCTCTGTGTTATGGGACCTGAACACCACTGGGGCACTGAATAACCAATATGAACTACATGAACTGACAGAAGCAGTGAAACAAATTCAGCATTGAAGGAACTGAGAAACTTGTCCTGCAATAAAGGTTTAGGCTAATAATCCCTGAATACACTTCAAAGCTAAAACCCAACTGGATAGCAGTTCCTTGTGGCAATCTAAAGCCAGCTTTGAAATTAGCTCAAATGCCACTGCTGGTGCGTAAACTAAAAAGTACGCCAAGCGGATAGCCAAACAAGGCTGATATAAAGGACGATATAAAATGGAATTGCTAATTTAGTTCATCCACATTTTTTGAGTTATATGAACATGAAAAATTCTATCCAAATGTCATTCTATGGCTTACGGCCATACCAACCTGAATACGCCTGATCTAGTCAGATCTCAGAAGCTAAGCAGGGTCAGGCTTGGTTAGTACTTGTTTGGGAGAATACTTGGGAATACCAGGTGCTGTAAGCTTTTTGCCCAGTTTAGAATACTCTTGTAAACACAGTAATGATATATAGGACGATATAAAATGGAATTGCCAATTTAGTTCATCCACATTTTTTGAGTTACATGAACTTGAAAAAGTCTATCCTAATATAATTCCATGGTTTACGGCCATACCAACCTGAATACGCCTGATCTCGTCCGATCTCAGAAGCTAAGCAGGGTCAGGCTTGGTTAGTACTTGGTCAGGAGACTACTTGGGAATACCAGGTGCTGTAAGCTTTTTACCAGTTTAGCATACTCTTGTAAACACAGTAATCATGTAAAGGACGATATAAAATGGAATATCTAATTTATATCATCCACGTTTTTTGAGTTACATGAACATGAAAGAGTCTATTCAGATGTCATTCTATGGCTTACGGCCATACCTACCTGAATACGCCTGATCTCGTTCGATCTCAGAAGCTAAGCAGAGTCTGGCTTGGTTAGTACTTGGTTAGGAGACTACTTGGGAATACCAGGTGCTGTAAGCTTTTTACAAGTTTAGCATACTCTTGTAAACACAGTAATCATATAAAGGACGATATAAAATGGAATTGCTAATTTAGTTCATCCACGTTTTTTGAGTTACATGAACATGAAAAAGTCTATCCTAATATCATTCCATGGCTTACGGCCATACCAACCTGAATACGCCTGATCTCGTCCGATCTCAGAAGCTAAGCAGAGTCTGGCTTGGTTAGTACTTAGTTGGGAGACTACTTGGGAATACCAGGTGCTGTAAGCTTTCTGCCCATTTAGCATACTCTTGTAAACACAGTAATCATATAAAGGACGATATAAAATGGAATTTCTAATTTATATCATCCACGTTTTTTGAGTTACATGAACATGAAAGAGTCTATCCAAATGTCATTCTATGGCTTACGGCCATACCTACCTGAATACGCCTGATCTCGTCCGATCTCAGAAGCTAAGCAGTGCCAGGCTTGGTTAGTACTTGGTTAGGAGACTACTTGGGAATACCAGGTGCTGTAAGCATTTTGCCCATTTAGCATACTCTTGTTAACACAGTAATGATATAAAGGACGATATAAAATGGAATTGCTAATTTAGTTCATCCACGTTTTTTGAGTTACATGAACTTGAAAAAGTCTATCCTAATATCATTCTATGGCATACGGCCATACCAACCTGAATACGCCTGATCTCGTCCGATCTCAGAAGCTAAGCAGGGTCAGGCTTGGTAAGTACTTGGTTAGGAGACTACTTGGGAATACCAGGTGCTGTAAGTTTTTTCCAAGTTTAGCATACTCTTGTAAACACAGTAATCATATAAAGGACGATATAAAATGGAATTGCTAATTTAGTTCATCCACGTTTTTTGAGTTACATGAACATTAAAAAGTCTATCCTAATATTATTCCATGGCTTATGGCCATACCAACCTGAAAACGCCTGATCTTGTCCGATCTCAGAAGCTAAGCAGGGTCAGGCTTGGTTAGTACTTAGTTGGGAGACTACTTGGGAATACCAGGTGCTGTAAGCTTTTTACCAGTTTAGCATACTCTTGTAAACACAGTAATCATATAAAGGACGATATAAAATGGAATTTCGAATTTATATCTTCCACGTTTTTTGAGTTACATGAACATGAAAGAGTCTATCCAAATGTCATTCTATGGCTTACGGCCATACCTACCTGAATACGCCTGATCTCAGAAGCTAAGCAGGGCTAGGAATGGTTAGTACTTGGTTAGGAGACTACTTGGGAATACCAGGTGCTGTAAGCTTTTTACCAGTTTAGCATACTCTTTTAAACACAGTAATCATATAAAGGACGATATAAAATGGAATTTCTAATTTATATCATCCACGTTTTTTGAGTTACATGAACATGAAAGAGTCTATCCAAATGTCATTCTATGGCTTACGGCCATACCAACCTGAATACGCCTGATCTCGTCCGATCTCAGAAGCTAAGCAGGGTCAGGCTTGGTAAGTACTTTGTTAGGAGACTACTTGGGAATACCAGGTGCTGTAAGATTTTTCCAAGTTTAGCATACTCTTGTAAACACAGTAATCATATAAAGGACGATATAAAATGGAATTGCTAATTTAGTTCATCCACGTTTTTTGAGTTACATGAACTTGAAAAAGTCTATCCTAATATCATTCCATGGTTTACGGCCATACCAACCTGAATACGCCTGATCTCGTCCGATCTCAGAAGCTAAGCAGGGTCAGGCTTGGTAAGTACTTGTTTAGGAGACTACTTGGGAATACAAGGTGCTGTAAGCTTTTTACCAGTTTAGCATACTCTTGTAAACACAGTAATGATATAAAGGACGATATAAAATGGAATTGCTAATTTAGTTCATCCACGTTTTTTGAGTTACATGAACTTGAAAAAGTCTATCCTAATATCATTCCGTGGCATACGGCCATACCAACCTGAATACGCCTGATCTCGTCCGATCTCAGAAGCTAAGCAGGGTCAGGCTTGGTAAGTACTTGGTTAGGAGACTACTTGGGAATACCAGGTGCTGTAAGATTTTTCCAAGTTTAGCATACTCTTGTAAACACAGTAATCATATAAAGGATGATATAAAATGGAATTGCTAATTTAGTTCATCCACGTTTTTTGAGTTACATGAACTTGAAAAAGTCTATCCTAATATCATTCCATGGCATATGGCCATACCAACCTGAATACGCCTGATCTCGTCCGATCTCAGAAGCTAAGCAGGGTCAGGCTTGGTAAGTACTTGGTTAGGAGACTACTTGGGAATACAAGGTGCTGTAAGATTTTTCCAAGTTTAGCATACTCTTGTAAACACAGTAATCATATAAAGGACGATATAAAATGGAATTGCTAATTTAGTTCATCCACGTTTTTTGAGTTACATGAACTTGAAAAAGTCTATCCTAATATAATTCCATGGTTTACGGCCATACCAACCTGAATACGCCTGATCTCGTCTGATCTCAGAAGCTAAGCAGGGTCAGGCTTGGTTAGTACTTGGTCAGGAGACTACTTGGGAATACCAGGTGCTGTAAGCTTTTTACCAGTTTAGTTTAGCATACTCTTGTAAACACAGTAATCATGTAAAGGACGATATAAAATGGAATATCTAATTTATATCATCCACGTTTTTTGAGTTACATGAACATGAAAGAGTCTATTCAAATGTCATTCTATGGCTTACGGCCATACCTACCTGAACACGCCTGATCTCGTTCGATCTCAGAAGCTAAGCAGAGTCTGGCTTGGTTAGTACTTGGTTAGGAGACTACTTGGGAATACCAGGTGCTGTAAGCTTTCTGCCCATTTAGCATACTCTTGAAACAAAGTAATCATATAAAGGACGATATTAAATGGAATTTCTAATTTATGTCATCCACGTTTTTTGAGTTACATGAACATGAAAGAGTCTATCCAAATGTCATTATATGGCTTACGGCCATACCAACCTGAATACGCCTGATCTCATCCTATCTCAGAAGCTAAGCAGGGTCAGGCTTGGTAAGTACTTGGTTAGGAGACTACTTGGGAATACCAGGTGCTGTAAGATTTTTCCAAGTTTAGCATACTCTTGTAAACACAGTAATCATATAAAGGACGATATAAAATGGAATTGCTAATTTAGTTCATCCACATTTTTTGAGTTACATGAACTTGAAAAAGTCTATCCTAATATAATTCCATGGTTTACGGCCATACCAACCTGAATACGCCTGATCTCGTCCGATCTCAGAAGCTAAGCAGGGTCAGGCTTGGTTAGTACTTGGTTAGGAGACTACTTGGGAATACCAGGTGCTGTAAGCTTTTTACCAGTTTAGCATACTCTTGTAAACACAGTAATCATATAAAGGACGATATAAAATTGAATTTCGAATTTATATCTTCCACGTTTTTTGAGTTACATGAACATGAAAGAGTCTATCCAAATGTCATTCTATGGCTTACGGCCATACCTACCTGAATACGCCTGATCTCAGAAGCTAAGCAGGGCCAGGCATGGTTAGTACTTGGTTAGGAGACTACTTGGGAATACCAGGTGCTGTAAGCTTTTTACCAGTTTAGCATACTCTTTTAAACACAGTAATCATATAAAGGACGATACAAAATGGAATTTCTAATTTATATCATCCACTTTTTTTGAGTTACATGAACATGAAAGAGTCTATCCAAATGTCATTCTTTGGCTTACGGCTATACCTACCTGAATACGCCTGATCTCGTCCGATATCAGAAGCTAAGCAGTGCCAGGCTTGGTTAGTACTTGGTTAGGAGACTACTTGGGAATACCAGGTGCTGTAAGCTTTTTACCAGTTTAGCATACTCTTGTATACACAGTAATCATATAAAAGAAGATATAAAATGGAATTGCTAATTTAGTTCATCCACGTTTTTTGAGTTACATGAACTTGAAAAAGTCTATCCTAATATCATTCCATGGCATACGGCCATACCAACCTGAATACGCCTGATCTCGTCCGATCTCAGAAGCTAAGCAGGGTCAGGCTTGGTAAGTACTTTGTTAGGAGACTACTTGGGAATACCAGGTGCTGTACGATTTTTCCAAGTTTAGCATACTCTTGTAAACACAGTAATCATATAAAGGACGATATAAAATGGAATTGCTAATTTAGTTCATCCACGTTTTTTGAGTTACATGAACTTGAAAAAGTCTATCCTAATATCATTCCATGGCTTATGGCCTTACCAACCTGAAAACGCCTGATCTCGGCCGATCTCAGAAGCTAAACAGGGCCAGGCTTGGTTAGTACTTGGTTAGGAGACTACTTGGGAATACCAGGTGCTGTAAGCTTTTTACCAGTTTAGCATACTCTTGTAAACACAGTAATCATATAAAGGACGATATAAAATTGAATTTCGAATTTATATCTTCCACGTTTTTTGAGTTACATGAACATGAAAGAGTCTATCCAAATGTCATGCTTTGTCTTACGGCCATACCTATCTGATTGCCCCTGATCTCGTCTGATCTCAGAAACTAAACAGGGCCAGGCTTGGTTAGTACTTGGTTAGGAGACTACTTGGGAATACCAGGTGCTGTAAGCTTTTTACCAGTTTAGCATACTCTTGTAAACACAGTAATCATATAAAGGACGATATAAAATGGAATTGCTAATTTAGTTCATCCACGTTTTTTGAGTTACATGAACATGAAAAAGTCTATCCTAATAGCGTTCCACGGGTTACGACCATACCAACCTGAATATGCCTGATCTCGTCCGATCTCAGAAGCTAAGCAGAGTCTGGCTTGGTTAGTACTTAGTTGGGAGACTACTTGGGAATACCAGGTGCTGTAAGCTTTCTGCCCATTTAGCATACTCTCGTATACACAGTAATGATATAAAGGACGATATAAAATGGAATTGCTAATTTAGTTCATCCACGTTTTTTGAGTTACATGAACTTGAAAAAGTCTATCCTAATATCATTCCATGGCTTACGGCCATACCAACCTGAATATGCCTGATCTCGTCCGATCTCAGAAGCTAAGCAGAGTCTGGCTTGGTTAGTACTTAGTTGGGAGACTACTTGGGAATACCAGGTGCTGTAAACTTTTTACCAGTTTAGCATACACTTGTAAACACAGTAATCATATAAAGGACGATATAAAATGGAATTGCTAATTTAGTTCATGCACGTTTTTTGAGTTACATGAACATGAAAGAGTCTATCCTAATATCACTCCATGGCTTACGGCCTTACCGACCTGAATACGCCTGATCTCGTCTGATCTCAGAAGCTAAGCAGGGTCAGGCTTGGTTAGTACTTGGTTAGGAGACTACTTGGGAATACCAGGTGCTGTAAGCTTTTTACTAGTTTAGCATACTCTTGTAAACACAGTAATCATATAAAGGACGATATAAAATGGAATTGCTAATTTAGTTCATCCACGTTTTTTGAGTTACATGAACTTGAAAAAGTCTATCCTAATATCATTCCATGGCTTACGGCCATACCAACCTGAATATGCCTGATCTCGTCCGATCTCAGAAGCTAAGCAGAGTCTGGCTTGGTTAGTACTTAGTTGGGAGACTACTTGGGAATACCAGGTGCTGTAAGCTTTTTGCCCATTTAGCATACTCTTGTATACACAGTAATGATATAAAGGACAATATAAAATGGAATTGCTAATTTAGTTCATCCACATTTTTTGAGTTACATGAACATGAAAAAGTCTATCCTAATATTATTCCATGGCTTATGGCCATACCAACCTGAAAACGCCTAATCTCGTGGAATCTCAGATGCTAAGCAGGGTCAGGCTTGGTTAGTACTTGGTTAGGAGACTACTTGGGAATACCAGGTGCTGTAAGCTTTTGCCCATTTAGCATACTCTTGTAAACACAGTAATCATATAAAGGACGATATAAAATGGAATTGCTAATTTAGTTCATCCACGTTTTTTTAGTTACATGAACTTGAAAAAGTCTATCCTAATATCATTTCATGGCTTACGGCCATACCGACCTGAAAACGCCTGATCTCGTCCGATCTCAAAAGCTAAGCAGGGTCAGGCTTGGTTAGTACTTGGTTAGGAGACTACTTGGGAATATCAGGTGCTGTAAGCTTTTTACCAGTTTAGCATACTCTTGTAAACACAGTAATCATATAAAGGACGATATAAAATTGAATTTCGAATTTATATCTTCCACGTTTTTTGAGTTACATGAACATGAAAGAGTCTATCCAAATGTCATTCTATGGCTTACGGCCATACCTACCTGAATACGCCTGATCTCAGAAGCTAAGCAGGGCCAGGCATGGTTAGTACTTGGTTAGGAGACTACTTGGGAATACCAGGTGCTGTAATCTTTTTACCAGTTTAGCATACTCTTTTAAACACAGTAATCATATAAAGGACGATACAAAATGGAATTTCTAATTTATATCATCCACTTTTTTTGAGTTACATGAACATGAAAGAGTCTATCCAAATGTCATGCTATGTCTTACGGCCATACCTATCTGATTGCCCCTGATCTCGTCTGATCTCAGAAACTAAACAGGGCCAGGCTTGGTTAGTACTTAGTTGGGAGACTACTTGGGAATACCAGGTGCTGTAAGCTTTCTGCCCATTTAGCATACTCTCGTATACACAGTAATGATATAAATGACGATATAAAATGGAATTGCTAATTTAGTTCATCCACGTTTTTTGAGTTACATGAACTTGAAAAAGTCTATCCTAATACCATTTCATGGCTTACGGCCATACCAACCTGAATACGCCTGATCTCGTCCGATCTCAGAAGCTAAGCAGGGTCAGGCTTGGTTAGTACTTGGTTAGGAGACTACTTGGGAATACCAGGTGCTGTAAGCTTTTTACCAGTTTAGCATACTCTTGTAAACACAGTAATCATATAAAGGACGATACAAAATGGAATTTCTAATTTATATTATCCAGGTTTTTTGAGTTACATGAACATGAAAGAGTCTATCCAAATGTCATGCTATGGCTTACGGCCATACCTATCTGAATAGGTATGGCCGTACGCCATACCTATTCAGGTGCTGTAAGCTTTTTACCAGTTCAGCATACTCTTGTAAACACAGTAATCATATAATGGACGATATAAAATGGAATTGCTAATTTAGTTCATCCACGTTTTTTGAGTTACATGAACATGAAAAAGTCTATCCTAATCTCATTACACGGCTTACGGCCATACCAACCTGAATACGCCTGATCTCGTCCGATCTCAGAAGCTAAGCAAGGTCAGGCTTGGTTAGTACTTGGTTAGGAGACTACTTGGGATACCAGGTGCTATAAGCTTTTTACCAGTTTAGCATACTCTTGTAAACACAGTAATCATATAAAGGACGATATAAAATGGAATTGCTAATTTAGTTCATCCACGTTTTTTGAGTTACATGAACATGAAAAAGTCTATCCTAATATTATTCCATGGCTTATGGCCATACCAACCTGAAAACGCCTGATCTCGTCCGATCTCAGAAGCGAAGCAGGGTCAGGCTTGGTTAGTACTTGGTTAAGAGACTACTTGGGAATACCAGGTGCTGTAAGCTTTTTCCCATTTAGCATACTCTTGTAAACACAGTAATCATATAAAGGACGATATAAAATGGAATTGCTAATTTAGTTCATCCACGTTTTTTTAGTTACATGAACTTGAAAAAGTCTATCCTAATAACATTTCATGGCTTACGGCCATACCAACCTGAATACGCCTGATCTCCTCCGATCTCAGAAGCTAAGCAGGGTCAGGTTGGTTAGTACTTGGTTAGGAGACTACTTGGGAATACCAGGTGCTGTAAGCTTTTTACCAGTTTAGCATACTCTTGTAAACACAGTAATCATATAAAGGACGATATAAAATGGAATTGCTAATTTAGTTCATCCACGTTTTTTGAGTTACATGAACATGAAAGAGTCTATCCAAATGTCATTCTATGGCTTACGGCCATACCTACCTGAATACGCCTGATCTCGTCCGATCTCAGAAGCTAAGAAGGGCCAGGCATGGTTAGTACTTGGTTAGGAGACTACTTGGGAATACCAGGTGCTGTAAGCTTTTTACCAGTTTAGCATACTCTTGTAAACACAGTAATCATATAAAGGACGATATAAAATGGAATTGCTAATTTAGTTCATCCACGTTTTTTGAGTTACATGAACATGAAAAAGTCTATCCTAATATTATTCCATGGCTTATGGCCATACCAACCTGAAAACGCCTGATCTCGTCCGATCTCAGAAGCTAAGCAGGGTCAGGCTTGGTTAGTACTTCGTTAGGAGACTACTTGGGAATACCAGGTGCTGTAAGCTTTTTACCAGTTTAGCATACTCTTGTAAACACAGTAATCATATAAAGGACGATATAAAATGGAATTTCGAATTTATATCTTCCACGTTTTTTGAGTTACATGAACATGAAAGAGTCTATCCAAATGTCATTCTATGGCTTACGGCCATACCTACCTGAATACGCCTGATCTCGTCTGATCTCAGAAACTAAACAGGGCCAGGCTTGGTTAGTACTTGGTTAGGAGACTACTTGGGAATACCAGGTGCTGTAAGCTTTTTACCAGTTTAGCATACTCTTGTAAACACAGTAATCATATAAAGGACGATATAAAATGGAATTGCTAATTTAGTTCATCCACGTTTTTTGAGTTACATGAACATGAAAAAGTCTATCCTAATATTATTCCATGGCTTATGGCCATACCAACCTGAAAACGCCTGATCTCGTCTGATCTCAGAAGCTAAGCAGCGTCAGGCTTGGTTAGTACTTGGTTAGGAGACTACTTGGGAATACAAGGTGCTGTAAGCTTTCTGCCCATTTAGCATACTCTCGTATACACAGTAATGATATAAAGGACGATATAAAATGGAATTGCTAATTTAGTTCATGCACGTTTTTTGAGTTACATGAACATGAAAGAGTCTATCCTAATATCACTCCATGGCTTACGGCCATACCGACCAGAATATGCCTGATCTCATCCGATCTCAGAAACTAGGCAGAGTCTGGCTTGGTTAGTACTTAGTTGGGAGACTACTTGGGAATACCAGGTGCTGTAAGCTTTTTGCCCATTTAGCATACTCTTGTATACACAGTAATGATATAAAGGACAATATAAAATGGAATTGCTAATTTAGTTCTTCCACATTTTTTGAGTTACATGAACATGAAAAAGTCTATCCTAATATTATTCCATGGCTTATGGCCATACCAACCTGAAAACGCCTGATCTCGTCCGATCTCAGAAGCTAAGCAGGGTCAGGCTTGGTTAGTACTTGGTTAGGAGACTACTTGGGAATACCAGGTGCTGTAAGCTTTTGCCCATTTAGCATACTCTTGTAAACACAGTAATCATATAAAGGACGATATAAAATGGAATTGCTAATTTAGTTCATCCACGTTTTTTTAGTTACATGAACTTGAAAAAGTCTATCCTAATATCATTTCATGGCTTACGGCCATACCGAACTGAATACGCCTGATCTCACCCGATCTCAGAAGCTAAGCAGGGCCAGGCATGGTTAGTACTTGGGTAGGAGACTACTTGGGAATACCAGGTGCTGTAAGCTTTTTACCAGTTTAGCATACTCTTTTAAACACAGTAATCATATAAAGGACGATACAAAATGGAATTTCTAATTTATATCATCCACTTTTTTTGAGTTACATGAACATGAAAGAGTCTATCCAAATGTCATTCTATGTCTTACGGCCAAAACTATCTGATTGCCCCTGATCTCGTCTGATCTCAGAAACTAAACAGGGCCAGGCTTGGTTAGGAGACTACTTGGGAATACCAGGTGCTGTAAGCTTTTTACCAGTTTAGCATACTCTTGTAAACACAGTAATCATATAAAGGACGATATAAAATGGAATTGCTAATTTAGTTCATCCACGTTTTTTGAGTTACATGAACATGAAAGAGTCTATCCAAATGTCATTCTATGGCTTACGGCCATACCTACCTGAATACGCCTGATCTCGTCCGATCTCAGAAGCTAATCAGGGTCAGGCTTCGTTAGTACTTGGTTAAGAGACTACTTGGGAATACCAGGTGCTGTAAGCTTTTGCCCATTTAGCATACTCTTGTAAACACAGTAATCATATAAAGGACGATATAAAATGGAATTGCTAATTAAGTTCATCCACGTTTTTTTAGTTACATGAACTTGAAAAAGTCTATCCTAATATCATTCCATGGCTTACGGCCATACCAACCTGAATACGCCTGATCTCGTCCGATCTCAGAAGCTAAGCAGGGTCAGGCTTGGTTAGTACTTGGTTAGGAGACTACTTAGGAATACCGGGTGTTGTAAGCTTTTTACCAGTTTAGCATACTCTTGTAAACACAGTAATCATATAAAGGACGATATAAAATGGAATTGATAATTTAGTTCACCCACGTTTTTTGAGTAACATGAACTTGAAAAAGTCTATCCTAATATCATTCCACGCCTTACGGCCATACCAACCTGAATACGCCTGATCTCGTCAGAAGCTAAGCAGGGTCAGGCTTGGTTAGTACTTGGTTAGGAGACTACTTGGGAATACCAGGTGCTGTAAGCTTTTTACCAGTTTAGCATACTCTTGTAAACACAGTAATCATATAAAGAACGATATAAAATGGAATTGCTAATTTAGTTCATGCACGTTTTTTGAGTTACATGAACTTGAAAAAGTCTATCCTAATATCATTCCATGGCTTACGGACATACCAACCTGAATACGCCTGATCTCATCTGATCTCAGAAGCTAAGCAGGGTCAGGCTTGGTTAGTACTTGGTTAGAAGACTACTTGGGAATACCAGGTGCTGTAAGCTTTTTACCAGTTCAGCATACTCTTGTAAACACAGTAATCATATAATGGACAATATAAAATGGAATTGCTAATTTAGTTCATCCACGTTTTTTGAGTTACATGAACATGAAAAAGTCTATCCTAATATCATTCCATGGCTTACGGCCATACCAACCTGAATACGCCTGATCTCGTCCGATCTCAGAAGCTAAACAGGGTCAGGCTTGGTTAGTACTTGGTTAGAAGACTACTTGGGAATACCAGGTGCTGTAAGCTTTTTACCAGTTTAGCATACTCTTGTAAACACAGTAATCATATAAAGGACGATATAAAATGGAATTTCGAATTTTTATCTTCCACGTTTTTTGAGTTACATGAACATGAAAAAGTCTATCCTAATATCATTCCACGGTTTACGGCCATACCAACCTGAATATGCCTGATCTCGTCCGATCTCAGAAGCTAAGCAGAGTCTGGCTTGGTTAGTACTTAGTTGGGAGACTACTTGGGAATACCAGGTGCTGTAAGCTTTCTGCCCATTTAGCAAACTCTCGTATACACAGTAATGATATAAAGGACGATATAAAATGGAATTGCTAATTTAGTTCATCCACGTTTTTTGAGTTACATGAACTTGAAAAAGTCTGTCCTAATATCATTCCATGGCTTACAGCCATACCAACCTGAATATGCCTGATCTCGTCCGATCTCAGAAACTAAGCAGAGTCTGGCTTGGTTAGTACTTAGTTGGGAGACTACTTGGGAATACCAGGTGCTGTAAACTTTTTACCAGTTTAGCATACACTTGTAAACACAGTAATCATATAAAGGACGATATAAAATGGAATTGCTAATTAAGTTCATCCACGTTTTTTTAGTTACATGAACTTGAAAAAGCCTATCCTAATATCATTCCATGGTTTACGGCCATACTAACCTGAATACGCCTGATCTCGTCTGATCTCAGAAGCTAAGCAGGGTCAGGCTTGGTTAGTACTTGGTTAGGAAACTACTTGGGAATACCAGGTGCTGTAAGCATCTTACCAGTTTAGCATACTCTTGTAAACACAGTAATCATATAAAGGACGATATAAAATGGAATTGCTAATTTAGTTCATCCACGTTTTTTTAGTTACATGAACTTGAAAAAGTCTATCCTAATATCATTCCATGGCTTACGGCCATACCAACCTGAATACGCCCGATCTCAGAAGCTAAGCAGCGTCAGGCTTGGTTAGTACTTGGTTAGGAGACTACTTGGGAATACCAGGTGCTGTAAGCTTTTTGCCCATTTAGCATACTCTTGTAAACACAGCAATGATATAAAGGACAATATAAAATGGAATTGCTAATTTAGTTCATCCACGTTTTTTTAGTTACATGAACTTGAAAAAGTCTATCCTAATGTCTTTCTACGGCTTACGGCCATACCTACCTGAATACGCCTGATCTCGTCAGATCTCAGAAGCTAAGCAGGGCCAGGCTTGGTTAGTACTTGGTCAGGAGACTACTTGGGAATACCAGGTGCCTTAAGCTTTTTACTAGTTTAGCATACTCTTGTAAACACAGTAATCATATAAAGGACGATATAAAATGGAATTGCTAATTTAGTTCATCCACGTTTTTTGAGTTACATGAACATGAAAAAGTCTATCCAAATATAATTTCATGGTTTACGGCCATACCAACCTGAATACGCCTGATCTCGTCCGATCTCAGAAGCTAAGCAGAGTCAGGCTTGGTTAGTACTTGGTTAGGAGACTACTTGGGAATACCAGGTGCTGTAAGCTTTTTACCAGTTTAGCATACTCTTGTAAACACAGTAATCATATAAAGGACGATATAAAATGGAATTGCTAATTTAGTTCATCCACGTTTTTTTAGTTACATGAACTTGAAAAAGTCTATCCTAATATCATTCCATGGCTTACGGCCATACCTACCTGAATACGCCTGATCTCGTCCGATCTCAGAAGCTAAGCAGGGCCAGGCTTGGTTAGTACTTGTCAGGAGACTACTTGGGAATACCAGGTGCTATAAGCTTTTTGCCCATTTAGCATACTCTTGTCAACACAGTAATGATATAATGGACGATATAAAATGGAATTGCTAATTTAGTTCATCCACGTTTTTTGAGTTACATGAACTTGAAAAAGTCTATTCTAATATTATTCCATGGCTTATGGCCATACCAACATGAAAACGCCTGATCTCGTCCGATCTCAGAAGCTAAGCAGAGTCTGGCTTGGTTAGTACTTAGTTGGGAGACTACTTGGGAATACCAGGTGCTGTAAGCTTTTTGCCCATTTAGCATACTCTTGTATACACAGTAATGATATAAAGGACAATATAAAATGGAATTGCTAATTTAGTTCATCCACGTTTTTTGAGTTACATGAACATGAAAAAGTCTATCCTAATATCATTCCATGGCTTACGGCAATACCACCCTGAATATGCCTGATCTCGTCCGATCTCAGAAGCTAAGCAGAGTCTGGCATGGTTAGTACTTAGTTGGGAGACTACTTGGGAATACCAGTTGCTGTAAACTTTTTACCAGTTTAGCATACACTTGTAAACACAGTAATCATATAAAGGACGATATAAAATGGAATTGCTAATTTAGTTCATGCACGTTTTTTGAGTTACATGAACATGAAAGAGT
The DNA here is from genome assembly GCA_023634145.1 of Thymallus thymallus. Taxonomy (NCBI): domain Eukaryota; kingdom Metazoa; phylum Chordata; class Actinopteri; order Salmoniformes; family Salmonidae; genus Thymallus; species Thymallus thymallus. Next base: position 1,319,862 of record CM042422.1, read on the forward strand.
CTAGCGTAATATCATTCCGTGGTTTACGGCCATACCAACCTGAATACGCCTGATCTCGTCCGACCTCAGAAGCTAAGCAGGGTCAGGCTTGGTTAGTACTTTGTTAGGAGACTACTTGGGAATACTAGGTGCTGTAAGCTTTTTACCAGTTTAGCATACTCTTGTAAACACAGTAATCATATAAAGGACGATATAAAATGGAATTGCTAATTTATTTCATCCACGTTTTTTGAGTTACATGAACTTGAAAAAGTCTATCCTAATATCATTCCATGGCTTACGGCCATACCAACCTGAATACGCCTGATCTCGTCCGATCTCAGAAGCTAAGCAGGGTCAGGCATTGTTAGTACTTGGTTAAGAGACTACTTGGGAATACCAGGTGCTGTAAGCTTTTTACCAGTTTAGCATACTCTTGTAAACACAGTAATCATATAAAGGACGATATAAAATGGAATTGCTCATTTAGTTCATCCACGTTTTTTTAGTTACATGAACTTGAAAAAGTCTATCCTAATAACATTTCATGGCTTACGGCCATACCAACCTGAATACGCCTGATCTCGTCCGATCTCAGAAGCTAAGAAGGGCCAGGCATGGTTAGTACTTGGTTAGGAGACTACTTGGGAATACCAGGTGCTGTAAGCTTTTTACCAGTTTAGCATACTCTTGTAAACACAGTAATCATATAAAGGACGATATAAAATGGAATTGCTAATATAGTTCATCCATGTTTTTTGAGTTACATGAACATGAAAAAGTCTATCCTAATATCATTCCCCGGCTTACGGCCATACCAACCTGAATATGCCTGATCTCGTCCGATCTCAGAAACTAAGCAGAGTCTGGCTTGCTTAGTACTTTGTTGGGAGACTACTTGGGAATACCAGGTGCTGTAAACTTTTTACCAGTTTAGCATACACTTGTAAACACAGTAATCATATAAAGGACGATATAAAATGGAAATGCTAATTAAGTTCATCCACGTTTTTTTAGTTACATGAACTTGAAAAAGCCTATTCTAATAACATTTCATGGCTTACGGCCATACCAACCTGAATACGCCTGATCTCTTCCGATCTCAGAAGCTAAGCAGGGTCAGGCTTGGTTAGTACTTGGTTAGGAGACTACTTGGGAATACCAGGTGCTGTAAGCTTTTTAACAGTTTAGTATACTCTTGTAAACACAGTAATCATATAAAGGAAGATATAAAATGGAATTGCTAATTTAGTACATCCAAGTTTTTTTAGTTACATGAACTTGAAAAAGTCTATCCTAATATCATTCCGTGGTTTACGGCCATACCAACCTGAATACGCCTGATCTCGTCCGATCTCAGAAGCTAAGCAGGTCAGGCTTGGTTAGTAGTTGGTTAGGAGACTACTTGGGAATACCAGGTGCTGTAAGCTTTTTACCAGTTTAGCATACTCTTGTAAACACAGTAATCATATAAAGGACGATATAAAATGGAATTGCTAATTTAGTTCATCCACGTTTTTTGAGTTACATGAACATGAAAAAGCCTATCCTAATATTATTCCATGGCTTATGGCCATACCAACCTGAATACGCCTGATCTCGTCAGATCTCAGAAGCTAATCAGGGTCAGGCTTCGTTAGTACTTGGTTAAGAGACTACTTGGGAATACCAGGTGCTGTAAGCTTTTGCCCATTTAGCATACTCTTGTAAACACAGTAATCATATAAAGGACGATATAAAATGGAATTGCTAATTAAGTTCATCCACGTTTTTTTAGTTACATGAACTTGAAAAAGTCTATCCTAATATCATTCCATGGCTTACGGCCATACCAACCTGAATACGCCTGATCTCGTCCGATCTCAGAAGCTAAGCAGGGTCAGGCTTGGTTAGTACTTGGTTAGGAGACTACTTAGGAATACCGGGTGTTGTAAGCTTTTTACCAGTTTAGCATACTCTTGTAAACACAGTAATCATATAAAGGACGATATAAAATGGAATTGATAATTTAGTTCACCCACGTTTTTTGAGTTACATGAACTTGAAAAAGTCTATCCTAATATCATTCCATGCCTTACGGCCATACCAACCTGAATACGCCTGATCTCGTCCGATCTCAGAAGCTAAGCAGGGTCAGGCTTGGTTAGTACTTGGTTAGGAGACTACTTGGGAATACCAGGTGCTGTAAGCTGTTTAGCATACTCTTGTAAACACAGTAATCATATAAAGAACGATATAAAATGGAATTGCTAATTTAGTTCATGCACGTTTTTTGAGTTACATGAACTTGAAAAAGTCTATCCTAATATCATTCCATGGCTTACGGACATACCAACCTGAATACGCCTGATCTCATCTGATCTCAGAAGCTAAGCAGGGTCAGGCTTGGTTAGTACTTGGTTAGGAGACTACTTGGGAATACCAGGTGCTGTAAGCTTTTTACCAGTTCAGCATACTCTTGTAAACACAGTAATCATATAATGGACAATATAAAATGGAATTGCTAATTTAGTTCATCCACGTTTTTTGAGTTACATGAACATGAAAAAGTCTATCCTAATATCATTCCATGGCTTACGGCCATACCAACCTGAATACGCCTGATCTCGTCAGAAGCTAAGCAGGGTCAGGCTTGGTTAGTACTTGGTTAGAAGACTACTTGGGAATACCAGGTGCTGTAAGCTTTTTACCAGTTCAGCATACTCTTGTAAACACAGTAATCATATAATGGACAATATAAAATGGAATTGCTAATTTAGTTCATCCACGTTTTTTGAGTTACATGAACATGAAAAAGTCTATCCTAATATCATTCCATGGCTTACGGCCATACCAACCTGAATATGCCTGATCTCGTCCGATCTCAAAAGCTAAGCAGGGTCAGGCTTGGTTAGTACTTGGTTAGGAGACAACTTGGGAATACCAGGTGCTGTAAGCTTTTTACCAGTTTAGCATACTCTTGTAAACACAGTAATCATATAAAGGACGATATAAAATGGAATTGCTAATTTAGTTCATCCACGTTTTAAGAGTTACATGAACATGAAAGAGTCTATCCAAATGTCATTCTATGGCTTACGGCCATACCTACCTGAATACGCCTGATCTCGTCAGATCTCAGAAGCTAAGCAGGGCCAGGCTTGGTTAGTACTTGGTTAGGAGACTACTTAGGAATACCAGGTGCTGTAAGCTTTTTACCAGTTTAGCATACTCTTGTAAACACAGTAATCATATAAATGACGATATAAAATGGAATTGCTAATTTAGTTCATCCACGTTTTTTGAGTTACATGAACATGAAAAAGCCTATCCTAATATTATTCCATGGCTTATGGCCATACCAACCTGAAAACGCCTGATCTCGTCCGATCTCAGAAGCTAATCAGGGTCAGGCTTCGTTAGTACTTGGTTAAGAGACTACTTGGGAATACCAGGTGCTGTAAGCTTTTGCCCATTTAGCATACTCTTGTAAACACAGTAATCATATAAAGGACGATATAAAATGGAATTGCTAATTAAGTTCATCCACGTTTTTTTAGTTACATGAACTTGAAAAAGTCTATCCTAATATCATTCCATGGCTTACGGCCATACCAACCTGAATACGCCTGATCTCGTCCGATCTCGGAAGCTAAGCAGGGTCAGGCTTGGTTAGTACTTGGTTAGGAGACTACTTAGGAATACCGGGTGTTTGTAAGCTTTTTACCAGTTTAGCATACTCTTGTAAACACAGTAATCATATAAAGGACGATATAAAATGGAATTGCTAATTTAGTTCATCCACGTTTTTTTAGTTACATGAACTTGAAAAAGTCTATCCTAATATCATTCCATGGCTTACGGCCATACCAACCTGAATACGCCTGATCTCGTCCGATCTCAGAAGCTCAGCAGGGTCAGGCTTGGTTAGTACTTGGTTAGGAGACTACTTGGGAATACCAGGTGCTGTTAGCTTTTTACCAGTTTAGCATACTCTTGTAAACACAGTAATGATATAAAGGACGATATAAAATGGAATTGCAAATTTAGTTCATCCACGTTTTTTGAGTTACATGAACTTGAAAAAGTCTATCCTAATATTATTCCATGGCTTATGGCCATACCAACCTGAAAACGCCTGATCTCGTCTGATATCAGAAGCTAAGCAGGGTCAGGCTTGGTTAGTACTTGGTTAGGAGACTACTTGGAAATACCAGGTGCTGTAAGCTTGTTGCCCATTTAGCATACTCTTGTAAACACAGTAATGATATAAAGGACGATATAAAATGGAATTGCTAATTTAGTTCATCCACGTTTTTTGAGTTACATGAACTTGAAAAAGTCTATCCTAATATCATTCCATGGTTTACGGCCATACCAACCTGAATACGCCTGATCTCGTCTGATCTCAGAAGCTAAGCAGGGTCAGTCTTGGTTAGTACTTGGTTAGGAGACTACTTGGGAATACCAGGTGCTGTAAGCTTTTTACCAGTTTAGCGTACTCTTGTAAACACAGTAATCATATAAAGGACGATATAAAATGGAATTGCTAATTTAGTTCACCCACGTTTTATGAGTTACATGAACATGAAAAAGTCTATCCTAATATCACGCCATGGCTTACGGCCATACCAACCTGAATACGCCTGATCTCGTCCGATCTCAGAAGCAAAGCAGGGTCAGGCTTGGTTAGTACTTGGTTAGGAGACTACTTTGGTAATACCAGGTGCTGTAAGCTTTTTACCAGTTTAGCATAATCTTGTAAACACAGTAATCATATAAAGGACGATATAAAATGGAATTCCTAATTTATATCATCCACGTTTTTTGAGTTACATAAACATGAAAAAGTCTATCCAAATGTCATTCTATGGCTTACGGCCATACAAACCAGAATACTCCTGATCTCGTCCGATCTCAGAAGTTAAGCAGGGTCAGGCTTGGTTAGTAATTGGTTAGGAGACTACTTGGGAATACCAGGTGCTGTAAGCTTTTTACCAGTTTAGCATACTCTTGTAAACACAGTAATCATATAAAGGACGATATAAAATGGAATTGCTAATTTAGTTCATCCACGTTTTTTTAGTTACATGAACTTGAAAAAGTCTATCCTAATATCATTCCATGGCTTACGGCCGTACCAACCTGAATACGCCTGATCTCGTCCGATCTCAGAAGCTAAGCAGGGTCAGGTTCGGTTAGTACTTGGTTAGGAGACTACTTGGGAATACCAGGTGCTGTAAGCTTTTCACCAGTTTAGCATACTCTTGTAAACACAGTAATCATATAAAGGACAATATAAAATGGAATATCTAATTTATATCATCCACGTTTTTTGAGTTACATGAACATGAAAGAGTCTATCCAAATGTCTTTCTACGGCGTACGGACATACCTACCTGAATACGCCTGATCTCGTCCGATCTCAGAAGCTAAGCAGGGCCAGGCTTGGTTAGTACTTGGACAGGAGGCTACTTGGGAATACCAGGTGCTGTAAGCTTTTTACCAGTTTAGCATACTCTTGTAAACACAGTAATCATATAAAGGACGATATAAAATGGAATTGCTAATTTAGTTCATCCACGTTTTTTGAGTTACATGAACTTGAAAAAGTCTATCCTAATATCATTCCTTGGCTTACGGCCATACCAACCTGAATACGCCTGATCTCGTCCGATCTCAGAAGCTAAGCAGGGTCAGGTTCGGTTAGTACTTGGTTAGGAGACTACTTGGAAATACCAGGTGCTGTAAGCTTTTTACCAGTTTAGCATACTCTTGTAAACACAGTAATCATATAAAGGACGATATAAAATGGAATTTCTAATTTATATCATCCACGTTTTTTGAGTTACATGAACATGAAAGAGTCTATCCAAATGTCTTTCTACGGCGTACGGCCATACCTACCTGAATATGCCTGATCTCGTCCGATCTCAGAAGCTAAGCAGGGCCAGGCTTGGTTAGTACTTGGTCAGGAGGCTACTTGGGAATACCAGGTGCTGTAAGCTTTTTACCAGTTTAGCATACTCTTGTAAACACAGTAATCATATAAAGGACGATATAAAATGGAATTGCTAATTTCGTTCATCCACGTTTTTTGAGTTACATGAACTTGAAAAAGTCTATCCTAATATCATTCCATGGCTTACGGACATACCAACCTGAATACGCCTGATCTCATCTGATCTCAGAAGCTAAGCAGGGTCAGGCTTGGTTAGTACTTGGTTAGGAGACTACTTGGGAATACCAGGTGCTGTAAGCTTTTTACCAGTTCAGCATACTCTTGTCAACACAGTAATCATATAATGGACAATATAAAATGGAATTGCTAATTTAGTTCATCCACGTTTTTTGAGTTACATGAACATGAAAAAGTCTATCCTAATATCATTCCATGGCTTACGGCCATACCAACCTGAATACGCCTGATCTCGTCAGAAGCTAAGCAGGGTCAGGCTTGGTTAGTACTTGGTTAGAAGACTACTTGGGAATACCAGGTGCTGTAAGCTTTTTACCAGTTCAGCATACTCTTGTAAACACAGTAATCATATAATGGACAATATAAAATGGAATTGCTAATTTAGTTCATCCACATTTTTTGAGTTACATGAACATGAAAAAGTCCATCCTAATATCATTCCATGGCTTACGGCCATACCAACCAGAATACGCCTGATCTCGTCAGAAGCTAAGCAGGGTCAGGCTTGGTTAGTACTTGGTTAGAAGACTACTTGGGAATACCAGGTGCTGTAAGCTTTTTACCAGTTCAGCATACTCTTGTAAACACAGTAATCATATAATGGACAATATAAAATGGAATTGCTAATTTAGTTCATCCACGTTTTAAGAGTTACATGAACATGAAAAAGTTGTTCCTAATATTATTCCATGGCTTATGGCCATACCAACCTGAAAACGCCTGATCTCGTCCGATCTCAGAAGCTAAGCAGGGTCAGGCTTGGTTAGTACTTGGTTAGGAGACTACTTGGGAATACAATGTGCTGTAAGCTTTTGCCCATTTAGCATACTCTTGTAAACACAGTAATCATATAAAGGACGATATAAAATGGAATTTCGAATTTTTATCTTCCACGTTTTTTGAGTTACATGAACATGAAAGAGTCTATCCAAATGTCATTCTATGGCTTACGGCCATACCTACCTGAATACGCCTGATCTCGTCCGATCTCAGAAGCTAAGCAGAGTCTGGCTTGGTTAGTACTTAGTTGGGAGACTACTTGGGAATACCAGGTGCTGTAAGCTTTCTGCCCATTTAGCATACTCTCGTATACACAGTAATGATATAAAATGGAATTGCTAATTTAGTTAATCCATGTTTTTTGAGTTACATGAACTTGAAAAAGTCTATCCTAATATCATTCCATGGCTTACGGCCATACCAACCTGAATATGCCCTCTGTTGGTTTGGAGTGTGAGACAGGTGGTGCTGATTGTTCTGATTGAGAGTTGGAGTGTTTGTAGTAGAGAGTGACTTTTTTCTCTCTCTGTTCTTCTCTTTTGTTGATTAGTGGATTTAGTTTTTTTTGTATTAATAAGTTTTGTGCCCCGGCGGCATCGGCCGTTTGGGGGACAGATACTTATTGTTTCTTTCCTGTTTTATCGGACTGATTTAAATGGCTACAATGACTAACGCGAGGAAAACGACGATGAACATGGAACATGGAGGAACTGTCCCTGGTGCTCCCCTTCCAAAGGAGAAGTCCTATAATAGTGATTGTACAGTGGCGGTGGATATATCCGGGAACCAGAAATTAACAATCATGGAGTTGCTACGTGGGATAAAGGAGGCGTGCGGCACAGTGACAGGCTGCAGATTCAAAGGAGACCAAAAATACGAAATCACAATGTCGCATGTTCATGGGAAGGAGAGACTAATGGATGGTCTGAAAATAAAATAATGTACGGTGATGGTGAGGGACATTTCATCCGACGAAATGGTGGTGTCATTCATGAATTTACCCGTATACATTGATGATGAGGTTATTATAGCAAAACTAGAAGGTTGGGGAGTGTCGGCGGTTTCCCCGATTAAAAGACGACATTGGCCAGGTACAGATATCGCAGATGGCACAAGGTTCTGCAGAGTCCGGTTTACGGACAAAGTGCGCTCCCTCCCGTATTCTACAAAGTTTGAGACGTTGGAGGGGACTGAATATTTTCGTGTTATACGTGACAGGCAAGTGAAGGTATGCCGTGTTTGTATTCAGCCTGGTCACATTGTCCGCGACTGTCCAGAATTTTTGTGCCTGAGGTGCGGGGAACAAGGCCATTACGCAAGGGAGTGTGTTGGGAAAGCTGAAAGACCTTGCCATCATTGTGGAGGAAGGGGAGTTCACTGTACGTGTACGAGGAATGATGTTGGAGATGATGCAGAGCAACGAGGGGAGGAGGAAGAGGAGGAGGAGGAAGAGGAGGACGAGGTGGAGATGGTGGAGGAAAGTATGGAGGATTTGGAGAAGGAAGAGTTGGAGAAGGAGATTGAAATGGAGGGTGAGGGCCAAGAAGACCAGGAAGGAGAAGAGGGTGGTGAACTTGGAGAGGAGGATGGAGATGGTATCGGGCCTAGCCTAGATCGGGAGTTTTTGGAAGGTGTATTTGCCGATGGAAAGGAGAAGATGGGAGAAGGAGGAGGAGGTTTGGCCCCAGGTCCGTCTGCAGGTGTTGGGGGTGATACTCCTGCTACTACCCCTGAGGACTCAGAAGTGAAGGGTGATTGTTCGAAGAGGAAAGACTCTGGTGGGGATGTGTCATCAGGTGAAGTCCAGAGAGTAAGGAAAGGAGAGAAAGAAAAGAGAAAAAAAATGGTGAAGAGGAAAAAGACTGAGGTGCGAAGATGGACATGATATTCATCTTAATCATACTCATGGCACCGGGGAGAAGTTTAGATCACGTGAGTACTTCTGAAGGCAGAGAGACGGATGGGAGATTGAGGACAGAAGGAGAAGGGATGACAACAACTGTACAAGAATCTGTGTCCGACACAGGCAGCACACAGGACATGGCGATCAAACAAACAAGTTGGATGGAGGAGATGGAAGTAGGGTCTATTTCTGACTCGGAGGACACTGACATGTTGGATAGAGGGGGAGGGAGTTACAGTAAGAGGAAGGCGGCTGCAGACCTGAAGAAGGAGGGAAGAGGGAAAAGACATGAAGACAGGTAGATGGTAAGGAAGATACAACTTTTACCGCTATTAATTCAAGCAATGATTAATATAATGTCTCTCAATGCTAATGGACTGAGAAATATGGAAACATTTCACAGAGTAGTTAACATGGAGAAGAATGATATTTTGTGTATACAAGAAACACATTGGGATAACAAATGTGTGATGGAGGTTAAAAAAAGATGGAGTGACTATATCTTTATAAATAATGGAATGGGAAATTCATGTGGGGTTGCAATATTGCTGAAGAAGGATGCAGTGGAGAATGTAACACAAATATATGCAGACAAGAATGGGAGAATATTAATCATAGAATGTGAATATATGGGGATGAGATTGAGAATTATTAATATATATGCGCCCAATAATGAAATGGAAAGGAGGAATTTATTTATGGAACTTGGACAATTATGTGAGGGGAATTGTATCTTGGTGTCACGGTGCGCATTAATGGGACGGTAAACGGAGCGCTGGTGGAGCGTCATTCCTTTATTATTTTGGAGTTGGACTCACGAAGCACAAAATACATAAAAGGAGATGACTTAATAAACAAAACACGATAACAAACGAAAACACTGTGACTCACTTGCTCTCTGACACACGAAGCAGACAAGCAGGAACAATGATCCACACACAGGTGGAAATGTGTGGAGCTTATATATTATCCCCAATCAGAGACAACGCTAGACAGCTGTCTCTGATTGGGGATGACAATCTCCCTAGTTAGGGTGTGATGACTGGGTTGTGTGCCTCTCTCCTCCCCTAGGTGGGAGTAAGAGGCCTTACCACAACCAAGCCATCACAGTACCCCCCCCCCAAGGTGCGGACTCCCGATCGCACAAAAAATCCCCCCTCTCCTGAAAGAAAAAAAATTGTCCAAAAAACTAGGGGGGACATGGCGGGGTACTGAGATGGTTGCTGGTGGAGGCTCCGGTTCTGGTTCCGGGCGTGGCGCAAGCTCTGAGAGTAGCTTCTCTCTTACCTCTCTGTTGCACGCCCGGTCCAGTCCGGACCCCAGCGCGATGGTTCCCCTCTCAGTACTCCCGCCATTTACCAAGTCCTGTCTGGACCCTGGTGTGGGAGCCCTCGACCCTGGAGAGGGGCTGACCACCGGCCCCGGACTGGGCACCGGTGGAGCGGACTGCTCCGGCACTGGAGCGACGCATACGACCGGCCCCGGACTGGGCACCGGTGGAGCGGACTGCTCCGGCACTGGAGCGACGTAGATGACCGGCCCCGGACTGGGCACCGGTGGAGCGGGCTGCTCCGGCACTGGAGCGACGCAGATGACCGGCCCCGGACTGGGCACCGGTGGAGCGGACTGCTCCGGCACTGGAGCGACGTAGATGACCGGCCCCGGACTGGGCACCGGTGGAGCGGGCTGCTCCGGCACTGGAGCGACGCAGATGACCGGCCCCGGACTGGGCACCGGTGGAGCGGACTGCTCCGGCACTGGAGCGACGTGAACGACCGGCCCCGGACTGGGCACCGGTGGAGCGGACTGCTCTGGCACTGGAGCGACGCAGACGACCGGCCCCGGACTGGGCACCGGTGGAGCGGACTGCTCCAGCACTGGAGTGACGCAGACGGCCGGACCCGGATGGGGCTCCGGTGGAGGTTCAGGTCTGCTCACCTTCCCCGGAGCTCTCGGGCTGCTGACCCTCCCCGGGGACCTCGGGCTGCTGACCTTCGCCGGGGACCTCGGGCTGCTGACCTTCGCCGGGGACCTCGGGCTGCTGACCTTCGCCGGGGACCTCGGGCTGCTGACCTTCGCCGGGGACCTCGGGCTGCTGACCTTCGCCGGGGACCTCGGGCTGCTGACCTTCGCCGGGGACCTCGGGCTGCTGACCTTCGCCGGGGACCTCGGGCTGCTGACCGTCGCCGGGGACCTCGGGCTGCTGACCGTCACCGGGGACCTCGGGCTGCTGACCGTCACCGGGGACCTCGGGCTGCTGACCGTCACCGGGGACCTCGGGCTGCTGACCGTCACCGGGGACCTCGGGCTGCTGACCGTCACCGGGGACTTCGGGCTGCTGACCGTCACCGGGGACCTCGGGCTGCTGACCGTCACCGGGGACCTCGGGCTGCTGACCGTCACCGGGGACCTCGGACTGCTGACCGTCACCGGGAACCTCGGGCTGCTGACCGTCACCGGGGACCTCGGGCTGCTGACCGTCACCGGGGACCTCGGGCTGCTGACCGTCACCGGGGACCTCGGGCTGCTGACCGTCACCGGGGACCTCGGGCTGCTGACCGTCACCGGGGACCTCGGGCAGCTGACCTTCACCGGAGACCTCGGGCTGGACGCCATGCCCACCCTGGGCACCAACGTAGAGGTGGTTTTCAGCCCTGTCGCAGGTCTGGCTGTCGACCCCAGACTGGGCGCCGACACGCTATGGAGCTCTTGCTCCACAGCGGGACTGAACGTCGTGCCCACCCTGGGCACCGACGCAGAGATGGTTTCCAGCCCTGTGGTTGGGCTGGCTGTCGGCCCCAGACTGGGCACCGACGCGCTATGGAGCTCCTGCTCCACAGCGGGGCTGAACGTCGTGCCCACCCTGGGCACCGACGCAGAGATGGTTTCCAGCCCTGTGGTTGGGCTGGCTGTCGGCCCCAGACTGGGCACCGACGCGCTATGGAGCTCCTGCTCCACAGCGGGGCTGAACGTCGTGCCCACCCTGGGCACCGACGCAGAGAGGGTTTCCAGCCCTGTGGTGGCGACCGTCGCGGTAGCCTCCGTGCGAGGGGTAGGCACGGGGCGTACTGGACTGGGGACACGCACCATAGGTCTGGTGCGAGGAGCTGGCACGGGTCGCACCGGGCTGGAGATACGCACCATAGGTTGGGTGCGAGGAGTAGGCACAGACCGTACCGGGCTGGGGGAACGCACCACTTGTCTGGTGCGAGTAGCTGGAACGGGCTGTACCTGGCTGGGGAAACGCACCGTTGGGTCGGTGCGTTGAGCTGGCTCGGGTCGCGCCGGGCTGGGGAAACGCACCATAGGTTGGGTGCGAGGAGCAGGCACAGACCGTACCGGGCTGGGGGAACGCACCACTGGTCTGATGCGAGTAGCTGGAACGGGCTGTACCTGGCTGGGGAAACGCACCGTTGGGTCGGTGCGTTGAGCTGGCTCGGGTCGCGCCGGGCTGGGGAAACGCACCATAGGTTGGGTGCGAGGAGCAGGCACAGACCGTACCGGGCTGGGGGAACGCACCACTGGTCTGGTGCGAGTAGCTGGAACGGGCTGTACCTGGCTGGGGAAACGCACCGTTGGGTCGGTGCGTTGAGCTGGCACAGGTCGCGCCGGGCTGGGGAAACGCACCATAGAGCTGGTGCGCGGAGCAGGCGCGGGCCGTACCGGGCTATTGTTGCGCACCGATGGTTTGGTGCGCTGAGTCGGTCTCCTCCTCCTCCGACTCTGGACCGGCGCTGGAGGCACCGGACTGGGAACTGACGCTGGAGCACGACTGTGCCTGTCGTCCCTACTCCAACGCCAATCCCCATCCTGTGAGGGCTCCTCCGGGAACCCCCACGAGTGAGGGAACAGAAGCACATCGCTGTCGTCTTCCTCCGACTCCTCTCTGTACTCCTGCTCCCACGGCTGTAGGGGCTCCTCCTGGAACCCCCACGAGTGCAGTGGTCGGGGCTCTTCTCCCTCGATCCCCGACCACCCCCATAGCCCCCCCCCAAAATCAGTTTGGGGGTTTTTCTGGGCTCCAAGCTGGTCCTTCGCTTTAGCCCGGTAACGTTTCCCCCGTCTTCGGCGCCTCTGCTCCGGACACCAGCCCTCCTCCACCGCACGATAATGGGAGTGTTCCTCCTCGGTAATTTTCCCCATACCGAGGAGGATGTCTCCCAAAGTTATCCCCCGTTGCGTCCCAGGGTGGTGGATCATTCTGTCACGGTGCGCATTAATGGGACGGTAAACGGAGCGCTGGTGGAGCGTCATTCCTTTATTATTTTGGAGTTGGACTCACGAAGCACAAAATACATAAAAGGAGATGACTTAATAAACAAAACACGATAACAAACGAAAACACTGTGACTCACTTGCTCTCTGACACACGAAGCAGACAAGCAGGAACAATGATCCACACACAGGTGGAAATGTGTGGAGCTTATATATTATCCCCAATCAGAGACAACGCTAGACAGCTGTCTCTGATTGGGGATGACAATCTCCCTAGTTAGGGTGTGATGACTTGGTTGTGTGCCTCTCTCCTCCCCTAGGTGGGAGTAAGAGGCCTTACCACAACCAAGCCATCACACTTGGTTGGCGATTTTAACGTCAAATGTGATAGACTGGATATGACGAGAGGAGCCAAGTTTAGATGTGATTCTTCTAGGAAAACTCTACTCGAATTGATGTCTGAGAAAGGGATTATAGATGCATGGAGGGATGAAAATCCAAATAAAAGAGAATTTTCCAGAAGACAGGTGGTGTTAGGAGAATTAAAACAAACGAGGATAGATCTGGTACTGGTAAAAGAAGGGTTAAGGAAATATATGAAAGACATTAAGTACGTATTTACAACTTTTAGTGATCATGCAGCCTTAATATTCTCCATGGGATTTGACATGACGGGGAATGGAGGAGGAGTATGGTGCATGAACGCAAGGTATTTAGGAGAGGAGGAATATAGAAAACAAGTTACATTACTGATAGAACACGAAAAGGAAAATAAGAATAACGACAAAAGTCAATGGTGGGAAAATGTGAAAGAAAAAATAAAAAGCCTTAGTATTAGATACGCAAGGAAGAGGACTGTTATGATGAAAAGAGAAGAGAATGAGTTGAGAGCAGAGCTGAAAGAAGAAATTGAAAAATGTGAGAGTGAACCTAATTATAATATAGAACATTATTTGAAACTACAAGCAAAACTGAATAAATATGAAATGGAAAAGTGTAAAGGTGCAATTATCAGAAGTAAGGCTAGGTATGCTTTGGAGGGGGAGAAATGTACTTCCTTCTTTCTGGGACTGGAGAAGAGTAAACAAAGGAGAACATATATTAAAGAGATAGAAAACGTAAAAGGAGAAGTGGTGACCGATTATGTAGAGATACTGGAAACAGTGCAGTCTTTCTATGAGGATTTGTTTAAGAAAAGTGAGGTGGATGAGGGGTGCGTGAAGGAGGTTGTGGATAGTGTGGAGATGAAAATAGATGAGGAAGACAAACTAATGTGTGATGGGAATATAACAATTGAAGAAGTACAAGATGCAATCAAGGGTTTGCAAAAAAAAAAGAGCCCAGGAACGGATGGTATAATCGCAGAGTTTTATCAAATATATGGAAGTCTAGTAGCACCAATGTTGTTAGAAGTCTATCAATATATGGAAGAAAATAACAGAGTAGCAGACTCAATGGTGACAGGGCTGATAACAATACTATATAAAAACAAAGGTAGCAAGTTAAAACTGGGAAATTATAGGCCAATTAGCTTATTGAATACGGATTATAAGATACTAGCTAAAATACTTGCAAATAGAATGAAGAAAGTAATAAATAGTATTATAGCACCTACACAAAATTATAGCATACCTGGAAGAGACATAGCAGATACAATAAGTACAATCAGAGATGTTATTAATAAAATGAAGGGGGACAAGAAAGGAGGAATAGTTTTAAGTATTGATTTAAATAAAGCATTCGACCGTGTAGAACACAGTTTTTTGTTTAGGGTGTTGGAAAAGTATGGTTTTGGGAAAAGGATAATAGCATGGATCAAATTATTATATGAGAAGGCAAAAAGCAGGGTAAAGTGCAATGGGGTTTTGACGGACTCATTTCCCTTGGAGAGGTCAGTGAGACAAGGCTGCCCCATGTCAGCATTGTTGTATGTAATGTCAGTTGAACCGTTAGCAGCAATGCTAAAAAAAAGACACAATCATAAATAGTGTAGAAATTCCCCAGGGAGGGTTCAGTTTGATTCACCATTACGCAGATGACACGACAATAACAGTCCAAGATGAAGGAAGTGTGAAAAGGGTGATAGAGATGTTTGAAGTATATGAAAGGGCCTCAGGTGCCAGGGTTAATATGGAGAAATCTGAAGTGATGTATATTGGGGAGGTTATTGAGGGTAACTTTCCTTTTAAGGTGGCCAAAGATCACATAAAGGTGTTAGGAGTGTATCTGGGGGTAAAGGAAAAGGAAGCCAGGGATCTTACTTGGAGTGGAGTTATAAACAAAGTCAGAAAGGTGGTTAGTACGTGGAAAGGGAGGTCACTGAAATTAAAAGGAAAAGTGATTGTTATAAACTCACTATTGCTGTCAATCTTTATTTATGTGATGAATGTATTAGATGTGCCAGAATGGGTATTAACGGAAGTGAACAAGATTATAGTTGACTTTCTGTGGGAAGGAAAGGGAGTGAAAATAGCTCTTAAAACTTTAATTGCAGGATATGAGGAAGGGGGTTTAAATCTTGTGGATCTAAATGTAAGGAAAACATCAATTAGAGTGAAAACTGTAAGGAAATACTTGTATGGTGAAATGGATTATGGATGGAAAAACTTTTTCAAAGAGTACTTACAGGAGGTTGGGAAGATGGGGGTGAATGGACTGTTGATGTGTATGAAAAAGGAAATGTTAAGTAACATACCTTCGATCTACAGAGAGATGTTTGAGGCTTGGGGACAGATTCTGCCGAGCATCGACTATGAATGCAATACACGGGAAAATGTACTAAACCAGCCTATATTTTTGAATCCAAAGATAAAATGTAAAAATATGATGTTGTATTGTAAGAACTATATGAGGGCTGGGCTTAGACAGATTGGTGACATAGTTTATGAGGTAATTCCAGGGTTTCTTACGTCACAGGCAATGTATGATAGTGTGACGGAGGTGAATGAGGATGTAAGTAGAACAGAAGTGGAAAATATGTTGAAGAAAATAATAGAAAGTATTCCTGGGGACTGGATAAGTTTAATAAACAATTTAAAGGAAGAGAAAAGAGCAAGGAGATTACCAGACTTGTATGTTAAAAGGAATGGGGAAAAGTATCAAATGTCAAGTAGAACGGTTAAAAATATATATAAACATTGTGTTACTAGAGAGATAAAAGCACCAGCATCAGAGAAGGTATGGTCTAGAGTTTTTGTAAATATGGATGTGAAATCAATTTGGAAGAATACAAATATAAAATACAATACTTTGGAATGTGAAGACAATGACTTCAAGATAAAACATAATAGGATTTTTACGAATGTGATAATGCATCAGATAAATCATGATATTAAAAGAGAGTGTGACATTTGTGGTGTGGAACCGGAGAACTTCATGCACCTGTTCATAGAATGTAAGATGTTAAATGGTTTTCATGATAGTTTGAAGGGTTTATTAGTAAAACACTGGGGGGGAAACCTTACTGAAGGAGTGGAGTGGAGAAGGCTTTTTCTGTTTGGTATAAATGGGAAAAGTAAATGTGTAAATCTGAATTTGGTGAATTATGTGATGAGTCATGCACGTAATGCCGTGAGATTAAGGAGAAATCTTGCACATTATGAAAGGAAAATTGTGGAAATTGGGGTAATATTTAGAAATATATTAGAGAAGGATGTTAAGTTGGTCTATAAATATGGTGGAGGGGAATTTGAGAAAATGTTTCTGTGGGGAAGTACTTTTATTGAAATAATGTCGAATGGCAAACTGGTGTTTAACTATTAATTTGATAGCTTGGAATTTAGACATATTAGTTGGTTTTCTTGTTAAAAGGTGTGGAAGGGGGTGAAAGGTTCACCTGTATATTATTATGTATATATTGTTGTCTATAATTATGTTTGTCATTGGAAATATACGTTTTTCATCAAATAATAAAAAAATAATTATAAAAAAAATAAAAAAATAAAAATAATAATAATACGCCTGATCTCGTCCGATCTCAGAAGCTAAGCAGGGTCAGGCTTGGTTAGTACTTGGTTAGGAGACTACTTGGGAATACCAGGTGCTGTAAGCTTTTGACCAGTTTAGCACACTCTTGTAAACACAGTAATCATATAAAGGACGATATAAAATGGAATTGCTAATTTAGTTCATCCACGTTTTTTGAGTTACATGAACTTGAAAAAGTCTATCCTAATATCATTCCATGTCTTACGGCCATACCAACCTGAATACGCCTGATCTCGTCCGATCTCAGAAGCTAAGCAGGGTCAGGCTTGGTTAGTACTTGGTTAGGAGACTACTTGGGAATACCAGGTGCTGTAAGCTTTTTACCAGTTTAGCATATTCTTGTAAACACAGTAATCATATAAAGGACGATATAAAATGGAATTTCTAATTTAGTTCATCCACGTTTTTTGAGTTACATGAACTTGAAAAAGTCTATCCTAATATCATTCCATGTCTTACGGCCATACCAACCTGAATACGCCTGATCTCGTCCGATCTCAGAAGCTAAGCAGGGTCAGGCTTGGTTAGTACTTGGTTAGGAGACTACTTGGGAATACCAGGTGCTGTAAGCTTTTGACCAGTTTAGCACACTCTTGTAAACACAGTAATCATATAAAGGACGATATAAAATGGAATTGCTAATTTAGTTCATCCACGTTTTTTGAGTTACATGAACTTGAAAAAGTCTATCCTAATATCATTCCATGTCTTACGGCCATACCAACCTGAATACGCCTGATCTCGTCTGATCTCAGAAGCTAAGCAGGGTCAGGCTTGGTTAGTACTTGGTTAGGAGACTACTTGGGAATACCAGGTGCTGTAAGCTTTTTACCAGTTTAGCATTTTCTTGTAAACACAGTAATCATATAAAGGACGATATAAAATGGAATTTCTAATTTAGTTCATCCACGTTTTTTGAGTTACATGAACTTGAAAAAGTCTATCCTAATATCATTCCATGTCTTACGGCCATACCAACCTGAATACGCCCGATCTCAGAAGCTAAGCAGGGTCAGGCTTGGTTAGTACTTGGTTAGGAGACTACTTGGGAATACCAGGTGCTGTAAGCTTTTTACCAGTTTAGCATATTCTTGTAAACACAGTAATCATATAAAGGACGATATAAAATGGAATTTCTAATTTAGTTCATCCACGTTTTTTGAGTTACATGAACTTGAAAAAGTCTATCCTAATATCATTCCCTGGCTTACGGCCATACCAACCTGAATACGCCTGATCTCGTCCGATCTCAGAAGCTAAGCAGGGTCAGGCTTGATTAGTACTTGGTTAGGAGACTACTTGGGAATACCAGGTGCTGTAAGCTTTTGACCAGTTTAGCATACTCTTGTAAACACAGTAATCATATAAAGGACGATATAAAATGGAATTGCTAATTTAGTTCATCCACGTTTTTTTAGTTACATGAACTTGAAAAAGTCTATCCTAATATCATTCCATGGCTTACGGCCATACCAACCTGAATACGCCTGATCTCGTCCGATCTCAGAAGCTAAGCAGGGTCAAGCTTGGTTAGTACTTGGTTAGGAGACTACTTGGGAATACCAGGTGCTGTAAGCTTTTTACCAGTTTAGCATACTCTTGTAAACACAGTAATCATATAAAGGACGATATAAAATGGAATTGCTAATTTAGTTCATCCTTGTTTTTTTAGTTACATGAACTTGAAAAAGTCTATCTAAATATCATTCCATGTCTTACGGCCATACCAACCTGAATACGCCTGATCTCGTCCGATCTCAGAAGCTAAGCAGGGTCAGGCTTGGTTAGTACTTGGTTAGGAGACTACTTGGGAATACCAGGTGCTCTAAGCTTTTTACCAGTTTAGCATATTCTTGTAAACACAGTAATCATATAAAGGACGATATAAAATGGAATTTCTAATTTAGTTCATCCACGTTTTTTGAGTTACATGAACTTGAAAAAGTCTATCCTAATATCATTCCATGGCTTACGGCCATACCAACCTGAATACTCCTGATCTCGTCCGATCTCAGAAGCTAAGCAGGGTCAGGCTTGGTTAGTACTTGGTTAGGAGACTACTTGGGAATACCAGGTGCTGTAAGCTTTTTACCAGTTTAGCATACTCTTGTAAACACAGTAATCATATAAAGGACGATATAAAATGGAATTTCTAATTTAGTTCATCCACGTTTTTTTAGTTACATGAACTTGAAAAAGTCTATCTTAATATCATTCCATGGCTTACGGCCATACCAACTTGAATACGCCTGATCTCGTCCGATCTCAGAAGCTAAGCAGGGTCAGGCTTGGTTAGTACTTGGTTAGGAGACTACTTGGGAATACCAGGTGCTCTAAGCTTTTTACCAGTTTAGCATATTCTTGTAAACACAGTAATCATATAAAGGACGATATAAAATGGAATTTCTAATTTAGTTCATCCACGTTTTTTTAGTTACATGAACTTGAAAAAGTCTATCCTAATATCATTCCATGGCTTACGGCCATACCAACCTGAATACTCCTGATCTCGTCCGATCTCAGAAGCTAAGCAGGGTCAGGCTTGGTTAGTACTTGGTTAGGAGACTACTTGGGAATACCAGGTGCTGTAAGCTTTTTACCAGTTTAGCATACTCTTGTAAACACAGTAATCATATAAAGGACGATATAAAATGGAATTTCTAATTTAGTTCATCCACGTTTTTTTAGTTACATGAACTTGAAAAAGTCTATCCTAATATCATTCCATGGCTTACGGCCATACCAACTTGAATACGCCTGATCTCGTCCGATCTCAGAAGCTAAGCAGGGTCAGGCTTGGTTAGTACTTGGTTAGGAGACTACTTGGGAATACCAGGTGCTCTAAGCTTTTTACCAGTTTAGCATATTCTTGTAAACACAGTAATCATATAAAGGACGATATAAAATGGAATTTCTAATTTAGTTCATCCACGTTTTTTTAGTTACATGAACTTGAAAAAGTCTATCCTAATATCATTCCATGGCTTATGGCCATACCAACCTGAATACGCCTGATCTCGTCCGATCTCAGAAGCTAAGCAGGGTCAGGCTTGGTTAGTACTTGGTTAGGAGACTACTTGGGAATACCAGGTGCTGTAAGCTTTTGACCAGTTTAGCATACTCTTGTAAACACAGTAATCATATAAAGGACGATATAAAATGGAATTGCTAATTTAGTTCATCCACGTTTTTTTAGTTACATGAACTTGAAAAAGTCTATCCTAATATCATTCCGTGGCTTACGGCCATACCAACCTGAATACGCCTGATCTCGTCCGATCTCAGAAGCTAAGCAGGGTCAGGCTTGGTTAGTACTTGGTTAGGAGACTAGTTGGGAATACCAGGTGCTGTAAGCTTTTGACCAGTTTAGCATACTCTTGTAAACACAGTAATCATATAAAGGACGATATAAAATGGAATTGCTAATTTAGTTCATCCACGTTTTTTTAGTTACATGAACTTGAAAAAGTCTATCCTAATATCATTCAATGGTTTACGGCCATACCAACCTGAATACGCCTGATCTCAGAAGCTAAGCAGGGTCAGGCTTGGTTAGTACTTGGTTAGGAAACTACTTGGGAATACCAGGTGCTGTAAGCTTTTGACCAGTTTAGCATACTCTTGTAAACACAGTAATCATATAAAGGACGATATAAAATGGAATTTCTAATTTAGTTCATCCACGTTTTTTGAGTTGCATGAACTTGAAAAAGTCTATCCTAATATCATTCCATGGCTTACGGCCATACCAACCTGAATACGCCTGATCTCGTCCGATCTCAGAAGCTAAGCAGGGTCAGGCTTGGTTAGTACTTGGTTAGGAGACTACTTGGGAATACCAGGTGCTGTAAGCTTTTTACCAGTTTAGCATACTCTTGTAAACACAGTAATCATATAAAGGACTATATAAAATGGAATTGCTAATTTAGTTCATCCACGTTTTTTTAGTTACATCAACTTGAAAAAGTCTATCTAAATATCATTCCATGGCTTACGGCCATACCAACCTGAATACTCCTGATCTCGTCCGATCTCAGAAGCTAAGCAGGGTCAGGCTTGGTTAGTACTTGGTTAGGAGACTACTTGGGAATACCAGGTGCTGTAAGCTTTTTACCAGTTTAGCATATTCTTGTAAACACAGTCATCATATAAAGGACGATATAAAATAGAATTTCTAATTTAGTTCATCCACATTTTTTTAGTTACATGAACTTGAAAAAGTCTATCCTAATATCATTCAATGGTTTACGGCCATACCAACCTGAATACGCCTGATCTCGTCCGATCTCAGAAGCTAAGCAGGGTCAGGCTTGGTTAGTACTTGGTTAGGAGACTACTTGGGAATACCAGGTGCTCTAAGCATTTTACCAGTTTAGCATATTCTTGTAAACACAGTTATCATATAAAGGACGATATAAAATGGAATTTCTAATTTAGTTCATCCACGTTTTTTATTTACATGAACTTGAAAAGGTCTATCCTAATATCATTCCATGGCTTACGGCCATACCAACCTGAATAAGCCTGATCTCATCCGATCTCAGAAGCTAAGCAGGGTCAGGCTTGGTTAGTACTTGGTTAGGAGACTACTTGGGAATACCAGGTGCTGTCAGCATTTTACCAGTTTAGCATATTCTTGTAAACACAGTAATCATATAAAGGACGATATAAAATGGAATTTCTAATTTAGTTCATCCACGTTTTTTTAGTTACATGAACTTGAAAAAGTCTATCCTAATATCATTCCATGGCTTACGGCCATACCAACCTGAATACGCCTGATCTCGTCCGATCTCAGAAGCTAAGCAGGGTCAGGCTTGATTAGTACTTGGTTAGGAGACTACTTGGGAATACCAGGTGCTGTAAGCTTTTGACCAGTTTAGCATACTCTTGTAAACACAGTAATCATATTAAGGACAATATAAAATGGAATTGCTAATTTAGTTCATCCACGTTTTTTTAGTTACATGAGCTTGAAAAAGTCTGTCCTAATATCATTCCATGGCTTACGGCCATACTATCCTGAATACGCCTGATCTCGTCCGATCTCAGAAGCTAAGCAGGGTCAGGCTTGGTTAGTACTTGGTTAGGAGACTATTTGGGAATACCAGGTGCTGTAAGCTTTTGACCAGTTTAGCATACTCTTGTAAACACAGTAATCATATAAAGGACGATATAAAATTGAATTTCTAATTTAGTTCATCCACGTTTTTTGAGTTACATGAACTTGAAAAAGTCTATCCTAATATCATTCCATGGCTTACGGCCATACCAACCTGAATACACCTGATCTCGTCCGATCTCAGAAGCTAAGCAGGGTCAGGCTTGGTTAGTACTTGGTTAGGAGACTACTTGGGAATACCAGGTGCTGTAAGCTTTTGACCAGTTTAGCATACTCTTGTAAACACAGTAATCATATAAAGGACGATATAAAATGGAATTGCTAATTTAGTTCATCCACGTTTTTTTAGTTACATGAACTTGAAAAAGTCTGTCCTAATATCATTCCATGGCTTACGGCCATACCAACCTGAATATGCCTGATCTCGTCCGATCTCAGAAGCTAAGCAGGGTCAGTCTTGGTTAGTACTTGGTTAGGAGACTACTTGGGAATACCAGGTGCTGTAAGCTTTTGACCAGTTTAGCATACTCTTGTAAACACAGTAATCATATAAAGGACGATATAAAATGGAATTGCTAATTTAGTTCATCTACGTTTTTTTAGTTACATGAACTTGAAAAAGTCTATCCTAATATCATTCCATGGCTTACGGCCATACCAACCTGAATACGCCTGATCTCGTCAGATCTCAGAAGCTAAGCAGGGTCAGGCTTGGTTAGTACTTGGTTAGGAGACTACTTGGGAATACCAGGTGCTGTAAGCTTTTGACCAGTTTAGCATACTCTTGTAAACACAGTAATCATATAAAGGACAATATAAAATGGAATTTCTAATTTAGTTCATCCACGTTTTTTGAGTTACATGAACTTGAAAAAGTCTATCCTAATATCCTTCCATGGCTTACGGCCATACCAACCTGAATACGCCTGATCTCGTCCGTTCTCAGAAGCTAAACAGGGTCAGGCTTGGTTAGTACTTGGTTAGGAGACTACTTGGGAATACCAGGTGCTGTAAGCTTTTGACCAGTTTAGCATACTCTTGTAAACACAGTAATCATATAAAGGACGATATAAAATGGAATTTCTAATTTAGTTCATCCACGTTTTTTGAGTTACATGAACTTGAAAAAGTCTATCCTAATATCATTCCATGACTTACGGCCATACCAACCTGAATACGCCTGATCTCGTCCGATCTCAGAAGCTAAGCAGGGTCAGGCTTGGTTAGTACTTGGTTAGGAGACTACTTGGGAATACCAGGTGCTCTAAGCTTTTGACCAGTTTAGCATACTCTTGTAAACACAGTAATCATATAAAGGACGATATAACATGGAATTGCTAATTTAGTTCATCCACGTTTTTTGAGTTACATGAACTTGAAAAAGTCTATCCTAATATCGTTCCATGGCTTACGGCCATACCAACCTGAATATGCCTGATCTCGTCCGATCTCAGAAGCTAAGCAGGGTCAGGCTTGGTTAGTACTTGGTTAGGAGACTACTTGGGAGTACCAGGTAATGTAAGCTTTTTACCAGCTTAGCATACTCTTGTAAACACAGTAATCATATAAAGGACGATATAAAATGGAATTGCTAATTTAGTTCATCCACGTTTTTTTAGTTACATGAACTTGAAAAAGTCTATCCTAATATCATTCAATGGCTTACGGCCATACCAACCTGAATACGCCTGATCTCATCCGATCTCAGAAGCTAAGCAGGGTCAGGCTTGGTTAGTACTTGGTTAGGAGACTACTTGGGAATACCAGGTGCTGTAAGCTTTTTACCAGTTTAGCATACTCTTGTAAACACAGTAATCATATAAAGGACGATATAAAATGGAATTGCTAATTTAGTTCATCCACGTTTTTTTAGTTACATGAACTTGAAAAAGTCTATCCTAATATTGTTCTATGGCTTACGGCCAAACCAACCTGAATACGCCTGATCTCATCCGATCTCAGAAGCTAAGCAGGGTCAGACTTGGTTAGGAGACTACTTGGGAATACCAGGTGCTGTAAGCTTTTTACCAGCTTAGCATACTCTTGTAAACACAGTAATCATATAAAGGACGATATAAAATGGAATTGCTAATTTAGTTCATCCACGTTTTTTTAGTTACATGAACTTGAAAAAGTCTATCCTAATATCATTCCATGGCTTTTGGCCATACCGACCTGAATACGCCTGATCTCATCCGATCTCAGAAGCTAAGCAGCGTCAGGCTTGGTTAGTACTTCGTTAGGAGACTACTTGGGAATACCAGGTGCTGTAAGCTTTTGACCAGTTTAGCATACTCTTGTAAACACAGTAATCATATAAAGGACGATATAAAATGGAACTGCTAATTTAGTTCATCCACTTTTTTTTTGTTACATGAACTTGAAAAAGTCTATCCTAATATCACTCCATGGCTTACGGCCATACCAACCTGAATACGCCTGATCTCGTCCGATCTCAGAAGCTAAGCAGGGTCAGGCTTGGTTAGTACTTGGTTAGGAGACTACTTGGGAATACCAGGTGCTGTAAGCTTTTGACCAGTTTAGCATACTCTTGTAAACACAGTAATCATATAAAGGACGATATAAAATGGAATTGCTAATTTAGTTCATCCACGTTTTTTTAGTTACATGAACTTGAAAAAGTCTATCCTAATATCATTCAATGGCTTACGGCCATACCAACCTGAATACGCCTGATCTCATCCGATCTCAGAAGCTAAGCAGGGTCAGGCTTGGTTAGTACTTGGTTAGGAGACTACTTGGGAATACCAGGTGCTGTAAGCTTTTTACCAGTTTAGCATACTCTTGTAAACACAGTAATCATATAAAGGACGATATAAAATGGAATTGCTAATTTAGTTCATCCACGTTTTTTTAGTTACATGAACTTGAAAAAGTCTATCCTAATATTGTTCTATGGCTTACGGCCAAACCAACCTGAATACGCCTGATCTCATCCGATCTCAGAAGCTAAGCAGGGTCAGACTTGGTTAGGAGACTACTTGGGAATACCAGGTGCTGTAAGCTTTTTACCAGCTTAGCATACTCTTGTAAACACAGTAATCATATAAAGGACGATATAAAATGGAATTGCTAATTTAGTTCATCCACGTTTTTTTAGTTACATGAACTTGAAAAAGTCTATCCTAATATCATTCCATGGCTTTTGGCCATACCGACCTGAATACGCCTGATCTCGTCCGATCTCAGAAGCTAAGCAGCGTCAGGCTTGGTTAGTACTTCGTTAGGAGACTACTTGGGAATACCAGGTGCTGTAAGCTTTTGACCAGTTTAGCATACTCTTGTAAACACAGTAATCATATAAAGGACGATATAAAATGGAACTGCTAATTTAGTTCATCCACTTTTTTTTTGTTACATGAACTTGAAAAAGTCTATCCTAATATCACTCCATGGCTTACGGCCATACCAACCTGAATACGCCTGATCTCGTCCGATCTCAGAAGCTAAGCAGGGTCAGGCTTGGTTAGTACTTGGTTAGGAGACTACTTGGGAATACCAGGTGCTGTAAGCTTTTGACCAGTTTAGCATACTCTTGTAAACACAGTAATCATATAAAGGACGATATAAAATGGAATTGCTAATTTAGTTCATCCACGTTTTTTTAGTTACATGTACTTGAAAAAGTCTATCCTAATATCATTCCATGGCTTACGGCCATACCAACCTGAATACGCCTGATCTTGTCAGATCTCAGAAGCTAAGCAGGGTCAGGCTTGGTTAGTACTTGGTTAGGAGACTACTTGGGAATACCAGGTGCTGTAAGCTTTTTACCAGTTTAGCATACTCTTGTAAACACAGTAATCATATAAAGGACGATATAAAATGGAATTGCTAATTTAGTTCATCCACGTTTTTTTAGTTACATGAACTTGAAAAAGTCTGTCCTAATATCATTCCATGGCTTACGGCCATACCAACCTGAATACGCCTGATCTCGTCCGATCTCAGAAGCTAAGCAGGGTCAGGCTTGGTTAGTACTTGGTTAGGAGACTACTTGGGAATACCAGGTGCTGTAAGCTTTTTACCAGTTTAGCATACTCTTGTAAACACAGTAATCATATAAAGGACTATATAAAATGGAATTGCTAATTTAGTTCATCCACGTTTTTTTAGTTACATCAACTTGAAAAAGTCTATCTAAATATCATTCCATGGCTTACGGCCATACCAACCTGAATACTCCTGATCTCGTCCGATCTCAGAAGCTAAGCAGGGTCAGGCTTGGTTAGTACTTGGTTAGGAGACTACTTGGGAATACCAGGTGCTGTAAGCTTTTTACCAGTTTAGCATATTCTTGTAAACACAGTCATCATATAAAGGACGATATAAAATAGAATTTCTAATTTAGTTCATCCACATTTTTTTAGTTACATGAACTTGAAAAAGTCTATCCTAATATCATTCAATGGTTTACGGCCATACCAACCTGAATACGCCTGATCTCGTCCGATCTCAGAAGCTAAGCAGGGTCAGGCTTGGTTAGTACTTGGTTAGGAGACTACTTGGGAATACCAGGTGCTCTAAGCATTTTACCAGTTTAGCATATTCTTGTAAACACAGTTATTATATAAAGGACGATATAAAATGGAATTTCTAATTTAGTTCATCCACGTTTTTTTAGTTACATGAACTTGAAAAGGTCTATCCTAATATTATTCCATGGCTTACGGCCATACCAACCTGAATAAGCCTGATCTCATCCGATCTCAGAAGCTAAGCAGGGTCAGGCTTGGTTAGTACTTGGTTAGGAGACTACTTGGGAATACCAGGTGCTGTAAGCATTTTACCAGTTTAGCATATTCTTGTAAACACAGTAATCATATAAAGGACGATATAAAATGGAATTTCTAATTTAGTTCATCCACGTTTTTTTAGTTACATGAACTTGAAAAAGTCTATCCTAATATCATTCCATGGCTTACGGCCATACCAACCTGAATACGCCTGATCTCGTCCGATCTCAGAAGCTAAGCAGGGTCAGGCTTGATTAGTACTTGGTTAGGAGACTACTTGGGAATACCAGGTGCTGTAAGCTTTTGACCAGTTTAGCATACTCTTGTAAACACAGTAATCATATTAAGGACAATATAAAATGGAATTGCTAATTTAGTTCATCCACGTTTTTTTAGTTACATGAGCTTGAAAAAGTCTGTCCTTATATCATTCCATGGCTTACGGCCATACTATCCTGAATACGCCTGATCTCGTCCGATCTCAGAAGCTAAGCAGGGTCAGGCTTGGTTAGTACTTGGTTAGGAGACTATTTGGGAATACCAGGTGCTGTAAGCTTTTGACCAGTTTAGCATACTCTTGTAAACACAGTAATCATATAAAGGACGATATAAAATTGAATTTCTAATTTAGTTCATCCACGTTTTTTGAGTTACATGAACTTGAAAAAGTCTATCCTAATATCATTCCATGGCTTACGGCCATACCAACCTGAATACGC
Source organism: Thymallus thymallus (assembly GCA_023634145.1). Lineage (NCBI taxonomy): Eukaryota > Metazoa > Chordata > Actinopteri > Salmoniformes > Salmonidae > Thymallus > Thymallus thymallus. Next base: position 1,347,502 of record CM042422.1, read on the forward strand.
CTGATCTCGTCCGATCTCAGAAGCTAAGCAGGGTCAGGCTTGGTTAGTACTTGGTTAGGAGACTACTTGGGAATACCAGGTGCTGTAAGCTTTTGACCAGTTTAGCATACTCTTGTAAACACAGTAATCATATAAAGGACGATATAAAATGGAATTGCTAATTTAGTTCATCCACGTTTTTTTAGTTACATGAACTTGAAAAAGTCTGTCCTAATATCATTCCATGGCTTACGGCCATACCAACCTGAATATGCCTGATCTCGTCCGATCTCAGAAGCTAAGCAGGGTCAGTCTTGGTTAGTACTTGGTTAGGAGACTACTTGGGAATACCAGGTGCTGTAAGCTTTTGACCAGTTTAGCATACTCTTGTAAACACAGTAATCATATAAAGGACGATATAAAATGGAATTGCTAATTTAGTTCATCTACGTTTTTTTAGTTACATGAACTTGAAAAAGTCTATCCTAATATCATTCCATGGCTTACGGCCATACCAACCTGAATACGCCTGATCTCGTCAGATCTCAGAAGCTAAGCAGGGTCAGGCTTGGTTAGTACTTGGTTAGGAGACTACTTGGGAATACCAGGTGCTGTAAGCTTTTGACCAGTTTAGCATACTCTTGTAAACACAGTAATCATATAAAGGACAATATAAAATGGAATTTCTAATTTAGTTCATCCACGTTTTTTGAGTTACATGAACTTGAAAAAGTCTATCCTAATATCCTTCCATGGCTTACGGCCATACCAACCTGAATACGCCTGATCTCGTCCGTTCTCAGAAGCTAAGCAGGGTCAGACTTGGTTAGGAGACTACTTGGGAATACCAGGTGCTGTAAGCTTTTTACCAGCTTAGCATACTCTTGTAAACACAGTAATCATATAAAGGACGATATAAAATGGAATTGCTAATTTAGTTCATCCACGTTTTTTTAGTTACATGAACTTGAAAAAGTCTATCCTAATATCATTCCATGGCTTTTGGCCATACCGACCTGAATACGCCTGATCTCGTCCGATCTCAGAAGCTAAGCAGCGTCAGGCTTGGTTAGTACTTCGTTAGGAGACTACTTGGGAATACCAGGTGCTGTAAGCTTTTGACCAGTTTAGCATACTCTTGTAAACACAGTAATCATATAAAGGACGATATAAAATGGAACTGCTAATTTAGTTCATCCACTTTTTTTTTGTTACATGAACTTGAAAAAGTCTATCCTAATATCACTCCATGGCTTACGGCCATACCAACCTGAATACGCCTGATCTCGTCCGATCTCAGAAGCTAAGCAGGGTCAGGCTTGGTTAGTACTTGGTTAGGAGACTACTTGGGAATACCAGGTGCTGTAAGCTTTTGACCAGTTTAGCATACTCTTGTAAACACAGTAATCATATAAAGGACGATATAAAATGGAATTGCTAATTTAGTTCATCCACGTTTTTTTAGTTACATGTACTTGAAAAAGTCTATCCTAATATCATTCCATGGCTTACGGCCATACCAACCTGAATACGCCTGATCTTGTCAGATCTCAGAAGCTAAGCAGGGTCAGGCTTGGTTAGTACTTGGTTAGGAGACTACTTGGGAATACCAGGTGCTGTAAGCTTTTTACCAGTTTAGCATACTCTTGTAAACACAGTAATCATATAAAGGACGATATAAAATGGAATTGCTAATTTAGTTCATCCACGTTTTTTTAGTTACATGAACTTGAAAAAGTCTGTCCTAATATCATTCCATGGCTTACGGCCATACCAACCTGAATACGCCTGATCTCGTCCGATCTCAGAAGCTAAGCAGGGTCAGGCTTGGTTAGTACTTGGTTAGGAGACTACTTGGGAATACCAGGTGCTGTAAGCTTTTTACCAGTTTAGCATACTCTTGTAAACACAGTAATCATATAAAGGACTATATAAAATGGAATTGCTAATTTAGTTCATCCACGTTTTTTTAGTTACATCAACTTGAAAAAGTCTATCTAAATATCATTCCATGGCTTACGGCCATACCAACCTGAATACTCCTGATCTCGTCCGATCTCAGAAGCTAAGCAGGGTCAGGCTTGGTTAGTACTTGGTTAGGAGACTACTTGGGAATACCAGGTGCTGTAAGCTTTTTACCAGTTTAGCATATTCTTGTAAACACAGTCATCATATAAAGGACGATATAAAATAGAATTTCTAATTTAGTTCATCCACATTTTTTTAGTTACATGAACTTGAAAAAGTCTATCCTAATATCATTCAATGGTTTACGGCCATACCAACCTGAATACGCCTGATCTCGTCCGATCTCAGAAGCTAAGCAGGGTCAGGCTTGGTTAGTACTTGGTTAGGAGACTACTTGGGAATACCAGGTGCTCTAAGCATTTTACCAGTTTAGCATATTCTTGTAAACACAGTTATTATATAAAGGACGATATAAAATGGAATTTCTAATTTAGTTCATCCACGTTTTTTTAGTTACATGAACTTGAAAAGGTCTATCCTAATATTATTCCATGGCTTACGGCCATACCAACCTGAATAAGCCTGATCTCATCCGATCTCAGAAGCTAAGCAGGGTCAGGCTTGGTTAGTACTTGGTTAGGAGACTACTTGGGAATACCAGGTGCTGTAAGCATTTTACCAGTTTAGCATATTCTTGTAAACACAGTAATCATATAAAGGACGATATAAAATGGAATTTCTAATTTAGTTCATCCACGTTTTTTTAGTTACATGAACTTGAAAAAGTCTATCCTAATATCATTCCATGGCTTACGGCCATACCAACCTGAATACGCCTGATCTCGTCCGATCTCAGAAGCTAAGCAGGGTCAGGCTTGATTAGTACTTGGTTAGGAGACTACTTGGGAATACCAGGTGCTGTAAGCTTTTGACCAGTTTAGCATACTCTTGTAAACACAGTAATCATATTAAGGACAATATAAAATGGAATTGCTAATTTAGTTCATCCACGTTTTTTTAGTTACATGAGCTTGAAAAAGTCTGTCCTTATATCATTCCATGGCTTACGGCCATACTATCCTGAATACGCCTGATCTCGTCCGATCTCAGAAGCTAAGCAGGGTCAGGCTTGGTTAGTACTTGGTTAGGAGACTATTTGGGAATACCAGGTGCTGTAAGCTTTTGACCAGTTTAGCATACTCTTGTAAACACAGTAATCATATAAAGGACGATATAAAATTGAATTTCTAATTTAGTTCATCCACGTTTTTTGAGTTACATGAACTTGAAAAAGTCTATCCTAATATCATTCCATGGCTTACGGCCATACCAACCTGAATACGCCTGATCTCGTCCGATCTCAGAAGCTAAGCAGGGTCAGGCTTGGTTAGTACTTGGTTAGGAGACTACTTGGGAATACCAGGTGCTGTAAGCTTTTGACCAGTTTAGCATACTCTTGTAAACACAGTAATCATATAAAGGACGATATAAAATGGAATTGCTAATTTAGTTCATCCACGTTTTTTTAGTTACATGAACTTGAAAAAGTCTGTCCTAATATCATTCCATGGCTTACGGCCATACCAACCTGAATATGCCTGATCTCGTCCGATCTCAGAAGCTAAGCAGGGTCAGTCTTGGTTAGTACTTGGTTAGGAGACTACTTGGGAATACCAGGTGCTGTAAGCTTTTGACCAGTTTAGCATACTCTTGTAAACACAGTAATCATATAAAGGACGATATAAAATGGAATTGCTAATTTAGTTCATCTACGTTTTTTTAGTTACATGAACTTGAAAAAGTCTATCCTAATATCATTCCATGGCTTACGGCCATACCAACCTGAATACGCCTGATCTCGTCAGATCTCAGAAGCTAAGCAGGGTCAGGCTTGGTTAGTACTTGGTTAGGAGACTACTTGGGAATACCAGGTGCTGTAAGCTTTTGACCAGTTTAGCATACTCTTGTAAACACAGTAATCATATAAAGGACAATATAAAATGGAATTTCTAATTTAGTTCATCCACGTTTTTTGAGTTACATGAACTTGAAAAAGTCTATCCTAATATCCTTCCATGGCTTACGGCCATACCAACCTGAATACGCCTGATCTCGTCCGTTCTCAGAAGCTAAACAGGGTCAGGCTTGGTTAGTACTTGGTTAGGAGACTACTTGGGAATACCAGGTGCTGTAAGCTTTTGACCAGTTTAGCATACTCTTGTAAACACAGTAATCATATAAAGGACGATATAAAATGGAATTTCTAATTTAGTTCATCCACGTTTTTTGAGTTACATGAACTTGAAAAAGTCTATCCTAATATCATTCCATGACTTACGGCCATACCAACCTGAATACGCCTGATCTCGTCCGATCTCAGAAGCTAAGCAGGGTCAGGCTTGGTTAGTACTTGGTTAGGAGACTACTTGGGAATACCAGGTGCTCTAAGCTTTTGACCAGTTTAGCATACTCTTGTAAACACAGTAATCATATAAAGGACGATATAACATGGAATTGCTAATTTAGTTCATCCACGTTTTTTGAGTTACATGAACTTGAAAAAGTCTATCCTAATATCGTTCCATGGCTTACGGCCATACCAACCTGAATATGCCTGATCTCGTCCGATCTCAGAAGCTAAGCAGGGTCAGGCTTGGTTAGTACTTGGTTAGGAGACTACTTGGGAGTACCAGGTGATGTAAGCTTTTTACCAGCTTAGCATACTCTTGTAAACACAGTAATCATATAAAGGACGATATAAAATGGAATTGCTAATTTAGTTCATCCACGTTTTTTTAGTTACATGAACTTGAAAAAGTCTATCCTAATATCATTCAATGGCTTACGGCCATACCAACCTGAATACGCCTGATCTCATCCGATCTCAGAAGCTAAGCAGGGTCAGGCTTGGTTAGTACTTGGTTAGGAGACTACTTGGGAATACCAGGTGCTGTAAGCTTTTTACCAGTTTAGCATACTCTTGTAAACACAGTAATCATATAAAGGACGATATAAAATGGAATTCCTAATTTAGTTCATCCACGTTTTTTTAGTTACATGAACTTGAAAAAGTCTATCCTAATATTGTTCTATGGCTTACGGCCAAACCAACCTGAATACGCCTGATCTCGTCCGATCTCAGAAGCTAAGCAGGGTCAGACTTGGTTAGGAGACTACTTGGGAATACCAGGTGCTGTAAGCTTTTTACCAGCTTAGCATACTCTTGTAAACACAGTAATCATATAAAGGACGATATAAAATGGAATTGCTAATTTAGTTCATCCACGTTTTTTTAGTTACATGAACTTGAAAAAGTCTATCCTAATATCATTCCATGGCTTTTGGCCATACCGACCTGAATACGCCTGATCTCGTCCGATCTCAGAAGCTAAGCAGCGTCAGGCTTGGTTAGTACTTCGTTAGGAGACTACTTGGGAATACCAGGTGCTGTAAGCTTTTGACCAGTTTAGCATACTCTTGTAAACACAGTAATCATATAAAGGACGATATAAAATGGAACTGCTAATTTAGTTCATCCACTTTTTTTTTGTTACATGAACTTGAAAAAGTCTATCCTAATATCACTCCATGGCTTACGGCCATACCAACCTGAATACGCCTGATCTCGTCCGATCTCAGAAGCTAAGCAGGGTCAGGCTTGGTTAGTACTTGGTTAGGAGACTACTTGGGAATACCAGGTGCTGTAAGCTTTTGACCAGTTTAGCATACTCTTGTAAACACAGTAATCATATAAAGGACTATATAAAATGGAATTGATAATTTAGTTCATCCACGTTTTTTTAGTTACATGAACTTGAAAAAGTCTATCCAAATATCATTCCATGGCTTACGGCCATACCGACCTGAATACGCCTGATCTCGTAAGATCTCAGAAGCTAAGCAGGGTCAGGCTTGGTTAGTACTTGGTTAGGAGACTACTTGGGAATACCAGGTGCTGTAAGCTTTTGACCAGTTTAGCATACTCTTGTAAACACAGTAATCATATAAAGGACGATATAAAATGGAATTGCTAATTTAGTTCATCCACGTTTTTTTAGTTACATGTACTTGAAAAAGTCTATCCTAATATCTTTCCATGGCTTACGGCCATACCAACCTGAATACGCCTGATCTTGTCAGATCTCAGAAGCTAAGCAGGGTCAGGCTTGGTTAGTACTTGGTTAGGAGACTACTTGGGAATACCAGGTGCTGTAAGCTTTTTACCAGTTTAGCATACTCTTGTAAACACAGTAATCATATAAAGGACGATATAAAATGGAATTGCTAATTTAGTTCATCCACGTTTTTTTAGTTACATGAACTTGAAAAAGTCTGTCCTAATATCATTCCATGGCTTACGGCCATACCAACCTGAATATGCCTGATCTCGTCCGATCTCAGAAGCTAAGCAGGGTCAGTCTTGGTTAGTACTTGGTTAGGAGACTACTTGGGAATACCAGGTGCTGTAAGCTTTTGACCAGTTTAGCATACTCTTGTAAACACAGTAATCATATAAAGGACGATATAAAATGGAATTGCTAATTTAGTTCATCTACGTTTTTTTAGTTACATGAACTTGAAAAAGTCTATCCTAATATCATTCCATGGCTTACGGCCATACCAACCTGAATACGCCTGATCTCGTCAGATCTCAGAAGCTAAGCAGGGTCAGGCTTGGTTAGTACTTGGTTAGGAGACTACTTGGGAATACCAGGTGCTGTAAGCTTTTGACCAGTTTAGCATACTCTTGTAAACACAGTAATCATATAAAGGACAATATAAAATGGAATTTCTAATTTAGTTCATCCACGTTTTTTGAGTTACATGAACTTGAAAAAGTCTATCCTAATATCCTTCCATGGCTTACGGCCATACCAACCTGAATACGCCTGATCTCGTCCGTTCTCAGAAGCTAAACAGGGTCAGGCTTGGTTAGTACTTGGTTAGGAGACTACTTGGGAATACCAGGTGCTGTAAGCTTTTGACCAGTTTAGCATACTCTTGTAAACACAGTAATCATATAAAGGACGATATAAAATGGAATTTCTAATTTAGTTCATCCACGTTTTTTGAGTTACATGAACTTGAAAAAGTCTATCCTAATATCATTCCATGACTTACGGCCATACCAACCTGAATACGCCTGATCTCGTCCGATCTCAGAAGCTAAGCAGGGTCAGACTTGGTTAGGAGACTACTTGGGAATACCAGGTGCTCTAAGCTTTTGACCAGTTTAGCATACTCTTGTAAACACAGTAATCATATAAAGGACGATATAACATGGAATTGCTAATTTAGTTCATCCACGTTTTTTGAGTTACATGAACTTGAAAAAGTCTATCCTAATATCGTTCCATGGCTTACGGCCATACCAACCTGAATATGCCTGATCTCGTCCGATCTCAGAAGCTAAGCAGGGTCAGGCTTGGTTAGTACTTGGTTAGGAGACTACTTGGGAGTACCAGGTGATGTAAGCTTTTTACCAGCTTAGCATACTCTTGTAAACACAGTAATCATATAAAGGACGATATAAAATGTAATTGCTAATTTAGTTCATCCACGTTTTTTTAGTTACATGAACTTGAAAAAGTCTATCCTAATATCATTCAATGGCTTACGGCCATACCAACCTGAATACGCCTGATCTCATCCGATCTCAGAAGCTAAGCAGGGTCAGGCTTGGTTAGTACTTGGTTAGGAGACTACTTGGGAATACCAGGTGCTGTAAGCTTTTTACCAGTTTAGCATACTCTTGTAAACACAGTAATCATATAAAGGACGATATAAAATGGAATTGCTAATTTAGTTCATCCACGTTTTTTTAGTTACATGAACTTGAAAAAGTCTATCCTAATATTGTTCTATGGCTTACGGCCAAACCAACCTGAATACGCCTGATCTCGTCTGATCTCAGAAGCTAAGCAGGGTCAGACTTGGTTAGGAGACTACTTGGGAATACCAGGTGCTGTAAGCTTTTTACCAGCTTAGCATACTCTTGTAAACACAGTAATCATATAAAGGACGATATAAAATGGAATTGCTAATTTAGTTCATCCACGTTTTTTTAGTTACATGAACTTGAAAAAGTCTATCCTAATATCATTCCATGGCTTTTGGCCATACCGACCTGAATACGCCTGATCTCGTCCGATCTCAGAAGCTAAGCAGCGTCAGGCTTGGTTAGTACTTCGTTAGGAGACTACTTGGGAATACCAGGTGCTGTAAGCTTTTGACCAGTTTAGCATACTCTTGTAAACACAGTAATCATATAAAGGACGATATAAAATGGAACTGCTAATTTAGTTCATCCACTTTTTTTTTGTTACATGAACTTGAAAAAGTCTATCCTAATATCACTCCATGGCTTACGGCCATACCAACCTGAATACGCCTGATCTCGTCCGATCTCAGAAGCTAAGCAGGGTCAGGCTTGGTTAGTACTTGGTTAGGAGACTACTTGGGAATACCAGGTGCTGTAAGCTTTTGACCAGTTTAGCATACTCTTGTAAACACAGTAATCATATAAAGGACTATATAAAATGGAATTGATAATTTAGTTCATCCACGTTTTTTTAGTTACATGAACTTGAAAAAGTCTATCCAAATATCATTCCATGGCTTACGGCCATACCGACCTGAATACGCCTGATCTCGTAAGATCTCAGAAGCTAAGCAGGGTCAGGCTTGGTTAGTACTTGGTTAGGAGAGTACTTGGGAATACCAGGTGCTGTAAGCTTTTGACCAGTTTAGCATACTCTTGTAAACACAGTAATCATATAAAGGACGATATAAAATGGAATTGCTAATTTAGTTAATCCACGTTTTTTTAGTTACATGTACTTGAAAAAGTCTATCCTAATATCATTCCATGGCTTATGGCCATACCAACCTGAATACGCCTGATCTTGTCAGATCTCAGAAGCTAAGCAGGGTCAGGCTTGGTTAGTACTTGGTTAGGAGACTACTTGGGAATACCAGGTGCTGTAAGCTTTTTACCAGTTTAGCATACTCTTGTAAACACAGTAATCATATAAAGGACGATATAAAATGGAATTGCTAATTTAGTTCATCCACGTTTTTTTAGTTACATGAACTTGAAAAAGTCTATCCTAATATCATTCTATGGCTTACGACCATACCAACCTGAATACGCCTGATCTCGTCCGATCTCAGAAGCTAAGCAGGGTCAGGCTTGGTTAGTACTTGGTTAGGAGACTACTTGGGAATACCAGGTGCTGTAAGCTTTTTACCAGTTTAGCATACTCTTGTAAACACAGTAATCATATAAAGGACGATATAAAATGGAATTGCTAATTTAGTTCATCCACGTTTTTTTAGTTACATGAACTTGAAAAAGTCTATCCTAATATCATTCCATGGCTTACGGCCATACCAACCTGAATACGCCTGATCTCGTACGATCTCAGAAGCTAAGCAGGGTCTGGCTTGGTTAGTACTTTGTTAGGAGACTACTTGGGAATACCAGGTGCTGTAAGCTTTTGACCAGTTTAGCATGCTCTTGTAAACACAGTAATCATATAAAGGACTATATAAAATGGAATTGCTAATTTAGTTCATCCACGTTTTTTTTGTTACATGAACTTGAAAAAGTCTATCCTAATATCATTCCATGGCTTTTGGCCATACCGACCTGAATACGCCTGCTCTCGTCCGATCTCAGAAGCTAAGCAGGGTCAGGCTTGGTTAGTACTTGGTTAGGAGACTACTTGGGAATACCAGGTGCTGTAAGCTTTTGACCAGTTTAGCATACTCTTGTAAACACAGTAATCATATAAAGGACTATATAAAATGGAATTGCTAATTTAGTTCATCCACGTTTTTTTAGTTACATGTAGACTACTTGGGAATACCAGGTGCTGTAAGCTTTTGACCAGTTTAGCATACTCTTGTAAACACAGTAATCATATAAAGGACTATATAAAATGGAATTGCTAATTTAGTTCATCCACGTTTTTTTAGTTACATGAACTTGAAAAAGTCTATCCTAATATCATTCCATGGCTTTTGGCCATACCGACCTGAATACGCCTGATCTCGTCCGATCTCAGAAGCTAAGCAGGGTCAGGCTTGGTTAGTACTTGGTTAGGAGACTACTTGGGAATACCAGGTGCTGTAAGCTTTTGACCAGTTTAGCATACTCTTGTAAACACAGTAATCATATAAAGGACGATATAAAATGGAATTTCTTATTCAGTTCATCCACGTTTTTTTAGTTACATGAACTTGAAAAAGTCTATCCTAATATCATTCCATGGCTTTTGGCCATACCGACCTGAATACGCCTGATCTCGTCCGATCTCGGAAGCTAAGCAGGGTCAGGCTTGGTTAGTACTTGGTTAGGAGACTACTTGGGAATACCAGGTGCTGTAAGCTTTTGACCAGTTTAGCATACTCTTGTAAACACAGTAATCATATAAAGGACGATATAAAATGGAATTGCTAATTTAGTTCATCCACGTTTTTTTAGTTACATGTACTTGAAAAAGTCTATCCTAATATCATTCCACGGCTTACGGCCATACCAACCTGAATACGCCTGATCTTGTCCGATCTCAGAAGCTAAGCAGGGTCAGGCTTGGTTAGTACTTGGTTAGGAGACTACTTGGGAATACCAGGTGCTGTAAGCTTTTTACCAGTTTAGCATACTCTTGTAAACACAGTAATCATATAAAGGACTATATAAAATGGAATTGCTAATTTAGTTCATCCACGTTTTTTTAGTTACATGAACTTGAAAAAGTCTATCCTAATATCGTTCCTTGGCTTACGGCCATTCCAACCTGAATACGCCTGATCTCGTCCGATCTCAGAAGCTAAGCAGGGTCAGGCTTGGTTAGTACTTGGTTAGGAGACTACTTGGGAATACCAGGTGCTGTAAGCTTTTGACCAGTTTAGCATACTCTTGTAAACACAGTAATTATATAAAGGACGATATAAAATGGAATTGCTAATTTAGTTCATCCACGTTTTTTTAGTTACATGAACTTGAAAAAGTCTATCCTAATATCATTCCATGGCTTACGGCCATACCAACCTGAATACGCCTGATCTCAGAAGCTAAGCAGGGTCAGGCTTGGTTAGTACTTGTTTAGGAGACTACTTGGGAATACCAGGTGCTGTAAGCTTTTGACCAGTTTAGCATACTCTTGTAAACACAGTAATCAAATAAAGGACGATATAAAATGGAATTGCTAATTTAGTTCATCCACGTTTTTTTTGTTACATGAACTTGAAAAAGTCTATCCTAATATCATTCCATGGCTTACGGCCATACCAACCTGAATACTCCCGATCTCAGAAGCTAAGCAGGGTCAGGCTTGGTTAGTACTTGGTTAGGAGACTACTTGGGAATACCAGGTGCTGTAAGCTTTTGACCAGTTAAGCATACTCTTGTAAACACAGTAATCATATAAAGGACGATATAAAATGGAATTGATAATTCAGTTCATCCACGTTTTTTTAGTTACATGAACTTGAAAAAGTCTATCCTAATATTATTCCATGGCTTACGGCCATACCAACCTGAATATTCCTGATCTCGTCCGATCTCAGAAGCTAAGCAGGGTCAGGCTTGGTTAGTACTTGGTTAGGAGACTACTTGGGAATACCAGGTGCTGTAAGCTTTTGACCAGTTTAGCATACTCTTGTAAACACAGTAATCATATAAAGGACGATATAAAATGGAATTGCTAATTTAGTTCATCCACGTTTTTTGAGTTACATGAACTTGAAAAAGTCTATCCTAATATCATTCCATGGATTACGGCCATACCAACCTGAATACGCCTGATCTCGTCCGATCTCAGAAGCTAAGCAGGGTCAGGCTTGGTTAGTACTTGGTTAGGAGACTACTTGGGAATACCAGGTGCTGTAAGCTTTTGACCAGTTTAGGATACTCTTGTAAACACAGTAATCATATAAAGGACGATATAAAATGGAATTGCTAATTTAGTTCATCCACGTTTTTTTAGTTACATGTACTTGAAAAAGTCTATCCTAATATCATTCCACGGCTTACGGCCATACCAACCTGAATACGCCTGATCTTGTCCGATCTCAGAAGCTAAGCAGGGTCAGGCTTGGTTAGTACTTGGTTAGGAGACTACTTGGGAATACCAGGTGCTGTAAGCTTTTTACCAGTTTAGCATACTCTTGTAAACACAGTAATCAAATAAAGGACGATATAAAATGGAATTGCTAATTTAGTTCATCCACGTTTTTTTTGTTACATGAACTTGAAAAAGTCTATCCTAATATCATTCCATGGCTTACGGCCATACCAACCTGAATACTCCCGATCTCAGAAGCTAAGCAGGGTCAGGCTTGGTTAGTACTTGGTTAGGAGACTACTTGGGAATACCAGGTGCTGTAAGCTTTTGACCAGTTAAGCATACTCTTGTAAACACAGTAATCATATAAAGGACGATATAAAATGGAATTGATAATTTAGTTCATCCACGTTTTTTTAGTTACATGAACTTGAAAAAGTCTATCCTAATATTATTCCATGGCTTACGGCCATACCAACCTGAATATTCCTGATCTCGTCCGATCTCAGAAGCTAAGCAGGGTCAGGCTTGGTTAGTACTTGGTTAGGAGACTACTTGGGAATACCAGGTGCTGTAAGCTTTTGACCAGTTTAGCATACTCTTGTAAACACAGTAATCATATAAAGGACGATATAAAATGGAATTGCTAATTTAGTTCATCCACGTTTTTTTAGTTACATGAACTTGAAAAAGTCTATCCTAATATCATTCCATGGCTTTTGGCCATACCGACCTGAATACGCCTGATCTCGTCCGATCTCAGAAGCTAAGCAGCGTCAGGCTTGGTTAGTACTTCGTTAGGAGACTACTTGGGAATACCAGGTGCTGTAAGCTTTTGACCAGTTTAGCATACTCTTGTAAACACAGTAATCATATAAAGGACGATATAAAATGGAACTGCTAATTTAGTTCATCCACTTTTTTTTTGTTACATGAACTTGAAAAAGTCTATCCTAATATCACTCCATGGCTTACGGCCATACCAACCTGAATACGCCTGATCTCGTCCGATCTCAGAAGCTAAGCAGGGTCAGGCTTGGTTAGTACTTGGTTAGGAGACTACTTGGGAATACCAGGTGCTGTAAGCTTTTGACCAGTTTAGCATACTCTTGTAAACACAGTAATCATATAAAGGACTATATAAAATGGAATTGATAATTTAGTTCATCCACGTTTTTTTAGTTACATGAACTTGAAAAAGTCTATCCAAATATCATTCCATGGCTTACGGCCATACCGACCTGAATACGCCTGATCTCGTAAGATCTCAGAAGCTAAGCAGGGTCAGGCTTGGTTAGTACTTGGTTAGGAGACTACTTGGGAATACCAGGTGCTGTAAGCTTTTGACCAGTTTAGCATACTCTTGTAAACACAGTAATCATATAAAGGACGATATAAAATGGAATTGCTAATTTAGTTCATCCACGTTTTTTTAGTTACATGTACTTGAAAAAGTCTATCCTAATATCATTCCATGGCTTACGGCCATACCAACCTGAATACGCCTGATCTTGTCAGATCTCAGAAGCTAAGCAGGGTCAGGCTTGGTTAGTACTTGGTTAGGAGACTACTTGGGAATACCAGGTGCTGTAAGCTTTTTACCAGTTTAGCATACTCTTGTAAACACAGTAATCATATAAAGGACGATATAAAATGGAATTGCTAATTTAGTTCATCCACGTTTTTTTAGTTACATGAACTTGAAAAAGTCTATCCTAATATCATTCTATGGCTTACGACCATACCAACCTGAATACGCCTGATCTCGTCCGATCTCAGAAGCTAAGCAGGGTCAGGCTTGGTTAGTACTTGGTTAGGAGACTACTTGGGAATACCAGGTGCTGTAAGCTTTTTACCAGTTTAGCATACTCTTGTAAACACAGTAATCATATAAAGGACGATATAAAATGGAATTGCTAATTTAGTTCATCCACGTTTTTTTAGTTACATGAACTTGAAAAAGTCTATCCTAATATCATTCCATGGCTTACGGCCATACCAACCTGAATACGCCTGATCTCGTACGATCTCAGAAGCTAAGCAGGGTCTGGCTTGGTTAGTACTTTGTTAGGAGACTACTTGGGAATACCAGGTGCTGTAAGCTTTTGACCAGTTTAGCATGCTCTTGTAAACACAGTAATCATATAAAGGACTATATAAAATGGAATTGCTAATTTAGTTCATCCACGTTTTTTTTGTTACATGAACTTGAAAAAGTCTATCCTAATATCATTCCATGGCTTTTGGCCATACCGACCTGAATACGCCTGCTCTCGTCCGATCTCAGAAGCTAAGCAGGGTCAGGCTTGGTTAGTACTTGGTTAGGAGACTACTTGGGAATACCAGGTGCTGTAAGCTTTTGACCAGTTTAGCATACTCTTGTAAACACAGTAATCATATAAAGGACTATATAAAATGGAATTGCTAATTTAGTTCATCCACGTTTTTTTAGTTACATGTAGACTACTTGGGAATACCAGGTGCTGTAAGCTTTTGACCAGTTTAGCATACTCTTGTAAACACAGTAATCATATAAAGGACTATATAAAATGGAATTGCTAATTTAGTTCATCCACGTTTTTTTTGTTACATGAACTTGAAAAAGTCTATCCTAATATCATTCCATGGCTTACGGCCATACCAACCTGAATACTCCCGTTCTCAGAAGCTAAACAGGGTCAGGCTTGGTTAGTACTTGGTTAGGAGACTACTTGGGAATACCAGGTGCTGTAAGCTTTTGACCAGTTAAGCATACTCTTGTAAACACAGTAATCATATAAAGGACGATATAAAATGGAATTGATAATTTAGTTCATCCACGTTTTTTTAGTTACATGAACTTGAAAAAGTCTATCCTAATATTATTCCATGGCTTACGGCCATACCAACCTGAATATTCCTGATCTCGTCCGATCTCAGAAGCTAAGCAGGGTCAGGCTTGGTTAGTACTTGGTTAGGAGACTACTTGGGAATACCAGGTGCTGTAAGCTTTTGACCAGTTTAGCATACTCTTGTAAACACAGTAATCATATAAAGGACGATATAAAATGGAATTGCTAATTTAGTTCATCCACGTTTTTTGAGTTACATGAACTTGAAAAAGTCTATCCTAATATCATTCCATGGATTACGGCCATACCAACCTGAATACGCCTGATCTCGTCCGATCTCAGAAGCTAAGCAGGGTCAGGCTTGGTTAGTACTTGGTTAGGAGACTACTTGGGAATACCAGGTGCTGTAAGCTTTTGACCAGTTTAGGATACTCTTGTAAACACAGTAATCATATAAAGGACGATATAAAATGGAATTGCTAATTTAGTTCATCCACGCTTTTTGAGTTACATGAACTTGAAAAAGTCTATCCTAATATCCTTCCATGGCTTACGGCCATACCAACCTGAATACGCCTGATCTCGTCCGATCTCAGAAGCTAAGCAGGGTCAGGCTTGGTTAGTACTTGGTTAGGAGACTACTTGGGAATACCAGGTGCTGTAAGCTTTTTACCAGTTTAGCATATTCTTGTAAACACAGTAATCATATAAAGGACGATATAAAATGGAATTTCTAATTTAGTTCATCCACGTTTTTTGAGTTACATGAACTTGAAAAAGTCTATCCTAATATCCTTCCATGGCTTACGGCCATACCAACCTGAATACGCCTGATCTCGTCCGATCTCAGAAGCTAAGCAGGGTCAGGCTTGGTTAGTACTTGGTTAGTAGACTACTTGGGAATACCAGGTGCTGTAAGCATTTTACCAGTTTAGCATATTCTTGTAAACACAGTAATCATATAAAGGACGATATAAAATGGAATTGCTAATTTAGTTCCTCTACGTTTTTTTAGTTACATGAACTTGAAAAAGTCTATCCTAATATCATTACGTGGCTTACGGCCATACCAACCTGAATACGCCTGATCTCGTCCGATCTCAGAAGCTAAGCAGGGTCAGGCTTGGTTAGTACTTGGTTAGGAGACTACTTGGGAATACCAGGTGCTGTAAGCTTTTGACCAGTTTAGCATACTCTTGTAAACACAGTAATCATATAAAGGACGATATAAAATGGAATTGCTAATTTAGTTCATCCACGCTTATTTAGTTACATGAACTTGAAAAAGTCTATCCTAATATCATTCCATGGCTTATGGCCATACCATCCTGAATACGCCTGATCTCGTCCGATCTCAGAAGCTAAGCAGGGTCAGGCTTGGTTAGTACTTAGTTAGGAGACTACTTGGGAATACCAGGTGCTGTAAGCTTTTTACCAGTTTAGCATACTCTTGTAAACACAGTAATCATATAAAGGACGATATAAAATTAAATTTCTAATTTATATCATCCACGTTTTTTAAGTTACATGAACATGAATGAGTCTATCCAAATGTCTTTCTACGGTTTACGGCCATACCTACCTGAATACGCCTGATCTCGTCCGATCTCAGAAGCTAAGCAGGGTCAGGCTTGGTTAGTACTTGGGAATACCAGGTGCTGTAAGCTTTTTACCAGTTTAGCATACTCTTGTAAACACAGTAATGATATAAAGGACGATATAAAATGGAATTGCTAATTTAGTTCATCCACGTTTTTTGAGTTACATGAACTTGAAAAAGTATATCCTAATATCATTCCATGGCTTACGGCCATTCCAACCTGAATACGCCTGATCTCGTCCGATCTCTGAAGCTAAGCAGGGTCAGTCTTGGTTAGTACTTGGGAATACCAGGTGCTGTAAGCTTTTTACCAGTTTAGCATAGTCTTGTAAACACAGTAATCATATAAAGGACAATATAAAATGGAATTGCTAATGTAGTTCATCCACGTTTTTTGAGTTACATGAACTTGAAAAAGTCTATCCTAATATCATTCCATGGCTTACGTCCATACCAACCTGAATACACCTGATCTCGTCCGATATCAGAAGCTAAGCAGGGTCAGGCATGGTTAGTACTTGATTAAGAGACTAATTGGGAATACCAGGTGCTGTAAGCTTTTTACCAGTTTAGCATACTCTTGTAAACACAGTAATCATATAAAGGACGATATAAAATGGAATTGCTAATTTAGTTCATCCACGTTTTTTGAGTTACATGAACTTGAAAAAGTCTATCCTAATATCATTCCATGACTTACGGCCATACCAACCTGAATACGCCTGATCTCGTCCAATCTCAGAAGCTAAGCAGGGTCAGTCTTAGTTAGTACTTGGTTAGGAGACTACTTGGGAATACCAGGTGCTGTAAGCATTTTACCAGTTTAGCATATTCTTGTAAACACAGTAATCATATAAAGGACGATATAAAATGGAATTGCTAATTTAGTTCCTCCACGTTTTTTTAGTTACATGAACTTGAAAAAGTCTATCCTAATATCATTCCATGACTTACGGCCATACCAACCTGAATACACCTGATCTCGTCCAATCTCAGAAGCTAAGCAGGGACAGGCTTGGTTAGTACTTGGTTAGGAGACTACTTGGGAATACCAGGTGCTGTAAGCTTTTTACCAGTTTAGCATACTCTTGTAAACACAGTAATCATATAAAGGACGATATAAAATGGAATTGCTAATTTAGTTCATCCACGTTTTTTGAGTTACATGAACTTGAAAAAGTCTATCCTAATATCATTCCATGGCTTACGGCCATACCAACCTGAATACGCCTCATCTCGTCCGATCTCAGAAGCTAAGCAGGGCCAGACTTGGTTAGGAGACTACTTGGGAATACCAGGTGCTGTAAGCTTTTTACCAGTTTAGCATACTCTTGTAAACACAGTAATCATATAAAGGACGATATAAAATGGAATTGCTAATTTAGTTCATCCACATTTTTTGAGTTACATGAACTTGAAAAAGTCTATCCTAATATCATTCCATGGCTTACGGCCATACCAACCTGAATACACCTGATCTCGTCCAATCTCAGAAGCTAAGCAGGGTCAGGCATGGTTAGTACTTGGTTAAGAGACTACTTGGGAATACCAGGTGCTGTAAGCTTTTTACCAGTTTAGCATACTCTTGTAAACACAGTAATCATATAAAGGACGATATAAAATGGAATTGCTAATTTAGTTCATCCACGTTTTTTGAGGTACATGAACTTGAAAAAGTCTATCCTAATATCATTCCATGGCTTACGGCCATACCAACCTGAATACGCCTGATCTCGTTCCATCTCAGAAGCTAAGCAGGGTCAGGCTTGGTTAGTACTTGGTTAGGAGACTACTTTGGAATACCAGGTGCTGTAAGCTTTTTACCAGTTTAGCATACTCTTGTAAACACAGTAATCATATAAAGGACGATATAAAATGGAATTGCTGATTTAGTTCATCCACGTTTTTTTAGTTACATGAACTTGAAAAAGTCTATCCTAATATCATTCCATGGCTTACGGCCATACCAACCTGAATACGCCTGATCTCGTCCGATCTCAGAAGCAATGCTTGGTCAGGCTTGGTTAGTACTTGGGAATACCAGGTGCTGTAAGCTTTTTACCAGTTTAGAATACTCTTGTAAACACAGTAATCATATAAAGGACGATATAAAATGGAATTGCTAATTTAGTTCATCCACGTTTTTTGAGTTACATGAACTTGAAAAAGTCTATCCTAATATCGTTCCTTGGCTTACGGCCATACCAACCTGAATACACCTGATCTCGTCCGATCTCAGAAGCTAAGCAGGGTCAGTCTTGGTTAGTACTTGGTCAGGAGACTACTTGGGAATACCAGGTGCTGTAAGCTTTTGACCAGTTTAGCATACTCTTGTAAACATAGTAATCTTATGAAGGACGATATAAAATGGAATTGCTAATTTAGTTTATTCGCGTTTTTTTAGTTACATGAACATGAAAGAGTCTATCCTATTATTATTCCATGGCTTATGGCCATACCAACCTGAAAACGCCTGATCTCGTCCGATCTCAAAAGCTAAGCAGGGTCAGGCTTGGTTAGTACTTGGTTAGGAGACTACTTGGGAATACCAGGTGCTGAATGCTTTTTGCCCATTTAGCATACTCTTGTAAACACAGTAATGATATAAGGGACGATATAAAATGGAATTGCTAATTTAGTTCATCCACGTTTTTTGAGTTACATGAACTTGAAAAAGTCTATCCTAATATCATTCCATGGCTTACAGCCATACGAACCTGAATACGCCTGATCTCGTCCAATCTCAGAAGCTAAGCAGGGTCAGGCTTGGTTAGTACTTGGTTAGGAGACTACTTGGGAAACCCAGGTGCTGTAAGCTTTTTACCAGTTTAGCATACTCTGGTAAACACAGTAATCATATAAAGGACGATATAAAATGGAATTGCTAATTTAGTTCATCCACGTTTTTTGAGTTACATGAACTTGAAAAAGTCTATCCTAATATCATTCCATGGCTTACGGCCATACCAACCTGAATACGCCTGATCTCGTCCGATCTCAGAAGCTAAGCAGGGCCAGACTTGGTTAGGAGACTACTTGGGAATACCAGGTGCTGTAAGCTTTTTACCAGTTTAGCATACTCTTGTAAACACAGTAATCATATAAAGGACGATATAAAATGGAATTGCTAATTTAGTTCATCCACATTTTTTGAGTTACATGAACTTGAAAAAGTCTATCCTAATATCATTCCATGGCTTACGGCCATACCAACCTGAATACACCTGATCTCGTCCAATCTCAGAAGCTAAGCAGGGTCAGGCATGGTTAGTACTTGGTTAAGAGACTACTTGGGAATACCAGGTGCTGTAAGCTTTTTACCAGTTTAGCATACTCTTGTAAACACAGTAATCATATAAAGGACGATATAAAATGGAATTGCTAATTTAGTTCATCCACGTTTTTTGAGGTACATGAACTTGAAAAAGTCTATCCTAATATCATTCCATGGCTTACGGCCATACCAACCTGAATACGCCTGATCTCGTTCCATCTCAGAAGCTAAGCAGGGTCAGGCTTGGTTAGTACTTGGTTAGGAGACTACTTTGGAATACCAGGTGCTGTAAGCTTTTTACCAGTTTAGCATACTCTTGTAAACACAGTAATCATATAAAGGACGATATAAAATGGAATTGCTGATTTAGTTCATCCACGTTTTTTTAGTTACATGAACTTGAAAAAGTCTATCCTAATATCATTCCATGGCTTACGGCCATACCAACCTGAATACGCCTGATCTCGTCCGATCTCAGAAGCAATGCTTGGTCAGGCTTGGTTAGTACTTGGGAATACCAGGTGCTGTAAGCTTTTTACCAGTTTAGCATACTCTTGTAAACACAGTAATCATATAAAGGACGATATAAAATGGAATTGCTAATTTAGTTCATCCACGTTTTTTGAGTTACATGAACTTGAAAAAGTCTATCCTAATATCATTCCATGACTTACGGCCATACCAACCTGAATACGCCTGATCTCGTCCTATCTCAGAAGCTAAGCAGGGTCAGGCTTGGTTAGTACTTGTTTAGGAGACTACTTGGGAATACCAGGTGCTGTAAGCTTTTTACCAGTTTAGCATACTTTTGTAAACACAGTAATCATATAAAGGACGATATAAAATGGAATTGCTAATTTAGTTCATCCACGTTTTTTGAGTTACATGAACTTGAAAAAGTCTATCCTAATATCATTCCATGGCTTACGGCCATACCAACCTGAATACGCCTGATCTCGTCCGATCTCAGAAGCTAAGCAGCGCCAGACTTGGTTAGGAGACTACTTGGGAATACCAGGTGCTGTAAGCTTTTTACCAGTTTAGCATACTCTTGTAAACACAGTAATCATATAAAGGACGATATAAAATGGAATTGCTAATTTAGTTCATCCACGTTTTTTGAGTTACATGAACTTGAAAAAGTCTATCCTAATATCATTCCATGGCTTACAGCCATACGAACCTGAATACACCTGATCTCGTCCGATCTCAGAAGCTAAGCAGGGTCAGGCTTGGTTAGTACTTGGTTAGGAGATTACTTGGGAATACCAGGTGCTGTAAGCTTTTTACCAGTTTAGCATACTCTTGTAAACACAGTAATCTTATAAAGGACGATATAAAATGGAATTGCTAATTTAGTTTATTCGCGTTTTTTTAGTTACATGAACTTGAAAAAGTCTATCCTAATATCATTCCATGGCTTACGGCCATACCAACCTGAATACGCCTGATCTCGTCTGATCTCAGAAGCTAAGCAGGGTCAGGCTTGGTTAGTACTTGGTTAGGAGACTACTTGGGATTACCAGGTGCTGTAAGCTTTTTACCAGTTTAGCATACTCTTGTAAACACAGTAATCATATAAAGGACGATATAAAATGGAATTTCTAATTTATATCATCCACGTTTTTTGAGTTACATGAACTTGAAAAAGTCTATCCTAATATCATTCCGTGGCTTACGGCCATATCAACCTGAATACGCCTGATCTCGTCCAATCTCAGAAGCTAAGCAGGGTCAGGCTTGGTTAGTACTTCGTTAGGAGACTACTTGGGAATACCAGGTGCTTTAAGCTTTTTACCAGTTTAGCATACTCTTGTATACACAGTAATGATATAAAGGACAATATTAAATGGAATTGCTAATTTAGTTCATCCACGTTTTTTGAGTTACATGAACATGAAAGAGTCTATCCTAATATTATTCCATGGCTTATGGCCATACCAACCTGAAAACGCCTGATCTCGTCCGATCTCAAAAGCTAAGCAGGGTCAGACTTGGTTAGGAGACTACTTGGGAATACCAGGTGCTGTAAGATTTTTACCAGTTTAGCATACTCTTGTAAACACAGTAATCATATAAAGGACGATATAAAATGGAATTGCTAATTTAGTTCATCCACGTTTTTTGAGTTACATGAATATGAAAAAGTCTATCCTAATATCATTCCATGGCTTACGGCCATACCAACCTGAATACGCCCGATCTCAGAAGCTAAGCAGGGTCAGGCTTGGTTAGTACATGGTTAGGAGGCTACTTGGGAATACCAGGTGCTTTAAGCTTTTTACCAGTTTAGCATACTCTTGTAAACACAGTAATCATATAAAGGACGATATAAAATGGAATTTCTAATTTATATCATCCACGTTTTTTGAGTTACATGAACATGAAAGAGTCTATCCAAATGTCTTTCTACGGCTTACGGCCATACCTACCTGAATACGCCTGATCTCGTCCGATCTCAGAAGCTAAGCAGGGTCAGGCTTGGTTAGTACATGGTTAGGAGAATACTTGGGAATACCAGGTGCTTTAAGCTTCTTACCAGTTTAGCATACTCTTGTAAACACAGTAATCATATAAAGGACGATATAAAATGGAATTGCTAATTTAGTTCATCCACGTTTTTTGAGTTACATGAACATGAAAAAGTCTATCCTAATATCATTCCATGGCTTACGGCCATACCAACCTGAATATGCCTGATCTCGTCTGATCTCAGAAGCTGAGCAGAGTCTGGCTTGGTTAGTACTTAGTTGGGAGACTACTTGGGAATACCAGGTGCTGTAAGCTTTTTGCCCATTTAGCATACTCTTGTATACACAGTAATGATATAAAGGACAATATAAAATGGAATTGCTAATTAAGTTCATCCATGTTTTTTGAGTTACATGAACTTGAAAAAGTCTATCCTAATATCATTGCATGGCTTACGGCCATACCAACCTGAATACGCCTGATCTCGTCCGATCTCAGAAGCTAAGCAGGGACAGGCTTGGTTAGTACTTGATTAGGAGACTACTTGGGAATACCAGGTGCTGTAAGCTTTTTACCAGTTTAGCATACTCTTGTAAACACAGTAATCATATAAAGGACGATATAAAATGGAATTGCTAATTTAGTTCAGCCACGTTTTTTTAGTTACATGAACTTGAAAAAGACTATCCTAATATCATTCTATGGCTTACGGCCATACCAACCTGAATACGCCTGATCTCGTCCGATCTCAGAAGCTAAGCAGGGTCAGGCTTGGTTAGTACATGGTTAGGAGAATACTTGGGAATACCAGGTGCTTTAAGCTTTTTACCAGTTTAGCATACTCTTGTAAACACAGTAATCATATAAAGGACGATATAAAATGGAATTGCTAATTTAGTTCATCCACGTTTTTTGAGTTACATGAACATGAAAAAGTCTATCCTAATATCATTCCATGGCTTACGGCCATACCAACCTGAATATGCCTGATCTCGTCTGATCTCAGAAGCTGAGCAGAGTCTGGCTTGGTTAGTACTTAGTTGGGAGACTACTTGGGAATACCAGGTGCTGTAAGCTTTTTGCCCATTTAGCATACTCTTGTATACACAGTAATGATATAAAGGACAATATAAAATGGAATTGCTAATTAAGTTCATCCACGTTTTTTGAGTTACATGAACTTGAAAAAGTCTATCCTAATATCATTGCATGGCTTACGGCCATATCAACCTGAATACGCCTGATCTCGTCCGATCTCAGAAGCTAAGCAGGGACAGGCTTGGTTAGTACTTGGTTAGGAGACTACTTGGGAATACCAGGTGCTGTAAGCTTTTTACCAGTTTAGCATACTCTTGTAAACACAGTAATCATATAAAGGACGATATAAAATGGAATTGCTAATTTAGTTCAGCCACGTTTTTTTAGTTACATGAACTTGAAAAAGTCTATCCTAATATCATTCCATAGCTTACGGCCATACCAACCTGAATACGCCTGATCTCGTCCGATCTCAGAAGCTAAGCAGGGCAGGCTTGGTTAGCACTTGGTTAGGAGACTACTTGGGAATACCAGGTGCTGTAAGCTTTTTACCAGTTTAGCATACTCTTGTAAACACAGTAATCATATAAAGGACGATATAAAATGGAATTTCTAATTTATATCATCCACGTTTTTTGAGTTACATGAACATGAAAGAGTATATGCAAATGTCGTTCTACGGCTTACGGCCATACCTACCTGAATACGCCTGATCTCGTCCAATCTCAGAAGCTAAGCAGGGTCAGGCTTGGTTAGTACTTCGTTAGGAGACTACTTGGGAATACCAGGTGCTTTAAGCTTTTTACCAGTTTAGCATACTCTTGTATACACAGTAATGATATAAAGGACAATATTAAATGGAATTGCTAATTTAGTTCATCCACGTTTTTTGAGTTACATGAACATGAAAGAGTCTATCCTAATATTATTCCATGGCTTATGGCCATACCAACCTGAAAACGCCTGATCTCGTCCGATCTCAAAAGCTAAGCAGGGTCAGACTTGGTTAGGAGACTACTTGGGAATACCAGGTGCTGTAAGATTTTTACCAGTTTAGCATACTCTTGTAAACACAGTAATCATATAAAGGACGATATAAAATGGAATTGCTAATTTAGTTCATCCACGTTTTTTGAGTTACATGAATATGAAAAAGTCTATCCTAATATCATTCCATGGCTTACGGCCATACCAACCTGAATACGCCCGATCTCAGAAGCTAAGCAGGGTCAGGCTTGGTTAGTACATGGTTAGGAGGCTACTTGGGAATACCAGGTGCTTTAAGCTTTTTACCAGTTTAGCATACTCTTGTAAACACAGTAATCATATAAAGGACGATATAAAATGGAATTTCTAATTTATATCATCCACGTTTTTTGAGTTACATGAACATGAAAGAGTCTATCCAAATGTCTTTCTACGGCTTACGGCCATACCTACCTGAATACGCCTGATCTCGTCCGATCTCAGAAGCTAAGCAGGGTCAGGCTTGGTTAGTACATGGTTAGGAGAATACTTGGGAATACCAGGTGCTTTAAGCTTCTTACCAGTTTAGCATACTCTTGTAAACACAGTAATCATATAAAGGACGATATAAAATGGAATTGCTAATTTAGTTCATCCACGTTTTTTGAGTTACATGAACATGAAAAAGTCTATCCTAATATCATTCCATGGCTTACGGCCATACCAACCTGAATATGCCTGATCTCGTCTGATCTCAGAAGCTGAGCAGAGTCTGGCTTGGTTAGTACTTAGTTGGGAGACTACTTGGGAATACCAGGTGCTGTAAGCTTTTTGCCCATTTAGCATACTCTTGTATACACAGTAATGATATAAAGGACAATATAAAATGGAATTGCTAATTAAGTTCATCCATGTTTTTTGAGTTACATGAACTTGAAAAAGTCTATCCTAATATCATTGCATGGCTTACGGCCATACCAACCTGAATACGCCTGATCTCGTCCGATCTCAGAAGCTAAGCAGGGACAGGCTTGGTTAGTACTTGATTAGGAGACTACTTGGGAATACCAGGTGCTGTAAGCTTTTTACCAGTTTAGCATACTCTTGTAAACACAGTAATCATATAAAGGACGATATAAAATGGAATTGCTAATTTAGTTCAGCCACGTTTTTTTAGTTACATGAACTTGAAAAAGACTATCCTAATATCATTCTATGGCTTACGGCCATACCAACCTGAATACGCCTGATCTCGTCCGATCTCAGAAGCTAAGCAGGGTCAGGCTTGGTTAGTACATGGTTAGGAGAATACTTGGGAATACCAGGTGCTTTAAGCTTTTTACCAGTTTAGCATACTCTTGTAAACACAGTAATCATATAAAGGACGATATAAAATGGAATTGCTAATTTAGTTCATCCACGTTTTTTGAGTTACATGAACATGAAAAAGTCTATCCTAATATCATTCCATGGCTTACGGCCATACCAACCTGAATATGCCTGATCTCGTCTGATCTCAGAAGCTGAGCAGAGTCTGGCTTGGTTAGTACTTAGTTGGGAGACTACTTGGGAATACCAGGTGCTGTAAGCTTTTTGCCCATTTAGCATACTCTTGTATACACAGTAATGATATAAAGGACAATATAAAATGGAATTGCTAATTAAGTTCATCCACGTTTTTTGAGTTACATGAACTTGAAAAAGTCTATCCTAATATCATTGCATGGCTTACGGCCATATCAACCTGAATACGCCTGATCTCGTCCGATCTCAGAAGCTAAGCAGGGACAGGCTTGGTTAGTACTTGGTTAGGAGACTACTTGGGAATACCAGGTGCTGTAAGCTTTTTACCAGTTTAGCATACTCTTGTAAACACAGTAATCATATAAAGGACGATATAAAATGGAATTGCTAATTTAGTTCAGCCACGTTTTTTTAGTTACATGAACTTGAAAAAGTCTATCCTAATATCATTCCATAGCTTACGGCCATACCAACCTGAATACGCCTGATCTCGTCCGATCTCAGAAGCTAAGCAGGGCAGGCTTGGTTAGCACTTGGTTAGGAGACTACTTGGGAATACCAGGTGCTGTAAGCTTTTTACCAGTTTAGCATACTCTTGTAAACACAGTAATCATATAAAGGACGATATAAAATGGAATTTCTAATTTATATCATCCACGTTTTTTGAGTTACATGAACATGAAAGAGTATATGCAAATGTCGTTCTACGGCTTACGGCCATACCTACCTGAATACGCCTGATCTCGTCCAATCTCAGAAGATAAGCAGGGCCAGACTTGGTTAGGAGACTACTTGGGAATACCAGGTGCTGTAAGCTTTTTAACAGTTTAGCATACTCTTGTAAACACAGTAATCATATAAAGGACGATATAAAATGGAATTGCTAATTTAGTTCATCCACGTTTTTTGAGTTACATGAATATGAAAAAGTCTATCCTAATATCACTCCATGGCTTACGGCCATACCAACCTGAATATGCCTGATCTTGTCCGATCTCAGAAGCTAAGCAGGGTAAGGCTTGCTTAGTACTTGGTTAGGATACTACTTGGGAAAACCAGGTGCTGTAAGCTTTTTGCCCATTTAGCATACTCTTGTAAACACAGTAATGATATAAAGGACGATATAAAATGGAATTGCTAATTTAGTTCATCCACGTTTTTTGAGTAACATGAACTTGAAAAAGTCTATCCTAATATCATTCCATGGTTTACGGCCATACCAACCTGAATACGCCTGATCTCGTCCGATCTCAGAAGCTAAGCAGGGTCAGGCTTGGTTAGTACTTGGTTAGGAGACTACTTGGGAATACCAGGTGCTGTAAGCCTTTTACCAGTTTAGCATACTCTTGTAAACACAGTAATCATATAAAGGACGATATAAAATGGAATTGCTAATTTAGTTCATCCAGGTTTTTTGAGTTACATGAACATGAAAAAGTCTTTCCTAATATCATTCCATGGCTTACGGCCATACCAACCTGAATATGCCTGATCTCGTCTGATCTCAGAAGCTAAGCAGGGTCATGCTTGGTTAGGAGACTACTTGGGAATACCAGGTGCTGTAAGCTTTTTACCAGTTTAGCATACTCTTGTAAACACAGTAATCATATAAAGGACGATATAAAATGGAATTTCTAATTCATATCATCCACGTTTTTTGAGTTACATGAACATGAAAAAGTCTATCCAAATGTCTTTGTACGGTTTACGGCCATACCTACCTGAATACGCCTGATCTCGTCTGATCTCAGAAGCTAAGCAGGGCCAGACTTGGTTAGGAAACTACTTGGGAATACCAGGTGCTGTAAGCTTTTTACCAGTTTAGCATACTCTTGTAAACACTGTAATCATATAAAGGACGATATAAAATGGAATTTCTAATTCATATCATCCACGTTTTTTGAGTTACATGAACATGAAAGAGACTATCCAAATGTCTTTCTACGGTTTACGGCCGTACCTACCTGAATATGCCTGATCTCGTCCGATCTCAGAAGCTAAGCAGGGCCAGACTTGGTTAGGAGACTACTTGGGAATACCAGGTGCTGTAAGCTTTTTACCAGTTTAGCATACTCTTGTAAACACAGTAATGATATAAAGGACGATATAAAATGGAATTGCTAATTTAGTTCATCCACGTTTTTTGAGTTACATGAATATGAAAAGGTCTATCCTAATATCACGCCATGGCTTACGGCCATACCAACCTGAATATGCCTGATCTCGTCCGATCTCAGAAGCTAAGCAGGGTAAGGCTTGGTTAGTACTTGGTTAGGAGACTACTTGGGAATACCAGGTGCTGTAAGCTTTTTGCCCATTTAGCATACTCTTGTAAACACAGTAATGATATAAAGGACGATATAAAATGGAATTGCTAATTAATTTCATCCACGTTTTTTGAGTTACTTGAACTTGAAAAAGTCTATCCTAATATCATTGCATGGCTTACGGCCATACCAACCTGAATACGCCTGATCTCGTCCGATCTCAGAAGCTAAGCAGGGTCAGGCTTGGTTAGTACTTGGTTAGGAGACTACTTGGGAATACCAGGTGCTGTAAGCTTTTTACCAGTTTAGCATACTCTTGTAAACACAGTAATCATATAAAGGACGATATAAAATGGAATTGCTAATTTAGTTCATCCAGGTTTTTTGAGTTACATGAACATGAAAAAGTCTTTCCTAATATCATTCCATGGCTTACGGCCATACCAACCTGAATACGCCTGATCGCGTCCGATGTCAGAAGCTAAGCAGGGTCATGCTTGGTTAGTACTTGGTTAGGAGACTACTTGGGAATACCAGGTGCTGTAAGCTTTTTACCAGTTTAGCATACTCTTGTAAACACAGTAATCATATAAAGGACGATATAAAATGGAATTTCTAATTCATATCATCCACGTTTTTTGAGTTACATGAACATGAAAAAGTCTATCCAAATGTCTTTGTACGGTTTACGGCCATACCTACCTGAATACGCCTGATCTCGTCTGATCTCAGAAGCTAAGCAGGGCCAGACTTGGTTAGGAAACTACTTGGGAATACCAGGTGCTGTAAGCTTTTTACCAGTTTAGCATACTCTTGTAAACACTGTAATCATATAAAGGACGATATAAAATGGAATTTCTAATTCATATCATCCACGTTTTTTGAGTTACATGAACATGAAAGAGACTATCCAAATGTCTTTCTACGGTTTACGGCCGTACCTACCTGAATATGCCTGATCTCGTCCGATCTCAGAAGCTAAGCAGGGCCAGACTTGGTTAGGAGACTACTTGGGAATACCAGGTGCTGTAAACTTTTTACCAGTTTAGCATACTCTTGTAAACACAGTAATGATATAAAGGACGATATAAAATGGAATTGCTAATTTAGTTAATCCACGTTTTTTGAGTTACATGAATATGAAAAGGTCTATCCTAATATCACGCCATGGCTTACGGCCATACCAACCTGAATATGCCTGATCTCGTCCGATCTCAGAAGCTAAGCAGGGTAAGGCTTGGTTAGTACTTGGTTAGGAGACTACTTGGGAATACCAGGTGCTGTAAGCTTTTTGCCCATTTAGCATACTCTTGTAAACACAGTAATGATATAAAGGACAATATAAAATAGAATTGCTAATTAAGTTCATCCACGTTTTTTGAGTTACTTGAACTTGAAAAAGTCTATCCTAATATCATGGCATGGCTTACGGCCATACCAACCTGAATACGCCTGATCTCGTCCGATCTCAGAAGCTAAGCAGGGACAGGCTTGGTTAGTACTTGGTTAGGAGACTACTTGGGAATACCAGGTGCTGTAAGCTTTTTACCAGTTTAGCATACTCTTGTAAACACAGTAATCATATAAAGGACGATATAAAATGGAATTGCTAATTTAGTTCAGCCACGTTTTTTTAGTTACATGAACTTGAAAATGTCTATCCTAATATCATTCCATAGCTTACGGCTATACCAACCTGAATACGCCTGATCTCGTCCGATCTCAGAACCTAAGCAGGGCAGGCTTGGTTAGCACTTGGTTAGGAGACTACTTGGGAATACCAGGTGCTGTAAGCTTTTTACCAGTTTAGCATACTCTTGTAAACACAGTAATCATGTAAAGGACGATATAAAATGGAATTGCTAATTTAGTTCATCCACGTTTTTTTAGTAACATGAACTTGAAAAAGTCTATCCTAATATCACTCCATGGCTTACGGCCTTACCAACCTGAATACGCCTGATCTCGTCTGATCTCAGAAGCTAACCAGGGTCAGGCTTGGTTAGTACTTGGTTAGGAGACTACTTGGGAATACCAGGTGCTGTAAGCTTTTTACCAGTTTAGCATACTCTTGTAAACACAGTAATCATATAAAGGACGATATAAAATGGAATTTCTAATTTATATCATCAAAAAATAAAATAAAATAAAAAATACGCCTGATCTCGTCCGATCTCAGAAGCTAAGCAGAGCCAGACTTGGTTAGGAGACTACTTGGGAATACCAGGTGCTGTAAGCTTTTTACCAGTTTAGCATACTCTTGTAAACACAGTAATGATATAAAGGACAATATAAAATGGAATTGCTAATTTAGTTCATCCACGTTTTTTGAGTTACATGAACTTGAAAAAGTCTATCCTAATATCCTTCCATGGCTTACGGCCATACCAACCTGAATACGCCTCATCTCGTCCGATCTCAGACGCTAAGCAGGGTCAGGCTTGGTTAGTACTTGGTTAGGAGACTACTTGGGAATACCAGGTGCTGTAAGCTTTTTACCAGTTTAGCATACTCTTGTAAACACAGTAATCATATAAAGGACGATATAAAATGGAATTTCTAATTCATATCATCCACGTTTTTTGAGTTACATGAAAATGAAAGAGTCTATCCAAATGTCTTTCTACGGTTTACGGCCATACCTACCTGAATACGCCTGATCTCGTCCGATCTCAGAAGCTAAGCAGGGCCAGACTTGGTTAGGAGACTACTTGGGAATACCAGGTGCTGTAAGCTTTTTACCAGTTTAGCATACTCTTGTAAACACAGTAATCATATAAAGAACGATATAAAATGGAATTTCTAATTCATATCATCCACGTTTTTTGAGTTACATGAACATGAAAGAGTCTATCCAAATGTCTATGTACGGTTTACGGCCATACCTACCTGAATACGCCTGATCTCGTCCGATCTCAGAAGCTAAGCAGGGTCAGGCTTGGTTAGTACTTGGTTAGGAGACTACTTGGGAATACCAGGTGCTGTAAGCTTTTTACCAGTTTAGCATACTCTTGTAAACACAGTAATCATATAAAGGACGATATAAAATGGAATTGCTAATTTAGTTCAGCCACGTTTTTTTAGTTACATGAACTTGAAAAAGTCTATCCTAATATCATTCCATGGCTTACGGCCATACCAACCTGAATACGCCTGATCTCAGAAGCTAAGCAGGGTCAGGCTTGGTTAGTACATGGTTAGGAGGCTACTTGGGAATACCAGGTGCTTTAAGCTTTTTACCAGTTTAGCATACTCTTGTAAACACAGTAATCATATAAAGGACGATATAAAATGGAATTTCTAATTTATATCATCCACATTTTTTGAGTTACATGAACATGAAAGAGTCTATCCAAATGTCTTTCTACGGCTTACGGCCATACCTACCTGAATACGCCTGATCTCGTCCGATCTCAGAAGCTAAGCAGGGTCAGGCTTGGTTAGTACATGGTTAGGAGAATACTTGGGAATACCAGGTGCTTTAAGCTTCTTACCAGTTTAGCATACTCTTGTAAACACAGTAATCATATAAAGGACGATATAAAATGGAATTGCTAATTTAGTTCATCCACGTTTTTTGAGATACATGAACATGAAAAAGTCTTTCCTAATATCATTCCATGGCTTACGGCCATACCAACCTGAATACGCCTGATCGCGTCCGATGTCAGAAGCTAAGCAGGGTCATGCTTGGTTAGTACTTGGTTAGGAGACTACTTGGGAATACCAGGTGCTGTAAGCTTTTTACCAGTTTAGCATACTCTTGTAAACACAGTAATCATATAAAGGACGATATAAAATGGAATTGCTAATTAAGTTCATCCACGTTTTTTGAGTTACATGAACATGAAAAAGTCTATCCAAATGTCTTTGTACGGTTTACGGCCATACCTACCTGAATACGCCTGATCTCGTCTGATCTCAGAAGCTAAGCAGGGCCAGACTTGGTTAGGAAACTACTTGGGAATACCAAGTGCTGTAAGCTTTTTACCAGTTTAGCATACTCTTGTAAACACTGTAATCATATAAAGGACGATATAAAATGGAATTTCTAATTCATATCATCCACGTTTTTTGAGTTACATGAACATGAAAGAGACTATCCAAATGTCTTTCTACGGTTTACGGCCGTACCTACCTGAATATGCCTGATCTCGTCCGATCTCAGAAGCTAAGCAGGGCCAGACTTGGTTAGGAGACTACTTGGGAATACCAGGTGCTGTAAACTTTTTACCAGTTTAGCATACTCTTGTAAACACAGTAATGATATAAAGGACGATATAAAATGGAATTGCTAATTTAGTTAATCCACGTTTTTTGAGTTACATGAATATGAAAAGGTCTATCCTAATATCACGCCATGGCTTACGGCCATACCAACCTGAATATGCCTGATCTCGTCCGATCTCAGAAGCTAAGCAGGGTAAGGCTTGGTTAGTACTTGGTTAGGAGACTACTTGGGAATACCAGGTGCTGTAAGCTTTTTGCCCATTTAGCATACTCTTGTAAACACAGTAATGATATAAAGGACAATATAAAATAGAATTGCTAATTAAGTTCATCCACGTTTTTTGAGTTACTTGAACTTGAAAAAGTCTATCCTAATATCATGGCATGGCTTACGGCCATACCAACCTGAATACGCCTGATCTCGTCCGATCTCAGAAGCTAAGCAGGGACAGGCTTGGTTAGTACTTGGTTAGGAGACTACTTGGGAATACCAGGTGCTGTAAGCTTTTTACCAGTTTAGCATACTCTTGTAAACACAGTAATCATATAAAGGACGATATAAAATGGAATTGCTAATTTAGTTCAGCCACGTTTTTTTAGTTACATGAACTTGAAAATGTCTATCCTAATATCATTCCATAGCTTACGGCTATACCAACCTGAATACGCCTGATCTCGTCCGATCTCAGAACCTAAGCAGGGCAGGCTTGGTTAGCACTTGGTTAGGAGACTACTTGGGAATACCAGGTGCTGTAAGCTTTTTACCAGTTTAGCATACTCTTGTAAACACAGTAATCATGTAAAGGACGATATAAAATGGAATTGCTAATTTAGTTCATCCACGTTTTTTTAGTAACATGAACTTGAAAAAGTCTATCCTAATATCACTCCATGGCTTACGGCCTTACCAACCTGAATACGCCTGATCTCGTCTGATCTCAGAAGCTAACCAGGGTCAGGCTTGGTTAGTACTTGGTTAGGAGACTACTTGGGAATACCAGGTGCTGTAAGCTTTTTACCAGTTTAGCATACTCTTGTAAACACAGTAATCATATAAAGGACGATATAAAATGGAATTTCTAATTTATATCATCAAAAAATAAAATAAAATAAAAAATACGCCTGATCTCGTCCGATCTCAGAAGCTAAGCAGAGCCAGACTTGGTTAGGAGACTACTTGGGAATACCAGGTGCTGTAAGCTTTTTACCAGTTTAGCATACTCTTGTAAACACAGTAATGATATAAAGGACAATATAAAATGGAATTGCTAATTTAGTTCATCCAAGTTTTTTGAGTTACATGAACTTGAAAAAGTCTATCCTAATATCCTTCCATGGCTTACGGCCATACCAACCTGAATACGCCTCATCTCGTCCGATCTCAGACGCTAAGCAGGGTCAGGCTTGGTTAGTACTTGGTTAGGAGACTACTTGGGAATACCAGGTGCTGTAAGCTTTTTACCAGTTTAGCATACTCTTGTAAACACAGTAATCATATAAAGGACGATATAAAATGGAATTTCTAATTCATATCATCCACGTTTTTTGAGTTACATGAAAATGAAAGAGTCTATCCAAATGTCTTTCTACGGTTTACGGCCATACCTACCTGAATACGCCTGATCTCGTCCGATCTCAGAAGCTAAGCAGGGCCAGACTTGGTTAGGAGACTACTTGGGAATACCAGGTGCTGTAAGCTTTTTACCAGTTTAGCATACTCTTGTAAACACAGTAATCATATAAAGAACGATATAAAATGGAATTTCTAATTCATATCATCCACGTTTTTTGAGTTACATGAACATGAAAGAGTCTATCCAAATGTCTATGTACGGTTTACGGCCATACCTACCTGAATACGCCTGATCTCGTCCGATCTCAGAAGCTAAGCAGGGTCAGGCTTGGTTAGTACTTGGTTAGGAGACTACTTGGGAATACCAGGTGCTGTAAGCTTTTTACCAGTTTAGCATACTCTTGTAAACACAGTAATCATATAAAGGACGATATAAAATGGAATTGCTAATTTAGTTCAGCCACGTTTTTTTAGTTACATGAACTTGAAAAAGTCTATCCTAATATCATTCCATGGCTTACGGCCATACCAACCTGAATACGCCTGATCTCAGAAGCTAAGCAGGGTCAGGCTTGGTTAGTACATGGTTAGGAGGCTACTTGGGAATACCAGGTGCTTTAAGCTTTTTACCAGTTTAGCATACTCTTGTAAACACAGTAATCATATAAAGGACGATATAAAATGGAATTGCTAATTTAGTTCAGCCACGTTTTTTTAGTTACATGAACTTGAAAATGTCTATCCTAATATCATTCCATAGCTTACGGCTATACCAACCTGAATACGCCTGATCTCGTCCGATCTCAGAACCTAAGCAGGGCAGGCTTGGTTAGCACTTGGTTAGGAGACTACTTGGGAATACCAGGTGCTGTAAGCTTTTTACCAGTTTAGCATACTCTTGTAAACACAGTAATCATGTAAAGGACGATATAAAATGGAATTGCTAATTTAGTTCATCCACGTTTTTTTAGTAACATGAACTTGAAAAAGTCTATCCTAATATCACTCCATGGCTTACGGCCTTACCAACCTGAATACGCCTGATCTCGTCTGATCTCAGAAGCTAACCAGGGTCAGGCTTGGTTAGTACTTGGTTAGGAGACTACTTGGGAATACCAGGTGCTGTAAGCTTTTTACCAGTTTAGCATACTCTTGTAAACACAGTAATCATATAAAGGACGATATAAAATGGAATTTCTAATTTATATCATCAAAAAATAAAATAAAATAAAAAATACGCCTGATCTCGTCCGATCTCAGAAGCTAAGCAGAGCCAGACTTGGTTAGGAGACTACTTGGGAATACCAGGTGCTGTAAGCTTTTTACCAGTTTAGCATACTCTTGTAAACACAGTAATGATATAAAGGACAATATAAAATGGAATTGCTAATTTAGTTCATCCAAGTTTTTTGAGTTACATGAACTTGAAAAAGTCTATCCTAATATCCTTCCATGGCTTACGGCCATACCAACCTGAATACGCCTCATCTCGTCCGATCTCAGACGCTAAGCAGGGTCAGGCTTGGTTAGTACTTGGTTAGGAGACTACTTGG
Organism: Thymallus thymallus; assembly: GCA_023634145.1. Lineage (NCBI taxonomy): Eukaryota > Metazoa > Chordata > Actinopteri > Salmoniformes > Salmonidae > Thymallus > Thymallus thymallus. Next base: position 1,382,847 of record CM042422.1, read on the forward strand.
GAATACCAGGTGCTGTAAGCTTTTTACCAGTTTAGCATACTCTTGTAAACACAGTAATCATATAAAGGACGATATAAAATGGAATTTCTAATTCATATCATCCACGTTTTTTGAGTTACATGAAAATGAAAGAGTCTATCCAAATGTCTTTCTACGGTTTACGGCCATACCTACCTGAATACGCCTGATCTCGTCCGATCTCAGAAGCTAAGCAGGGCCAGACTTGGTTAGGAGACTACTTGGGAATACCAGGTGCTGTAAGCTTTTTACCAGTTTAGCATACTCTTGTAAACACAGTAATCATATAAAGAACGATATAAAATGGAATTTCTAATTCATATCATCCACGTTTTTTGAGTTACATGAACATGAAAGAGTCTATCCAAATGTCTATGTACGGTTTACGGCCATACCTACCTGAATACGCCTGATCTCGTCCGATCTCAGAAGCTAAGCAGGGTCAGGCTTGGTTAGTACTTGGTTAGGAGACTACTTGGGAATACCAGGTGCTGTAAGCTTTTTACCAGTTTAGCATACTCTTGTAAACACAGTAATCATATAAAGGACGATATAAAATGGAATTGCTAATTTAGTTCAGCCACGTTTTTTTAGTTACATGAACTTGAAAAAGTCTATCCTAATATCATTCCATGGCTTACGGCCATACCAACCTGAATACGCCTGATCTCAGAAGCTAAGCAGGGTCAGGCTTGGTTAGTACATGGTTAGGAGGCTACTTGGGAATACCAGGTGCTTTAAGCTTTTTACCAGTTTAGCATACTCTTGTAAACACAGTAATCATATAAAGGACGATATAAAATGGAATTTCTAATTTATATCATCCACATTTTTTGAGTTACATGAACATGAAAGAGTCTATCCAAATGTCTTTCTACGGCTTACGGCCATACCTACCTGAATACGCCTGATCTCGTCCGATCTCAGAAGCTAAGCAGGGTCAGGCTTGGTTAGTACATGGTTAGGAGAATACTTGGGAATACCAGGTGCTTTAAGCTTCTTACCAGTTTAGCATACTCTTGTAAACACAGTAATCATATAAAGGACGATATAAAATGGAATTGCTAATTTAGTTCATCCACGTTTTTTGAGATACATGAACATGAAAAAGTCTATCCTAATATCATTCCATGGCTTACGGCCATACCAACCTGAATATGCCTGATCTCGTCTGATCTCAGAAGCTGAGCAGAGTCTGGCTTGGTTAGTACTTAGTTGGGAGACTACTTGGGAATACCAGGTGCTGTAAGCTTTTTGCCCATTTAGCATACTCTTGTATACACAGTAATGATATAAAGGACAATATAAAATGGAATTGCTAATTAAGTTCATCCATGTTTTTTGAGTTACATGAACTTGAAAAAGTCTATCCTAATATCATTGCATGGCTTACGGCCATACCAACCTGAATACGCCTGATCTCGTCCGATCTCAGAAGCTAAGCAGGGACAGGCTTGGTTAGTACTTGGTTAGGAGACTACTTGGGAATACCAGTTGCTGTAAGCTTTTTACCAGTTTAGCATACTCTTGTAAACACAGTAATCATATAAAGGACGATATAAAATGGAATTGCTAATTTAGTTCAGCCACGTTTTTTTAGTTACATGAACTTGAAAAAGACTATCCTAATATCATTCTATGGCTTACGGCCATACCAACCTGAATACGCCTGATCTCGTCCGATCTCAGAAGCTAAGCAGGGTCAGGCTTGGTTAGTACATGGTTAGGAGAATACTTGGGAATACCAGGTGCTTTAAGCTTTTTACCAGTTTAGCATACTCTTGTAAACACAGTAATCATATAAAGGACGATATAAAATGGAATTGCTAATTTAGTTCATCCACGTTTTTTGAGTTACATGAACATGAAAAAGTCTATCCTAATATCATTCCATGGCTTACGGCCATACCAACCTGAATATGCCTGATCTCGTCTGATCTCAGAAGCTGAGCAGAGTCTGGCTTGGTTAGTACTTAGTTGGGAGACTACTTGGGAATACCAGGTGCTGTAAGATTTTTGCCCATTTAGCATACTCTTGTATACACAGTAATGATATAAAGGACAATATAAAATGGAATTGCTAATTAAGTTCATCCACGTTTTTTGAGTTACATGAACTTGAAAAAGTCTATCCTAATATCATTGCATGGCTTACGGCCATATCAACCTGAATACGCCTGATCTCGTCCGATCTCAGAAGCTAAGCAGGGACAGGCTTGGTTAGTACTTGGTTAGGAGACTACTTGGGAATACCAGGTGCTGTAAGCTTTTTACCAGTTTAGCATACTCTTGTAAACACAGTAATCATATAAAGGACGATATAAAATGGAATTGCTAATTTAGTTCAGCCAAGTTTTTTTAGTTACATGAACTTGAAAAAGTGTATCCTAATATCATTCCATAGCTTACGGCCATACCAACCTGAATACGCCTGATCTCGTCCGATCTCAGAAGCTAAGCAGGGCAGGCTTGGTTAGCACTTGGTTAGGAGACTACTTGGGAATACCAGGTGCTGTAAGCTTTTTACCAGTTTAGCATACTCTTCTAAACACAGTAATCATATAAAGGACGATATAAAATGGAATTTCTAATTTATATCATCCACGTTTTTTGAGTTACATGAACATGAAAGAGTATATGCAAATGTCGTTCTACGGCTTACGGCCATACCTACCTGAATACGCCTGATCTCGTCCGATCTCAGAAGATAAGCAGTGCCAGACTTGGTTAGGAGACTACTTGGGAATACCAGGTGCTGTAAGCTTTTTAACAGTTTAGCATACTCTTGTAAACACAGTAATCATATAAAGGACGATATAAAATGGAATTGCTAATTTAGTTCATCCACGTTTTTTGAGTTACATGAATATGAAAAAGTCTATCCTAATATCACTCCATGGTTTACGGCCATACCAACCTGAATACGCCTGATCTCGTCCGATCTCAGAAGCTAAGCAGGGTCAGGCTTGGTTAGTACTTGGTTAGGAGACTACTTGGGAATACCAGGTGCTGTAAGCTTTTTACCAGTTTAGCATACTCTTGTAAACACAGTAATCATATAAAGGACGATATAAAATGGAATTTCTAATTCATATCATCCACGTTTTTTGAGTTACATGAACATGAAAAAGTCTATCCAAATGTCTTTGTACGGTTTACGGCCATACCTACCTGAATACGCCTGATCTCGTCTGATCTCAGAAGCTAAGCAGGGCCAGACTTGGTTAGGAAACTACTTGGGAATACCAGGTGCTGTAAGCTTTTTACCAGTTTAGCATACTCTTGTAAACACTGTAATCATATAAAGGACGATATAAAATGGAATTTCTAATTCATATCATCCACGTTTTTTGAGTTACATGAACATGAAAGAGACTATCCAAATGTCTTTCTACGGTTTACGGCCGTACCTACCTGAATATGCCTGATCTCGTCCGATCTCAGAAGCTAAGCAGGGCCAGACTTGGTTAGGAGACTACTTGGGAATACCAGGTGCTGTAAGCTTTTTACCAGTTTAGCATACTCTTGTAAACACAGTAATGATATAAAGGACGATATAAAATGGAATTGCTAATTTAGTTCATCCACGTTTTTTGAGTTACATGAATATGAAAAGGTCTATCCTAATATCACGCCATGGCTTACGGCCATACCAACCTGAATATGCCTGATCTCGTCCGATCTCAGAAGCTAAGCAGGGTAAGGCTTGGTTAGTACTTGGTTAGGAGACTACTTGGGAATACCAGGTGCTGTAAGCTTTTTGCCCATTTAGCATACTCTTGTAAACACAGTAATGATATAAAGGACGATATAAAATGGAATTGCTAATTAAGTTCATCCACGTTTTTTGAGTTACTTGAACTTGAAAAAGTCTATCCTAATATCATTGCATGGCTTACGGCCATACCAACCTGAATACGCCTGATCTCGTCCGATCTCAGAAGCTAAGCAGGGTCAGGCTTGGTTAGTACTTGGTTAGGAGACTACTTGGGAATACCAGGTGCTGTAAGCTTTTTACCAGTTTAGCATACTCTTGTAAACACAGTAATCATATAAAGGACGATATAAAATGGAATTGCTAATTTAGTTCATCCAGGTTTTTTGAGTTACATGAATATGAAAAAGTCTTTCCTAATATCATTCCATGGCTTACGGCCATACCAACCTGAATACGCCTGATCGCGTCCGATCTCAGAAGCTAAGCAGGGTCATGCTTGGTTAGTACTTGGTTAGGAGACTACTTGGGAATACCAGGTGCTGTAAGCTTTTTACCAGTTTAGCATACTCTTGTAAACACAGTAATCATATAAAGGACGATATAAAATGGAATTTCTAATTCATATCATCCACGTTTTTTGAGTTACATGAACATGAAAAAGTCTATCCAAATGTCTTTGTACGGTTTACGGCCATACCTACCTGAATACGCCTGATCTCGTCTGATCTCAGAAGCTAAGCAGGGCCAGACTTGGTTAGGAAACTACTTGGGAATACCAGGTGCTGTAAGCTTTTTACCAGTTTAGCATACTCTTGTAAACACTGTAATCATATAAAGGACGATATAAAATGGAATTTCTAATTCATATCATCCACGTTTTTTGAGTTACATGAATATGAAAAGGTCTATCCTAATATCATGCCATGGCTTACGGCCATACCAACCTGAATATGCCTGATCTCGTCCGATCTCAGAAGCTAAGCAGGGTAAGGCTTGGTTAGTACTTGGTTAGGAGACTACTTGGGAATACCAGGTGCTGTAAGCTTTTTGCCCATTTAGCATACTCTTGTAAACACAGTAATGATATAAAGGACGATATAAAATGGAATTGCTAATTAAGTTCATCCACGTTTTTTGAGTTACTTGAACTTGAAAAAGTCTATCCTAATATCATTGCATGGCTTACGGCCATACCAACCTGAATACGCCTGATCTCGTCCGATCTCAGAAGCTAAGCAGGGTCGTACTTGGTTAGGAGACTACTTGGGAATACCAGGTGCTGTAAGCTTTTTACCAGTTTAGCATACTCTTGTAAACACAGTAATCATATAAAGGACGATATAAAATGGAATTGCTAATTTAGTTCATCCAGGTTTTTTGAGTTACATGAACATGAAAAAGTCTTTCCTAATATCATTCCATGGCTTACGGCCATACCAACCTGAATACGCCTTATCGCGTCCGATCTCAGAAGCTAAGCAGGGTCATGCTTGGTTAGTACTTGGTTAGGAGACTACTTGGGAATACCAGGTGCTGTAAGCTTTTTACCAGTTTAGCATACTCTTGTAAACACAGTAATCATATAAAGGACGATATAAAATGGAATTTCTAATTCATATCATCCACGTTTTTTCAGTTACATGAACATGAAAAAGTCTATCCAAATGTCTTTGTACGGTTTACGGCCATACCTACCTGAATACGCCTGATCTCGTCTGATCTCAGAAGCTAAGCAGGGCCAGACTTGGTTAGGAAACTACTTGGGAATACCAGGTGCTGTAAGCTTTTTACCAGTTTAGCATACTCTTGTAAACACTGTAATCATATAAAGGACGATATAAAATGGAATTTCTAATTCATATCATCCACGTTTTTTGAGTTACATGAACATGAAAGAGACTATCCAAATGTCTTTCTACGGTTTACGGCCGTACCTACCTGAATATGCCTGATCTCGTCCGATCTCAGAAGCTAAGCAGGGCCAGACTTGGTTAGGAGACTACTTGGGAATACCAGGTGCTGTAAGCTTTTTACCAGTTTAGCATACTCTTGTAAACACAGTAATGATATAAAGGACGATATAAAATGGAATTGCTAATTTAGTTCATCCACGTTTTTTGAGTTACATGAATATGAAAAGGTCTATCCTAATATCACGCCATGGCTTACGGCCATACCAACCTGAATATGCCTGATCTCGTCCGATCTCAGAAGCTAAGCAGGGTAAGGCTTGGTTAGTACTTGGTTAGGAGACTACTTGGGAATACCAGGTGCTGTAAGCTTTTTGCCCATTTAGCATACTCTTGTAAACACAGTAATGATATAAAGGACAATATAAAATAGAATTGCTAATTAAGTTCATCCACGTTTTTTGAGTTACTTGAACTTGAAAAAGTCTATCCTAATATCATTGCATGGCTTACGGCCATACCAACCTGAATACGCCTGATCTCGTCCGATCTCAGAAGCTAAGCAGGGACAGGCTTGGTTAGTACTTGGTTAGGAGACTACTTGGGAATACCAGGTGCTGTAAGCTTTTTACCAGTTTAGCATACTCTTGTAAACACAGTAATCATATAAAGGACGATATAAAATGGAATTGCTAATTTAGTTCAGCCACGTTTTTTTAGTTACATGAACTTGAAAATGTCTATCCTAATATCATTCCATAGCTTACGGCTATACCAACCTGAATACGCCTGATCTCGTCCGATCTCAGAACCTAAGCAGGGCAGGCTTGGTTAGCACTTGGTTAGGAGACTACTTGGGAATACCAGGTGCTGTAAGCTTTTTACCAGTTTAGCATACTCTTGTAAACACAGTAATCATATAAAGGACGATATAAAATGGAATTTCTAATTTATATCATCCACGTTTTTTGAGTTACATGAACATGAAAGAGTATATGCAAATGTCGTTCTACGGCTTACGGCCATACCTACCTGAATACGCCTGATCTCGTCCGATCTCAGAAGCTAAGTAGGGCCAGGCTTGGTTAGTACAAGGTCAGGAGACTACTTGGGAATACCAGGTGCTTTAAGCTTTTTACCAGTTCAGCATACTCTTGTAAACACAGTAATCATATAAAGGACGATATAAAATGGAATTGCTAATTTAGTTCATCCACGTTTTTTGAGTTACATGAACATGAAAAAGTCTATCCTAATATTATTCCATGGCTTATGGCCATACCAACCTGAAAACGCCTGATCTCGTCCGATCTCAGAAGCTAAGCATGTCCAGACTTGGTTAGGACACTACTTGGGAATACCAGGTGCTGTAAGCTTTTTACCAGTTTAGCATACTCTTGTAAACACAGTAATCATGTAAAGGACGATATAAAATGGAATTGCTAATTTAGTTCATCCACGTTTTTTTAGTTACATGAACTTGAAAAAGTCTATCCTAATATCACTCCATGGCTTACGGCCTTACCAACCTGAATACGCCTGATCTCGTCTGATCTCAGAAGCTAAGCAGGGTCAGGCTTGGTTAGTACTTGGTTAGGAGACTACTTGGGAATACCAGGTGCTGTAAGCTTTTTACCAGTTTAGCATACTCTTGTAAACACAGTAATCATATAAAGGACGATATAAAATGGAATTGCTAATTCATATCATCCACGTTTTTTGAGTTACATGAAAATGAAAGAGTCTATCCAAATGTCTTTCTACGGTTTACGGCCATACCTACCTGAATACGCCTGATCTCGTCCGATCTCAGAAGCTAAGCAGGGCCAGACTTGGTTAGGAAACTACTTGGGAATACCAGGTGCTGTAAGCTTTTTACCAGTTTAGCATACTCTTGTAAACACAGTAATCATATAATGGACGATATAAAATGGAATTTCTAATTCATATCATCCACGTTTTTTGAGTTACATGAACATGAAAGAGTTTATCCAAATGTCTTTGTACGGTTTACGGCCATATCTACCTGAATACGCCTGATCTCGTCCGATCTCAGAAGCTACGCAGGGCCAGGCTTGGTTAGTACTTGGTCAGGAGACTACTTGGGAATACCAGGTGCTGTAAAATTTTTACCATTTTAGCATACTCTTGTAAACACAGTAATCATATAAAGGACGATATAAAATGGAATTGCTAATTTAGTTCATCCACGTTTTTTGAGTTACATGAACATGAAAAAGTCTATCCTAATATCACTTCATGGCTTACGGCCATACCAACCTGATTACGCCTGATCTCGTCTGATCTCAGAGGCTAAGCAGGGTCAGGCTTGTTTAGGAGACTACTTGGGAATACCAGGTGCTGTAAGCTTTTTACCAGTTTAGCATACTCTTGTAAACACAGTAATGATATAAAGGACAATATAAAATGGAATTGCTAATTTAGTTCATCCACGTTTTTTGAGTTACATGAACTTGAAAAAGTCTATCCTAATATCATTCCATGGCTTACGGCCATACCAACCTGAATACGCCTGATCTCGTCCGATCTCAGAAGCTAAGCAGGGTCAGGCTTGTTTAGTACTTGGTTAGGAGACTGCTTGGGAATACCAGGTGCTGTAAGCTTTTTACCAGTTTAGCATACTCTTGTAAACACAGTAATCATATAAAGGACGATATAAAATGGAATTGCTAATTTAGTTCATCCACGTTTTTTGAGTTATATGAACTTGAAAAAGTCTATCCTAATATCATTCTTGGTTTACGGCCATACCAACCTGAATACGCCTGATCTCGTCCGATCTCAGAAGCTAAGCAGGGTCAGGCTTGGTTAGTACTTGGTCAGGAGACTACTTGGGAATACCAGTTGCTGTAAGCTTTTAACCAGTTTAGCATACTCTTGTAAACACAGTAATCATATAAAGGACGATATAAAATGGAATTGCTAATTTAGTTCATCCACGTTTTTTGAGTTACATGAACTTGAAAAAGTCTATCCTAATATCATTCCATGCCTTACGGCCATACCAACCTGAATACGCCCGATCTCAGAAGCTAAGCAGGGTCAGGCTTAGTTAGTACTTGGTCAGGAGACTACTTGGGAATACCAGGTGCTGTAAGCTTTTAACCAGTTTAGCATACTCTTGTAAACACAGTAATCATATAAAGGACAATATAAAATGGAGTTGTTAATTTAGTTCATCCACGTTTTTTGAGTTACATGAACTTGAAAAAGTCTATCCTAATATTATTCCATGGCTTATGGCCATACCAACCTGAAAACGCCTGATCTCGTCCGATCTCAGAAGCTAAGCAGGGTCAGGCCTGGTTAGTACTTGGTTAGGAGACTACTTGGGAATACCAGGTGCTGTAAGCTTTTTGCCCATTTAGCATACTCTTGTAAACACAGTAATCATATAAAGGACGATATAAAATGGAATTTCTAATTCATATCATCCACGTTTTTTGAGTTACATGAACATGAAAGAGTCTATCCAAATGTCTTTGTACGGTTTACGGCCATACCTACCTGAATACGCCTGATCTCGTCCGATCTCAGAAGCTAAGCAGGGCCAGACTTGGTTAGGAAACTACTTGGGAATACCAGGTGCTGTAAGCTTTTTACCAGTTTAGCATACTCTTGTAAACACAGTAATGATATAAAGGACGATATAAAATGGAATTGCTAATTTAGTTCATCCACGTTTTTTGAGTTACATGAATATGAAAAAGTCTATCCTAATATCACTCCATGGCTTACGGCCATACCAACCTGAATATGCCTGATCTCGTCCTATCTCAGAAGCTAAGCAGGGTAAGGCTTGGTTAGTACTTGGTTAGGAGACTACTTGGGAATACCAGGTGCTGTAAGCTTTTTGCCCATTTAGCATACTCTTGTAAACACAGTAATGATATAAAGGACGATATAATGGAATTGCTAATTTAGTTCATCCACGTTTTTTGAGTAACATGAACTTGAAAAAGTCTATCCTAATATCATTCCATGGCTTACGGCCATACCAGCCTGAATACGCCCGATCTCAGAAGCTAAGCAGAGTCAGGCTTGGTTAGTACTTGGTTAGGAGACTACTTGGGAATACCAGGTGCTGTAAGCTTTTTACCAGTTTAGCATACTCTTGTAAACACAGTAATCATATAAAGGACGATATAAAATGGAATTGCTAATTTATATCATCCACGTTTTTTGAGTTACATGAACATGAAAGAGTCTATCCAAATGTCTTTCTACGGCTTACGGCCACACCTACCTGAATACACCTGATCTCGTCCGATCTCAGAAGCTAAGCAGGGCCAGGCTTGGTTAGTACTTGGTAAGGAGACTACTTGGGAATACCAGGTGCTGTAAGCTTTTTACCAGTTTAGCATACTCTTGTAAACACAGTAATCATGTAAAGGACGATATAAAATGGAATTGCTAATTTAGTTCATCCACGTTTTTTTTGTTACATGAACTTGAAAAAGTCTATCCTATATCACTCCATGGCTTACGGCCATACCAACCTGAATACGCCTGATCTCGTCCGATCTCAGAAGCTAAGCAGGGTCAGGCTTGGTTAGTACTTGGTTAGGAGACTACTTGTGAATACCAGGTGCTGTAAGCTTTTTACCAGTTTAGCATACTCTTGTAAACACTGTAATCATATAAAGGACGATATAAAATGGAATTTCTAATTCATATCATCCACGTTTTTTGAGTTACATGAACATGAAAGAGTCTATCCAAATGTCTTTCTACGGTTTACGACCATACCTACCTGAATACGCCTGATCTCGTCCGATCTCAGAAGCTAAGCAGGGCCAGACTTGGTTAGGAGACTACTTGGGAATACCAGGTGCTGTAAGCTTTTTACCAGTTTAGCATACTCTTGTAAACACAGTAATCATATAAAGGACGATATAAAATGGAATTGCTAATTTAGTTCATCCACGTTTTTTGAGTTACATGAACATGAAAAAGTCTATCCTAATATCATTCCATGGCTTACGGCCATACCAACCTGAATACACCTGATCTCGTCCGATCTCAGAAGCTAAGCAGGGTCAGGCTTGGTTAGTACTTGGTTAGGAGACTACTTGGGAATACCAGGTGCTGTAAGCTTTTTACCAGTTTAGCATACTCTTGTAAACACAGTAATCATATAAAGGACGATATAAAATGGAATTTCTAATTCATATCATCCACGTTTTTTGAGTTACATGAACATGAAAGAGTCTATCCAAATGTCTTTGTACGGTTTATGGCCATACCTACCTGAATACGCCTGATCTCGTCCGATCTCAGAAGCTAAGCAGGGCCAGACTTGGTTAGGAGACTACTTTGGAATACCAGGTGCTGTAAGCTTTTTACCAGTTTAGCATACTCTTGTAAACACTGTAATCATATAAAGGACGATATAAAATGGAATTTCTAATTCATATCATCCACGTTTTTTGAGTTACATGAACATGAAAGAGACTATCCAAATGTCTTTCTACGGTTTACGGCCGTACCTACCTGAATATGCCTGATCTCGTCCGATCTCAGAAGCTAATAAGGGTAAACCTTGGTTAGTACTTGGTTAGGAGACTACTTGGGAATACCAGGTGCTGTAAGCTTTTTGCCCATTTAGCATACTCTTGTAAACACAGTAATGATATAAAGGACGATATAATGGAATTGCTAATTTAGTTCATCCACGTTTTTTGAGTAACATGAACTTGAAAAAGTCTATCCTAATATCATTCCATGGTTTACGGCCATACCAACCTGAATACGCCCGATCTCAGAAGCTAAGCAGGGTCAGGCTTGGTTAGTACTTGGTTAGGAGACTACTTGGGAATACCAGGTGCTGTAAGCTTTTTACCAGTTTAGCATACTCTTGTAAACACAGTAATCATATAAAGGACGATATAAAATGGAATTGCTAATTTATATCATCCACGTTTTTTGAGTTACATGAACATGAAAGAGTCTATCCAAATGTCTTTCTATGGCTTACGACCATACCTACCTGAATACGCCTGATCTCGTCCGATCTCAGAAGCTAAGCAGGGCCAGGCTTGGTTAGTACTTGGTCAGGAGACTACTTGGGAATACCAGGTGCTGTAAGCTTTTTACCAGTTTAGCATACTCTTGTAAACACAGTAATCATGTAAAGGACGATATAAAATGGAATTCCTAATTTAGTTCATCCACGTTTTTTTTGTTACATGAACTTGAAAAAGTCTATCCTATATCACTCCATGGCTTACGGCCATACCAACCTGAATACGCCTGATCTCGTCCGATCTCAGAAGCTAAGCAGGGTCAGGCTTGCTTAGGAGACTACTTGGGAATACCAGGTGCTGTAAGCTTTTTACCAGTTTAGCACACTCTTGTAAACACAGTAATCATATAAAGGACGATATAAAATGGAATTTCTAATTCATATCATCCACATTTTTGAGTTACATGAAAATGAAAGAGTCTTTCCAAATGTCTTTCTACGGTTTACGGCCATACCTACCTGAATACGCCTGCTCTCGTCCGATCTCAGAAGCTAAGCGGGGCCAGACTTGGTTAGGAGACTACTTGGGAATACCAGGTGCTGTAAGCTTTTTACCAGTTTAGCATACTCTTGTAAACACAGTAATCATATAAAGGACGATATAAAATGGAATTTCTATTTCATATCATCCACGTTTTTTGAGTTACATGAACATGAAAGAGTCTATCCAAATGTCTTTGTACGGTTTACGGCCATACCTACCTGAATACGCCTGATCTCGTCCGATCTCAGAAGCTAAGCAGAGCCAGACTTGGTTAGGAGACTACTTGGGAATACCAGGTGCTGTAAGCTTTTTACCAGTTTAGCATACTCTTGTAAACACAGTAATGATATAAAGGACAATATAAAATGGAATTGCTAATTTAGTTCATCCACTTTTTTTGAGTTACATGAACTTGAAAAAGTCTATCCTAATATCATTCCATGGCTTACAGCCATACCAACCTGAATACGCCTCATCTCGTCCGATCTCAGAAGCTAAGCAGGGTCAGGCTTGGTTAGTACTTGGTTAGGAGACTACTTGGGAATACCAGGTGCTGTAAGCTTTTTACCAGTTTAGCATACTCTTGTAAACACAGTAATCATATAAAGGACGATATAAAATGGAATTTCTAATTCATATCATCCACGTTTTTTGAGTTACATGAACATGAAAGAGTCTATCCAAATGTCTTTGTACGGTTTATGGCCATACCTACCTGTATACGCCTGATCTCGTCTGATCTCAGAAGCTAAGCAGGGCCAGACTTGGTTAGGAGACTACTTTGGAATACCAGGTGCTGTAAGCTTTTTACCAGTTTAGCATACTCTTGTAAACACTGTAATCATATAAAGGACGATATAAAATGGAATTTCTAATTCATATCATCCACGTTTTTTGAGTTACATGAAAATGAAAGAGTCTTTCCAAATGTCTTTCTACGGTTTACGGCCGTACCTACCTGAATATGCCTGATCTCGTCCGATCTCAGAAGCTAATAAGGGTAAGGCTTGGTTAGTACTTGGTTAGGAGACTACTTGGGAATACCAGGTGCTGTAAGCTTTTTGCCCATTTAGCATACTCTTGTATACACAGTAATGATATAAAGGACAATATAAAATGGAATTGCTAATTTAGTTCATCCACGTTTTTTGAGTTACATGAACATGAAAAAGTCTATCCTAATATTATTCCATGGCTTATGGCCATACCAACCTGAAAACGCCTGATCTCGTCCGATCTCAGAAGCTAAGCAGGGTCAGACTTGGTTAGGAGACTACTTGGGAATACCAGGTGCTGTAAACTTTTTACCAGTTTAGCATACTCTTGTAAACACAGTAATCATATAAAGGACGATATAAAATGGAATTTCTAATTTATATCATCCACGTTTTTTGAGTTACATGAACTTGAAAGAGTCTATCCAAATGTATTTCTATGGTTTACGGCCATAACTACCTGAATACGCCTGATCTCGTCCGATCTCAGAAGCTAAGCAGGGCCAGACTTTTTAGGAGACTACTTGGAAATACCAGGTGCTGTAAGCTTTTTACCAGTTTAGCATACTCTTGTAAACACAGTAATCATATAAAGGACGATATAAAATGGAATTTCTAATTTAGTTCATCCACGTTTTTTGAGTTACATGAACATGAAAAAGTCTATCCTAATATCACTCTATGGCTTACGGCCATACCAACCTGAATATGCCTGATCTTGTCCGATCTCAGAAGCTAAGCAGAGTCTGGCTTGGTTAGTACTTAGTTGGGAGACTACTTGGGAATACCAGGTGCTGTAAGCTTTTTGCCCATTTAGCATACTCTTGTATACACAGTTATGATATAAAGGACAATATAAAATGGAATTGCTAATTTAGTTCATCCACGTTTTTTGAGTTACATGAACATGAAAAAGTCTATCCTAATATCATTCTATGGTTTACGGCCATACCAACCTGAATACGCCTGATCTCGTCCGATCTCAGAAGCTAAGCAGGGTCAGGCTTGGTTAGTACTTGGTTAGGAGACTACTTGGGAATACCAGGTGCTGTAAGCTTTTTAACAGTTTAGCATACTCTTGTAAACACAGTAATCATATAAAGGACGATATAAAATGGAATTTCTAATTTATATCATCCACGTTTTTTGAGTTACATGAACATGAAAAAGTCTATCCTAATATCATTCCATGGCTTCCGGCCATACCAACCTGAATACACCTGATCTCGTCCGATCTCAGAAGCTAAGCAGGGTCAGGCTTGGTTAGTAGTTGGTTAGGAGACTACTTGGGAATACCAGGTGCTGTAAGCTTTTTACCAGTTTAGCATACTCTTGTAAACACAGTAATCATATAAAGGACGATATAAAATGGAATTTCTAATTCATATCATCCACGTTTTTTGAGTTACATGAACATGAAAGAGTCTATCCAAATGTCTTTGTACGGTTTACGACCATACCTACCTGAATACGCCTGATCTCGTCCGATCTCAGAAGCTAAGCAGGGCCAGACTTGGTTAGGAGACTACTTGGGAATACCAGGTGCTGTAAGCTTTTTACCAGTTTAGCATACTCTTGTAAACACAGTAATCATATAATGGACGATATAAAATGGAATTGCTAATTTATATCATCCACGTTTTTTGAGTTACATGAACATGAAAGAGTCTATCCAAATGTCTTTCTACGGCTTACTGCCATACCTACCTGAATACGCCTGATCTCGTCCGATCTCAGAAGCTAAGCAGGGCCAGGCTTGGTTAGTACTTGCTCAGGAGACTACTTGGGAATACCAGGTGCTGTAAGCTTTTTACCAGTTTAGCATACTCTTGTAAACACAGTAATCATGTAAAGGACGATATAAAATGGAATTGCTAATTTAGTTCATCCACGTTTTTTTTGTTACATGAACTTGAAAAAGTCTATCCTATATCACTCCATGGCTTACGGCCATACCAACCTGAATACGCCTGATCTCGTCCGATCTCAGACGCTAAGCAGGGTCAGGCTTGGTTAGGAGACTACTTGGGAATACCAGGTGCTGTAAGCTTTTTACCAGTTTAGCATACTCTTGTAAACACAGTAATCATATAAAGGACGATATAAAATGGAATTTCTAATTCATATCATCCACATTTTTGAGTTACATGAAAATGAAAGAGTCTATCCAAATGTCTTTCTACGGTTTATGGCCATACCTACCTGAATAAGCCTGCTCTCGTCCGATCTCAGAAGCTAAGCAGGGCCAGACTTGGTTAGGAGACTACTTGGGAATACCAGGTGCTGTAAGCTTTTTACCAGTTTAGCATACTCTTGTAAACACAGTAATCATATAAAGGACGATATAAAATGGAATTTCTAATTCATATCAGCCACGTTTTTTGAGTTACATGAACATGAAAGAGTCTATCCAAATGTCTTTGTACGGTTTACGGCCATACCTACCTGAATACGCCTGATCTCGTCCGATCTCAGAAGCTAAGCAGGGTCAGACTTGGTTAGGAGACTACTTGGGAATACCAGGTGCTGTAAGCTTTTTACCAGTTTAGCATACTCTTGTAAACACAGTAATGATATAAAGGACGATATAAAATGGAATTGCTAATTTAGTTCATCCACGTTTTTTGAGTTACATGAATATTAAAAAGTCTATCTTAATATCATTCCACGGTTTACGGCCATACCAACCTGAATACGCCCGATCTCAGAAGCTAAGCAGGGTCAGGCTTGGTTAGTACATGGTTAGGAGGCTACTTGGGAATACCAGGTGCTTTAAGCTTTTACCAGTTTAGCATACTCTTGTAAACACAGTAATCATATAAAGGACGATATAAAATGGAATTTCTAATTTATATCATCCACGTTTTTTGAGTTACATGAACATGAAAGAGTCTATCCAAATGTCTTTCTACGGCTTACGGCCATACCTACCTGAATACGCCCGATCTCAGAAGCTAAGCAGTGCCAGGCTTGGTTAGTACTTGGTCAGGAGACTACTTGGGAATACCAGGTGCTGTAAGCTTTTTGCTCATTTAGCATACTCTTGTAAACACAGTAATGATATAAAGGACGATATAATGGAATTGCTAATTTAGTTCATCCACGTTTTTTGAGTTACATGAATATTAAAAAGTCTATCTTAATATCATTCCATGGTTTACGGCCATACCAACCTGAATACGCCCGATCTCAGAAGCTAAGCAGGGTCAGGCTTGGTTAGTACATGGTTAGGAGGCTACTTGGGAATACCAGGTGCTTTAAGCTTTTTACCAGTTTAGCATACTCTTGTAAACACAGTAATCATATAAAGGACGATATAAAATGGAATTTCTAATTTATATCATCCACGTTTTTTGAGTTACATGAACTTGAAAAAGTCTATCCTAATATCATTCCATGGCTTACGGCCATACCAACCTGAATACGCCTGATCTCGTCTGATCTCAGAAGCTAAGCAGGGTCAGGCTTGGTTAGTACTTGGTTAGGAGACTACTTGGGAATACCAGGGGCTGTAATCTTTTTACCAGTTTAGCATACTCTTGTAAACACAGTAATGATATAAAGGACGATATAATGGAATTGCTAATTTAGTTCATCCACGTTTTTTGAGTAACATGAACTTGAAAAAGTCTATCCTAATATCATTCCATGGTTTACGGCCATACCAACCTGAATACGCCTGATCTCGTCCGATCTCAGAAGCTAAACAGGGTCAGGCTTGGTTAGTACTTGGTTAGGAGACTACTTGGGAATACCAGGTGCTGTAAGCTTTTTACCAGTTTAGCATACTCTTGTAAACACAGTAATCATATAAAGGACGATATAAAATGGAATTCCTAATTTATATCATCCATTTTTTTTGAGTTACATGAACATGAAAGAGTCAATCCAAATGTCTTTCAACGGCTTACGGCCATACCTACCTGAATACGCCTGATCTCGTCCGATCTCAGAAGCTAAGCAGCGCCAGGCTTGGTTAGTACTTGGTCAGGAGACTACTTGGGAATACCAGGTGCTGTAAGCCTTTTACCAGTTTAGCATACTCTTGCAAACACAGTAATCATATAAAGGACGATATAAAATGGAATTGCTAATTTAGTTCATCCAAGTTTTTTGAGTTACATGAACATGAAAAAGTCTATCCTAATACTATTCCATGGCTTATGGCCATACCAACCTGAAAACGCCTGATTTCGTCCGATCTCAGAAGCTTGGTTAGTACTTGGTTAGGAGACTACTTGGGAATACCAGGTGCTGTAAGCTTTTTACCAGTTTAGCATACTCTTGTAAACACAGTAATCATATAAAGGACGATATAAAATGGAATTTCACATTTATATCATCCACGTTTTTTGAGTTACATGAACATGAAAGAGTCTATCCAAATGTATTTCTGCGGCTTATGGCCATACCTACCTGAATATACCTGATCTCGTCCGATCTCAGAAGCTAAGCAGGGCCAGGCTTGGTTAGTACTTGGTCAGGAGACTACTTGGGAATACCTGTTGCTGTAAGCTTTTTACCAGTTTAGCATACTCTTGTAAACACAGTAATCATATAAAGGACGATATAAAATGGAATTGCTAATTTAGTTCATCCAAGTTTTTTGAGTTACATGAACATGAAAAAGTCTATCCTAATACTATTGCATGGCTTATGGCCATACCAACCTGAAAACGCCTGATTTCGTCCGATCTCAGAAGCTTGGTTAGTACTTGGTTAGGAGACTACTTGGGAATACCAGGTGCTGTAAGCTTTTTACCAGTTTAGCATACTCTTGTAAACACAGTAATCATATAAAGGACGATATAAAATGGAATTTCTCATTTATATCATCCACGTTTTTTGAGTTACATGAACATGAAAGAGTCTATCCAAATGTATTTCTGCGGCTTATGGCCATACCTACCTGAATACGCCTGATCTCGTCCGATCTCAGAAGCTAAGCAGGGCCAGGCTTGGTTAGTACTTGGTCAGGAGACTACTTGGGAATACCTGTTGCTGTAAGCTTTTTACCAGTTTAGCATACTCTTGTAAACACAGTAATCATATAAAGGACGATATAAAATGGAATTGCTAATTTAGTTCATCCACGTTTTTTGAGTTACATGAACATGAAAAAGTCTATCCTAATATTATTCCATGGCTTATGGCCATACCAACCTGAAAACGCCTGATCTCGTCCGATCTCAGAAGCTAAGCAGGGTCAGGCTTGGTTAGTACTTGGTTAGGAGACTTCTTGTGAATACCAGGTGCTGTAAGCTTTTTACCAGTTTAGCATACTCTTGTAAACACAGTAATATGTAAAGGACGATATAAAATGGAATTTCTAATTTATATCATCCACGTTTTTTGAGTTACATGAACATGAAAGAGTCTATCCAAATATCTTTCTACGGCTTACGGCCATACCTCCCTGAATACGCCTAATCTTGTCCGATCTCAGAAGCTAAGCAGGGCCAGGCTTGGTTAGTACTTAGTTGGGAGACTACTTGGGAATACCAGTTGCTGTAAGCTTTTTGCCCATTTAGCATACTCTTGTATACACAGTAATGATATAAAGGACGATATAAAATGGAATTGCTAATTTAGTTCATCCACGTTTTTTGAGTTACATGAACATGAAAAAGTCTATCCAAATATTGTTCCATGGCTTATGGCCATACCAACCTGAAAACGCCTGATCTCGTCCGATCTCAGAAGCTAAGCAGGGTCAGGCTTGGTTAGTACTTGGTTAGGAGACTACTTGGGAATACCAGGTGCTGTAAGCTTTTTGCCCATTTAGCATACTCTTGTAAACACAGTAATGATATAAAGGACGATATAAAATGGAATTGCTCATTTAGTTCATCCACGTTTTTTGAGTTACATGAACTTGAAAAAGTCTATCCTAATATCATTCCATGGTTTTTCCTGCCATACCAACCTGAATACGCATGATCTCGTCCGATCTCAGAAGCTAAGCAGCGTCAGGCTTGGTTAGTACTTGGTCAGGAGACTAATTGGGAATACCAGGTGCTGTAAACATTTTACCAGTTTAGCATACTCTTGTGAACACAGTAATCATATAAAGGACGATATCAAATGGAATTGCTAATTTAGTTCATCCACGTTTTTTTAGTCACATGAACTTGAAAAAGTCTATCCTAATATCATTCCATGGCTTACGGCCATACCAACCTGAATACGCCTGAACTCGTTCGATCTCAGAAGCTAAGCAGGGTCATGCTTGGTTAGTACTTGGTTAGGAGACTACTTGGGAATACCAGGTGCTGTAAGCTTTTTACCAGTTTAGCATACTCTTGTAAACACAGTAATCATATAAAGGACGATATAAAATGGAATTGCTAATTTAGTTCATCCACGTTTTTTGAGTTACATGAACATGAAAAAGTCTATCCTAATATCACTCCATGGCTTACGGCCATACCAACCTGAATACACCTGATCTCGTCCGATCTCAGAAACTAAGCAGGGTCAGGTTTGGTTAGTACTTGGTTAGGAGACTACTTGGGAATACCAGGTGCTGTAAGCTTTTTACCAGTTTAGCATACTCTCGTAAACACAGTAATCATATAAAGGACGATATAAAATGGAATTGCTAATTTAGTTCATCCACGTTTTTTTTGTTACATGAACATGAAAAAGTCTATCCTAATATTAATCCATGGCTTATGGCCATACCAACCTGAAAACGCCTGATCTTGTCTGATCTCAGAAGCTAAGCAGGGTCAGGCTTGGTTAGTACATGGTTAGGAGACTACTTGGGAAAACCAGGTGCTGTAAGCTTTTTACCAGTTTAGCATACTCTTGTAAACACAGTAATCATATAAAGGACGATATAAAATTGAATTTCTAATTTATATCATCCACGTTTTTTGAGTTACATGAACATGAAAGAGTCTTGTAAGGGCTGATCTATGTTTTAGCTAATGAATATGTTAATCTACAACAAGAGTTATTAAGTGAATGTATTGTGTGATCATAGATCTTTAGAACTGCTGTAGGTTTGGGTAAGGGGGAGCTATGTGGAAGGAATGTGCTAGCTGGGGGTTTTATGATAGAACTGTGTCTTGTTGTAATATGGAGCTTGGACATCTACTGAGAAGACCACTACTTCCGTCAACTGGATTGCGTCACGAGGCTGGGACCAGCCTGCACGCCAACGATAGGCTGAGTAAGTTTAAACCACACTCAGCCTCTACTCCGACAGATCAGCAGGGAGCGGAAATTATCCTGTCGGAGTATTTAAGGAAGAACAAAGGATAGGACTCGCTCTCTTCTCTAGGCTATGCGCTTCTATAGCGCTGCTCGCTGATTCTCTCTCGCGCTCTCTTGCGCTCTCTCTTTCTCTCTCTCTTTCTCTCTCTCTCTCTCTCTCTCTCTCTCGCTCTTCTCATGCGCTGTTTGCCCTGCGTGGTGTCACAGTGAGCCTGTATATACGAACTTCATATTTACCATTTAAGGGTTTGCTAGAATAAAATACATAGATGATTTAAATGGCGTAGTAATCCTTTTGTTCCAATACCATATTTGAATTGACGCAACTCAACAATTGGTGACCCCGACGTGATCTGGTAGCGGGACTTTGCGGGAGATTGACCAGCCGATTGGACATCACTATCGTTGAACGGTGTTTCATAAAGAGTCCGGGTCAACTAAAAAAGGTAAGCAGACACCTATTGTGAATAACTAAAGTTCTGCACATTGGCTTTATCCAAATTAATTTTGTGAAACACCTGTTTGATGTAAGTGAACTGAATTATGAATTATTATGAATAGATAAGTAATATGATACCATGCAAACCTGTGATTTGGTGAATGTGAATTTCATGCTATGAATAGATAAGTAATACCATGCAACCCTCTGATTTGGTGAATGTCAAGCTATGAATAGATAAGTAATACCATGAAAACCTGTGATTTGGTAAATGTGATTGTGAAGCCCTGATATATTAGAGTATTGTTTTATCGGCAAGGTCCGTAACTACGAGTGTACGGCTAGGTTCGAGGAGTATAGGGAATAATTGGTTTAGTAATTAGATTCGGCAAGGTCCGTAACTACAAGGGTACGGCTAGGTTCGGGAAATTTTAGATAAATATTAGCGACCGGCAAGGTTCGTAACTAGGGGGTACGGCTAGGTTCGGCGGAATATTTTTAGATATTAGGGCGGAGTTTTAAGTAAAGTTGAAGGGAGTGTTTAGTAACATAAGGGTTATCATTACAAAGTACAGAATAGAAGTATTTAAAACTGTCCCATAAATCTATAAAATGAAGAGGATAATTAACTGGTTGAAATCTAGTAGTAAAATGGCATTAAAAGAATCAGACAGGATATTGGAGACGTTGAAATCTACATTGGAAATCCACGGGGGAAAGGATGGAAAAGAATGGAAACGAAGAGGAGAAAAAGTGTATAGGGAGTGGCTAGAAGATGGCTGGATCCAATCTTCTGATGGCATTCCTATTGAAGGCGAACCAGGTAGAATATTGGAAACATTGAAACGCAGAATCAAAAAAGTAGAGGAGAAATGGAGGAAAGAAGGTGAACCAAATAAAGGCAAACTCAAGGGAGTAATGGAAGAAGCCAGACTGGAGGAGAAAATAGTACTGGCCATGTTGGTGAAACTAAAGAACATATGGGAAGAAGGACAGAACAAAGACAAGAAAAAAGAAGAGGTCATAAAACTTCAACTATACCCGGTCCTGCCATCGGCACCTCCCCCGTATGGGATACCAAAAGTGATGGCTCCAGTGTTGGACATTGTGTGAGAGGTCAAATATCACAAGAGACCAGATGATGAAGAGGAGGAACAATGGGTAAGAGTGAATGATATGGGAAAATGGAGACAGGAGGTGTCAGTATTATTAGAGGCAGCAAAAGCCATACAAAAGGTGGTGTCCAACTTGACCAGAATATCGACGGATGCGACCAGTATGAGTTTAACGGGTGGCAGTGAAAGTGGAGAACTGGTGCAGCAGGAATGGACTCAGATGGACCAAGAGGAAGGAGAAAGGGAGAGAATGGTGATAGAAAAGAATAGAAGGAAGCTGAAAGAAATGGAAGAGGAAGTGAGAAGAGGGGCAGAGCAGCTACAGGAAATGGAGAAAACAAGAAGGGACCTGAGTGAGGAGAGAAAGAAGGGAAGTAGAGTTAGTACACCACCAAGGAGGTACAGAACACCCACACCTCCGAGGGGACACTTTATTGACCTGGGGGAACAGGAGGAACCAGTGGAGCAAGAGAGAAGTGATCTCAAAGTGTTTTGTGGAAAATTTGAAGGAAATGTGTGGGACCCATGTGATGCCCCTGCCCACCACACTAGAGCCAGAACCCGGGAGCAAGAAACCAGGGGCCAATACCCAATGAGAGACACACCAGGGGGTGGTGCCATTTACATGCCATGGGCCCACAGAGACATACAAACCCTGGTGGACGTTCTCCCTACTCCAGAAGAGTCTGGAGATAGGTGGGTCAAAGCTTTTGAAAGCCTTACTGCTGCAGATGAACTTACATTAGGAGACATGGCAGCGGTTATGAACAGATGCATGGGTGATCAAGAATGTCGGGAGATCATGACACAGGGGGGAGTAAGAGGAATGGTGGCATCAGCAACTCGATTTGATCAGCATCGCGGACAAATATGGGATGCCGTAAGATGCAAATATCCGACCCAACCAAGACCTCAGTTGATGAAAACGCTGACACTGGACGGAGAGGAGAGTGTGCCAGTGTATATGAAAAAGGCAAAAAACCTGTGGAGACAGGCCTGGAATGAAGAACCAGGAAAGGAAACCACCAAATACCTATTCCTGGCTAGCTGTTTGGAGGGACTCCCAGAACAGGTGAGGCTGGAATGCGAGAAAATGGTGGGCATCACTGCAAAGAGTGTGTTGGAGTTCACTGATATAGTCCAACACCATGTGGAAAGATGGAGGGAAGGTAAGCGAAAAGAAGAGGATGAAATTAAACATCTACAGAAGAAGGTCTTAGAAAAGCAACTGATGGAGGATAAGCCCAGCAAGCAAATGGTGGTGACCAGTACACCTACGAGTGGGGCTACGACACCCACTCCCGATGTGGCAGCGTTAACTACAGCAGTTCAGGCTATGGCAGGATTGATGGCCCTGGAAAGAGCACCATATCAGCCCCCGTCACCACCCGCACCCCTGGTGTATGCTGAACCTTTATATCAACAGTCAGCCTACATGCCGCTATCAACCCAGCCACATGATCTCAGATATGGGAATCAAGGATGTTTCAACTGTGGAAGATCCGGACACATGGCTAGAAACTGCGCTCTGCCAAGACAACCATTCCAGGCTAGAGGAAGAGGACAGTGGGCACCACGGGACAGTGGTAACTGGCAGGGAGGACGAGATGGACAGAAGCAAGGGCCCCTACAACAGCCATCCCAGCAACAGGGCAAATATCAGCCCGTGCCAAACCCAGCCCTGATCCCCAATATGGCCTGGGCTGGAGAAGGTGGCAACCAATGAAGCTGCCCGGAAACCCCAAATAGCACCACCACCAATATCTACACTTTTCCACCAGATGTGGAACCAGTGGTGAAGTGCGTAATAGGAGGAAGGGAGCATGGTATGCTGATTGACACAGGATGCACCTGGTCTTCTGTGCAGACAGCATATCAACTCACAACGAAAAAACAAGCTTTTTCTGGGGTTTCAGGGATAATTATGAGAAAGCCATACACGGTACCACTGGAAGTGGTATGGGATGACCTTAAAGTAACACATCAGTTCCTACACAACCCAGAATGCTCCGTTGGACTGATGGGCAGGGACTTGCTATCAAAAATGGGGTGTAGTATATACTGTAATCAGGCTGGGATGCACATCTCAACCACCCCTATACACCAACTTATGCCGATTATAATGGACAAACTATCCGACCCTCCACGTAATCTCACTGCAGTCCTAAAGTGGACTACTGAAGCAGAAACAGCATTCATTCAGCTCAAACAAACCTTAGCACAAGCAGAAGCACTGTCTCTACCTGACTACACGACACCATTCCATCTTGATGTTTCAGAACAAGACGGGTTTGTTCATTCCGTCCTGTATCAGAAACAAAAGGGGGAGAGGAGAGTATTGCATTATTACAGTGCAAAATTGGACAACATTGAAACAGGCCAAACAGACTGTGCCAGACATATGGCTGCACTGGCAAAAGCAGTGGGAAAAACAGCACACATAGTGATGCGACATCCATTGGAAATCAACACAGACCATGGGGTAGCAGCTTTTATCGGTTCCAAGCTTTTTGCCCTGTCTAGCAAGAGAAAATCCGACATAACCAAGACAATTACGGCAAAACACATCACATATGTGACAACAGTCGCCAACATGACCGATGGCATGGGCAAGGGGGAACCACACGTTTGTGAAGACAGGGCAGCCAAGCAAATAAAGGTTCGAATGGATCTCGGAAACACACCACTGGATGGAATGAAGGAAACCCTATTTACGGACGGCTGCTGTTATAGGTCGAAGAATCCGAGTGAAGGAAACATTGCTGCCTATGCTGTGGTGCGCCAGGGAAAGAATGGAGATCATGAAGTGATGGAAGCAGGAAGATTGGAGCCAGCAGGAGCCTCGGCACAACTAGCAGAACTGAGAGCATTGCGGAGAGCACTAGAGCTCTGCCAAGGAAGAGAGGTAGACGTCTATACCGATTCTGCATACGCCCATGGAATTGCTCACATTGATGGCCCTCAATGGATGAGGAGAGGGTTCCTAACCAGCTCAAACGAACCTATAAAACACAAACAAGAGATCCAGAAATTGATTGAGGCAATCAAGCTGCCAAAACGGGTGTCAATCATGAAATGTAAAGGACACAGTAAAGAAAGCACTAGGGAACGTGAAGGGAATGATCAAGCAGACCTTGCAGCTAAGGAAGCGGGAGGTTACACTGCACAACAGATGGTGCAGAGGACAACCCATAGCCAGGAAGAGCTGACAGAAGATACAGTAAGACAGTTACAAGAGGCTGCTGATGTTTATGAACAGAATGTGTGGAGCAGGCAGGGGGCAAGAAGGGATCACCAAGGAATCTGGAGGGCTACCACGGGAAAAACAGTGGCTCCTGCCATACTCCTCAGATCTATCGTCAGAGAAGAGCATGAAAAAGCACATGAAGGATTGAAGAGTGTGGGAAAGGCAATTGAGAAGGCATGGTACCACCCCAACATGATGGACATGGCCAGGGAAACATCTGAAAGCTGTGAAATATGCAAAAGTTACAACAACAAAGTGAGAAACTCCCCAGACTCTGACACACATCTAACCCCTCATGAACTATTGACAGGGCGTAGGATGCCAGGGCCACCAGCAGATAATCTTAGCATGCCTAGACTAGACATAGCTAAAATCAGATACACAGACTACATGCAGGCGTTAACTTCTCTTGTCGAAAGACTGTCCAAACAGGTGGTGGAGGTCCGAACTCCTGCAGTCGAAACCACAGACGAAAACAGAGATATCCTGGTGGGAGACTGGGTGAGAGTAAAGGTGCATTCCAGAAAGTGGACTGAGCCCAGGTGGGAAGGACCGTACCAGGTGAAAGAGGTATCAAGTCACTCATTGAGAGTGAATTCAAACAAAAGAGATTCGTGGTACCATAGAAATCACTGTGCAAAAGGCGAAGGCCCAAATCGCTCATTAGAAGAGACAGGGCGAGACTTGAGCAAGTTGACAGATTCAGGCAAGAACATGTGGGGGGTATGGGTGATATACATGATGGGGGGGGGTAACTCACTCTGCAGGAAGTATAGTTATCACTGTGTTTTTGCTTTTAATGTGCTGTGCTGCTTGTATCATCCCATGTTTGAAAAAGTCTGTTACAGATGTGGTGCAGGCTGTTGGTATGATGCCCCTACTTGGAGCTCAAGTAGCTGATGCTGATACCGAATCAAGTCTTCGTAGGAAGATGGGTCTGACTGAGGATGACCATTGGTTTGCTATACGGGAGGTGGTTGTATAAGGTGTTTTCATAAGTCGTTCTTTCACGGGTTAAAAAAAAAGGGTTTTAAGTTCTTGGGTGGCTGGTAGCCACTCAGCATTAAGGGTGGAGAAACGAAGGATGAGCGGGTTGGTTGATTTGCTGTTACAGATGTGAGGGTTGTAAGTTTTGGAGTGACTGGTAGTTCTCTTTATATCCAGTAGGTGTAGCTGTAACAGGTTGAGGTTTTTTTTTACTTTTCTTAATGCATAAGCTTTGTATTTTTTGTATTGGGGTGTGTGACACCCTAGGGGGTGTCAAAAGGGGGACTGTAAGGGCTGATCTATGTTTTAGCTAATGAATATGTTAATCTACAACAAGAGTTATTAAGTGAATGTATTGTGTGATCATAGATCTTTAGAACTGCTGTAGGTTTGGGTAAGGGGGAGCTATGTGGAATGAATGTGCTAGCTGGGGGGTTTATGATAGAACTGTGTCTTGTTGTAATGTGGAGCTTGGACATCTACTGAGAAGACCACTACTTCCGTCAACTGGATTGCGTCACGAGGCTGGGACCAGCCTGCACGCCAACGATAGGCTGAGTAAGTTTAAACCACACTCAGCCTCTACTCCGACAGATCAGCAGGGAGCGGAAATTATCCTGTCGGAGTATTTAAGGAAGAACAAAGGATAGGACTCGCTCTCTTCTCTAGGCTATGCGCTTCTATAGCGCTGCTCGCTGATTCTCTCTCTCTCTCTCTCTCTCTCTCTCTCTCTCTCTCTCTCGCTCTTCTCATGCGCTGTTTGCCCTGCGTGGTGTCACAGTGAGCCTGTATATACGAACTTCATATTTACCATTTAAGGGTTTGCTAGAATAAAATACATAGATGATTTAAATGGCGTAGTAATCCTTTTGTTCCAATACCAGATTTGAATTGACGCAACTCAACAGTCTTTCCAAATGTCTTTCTATGGCTTACGGCCATACCTACCTGAATACGCCTGATCTCGTCCGATCTCAGAAAATAAGCAGGGCCAGTTTTGGTTAGTACTTTGTCAGGAGACTAATTGGGAATACCAGGTGCTGTAAGCTTTTTACCAGTTTAGCATACTCTTGTGAACACAGTAATCATATAAAGGACGATATAAAATGGAATTGCTAATTTAGTTCATCCACGTTTTTTGAGTTACATGAACTTGAAAAAGTCTATCCTAATATTATTCCATGGCTTATGGCCATACCAACCTGAATACGCCTGATTTCGTCCGATCTCAGAAGCTAAGCAGGGTCAGGCTTGGTTAGTACTTGGTTAGGAGACTACTTGGGAATACCAGGTGCTGTAAGCTTTTTACCAGTTTAGCATACTCTTGTAAACACAGTAATCATATAATGGAAGATATAAAATGGAATTGCTAATTTAGTTCATCCACGTTTTTTGAGTTACATGAACATGAAAACGTCTATCCTAATATTATTCCATGGCTTATGGCCATACCAACCTGAATACGCCTGATCTCGTCCGATCTCAGAAGCTAAGCAGGGTCAGGCTTGGTTAGTACTTGGTCAGGAGACTACTTGGGAATACCAGGTGCTGTAAGCTTTTTACCAGTTTAGCATACTCTTGTAAACACAGTAATCATATAATGGAAGATATAAAATGGAATTGCTAATTTAGTTCATCCACGTTTTTTGAGTTACATGAACATGAAAAAGTCTATCCTAATATTATTCCATGGCTTATGGCCATACCAACCTGAAAACGCCTGATCTCGTCCGATCTCAGAAGATAAGCAGGGCCAGTTTTGGTTAGTACTTGGTCAGGAGACTAATTGGGAATACCAGGTGCTGTAAGCTTTTTACCAGTTTAGCATACTCTTGTGAACACAGTAATCATATAAAGGACGATATAAAATGGAATTGCTAATTTAGTTCATCCACGTTTTTTGAGTTACATGAACATGAAAAAGTCTATCCTAATATCACTTCATGGCTTACGGCCATACCAACCTAAATACGCCTGATCTCGTCCGATCTCACGAAGCTAAGCAGGGTCAGGCTTGGTTAGTACTTGGTTAGGAGACTACTTGGGAATACCAGGTGCTGTAAGCTTTTTACCAGTTTAGCATACTCTTGTAAACACAGTAATCATATAAAGGACAATATAAAATGGAATTACTAATTTAATTCATCCACGTTATTTGAGTTACATGAACTTGAAAAAGTCTATCCTAATATTATTCCATGGCTTATGGCCATACCAACCTGAATACGCCTGATTTCGTTATGATCTCAGAAGCTAAGCAGGGTCAGGCTTGGTTAGTACTTGGTTAGGAGACTACTTGGGAATACCAGGTGCTGTAAGATTTTTCCAAGTTTAGCATACTCTTGTAAACACAGTAATCATATAAAGGACGATATAAAATGGAATTGCTAATTTAGTTCATCCACGTTTTTTGAGTTACATGAACATGAAAAAGTCTATCCTAATATTATTCCATGGCTTATGGCCATACCAACCTGAAAACGCCTGATCTCGTCCGATCTCAGAAGCTAAGCAGGGTCAGGCTTGGTTAGTACTTCGTTAGGAGACTACTTGGGAATACCAGGTGCTGTAAGCTTTTTACCAGTTTAGCATAGTCTTGTAAATACAGTAATCATATAAAGGACGATATAAAATGGAATTTCAAATTTATATCTTCCACGTTTTTTGAGTTACATGAACATGAAAGAGTCTATCCTATTATTCCATGGCTTATGGCCATACGAACCTGAAAACGCCTGATCTAGTCCGATCTCAGAAGCTAAGCAGGGTCAGGCTTGGTTAGTACTTGGTTAGGAGACTACTTGGGAATACCAGGTGCTGTAAGCTTTTTGCCCATTTAGCATACTCTTGTAAACACAGTAATGATATAAAGGACGATATAAAATGGAATTGCTAATTTAGTTCATCCACGTTTTTTGAGTTACATGAACATGAAAGAGTCTTTCCAAATGTCTTTCTATGGCTTACGGCCATACCTACCTGAATACGCCTGATCTCGTCCGATCTCAGAAGCTAAGCAGCGTCAGGCTTGGTTAGTACTTGGTTAGGAGACTACTTGGGAATACCAGGTGCTGTAAGCTTTTTACCAGTTTAGCATACTCTTGTAAACACAGTAATGATTTAAAGGACAATATAAAATGGAATTGCTAATTTAGTTCATCCATGTTTTTTGAGTTACATGAACTTGAAAAAGTCTATCCTAATATCATTCAGTGGCTTATGGCCATACCAACCTGAATACGCCTGATCTCGTCAGATCTCAGAAGCTAAGCAGGGTCAGGTTTGGTTAATACTTGGTTCGGAGATTACTTGGGAATACTAGGTGCTGTAAGCTTTTTACCAGTTTAGCATACTCTTGTAAACACAGTAATCATATAAAGGACGATATAAAATGGAATTGCTAATTTAGTTCATCCACATTTTTTGAGTTACATGAACATGAAAAAGTCTATCCTAATATCACTCCATGGCTTACGGCCATACCAACCTGAATATGCCTGATCTCATCCGATCTCAGAAGCTAAGCAGAGTCTGGCTTGGTTAGTACTTACTTGGGAATACCAGGTGCTGTAAGCTTTTTACCAGTTTAGCATACTCTTGTAAACACAGTAATGATTTAAAGGACGATATAAAATGGAATTGCTAATTTAGTTCATCCACATTTTTTGAGTTACATGAACATGAAAAAGTCTATCCTAATATCTCTCCATGGCTTACGGCCATACCAACCTGAATATGCCTGATCTCATCTGATCTCAGAAGCTAAGCAGAGTCTGGCTTGGTTAGTACTTACTTGGGAGACTACTTGGGAATACCAGGTGCTGTAAGCTTTTTGCCCATTTAGCATACTCTTGTATACACAGTAATGATATAAAGGACAATATAAAATGGAATTGCTAATTTAGTTCATCCACGTTTTTTGAGTTACATGAACATGAAAAAGTCTATCCTAATATCATTCCATGGCTTACGGCCATACCAACCTGAATACGCCTGATCTCGTCCGATCTCAGAAGCTAAGCAGCGGCAGGCTTGGTTAGTACTTGGTTAGGAGACTACTTGGGAATACCAGGTGCTGTAAGCTTTTTACCAGTTTAGCATACTCTTGTAAACACAGTAATGATATAAAGGACGATATAAAATGTAATTGCTAATTTAGTTCATCCACGTTTTTTTGAGTTACATGAACTTGAAAAAGTCTATCCTAATATCATTCCATGGTTTACGACATACCAACCTGAATACGCCTGATCACGTCCGATCTCAGAAGCTAAGCAGGTTCTGGCTTGGTTAGTACTTGGTTAGGAGACTACTTGGGAATACCAGGTGCTGTAAGCTTTTTACCAGTTTAGCATATTCTTGTAAACACAGTAATGATATAAAGGACAATATAAAATGGAATTGCTAATTTATATCATCCACGTTTTTTGAGTTACATGAACATGAAAAAGTCTATCCTAATATCATTCCATGGCTTACGGCCATACCAACCTGAATACTCCTGATCTCGTCCGATCTCAGAAGCTAAGCAGGGGCAGGCTTGGTTAGTACTTGGTTAGGAGACTACTTGGGAATACCAGGTGCTGTAAGCTTTTTACCAGTTTAGCATACTCTTGTAAACACAGTAATGATGTAAAGGACGATATAAAATGGAATTGCTAATTTAGTTCATCCACGTTTTTTTGAGTTACCTGAACTTGAAAAAGTCTATCCTAATATCATTCCATGGTTTACGGCATACCAACCTGAATATGCCTGATCTCGTCCGATCTCAGAAGCTAAGCAGGTTCAGGCTTGGTTAGTACTTGGTTAGGAGACTACTTGGGAATACCAGGTGCTGTAAGCTTTTTACCAGTTTAGCATATTCTTGTAAACACAGTAATGATTTAAAGGACGATATAAAATGGAATTGCCAATTTAGTTCATCCACATTTTTTGAGTTACATGAACATGAAAAAGTCTATCCTAATATCACTCCATGGCTTACGGCCATACCAACCTGAATATGCCTGATCTCATCTGATCTCAGAAGCTAAGCAGAGTCTGGCTTGGTTAGTACTTACTTGGGAGACTACTTTAGAATACCAGGTGCTGTAAGCTTTTTGCCCATTTAGCATACTCTTGTATACACAGTAATGATATAAAGGACAATATAAAATGGAATTGCTAATTTAGTTCATCCACGTTTTTTGAGTTACATGAACATGAAAAAGTCTATCCTAATATCATTCCATGGCTTATGGCCATACCAACCTGAATACGCCTGATCTCGTCCGATCTCAGAAGCTAAGCAGGGTCAGGCTTGGTTAGTACTTGGTCAGGAGACTACTTGGGAATACCAGGTGCTGTAAGCTTTTTACCAGTTTAGCATACTCTTGTAAACACAGTAATCATATAATGGAAGATATAAAATGGAATTGCTAATTTAGTTCATCCACGTTTTTTGAGTTACATGAACATGAAAAAGTCTATCCTAATATTATTCCATGGCTTATGGCCATACCAACCTGAAAACGCCTGATCTCGTCCGATCTCAGAAGCTAAGCAGGGTCAGGCTTGGTTAGTACTTCGTTAGGAGACTACTTGGGAATACCAGGTGCTGTAAGCTTTTTACCAGTTTAGCATAGTCTTGTAAATACAGTAATCATATAAAGGACGATATAAAATGGAATTTCAAATTTATATCTTCCACGTTTTTTGAGTTACATGAACATGAAAGAGTCTATCCTATTATTCCATGGCTTATGGCCATACCAACCTGAAAACGCCTGATCTCGTCAGATCTCAGAAGCTAAGCAGGGTCAGGCTTGGTTAGTACTTGGTTAGGAGACTACTTGGGAATACCAGGTGCTGTAAGCTTTTTGCCCATTTAGCATACTCTTGTAAACACAGTAATGATATAAAGGACGATATAAAATGGAATTGCTAATTTAGTTCATCCACGTTTTTTGAGTTACATGAACATGAAAGAGTCTTTCCAAATGTCTTTCTATGGCTTACGGCCATACCTACCTGAATACGACTGATCTCGTCCGATCTCAGAAGCTAAGCAGGGTCAGGTTTGGTTAATACTTGGTTCGGAGACTACTTGGGAATACTAGGTGCTGTAAGCTTTTTACCAGTTTAGCATACTCTTGTAAACACAGTAATCATATAAAGGACGATATAAAATGGAATTGCTAATTTAGTTCATCCACATTTTTTGAGTTACATGAACATGAAAAAGTCTATCCTAATATCACTCCATGGCTTACGGCCATACCAACCTGAATATGCCTGATCTCATCCGATCTCAGAAGCTAAGCAGAGTCTGGCTTGGTTAGTACTTACTTGGGAATACCAGGTGCTGTAAGCTTTTTACCAGTTTAGCATACTCTTGTAAACACAGTAATGATTTAAAGGACGATATAAAATGGAATTGCTAATTTAGTTCATCCAAATTTTTTGAGTTACATGAACATGAAAAAGTCTATCCTAATATCACTCCATGGCTTACGGCCATACCAACCTGAATATGCCTGATCTCATCTGATCTCAGAAGCTAAGCAGAGTCTGGCTTGGTTAGTACTTACTTGGGAGACTACTTGGGAATACCAGGTGCTGTAAGCTTTTTGCCCATTTAGCATACTCTTGTATACACAGTAATGATATAAAGGACAATATAAAATGGAATTGCTAATTTAGTTCATCCACGTTTTTTGAGTTACATGAACATGAAAAAGTCTATCCTAATATCATTCCATGGCTTACGGCCATACCAACCTGAATACGCCTGATCTCGTCCGATCTCAGAAGCTAAGCAGGGGCAGGCTTGGTTAGTACTTGGTTAGGAGACTACTTGGGAATACCAGGTGCTGTAAGCTTTTTACCAGTTTAGCAAACTCTTGTAAACACAGTAATGATATAAAGGACGATATAAAATGTAATTGCTAATTTAGTTCATCCACGTTGTTTTGAGTTACATGAACTTGAAAAAGTCTATCCTAATATCATTCCATGGTTTACGGCATACCAACCTGAATACGCCTGATCACGTCCGATCTCAGAAGCTAAGCAGGTTCAGGCTTGGTTAGTACTTGGTTAGGAGACTACTTGGGAATACCAGGTGCTGTAAGCTTTTTACCAGTTTAGCATATTCTTGTAAACACAGTAATGACATAAAGGACAATATAAAATGGAATTGCTAATTTATATCATCCACGTTTTTTGAGTTACATGAACATGAAAAGGTCTATCCT
Organism: Thymallus thymallus; assembly: GCA_023634145.1. Lineage (NCBI taxonomy): Eukaryota > Metazoa > Chordata > Actinopteri > Salmoniformes > Salmonidae > Thymallus > Thymallus thymallus. Next base: position 1,416,265 of record CM042422.1, read on the forward strand.
AATATCACTCCATGGCTTACGGCCATACCAACCTGAATATGCCTGATCTCATCTGATCTCAGAAGCTAAGCAGAGTCTGGCTTGGTTAGTACTTAGTTGGGAGACTACTTGGGAATACCAGGTGCTGTAAGCTTTTTGCCCATTTAGCATACTCTTGTATACACAGTAATGATATAAAGGACAATATAAAATGGAATTGCTAATTTAGTTCATCCACGTTTTTTGAGTTACATGAACATGAAAAAGTCTATCCTAATATCATTCCATGGCTTACGGCCATACCAACCTGAATACGCCTGATCTCGTCCGATCTCAGAAGCTAAGCAGGGGCAGGCTTGGTTAGTACTTGGTTAGGAGACTACTTGGGAACACCAGGTGCTGTAAGCTTTTTACCAGTTTAGCATACTCTTGTAAACACAGTAATGATATAAAGGACGATATAAAATGGAATTGCTAATTTAGTTCATCCACGTTTTTTTGAGTTACATGAACTTGAAAAAGTCTATCCTAATATCATTCCATGGTTTACGGCATACCAACCTGAATACGCCTGATCTCGTCCGATCTCAGATGCTAAGCAGGTTCAGGCTTGGTTAGTACTTGGTTAGGAGACTACTTGGGAATACCAGGTGCTGTAAGCTTTTTGCCCATTTAGCATACTCTTGTAAACACAGTAATGATATAAAGGACGATATAAAATGGAATTGCTAATTTAGTTCATCCACGTTTTTTGAGTTACATGAACTTGAAAAAGTCTATCCTAATATCATTCCATGGTTTACGGCCATACCAACCTGAATACGCCCCATCTCAGAAGCTAAGCAGGTTCAGGCTTGGTTAGTACTTGGTTAGGAGACTACTTGTCAATACCAGGTGCTGTAAGCTTTTTACCAGTTTAGCATACTCTTGTAAACACAGTAATTATTTAAAGGACAATATAAAATGGAATTGCTAATTTAGTTCATCCACATTTTTTGAGTTACATGAACATGAAAAAGTCTATCCTAATATCACTCCATGGCTTACGGCCATACCAACCTGAATATGCCCGATCTCATCCGATCTCAGAAGCTAAGCAGAGTTTGGCTTGGTTAGTACTTAGTTGGGAGACTACTTGGGAATACCAGGTGCTGTAAGCTTTTTACCAGTTTAGCATACTCTTGTAAACACAGTAATGATTTAAAGGACAATATAAAATGGAATTGCTAATTTAGTTCATCCACGTTTTTTGAGTTACATGAACTTGAAAAAGTCTATCCTAATATCATTCCGTGGCTTACGGCCATACCAACCTGAATACGCCTGATCTCGTCTGATCTCAGAAGCTAAGCAGGGTCAGGCTTGGTTAGTACTTGGTTAGGAGACTACTTGGGAATACCAGGTGCTGTAAGCTTTTTAACAGTTTAGCATACTCTTGTAAACACAGTAATCATATAAAGGACAATATAAAATGGAATTGCTAATTTAGTTCATCCACATTTTTCTAGTTACATGAACATGAAAAAGTCTATCCTAATATCATTCCATGGCTTACGGCCATACCAACCTGAATACGCCTGATCTCGTCTGATCTCAGAAGCTAAGCAGGGTCAGGCTTGGTTAGTTCTTGGTTAGGAGACTAGTTGGGAATACCAGGTGCTGTAAGCTTTTTACCAGTTTAGCATACTCTTGTAAACACAGTAATCATATAAAGGACGATATAAAATGGAATTGCTAATTTAGTTCATCCACGTTTTTTTAGTTACATGAACTTGAAAAAGTCTATCCTAATAACATTTCATGACTTACGGCCATACCAACCTGAATACGCCTGATCTCGTCCGATCTCAGATGCTAAGCAGGTTCAGGCTTGGTTAGTACTTGGTTAGGAGACTACTTGGGAATACCAGGTGCTGTAAGCTTTTTACCAGTTTAGCATATTCTTGTAAACACAGTAATGATATAAAGGAAAATATAAAATGGAATTGCTAATTTATATCATCCACGTTTTTTGAGTTACATGAACATGAAAATGTCTATCCTAATATCACTCCATGGCTTACTGCCATACCAACCTGAATATGCCTGATCTCAGAAGCTAAGTAGAGTCTGTGTTGGTTAGTACTTAGTTGGGAGACTACTTGGGAATACCAGGTGCTGTAAGCTTTTTGCCCATTTAGCATACTCTTGTAAACACAGTAATGATATAAAGGACGATATAAAATGGAATTGCTAATTTAGTTCATCCACGTTTTTTGAGTTACATGAACTTGAAAAAGTCTATCCTAATATCATTCCATGGTTTATGGCCATACCAACCTGAATACGCCCCATCTCAGAAGCTAAGCAGGTTCAGGCTTGGTTAGTACTTGGTTAGGAGACTACTTGTCAATACCAGGTGCTGTAAGCTTTTTACCAGTTTAGCATACTCTTGTAAACACAGTAATTATTTAAAGGACAATATAAAATGGAATTGCTAATTTAGTTCATCCACATTTTTTGAGTTACATGAACATGAAAAAGTCTATCCTAATATCACTCCATGGCTTACGGCCATACCAACCTGAATATGCCCGATCTCATCCGATCTCAGAAGCTAAGCAGAGTTTGGCTTGGTTAGTACTTAGTTGGGAGACTACTTGGGAATACCAGGTGCTGTAAGCTTTTTACCAGTTTAGCATACTCTTGTAAACACAGTAATGATTTAAAGGACAATATAAAATGGAATTGCTAATTTAGTTCATCCACGTTTTTTGAGTTACATGAACATGAAAATGTCTATCCTAATATCACTCCATGGCTTACTGCCATACCAACCTGAATATGCCTGATCTCAGAAGCTAAGTAGAGTCTGTGTTGGTTAGTACTTAGTTGGGAGACTACTTGGGAATACCAGGTGCTGTAAGCTTTTTGCCCATTTAGCATACTCTTGTAAACACAGTAATGATATAAAGGACGATATAAAATGGAATTGCTAATTTAGTTCATCCACGTTTTTTGAGTTACATGAACTTGAAAAAGTCTATCCTAATATCATTCCATGGTTTATGGCCATACCAACCTGAATACGCCCCATCTCAGAAGCTAAGCAGGTTCAGGCTTGGTTAGTACTTGGTTAGGAGACTACTTGTCAATACCAGGTGCTGTAAGCTTTTTACCAGTTTAGCATACTCTTGTAAACACAGTAATTATTTAAAGGACAATATAAAATGGAATTGCTAATTTAGTTCATCCACATTTTTTGAGTTACATGAACATGAAAAAGTCTATCCTAATATCACTCCATGGCTTACGGCCATACCAACCTGAATATGCCCGATCTCATCCGATCTCAGAAGCTAAGCAGAGTTTGGCTTGGTTAGTACTTAGTTGGGAGACTACTTGGGAATACCAGGTGCTGTAAGCTTTTTACCAGTTTAGCATACTCTTGTAAACACAGTAATGATTTAAAGGACAATATAAAATGGAATTGCTAATTTAGTTCATCCACGTTTTTTGAGTTACATGAACTTGAAAAAGTCTATCCTAATATCATTCCGTGGCTTACGGCCATACCAACCTGAATACGCCTGATCTCGTCTGATCTCAGAAGCTAAGCAGGGTCAGGCTTGGTTAGTACTTGGTTAGGAGACTACTTGGGAATACCAGGTGCTGTAAGCTTTTTAACAGTTTAGCATACTCTTGTAAACACAGTAATCATATAAAGGACAATATAAAATGGAATTGCTAATTTAGTTCATCCACATTTTTCTAGTTACATGAACATGAAAAAGTCTATCCTAATATCATTCCATGGCTTACGGCCATACCAACCTGAATACGCCTGATCTCGTCTGATCTCAGAAGCTAAGCAGGGTCAGGCTTGGTTAGTTCTTGGTTAGGAGACTAGTTGGGAATACCAGGTGCTGTAAGCTTTTTACCAGTTTAGCATACTCTTGTAAACACAGTAATCATATAAAGGACGATATAAAATGGAATTGCTAATTTAGTTCATCCACGTTTTTTTAGTTACATGAACTTGAAAAAGTCTATCCTAATAACATTTCATGACTTACGGCCATACCAACCTGAATACGCCTGATCTCGTCCGATCTCAGAAGCTAAGCAGGGCCAGGCTTGGTTAGTACTTGGTCAGTGCCCCAGTGGTGTTCAGGTCCCATAACACCGAGGTACATCGATCAAAACCGTTTTCTGCTATCCAGTTTGTTTTTAGCTTTGAAGTGTATTCAGGGATTATTAGCCTAAACCTTTTTTTCATGAGCATGTCTCAGTTCTTTCAATGCTGAATATTTTTCACTGCTTTTGTCAGTTCATGTAGTTCATATTGATTATACAGTGCCCCAGTGGCCAAAAAAGGCACCAACCTCCTAAATCAGGGATGGTGTCCAATCTGGGTTTTCTGAAAGCAGAGTGGCGCAGCGGTAGCGTGCTGGGCCCATAACCCAGAGGTCGATGGATTGAAGCTATCCAGTAGGTTTTTAGCTTTGATGTGTATTCAGGGATTATTAGCCTGAAACTTTATTTCAGGACAAGTTTCTCAGTTCCTTCAATGCTGAATTTGTTACACTGCTTCTGTCAGTTCATGTAGTTGATATTGTGTATTCAGTGCCCCAGTGGTGTTCAGGTCCCATAACACAGAAGTCCATCGTTTAAAACCTTTCTCTGCTATCCAGTTGGTTTTTAGATATAAAGTGCAAACAGGGATAAAAATGCCTCAATTCATGGGCAGGTCTCAGTGCCGGTCCATGATTTAAAACAATCTATGCTTCTGTAAGTTCGTAAAGGTTGTTATGGGTATGCAGTGCCCAAGTGGCCTAATGGATAAGGCACTGGCCTCCTAAGCCAGGGATTGTGGGTTCAAGTCCCATCTGGGGTGGCAGAAAGAAGAATGGTCAAGTGGAAGTGTTCAGGCCCAGAAGTTGTTGGATTGAAGCCATCCTCTGCTATCCATTCGGTTTTTAGCTTTGATGTGTATTCAGGGATTATTAGCCTAAACCTTTATTTCAGTACAAGTTTCTCAGTTCCTTCAATGCTGAATTTGTTTCACTGCTTCTGTCAGTTCATGTAGTTCATATTGATTATACAGTGTCCCAGTTGCCTAAAAAGGCACCAACCTCCTAACCCAGGGATAGTGTCCAATCTGCGTTAACTGAAAGCAGAGTGGCGCAGCGGTAGCGTGCTGGGCCCATAACCCAGAGGTCGATGGATCAAAACCATACTCTGCTATCCAGTTGGTTTTTAGCTTTGAAGTGTATTCAGGGATTATTAGCCTAAACCTTTTTTTCATGAGCAGGTCTCAGTTCTTTCAATGCTGAATATTTTTCACTGCTTCTGTCAGTTCATGTAGTTCATATTGATTATACAGTGCCCCAGTGGCCAAAAAAGGCACCAACCTCCTAAGCCAGGGATGGTGTCCAATCTGGGTTTTCTGAAAGCAGAGTGGCGCAGCGGTAGCGTGCTGGGCCCATAACCCAGAGGTCGATGGATCAAAACCATACTCTGCTATACAGTTGGTTTTTATCTATGAAGTGTATTCAGGGATCATTAGCCTAAACCTTTTTTTCATGAGCAGGTCTCAGTTATTTCAATGCTCAATATTTTTCACTGCTTCTGTCAGTTCATGTAGTTCATATTGATTATACAGTGTCCCAGTGGCCTAAAAAGGCACCAACCTCCTAACCCAGGGATAGTGTCCAATCTGGGTTATCTGAAAGCAGAGTGGCGCAGCGGTAGCGTGCTGGGCCCATAACCCAGAGGTCGATGGATCGAAGCTATCCAGTTGGTTTTTAGCTTTGAAGTGTATTCTGGGATTATTATCCTAAACCTTTATTTCAGGACAAGTTTCTCAGTTCTTTCAATGCTGAATTTGTTTCACTGCTTCTGTCAGTTCATGTATCGCGAGGTTACAGACAGCGCATCCCAGTGCTTTCTTTGCAATTTCGGGGGATTTTAACCATGCATCTCTCTCTTCAACGCTGCCCACGTTCAAACAGTTCGTGAAGTGCCCAACCAGGAATAATAAAACTCTGGACTTGTTATATGCTAATGTGAAGGATGCATACAACTCCACTGCACTCCCTCCCCTCGGTAGATCGGATCACAACCTTGTCCACCTCACCCCCCTCTACAGGCCTATGGTCCAACAGCAGCCTGCAACCACCAGGACTATTAGGAGATGGTCCCCGGAGGCGAATGAGGCCCTACAGGACTGCTTTGAAACAACAGACTGGGATGTGTTCTGCGAGGCTCATGGGGAGGACATCGATGGACTCACTGACTGCATAACAGACTATATTAATTTTTGTGTAGACAACACTGTACCCACCAGGAAGGTACGCTGTTTCCCAAACAATAAACCCTGGGTCACCAGCGACCTGAAGGCCCTGCTGAATGAGAAGAAGAGGGCCTTCAAGGAGAAGGACAAGGACAAATTGAAATGCGTCCAGAGGGAGCTGAAGTTGCGGATTGCTGAGGGGAAGAGAGTGTATAAGGAGAAGATGGAGGACAAGCTGAGGCAGAGCCAGGTGAGAGAGGTGTGGAAGGGTATGAGAAATATCACTGGCTTCAAAAAGTCAAACAGTGGGCAGACGGAGGGGACCCAGGACAGAGCCAATGAGCTGAACCAATTTTTTAACAGGTTCGATACTGGCCCTGTCCACCTCCCCCCCAGCTCCCCAGACCACACACCCTCACGGCTATCCCACCCCCACTTTGCTCACAGCACCTCTGCTGAGACAATCAGTGACCCCACCTCCGCCCCTGCCCCCCCTGGACTGATCCTCAACACCCCCCTTCCCCCCACCTCCCTACCTGGGCTGGCTTTCACCACCAACCAAGTGAAGAGAGAGCTGGAGAGACTACACCAGTGGAAAGCGGCGGGCCCTGATGGCATCAGCCCAAGGGTGCTGAGGGTCTGTGCTGACCAACTGTGTGGAATACTCCAGCGTCTTTTCAACCTTAGCCTGAGCCTAGAAAGGGTCCCTGTGCTGTGGAAAACATCCTGCCTCGTCCCAGTGCCCAAGAAGGCACACCCCACTGTCCTGAATGACTTCAGACCTGTAGCGCTAACATCCCACATCATGAAGACCCTGGAAAGGTTAGTCCTCGCTCACCTCAGACCCCTGGTGTGTTCATCAATGGACCCCCTGCAGTTTGCATACCAGCGCAACATCGGGGTGGATGATGCAATCATCTACCTTCTGCAGAGGGCCTACTCTCACCTGGACAACGCAGGTTGCACTGTGAGGGTCATGTTTTTTGACTTCTCCAGTGCCTTCAATACCATTCAGCCCCTGCTACTGGGTGAGAAGATGAGGAGGATGAAAGTGGAAGGACCCTTAGTCTCCTGGGTCACGGACTACCTGACCGGTAGGCCACAATTTGTGCGACTACAGAGCTGTGTGTCAGAACGGGCAGTTAGCAACACAGGGGCCCCCCAGGGTACGGTCCTGTCCCCCTTCCTGTTCACCCTCTACACCGCAGACTTCAGATATAACTCTGAAACATGCCACCTACAGAAGTTCTCGGATGACTCTGCTATTGTAGGGTGCATCAGGGGTGGGCAGGAGGAGGAGTACAGGAGCACAATCAGTGACTTTGTGTTGTGGTGTGAGCAGAACCACCTTCAGCTCAACATCAGCAAAACTAAGGAGATGGTGGTGGACTTCAGGAGAACCAAGGCACAACTGACTGCAGTCCCTATAAAGGGGATGGATGTGGAAATGGTTGAGTCATACAAGTTCTTGGGTGTCCATATGGACAACAGACTGGAATGGGCTGGTAACACCGGGGCCCTGTACAAAAAGGGCCAGAGCCGACTCTACTTTCTGAGGAGGCTCAGGTCCTTCAACGTGTGCAGTAAACTACTGCATACCTTCTACCAGTCTGTGGTGTTTTTTGCAGTGGTGTGCTGGGGAGCAAACATCAAAGCCGGTGATGCTTCTCGGGTAAATAAGCTGATCAGGAAGGCTAGCTCTGTCCTGGGGATGAGCCTTGACACTCTAGAGGAGGTGGCGGAGAGACGGATCCTGGCCAAACTGCTGGCCATCATGGACAACGTCACCCACCCTCTGCACGCTATGGTTATGACGCAGAGGAGCTCTTTCAGTCACAGACTGATCCCACCACGGTGTGCCAGAGAGCGCTACAGGAGGTCCTTCCTGCCGGCGGCTATGAGACTATATAATGCCTCACCGGGGTGCCGTGCCGTCGGCAACATAGATCTGGAACTGTTGGGGTGCTAGGACCTAGTTTAACAATTATGCATCCATCCGTGAGTAACTCTGTTCCGTCAGCACTCATCCACTCAGGACCTACTTATTCATACAGGTCTGTATATACATACCCATGTACAGTTGTTATATTATATCACATGCAATATTGTAAGTAATTATTGGACCTAGGCATTCACTCAGGAATGCATATTAGTATCCTGCCAGTTGCACCTTTTCTCATTGCTTTTAGTATATCAAATGTGCAATAAGTGCAGTTGTCTGTAATTAAACCCTGCGCACTAAGGACTGTATTTTAAGGGAATTACTATTATTACCCCAATGATATCATACACACATTTAGCTATTAAAGTATCTCTTCCTGTCATTTACCTGTACAGTTTGTGTAAACATGCAAGTATTCACTTATCTGTAAATATAACTGTATACCTAACTGTACAGCTAATTTAACCATGCAAAATTTTCACTTACCTGTTCATTTACCCAGTCTGTCTATTAAGTAAACTATTATTACCCTCGCTCATATCATACGCATTAGCTACTGAAGTATTTCTCTGCCATCAACCTGTATAGTATAGTTAACCATCCAACATCCACCAATGTATAGTGTACATATTCAGCCAACCACTCATACTATGCAATGTCCTTTTATAGCTTTTTTTTTTTTTTTGCACTCCAGATATCCTGTATTTCTATACTTTTTCATACTGCCGCTCTATGTATCATGTACCGTGTATCTGTCTTTTGTGTACTTTCGTTGTGGCATTTTGCACCTGCCCTGTGTTTTGTTGTAGCTGCTTGATAATGAAATTTCCCCCCCGGGGGATCAATAAAGTACCTATCTATCTATCTATCTATCTATCTAGTTCATATTTTTTATTCAGTGCCCCAGTGGTGTTCAGGTCCCATAACACAGAGGTCCATCGTTCAAAACCTTTCTCTGCTATCCAGTTGGTTTTTAGATATAAAGTGCAAACAGGGATAAAAATGCCTCAATTCATGGGCAGGTCTCAGTGCCGGTCCATGATTTAAAAAAATCTATGCTTATGTAAATTCGTAAAGGTTGTTATGGGTAGGCAGTGCCCCAGTGGCCTAATTGATAAGCCACTGGCCTCCTAAGCCAGGGATTGTGGGTTCAAGTCCCATCTGGGGTGGCAGAAAGAAGAATGATCCAGTGGAAGTGTTCTAGGCCCAGAAGTTGATGGATTGAAACAATCCTCTGCTGTTCATTTGTTTTTTATCTATGAAGTGTATTCAGGGATTATTATCCTAAACCTTTATTTCAAGAGCAGGTCTCAGTTCTTTCAATGCTGAATATTTTTCACTGCTTCTGTCAGTTCATGTAGTTCATATTGATTATACAGTGTCCCAGTGGCCTAAAAAGGCACCAACCTCCTAAACCAGGGATGGTGTCCAATCTGGGTTTTCTGTAAGCAGGGTGGCGAAGCGGTAGCATGCTGGGCCCATAACCCAGAGGTCGATGGATTGAAACCATCCTCTGCTATCCAGTTGGTTTTTAGCTTTGAAGTGTATTCAGGGATTATTAGCCTAAACCTTTATTTCAGGACAAGTTTCTCAGTTCCTTCAATGCTGAATTTGTTTCACTGCTTCTGTAAATTCATGTAATTCATATTGGTTATTCAGTGCCCCAGTGGTGTTCAGGTCCCATAACACAGAGGTCCATCGATCAAAACCTTTTTCTGCTATCCAGTTGGTTTTTAGCTATGATGTGTATTCAGGGATTATTAGCCTAAACCTTTATTTCAAGAGCAGGTCTCAGTTCTTTCAATGCTGAATATTTTTCAATGCTTCCTTTCAGTTCATGTAGTTCATATTGATTATACAGTGTCCCAGTTGCCTAAAAAGGCACCAACCTCCTAAACCAGGGATAGTGTCCAATCTGGGTTTTCTGAAAGCAGAGTGGCGCAGCGGTAGCGTGCTGGGCCCATAACCCAGAGGTCGATGGATCGAAACCATCCTCTGCTAGCCAGTTGGTTTTTAGCTTTAAAGTGTATTCAGGGATTATTAGCCTAAACCTTTTTTTCATGAGCAGGTCTCAGTTCCTTCAATGCTGAATATTTTTCACTGCTTCTGTCAGTTCATGTAGTTCATATTGATTATACAGTGCCCCAGTGGCCAAAAAAGGCACCAACCTCCTAAGCCAGGGATGGTGTCCAATCTGGGTTTTCTGAAAGCAGAGTGGCGCAGAGGTAGCGTGCTGGGCCCATAACCCAGAGGTTGATGGATTGAAACCATCCTCTGCTATCCATTCGGTTTTTAGCTTTGATGTGTATTCAGGGATTATTAGCCTAAACCTTTATTTCAGTACAAGTTTCTCAGTTCCTTCACAGCTGAATTTGTTACACTGCTTCTGTCAGTTCATGTAGTTCATATTGGTTATTCAGTGCCCCAGTGGTGTTCAGGTCCCATAACACAGAGGTCCATCGATCAAAACCTTTTTCTGCTATCTAGTTGGTTTTTAGCTATGATGTGTATTCAGGGATTATTAGCCTAAACCTTTATTTCAAGAGCAGGTCTCAGTTCTTTCAATGCTGAATATTTTTCAATGCTTCCTTTCAGTTCATGTAGTTCATATTGATTATACAGTGCCCCAGTGGCCTAAAAAGGCACCAACCTCCTAAGCCAGGGATGGTGTCCAATCTCGGGTTTCTGAAAGCAGAGTGGCTTAGCGGTAGCATGCTGGGCCCATAACCCAGAGGTCGATGGATTGAAACCATCCTCTGCTATCCAGTTGGTTTTTAGCTTTGAAGTGTATTCAGGGATTATTAGCCTAAACCTTTATTTCAGGACAAGTTTCTCAGTTCTTTCAATGCTGAATTTGTTTCACTGCTTCTGTCAGTTCATGTAGTTCATATTGGTTATTCAGTGCCCCAGTGGTGTTCAGGTCCCATAACACAGAGGTCCATCGTTCAAAACCTTTCTCTGCTATCCAGTTGGTTTTTAGATATAAAGTGCAAACAGGGATAAAAATGCCTCAATTCATGGGCAGGTCTCAGTGCCGGTCCATGATTTAAAAAAATCTATGCTTCTGTAAGTTCGTAAAGGTTGTTATGTGTAGGCAGTGCCCCAGTGGCCTGATGGATAAGCCACTGGCCTCCTAAGCCAGGGATTGTGGGTTCAAGTCCCATCTGGGGTGGCAGAAAGAAGAATGATCCAGTGGAAGTGTTCTATGCCCAGAAGTTGATGGATTGAAACAATCCTCTGCTGTTCATTTGTTTTTTATCTATGAAGTGTATTCAGGGATTATTAGCCTAAACCTTTATTTCAAGAGCAGGTCTCAGTTCTTTCAATGCTGAATATTTTTCAATGCTTCCTTTCAGTTCATGTAGTTCATATTGATTATACAGTGCCCCAGTGGCCTAAAAAGGCTCCAACCTCCTAAGCCAGGGATGGTGTCCAATCTGGGTTTTCTGAAAGCAGAGTGGCGCAGCGGTAGCATGCTGGGCCCATAACCCAGAGGTCGATGGATTGAAACCATCCTCTGCTATCCAGTTGGTTTTTAGCTTTGAAGTGTATTCAGGGATTATTAGCCTAAACCTTTATTTCAGGACAAGTTTCTCAGTTCCTTCAATGCTGAATTTGTTTCACTGCTTCTGTAAGTTCATGTAGTTCATATTAGATATTCAGTGCCCCAGTGATGTTCAGGTCCCATAACACAGAGGTCCATCAATCAAAACCTTTTTCTCCTATCCAGTTGGTTTTTAGCTATGATGTGTATTCAGGGATTATTAGCCTAAACCTTTTTTTCATGAGCAGGTCTCAGTTCTTTCAATGCTGAATATTTTTCACTGCTTCTGTCAGTTCATGTAGTTCATATTGATTATACAGTGCCCCAGTGGCCTAAAAAGGCACCAACCTCCTAAACCAGGGATGGTGTCCAATCTGGGTTTTCTGAAAGCAGGGTGGCGCAGCGGTAGCATGCTGGGCCCATTACCCAGAGGTCGATGGATTGAAACCATCCTCTGCTATCCAGTTGGTTTTTAGCTTTGAAGTGTATTCAGGGATTATTAGCCTAAACCTTTATTTCGGGACAAGTTTCTAAGTTCCTTCAATGCTGAATTTGTTTCACTGCTTCTGTAAATTCATGTAATTCATATTGGTTATTCAGTGCCCCAGTGGTGTTCAGGTCCCATAACACAGAGGTCCATCGATCAAAACCTTTTTCTGCTATCCAGTTGGTTTTTAGCTATGATGTGTATTCAGGGATTATTAGCCTAAACCTTTATTTCAAGAGCAGGTCTCAGTTCTTTCAATGCTGAATATTTTTCAATGCTTCCTTTCAGTTCATGTAGTTCATATTGATTATACAGTGTCCCAGTTGCCTAAAAAGGCACCAACCTCCTAAACCAGGGATAGTGTCCAATCTGGGTTTTCTGAAAGCAGAGTGGCGCAGCGGTAGCGTGCTGGGCCCATAACACAGAGGTCGATGGATCGAAACCATCCTCTGCTAGCCAGTTGGTTTTTAGCTTTAAAGTGTATTCAGGGATTATTAGCCTAAACCTTTATTTCAAGAGCAGGTCTCAGTTCTTTCAATGCTGAATATTTTTCAATAATTCCTTTCAGTTCATGTAGTTCATATTGATTATACAGTGTCCCAGTTGCCTAAAAAGGCACCAACCTCCTAAGCCAGGGATAGTGTCCAATCTGGGTTTTCTGAAAGCAGAGTGGCGCAGCGGTAGCGTGCTGGGCCCATAACCCAGAGGTCGATGGATCGAAACCATCCTCTGCTATCCAGTTGGTTTTTAGCTTGGAAGTGTATTCAGGGATTATTAGCCTAAACCTTTTTTTCATGAGCAGGTCTCAGTTCTTTCAATGCTGAATATTTTTCACTGCTTCTGTCAGTTCATGTAGTTCATATTGATTATACAGTGCCCCAGTGGCCAAAAAAGGCACCAACCTCCTAAGCCAGGGATGGTGTCCAATCTGGGTTTTCTGAAAGCAGAGTGGCGCAGCGGTAGCGTGCTGGGCCCATAACCCAGAGGTTGATGGATTGAAACCATCCTCTGCTATCCATTTGGTTTTTAGCTTTGATGTGTATTCAGGGATTATTAGCCTAAACCTTTATTTCAGTACAGGTTTCTCAGTTCCTTCACAGCTGAATTTGTTACACTGCTTCTGTCAGTTCATGTAGTTCATATTGGTTATTCATTGCCCCAGTGGTGTTCAGGTCCCAAAACACAGAGGTCCATCGATCAAAACCTTTTTCTGCTATCCAGTTGGTTTTTAGCTATGATGTGTATTCAGAGATTATTAGCCTAAACCTTTATTTCAAGAGCAGGTCTCAGTTCTTTCAATGCTGAATATTTTTCAATGCTTCCTTTCAGTTCATGTAGTTCATATTGATTATACAGTGCCCCAGTGGCCTAAAAAGGCACCAACCTCCTAAACCAGGGATGGTGTCCAATCTGGGTTTTCTGAAAGCAGAGTGGCGCAGCGGTAGCATGCTGGGCCCATAACCCAGAGGTCGATGGATTGAAACCATCCTCTGCTATCCAGTTGGTTTTTAGCTTTGAAGTGTATTCAGGGATTATTAGCCTAAACCTTTATTTCAGGACAAGTTTCTCAGTTCCTTCAATGCTGAATTTGTTTCACTGCTTCTGTAAGTTCATGTAGTTCATATTGGTTATTCAGTGCCCAAGTGGTGTTCAGGTCCCATAACACAGAGGTCCATCGATCAAAACCTTTTTCTGCTATCCAGTTGGTTTTTAGCTATGATGTGTATTCAGGGATTATTAGCCTAAACCTTTTTTTAATGAGCAGGTCTCAGTTCTTTCAATGCTGAATATGTTTCACTGCTTCTGTCAGTTCATGTAGTTCATATTGATTATACAGTGCCCCAGTGGCCTAAAAAGGCACCAACCTCCTAAACCAGGGATGGTGTCCAATCTGGGTTTTCTGAAAGCAGGGTGGCGCAGCGGTAGCATGCTGGGCCCATTACCCAGAGGTCGATGGATTGAAACCATCCTCTGCTAGCCAGTTGGTTTTTAGCTTTAAAGTGTATTCAGGGATTATTAGCCTAAAACTTTATTTCAAGAGCAGGTCTCACTTCTTTCAATGCTGAATATTTTTCAATGCTTCCTTTCAGTTCATGTAGTTCATATTGATTATACAGTGCCCCAGTGGCCTAAAAAGGCACCAACCTCCTAAGCCAGGGATGGTGTCCAATCTGGGTTTTCTGAAAGCAGAGTGGCGCAGCGGTAGCATGCTGGGCCCATAACCCAGAGGTCGATGGATTGAAACCATCCTCTGCTATCCAGTTGGTTTTTAGCTTTGAAGTGTATTCAGGGATTATTAGCCTAAACCTTTATTTCAGGACAAGTTTCTCAGTTCCTTCAATGCTGAATTTGTTTCACTGCTTCTGTAAGTTCATGTAGTTCATATTGGTTATTCAGAGCCCCAGTGGTGTTCAGGTCCCATAACACAGAGGTCCATCGATCAAAACCTTTTTCTGCTATCCAGTTGGTTTTTAGCTATGATGTGTATTCAGGGATTATTAGCCTAAACCTTTATTTCAAGAGCAGGTCTCAGTTCTTTCAATGCTGAATATTTTTCAATGCTTCCTTTCAGTTCATGTAGTTCATATTGATTATACAGTGTCCCAGTTGCCTAAAAAGGCACCAACCTCCTAAACCAGGGATAGTGTCCAATCTGGGTTTTCTGAAAGCAGAGTGGCGCAGCGGTAGCGTGCTGGGCCCATAACCCAGAGGTCGATGGATCGAAACCATCCTCTGCTAGCCAGTTGGTTTTTAGCTTTAAAGTGTATTCAGGGATTATTAGCCTAAACCTTTATTTCAAGAGCAGGTCTCAGTTCTTTCAATGCTGAATATTTTTCAATGCTTCCTTTCAGTTCATGTAGTTCATATTGATTATACAGTGTCCCAGTTGCCTAAAAAGGCACCAACCTCCTAAGCCAGGGATAGTGTCCAATCTGGGTTTTCTGAAAGCAGAGTGGCGCAGCGGTAGCGTGCTGGGCCCATAACCCAGAGGTCGATGGATCAAAACCATCCTCTGCTATCCAGTTGGTTTTTAGCTTTGAAGTGTATTCAGGGATTATTAGCCTAAACCTTTTTTTCATGAGCAGGTCTCAGTTCTTTCAATGCTGAATATTTTTCACTGCTTCTGTCAGTTCATGTAGTTCATATTGATTATACAGTGCCCCAGTGGCCAAAAAAGGCACCAACCTCCTAAGCCAGGGATGGTGTCCAATCTGGGTTTTCTGAAAGCAGAGTGGCGCAGCGGTAGCGTGCTGGGCCCATAACCCAGAGGTTGATGGATTGAAACCATCCTCTGCTATCCATTCGGTTTTTAGCTTTGATGTGTATTCAGGGATTATTAGCCTAAACCTTTATTTCAGTACAGGTTTCTCAGTTCCTTCACAGCTGAATTTGTTACACTGCTTCTGTCAGTTCATGTAGTTCATATTGGTTATTCAGTGCCCCAGTGGTGTTCAGGTCCCATAACACAGAGGTCCATCGATCAAAACCTTTTTCTGCTATCCAGTTGGTTTTTAGCTATGATGTGTATTCAGGGATTATTAGCCTAAACCTTTATTTCAAGAGCAGGTCTCAGTTCTTTCAATGCTGAATATTTTTCAATGCTTCCTTTCAGTTCATGTAGTTCATATTGATTATACAGTGCCCCAGTGGCCTAAAAAGGCTCCAACCTCCTAAGCCAGGGATGGTGTCCAATCTGGGTTTTCTGAAAGCAGAGTGGCGCAGCGGTAGCATGCTGGGCCCATAACCCAGAGGTCGATGGATTGAAACCATCCTCTGCTATCCAGTTGGTTTTTATCTTTGAAGTGTATTCAGGGATTATTAGCCTAAACCTTTATTTCAGGACAAGTTTCTCAGTTCCTTCAATGCTGAATTTGTTTCACTGCTTCTGTAAGTTCATGTAGTTCATATTGGTTATTCAGTGCCCCAGTGGTGTTCAGGTCCCATAACACAGAGGTCCATCGATCAAAACCTTTTTCTGCTATCCAGTTGGTTTTTAGCTATGATGTGTATTCAGGGATTATTAGCCTAAACCTTTTTTTCATGAGCAGGTCTCAGTTCTTTCAATGCTGAATATTTTTCACTGCTTCTGTCAGTTCATGTAGTTCATATTGATTATACAGTGCCCCAGTGGCCTAAAAAGGCACCAACCTCCTAAACCAGGGATGGTGTCCAATCTGGGTTTTCTGAAAGCAGAGTGGCGCAGCAGTAGCGTGCTGGGCCCATAACCCAGAGGTCGATGGATCGAAACCATCCTCTGCTAGCCAGTTGGTTTTTAGCTTTAAAGTGTATTCAGGGATTATTAGCCTAAACCTTTATTTCAAGAGCAGGTCTCAGTTCTTTCAATGCTGAATATTTTTCAATGCTTCCTTTCAGTTCATGTAGTTCATATTGATTATACAGTGTCCCAGTTGCCTAAAAAGGCACCAACCTCCTAAGCCAGGGATAGTGTCCAATCTGGGTTTTCTGAAAGCAGAGTGGCGCAGCGGTAGCGTGCTGGGCCCATAACCCAGAGGTCGATGGATCGAAACCATCCTCTGCTATCCAGTAGGTTTTTAGCTTTGAAGTGTATTCAGGGATTATTAGCCTAAACCTTTATTTCAGGACAAGTTTCTCAGTTCCTTCAATGCTGAATTTGTTTCACTGCTTCTGTAAGTTCATGTAGTTCATATTGGTTATTCAGTGCCCCAGTGGTGTTCAGGTCCCATAACACAGAGGTCCATCGATCAAAACCTTTTTCTGCTATCCAGTTGGTTTTTAGCTATGATGTGTATTCAGGGATTATTAGCCTAAACCTTTTTTTCATGAGCAGGTCTCAGTTCTTTCAATGCTGAATATTTTTCACTGCTTCTGTCAGTTCATGTAGTTCATATTGATTATACAGTGCCCCAGTGGCCTAAAAAGGCACCAACCTCCTAAACCAGGGATGGTGTCCAATCTGGGTTTTCTGAAAGCAGGGTGGCGCAGCGGTAGCATGCTGGGCCCATTACCCAGAGGTCGATGGATTGAAACCATCCTCTGCTATCCAGTTGGTTTTTAGCTTTGAAGTGTATTCAGGGATTATTAGCCTAAACCTTTATTTCAGGACAAGTTTCTCAGTTCCTTCAATGCTGAATTTGTTTCACTGCTTCTGTAAATTCATGTAATTCATATTGGTTATTCAGTGCCCCAGTGGTGTTCAGGTCCCATAACACAGAGGTCCATCGATCAAAACCTTTTTCTGCTATCCAGTTGGTTTTTAGCTATGATGTGTATTCAGGGATTATTAACCTAAACCTTTATTTCAAGAGCAGGTCTCAGTTCTTTCAATGCTGAATATTTTTCAATGCTTCCTTTCAGTTCATGTAGTTCATATTGATTATACAGTGTCCCAGTTGCCTATAAAGGCACCAACCTCCTAAGTCGGGGATAGTGTCCAATCTGCGTTTTCTGAAAGCAGGGTGGCGCAGCAGTAGCGTGCTGGGCCCATAACCCAGAGGTCAATGGATTGAAACCATCCTCTGCTATCCAGTTGGTTTTTAGCTATGATGTGTATTCAGGGATTATTAGCCTAAACCTTTATTTCAAGAGCAGGTCTCAGTTCTTTCAATGCTGAATATTTTTCATTGCTTCCTTTCAGTTCATGTAGTTCATATTGGTTATTCAGTGCCCCAGTGGTGTTCAGGTCCCATAACACAGAGGTCCATCGTTCAAAACCTTTCTCTGCTATCCAGTTGGTTTTTAGATATAAAGTGCAAACAGGGATAAAAATGCCTCAATTCATGGGCAGGTCTCAGTGCCGGTCCATGATTTAAGAAAATCTATGCTTCTGTAAATTCGTAAAGGTTGTTATGGTAAGCAGTGCCCCAGTGGCCTAATGGATAAGGCACTGGCCTCCTAAGCCAGGGATTGTTGGTTCAAGTCCCATCTGGGGTGGCAGAAAGAAGAATGATGTAGTGAAAGTGTTCTTGGCCCAGAAGTTGATGGATTGAAACAATCCTCTGCTGTTCATTTGTTTTTTATCTATGAAGTGTATTCAGGGATTATTAGCCTAAACCTTTATTTCAAGAGCAGGTCTCAGTTCTTTCATGCTGAATATTTTTCACTGCTTCTGTCAGTTCATGTAGTTCATATTGATTATACAGTGCCCCAGTGGCCAAAAAAGGCACCAACCTCCTAAGCCAGGGATGGTGTCCAATCTGGGTTTTCTGAAAGCAGAGTGGCGCAGCGGTAGCGTGCTGGACCCAGAAGTCGATGGATTGACACCATTCTCTGCTATCCAGTTGGTTTTTAGCTTTGAAGTGTATTCAGGGATTATTAGCCTAAACCTTTATTTCTGGACAAGTTTCTCAGTTCCTTCAATGCTGAATTTTTCAATGCTTCCTTTCAGTTCATGTAGTTCATATTGATTATACAGTGCCCCAGTGGCCTAAAAAGGCACCAACCTCCTAAACCAGGGATGGTGTCCAATCTGGGTTTTCTGAAAGCAGAGTGGCGCAGCGGTAGCGTGCTGGGCCCATAACCCAGAGGTCGATGGATCAAAACCTTTTTCTGCTATCCAGTTGGTTTTTAGCTATGATGTGTATTCAGGGATTATTAGCCTAAACCTTTTTTTCATGAGCAGGTCTCAGTTCTTTCAATGCTGAATATTTTTCACTGCTTCTGTCAGTTCATGTAGTTCATATTGATTATACAGTGCCCCAGTGGCCTAAAAAGGCACCAACCTCCTAAACCAGGGATGGTGTCCAATCTGGGTTTTCTGAAAGCAGGGTGGCGCAGCGGTAGCATGCTGGGCCCATTACCCAGAGGTCGATGGATTGAAACCATCCTCTGCTATCCAGTTGGTTTTTAGCTTTGAAGTGTATTCAGGGATTATTAGCCTAAACCTTTATTTCAGGACAAGTTTCTCAGTTCCTTCAATGCTGAATTTGTTTCACTGCTTCTGTAAATTCATGTAATTCATATTGGTTATTCAGTGCCCCAGTGGTGTTCAGGTCCCATAACACAGAGGTCCATCGATCAAAACCTTTTTCTGCTATCCAGTTGGTTTTTAGCTATGATGTGTATTCAGGGATTATTAACCTAAACCTTTATTTCAAGAGCAGGTCTCAGTTCTTTCAATGCTGAATATTTTTCAATGCTTCCTTTCAGTTCATGTAGTTCATATTGATTATACAGTGTCCCAGTTGCCTATAAAGGCACCAACCTCCTAAGTCGGGGATAGTGTCCAATCTGCGTTTTCTGAAAGCAGGGTGGCGCAGCAGTAGCGTGCTGGGCCCATAACCCAGAGGTCAATGGATTGAAACCATCCTCTGCTATCCAGTTGGTTTTTAGCTATGATGTGTATTCAGGGATTATTAGCCTAAACCTTTATTTCAAGAGCAGGTCTCAGTTCTTTCAATGCTGAATATTTTTCATTGCTTCCTTTCAGTTCATGTAGTTCATATTGGTTATTCAGTGCCCCAGTGGTGTTCAGGTCCCATAACACAGAGGTCCATCGTTCAAAACCTTTCTCTGCTATCCAGTTGGTTTTTAGATATAAAGTGCAAACAGGGATAAAAATGCCTCAATTCATGGGCAGGTCTCAGTGCCGGTCCATGATTTAAGAAAATCTATGCTTCTGTAAATTCGTAAAGGTTGTTATGGTAAGCAGTGCCCCAGTGGCCTAATGGATAAGGCACTGGCCTCCTAAGCCAGGGATTGTTGGTTCAAGTCCCATCTGGGGTGGCAGAAAGAAGAATGATGTAGTGAAAGTGTTCTTGGCCCAGAAGTTGATGGATTGAAACAATCCTCTGCTGTTCATTTGTTTTTTATCTATGAAGTGTATTCAGGGATTATTAGCCTAAACCTTTATTTCAAGAGCAGGTCTCAGTTCTTTCATGCTGAATATTTTTCACTGCTTCTGTCAGTTCATGTAGTTCATATTGATTATACAGTGCCCCAGTGGCCAAAAAAGGCACCAACCTCCTAAGCCAGGGATGGTGTCCAATCTGGGTTTTCTGAAAGCAGAGTGGCGCAGCGGTAGCGTGCTGGACCCAGAAGTCGATGGATTGACACCATTCTCTGCTATCCAGTTGGTTTTTAGCTTTGAAGTGTATTCAGGGATTATTAGCCTAAACCTTTATTTCTGGACAAGTTTCTCAGTTCCTTCAATGCTGAATTTTTCAATGCTTCCTTTCAGTTCATGTAGTTCATATTGATTATACAGTGCCCCAGTGGCCTAAAAAGGCACCAACCTCCTAAACCAGGGATGGTGTCCAATCTGGGTTTTCTGAAAGCAGAGTGGCGTGGAGGTAGCGTGCTGGGCCCATAAACCAGAGGTCGATGGATTGAAACCGTCCTCTGCTATCCAGTTGGTTTTTAGCTTTGAAGTGTATTCAGGGATTATTAGCCTAAACCTTTATTTCAGGACAAGTTTCTCAGTTCCTTCAATGCTGAATTTGTTTCACTGCTTCTGTCAGTTCATGTAGTTCATATTGGTTATTCAGTGCCCCAGTGGTGTTCAGGTCCCATAACACAGAGGTCCATCGATCAAAACCTTTTTCTGCTATCCAGTTGGTTTTTAGCTATGATGTGTATTCAGGTATTATTAGCCTAAACCTTTTTTTCATGAGCAGGTCTCAGTTCTTTCAATGCTGAATATTTTTCACTGCTTCTGTCAGTTCATTTAGTTCATATTGATTATACAGTGTCCCAGTGGCCTAAAAAGGTACCAACCTCCTAACCCAGGGATAGTGTCCAATCTGGGTTTTCTGAAAGCAGAGTGGCGCAGCGGTAGCGTGCTGGGCCCATAACCCAGAGTTCGATGGATCGAAACCATACTCTGCTATCCAGTTGGTTTTTAGCTTTGAAGTGTATTCAGGGATTATTAGCCTAAACCTTTTTTTCATGAGCAGGTCTCAGTTCTTTCAATGCTGAATATTTTTCACTGCTTCTGTCAGTTCATTTAGTTCATATTGATTATACAGTGTCCCAGTGGCCTAAAAAGGTACCAACCTCCTAACCCAGGGATAGTGTCCAATCTGGGTTTTCTGAAAGCAGAGTGGCGCAGCGGTAGCGTGCTGGGCCCATAACCCAGAGGTCGATGGATTGAAACCATCCTCTGCTATCCAGTTGGTTTTTAGCTTTGAAGTGTATTCAGGGATTATTAGCCTAAACCTTTATTTCAGGACAAGTTTCTCAGTTCCTTCAATGCTGAATTTGTTTCACTGCTTCTGTAAATTCATGTAATTCATATTGGTTATTCAGTGACCCAGTGGTGTTCAGGTCCCATAACACAGAGGTCCATCGATCAAAACCTTTTTCTGCTATCCAGTTGGTCTTTAGCTATGATGTGTATTCAGGGATTATTAGCCTAAACCTTTATTTCAAGAGCAGGTCTCAATTCTTTCAATGCTGAATATTTTTCATTGCTTCCTTTCAGTTCATGTAGTTCATATTGATTATACAGTGCCCCAGTGGCCTAAAAAGGCTCCAACCTCCTAAACCAGGGATGGTGTCCAATCTTGGTTTTCTGAAAGCAGAGTGGCGCAGCGGTAGCGTGCTGGGCCCATAACCCAGAGGTCGATGGATCGAAACCATCCTCTGCTAGCCAGTTGGTTTTTAGCTTTAAAGTGTATTCAGGGATTATTAGCCTAAACCTTTTTTTCATGAGCAGGTCTCAGTTCTTTCAATGCTGAATATTTTTCACTGCTTCTGTCAGTTCATGTAGTTCATATTGATTATACAGTGTCCAAGTGGCCTAAAAAGGCACCAACCTCCTAACCCAGGGATAGTGTCCAATCTGGGTTTTCTGAAAGCAGAGTGGCGCAGCGGTAGCGTTCTGGGCCCAGAACCCAGAGGTCGATGGATCGAAACCATCCTCTGCTATCCAGTTGATTTTTAGCTTTAAAGTGTATTCAGGGATTATTAGCCTAAACATTTATTTCAGGACAAGTTTCTCAGTTCCTTCAATGCTGAATTTGTTTCACTGCTTCTGTCAGTTCATGTAGTTCATATTGGTTATTCAGTGCCCCAGTGGTGTTCAGGTCCCATAACACAGAGGTCCATCGATCAAAACCTTTTTCTGCTATCCAGTTGGTTTTTAGCTATGATGTGTATTCAGGGATTATTAGCCTAAACCTTTTTTTCATGAGCAGGTCTCAGTTCTTTCAATGCTGAATATTTTTCACTGCCTCTGTCAGTTCATTTAGTTCATATTGATTATACAGTGTCCCAGTGGCCTAAAAAGGTACCAACCTCCTAGCCCAGGGATAGTGTCCAATCTGGGTTTTCTGAAAGCAGAGTGGCGCAGCGGTAGCGTGCTGGGCCCATAACCCAGAGTTCGATGGATCGAAACCATCCTCTGCTATCCAGTTGGTTTTTAGCTTTGAAGTGTATTCAGGGATTATTAGCCTAAACCTTTTTTTCATGAGCAGGTCTCAGTTCTTTCAATGCTGAATATTTTTCACTGCTTCTGTCAGTTCATGTAGTTCATATTGATTATACAGTGCCCCAGTGGCCAAAAAAGGCACCAACCTCCTAAACCAGGGATGGTGTCCAATCTGGGTTTTCTGAAAGCAGAGTGGCGCAGCGGTAGCGTGCTAGGCCCATAACCCAGAGGTCGATGGATTGAAGCTATCCAGTTGGTTTTTAGCTTTGAAGTGTATTCAGGGATTATTAGCCTAAACCTTTATTTCAGGACAAGTTTCTCAGTTCCTTCAATGCTGAATTTTTTCACTGCTTCTGTCAGTTCATGTAGTTCATATTGGTTATTCAGTGCCCCAGTGTTGTTCAGGTCCCATAACACAGAGGTCCATCGATCAAAACCTTTTTCTGCTATCCAGTTGGTTTTTAGCTATCATGTGTATTCAGGGATTATTAGCCTAAACCTTTATTTCAAGAGCAGGTCTCAGTTCTTTCAATGCTGAATATTTTTCAATGCTTCCTTTCAGTTCATGTAGTTCATATTGATTATACAGTGCCCCAGTGGCCTAAAAAGGCACCAACCTCCTAAAACAGGGATGGTGTCCAATCTGGGTTATCTGAAAGCAGAGTGGCGCAGCGGTAGCGTGCTGGGCCCATAACCCAGAGGTTGTTGGATTGGAATCATCCTCTGCTAACCAGTTGGTTTTTAGCTTTGAAGTGTATTCAGGGATTATTAGCCTAAACCTTTATTTCAGGACAAGTTTCTCAGTTCCTTCAATGCTGAATTTGTTTCACTGCTTCTGTAAGTTCATGTAATTCATATTGGTTATTCAGTGCCCCAGTGGTGTTCAGGTCCCATAACACAGAGGTCCATCGATCAAAACCTTTTTCTGCTATCCAGTTGGTTTTTAGCTATGATGTGTATTCAGGGATTATTAGCCTAAACCTTTTTTTCATGAGCAGGTCTCAGTTCTTTCAATGCTGAATATTTTTCACTGCTTCTGTCAGTTCATGTAGTTCATATTGATTATACAGTGTCCTAGTGGCCTAAAAAGGCACCAACCTCCTAACCCAGGGATAGTGTCCAATCTGGGTTTTCTGAAAGCAGAGTGGCCCAGCGGTAGTGTGCTGGGCCCATAACCCAGAGGTTGATGGATTGAAACCATCCTCTGCTATCCAGTTGGTTTATAGCTTTGAAGTGTATTCAGGGATTATTAGCCTAAACCTTTATTTCAAGAGCAGGTCTCAGTTCTTTCAATGCTGAATATTTTTCATTGCTTCCTTTCAGTTCATGTAGTTCATATTGATTATACAGTGCCCCAGTGGCCAAAAAAGGCACCAACCTCCTAAACCAGGGATGGTGTCCAATCTGGGTTTTCTGAAAGCAGAGTGGCGCAGCGGTAGAGTGCTGGGCCCATAACCCAGAGGTCGATGGATTGAAACCATCCTCTGCTATCCAGTTGGTTTTTAGCTTTGAAGTGTATTCAGGGATTATTAGCCTAAACCTTTATTTCAGGACAAGTTTCTCAGTTCCTTCAATGCTGAATTTTTTCACTGCTTCTGTCAGTTCATGTAGTTCATATTGGTTATTCAGTGCCCCAGTGGTGTTCAGGTCCCAAAACACAGAGGTCCATCGATCAAAACCTTTTTCTGCTATCCAGTTGGTTTTTAGCTATGATGTGTATTCAGGGATTATTAGCCTAAACCTTTATTTCAAGAGCAGGTCTCAGTTCTTTCAATGCTGAATATTTTTCAATGCTTCCTTTCAGTTCATGTAGTTCATATTGATTATACAGTGTCCCAGTGGCCTAAAAAGGTACCAACCTCCTAACCCAGGGATGTTGTCCAATCTGGGTTTTCTGAAAGCAGAGTGGCGCAGCGGTAGCGTGCTGGGCCCATAACCCAGAGTTCGATGGATCGAAACCATCCTCTGCTATCCAGTTGGTTTTTAGCTTTGAAGTGTATTCAGGGATTATTAGCCTAAACCTTTTTTTCATGAGCAGGTCTCAGTACTTTCAATGCTGAATATTTTTCACTGCTTCTGTCAGTTCATGTAGTTCATATTGATTATACAGTGCCCCAGTGGCCAAAAAAGGCACCAACCTCCTAAACCAGGGATGGTGTCCAATCTGGGTTTTCTGAAAGCAGAGTGGCGCAGCGGTAGCTTGCTAGGCCCATAACCCAGAGGTCGATGGATTGAAGCTATCCAGTTGGTTTTTAGCTTTGAAGTGTATTCAGGGATTATTAGCCTAAACCTTTATTTCAGGACAAGTTTCTCAGTTTCTTCAATGCTGAATTTGTTTCACTGCTTCTGTCAGTTCATGTAGTTCATATTGGTTATTCAGTGCCCCAGTGGTGTTCAGGTCCCATAACACAGAGGTCCATCGATCAAAACCTTTTTCTGCTATCCAGTTGGTTTTTAGCTATGATGTGTATTCAGGGATTATTAGCCTAAACCTTTATTTCAAGAGCAGGTCTCAGTTCTTTCAATGCTGAATATTTTTCAATGCTTCCTTTCAGTTCATGTAGTTCATATTGATTATACAGTGCCCCAGTGGCCTAAAAAGGCACCAACCTCCTAAGACAGGGATGGTGTCCAATCTGGGTTATCTGAAAGCAGAGTGGCGCAGCGGTAGCGTGCTGGGCCCATAACCCAGAGGTTGTTGGATTGGAATCATCCTCTGCTAACCAGTTGGTTTTTAGCTTTGAAGTGTATTCAGGGATTATTAGCCTAAACCTTTATTTCTGGACAAGTTTCTCAGTTCCTTCAATGCTGAATTTTTTCACTGCTTCTGTCAGTTCATGTAGTTCATATTGGTTATTCAGTGCCCCAGTGTTGTTCAGGTCCCATAACACAGAGGTCCATCGATCAAAACCTTTTTCTGCTATCCAGTTGGTTTTTAGCTATCATGTGTATTCAGGGATTATTAGCCTAAACCTTTATTTCAAGAGCAGGTCTCAGTTCTTTCAATGCTGAATATTTTTCAATGCTTCCTTTCAGTTCATGTAGTTCATATTGATTATACAGTGCCCCAGTGGCCTAAAAAGGCACCAACCTCCTAAGACAGGGATGGTGTCCAATCTGGGTTATCTGAAAGCAGAGTGGCGCAGCGGTAGCGTGCTGGGCCCATAACCCAGAGGTTGTTGGATTGGAATCATCCTCTGCTAACCAGTTGGTTTTTAGCTTTGAAGTGTATTCAGGGATTATTAGCCTAAACCTTTATTTCAGGACAAGTTTCTCAGTTCCTTCAATGCTGAATTTTTTCACTGCTTCTGTCAGTTCATGTAGTTCATATTGGTTATTCAGTGCCCCAGTGTTGTTCAGGTCCCATAACACAGAGGTCCATCGATCAAAACCTTTTTCTGCTATCCAGTTGGTTTTTAGCTATCATGTGTATTCAGGGATTATTAGCCTAAACCTTTATTTCAAGAGCAGGTCTCAGTTCTTTCAATGCTGAATATTTTTCAATGCTTCCTTTCAGTTCATGTAGTTCATATTGATTATACAGTGCCCCAGTGGCCTAAAAAGGCACCAACCTCCTAAGACAGGGATGGTGTCCAATCTGGGTTATCTGAAAGCAGAGTGGCGCAGCGGTAGCGTGCTGGGCCCATAACCCAGAGGTTGTTGGATTGGAATCATCCTCTGCTAACCAGTTGGTTTTTAGCTTTGAAGTGTATTCAGGGATTATTAGCCTAAACCTTTATTTCAGGACAAGTTTCTCAGTTCCTTCAATGCTGAATTTGTTTCACTGCTTCTGTAAGTTCATGTAATTCATATTGGTTATTCAGTGCCCCAGTGGTGTTCAGGTCCCATAACACAGAGGTCCATCGATCAAAACCTTTTTCTGCTATCCAGTTGGTTTTTAGCTATGATGTGTATTCAGGGATCATTAGCCTAAACCTTTTTTTCATGAGCAGGTCTCAGTTCTTTCAATGCTGAATATTTTTCACTGCTTCTGTCAGTTCATGTAGTTCATATTGATTATACAGTGTCCTAGTGGCCTAAAAAGGCACCAACCTCCTAACCCAGGGATAGTGTCCAATCTGGGTTTTCTGAAAGCAGAGTGGCCCAGCGGTAGTGTGCTGGGCCCATAACCCAGAGGTTGATGGATTGAAACCATCCTCTGCTATCCAGTTGGTTTATAGCTTTGAAGTGTATTCAGGGATTATTAGCCTAAACCTTTATTTCAAGAGCAGGTCTCAGTTCTTTCAATGCTGAATATTTTTCATTGCTTCCTTTCAGTTCATGTAGTTCATATTGATTATACAGTGCCCCAGTGGCCAAAAAAGGCACCAACCTCCTAAACCAGGGATGGTGTCCAATCTGGGTTTTCTGAAAGCAGAGTGGCGCAGCGGTAGCGTGCTGGGCCCATAACCCAGAGGTCGATGGATTGAAACCATCCTCTGCTATCCAGTTGGTTTTTAGCTTTGAAGTGTATTCAGGGATTATTAGCCTAAACCTTTATTTCAGGACAAGTTTCTCAGTTCCTTCAATGCTGAATTTTTTCACTGCTTCTGTCAGTTCATGTAGTTCATATTGGTTATTCAGTGCCCCAGTGGTGTTCAGGTCCCAAAACACAGAGGTCCATCGATCAAAACCTTTTTCTGCTATCCAGTTGGTTTTTAGCTATGATGTGTATTCAGGGATTATTAGCCTAAACCTTTATTTCAAGAGCAGGTCTCAGTTCTTTCAATGCTGAATATTTTTCAATGCTTCCTTTCAGTTCATGTAGTTCATATTGATTATACAGTGTCCCAGTGGCCTAAAAAGGTACCAACCTCCTAACCCAGGGATGTTGTCCAATCTGGGTTTTCTGAAAGCAGAGTGGCGCAGCGGTAGCGTGCTGGGCCCATAACCCAGAGTTCGATGGATCGAAACCATCCTCTGCTATCCAGTTGGTTTTTAGCTTTGAAGTGTATTCAGGGATTATTAGCCTAAACCTTTTTTTCATGAGCAGGTCTCAGTACTTTCAATGCTGAATATTTTTCACTGCTTCTGTCAGTTCATGTAGTTCATATTGATTATACAGTGCCCCAGTGGCCAAAAAAGGCACCAACCTCCTAAACCAGGGATGGTGTCCAATCTGGGTTTTCTGAAAGCAGAGTGGCGCAGCGGTAGCGTGCTAGGCCCATAACCCAGAGGTCGATGGATTGAAGCTATCCAGTTGGTTTTTAGCTTTGAAGTGTATTCAGGGATTATTAGCCTAAACCTTTATTTCAGGACAAGTTTCTCAGTTTCTTCAATGCTGAATTTGTTTCACTGCTTCTGTCAGTTCATGTAGTTCATATTGGTTATTCAGTGCCCCAGTGGTGTTCAGGTCCCATAACACAGAGGTCCATCGATCAAAACCTTTTTCTGCTATCCAGTTGGTTTTTAGCTATGATGTGTATTCAGGGATTATTAGGCTAAACCTTTTTTTCATGAGCAGGTCTCAGTTCTTTCAATGCTGAATATTTTTCACTGCTTCTGTCAGTTCATGTAGTTCATATTGATTATACAGTGCCCCAGTGGCCTAAAAAGGCTCCAACCTCCTAAACCAGGGATGGCGCAGCGGTAGCGTGCTGGGCCCATAACCCAGAGGTCGATGGATCGAAACCATCCTCTGCTAGCCAGTTGGTTTTTAGCTTTAAAGTGTATTCAGGGATTATTAGCCTAAACCTTTTTTTCATGAGCAGGTCTCAGTTCTTTCAATGCTGAATATTTTTCACTGCTTCTGTCAGTTCATGTAGTTCATATTGATTATACAGTGTCCCAGTGGCCTATAAAGGCACCAACCTCCTAAGTCGGGGATAGTGTCCAATCTGAATTTTCTGAAAGCAGGGTGGCGCAGCGGTAGCGTGCTGGGCCCATAACCCAGAGTTCGATGGGTCGAAACCATCCTCTGCTATCCAGTTGGTTTTTAGCTTTGAAGTGTATTCAGGGATTATTAGCCTAAACCTTTTTTTCATGAGCAGGTCTCAGTACTTTCATTGCTGAATATTTTTCACTGCTTCTGTCAGTTCATGTAGTTCATATTGATTATACAGTGCCCCAGTGGCCAAAAAAGGCACCAACCTCCTAAACCAGGGATGGTGTCCAATCTGGGTTTTCTGAAAGCAGAGTGGCGCAGCGGTAGCGTGCTAGGCCCATAACCCAGAGGTCGATGGATTGAAGCTATCCAGTTGGTTTTTAGCTTTGAAGTGTATTCAGGGATTATTAGCCTAAACCTTTATTTCAGGACAAGTTTCTCAGTTTCTTCAATGCTGAATTTGTTTCACTGCTTCTGTCAGTTCATGTAGTTCATATTGGTTATTCAGTGCCCCAGTGGTGTTCAGGTCCCATAACACAGAGGTCCATCGATCAAAACCTTTTTCTGCTATCCAGTTGGTTTTTAGCTATGATGTGTATTCAGGGATTATTAGGCTAAACCTTTTTTTCATGAGCAGGTCTCAGTTCTTTCAATGCTGAATATTTTTCACTGCTTCTGTCAGTTCATGTAGTTCATATTGATTATACAGTGCCCCAGTGGCCTAAAAAGGCTCCAACCTCCCAAACCAGGGATGGCGCAGCGGTAGCGTGCTGGGCCCATAACCCAGAGGTCGATGGATCGAAACCATCCTCTGCTAGCCAGTTGGTTTTTAGCTTTAAAGTGTATTCAGGGATTATTAGCCTAAACCTTTTTTTCATGAGCAGGTCTCAGTTCTTTCAATGCTGAATATTTTTCACTGCTTCTGTCAGTTCATGTAGTTCATATTGATTATACAGTGTCCCAGTGGCCTATAAAGGCACCAACCTCCTAAGTCGGGGATAGTGTCCAATCTGCGTTTTCTGAAAGCAGGGTGGCGCAGCGGTAGCGTGCTGGGCCCATAACCCAGAGGTCGATGGATTGAAGCTATCCAGTTGTTTTTTAGCTTTGAAGTGTATTCAGGGATTATTAGCCTAAACCTTTATTTCAGGACAAGTTTCTCAGTTCTTTCAATGCTGAATTTGTTTCACTGCTTCTGTCAGTTCATGTAGTTCATATTGGTTATTCAGTGCCCCAGTGGTGTTCAGGTCCCATAACACAGAGGTCCATCGTTCAAAACCTTTCTCTGCTATCCAGTTGGTTTTTAGATATAAAGTGCAAACAGGGATAAAAATGCCTCAATTCATGGGCAGGTCTCAGTGCCGGTCCATGATTTAAAAAAATCTATGCTTCTGTATGTTCGTAAAGGTTGTTATAGGTAGGCAGTGCCCCAGTGGCCTAATGGATAAGGCACTGGACTCCTAAGCCAGGGATTGTGGGTTCAAGTCCCATCTGGGTTGGCAGAAAGAAGAATGATACAGTGGAAGTGTTCTAGGCCCAGAAGTTGATGGATTGAAACAGTCCTCTGCTGTTCATTTGTTTTTTATCTATGAAGTGTATTCAGGGATTATTAGCCTAAACCTTTATTTCAAGAGCAGGTCTCAGTTCTTTCAATGCTGAATATTTTTCATTGCTTCCTTTCAGTTCATGTAGTTCATATTGATTACACAGTGCCCCAGTGGCCTAAAAAGGCTCCAAACTCCTAAACCAGGGATGGTGTCCAATCTGGGTTTTCTGAAAGCAGAGTGGCGCAGCGGTAGCGTGCTGGGCCCATAACCCAGAGGTCGATGGATCGAAACCATCCTCTGCTAGCCAGTTGGTTTTTAGCTTTAAAGTGTATTCAGGGATTATTAGCCTAAACCTTTTTTTCATGAGCAGGTCTCAGTTTTTTCAATGCTGAATATTTTTCACTGCTTCTGTCAGTTCATGTAGTTCATATTGATTATACAGTGTCCCAGTGGCCTAAAAAGGCACCATCCTCCTAAACCAAGGATGGTGTCCAATCTGGGTTTTCTGAAAGCAGAGTGGCGCAGCGGTAGCGTGCTGGGCCCATAACCCAGAGGTCGATGGATTGAAACCATCCTCTGCTATCCAGTTGGTTTTTAGCTTTGAAGTGTATTCAGGGATTATTAGCCTAAACCTTTATTTCAGGACAAGTTTCTCAGTTCCTTCAATGCTGAATTTGTTTCACTGCTTCTATAAGTTCATGTAATTCATATTGGTTATTCAGTGCCCCAGTGGTGTTCAGGTCCCATAACACAGAGGTCCATCGATCAAAACCTTTTTCTGCTATCCAGTTGGTTTTTAGCTATGATGTGTATTCAGGGATTATTAGCCTAAACCTTTATTTCAAGAGCAGGTCTCAGTTCTTTCAATGCTGAATATTTTTCATTGCTTCCTTTCAGTTCATGTAGTTCATATTGATTATACAGTGCCCCAGTGGCCTAAAAAGGCTCCAACCTCCTAAACCAGGGATGGTGTCCAATCTGGGTTTTCTGAAAGCAGAGTGGCGCAGCGGTAGCGTGCTGGGCCCATAACCCAGAGGTCAATGGATCGAAACCATCCTCTGCTAGCCAGTTGGTTTTTAGCTTTAAAGTGTATTCAGGGATTATTAGCCTAAACCTTTTTTTCATGAGCAGGTCTCAGTTCTTTCAATGCTGAATATTTTTCACTGCTTCTGTCAGTTCATGTAGTTCATATTGATTATACAGTGTCCCAGTGGCCTATAAAGGCACCAACCTCCTAAGTCGGGGATAGTGTCCAATCTGCGTATTCTGAAAGCAGGGTGGCGCAGCGGTAGCGTGCTGAGCCCATAACCCAGAGGTCAATGGATCGAAACCATCCTCTGCTATCCAGTTGGTTTTTAGCTTTGAAGTGTATTCAGGGATTATTAGCCTAAACCTTTATTTCAGGACAAGTTTCTCAGTTCTTTCAATGCTGAATTTGTTTCACTGGTTCTGTCAGTTCATGTAGTTCACATTGGTTATTCAGTGCCCCAGTGGTGTTCAGGTCCCATAACACAGAGGTCCATCGTTCAAAACCTTTCTCTGCTATCCAGTTGGTTTTTAGATATAAAGTGCAAACAGGGATAAAAATGCCTCAATTCATGGGCAGGTCTCAGTGCCGGTCCATGATTTTAAAAAATCTATGCTTCTGTATGTTCGTAAAGGTTGTTATGGGTAGGCAGTGCCCCAGTGGCCTAATGGATAAGGCACTGGCCTCCTAAGCCAGGGATTGTGGGTTCAAGTCCCATCTGGGTTGGCAGAAAGAAGAATGATGCAGTGGAAGTGTTCTAGGCCCAGAAGTTGATGGATTGAAACAATCCTCTGCTGTTCATTTGTTTTTTATCTATGAAGTGTATTCAGGGATTATTAGCCTAAACCTTTATTTCAAGAGCAGGTCTCAGTTCTTTCAATGCTGAATATTTTTCAATGCTTCCTTTCAGTTCATGTAGTTCATATTGATTATACAGTGTCCCAGTTGCCTAAAAAGGCACCAACCTCCTATACCAGGGATGGTGTCCAATCAGGGTTTTCTGAAAGCAGAGTGGCGCAGCGGTAGCGTGCTGGGCCCATAACCCAGAGGTCGATGGCTTGAAACCATCCTCTGCTATCCAGTTGGTTTTTAGCTTTGAAGTGTATTCAGGGATTATTAGCCTAAACCTTTATTTCTGGACAAGTTTCTCAGTTCTTTCAATGCTGAATTTTTTCACTGCTTCTGTCAGTTCATGTAGTTCATATTGGTTATTCAGTGCCCCAGTGGTGTTCAGGTCCCATAACACAGAGGTCCATCGATCAAAACCTTTTTCTGCTATCCAGTTGGTTTTTAGCTATGATGTGTATTCAGGGATTATTAGCCTAAACCTTTATTTCAAGAGCAGGTCTCAGTTCTTTCAATGCTGAATATTTTTCATTGCTTCCTTTCAGTTCATGTAGTTCATATTGATTATACAGTGCCCCAGTGGCCTAAAAAGGCTCCAACCTCCTAAACCAGGGATGGTGTCCAATCTGGGTTTTCTGAAAGCAGAGTGGCGCAGCGGTAGCGTGCTGGGCCCATAACCCAGAGGTCAATGGATCGAAACCATCCTCTGCTAGCCAGTTGGTTTTTAGCTTTAAAGTGTATTCAGGGATTATTAGCCTAAACCTTTTTTTCATGAGCAGGTCTCAGTTCTTTCAATGCTGAATATTTTTCACTGCTTCTGTCAGTTCATGTAGTTCATATTGATTATACAGTGTCCCAGTGGCCTATAAAGGCACCAACCTCCTAAGTCGGGGATAGTGTCCAATCTGCGTATTCTGAAAGCAGGGTGGCGCAGCGGTAGCGTGCTGAGCCCATAACCCAGAGGTCAATGGATCGAAACCATCCTCTGCTATCCAGTTGGTTTTTAGCTTTGAAGTGTATTCAGGGATTATTAGCCTAAACCTTTATTTCAGGACAAGTTTCTCAGTTCTTTCAATGCTGAATTTGTTTCACTGGTTCTGTCAGTTCATGTAGTTCACATTGGTTATTCAGTGCCCCAGTGGTGTTCAGGTCCCATAACACAGAGGTCCATCGTTCAAAACCTTTCTCTGCTATCCAGTTGGTTTTTAGATATAAAGTGCAAACAGGGATAAAAATGCCTCAATTCATGGGCAGGTCTCAGTGCCGGTCCATGATTTTAAAAAATCTATGCTTCTGTATGTTCGTAAAGGTTGTTATGGGTAGGCAGTGCCCCAGTGGCCTAATGGATAAGGCACTGGCCTCCTAAGCCAGGGATTGTGGGTTCAAGTCCCATCTGGGTTGGCAGAAAGAAGAATGATGCAGTGGAAGTGTTCTAGGCCCAGAAGTTGATGGATTGAAACAATCCTCTGCTGTTCATTTGTTTTTTATCTATGAAGTGTATTCAGGGATTATTAGCCTAAACCTTTATTTCAAGAGCAGGTCTCAGTTCTTTCAATGCTGAATATTTTTCAATGCTTCCTTTCAGTTCATGTAGTTCATATTGATTATACAGTGTCCCAGTGGCCTAAAAAGGCACCAACCTCCTAAACCAGGGATGGTGTCCAATCTCGGTTTTCTGAAAGCAGAGTGGCGCAGCGGTAGCGTGCTGGGCCCATAACCCAGAGGTCGATGGATTGAAACCATCCTCTGCTATCCTGTTGGTTTTTAGCTTTGAAGTGTATTCAGGGATTATTAGCCTAAACCTTTATTTCAGGACAAGTTTCTCAGTTCCTTCAATGCTGAATTTGTTTCACTGCTTCTATAAGTTCATGTAATTCATATTGGTTATTCAGTGCCCCAGTGGTGTTCAGGTCCCATAACACAGAGGTCCATCGATCAAAACCTTTTTCTGCTATCCAGTTGGTTTTTAGCTATGATGTGTATTCAGGGATTATTAGCCTAAACCTTTATTTCAAGAGCAGGTCTCAGTTCTTTCAATGCTGAATATTTTTCATTGCTTCCTTTCAGTTCATGTAGTTCATATTGATTATACAGTGCCCCAGTGGCCAAAAAAGGCTCCAACCTCCTAAACCAGGGATGGTGTCCAATCTGGGTTTTCTGAAAGCAGAGTGGCGCAGCGGTAGCGTGCTGGGCCCATAACCCAGAGGTCAATGGATCGAAACCATCCTCTGCTAGCCAGTTGGTTTTTAGCTTTAAAGTGTATTCAGGGATTATTAGCCTAAACCTTTTTTTCATGAGCAGGTCTCAGTTCTTTCAATGCTGAATATTTTTCAATGCTTCCTTTCAGTTCATGTAGTTCATATTGATTATACAGTGTCCCAGTTGCCTAAAAAGGCACCAACCTCCTATACCAGGGATGGTGTCCAATCAGGGTTTTCTGAAAGCAGAGTGGCGCAGCGGTAGCGTGCTGGGCCCATAACCCAGAGGTCGATGGCTTGAAACCATCCTCTGCTATCCAGTTGGTTTTTAGCTTTGAAGTGTATTCAGGGATTATTAGCCTAAACCTTTATTTCTGGACAAGTTTCTCAGTTCTTTCAATGCTGAATTTTTTCACTGCTTCTGTCAGTTCATGTAGTTCATATTGGTTATTCAGTGCCCCAGTGGTGTTCAGGTCCCATAACACAGAGGTCCATCGATCAAAACCTTTTTCTGCTATCCAGTTGGTTTTTAGCTATGATGTGTATTCAGGGATTATTAGCCTAAACCTTTATTTCAAGAGCAGGTCTCAGTTCTTTCAATGCTGAATATTTTTCATTGCTTCCTTTCAGTTCATGTAGTTCATATTGATTATACAGTGCCCCAGTGGCCTAAAAAGGCTCCAACCTCCTAAACCAGGGATGGTGTCCAATCTGGGTTTTCTGAAAGCAGAGTGGCGCAGCGGTAGCGTGCTGGGCCCATAACCCAGAGGTCAATGGATCGAAACCATCCTCTGCTAGCCAGTTGGTTTTTAGCTTTAAAGTGTATTCAGGGATTATTAGCCTAAACCTTTTTTTCATGAGC
This sequence comes from Thymallus thymallus, assembly GCA_023634145.1. Classification (NCBI taxonomy): domain Eukaryota; kingdom Metazoa; phylum Chordata; class Actinopteri; order Salmoniformes; family Salmonidae; genus Thymallus; species Thymallus thymallus. The sequence goes on from CM042422.1 coordinate 1,451,140, forward strand.
AGGTCTCAGTTCTTTCAATGCTGAATATTTTTCACTGCTTCTGTCAGTTCATGTAGTTCATATTGATTATACAGTGTCCCAGTGGCCTATAAAGGCACCAACCTCCTAAGTCGGGGATAGTGTCCAATCTGCGTATTCTGAAAGCAGGGTGGCGCAGCGGTAGCGTGCTGAGCCCATAACCCAGAGGTCAATGGATCGAAACCATCCTCTGCTATCCAGTTGGTTTTTAGCTTTGAAGTGTATTCAGGGATTATTAGCCTAAACCTTTATTTCAGGACAAGTTTCTCAGTTCTTTCAATGCTGAATTTGTTTCACTGGTTCTGTCAGTTCATGTAGTTCACATTGGTTATTCAGTGCCCCAGTGGTGTTCAGGTCCCATAACACAGAGGTCCATCGTTCAAAACCTTTCTCTGCTATCCAGTTGGTTTTTAGATATAAAGTGCAAACAGGGATAAAAATGCCTCAATTCATGGGCAGGTCTCAGTGCCGGTCCATGATTTTAAAAAATCTATGCTTCTGTATGTTCGTAAAGGTTGTTATGGGTAGGCAGTGCCCCAGTGGCCTAATGGATAAGGCACTGGCCTCCTAAGCCAGGGATTGTGGGTTCAAGTCCCATCTGGGTTGGCAGAAAGAAGAATGATGCAGTGGAAGTGTTCTAGGCCCAGAAGTTGATGGATTGAAACAATCCTCTGCTGTTCATTTGTTTTTTATCTATGAAGTGTATTCAGGGATTATTAGCCTAAACCTTTATTTCAAGAGCAGGTCTCAGTTCTTTCAATGCTGAATATTTTTCAATGCTTCCTTTCAGTTCATGTAGTTCATATTGATTATACAGTGTCCCAGTGGCCTAAAAAGGCACCAACCTCCTAAACCAGGGATGGTGTCCAATCTCGGTTTTCTGAAAGCAGAGTGGCGCAGCGGTAGCGTGCTGGGCCCATAACCCAGAGGTCGATGGATTGAAACCATCCTCTGCTATCCTGTTGGTTTTTAGCTTTGAAGTGTATTCAGGGATTATTAGCCTAAACCTTTATTTCAGGACAAGTTTCTCAGTTCCTTCAATGCTGAATTTGTTTCACTGCTTCTATAAGTTCATGTAATTCATATTGGTTATTCAGTGCCCCAGTGGTGTTCAGGTCCCATAACACAGAGGTCCATCGATCAAAACCTTTTTCTGCTATCCAGTTGGTTTTTAGCTATGATGTGTATTCAGGGATTATTAGCCTAAACCTTTATTTCAAGAGCAGGTCTCAGTTCTTTCAATGCTGAATATTTTTCATTGCTTCCTTTCAGTTCATGTAGTTCATATTGATTATACAGTGCCCCAGTGGCCAAAAAAGGCTCCAACCTCCTAAACCAGGGATGGTGTCCAATCTGGGTTTTCTGAAAGCAGAGTGGCGCAGCGGTAGCGTGCTGGGCCCATAACCCAGAGGTCAATGGATCGAAACCATCCTCTGCTAGCCAGTTGGTTTTTAGCTTTAAAGTGTATTCAGGGATTATTAGCCTAAACCTTTTTTTCATGAGCAGGTCTCAGTTCTTTCAATGCTGAATATTTTTCACTGCTTCTGTCAGTTCATGTAGTTCATATTGATTATACAGTGTCCCAGTGGCCTATAAAGGCACCAACCTCCTAAGTCGGGGATAGTGTCCAATCTGCGTATTCTGAAAGCAGGGTGGCGCAGCGGTAGCGTGCTGAGCCCATAACCCAGAGGTCAATGGATCGAAACCATCCTCTGCTATCCAGTTGGTTTTTAGCTTTGAAGTGTATTCAGGGATTATTAGCCTAAACCTTTATTTCAGGACAAGTTTCTCAGTTCTTTCAATGCTGAATTTGTTTCACTGGTTCTGTCAGTTCATGTAGTTCACATTGGTTATTCAGTGCCCCAGTGGTGTTCAGGTCCCATAACACAGAGGTCCATCGTTCAAAACCTTTCTCTGCTATCCAGTTGGTTTTTAGATATAAAGTGCAAACAGGGATAAAAATGCCTCAATTCATGGGCAGGTCTCAGTGCCGGTCCATGATTTTAAAAAATCTATGCTTCTGTATGTTCGTAAAGGTTGTTATGGGTAGGCAGTGCCCCAGTGGCCTAATGGATAAGGCACTGGCCTCCTAAGCCAGGGATTGTGGGTTCAAGTCCCATCTGGGTTGGCAGAAAGAAGAATGATGCAGTGGAAGTGTTCTAGGCCCAGAAGTTGATGGATTGAAACAATCCTCTGCTGTTCATTTGTTTTTTATCTATGAAGTGTATTCAGGGATTATTAGCCTAAACCTTTATTTCAAGAGCAGGTCTCAGTTCTTTCAATGCTGAATATTTTTCAATGCTTCCTTTCAGTTCATGTAGTTCATATTGATTATACAGTGTCCCAGTTGCCTAAAAAGGCACCAACCTCCTATACCAGGGATGGTGTCCAATCAGGGTTTTCTGAAAGCAGAGTGGCGCAGCGGTAGCGTGCTGGGCCCATAACCCAGAGGTCGATGGCTTGAAACCATCCTCTGCTATCCAGTTGGTTTTTAGCTTTGAAGTGTATTCAGGGATTATTAGCCTAAACCTTTATTTCTGGACAAGTTTCTCAGTTCTTTCAATGCTGAATTTTTTCACTGCTTCTGTCAGTTCATGTAGTTCATATTGGTTATTCAGTGCCCCAGTGGTGTTCAGGTCCCATAACACAGAGGTCCATCGATCAAAACCTTTTTCTGCTATCCAGTTGGTTTTTAGCTATGATGTGTATTCAGGGATTATTAGCCTAAACCTTTATTTCAAGAGCAGGTCTCAGTTCTTTCAATGCTGAATATTTTTCATTGCTTCCTTTCAGTTCATGTAGTTCATATTGATTATACAGTGCCCCAGTGGCCTAAAAAGGCTCCAACCTCCTAAACCAGGGATGGTGTCCAATCTGGGTTTTCTGAAAGCAGAGTGGAGCAGCGGTAGCGTGCTGGGCCCATAACCCAGAGGTCGATGGATCGAAACCATCCTCTGCTAGCCAGTTGGTTTTTAGCTTTAAAGTGTATTCAGGGATTATTAGCCTAAACCTTTTTTTCATGAGCAGGTCTCAGTTCTTTCAATGCTGAATATTTTTCACTGCTTCTGTCAGTTCATGTAGTTCATATTGATTATACAGTGTCCCAGTGGCCTATAAAGGCACCAACCTCCTAAGTCGGGGATAGTGTCCAATCTGCGTTTTCTGAAAGCAGGGTGGCGCAGCGGTAGCGTGCTGTGCCCATAACCCAGAGGTCAATGGATCGAAACCATCCTCTGCTATCCAGTTGGTTTTTAGCTTTGAAGTGTATTCAGGGATTATTAGCCTAAACCTTTATTTCACGACAAGTTTCTCAGTTCTTTCAATGCTGAATTTGTTTCACTGCTTCTGTCAGTTCATGTAGTTCATATTGGTTATTCAGTGCCCCAGTGGTGTTCAGGTCCCATAACACAGAGGTCCATCGTTCAAAACCTTTCTCTGCTATCCAGTTGGTTTTTAGATATAAAGTGCAAACAGGGATAAAAATGCCTCAATTCATGGGCAGGTCTCAGTGCCGGTCCATGATTTAAAAAAATCTATGCTTCTGTATGTTCGTAAAGGTTGTTATGGGTAGGCAGTGCCCCAGTGGCCTAATGGATAAGGCACTGGCCTCCTAAGCCAGGGATTGTGGGTTCAAGTCCCATCTGGGTTGGCAGAAAGAAGAATGATGCAGTGGAAGTGTTCTAGGCCCAGAAGTTGATGGATTGAAACAATCCTCTGCTGTTCATTTGTTTTTTATCTATGAAGTGTATTCAGGGATTATTAGCCTAAACCTTTATTTCAAGAGCAGGTCTCAGTTCTTTCAATGCTGAATATTTTTCAATGCTTCCTTTCAGTTCATGTAGTTCATATTGATTATACAGTGTCCCAGTTGCCTAAAAAGGCACCAACCTCCTATACCAGGGATGGTGTCCAATCAGGGTTTTCTGAAAGCAGAGTGGCGCAGCGGTAGCGTGCTGGGCCCATAACCCAGAGGTCGATGGCTTGAAACCATCCTCTGCTATCCAGTTGGTTTTTAGCTTTGAAGTGTATTCAGGGATTATTAGCCTAAACCTTTATTTCTGGACAAGTTTCTCAGTTCTTTCAATGCTGAATTTTTTCACTGCTTCTGTCAGTTCATGTAGTTCATATTGGTTATTCAGTGCCCCAGTGGTGTTCAGGTCCCATAACACAGAGGTCCATCGATCAAAACCTTTTTCTGCTATCCAGTTGGTTTTTAGCTATGATGTGTATTCAGGGATTATTAGCCTAAACCTTTATTTCAAGAGCAGGTCTCAGTTCTTTCAATGCTGAATATTTTTCATTGCTTCCTTTCAGTTCATGTAGTTCATATTGATTATACAGTGCCCCAGTGGCCTAAAAAGGCACCAACCTCCTAAACCAGGGATGGTGTCCAATCTGGGTTTTCTGAAAGCAGAGTGGCGCAGCGGTAGCGTTCTGGGCCCATAACCCAGAGGTCGATGGATTGAAACCATCCTCTGCTATCCAGTTGGTTTTTAGCTTTGAAGTGTATTCAGGGATTATTAGCCTAAACCTTTATTTCAGGACAAGTTTCTCAGTTCCTTCAATGCTGAATTTGTTTCACTGCTTCTGTAAGTTCATGTAATTCATATTGGTTATTCAGTGCCCCAGTGGTGTTCAGGTCCCATAACACAGAGGTCCATCGATCAAAACCTTTTTCTGCTATCCAGTTGGTTTTTAGCTATGATGTGTATTCAGGGATTATTAGCCTAAACCTTTATTTCAAGAGCAGGTCTCAGTTCTTTCAATGCTGAATATTTTTCATTGCTTCCTTTCAGTTCATGTAGTTCATATTGATTATACAGTGCCCCAGTGGCCTAAAAAGGCTCCAACCTCCTAAACCAGGGATGGTGTCCAATCTGGGTTTTCTGAAAGCAGAGTGGCGCAGCGGTAGCGTGCTGGGCCCATAACCCAGAGGTCGATGGATCGAAACCATCCTCTGCTAGCCAGTTGGTTTTTAGCTTTAAAGTGTATTCAGGGATTATGAGCCTAAACCTTTTTTTCATGAGCAGGTCTCAGTTCTTTCAATGCTGAATTTTTTCACTGCTTCTGTCAGTTCATGTAGTTCATATTGATTATACAGTGTCCCAGTGGCCTAAAAAGGCACCAACCTCCTAAACCAGGGATGGTGTCCAATCTGGGTTTTCAGAAAGCAGAGTGGCGCAGCGGTAGCGTGCTGGGCCCATAACCCAGAGGTCGATGGATCGAAACCATCCTCTGCTAGCCAGTTGGTTTTTAGCTTTAAAGTGTATTCAGGGATTATTAGCCTAAACCTTTTTTTCATGAGCAGGTCTCAGTTCTTTCAATGCTGAATATTTTTCACTGCTTCTGTCAGTTCATGTAGTTCATATTGATTATACAGTTTCCCAGTGGCCTATAAAGGCACCAACCTCCTAAGTCGGGGATAGTGTCCAATCTGCGTTTTCTGAAAGCAGGGTGGCGCAGCGGTAGTGTGCTGGGCCCATAACCCAGAGGTCAATGGATCGAAACCATCCTCTGCTATCCAGTTGGTTTTTAGCTTTGAAGTGTATTCAGGGATTATTAGCCTAAACCTTTATTTCAGGACATGTTTCTCAGTTCTTTCAATGCTGAATTTGTTTCACTGGTTCTGTCAGTTCATGTAGTTCACATTGGTTATTCAGTGCCCCAGTGGTGTTCAGGTCCCATAACACAGAGGTCCATCGTTCAAAACCTTTCTCTGCTATCCAGTTGGTTTTTAGATATAAAGTGCAAACAGGGATAAAAATGCCTCAATTCATGGGCAGGTCTCAGTGCCGGTCCATGATTTAAAAAAATCTATGCTTCTGTATGTTCGTAAAGGTTGTTATGGGTAGGCAGTGCCCCAGTGGCCTAATGGATAAGGCACTGGCCTCCTAAGCCAGGGATTGTGGGTTCAAGTCCCATCTGGGGTGGCAGAAAGAAGAATGATGCAGTGGAAGTGTTCTAGGCCCAGAAGTTGATGGATTGAAACAATCCTCTGCTGTTCATTTGTTTTTTTATCTATGAAGTGTATTCAGGGATTATTAGCCTAAACCTTTATTTCAAGAGCAGGTCTCAGTTCTTTCAATGCTGAATATTTTTCAATGATTCCTTTCAGTTCATGTAGTTCATATTGATTATACAGTGTCCCAGTTGCCTAAAAAGGCACCAACCTCCTATACCAGGGATGGTGTCCAATCAGGGTTTTCTGAAAGCAGAGTGGCGCAGCGGTAGCGTGCTGGGCCCATAACCCAGAGGTCGATGGATTGAAACCATCCTCTGCTATCCAGTTGGTTTTTATCTATGAAGTGTATTCAGGGATTATTAGCCTAAACCTTTATTTCAAGAGCAGGTCTCAGTTCTTTCAATGCTGAATATTTTTCAATGCTTCCTTTCAGTTCATGTAGTTCATATTGATTATACAGTGTCCCAGTGGCCTAAAAAGGCACCAACCTCCTAAACCAGGGATGGTGTCCAATCTCGGTTTTCTGAAAGCAGAGTGGCGCAGCGGTAGCGTGCTGGGCCCATAACCCAGAGGTCGATGGATTGAAACCATCCTCTGCTATCCAGTTGGTTTTTAGCTTTGAAGTGTATTCAGGGATTATTAGCCTAAACCTTTATTTCAGGACAAGTTTCTCAGTTCCTTCAATGCTGAATTTGTTTCACTGCTTCTGTAAGTTCATGTAATTCATATTGGTTATTCAGTGCCCCAGTGGTGTTCAGGTCCCATAACACAGAGGTCCATCGATCAAAACCTTTTTCTGCTATCCAGTTGGTTTTTAGCTATGATGTGTATTCAGGGATTATTAGCCTAAACCTTTATTTCAAGAGCAGGTCTCAGTTCTTTCAATGCTGAATATTTTTCATTGCTTCCTTTCAGTTCATGTAGTTCATATTGATTATACAGTGCCCCAGTGGCCTAAAAAGGCTTCAACCTCCTAAACCAGGGATGGTGTCCAATCTGGGTTTTCTGAAAGCAGAGTGGCGCAGCGGTAGCGTGCTGGGCCCATAACCCAGAGGTCGATGGATCGAAACCATCCTCTGCTAGCCAGTTGGTTTTTAGCTTTAAAGTGTATTCAGGGATTATGAGCCTAAACCTTTTTTTCATGAGCAGGTCTCAGTTCTTTCAATGCTGAATTTTTTCACTGCTTCTGTCAGTTCATGTAGTTCATATTGATTATACAGTGTCCCAGTGGCCTAAAAAGGCACCAACCTCCTAAACCAGGGATGGTGTCCAATCTGGGTTTTCTGAAAGCAGAGTGGCGCAGCGGTAGCGTGCTGGGCCCATAACCCAGAGGTCGATGGATCGAAACCATCCTCTGCTAGCCAGTTGGTTTTTAGCTTTAAAGTGTATTCAGGGATTATTAGCCTAAACCTTTTTTTCATGAGCAGGTCTCAGTTCTTTCAATGCTGAATATTTTTCACTGCTTCTGTCAGTTCATGTAGTTCATATTGATTATACAGTGTCCCAGTGGCCTATAAAGGCACCAACCTCCTAAGTCGGGGATAGTGTCCAATCTGCGTTTTCTGAAAGCAGGGTGGCGCAGCGGTAGCGTGCTGGGCCCATAACCCAGAGGTCAATGGATCGAAACCATCCTCTGCTATCCAGTTGGTTTTTAGCTTTGAAGTGTATTCAGGGATTATTAGCCTAAACCTTTATTTCAGGACAAGTTTCTCAGTTCTTTCAATGCTGAATTTGTTTCACTGGTTCTGTCAGTTCATGTAGTTCACATTGGTTATTCAGTGCCCCAGTGGTGTTCAGGTCCCATAACACAGAGGTCCATCGTTCAAAACCTTTCTCTGCTATCCAGTTGGTTTTTAGATATAAAGTGCAAACAGGGATAAAAATGCCTCAATTCATGGGCAGGTCTCAGTGCCGGTCCATGATTTTAAAAAATCTATGCTTCTGTATGTTCGTAAAGGTTGTTATGGGTAGGCAGTGCCCCAGTGGCCTAATGGATAAGGCACTGGCCTCCTAAGCCAGGGATTGTGGGTTCAAGTCCCATCTGGGGTGGCAGAAAGAAGAATGATGCAGTGGAAGTGTTCTAGGCCCAGAAGTTGATGGATTGAAACAATCCTCTGCTGTTCATTTGTTTTTTATCTATGAAGTGTATTCAGGGATTATTAGCCTAAACCTTTATTTCAAGAGCAGGTCTCAGTTCTTTCAATGCTGAATATTTTTCAATGCTTCCTTTCAGTTCATGTAGTTCATATTGATTATACAGTGTCCCAGTGGCCTAAAAAGGCACCAACCTCCTAAACCAGGGATGGTGTCCAATCTCGGTTTTCTGAAAGCAGAGTGGCGCAGCGGTAGCGTTCTGGGCCCATAACCCAGAGGTCGATGGATTGAAACCATCCTCTGCTAATCAGTTGGTTTTTAGCTTTGAAGTGTATTCAGGGATTATTAGCCTAAACCTTTATTTCAGGACAAGTTTCTCAGTTCCTTCAATGCTGAATTTGTTTCACTGCTTCTGTAAGTTCATGTAATTCATATTGGTTATTCAGTGCCCCAGTGGTGTTCAGGTCCCATAACACAGAGGTCCATCGATCAAAACCTTTTTCTGCTATCCAGTTGGTTTTTAGCTATGATGTGTATTCAGGGATTATTAGCCTAAACCTTTATTTCAAGAGCAGGTCTCAGTTCTTTCAATGCTGAATATTTTTCATTGCTTCCTTTCAGTTCATGTAGTTCATATTGATTATACAGTGCCCCAGTGGCCTAAAAAGGCTCCAACCTCCTAAACCAGGGATGGTGTCCAATCTGGGTTTTCTGAAAGCAGAGTGGCGCAGCGGTAGCGTGCTGGGCCCATAACCCAGAGGTCGATGGATCGAAACCATCCTCTGCTAGCCAGTTGGTTTTTAGCTTTAAAGTGTATTCAGGGATTATGAGCCTAAACCTTTTTTTCATGAGCAGGTCTCAGTTCTTTCAATGCTGAATTTTTTCACTGCTTCTGTCAGTTCATGTAGTTCATATTGATTATACAGTGTCCCAGTGGCCTAAAAAGGCACCAACCTCCTAAACCAGGGATGGTGTCCAATCTGGGTTTTCTGAAAGCAGAGTGGCGCAGCGGTAGCGTGCTGGGCCCATAACCCAGAGGTCGATGGATCGAAACCATCCTCTGCTAGCCAGTTGGTTTTTAGCTTTAAAGTGTATTCAGGGATTATTAGCCTAAACCTTTTTTTCATGAGCAGGTCTCAGTTCTTTCAATGCTGAATATTTTTCAATGCTTCCTTTCAGTTCATGTAGTTCATATTGATTATACAGTGTCCCAGTGGCCTAAAAAGGCACCAACCTCCTAAACCAGGGATGGTGTCCAATCTCAGTTTTCTGAAAGCAGAGTGGCGCAGCGGTAGCGTTCTGGGCCCATAACCCAGAGGTCGATGGATTGAAACCATCCTCTGCTATCCAGTTGGTTTTTAGCTTTGAAGTGTATTCAGGGATTATTAGCCTAAACCTTTATTTCAGGACAAGTTTCTCAGTTCCTTCAATGCTGAATTTGTTTCACTGCTTCTGTAAGTTCATGTAATTCATATTGGTTATTCAGTGCCCCAGTGGTGTTCAGGTCCCATAACACAGAGGTCCATCGATCAAAACCTTTTTCTGCTATCCAGTTGGTTTTTAGCTATGATGTGTATTCAGGGATTATTAGCCTAAACCTTTATTTCAAGAGCAGGTCTCAGTTCTTTCAATGCTGAATATTTTTCATTGCTTCCTTTCAGTTCATGTAGTTCATATTGATTATACAGTGCCCCAGTGGCCTAAAAAGGCTCCAACCTCCTAAATCAGGGATGGTGTCCAATCTGGGTTTTCTGAAAGCAGAGTGGCGCAGCGGTAGCGTGCTGGGCCCATAACCCAGAGGTCGATGGATCGAAACCATCCTCTGCTAGCCAGTTGGTTTTTAGCTTTAAAGTGTATTCAGGGATTATGAGCCTAAACCTTTTTTTCATGAGCAGGTCTCAGTTCTTTCAATGCTGAATTTTTTCACTGCTTCTGTCAGTTCATGTAGTTCATATTGATTATACAGTGTCCCAGTGGCCTAAAAAGGCACCAACCTCCTAAACCAGGGATGGTGTCCAATCTGGGTTTTCTGAAAGCAGAGTGGCGCAGCGGTAGCGTGCTGGGCCCATAACCCAGAGGTCGATGGATCGAAACCATCCTCTGCTAGCCAGTTGGTTTTTAGCTTTAAAGTGTATTCAGGGATTATTAGCCTAAACCTTTTTTTCATGAGCAGGTCTCAGTTCTTTCAATGCTGAATATTTTTCACTGCTTCTGTCAGTTCATGTAGTTCATATTGATTATACAGTGTCCCAGTGGCCTATAAAGGCACCAACCTCCTAAGTCGGGGATAGTGTCCAATCTGCGTTTTCTGAAAGCAGGGTGGCGCAGCGGTAGCGTGCTGGGCCCATAACCCAGAGGTCAATGGATCGAAACCATCCTCTGCTATCCAGTTGGTTTTTAGCTTTGAAGTGTATTCAGGGATTATTAGCCTAAACCTTTATTTCAGGACAAGTTTCTCAGTTCTTTCAATGCTGAATTTGTTTCACTGGTTCTGTCAGTTCATGTAGTTCACATTGGTTATTCAGTGCCCCAGTGGTGTTCAGGTCCCATAACACAGAGGTCCATCGTTCAAAACCTTTCTCTGCTATCCAGTTGGTTTTTAGATATAAAGTGCAAACAGGGATAAAAATGGCTCAATTCATGGGCAGGTCTCAGTGCCGGTCCATGATTTAAAAAAATCTATGCTTCTGTATGTTCGTAAAGGTTGTTATGGGTAGGCAGTGCCCCAGTGGCCTAATGGATAAGGCACTGGCCTCCTAAGCCAGGGATTGTGGGTTCAAGTCCCATCTGGGGTGGCAGAAAGAAGAATGATGCAGTGGAAGTGTTCTAGGCCCAGAAGTTGATGGATTGAAACAATCCTCTGCTGTTCATTTGTTTTTTATCTATGAAGTGTATTCAGGGATTATTAGCCTAAACCTTTATTTCAAGAGCAGGTCTCAGTTCTTTCAATGCTGAATATTTTTCAATGCTTCCTTTCAGTTCATGTAGTTCATATTGATTATACAGTGTCCCAGTTGCCTAAAAAGGCACCAACCTCCTATACCAGGGATGGTGTCCAATCAGGGTTTTCTGAAAGCAGAGTGGCGCAGCGGTAGCGTGCTGGGCCCATAACCCAGAGGTCGATGGATTGAAACCATCCTCTGCTATCCAGTTGGTTTTTATCTATGAAGTGTATTCAGGGATTATTAGCCTAAACCTTTATTTCAAGAGCAGGTCTCAGTTCTTTCAATGCTGAATATTTTTCAATGCTTCCTTTCAGTTCATGTAGTTCATATTGATTATACAGTGTCCCAGTGGCCTAAAAAGGCACCAACCTCCTAAACCAGGGATGGTGTCCAATCTCGGTTTTCTGAAAGCAGAGTGGCGCAGCGGTAGCGTGCTGGGCCCATAACCCAGAGGTCGATGGATTGAAACCATCCTCTGCTATCCAGTTGGTTTTTAGCTTTGAAGTGTATTCAGGGATTATTAGCCTAAACCTTTATTTCAGGACAAGTTTCTCAGTTCCTTCAATGCTGAATTTGTTTCACTGCTTCTGTAAGTTCATGTAATTCATATTGGTTATTCAGTGCCCCAGTGGTGTTCAGGTCCCATAACACAGAGGTCCATCGATCAAAACCTTTTTCTGCTATCCAGTTGGTTTTTAGCTATGATGTGTATTCAGGGATTATTAGCCTAAACCTTTATTTCAAGAGCAGGTCTCAGTTCTTTCAATGCTGAATATTTTTCATTGCTTCCTTTCAGTTCATGTAGTTCATATTGATTATACAGTGCCCCAGTGGCCTAAAAAGGCTTCAACCTCCTAAACCAGGGATGGTGTCCAATCTGGGTTTTCTGAAAGCAGAGTGGCGCAGCGGTAGCGTGCTGGGCCCATAACCCAGAGGTCGATGGATCGAAACCATCCTCTGCTAGCCAGTTGGTTTTTAGCTTTAAAGTGTATTCAGGGATTATGAGCCTAAACCTTTTTTTCATGAGCAGGTCTCAGTTCTTTCAATGCTGAATTTTTTCACTGCTTCTGTCAGTTCATGTAGTTCATATTGATTATACAGTGTCCCAGTGGCCTAAAAAGGCACCAACCTCCTAAACCAGGGATGGTGTCCAATCTGGGTTTTCTGAAAGCAGAGTGGCGCAGCGGTAGCGTGCTGGGCCCATAACCCAGAGGTCGATGGATCGAAACCATCCTCTGCTAGCCAGTTGGTTTTTAGCTTTAAAGTGTATTCAGGGATTATTAGCCTAAACCTTTTTTTCATGAGCAGGTCTCAGTTCTTTCAATGCTGAATATTTTTCACTGCTTCTGTCAGTTCATGTAGTTCATATTGATTATACAGTGTCCCAGTGGCCTATAAAGGCACCAACCTCCTAAGTCGGGGATAGTGTCCAATCTGCGTTTTCTGAAAGCAGGGTGGCGCAGCGGTAGCGTGCTGGGCCCATAACCCAGAGGTCAATGGATCGAAACCATCCTCTGCTATCCAGTTGGTTTTTAGCTTTGAAGTGTATTCAGGGATTATTAGCCTAAACCTTTATTTCAGGACAAGTTTCTCAGTTCTTTCAATGCTGAATTTGTTTCACTGGTTCTGTCAGTTCATGTAATTCATATTGGTTATTCAGTGCCCCAGTGGTGTTCAGGTCCCATAACACAGAGGTCCATCGATCAAAACCTTTTTCTGCTATCCAGTTGGTTTTTAGCTATGATGTGTATTCAGGAATTATTAGCCTAAACCTTTATTTCAAGAGCAGGTCTCAGTTCTTTCAATGCTGAATATTTTTCTTTGCTTCCTTTCAGTTCATGTAGTTCATATTGATTATACAGTGCCCCAGTGGCCTAAAAAGGCTCCAACCTCCTAAACCAGGGATGGTGTCCAATCTGGGTTTTCTGAAAGCAGAGTGGCGCAGCGGTAGCGTGCTGGGCCCATAACCCAGAGGTCGATGGATCGAAACCATCCTCTGCTAGCCAGTTGGTTTTTAGCTTTAAAGTGTATTCAGGGATTATGAGCCTAAACCTTTTTTTCATGAGCAGGTCTCAGTTCTTTCAATGCTGAATTTTTTCACTGCTTCTGTCAGTTCATGTAGTTCATATTGATTATACAGTGTCCCAGTGGCCTAAAAAGGCACCAACCTCCTAATCCAGGGATGGTGTCCAATCTGGGATTTCTGAAAGCAGAGTGGCGCAGTGGTAGCGTGCTGGGCCCATAACCCAGAGGTCGATGGATCGAAACCATCCTCTGCTAGCCAGTTGGTTTTTAGCTTTAAAGTGTATTCAGGGATTATTAGCCTAAACCTTTTTTTCATGAGCAGGTCTCAGTTCTTTCAATGCTGAATATTTTTCACTGCTTCTGTCAGTTCATGTAGTTCATATTGATTATACAGTGTCCCAGTGGCCTATAAAGGCACCAACCTCCTAAGTCGGGGATAGTGTCCAATCTGCGTTTTCTGAAAGCAGGGTGGCGCAGCGGTAGCGTGCTGGGCCCATAACCCAGAGGTCAATGGATCGAAACCATCCTCTGCTATCCAGTTGGTTTTTAGCTTTGAAGTGTATTCAGGGATTATTAGCCTAAACCTTTATTTCAGGACAAGTTTCTCAGTTCTTTCAATGCTGAATTTGTTTCACTGGTTCTGTCAGTTCATGTAATTCATATTGGTTATTCAGTGCCCCAGTGGTGTTCAGGTCCCATAACACAGAGGTCCATCGATCAAAACCTTTTTCTGCTATCCAGTTGGTTTTTAGCTATGATGTGTATTCAGGAATTATTAGCCTAAACCTTTATTTCAAGAGCAGGTCTCAGTTCTTTCAATGCTGAATATTTTTCTTTGCTTCCTTTCAGTTCATGTAGTTCATATTGATTATACAGTGCCCCAGTGGCCTAAAAAGGCTCCAACCTCCTAAACCAGGGATGGTGTCCAATCTGGGTTTTCTGAAAGCAGAGTGGCGCAGCGGTAGCGTGCTGGGCCCATAACCCAGAGGTCGATGGATCGAAACCATCCTCTGCTAGCCAGTTGGTTTTTAGCTTTAAAGTGTATTCAGGGATTATGAGCCTAAACCTTTTTTTCATGAGCAGGTCTCAGTTCTTTCAATGCTGAATTTTTTCACTGCTTCTGTCAGTTCATGTAGTTCATATTGATTATACAGTGTCCCAGTGGCCTAAAAAGGCACCAACCTCCTAATCCAGGGATGGTGTCCAATCTGGGATTTCTGAAAGCAGAGTGGCGCAGTGGTAGCGTGCTGGGCCCATAACCCAGAGGTCGATGGATCGAAACCATCCTCTGCTAGCCAGTTGGTTTTTAGCTTTAAAGTGTATTCAGGGATTATTAGCCTAAACCTTTTTTTCATGAGCAGGTCTCAGTTCTTTCAATGCTGAATATTTTTCACTGCTTCTGTCAGTTCATGTAGTTCATATTGATTATACAGTGTCCCAGTGGCCTATAAAGGCACCAACCTCCTAAATCGGGGATAGTGTCCAATCTGCGTTTTCTGAAAGCAGGGTGGCGCAGCGGTAGCGTGCTGGGCCCATAACCCAGAGGTCAATGGATCGAAACCATCCTCTGCTATCCAGTTGGTTTTTAGCTTTGAAGTGTATTCAGGGATTATTAGCCTAAACCTTTATTTCAGGACAAGTTTCTCAGTTCTTTCAATGCTGAATTTGTTTCACTGGTTCTGTCAGTTCATGTAGTTCACATTGGTTATTCAGTGCCCCAGTGGTGTTCAGGTCCCATAACACAGAGGTCCATCGTTCAAAACCTTTCTCTGCTATCCAGTTGGTTTTTAGATATAAAGTGCAAACAGGGATAAAAATGCCTCAATTCATGGGCAGGTCTCAGTGCCGGTCCATGATTTTAAAAAATCTATGCTTCTGTATGTTCGTAAAGGTTGTTATGGGTAGGCAGTGCCCCAGTGGCCTAATGGATAAGCCACTGGCCTCCTAAGCCAGGGATTGTGGGTTCAAGTCCCATCTGGGGTGGCAGAAAGAAGAATGATGCAGTGGAAGTGTTCTAGGCCCAGAAGTTGATGGATTGAAACAATCCTCTGCTGTTCATTTGTTTTTTATCTATGAAGTGTATTCAGGGATTATTAGCCTAAACCTTTATTTCAAGAGCAGGTCTCAGTTCTTTCAATGCTGAATATTTTTCAATGCTTCCTTTCAGTTCATGTAGTTCATATTGATTATACAGTGTCCCAGTTGCCTAAAAAGGCACCAACCTCCTATACCAGGGATGGTGTCCAATCAGGGTTTTCTGAAAGCAGAGTGGCGCAGCGGTAGCGTGCTGGGCCCATAACCCAGAGGTCGATGGCTTGAAACCATCCTCTGCTATCCAGTTGGTTTTTAGCTTTGAAGTGTATTCAGGGATTATTAGCCTAAACCTTTATTTCTGGACAAGTTTCTCAGTTCCTTCAATGCTGAATTTTTTCACTGCTTCTGTCAGTTCATGTAGTTCATATTGGTTATTCAGTGCCCCAGTGGTGTTCAGGTCCCATAACACAGAGGTCCATCGATCAAAACCTTTTTCTGCTATCCAGTTGGTTTTTAGCTATGATGTGTATTCAGGGATTATTAGCCTAAACCTTTATTTCAAGAGCAGGTCTCAGTTCTTTCAATGCTGAATATTTTTCATTGCTTCCTTTCAGTTCATGTAGTTCATATTGATTATACAGTGCCCCAGTGGCCTAAAAAGGCTCCAACCTCCTAAACCAGGGATGGTGTCCAATCTGGGTTTTCTGAAAGCAGAGTGGCGCAGCGGTAGCGTGCTGGGCCCATAACCCAGAGGTCGATGGATCGAAACCATCCTCTGCTAGCCAGTTGGTTTTTAGCTTTAAAGTGTATTCAGGGATTATGAGCCTAAACCTTTTTTTCATGAGCAGGTCTCAGTTCTTTCAATGCTGAATTTTTTCACTGCTTCTGTCAGTTCATGTAGTTCATATTGATTATACAGTGTCCCAGTGGCCTAAAAAGGCACCAACCTCCTAAACCAGGGATGGTGTCCAATCTGGGTTTTCTGAAAGCAGAGTGGCGCAGCGGTAGCGTGCTGGGCCCATAACCCAGAGGTCGATGGATCGAAACCATCCTCTGCTAGCCAGTTGGTTTTTAGCTTTAAAGTGTATTCAGGGATATTAGCCTAAACCTTTTTTTCATGAGCAGGTCTCAGTTCTTTCAATGCTGAATATTTTTCACTGCTTCTGTCAGTTCATGTAGTTCATATTGATTATACAGTGTCCCAGTGGCCTATAAAGGCACCAACCTCCTAAGTCGGGGATAGTGTCCAATCTGCGTTTTCTGAAAGCAGGGTGGCGCAGCGGTAGCGTGCTGGGCCCATAACCCAGAGGTCAATGGATCGAAAACATCCTCTGCTATCCAGTTGGTTTTTAGCTTTGAAGTGTATTCAGGGATTATTAGCCTAAACCTTTATTTCAGGACAAGTTTCTCAGTTCTTTCAATGCTGAATTTGTTTCACTGGTTCTGTCAGTTCATGTAGTTCACATTGGTTATTCAGTGCCCCAGTGGTGTTCAGGTCCCATAACACAGAGGTCCATCGATCAAAACCTTTTTCTGCTATCCAGTTGGTTTTTAGCTATGATGTGTATTCAGGAATTATTAGCCTAAACCTTTATTTCAAGAGCAGGTCTCAGTTCTTTCAATGCTGAATATTTTTCTTTGCTTCCTTTCAGTTCATGTAGTTCATATTGATTATACAGTGCCCCAGTGGCCTAAAAAGGCTCCAACCTCCTAAACCAGGGATGGTGTCCAATCTGGGTTTTCTGAAAGCAGAGTGGCGCAGCGGTAGCGTGCTGGGCCCATAACCCAGAGGTCGATGGATCGAAACCATCCTCTGCTAGCCAGTTGGTTTTTAGCTTTAAAGTGTATTCAGGGATTATGAGCCTAAACCTTTTTTTCATGAGCAGGTCTCAGTTCTTTCAATGCTGAATTTTTTCACTGCTTCTGTCAGTTCATGTAGTTCATATTGATTATACAGTGTCCCAGTGGCCTAAAAAGGCACCAACCTCCTAAACCAGGGATGGTGTCCAATCTGGGTTTTCTGAAAGCAGAGTGGCGCAGCGGTAGCGTGCTGGGCCCATAACCCAGAGGTCGATGGATCGAAACCATCCTCTGCTAGCCAGTTGGTTTTTAGCTTTAAAGTGTATTCAGGGATTATTAGCCTAAACCTTTTTTTCATGAGCAGGTCTCAGTTCTTTCAATGCTGAATATTTTTCACTGCTTCTGTCAGTTCATGTAGTTCATATTGATTATACAGTGTCCCAGTGGCCTATAAAGGCACCAACCTCCTAAGTCGGGGATATTGTCCAATCTGCGTTTTCTGAAAGCAGGGTGGCGCAGCGGTAGCGTGCTGGGCCCATAACCCAGAGGTCAATGGATCGAAACCATCCTCTGCTATCCAGTTGGTTTTTAGCTTTGAAGTGTATTCAGGGATTATTAGCCTAAACCTTTATTTCAGGACAAGTTTCTCAGTTCTTTCAATGCTGAATTTGTTTCACTGGTTCTGTCAGTTCATGTAGTTCACATTGGTTATTCAGTGCCCCAGTGGTGTTCAGGTCCCATAACACAGAGGTCCATCGTTCAAAACCTTTCTCTGCTATCCAGTTGGTTTTTAGATATAAAGTGCAAACAGGGATAAAAATGCCTCAATTCATGGGCAGGTCTCAGTGCCGGTCCATGATTTTAAAAAATCTATGCTTCTGTATGTTCGTAAAGGTTGTTATGGGTAGGCAGTGCCCCAGTGGCCTAATGGATAAGGCACTGGCCTCCTAAGCCAGGGATTGTGGGTTCAAGTCCCATCTGGGGTGGCAGAAAGAAGAATGATGCAGTGGAAGTGTTCTAGGCCCAGAAGTTGATGGATTGAAACAATCCTCTGCTGTTCATTTGTTTTTTATCTATGAAGTGTATTCAGGGATTATTAGCCTAAACCTTTATTTCAAGAGCAGGTCTCAGTTCTTTCAATGCTGAATATTTTTCAATGCTTCCTTTCAGTTCATGTAGTTCATATTGATTATACAGTGTCCCAGTGGCCTAAAAAGGCACCAACCTCCTAAACCAGGGATGGTGTCCAATCTCGGTTTTCTGAAAGCAGAGTGGCGCAGCGGTAGCGTTCTGGGCCCATAACCCAGAGGTCGATGGATTGAAACCATCCTCTGCTAATCAGTTGGTTTTTAGCTTTGAAGTGTATTCAGGGATTATTAGCCTAAACCTTTATTTCAGGACAAGTTTCTCAGTTCCTTCAATGCTGAATTTGTTTCACTGCTTCTGTAAGTTCATGTAATTCATATTGGTTATTCAGTGCCCCAGTGGTGTTCAGGTCCCATAACACAGAGGTCCATCGATCAAAACCTTTTTCTGCTATCCAGTTGGTTTTTAGCTATGATGTGTATTCAGGGATTATTAGCCTAAACCTTTATTTCAAGAGCAGGTCTCAGTTCTTTCAATGCTGAATATTTTTCATTGCTTCCTTTCAGTTCATGTAGTTCATATTGATTATACAGTGCCCCAGTGGCCTAAAAAGGCTCCAACCTCCTAAACCAGGGATGGTGTCCAATCTGGGTTTTCTGAAAGCAGAGTGGCGCAGCGGTAGCGTGCTGGGCCCATAACCCAGAGGTCGATGGATCGAAACCATCCTCTGCTAGCCAGTTGGTTTTTAGCTTTAAAGTGTATTCAGGGATTATGAGCCTAAACCTTTTTTTCATGAGCAGGTCTCAGTTCTTTCAATGCTGAATTTTTTCACTGCTTCTGTCAGTTCATGTAGTTCATATTGATTATACAGTGTCCCAGTGGCCTAAAAAGGCACCAACCTCCTAAACCAGGGATGGTGTCCAATCTGGGTTTTCTGAAAGCAGAGTGGCGCAGCGGTAGCGTGCTGGGCCCATAACCCAGAGGTCGATGGATCGAAACCATCCTCTGCTAGCCAGTTGGTTTTTAGCTTTAAAGTGTATTCAGGGATTATTAGCCTAAACCTTTTTTTCATGAGCAGGTCTCAGTTCTTTCAATGCTGAATATTTTTCAATGCTTCCTTTCAGTTCATGTAGTTCATATTGATTATACAGTGTCCCAGTGGCCTAAAAAGGCACCAACCTCCTAAACCAGGGATGGTGTCCAATCTCAGTTTTCTGAAAGCAGAGTGGCGCAGCGGTAGCGTTCTGGGCCCATAACCCAGAGGTCGATGGATTGAAACCATCCTCTGCTATCCAGTTGGTTTTTAGCTTTGAAGTGTATTCAGGGATTATTAGCCTAAACCTTTATTTCAGGACAAGTTTCTCAGTTCCTTCAATGCTGAATTTGTTTCACTGCTTCTGTAAGTTCATGTAATTCATATTGGTTATTCAGTGCCCCAGTGGTGTTCAGGTCCCATAACACAGAGGTCCATCGATCAAAACCTTTTTCTGCTATCCAGTTGGTTTTTAGCTATGATGTGTATTCAGGGATTATTAGCCTAAACCTTTATTTCAAGAGCAGGTCTCAGTTCTTTCAATGCTGAATATTTTTCATTGCTTCCTTTCAGTTCATGTAGTTCATATTGATTATACAGTGCCCCAGTGGCCTAAAAAGGCTCCAACCTCCTAAATCAGGGATGGTGTCCAATCTGGGTTTTCTGAAAGCAGAGTGGCGCAGCGGTAGCGTGCTGGGCCCATAACCCAGAGGTCGATGGATCGAAACCATCCTCTGCTAGCCAGTTGGTTTTTAGCTTTAAAGTGTATTCAGGGATTATGAGCCTAAACCTTTTTTTCATGAGCAGGTCTCAGTTCTTTCAATGCTGAATTTTTTCACTGCTTCTGTCAGTTCATGTAGTTCATATTGATTATACAGTGTCCCAGTGGCCTAAAAAGGCACCAACCTCCTAAACCAGGGATGGTGTCCAATCTGGGTTTTCTGAAAGCAGAGTGGCGCAGCGGTAGCGTGCTGGGCCCATAACCCAGAGGTCGATGGATCGAAACCATCCTCTGCTAGCCAGTTGGTTTTTAGCTTTAAAGTGTATTCAGGGATTATTAGCCTAAACCTTTTTTTCATGAGCAGGTCTCAGTTCTTTCAATGCTGAATATTTTTCACTGCTTCTGTCAGTTCATGTAGTTCATATTGATTATACAGTGTCCCAGTGGCCTATAAAGGCACCAACCTCCTAAGTCGGGGATAGTGTCCAATCTGCGTTTTCTGAAAGCAGGGTGGCGCAGCGGTAGCGTGCTGGGCCCATAACCCAGAGGTCAATGGATCGAAACCATCCTCTGCTATCCAGTTGGTTTTTAGCTTTGAAGTGTATTCAGGGATTATTAGCCTAAACCTTTATTTCAGGACAAGTTTCTCAGTTCTTTCAATGCTGAATTTGTTTCACTGGTTCTGTCAGTTCATGTAGTTCACATTGGTTATTCAGTGCCCCAGTGGTGTTCAGGTCCCATAACACAGAGGTCCATCGTTCAAAACCTTTCTCTGCTATCCAGTTGGTTTTTAGATATAAAGTGCAAACAGGGATAAAAATGGCTCAATTCATGGGCAGGTCTCAGTGCCGGTCCATGATTTAAAAAAATCTATGCTTCTGTATGTTCGTAAAGGTTGTTATGGGTAGGCAGTGCCCCAGTGGCCTAATGGATAAGGCACTGGCCTCCTAAGCCAGGGATTGTGGGTTCAAGTCCCATCTGGGGTGGCAGAAAGAAGAATGATGCAGTGGAAGTGTTCTAGGCCCAGAAGTTGATGGATTGAAACAATCCTCTGCTGTTCATTTGTTTTTTATCTATGAAGTGTATTCAGGGATTATTAGCCTAAACCTTTATTTCAAGAGCAGGTCTCAGTTCTTTCAATGCTGAATATTTTTCAATGCTTCCTTTCAGTTCATGTAGTTCATATTGATTATACAGTGTCCCAGTTGCCTAAAAAGGCACCAACCTCCTATACCAGGGATGGTGTCCAATCAGGGTTTTCTGAAAGCAGAGTGGCGCAGCGGTAGCGTGCTGGGCCCATAACCCAGAGGTCGATGGATTGAAACCATCCTCTGCTATCCAGTTGGTTTTTATCTATGAAGTGTATTCAGGGATTATTAGCCTAAACCTTTATTTCAAGAGCAGGTCTCAGTTCTTTCAATGCTGAATATTTTTCAATGCTTCCTTTCAGTTCATGTAGTTCATATTGATTATACAGTGTCCCAGTGGCCTAAAAAGGCACCAACCTCCTAAACCAGGGATGGTGTCCAATCTCGGTTTTCTGAAAGCAGAGTGGCGCAGCGGTAGCGTGCTGGGCCCATAACCCAGAGGTCGATGGATTGAAACCATCCTCTGCTATCCAGTTGGTTTTTAGCTTTGAAGTGTATTCAGGGATTATTAGCCTAAACCTTTATTTCAGGACAAGTTTCTCAGTTCCTTCAATGCTGAATTTGTTTCACTGCTTCTGTAAGTTCATGTAATTCATATTGGTTATTCAGTGCCCCAGTGGTGTTCAGGTCCCATAACACAGAGGTCCATCGATCAAAACCTTTTTCTGCTATCCAGTTGGTTTTTAGCTATGATGTGTATTCAGGGATTATTAGCCTAAACCTTTATTTCAAGAGCAGGTCTCAGTTCTTTCAATGCTGAATATTTTTCATTGCTTCCTTTCAGTTCATGTAGTTCATATTGATTATACAGTGCCCCAGTGGCCTAAAAAGGCTTCAACCTCCTAAACCAGGGATGGTGTCCAATCTGGGTTTTCTGAAAGCAGAGTGGCGCAGCGGTAGCGTGCTGGGCCCATAACCCAGAGGTCGATGGATCGAAACCATCCTCTGCTAGCCAGTTGGTTTTTAGCTTTAAAGTGTATTCAGGGATTATGAGCCTAAACCTTTTTTTCATGAGCAGGTCTCAGTTCTTTCAATGCTGAATTTTTTCACTGCTTCTGTCAGTTCATGTAGTTCATATTGATTATACAGTGTCCCAGTGGCCTAAAAAGGCACCAACCTCCTAAACCAGGGATGGTGTCCAATCTGGGTTTTCTGAAAGCAGAGTGGCGCAGCGGTAGCGTGCTGGGCCCATAACCCAGAGGTCGATGGATCGAAACCATCCTCTGCTAGCCAGTTGGTTTTTAGCTTTAAAGTGTATTCAGGGATTATTAGCCTAAACCTTTTTTTCATGAGCAGGTCTCAGTTCTTTCAATGCTGAATATTTTTCACTGCTTCTGTCAGTTCATGTAGTTCATATTGATTATACAGTGTCCCAGTGGCCTATAAAGGCACCAACCTCCTAAGTCGGGGATAGTGTCCAATCTGCGTTTTCTGAAAGCAGGGTGGCGCAGCGGTAGCGTGCTGGGCCCATAACCCAGAGGTCAATGGATCGAAACCATCCTCTGCTATCCAGTTGGTTTTTAGCTTTGAAGTGTATTCAGGGATTATTAGCCTAAACCTTTATTTCAGGACAAGTTTCTCAGTTCTTTCAATGCTGAATTTGTTTCACTGGTTCTGTCAGTTCATGTAATTCATATTGGTTATTCAGTGCCCCAGTGGTGTTCAGGTCCCATAACACAGAGGTCCATCGATCAAAACCTTTTTCTGCTATCCAGTTGGTTTTTAGCTATGATGTGTATTCAGGAATTATTAGCCTAAACCTTTATTTCAAGAGCAGGTCTCAGTTCTTTCAATGCTGAATATTTTTCTTTGCTTCCTTTCAGTTCATGTAGTTCATATTGATTATACAGTGCCCCAGTGGCCTAAAAAGGCTCCAACCTCCTAAACCAGGGATGGTGTCCAATCTGGGTTTTCTGAAAGCAGAGTGGCGCAGCGGTAGCGTGCTGGGCCCATAACCCAGAGGTCGATGGATCGAAACCATCCTCTGCTAGCCAGTTGGTTTTTAGCTTTAAAGTGTATTCAGGGATTATGAGCCTAAACCTTTTTTTCATGAGCAGGTCTCAGTTCTTTCAATGCTGAATTTTTTCACTGCTTCTGTCAGTTCATGTAGTTCATATTGATTATACAGTGTCCCAGTGGCCTAAAAAGGCACCAACCTCCTAATCCAGGGATGGTGTCCAATCTGGGATTTCTGAAAGCAGAGTGGCGCAGTGGTAGCGTGCTGGGCCCATAACCCAGAGGTCGATGGATCGAAACCATCCTCTGCTAGCCAGTTGGTTTTTAGCTTTAAAGTGTATTCAGGGATTATTAGCCTAAACCTTTT
Organism: Thymallus thymallus; assembly: GCA_023634145.1. Lineage (NCBI taxonomy): Eukaryota > Metazoa > Chordata > Actinopteri > Salmoniformes > Salmonidae > Thymallus > Thymallus thymallus. The sequence continues at coordinate 1,474,329 of CM042422.1, forward strand.
TTTCATGAGCAGGTCTCAGTTCTTTCAATGCTGAATATTTTTCACTGCTTCTGTCAGTTCATGTAGTTCATATTGATTATACAGTGTCCCAGTGGCCTATAAAGGCACCAACCTCCTAAGTCGGGGATAGTGTCCAATCTGCGTTTTCTGAAAGCAGGGTGGCGCAGCGGTAGCGTGCTGGGCCCATAACCCAGAGGTCAATGGATCGAAACCATCCTCTGCTATCCAGTTGGTTTTTAGCTTTGAAGTGTATTCAGGGATTATTAGCCTAAACCTTTATTTCAGGACAAGTTTCTCAGTTCTTTCAATGCTGAATTTGTTTCACTGGTTCTGTCAGTTCATGTAATTCATATTGGTTATTCAGTGCCCCAGTGGTGTTCAGGTCCCATAACACAGAGGTCCATCGATCAAAACCTTTTTCTGCTATCCAGTTGGTTTTTAGCTATGATGTGTATTCAGGAATTATTAGCCTAAACCTTTATTTCAAGAGCAGGTCTCAGTTCTTTCAATGCTGAATATTTTTCTTTGCTTCCTTTCAGTTCATGTAGTTCATATTGATTATACAGTGCCCCAGTGGCCTAAAAAGGCTCCAACCTCCTAAACCAGGGATGGTGTCCAATCTGGGTTTTCTGAAAGCAGAGTGGCGCAGCGGTAGCGTGCTGGGCCCATAACCCAGAGGTCGATGGATCGAAACCATCCTCTGCTAGCCAGTTGGTTTTTAGCTTTAAAGTGTATTCAGGGATTATGAGCCTAAACCTTTTTTTCATGAGCAGGTCTCAGTTCTTTCAATGCTGAATTTTTTCACTGCTTCTGTCAGTTCATGTAGTTCATATTGATTATACAGTGTCCCAGTGGCCTAAAAAGGCACCAACCTCCTAAACCAGGGATGGTGTCCAATCTGGGATTTCTGAAAGCAGAGTGGCGCAGTGGTAGCGTGCTGGGCCCATAACCCAGAGGTCGATGGATCGAAACCATCCTCTGCTAGCCAGTTGGTTTTTAGCTTTAAAGTGTATTCAGGGATTATTAGCCTAAACCTTTTTTTCATGAGCAGGTCTCAGTTCTTTCAATGCTGAATATTTTTCACTGCTTCTGTCAGTTCATGTAGTTCATATTGATTATACAGTGTCCCAGTGGCCTATAAAGGCACCAACCTCCTAAATCGGGGATAGTGTCCAATCTGCGTTTTCTGAAAGCAGGGTGGCGCAGCGGTAGCGTGCTGGGCCCATAACCCAGAGGTCAATGGATCGAAACCATCCTCTGCTATCCAGTTGGTTTTTAGCTTTGAAGTGTATTCAGGGATTATTAGCCTAAACCTTTATTTCAGGACAAGTTTCTCAGTTCTTTCAATGCTGAATTTGTTTCACTGGTTCTGTCAGTTCATGTAGTTCACATTGGTTATTCAGTGCCCCAGTGGTGTTCAGGTCCCATAACACAGAGGTCCATCGTTCAAAACCTTTCTCTGCTATCCAGTTGGTTTTTAGATATAAAGTGCAAACAGGGATAAAAATGCCTCAATTCATGGGCAGGTCTCAGTGCCGGTCCATGATTTTAAAAAATCTATGCTTCTGTATGTTCGTAAAGGTTGTTATGGGTAGGCAGTGCCCCAGTGGCCTAATGGATAAGCCACTGGCCTCCTAAGCCAGGGATTGTGGGTTCAAGTCCCATCTGGGGTGGCAGAAAGAAGAATGATGCAGTGGAAGTGTTCTAGGCCCAGAAGTTGATGGATTGAAACAATCCTCTGCTGTTCATTTGTTTTTTATCTATGAAGTGTATTCAGGGATTATTAGCCTAAACCTTTATTTCAAGAGCAGGTCTCAGTTCTTTCAATGCTGAATATTTTTCAATGCTTCCTTTCAGTTCATGTAGTTCATATTGATTATACAGTGTCCCAGTTGCCTAAAAAGGCACCAACCTCCTATACCAGGGATGGTGTCCAATCAGGGTTTTCTGAAAGCAGAGTGGCGCAGCGGTAGCGTGCTGGGCCCATAACCCAGAGGTCGATGGCTTGAAACCATCCTCTGCTATCCAGTTGGTTTTTAGCTTTGAAGTGTATTCAGGGATTATTAGCCTAAACCTTTATTTCTGGACAAGTTTCTCAGTTCCTTCAATGCTGAATTTTTTCACTGCTTCTGTCAGTTCATGTAGTTCATATTGGTTATTCAGTGCCCCAGTGGTGTTCAGGTCCCATAACACAGAGGTCCATCGATCAAAACCTTTTTCTGCTATCCAGTTGGTTTTTAGCTATGATGTGTATTCAGGGATTATTAGCCTAAACCTTTATTTCAAGAGCAGGTCTCAGTTCTTTCAATGCTGAATATTTTTCATTGCTTCCTTTCAGTTCATGTAGTTCATATTGATTATACAGTGCCCCAGTGGCCTAAAAAGGCTCCAACCTCCTAAACCAGGGATGGTGTCCAATCTGGGTTTTCTGAAAGCAGAGTGGCGCAGCGGTAGCGTGCTGGGCCCATAACCCAGAGGTCGATGGATCGAAACCATCCTCTGCTAGCCAGTTGGTTTTTAGCTTTAAAGTGTATTCAGGGATTATGAGCCTAAACCTTTTTTTCATGAGCAGGTCTCAGTTCTTTCAATGCTGAATTTTTTCACTGCTTCTGTCAGTTCATGTAGTTCATATTGATTATACAGTGTCCCAGTGGCCTAAAAAGGCACCAACCTCCTAAACCAGGGATGGTGTCCAATCTGGGTTTTCTGAAAGCAGAGTGGCGCAGCGGTAGCGTGCTGGGCCCATAACCCAGAGGTCGATGGATCGAAACCATCCTCTGCTAGCCAGTTGGTTTTTAGCTTTAAAGTGTATTCAGGGATATTAGCCTAAACCTTTTTTTCATGAGCAGGTCTCAGTTCTTTCAATGCTGAATATTTTTCACTGCTTCTGTCAGTTCATGTAGTTCATATTGATTATACAGTGTCCCAGTGGCCTATAAAGGCACCAACCTCCTAAGTCGGGGATAGTGTCCAATCTGCGTTTTCTGAAAGCAGGGTGGCGCAGCGGTAGCGTGCTGGGCCCATAACCCAGAGGTCAATGGATCGAAAACATCCTCTGCTATCCAGTTGGTTTTTAGCTTTGAAGTGTATTCAGGGATTATTAGCCTAAACCTTTATTTCAGGACAAGTTTCTCAGTTCTTTCAATGCTGAATTTGTTTCACTGGTTCTGTCAGTTCATGTAGTTCACATTGGTTATTCAGTGCCCCAGTGGTGTTCAGGTCCCATAACACAGAGGTCCATCGATCAAAACCTTTTTCTGCTATCCAGTTGGTTTTTAGCTATGATGTGTATTCAGGAATTATTAGCCTAAACCTTTATTTCAAGAGCAGGTCTCAGTTCTTTCAATGCTGAATATTTTTCTTTGCTTCCTTTCAGTTCATGTAGTTCATATTGATTATACAGTGCCCCAGTGGCCTAAAAAGGCTCCAACCTCCTAAACCAGGGATGGTGTCCAATCTGGGTTTTCTGAAAGCAGAGTGGCGCAGCGGTAGCGTGCTGGGCCCATAACCCAGAGGTCGATGGATCGAAACCATCCTCTGCTAGCCAGTTGGTTTTTAGCTTTAAAGTGTATTCAGGGATTATGAGCCTAAACCTTTTTTTCATGAGCAGGTCTCAGTTCTTTCAATGCTGAATTTTTTCACTGCTTCTGTCAGTTCATGTAGTTCATATTGATTATACAGTGTCCCAGTGGCCTAAAAAGGCACCAACCTCCTAATCCAGGGATGGTGTCCAATCTGGGATTTCTGAAAGCAGAGTGGCGCAGTGGTAGCGTGCTGGGCCCATAACCCAGAGGTCGATGGATCGAAACCATCCTCTGCTAGCCAGTTGGTTTTTAGCTTTAAAGTGTATTCAGGGATTATTAGCCTAAACCTTTTTTTCATGAGCAGGTCTCAGTTCTTTCAATGCTGAATATTTTTCACTGCTTCTGTCAGTTCATGTAGTTCATATTGATTATACAGTGTCCCAGTGGCCTATAAAGGCACCAACCTCCTAAGTCGGGGATAGTGTCCAATCTGCGTTTTCTGAAAGCAGGGTGGCGCAGCGGTAGCGTGCTGGGCCCATAACCCAGAGGTCAATGGATCGAAACCATCCTCTGCTATCCAGTTGGTTTTTAGCTTTGAAGTGTATTCAGGGATTATTAGCCTAAACCTTTATTTCAGGACAAGTTTCTCAGTTCTTTCAATGCTGAATTTGTTTCACTGGTTCTGTCAGTTCATGTAATTCATATTGGTTATTCAGTGCCCCAGTGGTGTTCAGGTCCCATAACACAGAGGTCCATCGATCAAAACCTTTTTCTGCTATCCAGTTGGTTTTTAGCTATGATGTGTATTCAGGAATTATTAGCCTAAACCTTTATTTCAAGAGCAGGTCTCAGTTCTTTCAATGCTGAATATTTTTCTTTGCTTCCTTTCAGTTCATGTAGTTCATATTGATTATACAGTGCCCCAGTGGCCTAAAAAGGCTCCAACCTCCTAAACCAGGGATGGTGTCCAATCTGGGTTTTCTGAAAGCAGAGTGGCGCAGCGGTAGCGTGCTGGGCCCATAACCCAGAGGTCGATGGATCGAAACCATCCTCTGCTAGCCAGTTGGTTTTTAGCTTTAAAGTGTATTCAGGGATTATGAGCCTAAACCTTTTTTTCATGAGCAGGTCTCAGTTCTTTCAATGCTGAATTTTTTCACTGCTTCTGTCAGTTCATGTAGTTCATATTGATTATACAGTGTCCCAGTGGCCTAAAAAGGCACCAACCTCCTAATCCAGGGATGGTGTCCAATCTGGGATTTCTGAAAGCAGAGTGGCGCAGTGGTAGCGTGCTGGGCCCATAACCCAGAGGTCGATGGATCGAAACCATCCTCTGCTAGCCAGTTGGTTTTTAGCTTTAAAGTGTATTCAGGGATTATTAGCCTAAACCTTTTTTTCATGAGCAGGTCTCAGTTCTTTCAATGCTGAATATTTTTCACTGCTTCTGTCAGTTCATGTAGTTCATATTGATTATACAGTGTCCCAGTGGCCTATAAAGGCACCAACCTCCTAAATCGGGGATAGTGTCCAATCTGCGTTTTCTGAAAGCAGGGTGGCGCAGCGGTAGCGTGCTGGGCCCATAACCCAGAGGTCAATGGATCGAAACCATCCTCTGCTATCCAGTTGGTTTTTAGCTTTGAAGTGTATTCAGGGATTATTAGCCTAAACCTTTATTTCAGGACAAGTTTCTCAGTTCTTTCAATGCTGAATTTGTTTCACTGGTTCTGTCAGTTCATGTAGTTCACATTGGTTATTCAGTGCCCCAGTGGTGTTCAGGTCCCATAACACAGAGGTCCATCGTTCAAAACCTTTCTCTGCTATCCAGTTGGTTTTTAGATATAAAGTGCAAACAGGGATAAAAATGCCTCAATTCATGGGCAGGTCTCAGTACCGGTCCATGATTTTAAAAAATCTATGCTTCTGTATGTTCGTAAAGGTTGTTATGGGTAGGCAGTGCCCCAGTGGCCTAATGGATAAGCCACTGGCCTCCTAAGCCAGGGATTGTGGGTTCAAGTCCCATCTGGGGTGGCAGAAAGAAGAATGATGCAGTGGAAGTGTTCTAGGCCCAGAAGTTGATGGATTGAAACAATCCTCTGCTGTTCATTTGTTTTTTATCTATGAAGTGTATTCAGGGATTATTAGCCTAAACCTTTATTTCAAGAGCAGGTCTCAGTTCTTTCAATGCTGAATATTTTTCAATGCTTCCTTTCAGTTCATGTAGTTCATATTGATTATACAGTGTCCCAGTTGCCTAAAAAGGCACCAACCTCCTATACCAGGGATGGTGTCCAATCAGGGTTTTCTGAAAGCAGAGTGGCGCAGCGGTAGCGTGCTGGGCCCATAACCCAGAGGTCGATGGCTTGAAACCATCCTCTGCTATCCAGTTGGTTTTTAGCTTTGAAGTGTATTCAGGGATTATTAGCCTAAACCTTTATTTCTGGACAAGTTTCTCAGTTCCTTCAATGCTGAATTTTTTCACTGCTTCTGTCAGTTCATGTAGTTCATATTGGTTATTCAGTGCCCCAGTGGTGTTCAGGTCCCATAACACAGAGGTCCATCGATCAAAACCTTTTTCTGCTATCCAGTTGGTTTTTAGCTATGATGTGTATTCAGGGATTATTAGCCTAAACCTTTATTTCAAGAGCAGGTCTCAGTTCTTTCAATGCTGAATATTTTTCATTGCTTCCTTTCAGTTCATGTAGTTCATATTGATTATACAGTGCCCCAGTGGCCTAAAAAGGCTCCAACCTCCTAAACCAGGGATGGTGTCCAATCTGGGTTTTCTGAAAGCAGAGTGGCGCAGCGGTAGCGTGCTGGGCCCATAACCCAGAGGTCGATGGATCGAAACCATCCTCTGCTAGCCAGTTGGTTTTTAGCTTTAAAGTGTATTCAGGGATTATGAGCCTAAACCTTTTTTTCATGAGCAGGTCTCAGTTCTTTCAATGCTGAATTTTTTCACTGCTTCTGTCAGTTCATGTAGTTCATATTGATTATACAGTGTCCCAGTGGCCTAAAAAGGCACCAACCTCCTAAACCAGGGATGGTGTCCAATCTGGGTTTTCTGAAAGCAGAGTGGCGCAGCGGTAGCGTGCTGGGCCCATAACCCAGAGGTCGATGGATCGAAACCATCCTCTGCTAGCCAGTTGGTTTTTAGCTTTAAAGTGTATTCAGGGATATTAGCCTAAACCTTTTTTTCATGAGCAGGTCTCAGTTCTTTCAATGCTGAATATTTTTCACTGCTTCTGTCAGTTCATGTAGTTCATATTGATTATACAGTGTCCCAGTGGCCTATAAAGGCACCAACCTCCTAAATCGGGGATAGTGTCCAATCTGCGTTTTCTGAAAGCAGGGTGGCGCAGCGGTAGCGTGCTGGGCCCATAACCCAGAGGTCAATGGATCGAAACCATCCTCTGCTATCCAGTTGGTTTTTAGCTTTGAAGTGTATTCAGGGATTATTAGCCTAAACCTTTATTTCAGGACAAGTTTCTCAGTTCTTTCAATGCTGAATTTGTTTCACTGGTTCTGTCAGTTCATGTAGTTCACATTGGTTATTCAGTGCCCCAGTGGTGTTCAGGTCCCATAACACAGAGGTCCATCGTTCAAAACCTTTCTCTGCTATCCAGTTGGTTTTTAGATATAAAGTGCAAACAGGGATAAAAATGCCTCAATTCATGGGCAGGTCTCAGTGCCGGTCCATGATTTTAAAAAATCTATGCTTCTGTATGTTCGTAAAGGTTGTTATGGGTAGGCAGTGCCCCAGTGGCCTAATGGATAAGCCACTGGCCTCCTAAGCCAGGGATTGTGGGTTCAAGTCCCATCTGGGGTGGCAGAAAGAAGAATGATGCAGTGGAAGTGTTCTAGGCCCAGAAGTTGATGGATTGAAACAATCCTCTGCTGTTCATTTGTTTTTTATCTATGAAGTGTATTCAGGGATTATTAGCCTAAACCTTTATTTCAAGAGCAGGTCTCAGTTCTTTCAATGCTGAATATTTTTCAATGCTTCCTTTCAGTTCATGTAGTTCATATTGATTATACAGTGTCCCAGTTGCCTAAAAAGGCACCAACCTCCTATACCAGGGATGGTGTCCAATCAGGGTTTTCTGAAAGCAGAGTGGCGCAGCGGTAGCGTGCTGGGCCCATAACCCAGAGGTCGATGGCTTGAAACCATCCTCTGCTATCCAGTTGGTTTTTAGCTTTGAAGTGTATTCAGGGATTATTAGCCTAAACCTTTATTTCTGGACAAGTTTCTCAGTTCCTTCAATGCTGAATTTTTTCACTGCTTCTGTCAGTTCATGTAGTTCATATTGGTTATTCAGTGCCCCAGTGGTGTTCAGGTCCCATAACACAGAGGTCCATCGATCAAAACCTTTTTCTGCTATCCAGTTGGTTTTTAGCTATGATGTGTATTCAGGGATTATTAGCCTAAACCTTTATTTCAAGAGCAGGTCTCAGTTCTTTCAATGCTGAATATTTTTCATTGCTTCCTTTCAGTTCATGTAGTTCATATTGATTATACAGTGCCCCAGTGGCCTAAAAAGGCTCCAACCTCCTAAACCAGGGATGGTGTCCAATCTGGGTTTTCTGAAAGCAGAGTGGCGCAGCGGTAGCGTGCTGGGCCCATAACCCAGAGGTCGATGGATCGAAACCATCCTCTGCTAGCCAGTTGGTTTTTAGCTTTAAAGTGTATTCAGGGATTATGAGCCTAAACCTTTTTTTCATGAGCAGGTCTCAGTTCTTTCAATGCTGAATTTTTTCACTGCTTCTGTCAGTTCATGTAGTTCATATTGATTATACAGTGTCCCAGTTGCCTAAAAAGGCACCAACCTCCTATACCAGGGATGGTGTCCAATCAGGGATGGTGTCCAATCAGGGTTTTCTGAAAGCAGAGTGGCGCAGCGGTAGCGTGCTGGGCCCATAACCCAGAGGTCGATGGCTTGAAACCATCCTCTGCTATCCAGTTGGTTTTTAGCTTTGAAGTGTATTCAGGGATTATTAGCCTAAACCTTTATTTCAGGACAAGTTTCTCAGTTCCTTCAATGCTGAATTTGTTTCACTGCTTCTGTAAGTTCATGTAATTCATATTGGTTATTCAGTGCCCCAGTGTTGTTCAGGTCCCATAACACAGAGGTCCATCGATCAAAACCTTTTTCTGCTATCCAGTTGGTTTTTAGCTATGATGTGTATTCAGGGATTATTAGCCTAAACCTTTATTTCAAGAGCAGGTCTCAGTTCTTTCAATGCTGAATATTTTTCATTGCTTCCTTTCAGTTCATGTAGTTCATATTGATTATACAGTGCCCCAGTGGCCTAAAAAGGCTCCAACCTCCTAAACCAGGAATGGTGTCCAATCTGGGTTTTCTGAAAGCAGAGTGGCGCAGCGGTAGCGTGCTGGGCCCATAACCCAGAGGTCGATGGATCGAAACCATCCTCTGCTAGCCAGTTGGTTTTTAGCTTTAAAGTGTATTCAGGGATTATGAGCCTAAACCTTTTTTTCATGAGCAGGTCTCAGTTCTTTCAATGCTGAATTTTTTCACTGCTTCTGTCAGTTCATGTAGTTCATATTGATTATACAGTGTCCCAGTGGCCTAAAAAGGCACCAACCTCCTAAACCAGGGATGGTGTCCAATCAGGGTTTTCTGAAAGCAGAGTGGCGCAGCGGTAGCGTGCTGGGCCCATAACCCAGAGGTCAATGGCTTGAAACCATCCTCTGCTATCCAGTTGGTTTTTAGCTTTGAAGTGTATTCAGGGATTATTAGCCTAAACCTTTATTTCTGGACAAGTTTCTCAGTTCCTTCAATGCTGAATTTTTTCACTGCTTCTGTCAGTTCATGTAGTTCATATTGGTTATTCAGTGCCCCAGTGGTGTTCAGGTCCCATAACACAGAGGTCCATCGATCAAAACCTTTTTCTGCTGTTCATTTGTTTTTTATCTATGAAGTGTATTCAGGGATTATTAGCCTAAACCTTTATTTCAAGAGCAGGTCTCAGTTCTTTCAATGCTGAATATTTTTCAATGCTTCCTTTCAGTTCATGTAGTTCATATTGATTATACAGTGTCCCAGTTGCCTAAAAGGCACCAACCTCCTATACCAGGGATGGTGTCCAATCAGGGTTTTCTGAAAGCAGAGTGGCGCAGCGGTAGCGTGCTGGGCCCATAACCCAGAGGTCGATGGCTTGAAACCATCCTCTGCTATCCAGTTGGTTTTTAGCTTTGAAGTGTATTCAGGGATTATTAGCCTAAACCTTTATTTCTGGACAAGTTTCTCAGTTCCTTCAATGCTGAATTTTTTCACTGCTTCTGTCAGTTCATGTAGTTCATATTGGTTATTCAGTGCCCCAGTGGTGTTCAGGTCCCATAACACAGAGGTCCATCGATCAAAACCTTTTTCTGCTATCCAGTTGGTTTTTAGCTATGATGTGTATTCAGGGATTATTAGCCTAAACCTTTATTTCAAGAGCAGGTCTCAGTTCTTTCAATGCTGAATATTTTTCATTGCTTCCTTTCAGTTCATGTAGTTCATATTGATTATACAGTGCCCCAGTGGCCTAAAAAGGCTCCAACCTCCTAAACCAGGGATGGTGTCCAATCTGGGTTTTCTGAAAGCAGAGTGGCGCAGCGGTAGCGTGCTGGGCCCATAACCCAGAGGTCGATGGATCGAAACCATCCTCTGCTAGCCAGTTGGTTTTTAGCTTTAAAGTGTATTCAGGGATTATTAGCCTAAACCTTTTTTTCATGAGCAGGTCTCAGTTCTTTCAATGCTGAATATTTTTCACTGCTTCTGTCAGTTCATGTAGTTCATATTGATTATACAGTGTCCCAGTGGCCTATAAAGGCACCAACCTCCTAAGTCGGGGATAGTGTCCAATCTGCGTTTTCTGAAAGCAGGGTGGCGCAGCGGTAGCGTGCTGGGCCCATAACCCAGAGGTCAATGGATCGAAACCATCCTCTGCTATCCAGTTGGTTTTTAGCTTTGAAGTGTATTCAGGGATTATTAGCCTAAGCCTTTATTTCAGGACAAGTTTCTCAGTTCTTTCAATGCTGAATTTGTTTCACTGGTTCTGTCAGTTCATGTAGTTCACATTGGTTATTCAGTGCCCCAGTGGTGTTCAGGTCCCATAACACAGAGGTCCATCGTTCAAAACCTTTCTCTGCTATCCAGTTGGTTTTTAGATATAAAGTGCAAACAGGGATAAAAATGCCTAAATTCATGGGCAGGTCTCAGTGCCGGTCCATGATTTTAAAAAATCTATGCTTCTGTATGTTCGTAAAGGTTGTTATGGGTAGGCAGTGCCCCAGTGGCCTAATGGATAAGGCACTGGCCTCCTAAGCCAGGGATTGTGGGTTCAAGTCCCATCTGGGGTGGCAGAAAGAAGAATGATGCAGTGGAAGTGTTCTAGGCCCAGAAGTTGATGGATTGAAACAATCCTCTGCTGTTCATTTGTTTTTTATCTATGAAGTGTATTCAGGGATTATTAGCCTAAACCTTTATTTCAAGAGCAGGTCTCAGTTCTTTCAATGCTGAATATTTTTCATTGCTTCCTTTCAGTTCATGTAGTTCATATTGATTATACAGTGCCCCAGTGGCCTAAAAAGGCTCCAACCTCCTAAACCAGGGATGGTGTCCAATCTGGGTTTTCTGAAAGCAGAGTGGCGCAGCGGTAGCGTGCTGGGCCCATAACCCAGAGGTCGATGGATCGAAACCATCCTCTTCTAGCCAGTTGGTTTTTAGCTTTAAAGTGTATTCAGGGATTATGAGCCTAAACCTTTTTTTCATGAGCAGGTCTCAGTTCTTTCAATGCTGAATTTTTTCACTGCTTCTGTCAGTTCATGTAGTTCATATTGATTATACAGTGTCCCAGTGGCCTAAAAAGGCACCAACCTCCTAAACCAGGGATGGTGTCCAATCTGGGTTTTCTGAAAGCAGAGTTGCGCAGCGGTAGCGTGCTGGGCCCATAACCCAGAGGTCGATGGATTGAAACCATCCTCTGCTATCCAGTTGGTTTTTAGCTTTGAAGTGTATTCAGGGATTATTAGCCTAAACCTTTATTTCAGTACAAGCTTCTCAGTTCCTTCAATGCTGAATATTTTTCAACGCTTCCTTTCAGTTCATGTAGTTCATATTGATTATACAGTGTCCCAGTTGCCTAAAAAGGCACCAACCTCCTAAACCAGGGATGGTGTCCAGTCTCGGTTTTCTGAAAGCAGAGTGGCTCAGCGGTAGCGTGCTGGGCCCATAACCCAGAGGTCGATGGATTGAAACCATCCTCTGCTAGCCAGTTGGTTTTTAGCTTTAAAGTGTATTCAGGGATTATTAGCCTAAACCTTTTTTTCATGAGCAGGTCTCAGTTCCTTCAATGCTGAATATTTTTCACTGCTTCTGTCAGTTCATGTAGTTCATATTGATTATACAGTGTCCCAGTGGCCTATAAAGGCACCAACCTCCTAAATCGGGGATAGTGTCCAATCTGCGTTTTCTGAAAGCAGGGTGGCGCAGCGGTAGCGTGCTGGGCCCATAACCCAGAGGTCAATGGATCGGAACCATCCTCTGCTATCCAGTTGGTTTTTAGCTTTGAAGTGTATTCAGGGATTATTAGCCTAAACCTTTATTTCAAGAGCAGGTCTCAGTTCTTTCAATGCTGAATATTTTTCAATGCTTCCTTTCAGTTCATGTAGTTCATATTGATTATACAGTGTCCCAGTTGCCTAAAAAGGCACCAACCTCCTAAACCAGGGATGGTGTCCAATCAGGGTTTTCTGAAAGCAGAGTGGCGCAGCGGTAGCGTGCTGGGCCCATAACCCAGAGGTCGATGGATTGAAACCATCCTCTGCTATCCAGTTGGTTTTTAGCTTTGAAGTGTATTCAGGGATTATTAGCCTAAACCTTTATTTCAGTACAAGCTTCTCAGTTCCTTCAATGCTGAATATTTTTCAACGCTTCCTTTCAGTTCATGTAGTTCATATTGATTATACAGTGTCCCAGTTGCCTAAAAAGGCACCAACCTCCTAAACCAGGGATGGTGTCCAGTCTCGGTTTTCTGAAAGCAGAGTGGCGCAGCGGTAGCGTGCTGGGCCCATAACCCAGAGGTCGATGGATTGAAACCATCCTCTGCTAGCCAGTTGGTTTTTAGCTTTAAAGTGTATTCAGGGATTATTAGCCTAAACCTTTTTTTCATGAGCAGGTCTCAGTTCCTTCAATGCTGAATATTTTTCACTGCTTCTGTCAGTTCATGTAGTTCATATTGATTATACAGTGTCCCAGTGGCCTATAAAGGCACCAACCTCCTAAGTCGGGGATAGTGTCCAATCTGCGTTTTCTGAAAGCAGGGTGGCGCAGCGGTAGCGTGCTGGGCCCATAACCCAGAGGTCAATGGATCGGAACCATCCTCTGCTATCCAGTTGGTTTTTAGCTTTGAAGTGTATTCAGGGATTATTAGCCTAAGCCTTTATTTCAGGACAAGTTTCTCAGTTCTTTCAATGCTGAATTTGTTTCACTGGTTCTGTCAGTTCATGTAGTTCACATTGGTTATTCAGTGCCCCAGTGGTGTTCAGGTCCCATAACACAGAGGTCCATCGTTCAAAACCTTTCTCTGCTATCCAGTTGGTTTTTAGATATAAAGTGCAAACAGGGATAAAAATGCCTCAATTCATGGGCAGGTCTCAGTGCCGGTCCATGATTTTAAAAAATCTATGCTTCTGTATGTTCGTAAAGGTTGTTATGGGTAGGCGGTGCCCCAGTGGCCTAATGGATAAGGCACTGGCCTCCTAAGCCAGGGATTGTGGGTTCAAGTCCCATCTGGGGTGGCAGAAAGAAGAATGATGCAGTGGAAGTGTTCTAGGCCCAGAAGTTGATGGATTGAAACAATCCTCTGCTGTTCATTTGTTTTTTATCTATGAAGTGTATTCAGGGATTATTAGCCTAAACCTTTATTTCAAGAGCAGGTCTCAGTTCTTTCAATGCTGAATATTTTTCAATGCTTCCTTTCAGTTCATGTAGTTCATATTGATTATACAGTGTCCCAGTTGCCTAAAAAGGCACCAACCTCCTATACCAGGGATGGTGTCCAATCAGGGTTTTCTGAAAGCAGAGTGGCGCAGCGGTAGCGTGCTGGGCCCATAACCCAGAGGTCGATGGCTTGAAGCTATCCAGTTGGTTTTTAGCTTTGATTATTAGCCTAAACCTTTATTTCAGGACAAGTTTCTCAGTTCCTTCAATGCTGAATATTTTTCAATGCTTCTGTCAGTTCATGTAGTTCATATTGATTATACAGTGTCCCAGTGGCCTATAAAGGCACCAACCTCCTAAGTCGGGGATAGTGTCCAATCTGCGTTTTCTGAAAGCAGGGTGGCGCAGCGGTAGCGTGCTGGGCCCATAACCCAGAGGTCAATGGATCGAAACCATCCTCTGCTATCCAGTTGGTTTTAAGCTTTAAAGTGTATTCAGGGATTATGAGCATAAACCTTTTTTTCATGAGCAGGTCTCAGTTCTTTCAATGCTGAATTTTTTCACTGCTTCTGTCAGTTCATGTAGTTCATATTGATTATACAGTGTCCCAGTGACCTAAAAAGGCACCAACCTCCTAAACCAGGGATGGTGTCCAATCTGGGTTTTCTGAAAGCAGAGTGGCGCAGCGGTAGCGTGCTGGGCCCATAACCCAGAGGTCAATGGATTGAAACCATCCTCTGCTATCCAGTTGGTTTTTAGCTTTGAAGTGTATTCAGGGATTATTAGCCTAAACCTTTATTTCAGGACAAGCTTCTCAGTTCCTTCAATGCTGAATATTTTTCAATGCTTCCTTTCAGTTCATGTAGTTCATATTGATTATACAGTGTCCCAGTGGCCTAAAAAGGCACCAACCTCCTAAACCAGGGATGGTGTCCAATCTCGGTTTTCTGAAAGCAGAGTGGCGCAGCGGTGTTCAGGTCCCATAACACAGAGGTCCATCGATCAAAACCTTTTTCTGCTATCCAGTTGGTTTTTAGCTATGATGTGTATTCAGGGATTATTAGCCTAAACCTTTATTTCAAGAGCAGGTCTCAGTTCTTTCAATGCTGAATATTTTTCATTGCTTCCTTTCAGTTCATGTAGTTCATATTGATTATACAGTGCCCCAGTGGCCTAAAAAGGCTCCAACCTCCTAAACCAGGGATGGTGTCCAATCTGGGTTTTCTGAAAGCAGAGTGGCGCAGCGGTAGCGTGCTGGGCCCATAACCCAGAGGTCGATGGATCGAAACCATCCTCTGCTAGCCAGTTGGTTTTTAGCTTTAAAGTGTATTCAGGGATTATTAGCCTAAACCTTTTTTTCCTGAGCAGGTTTCAGTTCTTTCAATGCTGAATATTTTTCACTGCTTCTGTCAGTTCATGTAGTTCATATTGATTATACAGTGTCCCAGTGGCCTATAAAGGCACCAACCTCCTAAGTCGGGGATAGTGTCCAATCTGCGTTTTCTGAAAGCAGGGTGGCGCAGCGGTAGCGTGCTGGGCCCATAACCCAGAGGTCGATGGATTGAAACCATCCTCTGCTATCCAGTTGGTTTTTAGCTTTGAAGTGTATTCAGGGATTATTAGCCTAAACCTTTATTTCAGGACAAGTTTCTCAGTTCCTTCTATGCTGAATTTGTTTCACTGCTTCTGTAAGTTCATGTAATTCATATTGGTTATTCAGTGCCCCAGTGGTGTTCAGGTCCCATAACACAGAGGTCCATCGATCAAAACCTTTTTCTGCTATCCAGTTGGTTTTTAGCTATGATGTGTATTCAGGGATTATTAGCCTAAACCTTTATTTCAAGAGCAGGTCTCAGTTCTTTCAATGCTGAATATTTTTCAATGCTTCCTTTCAGTTCATGTAGTTCATATTGATTATACAGTGTCCCAGTTGCCTAAAAAGGCACCAACCTCCTAAACCAGGGATGGTGTCCAATCAGGGTTTTCTGAAAGCAGAGTGGCGCAGCGGTAGCGTGCTGGGCCCATAACCCAGAGGTCGATGGCTTGAAACCATCCTCTGCTAGCCAGTTGGTTTTTAGCTTTGAAGTGTATTCAGGGATTATTAGCCTAAACCTTTATTTCAGGACAAGTTTCTCAGTTCTTTCAATGCTGAATTTGTTTCACTGCTTCTGTCAGTTCATGTAGTTCATATTGGTTATTCAGTGCCCCAGTGGTGTTCAGGTCCCATAACACAGAGGTCCATCGTTCAAAACCTTTCTCTGCTATCCAGTTGGTTTTTAGATATAAAGTGCAAACAGGGATAAAAATGCCTCAATTCATGGGCAGGTCTCATTGCCGGTCCATGATTTTAAAAAATCTATGCTTCTGTATGTTCGTAAAGGTTGTTATAGGTAGGCAGTGCCCCAGTGGCTTAATGGATAAGGCACTGGCCTCCTAAGCCAGGGATTGTGGGTTCAAGTCCCATCTGGGGTGGCAGAAAGAAGAATGATGCAGTGGAAGTGTTCTAGGCCCAGAAGTTGATGGATTGAAACACTCCTCTGCTATCCAGTTGGTTTTTAGCTTTGAAGTGTATTCAGGGATTATTAGCCTAAACCTTTATTTCAGGACAAGCTTCTCAGTTCCTTCAATGCTGAATATTTTTCAATGCTTCCTTTCAGTTCATGTAGTTCATATTGATTATACAGTGTCCCAGTTGCCTAAAAAGGCACCAACCTCCTAAACCAGGGATGGTGTCCAGTCTCGGTTTTCTGAAAGCAGAGTGGCGCAGCGGTAGCGTGCTGGGCCCATAACCCAGAGGTCGATGGATTGAAACCATCCTCTGCTAGCCAGTTGGTTTTTAGCTTTAAAGTGTATTCAGGGATTATTAGCCTAAACCTTTTTTTCATGAGCAGGTCTCAGTTCCTTCAATGCTGAATATTTTTCACTGCTTCTGTCAGTTCATGTAGTTCATATTGATTATACAGTGTCCCAGTGGCCTATAAAGGCACCAACCTCCTAAGTCGGGGATAGTGTCCAATCTGCGTTTTCTGAAAGCAGGGTGGCGCAGCGGTAGCGTGCTGGGCCCATAACCCAGAGGTCAATGGATCGAAACCATCCTCTGCTATCCAGTTGGTTTTTAGCTTTGAAGTGTATTCAGGGATTATTAGCCTAAGCCTTTATTTCAGGACAAGTTTCTCAGTTCTTTCAATGCTGAATTTGTTTCACTGGTTCTGTCAGTTCATGTAGTTCACATTGGTTATTCAGTGCCCCAGTGGTGTTCAGGTCCCATAACACAGAGGTCCATCGTTCAAAACCTTTCTCTGCTATCCAGTTGGTTTTTAGATATAAAGTGCAAACAGGGATAAAAATGCCTCAATTCATGGGCAGGTCTCAGTGCCGGTCCATGATTTTAAAAAATCTATGCTTCTGTATGTTCGTAAAGGTTGTTATGGGTAGGCAGTGCCCCAGTGGCCTAATGGATAAGGCACTGCCCTCCTAAGCCAGGGATTGTGGGTTCAAGTCCCATCTGGGGTGGCAGAAAGAAGAATGATGCAGTGGAAGTGTTCTAGGCCCAGAAGTTCATGGATTGAAACAATCCTCTGCTGTTCATTTGTTTTTTATCTATGAAGTGTATTCAGGGATTATTAGCCTAAACCTTTATTTCAAGAGCAGGTCTCAGTTCTTTCAATGCTGAATATTTTTCAATGCTTCCTTTCAGTTCATGTAGTTCATATTGATTATACAGTGTCCCAGTTGCCTAAAAAGGCACCAACCTCCTATACCAGGGATGGTGTCCAATCAGGGTTTTCTGAAAGCAGAGTGGCGCAGCGGTAGCGTGCTGGGCCCATAACCCAGAGGTCGATGGCTTGAAACCATCCTCTGCTATCCAGTTGGTTTTTAGCTTTGAAGTGTATTCAGGGATTATTAGCCTAAACCTTTATTTCTGGACATGTTTCTCAGTTCCTTCAATGCTGAATTTTTTCACTGCTTCTGTCAGTTCATGTAGTTCATATTGGTTATTCAGTGCCCCAGTGGTGTTCAGGTCCCATAACACAGAGGTCCATCGATCAAAACCTTTTTCTGCTATCCAGTTGGTTTTTAGCTATGATGTGTATTCAGGGATTATTAGCCTAAACCTTTATTTCAAGAGCAGGTCTCAGTTCTTTCAATGCTGAATATTTTTCATTGCTTCCTTTCAGTTCATGTAGTTCATATTGATTATACAGTGCCCCAGTGGCCTAAAAAGGCTCCAACCTCCTAAACCAGGGATGGTGTCCAATCTGGGTTTTCTGAAAGCAGAGTGGCGCAGCGGTAGCGTGCTGGGCCCATAACCCAGAGGTCAATGGATCGAAACCATCCTCTTCTAGCCAGTTGGTTTTTAGCTTTAAAGTGTATTCAGGGATTATGAGCCTAAACCTTTTTTTCATGAGCAGGTCTCAGTTCTTTCAATGCTGAATTTTTTAACTGCTTCTGTCAGTTCATGTAGTTCATATTGATTATACAGTGTCCCAGTGGCCTAAAAAGGCACCAACCTCCTAAACCAGGGATGGTGTCCAATCTGGGTTTTCTGAAAGCAGAGTGGCGCAGCGGTAGCGTGCTGGGCCCATAACCCAGAGGTCGATGGATTGAAACCATCCTCTGCTATCCAGTTGGTTTTTAGCTTTGAAGTGTATTCAGGGATTATTAGCCTAAACCTTTATTTCAGTACAAGCTTCTCAGTTCCTTCAATGCTGAATATTTTTCAACGCTTCCTTTCAGTTCATGTAGTTCATATTGATTATACAGTGTCCCAGTTGCCTAAAAAGGCACCAACCTCCTAAACCAGGGATGGTGTCCAGTCTCGGTTTTCTGAAAGCAGAGTGGCGCAGCGGTAGCGTGCTGGGCCCATAACCCAGAGGTCGATTGATTGAAACCATCCTCTGCTAGCCAGTTGGTTTTTAGCTTTAAAGTGTATTCAGGGATTATTAGCCTAAACCTTTTTTTCATGAGCAGGTCTCAGTTCCTTCAATGCTGAATATTTTTCACTGCTTCTGTCAGTTCATGTAGTTCATATTGATTATACAGTGTCCCAGTGGCCTATAAAGGCACCAACCTCCTAAGTCGGGGATAGTGTCCAATCTGCGTTTTCTGAAAGCAGGGTGGCGCAGCGGTAGCGTGCTGGGCCCATAACCCAGAGGTCAATGGATCGGAACCATCCTCTGCTATCCAGTTGGTTTTTAGCTTTGAAGTGTATTCAGGGATTATTAGCCTAAGCCTTTATTTCAGGACAAGTTTCTCAGTTCTTTCAATGCTGAATTTGTTTCACTGGTTCTGTCAGTTCATGTAGTTCACATTGGTTATTCAGTGCCCCAGTGGTGTTCAGGTCCCATAACACAGAGGTCCATCGTTCAAAACCTTTCTCTGCTATCCAGTTGGTTTTTAGATATAAAGTGCAAACAGGGATAAAAATGCCTCAATTCATGGGCAGGTCTCAGTGCCGGTCCATGATTTTAAAAAATCTATGCTTCTGTATGTTCGTAAAGGTTGTTATAGGTAGGCAGTGCCCCAGTGGCCTAATGGATAAGGCACTGGCCTCCTAAGCCAGGGATTGTGGGTTCAAGTCCCATCTGGGGTGGCAGAAAGAAGAATGATGCAGTGGAAGTGTTCTAGGCCCAGAAGTTGATGGATTGAAACAATCCTCTGCTGTTCATTTGTTTTTTATCTATGAAGTGTATTCAGGGATTATTAGCCTAAACCTTTATTTCAAGAGCAGGTCTCAGTTCTTTCAATGCTGAATATTTTTCAATGCTTCCTTTCAGTTCATGTAGTTCATATTGATTATACAGTGTCCCAGTTGCCTAAAAAGGCACCAACCTCCTATACCAGGGATGGTGTCCAATCAGGGTTTTCTGAAAGCAGAGTGGCGCAGCGGTAGCGTGCTGGGCCCATAACCCAGAGGTCGATGGCTTGAAACCATCCTCTGCTATCCAGTTGGTTTTTAGCTTTGAAGTGTATTCAGGGATTATTAGCCTAAACCTTTATTTCTGGACAAGTTTCTCAGTTCCTTCAATGCTGAATTTTTTCACTGCTTCTGTCAGTTCATGTAGTTCATATTGGTTATTCAGTGCCCCAGTGGTGTTCAGGTCCCATAACACAGAGGTCCATCGATCAAAACCTTTTTCTGCTATCCAGTTGGTTTTTAGCTATGATGTGTATTCAGGGATTATTAGCCTAAACCTTTATTTCAAGAGCAGGTCTCAGTTCTTTCAATGCTGAATATTTTTCATTGCTTCCTTTCAGTTCATGTAGTTCATATTGATTATACAGTGCCCCAGTGGCCTAAAAAGGCTCCAACCTCCTAAACCAGGGATGGTGTCCAATCTGGGTTTTCTGAAAGCAGAGTGGCGCAGCGGTAGCGTGCTGGGCCCATAACCCAGAGGTCGATGGATCGAAACCATCCTCTGCTAGCCAGTTGGTTTTTAGCTTTAAAGTGTATTCAGGGATTATGAGCCTAAACCTTTTTTTCATGAGCAGGTCTCAGTTCTTTCAATGCTGAATTTTTTCACTGCTTCTGTCAGTTCATGTAGTTCATATTGATTATACAGTGTCCCAGTGGCCTAAAAAGGCACCAACCTCCTAAACCAGGGATGGTGTCCAATCTGGGTTTTCTGAAAGCAGAGTGGCGCAGCGGTAGCGTGCTGGGCCCATAACCCAGAGGTCGATGGATTGAAACCATCCTCTGCTATCCAGTTGGTTTTTAGCTTTGAAGTGTATTCAGGGGTTATTAGCCTAAACCTTTATTTCAGGACAAGCTTCTCAGTTCCTTCAATGCTGAATATTTTTCAATGCTTCCTTTCAGTTCATCTAGTTCATATTGATTATACAGTGTCCCAGTTGCCTAAAAAGGCACCAACCTCCTAAACCAGGGATGGTGTCCAGTCTCGGTTTTCTGAAAGCAGAGTGGCGCAGCGGTAGCGTGCTGGGCCCATAACCCAGAGGTCGATGGATTGAAACCATCCTCTGCTAGCCAGTTGGTTTTTAGCTTTAAAGTGTATTCAGGGATTATTAGCCTAAACCATTTTTTCATGAGCAGGTCTCAGTTCCTTCAATGCTGAATATTTTTCACTGCTTCTGTCAGTTCATGTAGTTCATATTGATTATACAGTGTCCCAGTGGCCTATAAAGGCACCAACCTCCTAAGTCGGGGATAGTGTCCAATCTGCGTTTTCTGAAAGCAGGGTGGCGCAGCGGTAGCGTGCTGGGCCCATAACCCAGAGGTCAATGGATCGAAACCATCCTCTGCTATCCAGTTGGTTTTTAGCTTTGAAGTGTATTCAGGGATTATTAGCCTAAACCTTTATTTCAGGACAAGTTTCTCAGTTCTTTCAATGCTGAATTTGTTTCACTGCTTCTGTCAGTTCATGTAGTTCATATTGGTTATTCAGTGCCCCAGTGGTGTTCAGGTCCCATAACACAGAGGTCCATCGTTCAAAACCTTTCTCTGCTATCCAGTTGGTTTTTAGATATAAAGTGCAAACAGGGATAAAAATGCCTCAATTCATGGGCAGGTCTCAGTGCCGGTCCATGATTTTAAAAAATCTATGCTTCTGTATGTTCGTAAAGGTTGTTATGGGTAGGCAGTGCCCCAGTGGCCTAATGGATAAGGCACTGGCCTCCTAAGCCAGGGATTGTGGGTTCAAGTCCCATCTGGGGTGGCAGAAAGAAGAATGATGCATTGGAAGTGTTCTAGGCCCAGAAGTTGATGGATTGAAACAATCCTCTGCTGTTCATTTGTTTTTTATCTATGAAGTGTATTCAGGGATTATTAGCCTAAACCTTTTTTTCATGAGCAGGTCTCAGTTCTTTCAATGCTGAATATTTTTCACTGCTTCTGTCAGTTCATGTAGTTCATATTGATTATACAGTGTCCCAGTGGCCTAAAAAGGCACCAACCTCCTAAACCAGGGATGGTGTCCAATCTCGGTTTTCTGAAAGCAGAGTGGCGCAGCGGTAGCGTGCTGGGCCCATAACCCAGAGGTCGATGGATTGAAACCATCCTCTGCTATCCAGTTGGTTTTTAGCTATGATGTGTATTCAGGGATTATTAGCCTAAACCTTTTTTTCGTGAGCAGGTCTCAGTTCCTTCAATGCTGAATATTTTCGCTGCTTCTGTCAGTTCATGTAGTTCATATTGGTTATTCAGTGCCCCAGTGGTGTTCAGGTCCCATAACACAGAGGTCCATCGTTCAAAACCTTTCTCTGCTATCCAGTTGGTTTTTAGATATAAAGTGCAAACAGGGATAAAAATGCCTCAATTCATGGGCAGGTCTCAGTGCCGGTCCATGATTTTAAAAAATCTATGCTTCTGTATGTTCGTAAAGGTTGTTATGGGTAGGCAGTGCCCCAGTGGCCTAATGGATAAGGCACTGGCCTCCTAAGCCAGGGATTGTGGGTTCAAGTCCCATCTGGGGTGGCAGAATGAAGAATGATGCATTGGAAGTGTTCTAGGCCCAGAAGTTGATGGATTGAAACAATCCTCTGCTGTTCATTTGTTTTTTATCTATGAAGTGTATTCAGGGATTATTAGCCTAAACCTTTATTTCAAGAGCAGGTCTCAGTTCTTTCAATGCTGAATATTTTGCAATGCTTCCTTTCAGTTCATTTAGTTCATATTGATTATACAGTGTCCCAGTTGCCTAAAAAGGCACCAACCTCCTAAACCAGGGATGGTGTCCAATCAGGGTTTTCTGAAAGCAGAGTGGCGCAGCGGTAGCGTGCTGGGCCCATAACCCAGAGGTCGATGGATCGAAACCATCCTCTGCTAGCCAGTTGGTTTTTAGCTTTAAAGTGTATTCAGGGATTATTAGCCTAAACCTTTTTTTCATGAGCATGTCTCAGTTCTTTCAATGCTGAATATTTTTCACTGCTTCTGTCAGTTCATGTAGTTCATATTGATTATACAGTGTCCCAGTGGCCTAAAAAGGCACCAACCTCCTAAACCAGGGATGGTGTCCAATCTCGGTTTTCTGAAAGCAGAGTGGCGCAGCGGTAGCGTGCTGGGCCCATAACCCAGAGGTCGATGGATTGAAACCATCCTCTGCTATCCAGTTGGTTTTTAGCTTTGAAGTGTATTCAGGGATTATTAGCCTAAACCTTTATTTCAGGACAAGTTTCTCAGTTCCTTCAATGCTGAATTTGTTTCACTGCTTCTGTAAGTTCATGTAGTTCATATTGGTTAATCAGTGCCCCAGTGGTGTTCAGGTCCCATAACACAGAGGTCCATCGATCAAAACCTTTTTCTGCTATCCAGTTGGTTTTTAGCTATGATGTGTATTCAGGGATTATTAGCCTAAACCTTTTTTTCGTGAGCAGGTCTCAGTTCTTTCAATGCTGAATATTTTGCAATGCTTCCTTTCAGTTCATTTAGTTCATATTGATTATACAGTGTCCCAGTTGCCTAAAAAGGCACCAACCTCCTAAACCAGGGATGGTGTCCAATCAGGGTTTTCTGAAAGCAGAGTGGCGCAGCGGTAGCGTGCTGGGCCCAAAACCCAGAGGTCGATGGATCGAAACCATCCTCTGCTAGCCAGTTGGTTTTTAGCTTTAAAGTGTATTCAGGGATTATTAGC
Organism: Thymallus thymallus; assembly: GCA_023634145.1. NCBI lineage: Eukaryota > Metazoa > Chordata > Actinopteri > Salmoniformes > Salmonidae > Thymallus > Thymallus thymallus. The sequence continues at coordinate 1,497,381 of CM042422.1, forward strand.
CTAAACCTTTTTTTCATGAGCAGGTCTCAGTTCTTTCAATGCTGAATATTTTTCACTGCTTCTGTCAGTTCATGTAGTTCATATTGATTATACAGTGTCCCAGTGGCCTAAAAAGGCACCAACCTCCTAAACCAGGGATGGTGTCCAATCTCGGTTTTCTGAAAGCAGAGTGGCGCAGCGGTAGCGTGCTGGGCCCATAACCCAGAGGTCGATGGATTGAAACCATCCTCTGCTATCCAGTTGGTTTTTAGCTTTGAAGTGTATTCAGGGATTATTAGCCTAAACCTTTATTTCAGGACAAGTTTCTCAGTTCCTTCAATGCTGAATTTGTTTCACTGCTTCTGTAAGTTCATGTAGTTCATATTGGTTATTCAGTGCCCCAGTGGTGTTCAGGTCCCATAACACAGAGGTCCATCGATCAAAACCTTTTTCTGCTATCCAGTTGGTTTTTAGCTATGATGTGTATTCAGGGATTATTAGCCTAAACCTTTATTTCAAGAGCAGGTCTCAGTTCTTTCAATGCTGAATATTTTTCATTGCTTCCTTTCAGTTCATGTAGTTCATATTGATTATTCAGTGCCCCAGTGGCCTAAAAAGGCTCCAACCTCCTAAACCAGGGATGGTGTCCAATCTGGGTTTTCTGAAAGCAGAGTGGCGCAGCGGTAGCGTGCTGGGCCCATAACCCAGAGGTCGATGGATCGAAACCATCCTCTGCTAGCCAGTTGGTTTTTAGCTTTAAAGTGTATTCAGGGATTATTAGCCTAAACCTTTTTTTCATGAGCAGGTCTCAGTTCTTTCAATGCTGAATTTTTTCACTGCTTCTGTCAGTTCATGTAGTTCATATTGATTATACAGTGTCCCAGTGGCCTAAAAAGGCACCAACCTCCTAAACCAGGGATGGTGTCCAATCTGGGTTTTCTGAAAGCAGAGTGGCGCAGCGGTAGCGTGCTGGGCCCATAACCCAGAGGTCGATGGATTGAAACCATCCTCTGCTATTCAGTTGGTTTTTAGCTTTGAAGTGTATTCAGGGATTATTAGCCTAAACCTTTATTTCAGGACAAGCTTCTCAGTTCCTTCAATGCTGAATATTTTTCACTGCTTCTGTCAGTTCATGTAGTTCATATTGATTATACAGTGTCCCAGTGGCCTATAAAGGCACCAACCTCCTAAACCAGGGATGGTGTCCAATCTGGGTTTTCTGAAAGCAGAGTGGCGCAGCGGTAGCGTGCTGTGCCCATAACCCAGAGGTCGATGGATTGAAACCATCCTCTGCTATCCAGTTGGTTTTTAGCTTTGAAGTGTATTCAGGGATTATTAGCCTAAACCTTTATTTCAGGACAAGTTTCTCAGTTCCTTCAATGCTGAATTTGTTTCACTGCTTCTGTAAATTCATGTAATTCATATTGGTTATTCAGTGCCCCAGTGGTGTTCAGGTCCCATAACACAGAGGTCCATCGATCAAAACCTTTTTCTGCTATCCAGTTGGTTTTTAGCTATGATGTGTATTCAGGGATTATTAGCCTAAACCTTTATTTCAAGAGCAGGTCTCAGTTCTTTCAATGCTGAATATTTTTCATTGCTTCCTTTCAGTTCATGTAGTTCATATTGATTATACAGTGCCCCAGTGGCCTAAAAAGGCTCCAACCTCCTAAACCAGGGATGGTGTCCAATCTGGGTTTTCTGAAAGCAGAGTGGCGCAGCGGTAGCGTGCTGGGCCCATAACCCAGAGGTCGATGGATCGAAACCATCCTCTGCTAGCCAGTTGGTTTTTAGCTTTAAAGTGTATTCAGGGATTATTAGCCTAAACCTTTTTTTCATGAGCAGGTCTCAGTTCTTTCAATGCTGAATATTTTTCACTGCTTCTGTCAGTTCATGTAGTTCATATTGATTATACAGTGTCCCAGTGGCCTATAAAGGCACCAACCTCCTAAGTCGGGGATAGTGTCCAATCTGCGTTTTCTGAAAGCAGGGTGGCGCAGCGGTAGCGTGCTGGGCCCATAACCCAGAGGTCAATGGATCGAAACCATCCTCTGCTATCCAGTTGGTTTTTAGCTTTGAAGTGTATTCAGGGATTATTAGCCTAAACCTTTATTTCAGGACAAGTTTCTCAGTTCTTTCAATGCTGAATTTGTTTCACTGCTTCTGTCAGTTCATGTAGTTCATATTGGTTATTCAGTGCCCCAGTGGTGTTCAGGTCCCATAACACAGAGGTCCATCGTTCAAAACCTTTCTCTGCTATCCAGTTGGTTTTTAGATATAAAGTGCAAACAGGGATAAAAATGCCTCAATTCATGGGCAGGTCTCATTGCCGGTCCATGATTTTAAAAAATCTATGCTTCTGTATGTTCGTAAAGGTTGTTATAGGTAGGCAGTGCCCCAGTGGCTTAATGGATAAGGCACTGGCCTCCTAAGCCAGGGATTGTGGGTTCAAGTCCCATCTGGGGTGGCAGAAAGAAGAATGATGCAGTGGAAGTGTTCTAGGCCCAGAAGTTGATGGATTGAAACAGTCCTCTGCTATCCAGTTGGTTTTTAGCTTTGAAGTGTATTCAGGGATTATTAGCCTAAACCTTTATTTCAGGACAAGTTTCTCAGTTCCTTCAATGCTGAATATTTTTCAATGCTTCTGTCAGTTCATGTAGTTCATATTGATTATACAGTGTCCCAGTGGCCTATAAAGGCACCAACCTCCTAAGTCGGGGATAGTGTCCAATCTGCGTTTTCTGAAAGCAGAGTGGCGCAGCGGTAGCGTGCTGGGCCCATAACCCAGAGGTCGATGGATCGAAACCATCCTCTGCTAGCCAGTTGGTTTTTAGCTTTAAAGTGTATTCAGGGATTATTAGCCTAAACCTTTTTTTCATGAGCATGTCTCAGTTCTTTCAATGCTGAATATTTTTCACTGCTTCTGTCAGTTCATGTAGTTCATATTGATTATACAGTGTCCCAGTGGCCTAAAAAGGCACCAACCTCCTAAACCAGGGATGGTGTCCAATCTCGGTTTTCTGAAAGCAGAGTGGCGCAGCGGTAGCGTGCTGGGCCCATAACCCAGAGGTCGATGGATTGAAACCATCCTCTGCTATCCAGTTGGTTTTTAGCTTTGAAGTGTATTCAGGGATTATTAGCCTAAACCTTTATTTCAGGACAAGTTTCTCAGTTCCTTCAATGCTGAATTTGTTTCACTGCTTCTGTAAGTTCATGTAGTTCATATTGGTTAATCAGTGCCCTAGTGGTGTTCAGGTCCCATAACACAGAGGTCCATCGATCAAAACCTTTTTCTGCTATCCAGTTGGTTTTTAGCTATGATGTGTATTCAGGGATTATTAGCCTAAACCTTTTTTTCGTGAGCAGGTCTCAGTTCTTTCAATGCTGAATATTTTGCAATGCTTCCTTTCAGTTCATTTAGTTCATATTGATTATACAGTGTCCCAGTTGCCTAAAAAGGCACCAACCTCCTAAACCAGGGATGGTGTCCAATCAGGGTTTTCTGAAAGCAGAGTGGCGCAGCGGTAGCGTGCTGGGCCCATAACCCAGAGGTCGATGGATCGAAACCATCCTCTGCTAGCCAGTTGGTTTTTAGCTTTAAAGTGTATTCAGGGATTATTAGCCTAAACCTTTTTTTCATGAGCAGGTCTCAGTTCTTTCAATGCTGAATATTTTTCACTGCTTCTGTCAGTTCATGTAGTTCATATTGATTATACAGTGTCCCAGTGGCCTAAAAAGGCACCAACCTCCTAAACCAGGGATGGTGTCCAATCTCGGTTTTCTGAAAGCAGAGTGGCGCAGCGGTAGCGTGCTGGGCCCATAACCCAGAGGTCGATGGATTGAAACCATCCTCTGCTATCCAGTTGGTTTTTAGCTTTGAAGTGTATTCAGGGATTATTAGCCTAAACCTTTATTACAGAACAAGTTTCTCAGTTCCTTCAATGCTGAATTTGTTTCACTGCTTCTGTAAGTTCATGTAATTCATATTGGTTATTCAGTGCCCCAGTGGTGTTCAGGTCCCATAACACAGAGGTCCATCGATCAAAACCTTTTTCTGCTATCCAGTTGGTTTTTAGCTATGATGTGTATTCAGGGATTATTAGCCTAAACCTTTATTTCAAGAGCAGGTCTCAGTTCTTTCAATGCTGAATATTTTTCATTGCTTCCTTTCAGTTCATGTAGTTCATATTGATTATTCAGTGCCCCAGTGGCCTAAAAAGGCTCCAACCTCCTAAACCAGGGATGGTGTCCAATCTGGGTTTTCTGAAAGCAGAGTGGCGCAGCGGTAGCGTGCTGGGCCCATAACCCAGAGGTCGATGGATCGAAACCATCCTCTGCTAGCCAGTTGGTTTTTAGCTTTAAAGTGTATTCAGGGATTATTAGCCTAAACCTTTTTTTCATGAGCAGGTCTCAGTTCTTTCAATGCTGAATTTTTTCACTGCTTCTGTCAGTTCATGTAGTTCATATTGATTATACAGTGTCCCAGTGGCCTAAAAAGGCACCAACCTCCTAAACCAGGGATGGTGTCCAATCTGGGTTTTCTGAAAGCAGAGTGGCGCAGCGGTAGCGTGCTGGGCCCATAACCCAGAGGTCGATGGATTGAAACCATCCTCTGCTATCCAGTTGGTTTTTAGCTTTGAAGTGTATTCAGGGATTATTAGCCTAAACCTTTATTTCAGGACAAGCTTCTCAGTTCCTTCAATCCTGAATATTTTTCACTGCTTCTGTCAGTTCATGTAGTTCATATTGATTATACAGTGTCCCAGTGGCCTATAAAGGCACCAACCTCCTAAACCAGGGATGGTGTCCAATCTGGGTTTTCTGAAAGCAGAGTGGCGCAGCGGTAGCGTGCTGTACCCATAACCCAGAGGTCGATGGATTGAAACCATCCTCTGCTATCCAGTTGGTTTTTAGCTTTGAAGTGTATTCAGGGATTATTAGCCTAAACCTTTATTTCAGGACAAGTTTCTCAGTTCCTTCAATGCTGAATTTGTTTCACTGCTTCTGTAAGTTCATGTAATTCATATTGGTTATTCAGTGCCCCAGTGGTGTTCAGGTCCCATAACACAGAGGTCCATCGATCAAAACCTTTTTCTGCTATCCAGTTGGTTTTTAGCTATGATGTGTATTCAGGGATTATTAGCCTAAACCTTTATTTCAAGAGCAGGTCTCAGTTCTTTCAATGCTGAATATTTTTCATTGCTTCCTTTCAGTTCATGTAGTTCATATTGATTATACAGTGTCCCAGTGGCCTATAAAGGCACCAACCTCCTAAACCAGGGATGGTGTCCAATCTGGGTTTTCTGAAAGCAGAGTGGCGCAGCGGTAGCGTGCTGTGCCCATAACCCAGAGGTCGATGGATTGAAACCATCCTCTGCTATCCAGTTGGTTTTTAGCTTTGAAGTGTATTCAGGGATTATTAGCCTAAACCTTTATTACAGAACAAGTTTCTCAGTTCCTTCAATGCTGAATTTGTTTCACTGCTTCTGTAAGTTCATGTAATTCATATTGGTTATTCAGTGCCCCAGTGGTGTTCAGGTCCCATAACACAGAGGTCCATCGATCAAAACCTTTTTCTGCTATCCAGTTGGTTTTTAGCTATGATGTGTATTCAGGGATTATTAGCCTAAACCTTTATTTCAAGAGCAGGTCTCAGTTCTTTCAATGCTGAATATTTTTCATTGCTTCCTTTCAGTTCATGTAGTTCATATTGATTATTCAGTGCCCCAGTGGCCTAAAAAGGCTCCAACCTCCTAAACCAGGGATGGTGTCCAATCTGGGTTTTCTGAAAGCAGAGTGGCGCAGCGGTAGCGTGCTGGGCCCATAACCCAGAGGTCGATGGATCGAAACCATCCTCTGCTAGCCAGTTGGTTTTTAGCTTTAAAGTGTATTCAGGGATTATTAGCCTAAACCTTTTTTTCATGAGCAGGTCTCAGTTCTTTCAATGCTGAATTTTTTCACTGCTTCTGTCAGTTCATGTAGTTCATATTGATTATACAGTGTCCCAGTGGCCTAAAAAGGCACCAACCTCCTAAACCAGGGATGGTGTCCAATCTGGGTTTTCTGAAAGCAGAGTGGCGCAGCGGTAGCGTGCTGGGCCCATAACCCAGAGGTCGATGGATTGAAACCATCCTCTGCTATCCAGTTGGTTTTTAGCTTTGAAGTGTATTCAGGGATTATTAGCCTAAACCTTTATTTCAGGACAAGCTTCTCAGTTCCTTCAATCCTGAATATTTTTCACTGCTTCTGTCAGTTCATGTAGTTCATATTGATTATACAGTGTCCCAGTGGCCTATAAAGGCACCAACCTCCTAAACCAGGGATGGTGTCCAATCTGGGTTTTCTGAAAGCAGAGTGGCGCAGCGGTAGCGTGCTGTACCCATAACCCAGAGGTCGATGGATTGAAACCATCCTCTGCTATCCAGTTGGTTTTTAGCTTTGAAGTGTATTCAGGGATTATTAGCCTAAACCTTTATTTCAGGACAAGTTTCTCAGTTCCTTCAATGCTGAATTTGTTTCACTGCTTCTGTAAGTTCATGTAATTCATATTGGTTATTCAGTGCCCCAGTGGTGTTCAGGTCCCATAACACAGAGGTCCATCGATCAAAACCTTTTTCTGCTATCCAGTTGGTTTTTAGCTATGATGTGTATTCAGGGATTATTAGCCTAAACCTTTATTTCAAGAGCAGGTCTCAGTTCTTTCAATGCTGAATATTTTTCATTGCTTCCTTTCAGTTCATGTAGTTCATATTGATTATACAGTGTCCCAGTGGCCTATAAAGGCACCAACCTCCTAAACCAGGGATGGTGTCCAATCTGGGTTTTCTGAAAGCAGAGTGGCGCAGCGGTAGCGTGCTGTGCCCATAACCCAGAGGTCGATGGATTGAAACCATCCTCTGCTATCCAGTTGGTTTTTAGCTTTGAAGTGTATTCAGGGATTATTAGCCTAAACCTTTATTTCTGGACAAGTTTCTCAGTTCCTTCAATGCTGAATTTGTTTCACTGCTTCTGTAAATTCATGTAATTCATATTGGTTATTCAGTGCCCCAGTGGTGTTCAGGTCCCATAACACAGAGGTCCATCGATCAAAACCTTTTTCTGCTATCCAGTTGGTTTTTAGCTATGATGTGTATTCAGGGATTATTAGCCTAAACCTTTATTTCAAGAGCAGGTCTCAGTTCTTTCAATGCTGAATATTTTTCATTGCTTCCTTTCAGTTCATGTAGTTCATATTGATTATACAGTGCCCCAGTGGCCTAAAAAGGCTCCAACCTCCTAAACCAGGGATGGTGTCCAATCTGGGTTTTCTGAAAGCAGAGTGGCGCAGCGGTAGCGTGCTGGGCCCATAACCCAGAGGTCGATGGATCGAAACCATCCTCTGCTAGCCAGTTGGTTTTTAGCTTTAAAGTGTATTCAGGGATTATTAGCCTAAACCTTTTTTTCATGAGCAGGTCTCAGTTCTTTCAATGCTGAATATTTTTCACTGCTTCTGTCAGTTCATGTAGTTCATATTGATTATACAGTGTCCCAGTGGCCTATAAAGGCACCAACCTCCTAAGTCGGGGATAGTGTCCAATCTGCGTTTTCTGAAAGCAGGGTGGCGCAGCGGTAGCGTGCTGGGCCCATAACCCAGAGGTCAATGGATCGAAACCATCCTCTGCTATCCAGTTGGTTTTTAGCTTTGAAGTGTATTCAGGGATTATTAGCCTAAACCTTTATTTCAGGACAAGTTTCTCAGTTCTTTCAATGCTGAATTTGTTTCACTGCTTCTGTCAGTTCATGTAGTTCATATTGGTTATTCAGTGCCCCAGTGGTGTTCAGGTCCCATAACACAGAGGTCCATCGTTCAAAACCTTTCTCTGCTATCCAGTTGGTTTTTAGATATAAAGTGCAAACAGGGATAAAAATGCCTCAATTCATGGGCAGGTCTCATTGCCGGTCCATGATTTTAAAAAATCTATGCTTCTGTATGTTCGTAAAGGTTGTTATAGGTAGGCAGTGCCCCAGTGGCTTAATGGATAAGGCACTGGCCTCCTAAGCCAGGGATTGTGGGTTCAAGTCCCATCTGGGGTGGCAGAAAGAAGAATGATGCAGTGGAAGTGTTCTAGGCCCAGAAGTTGATGGATTGAAACAGTCCTCTGCTATCCAGTTGGTTTTTAGCTTTGAAGTGTATTCAGGGATTATTAGCCTAAACCTTTATTTCAGGACAAGTTTCTCAGTTCCTTCAATGCTGAATATTTTTCAATGCTTCTGTCAGTTCATGTAGTTCATATTGATTATACAGTGTCCCAGTGGCCTATAAAGGCACCAACCTCCTAAGTCGGGGATAGTGTCCAATCTGCGTTTTCTGAAAGCAGGGTGGCGCAGCGGTAGCGTGCTGGGCCCATAACCCAGAGGTCAATGGATCGAAACCATCCTCTGCTATCCAGTTGGTTTTTAGCTTTGAAGTGTATTCAGGGATTATTAGCCTAAACCTTTATTTCAGGACAAGTTTCTCAGTTCTTTCAATGCTGAATTTGTTTCACTGCTTCTGTCAGTTCATGTAGTTCATATTGGTTATTCAGTGCCCCAGTGGTGTTCAGGTCCCATAACACAGAGGTCCATCGTTCAAAACCTTTCTCTGCTATCCAGTTGGTTTTTAGATATAAAGTGCAAACAGGGATAAAAATGCCTCAATTCATGGGCAGGTCTCAGTGCCGGTCCATGATTTTAAACAATCTATGCTTCTGTATGTTCGTAAAGGTTGTTATAGGTAGGCAGTGCCCCAGTGGCCTAATGGATAAGGCACTGGCCTCCTAAGCCAGGGATTGTGGGTTCAAGTCCCATCTGGGGTGGCAGAAAGAAGAACGACGCAGTGGAAGTGTTCTAGGCCCAGAAGTTGATGGATTGAAACAGTCCTCTGCTGTTCATTTGTTTTTTATCTATGAAGTGTATTCAGGGATTATTAGCCTAAACCTTTATTTCAAGAGCAGGTCTCAGTTCTTTCAATGCTGAATATTTTTCAATGCTTCCTTTCAGTTCATGTAGTTCATATTGATTATACAGTGTCCCAGTGGCCTAAAAAGGCACCAACCTCCTAAACCAGGGATGGTGTCCAATCTCGGTTTTCTGAAAGCAGAGTGGCGCAGCGGTAGCGTGCTGGGCCCATAACCCAGAGGTCGATGGATTGAAACCATCCTCTGCTATCCAGTTGGTTTTTAGCTTTGAAGTGTATTCAGGGATTATTAGCCTAAACCTTTATTTCAGGACAAGTTTCTCAGTTCCTTCAATGCTGAATTTGTTTCACTGCTTCTGTAAGTTCATGTAATTCATATTGGTTATTCAGTGCCCCAGTGGTGTTCAGGTCCCATAACACAGAGGTCCATCGATCAAAACCTTTTTCTGCTATCCAGTTGGTTTTTAGCTATGATGTGTATTCAGGGATTATTAGCCTAAACCTTTATTTCAAGAGCAGGTCTCAGTTCTTTCAATGCTGAATATTTTTCATTGCTTCCTTTCAGTTCATGTAGTTCATATTGATTATTCAGTGCCCCAGTGGCCTAAAAAGGCTCCAACCTCCTAAACCAGGGATGGTGTCCAATCTGGGTTTTCTGAAAGCAGAGTGGCGCAGCGGTAGCGTGCTGGGCCCATAACCCAGAGGTCGATGGATCGAAACCATCCTCTGCTAGCCAGTTGGTTTTTAGCTTTAAAGTGTATTCAGGGATTATTAGCCTAAACCTTTTTTTCATGAGCAGGTCTCAGTTCTTTCAATGCTGAATTTTTTCACTGCTTCTGTCAGTTCATGTAGTTCATATTGATTATACAGTGTCCCAGTGGCCTAAAAAGGCACCAACCTCCTAAACCAGGGATGGTGTCCAATCTGGGTTTTCTGAAAGCAGAGTGGCGCAGCGGTAGCGTGCTGGGCCCATAACCCAGAGGTCGATGGATTGAAACCATCCTCTGCTATCCAGTTGGTTTTTAGCTTTGAAGTGTATTCAGGGATTATTAGCCTAAACCTTTATTTCAGGACAAGCTTCTCAGTTCCTTCAATCCTGAATATTTTTCACTGCTTCTGTCAGTTCATGTAGTTCATATTGATTATACAGTGTCCCAGTGGCCTATAAAGGCACCAACCTCCTAAACCAGGGATGGTGTCCAATCTGGGTTTTCTGAAAGCAGAGTGGCGCAGCGGTAGCGTGCTGTGCCCATAACCCAGAGGTCGATGGATTGAAACCATCCTCTGCTATCCAGTTGGTTTTTAGCTTTGAAGTGTATTCAGGGATTATTAGCCTAAACCTTTATTTCAGGACAAGTTTCTCAGTTCCTTCAATGCTGAATTTGTTTCACTGCTTCTGTAAGTTCATGTAATTCATATTGGTTATTCAGTGCCCCAGTGGTGTTCAGGTCCCATAACACAGAGGTCCATCGATCAAAACCTTTTTCTGCTATCCAGTTGGTTTTTAGCTATGATGTGTATTCAGGGATTATTAGCCTAAACCTTTATTTCAAGAGCAGGTCTCAGTTCTTTCAATGCTGAATATTTTTCATTGCTTCCTTTCAGTTCATGTAGTTCATATTGATTATACAGTGTCCCAGTGGCCTATAAAGGCACCAACCTCCTAAACCAGGGATGGTGTCCAATCTGGGTTTTCTGAAAGCAGAGTGGCGCAGCGGTAGCGTGCTGTGCCCATAACCCAGAGGTCGATGGATTGAAACCATCCTCTGCTATCCAGTTGGTTTTTAGCTTTGAAGTGTATTCAGGGATTATTAGCCTAAACCTTTATTTCTGGACAAGTTTCTCAGTTCCTTCAATGCTGAATTTGTTTCACTGCTTCTGTAAATTCATGTAATTCATATTGGTTATTCAGTGCCCCAGTGGTGTTCAGGTCCCATAACACAGAGGTCCATCGATCAAAACCTTTTTCTGCTATCCAGTTGGTTTTTAGCTATGATGTGTATTCAGGGATTATTAGCCTAAACCTTTATTTCAAGAGCAGGTCTCAGTTCTTTCAATGCTGAATATTTTTCATTGCTTCCTTTCAGTTCATGTAGTTCATATTGATTATACAGTGCCCCAGTGGCCTAAAAAGGCTCCAACCTCCTAAACCAGGGATGGTGTCCAATCTGGGTTTTCTGAAAGCAGAGTGGCGCAGCGGTAGCGTGCTGGGCCCATAACCCAGAGGTCGATGGATCGAAACCATCCTCTGCTAGCCAGTTGGTTTTTAGCTTTAAAGTGTATTCAGGGATTATTAGCCTAAACCTTTATTTCAGGACAAGTTTCTCAGTTCCTTCAATGCTGAATATTTTTCAATGCTTCTGTCAGTTCATGTAGTTCATATTGATTATACAGTGTCCCAGTGGCCTATAAAGGCACCAACCTCCTAAGTCGGGGATAGTGTCCAATCTGCGTTTTCTGAAAGCAGGGTGGCGCAGCGGTAGCGTGCTGGGCCCATAACCCAGAGGTCAATGGATCGAAACCATCCTCTGCTATCCAGTTGGTTTTTAGCTTTGAAGTGTATTCAGGGATTATTAGCCTAAACCTTTATTTCAGGACAAGTTTCTCAGTTCTTTCAATGCTGAATTTGTTTCACTGCTTCTGTCAGTTCATGTAGTTCATATTGGTTATTCAGTGCCCCAGTGGTGTTCAGGTCCCATAACACAGAGGTCCATCGTTCAAAACCTTTCTCTGCTATCCAGTTGGTTTTTAGATATAAAGTGCAAACAGGGATAAAAATGCCTCAATTCATGGGCAGGTCTCATTGCCGGTCCATGATTTTAAAAAATCTATGCTTCTGTATGTTCGTAAAGGTTGTTATAGGTAGGCAGTGCCCCAGTGGCTTAATGGATAAGGCACTGGCCTCCTAAGCCAGGGATTGTGGGTTCAAGTCCCATCTGGGGTGGCAGAAAGAAGAATGATGCAGTGGAAGTGTTCTAGGCCCAGAAGTTGATGGATTGAAACAGTCCTCTGCTATCCAGTTGGTTTTTAGCTTTGAAGTGTATTCAGGGATTATTAGCCTAAACCTTTATTTCAGGACAAGTTTCTCAGTTCCTTCAATGCTGAATATTTTTCAATGCTTCTGTCAGTTCATGTAGTTCATATTGATTATACAGTGTCCCAGTGGCCTATAAAGGCACCAACCTCCTAAGTCGGGGATAGTGTCCAATCTGCGTTTTCTGAAAGCAGGGTGGCGCAGCGGTAGCGTGCTGGGCCCATAACCCAGAGGTCAATGGATCGAAACCATCCTCTGCTATCCAGTTGTTTTTTAGCTTTGAAGTGTATTCAGGGATTATTAGCCTAAACCTTTATTTCAGGACAAGTTTCTCAGTTCTTTCAATGCTGAATTTGTTTCACTGCTTCTGTCAGTTCATGTAGTTCATATTGGTTATTCAGTGCCCCAGTGGTGTTCAGGTCCCATAACACAGAGGTCCATCGTTCAAAACCTTTCTCTGCTATCCAGTTGGTTTTTAGATATAAAGTGCAAACAGGGATAAAAATGCCTCAATTCATGGGCAGGTCTCAGTGCCGGTCCATGATTTTAAACAATCTATGCTTCTGTATGTTCGTAAAGGTTGTTATAGGTAGGCAGTGCCCCAGTGGCCTAATGGATAAGGCACTGGCCTCCTAAGCCAGGGATTGTGGGTTCAAGTCCCATCTGGGGTGGCAGAAAGAAGAACGATGCAGTGGAAGTGTTCTAGGCCCAGAAGTTGATGGATTGAAACAGTCCTCTGCTGTTCATTTGTTTTTTATCTATGAAGTGTATTCAGGGATTATTAGCCTAAACCTTTATTTCAAGAGCAGGTCTCAGTTCTTTCAATGCTGAATATTTTTCAATGCTTCCTTTCAGTTCATGTAGTTCATATTGATTATACAGTGTCCCAGTGGCCTAAAAAGGCACCAACCTCCTAAACCAGGGATGGTGTCCAATCTCGGTTTTCTGAAAGCAGAGTGGCGCAGCGGTAGCGTGCTGGGCCCATAACCCAGAGGTCGATGGATTGAAACCATCCTCTGCTATCCAGTTGGTTTTTAGCTTTGAAGTGTATTCAGGGATTATTAGCCTAAACCTTTATTTCAGGACAAGTTTCTCAGTTCCTTCAATGCTGAATTTGTTTCACTGCTTCTGTAAATTCATGTAATTCATATTGGTTATTCAGTGCCCCAGTGGTGTTCAGGTCCCATAACACAGAGGTCCATCGATCAAAACCTTTTTCTGCTATCCAGTTGGTTTTTAGCTATGATGTGTATTCAGGGATTATTAGCCTAAACCTTTATTTCAAGAGCAGGTCTCAGTTCTTTCAATGCTGAATATTTTTCATTGCTTCCTTTCAGTTCATGTAGTTCATATTGATTATACAGTGCCCCAGTGGCCTAAAAAGGCTCCAACCTCCTAAACCAGGGATGGTGTCCAATCTGGGTTTTCTGAAAGCAGAGTGGCGCAGCGGTAGCGTGCTGGGCCCATAACCCAGAGGTCGATGGATCGAAACCATCCTCTGCTAGCCAGTTGGTTTTTAGCTTTAAAGTGTATTCAGGGATTATTAGCCTAAACCTTTTTTTCATGAGCAGGTCTCAGTTCTTTCAATGCTGAATTTTTTCACTGCTTCTGTCAGTTCATGTAGTTCATATTGATTATACAGTGTCCCAGTGGCCTAAAAAGGCACCAACCTCCTAAACCAGGGATGGTGTCCAATCTGGGTTTTCTGAAAGCAGAGTGGCGCAGCGGTAGCGTGCTGGGCCCATAACCCAGAGGTCGATGGATTGAAACCATCCTCTGCTATCCAGTTGGTTTTTAGCTTTGAAGTGTATTCAGGGATTATTAGCCTAAACCTTTATTTCAGGACAAGTTTCTCAGTTCCTTCAATGCTGAATATTTTTCAATGCTTCTGTCAGTTCATGTAGTTCATATTGATTATACAGTGTCCCAGTGGCCTATAAAGGCACCAACCTCCTAAGTCGGGGATAGTGTCCAATCTGCGTTTTCTGAAAGCAGGGTGGCGCAGCGGTAGCGTGCTGGGCCCATAACCCAGAGCTCAATGGATCGAAACCATCCTCTGCTATCCAGTTGGTTTTTAGCTTTGAAGTGTATTCAGGGATTATTAGCCTAAACCTTTATTTCAGGACAAGTTTCTCAGTTCTTTCAATGCTGAATTTGTTTCACTGCTTCTGTCAGTTCATGTAGTTCATATTGGTTATTCAGTGCCCCAGTGGTGTTCAGGTCCCATAACACAGAGGTCCATCGTTCAAAACCTTTCTCTGCTATCCAGTTGGTTTTTAGATATAAAGTGCAAACAGGGATAAAAATGCCTCAATTCATGGGCAGGTCTCAGTGCCGGTCCATGATTTTAAACAATCTATGCTTCTGTATGTTCGTAAAGGTTGTTATAGGTAGGCAGTGCCCCAGTGGCCTAATGGATAAGGCACTGGCCTCCTAAGCCAGGGATTGTGGGTTCAAGTCCCATCTGGGGTGGCAGAAAGAAGAACGATGCAGTGGAAGTGTTCTAGGCCCAGAAGTTGATGGATTGAAACAGTCCTCTGCTGTTCATTTGTTTTTTATCTATGAAGTGTATTCAGGGATTATTAGCCTAAACCTTTATTTCAAGAGCAGGTCTCAGTTCTTTCAATGCTGAATATTTTTCAATGCTTCCTTTCAGTTCATGTAGTTCATATTGATTATACAGTGTCCCAGTGGCCTAAAAAGGCACCAACCTCCTAAACCAGGGATGGTGTCCAATCTCGGTTTTCTGAAAGCAGAGTGGCGCAGCGGTAGCGTGCTGGGCCCATAACCCAGAGGTCGATGGATTGAAACCATCCTCTGCTATCCAGTTGGTTTTTAGCTTTGAAGTGTATTCAGGGATTATTAGCCTAAACCTTTATTTCAGGACAAGTTTCTCAGTTCCTTCAATGCTGAATTTGTTTCACTGCTTCTGTAAATTCATGTAATTCATATTGGTTATTCAGTGCCCCAGTGGTGTTCAGGTCCCATAACACAGAGGTCCATCGATCAAAACCTTTTTCTGCTATCCAGTTGGTTTTTAGCTATGATGTGTATTCAGGGATTATTAGCCTAAACCTTTATTTCAAGAGCAGGTCTCAGTTCTTTCAATGCTGAATATTTTTCATTGCTTCCTTTCAGTTCATGTAGTTCATATTGATTATACAGTGCCCCAGTGGCCTAAAAAGGCTCCAACCTCCTAAACCAGGGATGGTGTCCAATCTGGGTTTTCTGAAAGCAGAGTGGCGCAGCGGTAGCGTGCTGGGCCCATAACCCAGAGGTCG
Source organism: Thymallus thymallus (assembly GCA_023634145.1). Lineage (NCBI taxonomy): Eukaryota > Metazoa > Chordata > Actinopteri > Salmoniformes > Salmonidae > Thymallus > Thymallus thymallus. The sequence goes on from CM042422.1 coordinate 1,512,610, forward strand.
ATGGATCGAAACCATCCTCTGCTAGCCAGTTGGTTTTTAGCTTTAAAGTGTATTCAGGGATTATTAGCCTAAACCTTTTTTTCATGAGCAGGTCTCAGTTCTTTCAATGCTGAATTTTTTCACTGCTTCTGTCAGTTCATGTAGTTCATATTGATTATACAGTGTCCCAGTGGCCTAAAAAGGCACCAACCTCCTAAACCAGGGATGGTGTCCAATCTGGGTTTTCTGAAAGCAGAGTGGCGCAGCGGTAGCGTGCTGGGCCCATAACCCAGAGGTCGATGGATTGAAACCATCCTCTGCTATCCAGTTGGTTTTTAGCTTTGAAGTGTATTCAGGGATTATTAGCCTAAACCTTTATTTCAGGACAAGTTTCTCAGTTCCTTCAATGCTGAATATTTTTCAATGCTTCTGTCAGTTCATGTAGTTCATATTGATTATACAGTGTCCCAGTGGCCTATAAAGGCACCAACCTCCTAAGTCGGGGATAGTGTCCAATCTGCGTTTTCTGAAAGCAGGGTGGCGCAGCGGTAGCGTGCTGGGCCCATAACCCAGAGCTCAATGGATCGAAACCATCCTCTGCTATCCAGTTGGTTTTTAGCTTTGAAGTGTATTCAGGGATTATTAGCCTAAACCTTTATTTCAGGACAAGTTTCTCAGTTCTTTCAATGCTGAATTTGTTTCACTGCTTCTGTCAGTTCATGTAGTTCATATTGGTTATTCAGTGCCCCAGTGGTGTTCAGGTCCCATAACACAGAGGTCCATCGTTCAAAACCTTTCTCTGCTATCCAGTTGGTTTTTAGATATAAAGTGCAAACAGGGATAAAAATGCCTCAATTCATGGGCAGGTCTCAGTGCCGGTCCATGATTTTAAACAATCTATGCTTCTGTATGTTCGTAAAGGTTGTTATAGGTAGGCAGTGCCCCAGTGGCCTAATGGATAAGGCACTGGCCTCCTAAGCCAGGGATTGTGGGTTCAAGTCCCATCTGGGGTGGCAGAAAGAAGAACGATGCAGTGGAAGTGTTCTAGGCCCAGAAGTTGATGGATTGAAACAGTCCTCTGCTGTTCATTTGTTTTTTATCTATGAAGTGTATTCAGGGATTATTAGCCTAAACCTTTATTTCAAGAGCAGGTCTCAGTTCTTTCAATGCTGAATATTTTTCAATGCTTCCTTTCAGTTCATGTAGTTCATATTGATTATACAGTGTCCCAGTGGCCTAAAAAGGCACCAACCTCCTAAACCAGGGATGGTGTCCAATCTCGGTTTTCTGAAAGCAGAGTGGCGCAGCGGTAGCGTGCTGGGCCCATAACCCAGAGGTCGATGGATTGAAACCATCCTCTGCTATCCAGTTGGTTTTTAGCTTTGAAGTGTATTCAGGGATTATTAGCCTAAACCTTTATTTCAGGACAAGTTTCTCAGTTCCTTCAATGCTGAATTTGTTTCACTGCTTCTGTAAATTCATGTAGTTCATATTGGTTATTCAGTGCCCCAGTGGTGTTCAGGTCCCATAACACAGAGGTCCATCGTTCAAAACCTTTCTCTGCTATCCAGTTGGTTTTTAGATATAAAGTGCAAACAGGGATAAAAATGCCTCAATTCATGGGCAGGTCTCAGTGCCGGTCCATGATTTTAAACAATCTATGCTTCTGTATGTTCGTAAAGGTTGTTATAGGTAGGCAGTGCCCCAGTGGCCTAATGGATAAGGCACTGGCCTCCTAAGCCAGGGATTGTGGGTTCAAGTCCCATCTGGGGTGGCAGAAAGAAGAACGATGCAGTGGAAGTGTTCTAGGCCCAGAAGTTGATGGATTGAAACAGTCCTCTGCTGTTCATTTGTTTTTTATCTATGAAGTGTATTCAGGGATTATTAGCCTAAACCTTTATTTCAAGAGCAGGTCTCAGTTCTTTCAATGCTGAATATTTTTCAATGCTTCCTTTCAGTTCATGTAGTTCATATTGATTATACAGTGTCCCAGTGGCCTAAAAAGGCACCAACCTCCTAAACCAGGGATGGTGTCCAATCTCGGTTTTCTGAAAGCAGAGTGGCGCAGCGGTAGCGTGCTGGGCCCATAACCCAGAGGTCGATGGATTGAAACCATCCTCTGCTATCCAGTTGGTTTTTAGCTTTGAAGTGTATTCAGGGATTATTAGCCTAAACCTTTATTTCAGGACAAGTTTCTCAGTTCCTTCAATGCTGAATTTGTTTCACTGCTTCTGTAAATTCATGTAATTCATATTGGTTATTCAGTGCCCCAGTGGTGTTCAGGTCCCATAACACAGAGGTCCATCGATCAAAACCTTTTTCTGCTATCCAGTTGGTTTTTAGCTATGATGTGTATTCAGGGATTATTAGCCTAAACCTTTATTTCAAGAGCAGGTCTCAGTTCTTTCAATGCTGAATATTTTTCATTGCTTCCTTTCAGTTCATGTAGTTCATATTGATTATACAGTGCCCCAGTGGCCTAAAAAGGCTCCAACCTCCTAAACCAGGGATGGTGTCCAATCTGGGTTTTCTGAAAGCAGAGTGGCGCAGCGGTAGCGTGCTGGGCCCATAACCCAGAGGTCGATGGATCGAAACCATCCTCTGCTAGCCAGTTGGTTTTTAGCTTTAAAGTGTATTCAGGGATTATTAGCCTAAACCTTTTTTTCATGAGCAGGTCTCAGTTCTTTCAATGCTGAATTTTTTCACTGCTTCTGTCAGTTCATGTAGTTCATATTGATTATACAGTGTCCCAGTGGCCTAAAAAGGCACCAACCTCCTAAACCAGGGATGGTGTCCAATCTGGGTTTTCTGAAAGCAGAGTGGCGCAGCGGTAGCGTGCTGGGCCCATAACCCAGAGGTCGATGGATTGAAACCATCCTCTGCTATCCAGTTGGTTTTTAGCTTTGAAGTGTATTCAGGGATTATTAGCCTAAACCTTTATTTCAGGACAAGTTTCTCAGTTCCTTCAATGCTGAATATTTTTCAATGCTTCTGTCAGTTCATGTAGTTCATATTGATTATACAGTGTCCCAGTGGCCTATAAAGGCACCAACCTCCTAAGTCGGGGATAGTGTCCAATCTGCGTTTTCTGAAAGCAGGGTGGCGCAGCGGTAGCGTGCTGGGCCCATAACCCAGAGCTCAATGGATCGAAACCATCCTCTGCTATCCAGTTGGTTTTTAGCTTTGAAGTGTATTCAGGGATTATTAGCCTAAACCTTTATTTCAGGACAAGTTTCTCAGTTCTTTCAATGCTGAATTTGTTTCACTGCTTCTGTCAGTTCATGTAGTTCATATTGGTTATTCAGTGCCCCAGTGGTGTTCAGGTCCCATAACACAGAGGTCCATCGTTCAAAACCTTTCTCTGCTATCCAGTTGGTTTTTAGATATAAAGTGCAAACAGGGATAAAAATGCCTCAATTCATGGGCAGGTCTCAGTGCCGGTCCATGATTTTAAACAATCTATGCTTCTGTATGTTCGTAAAGGTTGTTATAGGTAGGCAGTGCCCCAGTGGCCTAATGGATAAGGCACTGGCCTCCTAAGCCAGGGATTGTGGGTTCAAGTCCCATCTGGGGTGGCAGAAAGAAGAACGATGCAGTGGAAGTGTTCTAGGCCCAGAAGTTGATGGATTGAAACAGTCCTCTGCTGTTCATTTGTTTTTTATCTATGAAGTGTATTCAGGGATTATTAGCCTAAACCTTTATTTCAAGAGCAGGTCTCAGTTCTTTCAATGCTGAATATTTTTCAATGCTTCCTTTCAGTTCATGTAGTTCATATTGATTATACAGTGTCCCAGTGGCCTAAAAAGGCACCAACCTCCTAAACCAGGGATGGTGTCCAATCTCGGTTTTCTGAAAGCAGAGTGGCGCAGCGGTAGCGTGCTGGGCCCATAACCCAGAGGTCGATGGATTGAAACCATCCTCTGCTATCCAGTTGGTTTTTAGCTTTGAAGTGTATTCAGGGATTATTAGCCTAAACCTTTATTTCAGGACAAGTTTCTCAGTTCCTTCAATGCTGAATTTGTTTCACTGCTTCTGTAAATTCATGTAATTCATATTGGTTATTCAGTGCCCCAGTGGTGTTCAGGTCCCATAACACAGAGGTCCATCGATCAAAACCTTTTTCTGCTATCCAGTTGGTTTTTAGCTATGATGTGTATTCAGGGATTATTAGCCTAAACCTTTATTTCAAGAGCAGGTCTCAGTTCTTTCAATGCTGAATATTTTTCATTGCTTCCTTTCAGTTCATGTAGTTCATATTGATTATACAGTGCCCCAGTGGCCTAAAAAGGCTCCAACCTCCTAAACCAGGGATGGTGTCCAATCTGGGTTTTCTGAAAGCAGAGTGGCGCAGCGGTAGCGTGCTGGGCCCATAACCCAGAGGTCGATGGATCGAAACCATCCTCTGCTAGCCAGTTGGTTTTTAGCTTTAAAGTGTATTCAGGGATTATTAGCCTAAACCTTTTTTTCATGAGCAGGTCTCAGTTCTTTCAATGCTGAATTTTTTCACTGCTTCTGTCAGTTCATGTAGTTCATATTGATTATACAGTGTCCCAGTGGCCTAAAAAGGCACCAACCTCCTAAACCAGGGATGGTGTCCAATCTGGGTTTTCTGAAAGCAGAGTGGCGCAGCGGTAGCGTGCTGGGCCCATAACCCAGAGGTCGATGGATTGAAACCATCCTCTGCTATCCAGTTGGTTTTTAGCTTTGAAGTGTATTCAGGGATTATTAGCCTAAACCTTTATTTCAGGACAAGCTTCTCAGTTCCTTCAATGCTGAATATTTTTCACTGCTTCTGTCAGTTCATGTAGTTCATATTGATTATACAGTGTCCCAGTGGCCTATAAAGGCACCAACCTCCTAAACCAGGGATGGTGTCCAATCTGGGTTTTCTGAAAGCAGAGTGGCGCAGCGGTAGCGTGCTGTGCCCATAACCCAGAGGTCGATGGATTGAAACCATCCTCTGCTATCCAGTTGGTTTTTAGCTTTGAAGTGTATTCAGGGATTATTAGCCTAAACCTTTATTTCAGGACAAGTTTCTCAGTTCCTTCAATGCTGAATTTGTTTCACTGCTTCTGTAAGTTCATGTAGTTCATATTGGTTATTCAGTGCCCCAGTGGTGTTCAGGTCCCATAACACAGAGGTCCATCGTTCAAAACCTTTCTCTGCTATCCAGTTGGTTTTTAGATATAAAGTGCAAACAGGGATAAAAATGCCTCAATTCATGGGCAGGTCTCAGTGCCGGTCCATGATTTTAAAAAATCTATGCTTCTGTATGTTCGTAAAGGTTGTTATAGGTAGGCAGTGCCCCAGTGGCCTAATGGGTAAGGCACTGGCCTCCTAAGCCAGGGATTGTGGGTTCAAGTCCCATCTGGGGTGGCAGAAAGAAGAATGATGCAGTGGAAGTGTTCTAGGCCCAGAAGTTGATGGATTGAAATAGTCCTCTGCTGTTCATTTGTTTTTTATCTATGAAGTGTATTCAGGGATTATTAGCCTAAACCTTTATTTCAAGAGCAGGTCTCAGTTCTTTCAATGCTGAATATTTTTCAATGCTTCCTTTCAGTTCATGTAGTTCATATTGATTATACAGTGTCCCAGTGGCCTAAAAAGGCACCAACCTCCTAAACCAGGGATGGTGTCCAATCTCGGTTTTCTGAAAGCAGAGTGGCGCAGCGGTAGCGTGCTGGGCCCATAATCCAGAGGTCGATGGATTGAAACCATCCTCTGCTATCCAGTTGGTTTTTAGCTTTGAAGTGTATTCAGGGATTATTAGCCTAAACCTTTATTTCTGGACAAGTTTCTCAGTTCCTTCAATGCTGAATTTTTTCACTGCTTCTGTCAGTTCATGTAGTTCATATTGATTATACAGTGTCCCAGTGGCCTATAAAGGCACCAACCTCCTAAATCGGGGATAGTGTCCAATCAGGGTTTTCTGAAAGCAGAGTGGCGCAGCGGTAGCGTGCTGGGCCCATAACCCAGAGGTCGATGGATTGAAACCATCCTCTACTATCCAGTTGGTTTTTAGCTTTGAAGTGTATTCAGGGATTATTAGCCTAAACCTTTATTTCAAGAGCAGGTCTCAGTTCTTTCAATGCTGAATATTTTTCAATGCTTCCTTTCAGTTCATGTAGTTCATATTGATTATACAGTGTCCCAGTGGCCTAAAAAGGCACCAACCTCCTAAACCAGGGATGGTGTCCAATCTCGGTTTTCTGAAAGCAGAGTGGCGCAGCGGTAGCGTGCTGGGCCCATAACCCAGAGGTCGATGGATTGAAACCATCCTCTGCTATCCAGTTGGTTTTTAGCTTTGAAGTGTATTCAGGGATTATTAGCCTAAACCTTTATTTCAGGACAAGTTTCTCAGTTCCTTCAATGCTGAATTTGTTTCACTGCTTCTGTAAATTCATGTAATTCATATTGGTTATTCAGTGCCCCAGTGGTGTTCAGGTCCCATAACACAGAGGTCCATCGATCAAAACCTTTTTCTGCTATCCAGTTGGTTTTTAGCTATGATGTGTATTCAGGGATTATTAGCCTAAACCTTTATTTCAAGAGCAGGTCTCAGTTCTTTCAATGCTGAATATTTTTCATTGCTTCCTTTCAGTTCATGTAGTTCATATTGATTATACAGTGCCCCAGTGGCCTAAAAAGGCTCCAACCTCCTAAACCAGGGATGGTGTCCAATCTGGGTTTTCTGAAAGCAGAGTGGCGCAGCGGTAGCGTGCTGGGCCCATAACCCAGAGGTCGATGGATCGAAACCATCCTCTGCTAGCCAGTTGGTTTTTAGCTTTAAAGTGTATTCAGGGATTATTAGCCTAAACCTTTTTTTCATGAGCAGGTCTCAGTTCTTTCAATGCTGAATTTTTTCACTGCTTCTGTCAGTTCATGTAGTTCATATTGATTATACAGTGTCCCAGTGGCCTAAAAAGGCACCAACCTCCTAAACCAGGGATGGTGTCCAATCTGGGTTTTCTGAAAGCAGAGTGGCGCAGCGGTAGCGTGCTGGGCCCATAACCCAGAGGTCGATGGATTGAAACCATCCTCTGCTATCCAGTTGGTTTTTAGCTTTGAAGTGTATTCAGGGATTATTAGCCTAAACCTTTATTTCAGGACAAGTTTCTCAGTTCCTTCAATGCTGAATATTTTTCAATGCTTCTGTCAGTTCATGTAGTTCATATTGATTATACAGTGTCCCAGTGGCCTATAAAGGCACCAACCTCCTAAGTCGGGGATAGTGTCCAATCTGCGTTTTCTGAAAGCAGGGTGGCGCAGCGGTAGCGTGCTGTGCCCATAACCCAGAGGTCAATGGATCGAAACCATCCTCTGCTATCCAGTTGGTTTTTAGCTTTGAAGTGTATTCAGGGATTATTAGCCTAAACCTTTATTTCAGGACAAGTTTCTCAGTTCTTTCAATGCTGAATTTGTTTCACTGCTTCTGTCAGTTCATGTAGTTCATATTGGTTATTCAGTGCCCCAGTGGTGTTCAGGTCCCATAACACAGAGGTCCATCGTTCAAAACCTTTCTCTGCTATCCAGTTGGTTTTTAGATATAAAGTGCAAACAGGGATAAAAATGCCTCAATTCATGGGCAGGTCTCAGTGCCGGTCCATGATTTTAAACAATCTATGCTTCTGTATGTTCGTAAAGGTTGTTATAGGTAGGCAGTGCCCCAGTGGCCTAATGGATAAGGCACTGGCCTCCTAAGCCAGGGATTGTGGGTTCAAGTCCCATCTGGGGTGGCAGAAAGAAGAACGATGCAGTGGAAGTGTTCTAGGCCCAGAAGTTGATGGATTGAAACAGTCCTCTGCTGTTCATTTGTTTTTTATCTATGAAGTGTATTCAGGGATTATTAGCCTAAACCTTTATTTCAAGAGCAGGTCTCAGTTCTTTCAATGCTGAATATTTTTCAATGCTTCCTTTCAGTTCATGTAGTTCATATTGATTATACAGTGTCCCAGTGGCCTAAAAAGGCACCAACCTCCTAAACCAGGGATGGTGTCCAATCTCGGTTTTCTGAAAGCAGAGTGGCGCAGCGGTAGCGTGCTGGGCCCATAACCCAGAGGTCGATGGATTGAAACCATCCTCTGCTATCCAGTTGGTTTTTAGCTTTGAAGTGTATTCAGGGATTATTAGCCTAAACCTTTATTTCAGGACAAGTTTCTCAGTTCCTTCAATGCTGAATTTGTTTCACTGCTTCTGTAAATTCATGTAATTCATATTGGTTATTCAGTGCCCCAGTGGTGTTCAGGTCCCATAACACAGAGGTCCATCGATCAAAACCTTTTTCTGCTATCCAGTTGGTTTTTAGCTATGATGTGTATTCAGGGATTATTAGCCTAAACCTTTATTTCAAGAGCAGGTCTCAGTTCTTTCAATGCTGAATATTTTTCATTGCTTCCTTTCAGTTCATGTAGTTCATATTGATTATACAGTGCCCCAGTGGCCTAAAAAGGCTCCAACCTCCTAAACCAGGGATGGTGTCCAATCTGGGTTTTCTGAAAGCAGAGTGGCGCAGCGGTAGCGTGCTGGGCCCATAACCCAGAGGTCGATGGATCGAAACCATCCTCTGCTAGCCAGTTGGGTTTTAGCTTTAAAGTGTATTCAGGGATTATTAGCCTAAACCTTTTTTTCATGAGCAGGTCTCAGTTCTTTCAATGCTGAATTTTTTCACTGCTTCTGTCAGTTCATGTAGTTCATATTGATTATACAGTGTCCCAGTGGCCTAAAAAGGCACCAACCTCCTAAACCAGGGATGGTGTCCAATCTGGGTTTTCTGAAAGCAGAGTGGCGCAGCGGTAGCGTGCTGGGCCCATAACCCAGAGGTCGATGGATTGAAACCATCCTCTGCTATCCAGTTGGTTTTTAGCTTTGAAGTGTATTCGGGGATTATTAGCCTAAACCTTTATTTCAGGACAAGCTTCTCAGTTCCTTCAATGCTGAATATTTTTCACTGCTTCTGTCAGTTCATGTAGTTCATATTGATTATACAGTGTCCCAGTGGCCTATAAAGGCACCAACCTCCTAAACCAGGGATGGTGTCCAATCTGGGTTTTCTGAAAGCAGAGTGGCGCAGCGGTAGCGTGCTGTGCCCATAACCCAGAGGTCGATGGATTGAAACCATCCTCTGCTATCCAGTTGGTTTTTAGCTTTGAAGTGTATTCAGGGATTATTAGCCTAAACCTTTATTTCAGGACAAGTTTCTCAGTTCCTTCAATGCTGAATTTGTTTCACTGCTTCTGTAAGTTCATGTAGTTCATATTGGTTATTCAGTGCCCCAGTGGTGTTCAGGTCCCATAACACAGAGGTCCATCGTTCAAAACCTTTCTCTGCTATCCAGTTGGTTTTTAGATATAAAGTGCAAACAGGGATAAAAATGCCTCAATTCATGGGCAGGTCTCAGTGCCGGTCCATGATTTTAAAAAATCTATGCTTCTGTATGTTCGTAAAGGTTGTTGTAGGTAGGCAGTGCCCCAGTGGCCTAATGGATAAGGCACTGGCCTCCTAAGCCAGGGATTGTGGGTTCAAGTCCCATCTGGGGTGGCAGAAAGAAGAATGATGCAGTGGAAGTGTTCTAGGCCCAGAAGTTGATGGATTGAAACAGTCCTCTGCTGTTCATTTGTTATTTATCTATGAAGTGTATTCAGGGATTATTAGCCTAAACCTTTATTTCAAGAGCAGGTCTCAGTTCTTTCAATGCTGAATATTTTTCAATGCTTCCTTTCAGTTCATGTAGTTCATATTGATTATACAGTGTCCCAGTGGCCTATAAAGGCACCAACCTCCTAAACCAGGGATGGTGTCCAATCTGGGTTTTCTGAAAGCAGAGTGGCGCAGCGGTAGCGTGCTGTGCCCATAACCTAGAGGTTGATGGATTGAAACCATCCTCTGCTATCCAGTTGGTTTTTAGCTTTGAAGTGTATTCAGGGATTATTAGCCTAAACCTTTATTTCAGGACAAGTTTCTCAGTTCCTTCAATGCTGAATTTGTTTCACTGCTTCTGTAAATTCATGTAATTCATATTGGTTATTCAGTGCCCAGTGGTGTTCAGGTCCCATAACACAGAGGTCCATCGATCAAAACCTTTTTCTGCTATCCAGTTGGTTTTTAGCTATGATGTGTATTCAGGGATTATTAGCCTAAACCTTTATTTCAAGAGCAGGTCTCAGTTCTTTCAATGCTGAATATTTTTCATTGCTTCCTTTCAGTTCATGTAGTTCATATTGATTATACAGTGCCCCAGTGGCCTAAAAAGGCTCCAACCTCCTAAACCAGGGATGGTGTCCAATCTGGGTTTTCTGAAAGCAGAGTGGCGCAGCGGTAGCGTGCTGGGCCCATAACCCAGAGGTCGATGGATCGAAACCATCCTCTGCTAGCCAGTTGGTTTTTAGCTTTAAAGTGTATTCAGGGATTATTAGCCTAAACCTTTTTTTCATGAGCAGGTCTCAGTTCTTTCAATGCTGAATTTTTTCACTGCTTCTGTCAGTTCATGTAGTTCATATTGATTATACAGTGTCCCAGTGGCCTAAAAAGGCACCAACCTCCTAAACCAGGGATGGTGTCCAATCTGGGTTTTCTGAAAGCAGAGTGGCGCAGAGGTAGCGAGCTGGGCCCATAACCCAGAGGTCGATGGATTGAAACCATCCTCTGCTATCCAGTTGGTTTTTAGCTTTGAAGTGTATTCAGGGATTATTAGCCTAAACCTTTATTTCAGGACAAGCTTCTCAGTTCCTTCAATGCTGAATATTTTTCACTGCTTCTGTCAGTTCATGTAGTTCATATTGATTATACAGGTCCCAGTGGCCTATAAAGGCACCAACCTCCTAAACCAGGGATGGTGTCCAATCTGGGTTTTCTGAAAGCAGAGTGGCGCAGCGGTAGCGTGCTGTGCCCATAACCCAGAGGTCGATGGATTGAAACCATCCTCTGCTATCCAGTTGGTTTTTAGCTTTGAAGTGTATTCAGGGATTATTAGCCTAAACCTTTATTTCAGGACAAGTTTCTCAGTTCCTTCAATGCTGAATTTGTTTCACTGCTTCTGTAAGTTCATGTAATTCATATTGGTTATTCAGTGCCCCAGTGGTGTTCAGGTCCCATAACACAGAGGTCCATCGATCAAAACCTTTTTCTGCTATCCAGTTGGTTTTTAGCTATGATGTGTATTCAGGGATTATTAGCCTAAACCTTTATTTCAAGAGCAGGTCTCAGTTCTTTCAATGCTGAATATTTTTCAATGCTTCCTTTCAGTTCATGTAGTTCATATTGATTATACAGTGTCCCAGTTGCCTAAAAAGGCACCAACCTCCTAAACCAGGGATGGTGTCCAATCTGGGTTTTCTGAAAGCAGAGTGGCGCAGCGGTAGCGTGCTGGGCCCATAACCCAGAGGTCGATGGCTTGAAACCATCCTCTGCTATCCAGTTGGTTTTTAGCTTTGAAGTGTATTCAGGGATTATTAGCCTAAACCTTTATTTCAGGACAAGTTTCTCAGTTCCTTCAATGCTGAATTTTTTCACTGCTTCTGTCAGTTCATGTAGTTCATATTGATTATACAGTGTCCCAGTGGCCTATAAAGGCACCAACCTCCTAAGTCGGGGATAGTGTCCAATCTGCGTTTTCTGAAAGCAGGGTGGCGCAGCGGTAGCGTGCTGTGCCCATAACCCAGAGGCCAATGGATCGAAACCATCCTCTGCTATCCAGTTGGTTTTTAGCTTTGAAGTGTATTCAGGGATTATTAGCCTAAACCTTTATTTCAGGACAAGTTTCTCAGTTCTTTCAATGCTGAATTTGTTTCACTGCTTCTGTCAGTTCATGTAGTTCATATTGGTTATTCAGTGCCCCAGTGGTGTTCAGGTCCCATAACACAGAGGTCCATCGTTCAAAACCTTTCTCTGCTATCCAGTTGGTTTTTAGATATAAAGTGCAAACAGGGATAAAAATGCCTCAATTCATGGGCAGGTCTCAGTGCCGGTCCATGATTTAAAAAAATCTATGCTTCTGTATGTTCGTAAAGGTTGTTATGGGTAGGCAGTGCCCCAGTGGCCTAATGGATAAGGCACTGGCCTCCTAAGCCAGGGATTGTGGGTTCAAGTCCCATCTGGGGTGGCAGAAAGAAGAATGATGCAGTTGAAGTGTTCTAGGCCCAGAAGTTGATGGATTGAAATAGTCCTCTGCTGTTCATTTGTTTTTTATCTATGAAGTGTATTCAGGGATTATTAGCCTAAACCTTTATTTCAAGAGCAGGTCTCAGTTCTTTCAATGCTGAATATTTTTCAATGCTTCCTTTCAGTTCATGTAGTTCATATTGATTATACAGTGTCCCAGTGGCCTAAAAAGGCACCAACCTCCTAAACCAGGGATGGTGTCCAATCTCGGTTTTCTGAAAGCAGAGTGGCGCAGCGGTAGCGTGCTGGGCCCATAATCCAGAGGTCGATGGATTGAAACCATCCTCTGCTATCCAGTTGGTTTTTAGCTTTGAAGTGTATTCAGGGATTATTAGCCTAAACCTTTATTTCTGGACAAGTTTCTCAGTTCCTTCAATGCTGAATTTTTTCACTGCTTCTGTCAGTTCATGTAGTTCATATTGATTATACAGTGTCCCAGTGGCCTATAAAGGCACCAACCTCCTAAATCGGGGATAGTGTCCAATCAGGGTTTTCTGAAAGCAGAGTGGCGCAGCGGTAGCGTGCTGGGCCCATAACCCAGAGGTCGATGGATTGAAACCATCCTCTACTATCCAGTTGGTTTTTAGCTTTGAAGTGTATTCAGGGATTATTAGCCTAAACCTTTATTTCAGGACAAGTTTCTCAGTTCCTTCAATGCTGAATTTGTTTCACTGCTTCTGTAAGTTCATGTAATTCATATTGGTTATTCAGTGCCCCAGTGGTGTTCAGGTCCCATAACACAGAGGTCCATCGATCAAAACCTTTTTCTGCTATCCAGTTGGTTTTTAGCTATGATGTGTATTCAGGGATTATTAGCCTAAACCTTTATTTCAAGAGCAGGTCTCAGTTCTTTCAATGCTGAATATTTTTCATTGCTTCCTTTCAGTTCATGTAGTTCATATTGATTATACAGTGTCCCAGTGGCCTATAAAGGCACCAACCTCCTAAACCAGGGATGGTGTCCAATCTGGGTTTTCTGAAAGCAGAGTGGCGCAGCGGTAGCGTGCTGTGCCCATAACCCAGAGGTCGATGGATTGAAACCATCCTCTGCTATCCAGTTGGTTTTTAGCTTTGAAGTGTATTCAGGGATTATTAGCCTAAACCTTTATTTCTGGACAAGTTTCTCAGTTCCTTCAATGCTGAATTTGTTTCACTGCTTCTGTAAATTCATGTAATTCATATTGGTTATTCAGTGCCCCAGTGGTGTTCAGGTCCCATAACACAGAGGTCCATCGATCAAAACCTTTTTCTGCTATCCAGTTGGTTTTTAGCTATGATGTGTATTCAGGGATTATTAGCCTAAACCTTTATTTCAAGAGCAGGTCTCAGTTCTTTCAATGCTGAATATTTTTCATTGCTTCCTTTCAGTTCATGTAGTTCATATTGATTATACAGTGCCCCAGTGGCCTAAAAAGGCTCCAACCTCCTAAACCAGGGATGGTGTCCAATCTGGGTTTTCTGAAAGCAGAGTGGCGCAGCGGTAGCGTGCTGGGCCCATAACCCAGAGGTCGATGGATCGAAACCATCCTCTGCTAGCCAGTTGGTTTTTAGCTTTAAAGTGTATTCAGGGATTATTAGCCTAAACCTTTTTTTCATGAGCAGGTCTCAGTTCTTTCAATGCTGAATATTTTTCACTGCTTCTGTCAGTTCATGTAGTTCATATTGATTATACAGTGTCCCAGTGGCCTATAAAGGCACCAACCTCCTAAGTCGGGGATAGTGTCCAATCTGCGTTTTCTGAAAGCAGGGTGGCGCAGCGGTAGCGTGCTGGGCCCATAACCCAGAGGTCAATGGATCGAAACCATCCTCTGCTATCCAGTTGGTTTTTAGCTTTGAAGTGTATTCAGGGATTATTAGCCTAAACCTTTATTTCAGGACAAGTTTCTCAGTTCCTTCAATGCTGAATATTTTTCAATGCTTCTGTCAGTTCATGTAGTTCATATTGATTATACAGTGTCCCAGTGGCCTATAAAGGCACCAACCTCCTAAGTCGGGGATAGTGTCCAATCTGCGTTTTCTGAAAGCAGGGTGGCGCAGCGGTAGCGTGCTGGGCCCATAACCCAGAGGTCAATGGATCGAAACCATCCTCTGCTATCCAGTTGGTTTTTAGCTTTGAAGTGTATTCAGGGATTATTAGCCTAAACCTTTATTTCAGGACAAGTTTCTCAGTTCTTTCAATGCTGAATTTGTTTCACTGCTTCTGTCAGTTCATGTAGTTCATATTGGTTATTCAGTGCCCCAGTGGTGTTCAGGTCCCATAACACAGAGGTCCATCGTTCAAAACCTTTCTCTGCTATCCAGTTGGTTTTTAGATATAAAGTGCAAACAGGGATAAAAATGCCTCAATTCATGGGCAGGTCTCAGTGCCGGTCCATGATTTTAAACAATCTATGCTTCTGTATGTTCGTAAAGGTTGTTATAGGTAGGCAGTGCCCCAGTGGCCTAATGGATAAGGCACTGGCCTCCTAAGCCAGGGATTGTGGGTTCAAGTCCCATCTGGGGTGGCAGAAAGAAGAACGATGCAGTGGAATTGTTCTAGGCCCAGAAGTTGATGGATTGAAACAGTCCTCTGCTGTTCATTTGTTTTTTATCTATGAAGTGTATTCAGGGATTATTAGCCTAAACCTTTATTTCAAGAGCAGGTCTCAGTTCTTTCAATGCTGAATATTTTTCAATGCTTCCTTTCAGTTCATGTAGTTCATATTGATTATACAGTGTCCCAGTGGCCTAAAAAGGCACCAACCTACTAAACCAGGGATGGTGTCCAATCTCGGTTTTCTGAAAGCAGAGTGGCGCAGCGGTAGCGTGCTGGGCCCATAACCCAGAGGTCGATGGATTGAAACCATCCTCTGCTATCCAGTTGGTTTTTAGCTTTGAAGTGTATTCAGGGATTATTAGCCTAAACCTTTATTTCAGGACAAGTTTCTCAGTTCCTTCAATGCTGAATTTGTTTCACTGCTTCTGTAAATTCATGTAATTCATATTGGTTATTCAGTGCCCCAGTGGTGTTCAGGTCCCATAACACAGAGGTCCATCGATCAAAACCTTTTTCTGCTATCCAGTTGGTTTTTAGCTATGATGTGTATTCAGGGATTATTAGCCTAAACCTTTATTTCAAGAGCAGGTCTCAGTTCTTTCAATGCTGAATATTTTTCATTGCTTCCTTTCAGTTCATGTAGTTCATATTGATTATACAGTGCCCCAGTGGCCTAAAAAGGCTCCAACCTCCTAAACCAGGGATGGTGTCCAATCTGGGTTTTCTGAAAGCAGAGTGGCGCAGCGGTAGCGTGCTGGGCCCATAACCCAGAGGTCGATGGATCGAAACCATCCTCTGCTAGCCAGTTGGTTTTTAGCTTTAAAGTGTATTCAGGGATTATTAGCCTAAACCTTTTTTTCATGAGCAGGTCTCAGTTCTTTCAATGCTGAATTTTTTCACTGCTTCTGTCAGTTCATGTAGTTCATATTGATTATACAGTGTCCCAGTGGCCTAAAAAGGCACCAACCTCCTAAACCAGGGATGGTGTCCAATCTGGGTTTTCTGAAAGCAGAGTGGCGCAGCGGTAGCGTGCTGGGCCCATAACCCAGAGGTCGATGGATTGAAACCATCCTCTGCTATCCAGTTGGTTTTTAGCTTTGAAGTGTATTCAGGGATTATTAGCCTAAACCTTTATTTCAGGACAAGTTTCTCAGTTCCTTCAATGCTGAATATTTTTCAATGCTTCTGTCAGTTCATGTAGTTCATATTGATTATACAGTGTCCCAGTGGCCTATAAAGGCACCAACCTCCTAAGTCGGGGATAGTGTCCAATCTGCGTTTTCTGAAAGCAGGGTGGCGCAGCGGTAGCGTGCTGGGCCCATAACCCAGAGGTCAATGGATCGAAACCATCCTCTGCTATCCAGTTGGTTTTTAGCTTTGAAGTGTATTCAGGGATTATTAGCCTAAACCTTTATTTCAGGACAAGTTTCTCAGTTCTTTCAATGCTGAATTTGTTTCACTGCTTCTGTCAGTTCATGTAGTTCATATTGGTTATTCAGTGCCCCAGTGGTGTTCAGGTCCCATAACACAGAGGTCCATCGTTCAAAACCTTTCTCTGCTATCCAGTTGGTTTTTAGATATAAAGTGCAAACAGGGATAAAAATGCCTCAATTCATGGGCAGGTCTCAGTGCCGGTCCATGATTTTAAACAATCTATGCTTCTGTATGTTCGTAAAGGTTGTTATAGGTAGGCAGTGCCCCAGTGGCCTAATGGATAAGGCACTGGCCTCCTAAGCCAGGGATTGTGGGTTCAAGTCCCATCTGGGGTGGCAGAAAGAAGAACGATGCAGTGGAAGTGTTCTAGGCCCAGAAGTTGATGGATTGAAACAGTCCTCTGCTGTTCATTTGTTTTTTATCTATGAAGTGTATTCAGGGATTATTAGCCTAAACCTTTATTTCAAGAGCAGGTCTCAGTTCTTTCAATGCTGAATATTTTTCAATGCTTCCTTTCAGTTCATGTAGTTCATATTGATTATACAGTGTCCCAGTGGCCTAAAAAGGCACCAACCTCCTAAACCAGGGATGGTGTCCAATCTCGGTTTTCTGAAAGCAGAGTGGCGCAGCGGTAGCGTGCTGGGCCCATAACCCAGAGGTCGATGGATTGAAACCATCCTCTGCTATCCAGTTGGTTTTTAGCTTTGAAGTGTATTCAGGGATTATTAGCCTAAACCTTTATTTCAGGACAAGTTTCTCAGTTCCTTCAATGCTGAATTTGTTTCACTGCTTCTGTAAATTCATGTAATTCATATTGGTTATTCAGTGCCCCAGTGGTGTTCAGGTCCCATAACACAGAGGTCCATCGATCAAAACCTTTTTCTGCTATCCAGTTAGTTTTTAGCTATGATGTGTATTCAGGGATTATTAGCCTAAACCTTTATTTCAAGAGCAGGTCTCAGTTCTTTCAATGCTGAATATTTTTCATTGCTTCCTTTCAGTTCATGTAGTTCATATTGATTATACAGTGCCCCAGTGGCCTAAAAAGGCTCCAACCTCCTAAACCAGGGATGGTGTCCAATCTGGGTTTTCTGAAAGCAGAGTGGCGCAGCGGTAGCGTGCTGGGCCCATAACCCAGAGGTCGATGGATCGAAACCATCCTCTGCTAGCCAGTTGGTTTTTAGCTTTAAAGTGTATTCAGGGATTATTAGCCTAAACCTTTTTTTCATGAGCAGGTCTCAGTTCTTTCAATGCTGAATTTTTTCACTGCTTCTGTCAGTTCATGTAGTTCATATTGATTATACAGTGTCCCAGTGGCCTAAAAAGGCACCAACCTCCTAAACCAGGGATGGTGTCCAATCTGGGTTTTCTGAAAGCAGAGTGGCGCAGCGGTAGCGTGCTGGGCCCATAACCCAGAGGTCGATGGATTGAAACCATCCTCTGCTATCCAGTTGGTTTTTAGCTTTGAAGTGTATTCAGGGATTATTAGCCTAAACCTTTATTTCAGGACAAGTTTCTCAGTTCCTTCAATGCTGAATTTGTTTCACTGCTTCTGTAAATTCATGTAATTCATATTGGTTATTCAGTGCCCCAGTGGTGTTCAGGTCCCATAACACAGAGGTCCATCGATCAAAACCTTTTTCTGCTATCCAGTTGGTTTTTAGCTATGATGTGTATTCAGGGATTATTAGCCTAAACCTTTATTTCAAGAGCAGGTCTCAGTTCTTTCAATGCTGAATATTTTTCATTGCTTCCTTTCAGTTCATGTAGTTCATATTGATTATACAGTGCCCCAGTGGCCTAAAAAGGCTCCAACCTCCTAAACCAGGGATGGTGTCCAATCTGGGTTTTCTGAAAGCAGAGTGGCGCAGCGGTAGCGTGCTGGGCCCATAACCCAGAGGTCGATGGATCGAAACCATCCTCTGCTAGCCAGTTGGTTTTTAGCTTTAAAGTGTATTCAGGGATTATTAGCCTAAACCTTTATTTCAAGAGCAGGTCTCAGTTCTTTCAATGCTGAATATTTTTCATTGCTTCCTTTCAGTTCATGTAGTTCATATTGATTATACAGTGCCCCAGTGGCCTAAAAAGGCTCCAACCTCCTAAACCAGGGATGGTGTCCAATCTGGGTTTTCTGAAAGCAGAGTGGCGCAGCGGTAGCGTGCTGGGCCCATAACCCAGAGGTCGATGGATCGAAACCATCCTCTGCTAGCCAGTTGGTTTTTAGCTTTAAAGTGTATTCAGGGATTATTAGCCTAAACCTTTTTTTCATGAGCAGGTCTCAGTTCTTTCAATGCTGAATATTTTTCACTGCTTCTGTCAGTTCATGTAGTTCATATTGATTATACAGTGTCCCAGTGGCCTATAAAGGCACCAACCTCCTAAGTCGGGGATAGTGTCCAATCTGCGTTTTCTGAAAGCAGGGTGGCGCAGCGGTAGCGTGCTGGGCCCATAACCCAGAGGTCAATGGATCGAAACCATCCTCTGCTATCCAGTTGGTTTTTAGCTTTGAAGTGTATTCAGGGATTATTAGCCTAAACCTTTATTTCAGGACAAGTTTCTCAGTTCCTTCAATGCTGAATATTTTTCAATGCTTCTGTCAGTTCATGTAGTTCATATTGATTATACAGTGTCCCAGTGGCCTATAAAGGCACCAACCTCCTAAGTCGGGGATAGTGTCCAATCTGCGTTTTCTGAAAGCAGGGTGGCGCAGCGGTAGCGTGCTGGGCCCATAACCCAGAGGTCAATGGATCGAAACCATCCTCTGCTATCCAGTTGGTTTTTAGCTTTGAAGTGTATTCAGGGATTATTAGCCTAAACCTTTATTTCAGGACAAGTTTCTCAGTTCTTTCAATGCTGAATTTGTTTCACTGCTTCTGTCAGTTCATGTAGTTCATATTGGTTATTCAGTGCCCCAGTGGTGTTCAGGTCCCATAACACAGAGGTCCATCGTTCAAAACCTTTCTCTGCTATCCAGTTGGTTTTTAGATATAAAGTGCAAACAGGGATAAAAATGCCTCAATTCATGGGCAGGTCTCAGTGCCGGTCCATGATTTTAAACAATCTATGCTTCTGTATGTTCGTAAAGGTTGTTATAGGTAGGCAGTGCCCCAGTGGCCTAATGGATAAGGCACTGGCCTCCTAAGCCAGGGATTGTGGGTTCAAGTCCCATCTGGGGTGGCAGAAAGAAGAACGATGCAGTGGAATTGTTCTAGGCCCAGAAGTTGATGGATTGAAACAGTCCTCTGCTGTTCATTTGTTTTTTATCTATGAAGTGTATTCAGGGATTATTAGCCTAAACCTTTATTTCAAGAGCAGGTCTCAGTTCTTTCAATGCTGAATATTTTTCAATGCTTCCTTTCAGTTCATGTAGTTCATATTGATTATACAGTGTCCCAGTGGCCTAAAAAGGCACCAACCTACTAAACCAGGGATGGTGTCCAATCTCGGTTTTCTGAAAGCAGAGTGGCGCAGCGGTAGCGTGCTGGGCCCATAACCCAGAGGTCGATGGATTGAAACCATCCTCTGCTATCCAGTTGGTTTTTAGCTTTGAAGTGTATTCAGGGATTATTAGCCTAAACCTTTATTTCAGGACAAGTTTCTCAGTTCCTTCAATGCTGAATTTGTTTCACTGCTTCTGTAAATTCATGTAATTCATATTGGTTATTCAGTGCCCCAGTGGTGTTCAGGTCCCATAACACAGAGGTCCATCGATCAAAACCTTTTTCTGCTATCCAGTTGGTTTTTAGCTATGATGTGTATTCAGGGATTATTAGCCTAAACCTTTATTTCAAGAGCAGGTCTCAGTTCTTTCAATGCTGAATATTTTTCATTGCTTCCTTTCAGTTCATGTAGTTCATATTGATTATACAGTGCCCCAGTGGCCTAAAAAGGCTCCAACCTCCTAAACCAGGGATGGTGTCCAATCTGGGTTTTCTGAAAGCAGAGTGGCGCAGCGGTAGCGTGCTGAGCCCATAACCCAGAGGTCGATGGATCGAAACCATCCTCTGCTAGCCAGTTGGTTTTTAGCTTTAAAGTGTATTCAGGGATTATTAGCCTAAACCTTTTTTTCATGAGCAGGTCTCAGTTCTTTCAATGCTGAATTTTTTCACTGCTTCTGTCAGTTCATGTAGTTCATATTGATTATACAGTGTCCCAGTGGCCTAAAAAGGCACCAACCTCCTAAACCAGGGATGGTGTCCAATCTGGGTTTTCTGAAAGCAGAGTGGCGCAGCGGTAGCGTGCTGGGCCCATATCCCAGAGGTCGATGGATTGAAACCATCCTCTGCTATCCAGTTGGTTTTTAGCTTTGAAGTGTATTCAGGGATTATTAGCCTAAACCTTTATTTCAGGACAAGTTTCTCAGTTCCTTCAATGCTGAATATTTTTCAATGCTTCTGTCAGTTCATGTAGTTCATATTGATTATACAGTGTCCCAGTGGCCTATAAAGGCACCAACCTCCTAAGTCGGGGATAGTGTCCAATCTGCGTTTTCTGAAAGCAGGGTGGCGCAGCGGTAGCGTGCTGGGCCCATAACCCAGAGGTCAATGGATCGAAACCATCCTCTGCTATCCAGTTGGTTTTTAGCTTTGAAGTGTATTCAGGGATTATTAGCCTAAACCTTTATTTCAGGACAAGTTTCTCAGTTCTTTCAATGCTGAATTTGTTTCACTGCTTCTGTCAGTTCATGTAGTTCATATTGGTTATTCAGTGCCCCAGTGGTGTTCAGGTCCCATAACACAGAGGTCCATCGTTCAAAACCTTTCTCTGCTATCCAGTTGGTTTTTAGATATAAAGTGCAAACAGGGATAAAAATGCCTCAATTCATGGGCAGGTCTCAGTGCCGGTCCATGATTTTAAACAATCTATGCTTCTGTATGTTCGTAAAGGTTGTTATAGGTAGGCAGTGCCCCAGTGGCCTAATGGATAAGGCACTGGCCTCCTAAGCCAGGGATTGTGGGTTCAAGTCCCATCTGGGGTGGCAGAAAGAAGAACGATGCAGTGGAAGTGTTCTAGGCCCAGAAGTTGATGGATTGAAACAGTCCTCTGCTGTTCATTTGTTTTTTATCTATGAAGTGTATTCAGGGATTATTAGCCTAAACCTTTATTTCAAGAGCAGGTCTCAGTTCTTTCAATGCTGAATATTTTTCAATGCTTCCTTTCAGTTCATGTAGTTCATATTGATTATACAGTGTCCCAGTGGCCTAAAAAGGCACCAACCTCCTAAACCAGGGATGGTGTCCAATCTCGGTTTTCTGAAAGCAGAGTGGCGCAGCGGTAGCGTGCTGGGCCCATAACCCAGAGGTCGATGGATTGAAACCATCCTCTGCTATCCAGTTGGTTTTTAGCTTTGAAGTGTATTCAGGGATTATTAGCCTAAACCTTTATTTCAGGACAAGTTTCTCAGTTCCTTCAATGCTGAATTTGTTTCACTGCTTCTGTAAATTCATGTAATTCATATTGGTTATTCAGTGCCCCAGTGGTGTTCAGGTCCCATAACACAGAGGTCCATCGATCAAAACCTTTTTCTGCTATCCAGTTAGTTTTTAGCTATGATGTGTATTCAGGGATTATTAGCCTAAACCTTTATTTCAAGAGCAGGTCTCAGTTCTTTCAATGCTGAATATTTTTCATTGCTTCCTTTCAGTTCATGTAGTTCATATTGATTATACAGTGCCCCAGTGGCCTAAAAAGGCTCCAACCTCCTAAACCAGGGATGGTGTCCAATCTGGGTTTTCTGAAAGCAGAGTGGCGCAGCGGTAGCGTGCTGGGCCCATAACCCAGAGGTCGATGGATCGAAACCATCCTCTGCTAGCCAGTTGGTTTTTAGCTTTAAAGTGTATTCAGGGATTATTAGCCTAAACCTTTTTTTCATGAGCAGGTCTCAGTTCTTTCAATGCTGAATTTTTTCACTGCTTCTGTCAGTTCATGTAGTTCATATTGATTATACAGTGTCCCAGTGGCCTAAAAAGGCACCAACCTCCTAAACCAGGGATGGTGTCCAATCTGGGTTTTCTGAAAGCAGAGTGGCGCAGCGGTAGCGTGCTGGGCCCATAACCCAGAGGTCGATGGATTGAAACCATCCTCTGCTATCCAGTTGGTTTTTAGCTTTGAAGTGTATTCAGGGATTATTAGCCTAAACCTTTATTTCAGGACAAGTTTCTCAGTTCCTTCAATGCTGAATTTGTTTCACTGCTTCTGTAAATTCATGTAATTCATATTGGTTATTCAGTGCCCCAGTGGTGTTCAGGTCCCATAACACAGAGGTCCATCGATCAAAACCTTTTTCTGCTATCCAGTTGGTTTTTAGCTATGATGTGTATTCAGGGATTATTAGCCTAAACCTTTATTTCAAGAGCAGGTCTCAGTTCTTTCAATGCTGAATATTTTTCATTGCTTCCTTTCAGTTCATGTAGTTCATATTGATTATACAGTGCCCCAGTGGCCTAAAAAGGCTCCAACCTCCTAAACCAGGGATGGTGTCCAATCTGGGTTTTCTGAAAGCAGAGTGGCGCAGCGGTAGCGTGCTGGGCCCATAACCCAGAGGTCGATGGATCGAAACCATCCTCTGCTAGCCAGTTGGTTTTTAGCTTTAAAGTGTATTCAGGGATTATTAGCCTAAACCTTTTTTTCATGAGCAGGTCTCAGTTCTTTCAATGCTGAATTTTTTCACTGCTTCTGTCAGTTCATGTAGTTCATATTGATTATACAGTGTCCCAGTGGCCTAAAAAGGCACCAACCTCCTAAACCAGGGATGGTGTCCAATCTGGGTTTTCTGAAAGCAGAGTGGCGCAGCGGTAGCGTGCTGGGCCCATAACCCAGAGGTCGATGGATTGAAACCATCCTCTGCTATCCAGTTGGTTTTTAGCTTTGAAGTGTATTCAGGGATTATTAGCCTAAACCTTTATTTCAGGACAAGTTTCTCAGTTCCTTCAATGCTGAATATTTTTCAATGCTTCTGTCAGTTCATGTAGTTCATATTGATTATACAGTGTCCCAGTGGCCTATAAAGGCACCAACCTCCTAAGTCGGGGATAGTGTCCAAACTGCGTTTTCTGAAAGCAGGGTGGCGCAGCGGTAGCGTGCTGGGCCCATAACCCAGAGGTCAATGGATCGAAACCATCCTCTGCTATCCAGTTGGTTTTTAGCTTTGAAGTGTATTCAGGGATTATTAGCCTAAACCTTTATTTCAGGACAAGTTTCTCAGTTCTTTCAATGCTGAATTTGTTTCACTGCTTCTGTCAGTTCATGTAGTTCATATTGGTTATTCAGTGCCCCAGTGGTGTTCAGGTCCCATAACACAGAGGTCCATCGTTCAAAACCTTTCTCTGCTATCCAGTTGGTTTTTAGATATAAAGTGCAAACAGGGATAAAAATGCCTCAATTCATGGGCAGGTCTCAGTGCCGGTCCATGATTTTAAACAATCTATGCTTCTGTATGTTCGTAAAGGTTGTTATAGGTAGGCAGTGCCCCAGTGGCCTAATGGATAAGGCACTGGCCTCCTAAGCCAGGGATTGTGGGTTCAAGTCCCATCTGGGGTGGCAGAAAGAAGAACGATGCAGTGGAATTGTTCTAGGCCCAGAAGTTGATGGATTGAAACAGTCCTCTGCTGTTCATTTGTTTTTTATCTATGAAGTGTATTCAGGGATTATTAGCCTAAACCTTTATTTCAAGAGCAGGTCTCAGTTCTTTCAATGCTGAATATTTTTCAATGCTTCCTTTCAGTTCATGTAGTTCATATTGATTATACAGTGTCCCAGTGGCCTAAAAAGGCACCAACCTCCTAAACAAGGGATGGTGTCCAATCTCGGTTTTCTGAAAGCAGAGTGGCGCAGCGGTAGCGTGCTGGGCCCATAACCCAGAGGTCGATGGACTGAAACCATCCTCTGCTATCCAGTTGGTTTTTAGCTTTGAAGTGTATTCAGGGATTATTAGCCTAAACCTTTATTTCAGGACAAGTTTCTCAGTTCCTTCAATGCTGAATTTGTTTCACTGCTTCTGTAAATTCATGTAATTCATATTGGTTATTCAGTGCCCCAGTGGTGTTCAGGTCCCATAACACAGAGGTCCATCGATCAAAACCTTTTTCTGCTATCCAGTTAGTTTTTAGCTATGATGTGTATTCAGGGATTATTAGCCTAAACCTTTATTTCAAGAGCAGGTCTCAGTTCTTTCAATGCTGAATATTTTTCATTGCTTCCTTTCAGTTCATGTAGTTCATATTGATTATACAGTGCCCCAGTGGCCTAAAAAGGCTCCAACCTCCTAAACCAGGGATGGTGTCCAATCT
Source organism: Thymallus thymallus (assembly GCA_023634145.1). NCBI lineage: Eukaryota > Metazoa > Chordata > Actinopteri > Salmoniformes > Salmonidae > Thymallus > Thymallus thymallus. Next base: position 1,537,003 of record CM042422.1, read on the forward strand.
GGGTTTTCTGAAAGCAGAGTGGCGCAGCGGTAGCGTGCTGGGCCCATAACCCAGAGGTCGATGGATCGAAACCATCCTCTGCTAGCCAGTTGGTTTTTAGCTTTAAAGTGTATTCAGGGATTATTAGCCTAAACCTTTTTTTCATGAGCAGGTCTCAGTTCTTTCAATGCTGAATTTTTTCACTGCTTCTGTCAGTTCATGTAGTTCATATTGATTATACAGTGTCCCAGTGGCCTAAAAAGGCACCAACCTCCTAAACCAGGGATGGTGTCCAATCTGGGTTTTCTGAAAGCAGAGTGGCGCAGCGGTAGCGTGCTGGGCCCATAACCCAGAGGTCGATGGATTGAAACCATCCTCTGCTATCCAGTTGGTTTTTAGCTTTGAAGTGTATTCAGGGATTATTAGCCTAAACCTTTATTTCAGGACAAGCTTCTCAGTTCCTTCAATGCTGAATATTTTTCACTGCTTCTGTCAGTTCATGTAGTTCATATTGATTATACAGTGTCCCAGTGGCCTATAAAGGCACCAACCTCCTAAACCAGGGATGGTGTCCAATCTGGGTTTTCTGAAAGCAGAGTGGCGCAGCGGTAGCGTGCTGTGCCCATAACCCAGAGGTCGATGGATTGAAACCATCCTCTGCTATCCAGTTGGTTTTTAGCTTTGAAGTGTATTCAGGGATTATTAGCCTAAACCTTTATTTCAAGAGCAGGTCTCAGTTCTTTCAATGCTGAATATTTTTCAATGCTTCCTTTCAGTTCATGTAGTTCATATTGATTATACAGTGTCCCAGTTGCCTAAAAAGGCACCAACCTCCTAAACCAGGGATGGTGTCCAATCTGGGTTTTCTGAAAGCAGAGTGGCGCAGCGGTAGCGTGCTGGGCCCATAACCCAGAGGTCGATGGCTTGAAACCATCCTCTGCTATCCAGTTGGTTTTTAGCTTTGAAGTGTATTCAGGGATTATTAGCCTAAACCTTTATTTCTGAACAAGTTTCTCAGTTCCTTCAATGCTGAATTTTTTCACTGCTTCTGTCAGTTCATGTAGTTCATATTGATTATACAGTGTCCCAGTGGCCTATAAAGGCACCAACCTCCTAAATCGGGGATAGTGTCCAATCTGCGTTTTCTGAAAGCAGGGTGGCGCAGCGGTAGCGTGCTGTGCCCATAACCCAGAGGCCAATGGATTGAAACCATCCTCTGCTATCCAGTTGGTTTTTAGCTTTGAAGTGTATTCAGGGATTATTAGCCTAAACCTTTATTTCAGGACAAGTTTCTCAGTTCTTTCAATGCTGAATTTGTTTCACTGCTTCTGTCAGTTCATGTAGTTCATATTGGTTATTCAGTGCCCCAGTGGTGTTCAGGTCCCATAACACAGAGGTCCATCGTTCAAAACCTTTCTCTGCTATCCAGTTGGTTTTTAGATATAAAGTGCAAACAGGGATAAAAATGCCTCAATTCATGGGCAGGTCTCAGTGCCGGTCCATGATTTAAAAAAATCTATGCTTCTGTATGTTCGTAAAGGTTGTTATGGGTAGGCAGTGCCCCAGTGGCCTAATGGATAAGGCACTGGCCTCCTAAGCCAGGGATTGTGGGTTCAAGTCCCATCTGGGGTGGCAGAAAGAAGAATGATGCAGTGGAAGTGTTCTAGGCCCAGAAGTTGATGGATTGAAATAGTCCTCTGCTGTTCATTTGTTTTTTATCTATGAAGTGTATTCAGGGATTATTAGCCTAAACCTTTATTTCAAGAGCAGGTCTCAGTTCTTTCAATGCTGAATATTTTTCAATGCTTCCTTTCAGTTCATGTAGTTCATATTGATTATACAGTGTCCCAGTGGCCTAAAAAGGCACCAACCTCCTAAACCAGGGATGGTGTCCAATCTCGGTTTTCTGAAAGCAGAGTGGCGCAGCGGTAGCGTGCTGGGCCCATAATCCAGAGGTCGATGGATTGAAACCATCCTCTGCTATCCAGTTGGTTTTTAGCTTTGAAGTGTATTCAGGGATTATTAGCCTAAACCTTTATTTCTGGACAAGTTTCTCAGTTCCTTCAATGCTGAATTTTTTCACTGCTTCTGTCAGTTCATGTAGTTCATATTGATTATACAGTGTCCCAGTGGCCTATAAAGGCACCAACCTCCTAAATCGGGGATAGTGTCCAATCAGGGTTTTCTGAAAGCAGAGTGGCGCAGCGGTAGCGTGCTGGGCCCATAACCCAGAGGTCGATGGATTGAAACCATCCTCTACTATCCAGTTGGTTTTTAGCTTTGAAGTGTATTCAGGGATTATTAGCCTAAACCTTTATTTCAAGAGCAGGTCTCAGTTCTTTCAATGCTGAATATTTTTCAATGCTTCCTTTCAGTTCATGTAGTTCATATTGATTATACAGTGTCCCAGTGGCCTAAAAAGGCACCAACCTCCTAAACCAGGGATGGTGTCCAATCTCGGTTTTCTGAAAGCAGAGTGGCGCAGCGGTAGCGTGCTGGGCCCATAACCCAGAGGTCGATGGATTGAAACCATCCTCTGCTATCCAGTTGGTTTTTAGCTTTGAAGTGTATTCAGGGATTATTAGCCTAAACCTTTATTTCAGGACAAGTTTCTCAGTTCCTTCAATGCTGAATTTGTTTCACTGCTTCTGTAAATTCATGTAATTCATATTGGTTATTCAGTGCCCCAGTGGTGTTCAGGTCCCATAACACAGAGGTCCATCGATCAAAACCTTTTTCTGCTATCCAGTTGGTTTTTAGCTATGATGTGTATTCAGGGATTATTAGCCTAAACCTTTATTTCAAGAGCAGGTCTCAGTTCTTTCAATGCTGAATATTTTTCATTGCTTCCTTTCAGTTCATGTAGTTCATATTGATTATACAGTGCCCCAGTGGCCTAAAAAGGCTCCAACCTCCTAAACCAGGGATGGTGTCCAATCTGGGTTTTCTGAAAGCAGAGTGGCGCAGCGGTAGCGTGCTGGGCCCATAACCCAGAGGTCGATGGATCGAAACCATCCTCTGCTAGCCAGTTGGTTTTTAGCTTTAAAGTGTATTCAGGGATTATTAGCCTAAACCTTTTTTTCATGAGCAGGTCTCAGTTCTTTCAATGCTGAATTTTTTCACTGCTTCTGTCAGTTCATGTAGTTCATATTGATTATACAGTGTCCCAGTGGCCTAAAAAGGCACCAACCTCCTAAACCAGGGATGGTGTCCAATCTGGGTTTTCTGAAAGCAGAGTGGCACAGCGGTAGCGTGCTGGGCCCATAACCCAGAGGTCGATGGATTGAAACCATCCTCTGCTATCCAGTTGGTTTTTAGCTTTGAAGTGTATTCAGGGATTATTAGCCTAAACCTTTATTTCAGGACAAGCTTCTCAGTTCCTTCAATGCTGAATATTTTTCACTGCTTCTGTCAGTTCATGTAGTTCATATTGATTATACAGTGTCCCAGTGGCCTATAAAGGCACCAACCTCCTAAACCAGGGATGGTGTCCAATCTGGGTTTTCTGAAAGCAGAGTGGCGCAGCGGTAGCGTGCTGTGCCCATAACCCAGAGGTCGATGGATTGAAACCATCCTCTGCTATCCAGTTGGTTTTTAGCTTTGAAGTGTATTCAGGGATTATTAGCCTAAACCTTTATTTCAGGACAAGTTTCTCAGTTCCTTCAATGCTGAATTTGTTTCACTGCTTCTGTAAGTTCATGTAGTTCATATTGGTTATTCAGTGCCCCAGTGGTGTTCAGGTCCCATAACACAGAGGTCCATCGTTCAAAACCTTTCTCTGCTATCCAGTTGGTTTTTAGATATAAAGTGCAAACAGGGATAAAAATGCCTCAATTCATGGGCAGGTCTCAGTGCCGGTCCATGATTTTAAAAAATCTATGCTTCTGTATGTTCGTAAAGGTTGTTATAGGTAGGCAGTGCCCCAGTGGCCTAATGGATAAGGCACTGGCCTCCTAAGCCAGGGATTGTGGGTTCAAGTCCCATCTGGGGTGGCAGAAAGAAGAATGATGCAGTGGAAGTGTTCTAGGCCCAGAAGTTGATGGATTGAAACAGTCCTCTGCTGTTCATTTGTTTTTTATCTATGAAGTGTATTCAGGGATTATTAGCCTAAACCTTTATTTCAAGAGCAGGTCTCAGTTCTTTCAATGCTGAATATTTTTCAATGCTTCCTTTCAGTTCATGTAGTTCATATTGATTATACAGTGTCCCAGTGGCCTATAAAGGCACCAACCTCCTAAACCAGGGATGGTGTCCAATCTGGGTTTTCTGAAAGCAGAGTGGCGCAGCGGTAGCGTGCTGTGCCCATAACCTAGAGGTTGATGGATTGAAACCATCCTCTGCTATCCAGTTGGTTTTTAGCTTTGAAGTGTATTCAGGGATTATTAGCCTAAACCTTTATTTCAGGACAAGTTTCTCAGTTCCTTCAATGCTGAATTTGTTTCACTGCTTCTGTAAATTCATGTAATTCATATTGGTTATTCAGTGCCCAGTGGTGTTCAGGTCCCATAACACAGAGGTCCATCGATCAAAACCTTTTTCTGCTATCCAGTTGGTTTTTAGCTATGATGTGTATTCAGGGATTATTAGCCTAAACCTTTATTTCAAGAGCAGGTCTCAGTTCTTTCAATGCTGAATATTTTTCATTGCTTCCTTTCAGTTCATGTAGTTCATATTGATTATACAGTGCCCCAGTGGCCTAAAAAGGCTCCAACCTCCTAAACCAGGGATGGTGTCCAATCTGGGTTTTCTGAAAGCAGAGTGGCGCAGCGGTAGCGTGCTGGGCCCATAACCCAGAGGTCGATGGATCGAAACCATCCTCTGCTAGCCAGTTGGTTTTTAGCTTTAAAGTGTATTCAGGGATTATTAGCCTAAACCTTTTTTTCATGAGCAGGTCTCAGTTCTTTCAATGCTGAATTTTTTCACTGCTTCTGTCAGTTCATGTAGTTCATATTGATTATACAGTGTCCCAGTGGCCTAAAAAGGCACCAACCTCCTAAACCAGGGATGGTGTCCAATCTGGGTTTTCTGAAAGCAGAGTGGCGCAGCGGTAGCGAGCTGGGCCCATAACCCAGAGGTCGATGGATTGAAACCATCCTCTGCTATCCTGTTGGTTTTTAGCTTTGAAGTGTATTCAGGGATTATTAGCCTAAACCTTTATTTCAGGACAAGCTTCTCAGTTCCTTCAATGCTGAATATTTTTCACTGCTTCTGTCAGTTCATGTAGTTCATATTGATTATACAGGTCCCAGTGGCCTATAAAGGCACCAACCTCCTAAACCAGGGATGGTGTCCAATCTGGGTTTTCTGAAAGCAGAGTGGCGCAGCGGTAGCGTGCTGTGCCCATAACCCAGAGGTCGATGGATTGAAACCATCCTCTGCTATCCAGTTGGTTTTTAGCTTTGAAGTGTATTCAGGGATTATTAGCCTAAACCTTTATTTCAGGACAAGTTTCTCAGTTCCTTCAATGCTGAATTTGTTTCACTGCTTCTGTAAGTTCATGTAATTCATATTGGTTATTCAGTGCCCCAGTGGTGTTCAGGTCCCATAACACAGAGGTCCATCGATCAAAACCTTTTTCTGCTATCCAGTTGGTTTTTAGCTATGATGTGTATTCAGGGATTATTAGCCTAAACCTTTATTTCAAGAGCAGGTCTCAGTTCTTTCAATGCTGAATATTTTTCAATGCTTCCTTTCAGTTCATGTAGTTCATATTGATTATACAGTGTCCCAGTTGCCTAAAAAGGCACCAACCTCCTAAACCAGGGATGGTGTCCAATCTGGGTTTTCTGAAAGCAGAGTGGCGCAGCGGTAGCGTGCTGGGCCCATAACCCAGAGGTCGATGGCTTGAAACCATCCTCTGCTATCCAGTTGGTTTTTAGCTTTGAAGTGTATTCAGGGATTATTAGCCTAAACCTTTATTTCTGAACAAGTTTCTCAGTTCCTTCAATGCTGAATTTTTTCACTGCTTCTGTCAGTTCATGTAGTTCATATTGATTATACAGTGTCCCAGTGGCCTATAAAGGCACCAACCTCCTAAGTCGGGGATAGTGTCCAATCTGCGTTTTCTGAAAGCAGGGTGGCGCAGCGGTAGCGTGCTGTGCCCATAACCCAGAGGCCAATGGATCGAAACCATCCTCTGCTATCCAGTTGGTTTTTAGCTTTGAAGTGTATTCAGGGATTATTAGCCTAAACCTTTATTTCAGGACAAGTTTCTCAGTTCTTTCAATGCTGAATTTGTTTCACTGCTTCTGTCAGTTCATGTAGTTCATATTGGTTATTCAGTGCCCCAGTGGTGTTCAGGTCCCATAACACAGAGGTCCATCGTTCAAAACCTTTCTCTGCTATCCAGTTGGTTTTTAGATATAAAGTGCAAACAGGGATAAAAATGCCTCAATTCATGGGCAGGTCTCAGTGCCGGTCCATGATTTAAAAAAATCTATGCTTCTGTATGTTCGTAAAGGTTGTTATGGGTAGGCAGTGCCCCAGTGGCCTAATGGATAAGGCACTGGCCTCCTAAGCCAGGGATTGTGGGTTCAAGTCCCATCTGGGGTGGCAGAAAGAAGAATGATGCAGTGGAAGTGTTCTAGGCCCAGAAGTTGATTGATTGAAATAGTCCTCTGCTGTTCATTTGTTTTTTATCTATGAAGTGTATTCAGGGATTATTAGCCTAAACCTTTATTTCAAGAGCAGGTCTCAGTTCTTTCAATGCTGAATATTTTTCAATGCTTCCTTTCAGTTCATGTAGTTCATATTGATTATACAGTGTCCCAGTGGCCTAAAAAGGCACCAACCTCCTAAACCAGGGATGGTGTCCAATCTGGGTTTTCTGAAAGCAGAGTGGCGCAGCGGTAACGTGCTGTGTCCATAACCTAGAGGTTGATGGATTGAAACCATCCTCTGCTATCCAGTTGGTTTTTAGCTTTGAAGTGTATTCAGGGATTATTAGCCTAAACCTTTATTTCAGGACAAGTTTCTCAGTTCCTTCAATGCTGAATTTGTTTCACTGCTTCTGTAAATTCATGTAATTCATATTGGTTATTCAGTGCCCAGTGGTGTTCAGGTCCCATAACACAGAGGTCCATCGATCAAAACCTTTTTCTGCTATCCAGTTGGTTTTTAGCTATGATGTGTATTCAGGGATTATTAGCCTAAACCTTTATTTCAAGAGCAGGTCTCAGTTCTTTCAATGCTGAATATTTTTCATTGCTTCCTTTCAGTTCATGTAGTTCATATTGATTATACAGTGCCCCAGTGGCCTAAAAAGGCTCCAACCTCCTAAACCAGGGATGGTGTCCAATCTGGGTTTTCTGAAAGCAGAGTGGCGCAGCAGTAGCGTGCTGGGCCCATAACCCAGAGGTCGATGGATCGAAACCATCCTCTGCTAGCCAGTTGGTTTTTAGCTTTAAAGTGTATTCAGGGATTATTAGCCTGAACCTTTTTTTCATGAGCAGGTCTCAGTTCTTTCAATGCTGAATTTTTTCACTGCTTCTGTCAGTTCATGTAGTTCATATTGATTATACAGTGTCCCAGTGGCCTAAAAAGGCACCAACCTCCTAAACCAGGGATGGTGTCCAATCTGGGTTTTCTGAAAGCAGAGTGGCGCAGCGGTAGCGAGCTGGGCCCATAACCCAGAGGTCGATGGATTGAAACCATCCTCTGCTATCCAGTTGGTTTTTAGCTTTGAAGTGTATTCAGGGATTATTAGCCTAAACCTTTATTTCAGGACAAGCTTCTCAGTTCCTTCAATGCTGAATATTTTTCACTGCTTCTGTCAGTTCATGTAGTTCATATTGATTATACAGGTCCCAGTGGCCTATAAAGGCACCAACCTCCTAAACCAGGGATGGTGTCCAATCTGGGTTTTCTGAAAGCAGAGTGGCGCAGCGGTAGCGTGCTGTGCCCATAACCCAGAGGTCGATGGATTGAAACCATCCTCTGCTATCCAGTTGGTTTTTAGCTTTGAAGTGTATTCAGGGATTATTAGCCTAAACCTTTATTTCAGGACAAGTTTCTCAGTTCCTTCAATGCTGAATTTGTTTCACTGCTTCTGTAAGTTCATGTAATTCATATTGGTTATTCAGTGCCCCAGTGGTGTTCAGGTCCCATAACACAGAGGTCCATCGATCAAAACCTTTTTCTGCTATCCAGTTGGTTTTTAGCTATGATGTGTATTCAGGGATTATTAGCCTAAACCTTTATTTCAAGAGCAGGTCTCAGTTCTTTCAATGCTGAATATTTTTCAATGCTTCCTTTCAGTTCATGTAGTTCATATTGATTATACAGTGTCCCAGTTGCCTAAAAAGGCACCAACCTCCTATACCAGGGATGGTGTCCAATCAGGGTTTTCTGAAAGCAGAGTGGCGCAGCGGTAGCGTGCTGGGCCCATAACCCAGAGGTCGATGGATTGAAACCATCCTCTGCTATCCAGTTGGTTTTTAGCTTTGAAGTGTATTCAGGGATTATTAGCCTAAACCTTTATTTCAGGACAAGTTTCTCAGTTCCTTCAATGCTGAATTTGTTTCACTGCTTCTGTAAGTTCATGTAATTCATATTGGTTATTCAGTGCCCCAGTGGTGTTCAGGTCCCATAACACAGAGGTCCATCGATCAAAACCTTTTTCTGCTATCCAGTTGGTTTTTATCTATGAAGTGTATTCAGGGATTATTAGCCTAAACCTTTATTTCAAGAGCAGGTCTCAGTTCTTTCAATGCTGAATATTTTTCAATGCTTCCTTTCAGTTCATGTAGTTCATATTGATTATACAGTGTCCCAGTGGCCTATAAAGGCACCAACCTCCTAAACCAGGGATGGTGTCCAATCTGGGTTTTCTGAAAGCAGAGTGGCGCAGCGGTAGCGTGCTGTGCCCATAACCTAGAGGTTGATGGATTGAAACCATCCTCTGCTATCCAGTTGGTTTTTAGCTTTGAAGTGTATTCAGGGATTATTAGCCTAAACCTTTATTTCAGGACAAGTTTCTCAGTTCCTTCAATGCTGAATTTGTTTCACTGCTTCTGTAAATTCATGTAATTCATATTGGTTATTCAGTGCCCAGTGGTGTTCAGGTCCCATAACACAGAGGTCCATCGATCAAAACCTTTTTCTGCTATCCAGTTGGTTTTTAGCTATGATGTGTATTCAGGGATTATTAGCCTAAACCTTTATTTCAAGAGCAGGTCTCAGTTCTTTCAATGCTGAATATTTTTCATTGCTTCCTTTCAGTTCATGTAGTTCATATTGATTATACAGTGCCCCAGTGGCCTAAAAAGGCTCCAACATCCTAAACCAGGGATGGTGTCCAATCTGGGTTTTCTGAAAGCAGAGTGGCGCAGCGGTAGCGTGCTGGGCCCATAACCCAGAGGTCGATGGATCGAAACCATCCTCTGCTAGCCAGTTGGTTTTTAGCTTTAAAGTGTATTCAGGGATTATTAGCCTAAACCTTTTTTTCATGAGCAGGTCTCAGTTCTTTCAATGCTGAATTTTTTCACTGCTTCTGTCAGTTCATGTAGTTCATATTGATTATACAGTGTCCCAGTGGCCTAAAAAGGCACCAACCTCCTAAACCAGGGATGGTGTCCAATCTGGGTTTTCTGAAAGCAGAGTGGCGCAGCGGTAGCGAGCTGGGCCCATAACCCAGAGGTCGATGGATTGAAACCATCCTCTGCTATCCAGTTGGTTTTTAGCTTTGAAGTGTATTCAGGGATTATTAGCCTAAACCTTTATTTCAGGACAAGCTTCTCAGTTCCTTCAATGCTGAATATTTTTCACTGCTTCTGTCAGTTCATGTAGTTCATATTGATTATACAGGTTCCAGTGGCCTATAAAAGCACCAACCTCCTAAACCAGGGATGGTGTCCAATCTGGGTTTTCTGAAAGCAGAGTGGCGCAGCGGTAGTGTGCTGTGCCCATAACCCAGAGGTCGATGGATTGAAACCATCCTCTGCTATCCAGTTGGTTTTTAGCTTTGAAGTGTATTCAGGGATTATTAGCCTAAACCTTTATTTCAGGACAAGTTTCTCAGTTCCTTCAATGCTGAATTTGTTTCACTGCTTCTGTAAGTTCATGTAATTCATATTGGTTATTCAGTGCCCCAGTGGTGTTCAGGTCCCATAACACAGAGGTCCATCGATCAAAACCTTTTTCTGCTATCCAGTTGGTTTTTAGCTATGATGTGTATTCAGGGATTATTAGCCTAAACCTTTATTTCAAGAGCAGGTCTCAGTTCTTTCAATGCTGAATATTTTTCAATGCTTCCTTTCAGTTCATGTAGTTCATATTGATTATACAGTGTCCCAGTTGCCTAAAAAGGCACCAACCTCCTAAACCAGGGATGGTGTCCAATCTGGGTTTTCTGAAAGCAGAGTGGCGCAGCGGTAGCGTGCTGGGCCCATAACCCAGAGGTCGATGGCTTGAAACCATCCTCTGCTATCCAGTTGGTTTTTAGCTTTGAAGTGTATTCAGGGATTATTAGCCTAAACCTTTATTTCTGAACAAGTTTCTCAGTTCCTTCAATGCTGAATTTTTTCACTGCTTCTGTCAGTTCATGTAGTTCATATTGATTATACAGTGTCCCAGTGGCCTATAAAGGCACCAACCTCCTAAGTCGGGGATAGTGTCCAATCTGCGTTTTCTGAAAGCAGGGTGGCGCAGCGGTAGCGTGCTGTGCCCATAACCCAGAGGCCAATGGATCGAAACCATCCTCTGCTATCCAGTTGGTTTTTAGCTTTGAAGTGTATTCAGGGATTATTAGCCTAAACCTTTATTTCAGGACAAGTTTCTCAGTTCTTTCAATGCTGAATTTGTTTCACTGCTTCTGTCAGTTCATGTAGTTCATATTGGTTATTCAGTGCCCCAGTGGTGTTCAGGTCCCATAACACAGAGGTCCATCGTTCAAAACCTTTCTCTGCTATCCAGTTGGTTTTTAGATATAAAGTGCAAACAGGGATAAAAATGCCTCAATTCATGGGCAGGTCTCAGTGCCGGTCCATGATTTAAAAAAATCTATGCTTCTGTATGTTCGTAAAGGTTGTTATGGGTAGGCAGTGCCCCAGTGGCCTAATGGATAAGGCACTGGCCTCCTAAGCCAGGGATTGTGGGTTCAAGTCCCATCTGGGGTGGCAGAAAGAAGAATGATGCAGTGGAAGTGTTCTAGGCCCAGAAGTTGATGGATTGAAATAGTCCTCTGCTGTTCATTTGTTTTTTATCTATGAAGTGTATTCAGGGATTATTAGCCTAAACCTTTATTTCAAGAGCAGGTCTCAGTTCTTTCAATGCTGAATATTTTTCAATGCTTCCTTTCAGTTCATGTAGTTCATATTGATTATACAGTGTCCCAGTGGCCTAAAAAGGCACCAACCTCCTAAACCAGGGATGGTGTCCAATCTCGGTTTTCTGAAAGCAGAGTGGCGCAGCGGTAGCGTGCTGGGCCCATAATCCAGAGGTTGATGGATTGAAACCATCCTCTGCTATCCAGTTGGTTTTTAGCTTTGAAGTGTATTCAGGGATTATTAGCCTAAACCTTTATTTCTGGACAAGTTTCTCAGTTCCTTCAATGCTGAATTTTTTCACTGCTTCTGTCAGTTCATGTAGTTCATATTGATTATACAGTGTCCCAGTGGCCTATAAAGGCACCAACCTCCTAAATCGGGGATAGTGTCCAATCTCGGTTTTCTGAAAGCAGAGTGGCGCAGCGGTAGCGTGCTGGGCCCATAACCCAGAGGTCGATGGATTGAAACCATCCTCTGCTATCCAGTTGGTTTTTAGCTTTGAAGTGTATTCAGGGATTATTAGCCTAAACCTTTATTTCAGGACAAGTTTCTCAGTTCCTTCAATGCTGAATTTGTTTCACTGCTTCTGTAAGTTCATGTAGTTCATATTGGTTAATCAGTGCCCCAGTGGTGTTCAGGTCCCATAACACAGAGGTCCATCGATCAAAACCTTTTTCTGCTATCCAGTTGTTTTTTAGCTATGATGTGTATTCAGGGATTATTAGCCTAAACCTTTTTTTCGTGAGCAGGTCTCAGTTCTTTCAATGCTGAATATTTTTCACTGCTTCTGTCAGTTCATGTAGTTCATATTGGTTATTCAGTGCCCCAGTGGTGTTCAGGTCCCATAACACAGAGGTCCATCGTTCAAAACCTTTCTCTGCTATCCAGTTGGTTTTTAGATATAAAGTGCAAACAGGGATAAAAATGCCTCAATTCATGGGCAGGTCTCAGTGCCGGTCCATGATTTAAAAAAATCTATGCTTCTGTATGTTCGTAAAGGTTGTTACGGGTAGGCAGTGCCCCAGTGGCCTAATGGATAAGGCATTGGCCTCCTAAGCCAGGGATTGTGGGTTCAAATCCCATCTGGGGTGGCAGAAAGAAGAATGATGCATTGGAAGTTTTCTAGGCCCAGAAGTTGATGGATTGAAACAATCCTCTGCTGTTCATTTGTTTTTTATCTATGAAGTGTATTCAGGGATTATTAGCCTAAACCTTTATTTCAAGAGCAGGTCTCAGTTCTTTCAATGCTGAATATTTTTCAATGCTTCCTTTCAGTTCATGTAGTTCATATTGATTATACAGTGTCCCAGTTGCCTAAAAAGGCACCAACCTCCTAAACCAGGGATGGTGTCCAATAAGGGTTTTCTGAAAGCAGAGTGGCGCAGCGGTAGCGTGCTGGGCCCATAACCCAGAGGTCGATGGATCGAAACCATCCTCTGCTAGCCAGTTGGTTTTTAGCTTTAAAGTGTATTCAGGGATTATTAGCCTAAACCTTTTTTTCATGAGCAGGTCTCAGTTCTTTCAATGCTGAATATTTTTCACTGCTTCTGTCAGTTCATGTAGTTCATATTGATTATACAGTGTCCCAGTGGCCTAAAAAGGCACCAACCTCCTAAACCAGGGATGGAGTCCAATCTCAGTTTTCTGAAAGCAGAGTGGCGCAGCGGTAGCGTGCTGGGCCCATAACCCAGAGGTCGATGGATTGAAACCATCCTCTGCTATCCAGTTGGTTTTTAGCTTTGAAGTGTATTCAGGGATTATTAGCCTAAACCTTTATTTCAGGACAAGTTTCTCAGTTCCTTCAATGCTGAATTTGTTTCACTGCTTCTGTAAGTTCATGTAGTTCATATTGGTTAATCAGTGCCCCAGTGGTGTTCAGGTCCCATAACACAGAGGTCCATCGATCAAAACCTTTTTCTGCTATCCAGTTGGTTTTTAGCTATGATGTGTATTCAGGGATTATTAGCCTAAACCTTTTTTTCGTGAGCAGGTCTCAGTTCTTTCAATGCTGAATATTTTTCACTGCTTCTGTCAGTTCATGTAGTTCATATTGGTTATTCAGTGCCCCAGTGGTGTTCAGGTCCCATAACACAGAGGTCCATCGTTCAAAACCTTTCTCTGCTATCCAGTTGGTTTTTAGATATAAAGTGCAAACAGGGATAAAAATGCCTCAATTCATGGGCAGGTCTCAGTGCCGGTCCATGATTTAAAAAAATCTATGCTTCTGTATGTTCGTAAAGGTTGTTATAGGTAGGCAGTGCCCCAGTGGCTTAATGGATAAGGCACTGGCCTCCTAAGCCAGGGATTGTGGGTTCAAGTCCCATCTGGGGTGGCAGAAAGAAGAATGATGCATTGGAAATGTTCTAGGCCCAGAAGTTGATGGATTGAAACAATCCTCTGCTGTTCATTTGTTTTTTATCTATGAAGTGTATTCAGGGATTATTAGACTAAACCTTTATTTCAAGAGCAGGTCTCAGTTCTTTCAATGCTGAATATTTTGCAATGCTTCCTTTCAGTTCATGTAGTTCATATTGATTATACAGTGTCCCAGTTGCCTAAAAAGGCACCAACCTCCTAAACCAGGGATGGTGTCCAATCAGGGTTTTCTGAAAGCAGAGTGGCGCAGCGGTAGCGTGCTGGGCCCATAACCCAGAGGTCGATGGATCGAAACCATCCTCTGCTAGCCAGTTGGTTTTTAGCTTTAAAGTGTATTCAGGGATTATTAGCCTAAACCTTTATTTCATGAGCAGGTCTCAGTTCTTTCAATGCTGAATATTTTTCACTGCTTCTGTCAGTTCATGTAGTTCATATTGATTATACAGTGTCCCAGTGGCCTAAAAAGGCACCAACCTCCTAAACCAGGGATGGTGTCCAATCTCGGTTTTCTGAAAGCAGAGTGGCGCAGCGGTAGCGTGCTGGGCCCATAACCCAGAGGTCGATGGATTGAAACCATCCTCTGCTATCCAGTTGGTTTTTAGCTTTGAAGTGTATTCAGGGATTATTAGCCTAAACCTTTATTTCAGGACAAGTTTCTCAGTTCCTTCAATGCTGAATTTGTTTCACTGCTTCTGTAAGTTCATGTAGTTCATATTGGTTAATCAGTGCCCCAGTGGTGTTCAGGTCCCATAACACAGAGGTCCATCGATCAAAACCTTTTTCTGCTATCCAGTTGGTTTTTAGCTATGATGTGTATTCAGGGATTATTAGCCTAAACCTTTTTTTCGTGAGCAGGTCTCAGTTCTTTCAATGCTGAATATTGTTCACTGCTTCTGTCAGTTCATGTAGTTCATATTGGTTATTCAGTGCCCCAGTGGTGTTCAGGTCCCATAACACAGAGGTCCATCGTTCAAAACCTTTCTCTGCTATCCAGTTGGTTTTTAGATATAAAGTGCAAACAGGGATAAAAATGCCTCAATTCATGGGCAGGTCTCAGTGCCGGTCCATGATTTTAAAAAATCTATGCTTCTGTATGTTCGTAAAGGTTGTTATGGGTAGGCAGTGCCCCAGTGGCCTAATGGATAAGGCACTGGCCCCCCAAGCCAGGGATTGTGGGTTCAAGTCCCATCTGGGGTGTCAGAAAGAAGAATGATGCATTGGAAGTGTTCTAGGCCCAGAAGTTGATGGATTGAAACAATCCTCTGCTGTTCATTTGTTTTTTATCTATGAAGTGTATTCAGGGATTATTAGCCTAAACCTTTATTTCAAGAGCAGGTCTCAGTTCTTTCAATGCTGAATATTTTGCAATGCTTCCTTTCAGTTCATGTAGTTCATATTGATTATACAGTGTCCCAGTTGCCTAAAAAGGCACCAACCTCCTAAACCAGGGATGGTGTCCAATAAGGGTTTTCTGAAAGCAGAGTGGCGCAGCGGTAGCGTGCTGGGCCCATAACCCAGAGGTCGATGGATCGAAACCATCCTCTGCTAGCCAGTTGGTTTTTAGCTTTAAAGTGTATTCAGGGATTATTAGCCTAAACCTTTATTTCAAGAGCAGGTCTCAGTTCTTTCAATGCTGAATATTTTGCAATGCTGCCTTTCAGTTCATGTAGTTCATATTGATTATACAGTGTCCCAGTTGCCTAAAAAGGCACCAACCTCCTAAACCAGGGATGGTGTCCAATCAGGGTTTTCTGAAAGCAGAGTGGCGCAGCGGTAGCGTGCTGGGCCCATAACCCAGAGGTCGATGGATCGAAACCATCCTCTGCTAGCCAGTTGGTTTTTAGCTTTAAAGTGTATTCAGGGATTATTAGCCTAAACCTTTATTTCAAGAGCAGGTCTCAGTTCTTTCAATGCTGAATATTTTGCAATGCTTCCTTTCAGTTCATGTAGTTCATATTGATTATACAGTGTCCCAGTTGCCTAAAAAGGCACCAATCTCCTAAACCAGGGATGGTGTCCAATCAGGGTTTTCTGAAAGCAGAGTGGCGCAGCGGTAGCGTGCTGGGCCCATAACCCAGAGGTCGATGGATCGAAACCATCCTCTGCTAGCCAGTTGGTTTTTAGCTTTAAAGTGTATTCAGGGATTATTAGCCTAAACCTTTTTTTCATGAGCAGGTCTCAGTTCTTTCAATGCTGAATATTTTTCACTGCTTCTGTCAGTTCATGTAGTTCATATTGATTATACAGTGTCCCAGTGGCCTAAAAAGGCACCAACCTCCTAAACCAGGGATGGTGTCCAATCTCGGTTTTCTGAAATCAGAGTGGCGCAGCGGTAGCGTGCTGGGCCCATAACCCAGAGGTCGATGGATTGAAACCATCCTCTGCTATCCAGTTGGTTTTTAGCTTTGAAGTGTATTCAGGGATTATTAGCCTAAACCTTTATTTCAGGACAAGTTTCTCAGTTCCTTCAATGCTGAATTTGTTTCACTGCTTCTGTAAGTTCATGTAGTTCATATTGGTTAATCAGTGCCCCAGTGGTGTTCAGGTCCCATAACACAGAGGTCTATCGATCAAAACCTTTTTCTGCTATCCAGTTGGTTTTTATCTATGAAGTGTATTCAGGGATTATTAGCCTAAACCTTTATTTCAAGAGCAGGTCTCAGTTCTTTCAATGCTGAATATTTTGCAATGCTTCCTTTCAGTTCATGTAGTTCATATTGATTATACAGTGTCCCAGTTGCCTAAAAAGGCACCAACCTCCTAAACCAGGGATGGTGTCCAATCAGGGTTTTCTGAAAGCAGAGTGGCGCAGCGGTAGCGTGCTGGGCCCATAACCCAGAGGTCGATGGATCGAAACCATCCTCTGCTAGCCAGTTGGTTTTTAGCTTTAAAGTGTATTCAGGGATTATTAGCCTAAACCTTTTTTTCATGAGCAGGTCTCAGTTCTTTCAATGCTGAATATTTTTCACTGCTTCTGTCAGTTCATGTTGTTCATATTGATTATACAGTGTCCCAGTGGCCTAAAAAGGCACCAACCTCCTAAACCAGGGATGGTGTCCAATCTCGGTTTTCTGAAAGCAGAGTGGCGCAGCGGTAGCGTGCTGGGCCCATAACCCAGAGGTCGCTGGATTGAAACCGTCCTCTGCTATCCAGTTGGTTTTTAGCTTTGAAGTGTATTCAGGGATTATTAGCCTAAACCTTTATTTCAGGACAAGTTTCTCAGTTCCTTCAATGCTGAATTTGTTTCACTGCTTCTGTAAGTTCATGTAGTTCATATTGGTTAATCAGTGCCCCAGTGGTGTTCAGGTCCCATAACACAGAGGTCCATCGATCAAAACCTTTTTCTGCTATCCAGTTGGTTTTTAGCTATGATGTGTATTCAGGGATTATTAGCCTAAACCTTTTTTTCGTGAGCAGGTCTCAGTTCTTTCAATGCTGAATATTTTTCGCTGCTTCTGTCAGTTCATGTAGTTCATATTGGTTATTCAGTGCCCCAGTGGTGTTCAGGTCCCATAACACAGAGGTCCATCGTTCAAAACCTTTCTCTGCTATCCAGTTGGTTTTTAGATATAAAGTGCAAACAGGGATAAAAATGCCTCAATTCATGGGCAGGTCTCAGTGCCGGTCCATGATTTTAAAAAATCTATGCTTCTGTATGTTCGTAAAGGTTGTTATGGGTAGGCAGTGCCCCAGTGGCCTAATGGATAAGGCACTGGCCTCCTAAGCCAGGGATTCTGGGTTCAAGTCCCATCTGGGGTGGCAGAAAGAAGAATGATGCAGTGGAAGTGTTCTAGGCCCAGAAGTTGATGGATTGAAACAATCCTCTGATGTTCATTTGTTTTTTATCTATGAAGTGTATTCAGGGATTATTAGCCTAAACCTTTATTTCAAGAGCAGGTCTCAGTTCTTTCAATGCTGAATATTTTTCAATGCTTCATTTCAGTTCATGTAGTTCATATTGATTATACAGTGTCCACGTTGCCTAAAAAGGCACCAACCTCCTAAACCAGGGATGGTGTCCAATCAGGGTTTTCTGAAAGCAGAGTGGCGCAGCGGTAGCGTGCTGGGACCATAACCCAGAGGTCGATGGATCGAAACCATCCTCTGCTAGCCAGTTGGTTTTTAGCTTTAAATTGTATTCAGGGATTATTAGCCTAAACCTTTTTTTCATGAGCAGGTCTCAGTTCTTTCAATGCTGAATATTTTTCACTGCTTCTGTCAGTTCATGTAGTTCATATTGATTATACAGTGTCCCAGTGGCCTAAAAAGGCACCAACCTCCTAAACCAGGGATGGTGTCCAATCTCAGTTTTCTGAAAGCAGAGTGGCGCAGCGGTAGCGTGCTGGGCCCATAACCCAGAGGTCGATGGATTGAAACCATCCTCTGCTATCCAGTTGGTTTTTAGCTTTGAAGTGTATTCAGGGATTATTAGCCTAAACCTTTATTTCAGGACAAGTTTCTCAGTTCCTTCAATGCTGAATTTGTTTCACTGCTTCTGTAAGTTCATGTAGTTCATATTGGTTAATCAGTGCCCCAGTGGTGTTCAGGTCCCATAACACAGAGGTCCATCGATCAAAACCTTTTTCTGCTATCCAGTTGGTTTTTAGCTATGATGTGTATTCAGGGATTATTAGCCTAAACCTTTTTTTCGTGAGCAGGTCTCAGTTCTTTCAATGCTGAATATTTTTCACTGCTTCTGTCAGTTCATGTAGTTCATATTGGTTATTCAGTGCCCCAGTGGTGTTCAGGTCCCATAACACAGAGGTCCATCGTTCAAAACCTTTCTCTGCTATCCAGTTGGTTTTTAGATATAAAGTGCAAACAGGGATAAAAATGCCTCAATTCATGGGCAGGTCTCAGTGCCGGTCCATGATTTTAAAAAATCTATGCTTCTGTATGTTCGTAAAGGTTGTTATGGGTAGGCAGTGCCCCAGTGGCCTAATGGATAAGGCACTGTCCTCCTAAGCCAGGGATTGTGGGTTCAAGTCCCATCTGGGGTGGCAGAAAGAAGAATGATGCAGTGGAAGTGTTCTAGGCCCAGAAGTTGATGGATTGAAACAATCCTCTGCTGTTCATTTGTTTTTTATCTATGAAGTGTATTCAGGGATTATTAGCCTAAACCTTTATTTCAAGAGCAGGTCTCAGTTCTTTCAATGCTGAATATTTTGCAATGCTTCCTTTCAGTTCATGTAGTTCATATTGATTATACAGTGTCCCAGTTGCCTAAAAAGGCACCAACCTCCTAAACCAGGGATGGTGTCCAATCAGGGTTTTCTGAAAGCAGAGTGGCGCAGCGGTAGCGTGCTGGGCCCATAACCCAGAGGTCGATGGATCGAAACCATCCTCTGCTAGCCAGTTGGTTTTTAGCTTTAAAGTGTATTCAGGGATTATTAGCCTAAACCTTTATTTCAAGAGCAGGTCTCAGTTCTTTCAATGCTGAATATTTTGCAATGCTGCCTTTCAGTTCATGTAGTTCATATTGATTATACAGTGTCCCAGTTGCCTAAAAAGGCACCAACCTCCTAAACCAGGGATGGTGTCCAATCAGGGTTTTCTGAAAGCAGAGTGGCGCAGCGGTAGCGTGCTGGGCCCATAACCCAGAGGTCGATGGATCGAAACCATCCTCTGCTAGCCAGTTGGTTTTTAGCTTTAAAGTGTATTCAGGGATTATTAGCCTAAACCTTTATTTCATGAGCAGGTCTCAGTTCTTTCAATGCTGAATATTTTTCACTGCTTCTGTCAGTTCATGTAGTTCATATTGATTATACAGTGTCCCAGTGGCCTAAAAAGGCACCAACCTCCTAAACCAGGGATGGTGTCCAATCTCGGTTTTCTGAAAGCAGAGTGGCGCAGCGGTAGCGTGCTGGGCCCATAACCCAGAGGTCGATGGATTGAAACCATCCTCTGCTATCCAGTTGGTTTTTAGCTTTGAAGTGTATTCAGGGATTATTAGCCTAAACCTTTATTTCAGGACAAGTTTCTCAGTTCCTTCAATGCTGAATTTGTTTCACTGCTTCTGTAAGTTCATGTAGTTCATATTGGTTAATCAGTGCCCCAGTGGTGTTCAGGTCCCATAACACAGAGGTCCATCGATCAAAACCTTTTTCTGCTATCCAGTTGGTTTTTAGCTATGATGTGTATTCAGGGATTATTAGCCTAAACCTTTTTTTCGTGAGCAGGTCTCAGTTCTTTCAATGCTGAATATTGTTCACTGCTTCTGTCAGTTCATGTAGTTCATATTGGTTATTCAGTGCCCCAGTGGTGTTCAGGTCCCATAACACAGAGGTCCATCGTTCAAAACCTTTCTCTGCTATCCAGTTGGTTTTTAGATATAAAGTGCAAACAGGGATAAAAATGCCTCAATTCATGGGCAGGTCTCAGTGCCGGTCCATGATTTTAAAAAATCTATGCTTCTGTATGTTCGTAAAGGTTGTTATGGGTAGGCAGTGCCCCAGTGGCCTAATGGATAAGGCACTGGCCCCCCAAGCCAGGGATTGTGGGTTCAAGTCCCATCTGGGGTGTCAGAAAGAAGAATGATGCATTGGAAGTGTTCTAGGCCCAGAAGTTGATGGATTGAAACAATCCTCTGCTGTTCATTTGTTTTTTATCTATGAAGTGTATTCAGGGATTATTAGCCTAAACCTTTATTTCAAGAGCAGGTCTCAGTTCTTTCAATGCTGAATATTTTGCAATGCTTCCTTTCAGTTCATGTAGTTCATATTGATTATACAGTGTCCCAGTTGCCTAAAAAGGCACCAACCTCCTAAACCAGGGATGGTGTCCAATAAGGGTTTTCTGAAAGCAGAGTGGCGCAGCGGTAGCGTGCTGGGCCCATAACCCAGAGGTCGATGGATCGAAACCATCCTCTGCTAGCCAGTTGGTTTTTAGCTTTAAAGTGTATTCAGGGATTATTAGCCTAAACCTTTATTTCAAGAGCAGGTCTCAGTTCTTTCAATGCTGAATATTTTGCAATGCTGCCTTTCAGTTCATGTAGTTCATATTGATTATACAGTGTCCCAGTTGCCTAAAAAGGCACCAACCTCCTAAACCAGGGATGGTGTCCAATCAGGGTTTTCTGAAAGCAGAGTGGCGCAGCGGTAGCGTGCTGGGCCCATAACCCAGAGGTCGATGGATCGAAACCATCCTCTGCTAGCCAGTTGGTTTTTAGCTTTAAAGTGTATTCAGGGATTATTAGCCTAAACCTTTATTTCAAGAGCAGGTCTCAGTTCTTTCAATGCTGAATATTTTGCAATGCTTCCTTTCAGTTCATGTAGTTCATATTGATTATACAGTGTCCCAGTTGCCTAAAAAGGCACCAATCTCCTAAACCAGGGATGGTGTCCAATCAGGGTTTTCTGAAAGCAGAGTGGCGCAGCGGTAGCGTGCTGGGCCCATAACCCAGAGGTCGATGGATCGAAACCATCCTCTGCTAGCCAGTTGGTTTTTAGCTTTAAAGTGTATTCAGGGATTATTAGCCTAAACCTTTTTTTCATGAGCAGGTCTCAGTTCTTTCAATGCTGAATATTTTTCACTGCTTCTGTCAGTTCATGTAGTTCATATTGATTATACAGTGTCCCAGTGGCCTAAAAAGGCACCAACCTCCTAAACCAGGGATGGTGTCCAATCTCGGTTTTCTGAAATCAGAGTGGCGCAGCGGTAGCGTGCTGGGCCCATAACCCAGAGGTCGATGGATTGAAACCATCCTCTGCTATCCAGTTGGTTTTTAGCTTTGAAGTGTATTCAGGGATTATTAGCCTAAACCTTTATTTCAGGACAAGTTTCTCAGTTCCTTCAATGCTGAATTTGTTTCACTGCTTCTGTAAGTTCATGTAGTTCATATTGGTTAATCAGTGCCCCAGTGGTGTTCAGGTCCCATAACACAGAGGTCTATCGATCAAAACCTTTTTCTGCTATCCAGTTGGTTTTTATCTATGAAGTGTATTCAGGGATTATTAGCCTAAACCTTTATTTCAAGAGCAGGTCTCAGTTCTTTCAATGCTGAATATTTTGCAATGCTTCCTTTCAGTTCATGTAGTTCATATTGATTATACAGTGTCCCAGTTGCCTAAAAAGGCACCAACCTCCTAAACCAGGGATGGTGTCCAATCAGGGTTTTCTGAAAGCAGAGTGGCGCAGCGGTAGCGTGCTGGGCCCATAACCCAGAGGTCGATGGATCGAAACCATCCTCTGCTAGCCAGTTGGTTTTTAGCTTTAAAGTGTATTCAGGGATTATTAGCCTAAACCTTTTTTTCATGAGCAGGTCTCAGTTCTTTCAATGCTGAATATTTTTCACTGCTTCTGTCAGTTCATGTTGTTCATATTGATTATACAGTGTCCCAGTGGCCTAAAAAGGCACCAACCTCCTAAACCAGGGATGGTGTCCAATCTCGGTTTTCTGAAAGCAGAGTGGCGCAGCGGTAGCGTGCTGGGCCCATAACCCAGAGGTCGCTGGATTGAAACCGTCCTCTGCTATCCAGTTGGTTTTTAGCTTTGAAGTGTATTCAGGGATTATTAGCCTAAACCTTTATTTCAGGACAAGTTTCTCAGTTCCTTCAATGCTGAATTTGTTTCACTGCTTCTGTAAGTTCATGTAGTTCATATTGGTTAATCAGTGCCCCAGTGGTGTTCAGGTCCCATAACACAGAGGTCCATCGATCAAAACCTTTTTCTGCTATCCAGTTGGTTTTTAGCTATGATGTGTATTCAGGGATTATTAGCCTAAACCTTTTTTTCGTGAGCAGGTCTCAGTTCTTTCAATGCTGAATATTTTTCGCTGCTTCTGTCAGTTCATGTAGTTCATATTGGTTATTCAGTGCCCCAGTGGTGTTCAGGTCCCATAACACAGAGGTCCATCGTTCAAAACCTTTCTCTGCTATCCAGTTGGTTTTTAGATATAAAGTGCAAACAGGGATAAAAATGCCTCAATTCATGGGCAGGTCTCAGTGCCGGTCCATGATTTTAAAAAATCTATGCTTCTGTATGTTCGTAAAGGTTGTTATGGGTAGGCAGTGCCCCAGTGGCCTAATGGATAAGGCACTGGCCTCCTAAGCCAGGGATTCTGGGTTCAAGTCCCATCTGGGGTGGCAGAAAGAAGAATGATGCAGTGGAAGTGTTCTAGGCCCAGAAGTTGATGGATTGAAACAATCCTCTGATGTTCATTTGTTTTTTATCTATGAAGTGTATTCAGGGATTATTAGCCTAAACCTTTATTTCAAGAGCAGGTCTCAGTTCTTTCAATGCTGAATATTTTTCAATGCTTCATTTCAGTTCATGTAGTTCATATTGATTATACAGTGTCCACGTTGCCTAAAAAGGCACCAACCTCCTAAACCAGGGATGGTGTCCAATCAGGGTTTTCTGAAAGCAGAGTGGCGCAGCGGTAGCGTGCTGGGACCATAACCCAGAGGTCGATGGATCGAAACCATCCTCTGCTAGCCAGTTGGTTTTTAGCTTTAAATTGTATTCAGGGATTATTAGCCTAAACCTTTTTTTCATGAGCAGGTCTCAGTTCTTTCAATGCTGAATATTTTTCACTGCTTCTGTCAGTTCATGTAGTTCATATTGATTATACAGTGTCCCAGTGGCCTAAAAAGGCACCAACCTCCTAAACCAGGGATGGTGTCCAATCTCAGTTTTCTGAAAGCAGAGTGGCGCAGCGGTAGCGTGCTGGGCCCATAACCCAGAGGTCGATGGATTGAAACCATCCTCTGCTATCCAGTTGGTTTTTAGCTTTGAAGTGTATTCAGGGATTATTAGCCTAAACCTTTATTTCAGGACAAGTTTCTCAGTTCCTTCAATGCTGAATTTGTTTCACTGCTTCTGTAAGTTCATGTAGTTCATATTGGTTAATCAGTGCCCCAGTGGTGTTCAGGTCCCATAACACAGAGGTCCATCGATCAAAACCTTTTTCTGCTATCCAGTTGGTTTTTAGCTATGATGTGTATTCAGGGATTATTAGCCTAAACCTTTTTTTCGTGAGCAGGTCTCAGTTCTTTCAATGCTGAATATTTTTCACTGCTTCTGTCAGTTCATGTAGTTCATATTGGTTATTCAGTGCCCCAGTGGTGTTCAGGTCCCATAACACAGAGGTCCATCGTTCAAAACCTTTCTCTGCTATCCAGTTGGTTTTTAGATATAAAGTGCAAACAGGGATAAAAATGCCTCAATTCATGGGCAGGTCTCAGTGCCGGTCCATGATTTTAAAAAATCTATGCTTCTGTATGTTCGTAAAGGTTGTTATGGGTAGGCAGTGCCCCAGTGGCCTAATGGATAAGGCACTGTCCTCCTAAGCCAGGGATTGTGGGTTCAAGTCCCATCTGGGGTGGCAGAAAGAAGAATGATGCAGTGGAAGTGTTCTAGGCCCAGAAGTTGATGGATTGAAACAATCCTCTGCTGTTCATTTGTTTTTTATCTATGAAGTGTATTCAGGGATTATTAGCCTAAACCTTTATTTCAAGAGCAGGTCTCAGTTCTTTCAATGCTGAATATTTTGCAATGCTTCCTTTCAGTTCATGTAGTTCATATTGATTATACAGTGTCCCAGTTGCCTAAAAAGGCACCAACCTCCTAAACCAGGGATGGTGTCCAATCAGGGTTTTCTGAAAGCAGAGTGGCGCAGCGGTAGCGTGCTGGGCCCATAACCCAGAGGTCGATGGATCGAAACCATCCTCTGCTAGCCAGTTGGTTTTTAGCTTTAAAGTGTATTCAGGGATTATTAGCCTAAACCTTTATTTCAAGAGCAGGTCTCAGTTCTTTCAATGCTGAATATTTTGCAATGCTGCCTTTCAGTTCATGTAGTTCATATTGATTATACAGTGTCCCAGTTGCCTAAAAAGGCACCAACCTCCTAAACCAGGGATGGTGTCCAATCAGGGTTTTCTGAAAGCAGAGTGGCGCAGCGGTAGCGTGCTGGGCCCATAACCCAGAGGTCGATGGATCGAAACCATCCTCTGCTAGCCAGTTGGTTTTTAGCTTTAAAGTGTATTCAGGGATTATTAGCCTAAACCTTTATTTCAAGAGCAGGTCTCAGTTCTTTCAATGCTGAATATTTTGCAATGCTTCCTTTCAGTTCATGTAGTTCATATTGATTATACAGTGTCCCAGTTGCCTAAAAAGGCACCAATCTCCTAAACCAGGGATGGTGTCCAATCAGGGTTTTCTGAAAGCAGAGTGGCGCAGCGGTAGCGTGCTGGGCCCATAACCCAGAGGTCGATGGATCGAAACCATCCTCTGCTAGCCAGTTGGTTTTTAGCTTTAAAGTGTATTCAGGGATTATTAGCCTAAACCTTTTTTTCATGAGCAGGTCTCAGTTCTTTCAATGCTGAATATTTTTCACTGCTTCTGTCAGTTCATGTAGTTCATATTGATTATACAGTGTCCCAGTGGCCTAAAAAGGCACCAACCTCCTAAACCAGGGATGGTGTCCAATCTCGGTTTTCTGAAATCAGAGTGGCGCAGCGGTAGCGTGCTGGGCCCATAACCCAGAGGTCGATGGATTGAAACCATCCTCTGCTATCCAGTTGGTTTTTAGCTTTGAAGTGTATTCAGGGATTATTAGCCTAAACCTTTATTTCAGGACAAGTTTCTCAGTTCCTTCAATGCTGAATTTGTTTCACTGCTTCTGTAAGTTCATGTAGTTCATATTGGTTAATCAGTGCCCCAGTGGTGTTCAGGTCCCATAACACAGAGGTCTATCGATCAAAACCTTTTTCTGCTATCCAGTTGGTTTTTATCTATGAAGTGTATTCAGGGATTATTAGCCTAAACCTTTATTTCAAGAGCAGGTCTCAGTTCTTTCAATGCTGAATATTTTGCAATGCTTCCTTTCAGTTCATGTAGTTCATATTGATTATACAGTGTCCCAGTTGCCTAAAAAGGCACCAACCTCCTAAACCAGGGATGGTGTCCAATCAGGGTTTTCTGAAAGCAGAGTGGCGCAGCGGTAGCGTGCTGGGCCCATAACCCAGAGGTCGATGGATCGAAACCATCCTCTGCTAGCCAGTTGGTTTTTAGCTTTAAAGTGTATTCAGGGATTATTAGCCTAAACCTTTTTTTCATGAGCAGGTCTCAGTTCTTTCAATGCTGAATATTTTTCACTGCTTCTGTCAGTTCATGTTGTTCATATTGATTATACAGTGTCCCAGTGGCCTAAAAAGGCACCAACCTCCTAAACCAGGGATGGTGTCCAATCTCGGTTTTCTGAAAGCAGAGTGGCGCAGCGGTAGCGTGCTGGGCCCATAACCCAGAGGTCGCTGGATTGAAACCGTCCTCTGCTATCCAGTTGGTTTTTAGCTTTGAAGTGTATTCAGGGATTATTAGCCTAAACCTTTATTTCAGGACAAGTTTCTCAGTTCCTTCAATGCTGAATTTGTTTCACTGCTTCTGTAAGTTCATGTAGTTCATATTGGTTAATCAGTGCCCCAGTGGTGTTCAGGTCCCATAACACAGAGGTCCATCGATCAAAACCTTTTTCTGCTATCCAGTTGGTTTTTAGCTATGATGTGTATTCAGGGATTATTAGCCTAAACCTTTTTTTCGTGAGCAGGTCTCAGTTCTTTCAATGCTGAATATTTTTCGCTGCTTCTGTCAGTTCATGTAGTTCATATTGGTTATTCAGTGCCCCAGTGGTGTTCAGGTCCCATAACACAGAGGTCCATCGTTCAAAACCTTTCTCTGCTATCCAGTTGGTTTTTAGATATAAAGTGCAAACAGGGATAAAAATGCCTCAATTCATGGGCAGGTCTCAGTGCCGGTCCATGATTTTAAAAAATCTATGCTTCTGTATGTTCGTAAAGGTTGTTATGGGTAGGCAGTGCCCCAGTGGCCTAATGGATAAGGCACTGGCCTCCTAAGCCAGGGATTCTGGGTTCAAGTCCCATCTGGGGTGGCAGAAAGAAGAATGATGCAGTGGAAGTGTTCTAGGCCCAGAAGTTGATGGATTGAAACAATCCTCTGATGTTCATTTGTTTTTTATCTATGAAGTGTATTCAGGGATTATTAGCCTAAACCTTTATTTCAAGAGCAGGTCTCAGTTCTTTCAATGCTGAATATTTTTCAATGCTTCATTTCAGTTCATGTAGTTCATATTGATTATACAGTGTCCACGTTGCCTAAAAAGGCACCAACCTCCTAAACCAGGGATGGTGTCCAATCAGGGTTTTCTGAAAGCAGAGTGGCGCAGCGGTAGCGTGCTGGGACCATAACCCAGAGGTCGATGGATCGAAACCATCCTCTGCTAGCCAGTTGGTTTTTAGCTTTAAATTGTATTCAGGGATTATTAGCCTAAACCTTTTTTTCATGAGCAGGTCTCAGTTCTTTCAATGCTGAATATTTTTCACTGCTTCTGTCAGTTCATGTAGTTCATATTGATTATACAGTGTCCCAGTGGCCTAAAAAGGCACCAACCTCCTAAACCAGGGATGGTGTCCAATCTCGGTTTTCTGAAAGCAGAGTGGCGCAGCGGTAGCGTGCTGGGCCCATAACCCAGAGGTCGATGGATTGAAACCATCCTCTGCTATCCAGTTGGTTTTTAGCTTTGAAGTGTATTCAGGGATTATTAGCCTAAACCTTTATTTCAGGACAAGTTTCTCAGTTCCTTCAATGCTGAATTTGTTTCACTGCTTCTGTAAGTTCATGTAGTTCATATTGGTTAATCAGTGCCCCAGTGGTGTTCAGGTCCCATAACACAGAGGTCCATCGATCAAAACCTTTTTCTGCTATCCAGTTGGTTTTTAGCTATGATGTGTATTCAGGGATTATTAGCCTAAACCTTTTTTTCGTGAGCAGGTCTCAGTTCTTTCAATGCTGAATATTTTTCACTGCTTCTGTCAGTTCATGTAGTTCATATTGGTTATTCAGTGCCCCAGTGGTGTTCAGGTCCCATAACACAGAGGTCCATCGTTCAAAACCTTTCTCTGCTATCCAGTTGGTTTTTAGATATAAAGTGCAAACAGGGATAAAAATGCCTCAATTCATGGGCAGGTCTCAGTGCCGGTCCATGATTTTAAAAAATCTATGCTTCTGTATGTTCGTAAAGGTTGTTATGGGTAGGCAGTGCCCCAGTGGCCTAATGGATAAGGCACTGGCCTCCTAAGCCAGGGATTGTGGGTTCAAGTCCCATCTGGGGTGGCAGAAAGAAGAATGATGCAGTGGAAGTGTTCTAGGCCCAGAAGTTGATGGATTGAAACAATCCTCTGCTGTTCATTTGTTTTTTATATATGAAGTGTATTAAGGGATTATTAGCCTAAACCTTTATTTCAAGAGCAGGTCTCAGTTCTTTCAATGCTGAATATTTTGCAATGCTTCTGTCAGTTCATGTAGTTCATATTGATTATACAGTGTCCCAGTTGCCTAAAAAGGCACCAACCTCCTAAACCAGGGATGGTGTCCAATCAGGGTTTTCTGAAAGCAGAGTGGCGCAGCGGTAGCGTGCTGGGCCCATAACCCAGAGGTTGATGGATCGAAACCATCCTCTGCTAGCCAGTTGGTTTTTAGCTTTAAAGTGTATTCAGGGATTATTAGCCTAAACCTTTATTTCAAGAGCAGGTCTCAGTTCTTTCAATGCTGAATATTTTGCAATGCTTCCTTTCAGTTCATGTAGTTCATATTGATTATACAGTGTCCCAGTTGCCTAAAAAGGCACCAACCTCCTAAACCAGGGATGGTGTCCAATCAGGGTTTTCTGAAAGCAGAGTGGCGCAGCGGTAGCGTGCTGGGCCCATAACCCAGAGGTCGATGGATCGAAACCATCCTCTGCTATCCAGTTGGTTTTTAGCTTTAAAGTGTATTCAGGGATTATTAGCCTAAACCTTTTTTTCATGAGCAGGTCTCAGTTCTTTCAATGCTGAATATTTTTCACTGCTTCTGTCAGTTCATGTAGTTCATATTGATTATACAGTGTCCCAGTGGCCTAAAAAGGCACCAACCTCCTAAACCAGGGATGGTGTCCAATCTCGGTTTTCTGAAAGCAGAGTGGCGCAGCGGTAGCGTGCTGGGCCCATAACCCAGAGGTCGATGGATTGAAACCATCCTCTGCTATCCAGTTGGTTTTTAGCTTTGAAGTGTATTCAGGGATTATTAGCCTAAACCTTTATTTCAGGACAAGTTTCTCAGTTCCTTCAATGCTGAATTTGTTTCACTGCTTCTGTAAGTTCATGTAGTTCATATTGGTTAATCAGTGCCCAAGTGGTGTTCAGGTCCCATAACACAGAGGTCCATCGATCAAAACCTTTTTCTGCTATCCAGTTGGTTTTTATCTATGAAGTGTATTCAGGGATTATTAGCCTAAACCTTTATTTCAAGAGCAGGTCTCAGTTCTTTCAATGCTGAATATTTTTCAATGCTTCCTTTCAGTTCATGTAGTTCATATTGATTATACAGTGTCCCAGTTGCCTAGAAAGGCACCAACCTCCTAAACCAGGGATGGTGTCCAATCAGGGTTTTCTGAAAGCAGAGTGGCGCAGCGGTAGCGTGCTGGGCCCATAACCCAGAGGTCGATGGATCGAAACCATCCTCTGCTAGCCAGTTGGTTTTTAGCTTTAAAGTGTATTCAGGGATTATTAGCCTAAACCTTTTTTTCATGAGCAGGTCTCAGTTCTTTCAATGCTGAATATTTTTCACTGCTTCTGTCAGTTCATGTAGTTCATATTGATTATACAGTGTCCCAGTGGCCTAAAAAGGCACCAACCTCCTAAACCAGGGATGGTGTCCAATCTCGGTTTTCTGAAAGCAGAGTGGCGCAGCGGTAGCGTGCTGGGCCCATAACCCAGAGGTCGATGGATTGAAACCATCCTCTGCTATCCAGTTGGTTTTTAGCTTTGAAGTGTATTCAGGGATTATTAGCCTAAACCTTTATTTCAGGACAAGTTTCTCAGTTCCTTCAATGCTGAATTTGTTTCACTGCTTCTGTAAGTTCATGTAGTTCATATTGGTTAATCAGTGCCCCAGTGGTGTTCAGGTCCCATAACACAGAGGTCCATCGATCAAAACCTTTTTCTGCTATCCAGTTGGTTTTTAGCTATGATGTGTATTCAGGGATAATTAGCCTAAACCTTTTTTTCGTGAGCAGGTCTCAGTTCTTTCAATGCTGAATATTTTTCGCTGCTTCTGTCAGTTCATGTAGTTCATATTGGTTATTCAGTGCCCCAGTGGTGTTCAGGTCCCATAACACAGAGGTCCATCGTTCAAAACCTTTCTCTGCTATCCAGTTGGTTTTTAGATATAAAGTGCAAACAGGGATAAAAATGCCTCAATTCATTGGCAGGTCTCAGTGCCGGTCCATGATTTTAAAAAATCTATGCTTCTGTATGTTCGTAAAGGTTGTTATGTGTAGGCAGTGCCCCAGTGGCCTAATGGATAAGGCACTTGCCTCCTAAGCCAGGTATTGTGGGTTCAAGTCCCATCTGGGGTGGCAGAAAGAAGAATGATGCATTGGAAGTGTTCTAGGCCCAGAAGTTGATGGATTAAAACAATCCTCTGCTGTTCATTTGTTTTTTATCTATGAAGTGTATTCAGGGATTATTAGCCTAAACCTTTATTTCAAGAGCAGGTCTCAGTTCTTTCAATGCTGAATATTTTGCAATGCTTCCTTTCAGTTCATTTAGTTCATATTGATTATACAGTGTCCCAGTTGCCTAAAAAGGCACCAACCTCCTAAACCAGGGATGGTGTCCAATCAGGGTTTTCTGAAAGCAGAGTGGCGCAGCGGTAGCGTGCTGGGCCCATAACCCAGAGGTCGATGGATCGAAACCATCCTCTGCTAGCCAGTTGGTTTTTAGCTTTAAAGTGTATTCAGGGATTATTAGCCTAAACCTTTTTTTCATGAGCAGGTCTCAGTTCTTTCAATGCTGAATATTTTTCATTGCTTCTGTCAGTTCATGTAGTTCATATTGATTATACAGTGTCCCAGTGGCCTAAAAAGGCACCAACCTCCTAAACCAGGGATGGTGTCCAATCTCGGTTTTCTGAAAGCAGAGTGGCGCAGCGGTAGCGTGCTGGGCCCATAACCCAGAGGTTGATGGATCGAAACCATCCTCTGCTAGCCAGTTGGTTTTTAGCTTTAAAGTGTATTCAGGGATTATTAGCCTAAACCTTTATTTCAAGAGCAGGTCTCAGTTCTTTCAATGCTGAATATTTTGCAATGCTTCCTTTCAGTTCATGTAGTTCATATTGATTATACAGTGTCCCAGTTGCCTAAAAAGGCACCAACCTCCTAAACCAGGGATGGTGTCCAATCAGGGTTTTCTGAAAGCAGAGTGGCGCAGCGGTAGCGTGCTGGGCCCATAACCCAGAGGTCGATGGATCGAAACCATCCTCTGCTATCCAGTTGGTTTTTAGCTTTAAAGTGTATTCAGGGATTATTAGCCTAAACCTTTTTTTCATGAGCAGGTCTCAGTTCTTTCAATGCTGAATATTTTTCACTGCTTCTGTCAGTTCATGTAGTTCATATTGATTATACAGTGTCCCAGTGGCCTAAAAAGGCACCAACCTCCTAAACCAGGGATGGTGTCCAATCTCGGTTTTCTGAAAGCAGAGTGGCGCAGCGGTAGCGTGCTGGGCCCATAACCCAGAGGTCGATGGATTGAAACCATCCTCTGCTATCCAGTTGGTTTTTAGCTTTGAAGTGTATTCAGGGATTATTAGCCTAAACCTTTATTTCAGGACAAGTTTCTCAGTTCCTTCAATGCTGAATTTGTTTCACTGCTTCTGTAAGTTCATGTAGTTCATATTGGTTAATCAGTGCCCAAGTGGTGTTCAGGTCCCATAACACAGAGGTCCATCGATCAAAACCTTTTTCTGCTATCCAGTTGGTTTTTATCTATGAAGTGTATTCAGGGATTATTAGCCTAAACCTTTATTTCAAGAGCAGGTCTCAGTTCTTTCAATGCTGAATATTTTTCAATGCTTCCTTTCAGTTCATGTAGTTCATATTGATTATACAGTGTCCCAGTTGCCTAGAAAGGCACCAACCTCCTAAACCAGGGATGGTGTCCAATCAGGGTTTTCTGAAAGCAGAGTGGCGCAGCGGTAGCGTGCTGGGCCCATAACCCAGAGGTCGATGGATCGAAACCATCCTCTGCTAGCCAGTTGGTTTTTAGCTTTAAAGTGTATTCAGGGATTATTAGCCTAAACCTTTTTTTCATGAGCAGGTCTCAGTTCTTTCAATGCTGAATATTTTTCACTGCTTCTGTCAGTTCATGTAGTTCATATTGATTATACAGTGTCCCAGTGGCCTAAAAAGGCACCAACCTCCTAAACCAGGGATGGTGTCCAATCTCGGTTTTCTGAAAGCAGAGTGGCGCAGCGGTAGCGTGCTGGGCCCATAACCCAGAGGTCGATGGATTGAAACCATCCTCTGCTATCCAGTTGGTTTTTAGCTTTGAAGTGTATTCAGGGATTATTAGCCTAAACCTTTATTTCAGGACAAGTTTCTCAGTTCCTTCAATGCTGAATTTGTTTCACTGCTTCTGTAAGTTCATGTAGTTCATATTGGTTAATCAGTGCCCCAGTGGTGTTCAGGTCCCATAACACAGAGGTCCATCGATCAAAACCTTTTTCTGCTATCCAGTTGGTTTTTAGCTATGATGTGTATTCAGGGATAATTAGCCTAAACCTTTTTTTCGTGAGCAGGTCTCAGTTCTTTCAATGCTGAATATTTTTCGCTGCTTCTGTCAGTTCATGTAGTTCATATTGGTTATTCAGTGCCCCAGTGGTGTTCAGGTCCCATAACACAGAGGTCCATCGTTCAAAACCTTTCTCTGCTATCCAGTTGGTTTTTAGATATAAAGTGCAAACAGGGATAAAAATGCCTCAATTCATTGGCAGGTCTCAGTGCCGGTCCATGATTTTAAAAAATCTATGCTTCTGTATGTTCGTAAAGGTTGTTATGTGTAGGCAGTGCCCCAGTGGCCTAATGGATAAGGCACTTGCCTCCTAAGCCAGGTATTGTGGGTTCAAGTCCCATCTGGGGTGGCAGAAAGAAGAATGATGCATTGGAAGTGTTCTAGGCCCAGAAGTTGATGGATTAAAACAATCCTCTGCTGTTCATTTGTTTTTTATCTATGAAGTGTATTCAGGGATTATTAGCCTAAACCTTTATTTCAAGAGCAGGTCTCAGTTCTTTCAATGCTGAATATTTTGCAATGCTTCCTTTCAGTTCATTTAGTTCATATTGATTATACAGTGTCCCAGTTGCCTAAAAAGGCACCAACCTCCTAAACCAGGGATGGTGTCCAATCAGGGTTTTCTGAAAGCAGAGTGGCGCAGCGGTAGCGTGCTGGGCCCATAACCCAGAGGTCGATGGATCGAAACCATCCTCTGCTAGCCAGTTGGTTTTTAGCTTTAAAGTGTATTCAGGGATTATTAGCCTAAACCTTTTTTTCATGAGCAGGTCTCAGTTCTTTCAATGCTGAATATTTTTCATTGCTTCTGTCAGTTCATGTAGTTCATATTGATTATACAGTGTCCCAGTGGCCTAAAAAGGCACCAACCTCCTAAACCAGGGATGGTGTCCAATCTCGGTTTTCTGAAAGCAGAGTGGCGCAGCGGTAGCGTGCTGGTCCCATAACCCAGAGGTCGATGGATTGAAACCATCCTCTGCTATCCAGTTGGTTTTTAGCTTTGAAGTGTATTCAGGGATTATTAGCCTAAACCTTTATTTCAGGACAAGTTTCTCAGTTCCTTCAATGCTGAATTTGTTTCACTGCTTCTGTAAGTTCATGTAGTTCATATTGGTTAATCAGTGCCCCAGTGGTGTTCAGGTCCCATAACGGATCCTGGCCAAACTGCTGGCCATCATGGACAACGTCACCCACCCTCTGCACACTATGGTTATGACGCAGAGGAGCACTTTCAGTCACAGACTGATCCCACCACGGTGTGCCAGAGAGCGCTACAGGAGGTCCTTCCTGCCGGCGGCTATGAGACTATATAATGCCTCACCGGGGTGCCGTGCCGTCGGCAACATAGATCTGGAACTGTTGGGTTGCTAGGACCTAGTTTAACAATTATGCATCCATCCGTGAGTAACTCTGGTCCGTCAGCACTCATCCACTCAGGACCTATTTATTCATACAGGTCTGTATATACATACTCATGTACAGTTGTTATATTATATCACATGCAATATTGTAAGTAATTATTGGACGTAGGCATTCACTCAGGAATGCATATTAGTATCCTGCCAGTTGCACCTTTTCTCATTGCTTTTAGTATATCGAATGTGCAATAAGTGCAGTTGTCTGTAATTAAACCCTGCGCACTAAGGACTGTATTTTAAGGGAATTGCTATTATTACCCCAAATGATATCATACACACATTTAGCTATTAAAGTATCTCTTCCTGTCATTTACCTGTACAGTTTGTGTAAACATGCAAGTATTCACTTATCTGTAAATATAACTGTATACCTAACTGTACAGCTAATTTAACTAATTTAACCATGCAAAATTTTCACTTACCTGTTAATTTACCCAGTCTGTCTATTAAGTAAACTATTATTACCCTCGCTCATATCATACGCATTTTTAGCTACTGAAGTATTTCTATGCCATCGACCTGTATAGTATAGTTAACCATCCAACATCCACCAATGTATAGTGTACATATTCAGCCAACCACTCATACTATGCAATGTCCTTTTATAGCTTTTTTTTTGCACTCCAGATATCTTGTATTTCTATACTTTTTCATACTGCCGCTCTATGTATCATGTACCGTGTATCTGTCTTTTGTGTACTTTTCGTTGTGGCATTTTGCACCTGCCCTGTGTTTTGTTGTAGCTGCTTGACAATGAAATTTCCCCCCCGGGGGAGCAATAAAGTACCTATCTATCTATCTATCTATCTATCTATCTATCTATCTATAACACAGAGGTCCATAGATCAAAACCTTTTTCTGCTATCCAGTTGGTTTTTAGCTATGATGTGTATTCAGGGATTATTAGCCTAAACCTTTTTTTCGTGAGCAGGTCTCAGTTCTTTCAATGCTGAATATTTTTCGCTGCTTCTGTCAGTTCATGTAGTTCATATTGGTTATTCAGTGCCCCAGTGGTGTTCAGGTCCCATAACACAGAGGTCCATCGTTCAAAACCTTTCTCTGCTATCCAGTTGGTTTTTAGATATAAAGTGCAAACAGGGATAAAAATGCCTCAATTCATGGGCAGGTCTCAGTGCCGGTCCATGATTTTAAAAAATCTATGCTTCTGTATGTTCGTAAAGGTTGTTATGGGTAGGCAGTGCCCCAGTGGCCTAATGGATAAGGCACTGGCCTCCTAAGCCAGGGATTGTGGGTTCAAGTCCCATCTGGGGTGGCAGAAAGAAGAATGATGCATTGGAAGTGTTCTAGGCCCAGAAGTTGATGGATTGAAACAATCCTCTGCTGTTCATTTGTTTTTTATCTATGAAGTGTATTCAGGGATTATTAGCCTAAACCTTTATTTCAAGAGCAGGTCTCAGTTCTTTCAATGCTGAATATTTTGCAATGCTTCCTTTCAGTTCATGTAGTTCATATTGATTATACAGTGTCCCAGTTGCCTAAAAAAGGCACCAACCTCCTAAACCAGGGATGGTGTCCAATCAGGGTTTTCTGAAAGCAGAGTGGCGCAGCGGTAGGGTGCTGGGCCCATAACCCAGAGCTCGATGGATCGAAACCATCCTCTGCTAGCCAGTTGGTTTTTAGCTTTAAAGTGTATTCAGGGATTATTAGCCTAAACCTTTATTTCAAGAGCAGGTCTCAGTTCTTTCAATGCTGAATATTTTTCAATGCTTCCTTTCAGTTCAAGTAGTTCATATTGATTATACAGTGTCCCAGTTTCCTATAAAGGCACCAACCTCCTAAACCAGGGATGGTGTCCAATCTCGGTTTTCTGAAAGCAGGGTGGCGCAGCGGTAGCGTGCTGGGCCCATAACCCAGAGGTTGATGGATTGAAACCATCCTCTGCTATCCAGTTGGTTTTTAGCTTTGAAGTGTATTCAGGGATTATTAGCCTAAACCTTTATTTCTGGACAAGTTTCTCAGTTCCTTCAATGCTGAATTTTTTCACTGCTTCTGTCAGTTCATGTAGTTCATATTGGTTATTCAGTGCCCCAGTGGTGTTCAGGTCCCATAACACAGAGGTCCATCGATCAAAACCTTTTTCTGCTATCCAGTTGGTTTTTAGCTATGATGTGTATTCAGGGATTATTAGCCTAAACCTTTTTTTCGTGAGCAGGTCTCAGTTCTTTCAATGCTGAATATTTTGCAATGCTTCCTTTCAGTTCATTTAGTTCATATTGATTATACAGTGTCCCAGTTGCCTAAAAAGGCACCAACCTCCTAAACCAGGGATGGTGTCCAATCAGGGTTTTCTGAAAGCAGAGTGGCGCAGCGGTAGCGTGCTGGGCCCATAACCCAGAGGTCGATGGATCGAAACCATCCTCTGCTAGCCAGTTGGTTTTTAGCTTTAAAGTGTATTCAGGGATTATTAGCCTAAACCTTTTTTTCATGAGCAGGTCTCAGTTCTTTCAATGCTGAATATTTTTCACTGCTTCTGTCAGTTCATGTAGTTCATATTGATTATACAGTGTCCCAGTGGCCTAAAAAGGCACCAACCTCCTAAACCAGGGATGGTGTCCAATCTCGGTTTTCTGAAAGCAGAGTGGCGCAGCGGTAGCGTGCTGGGCCCATAACCCAGAGGTCGATGGATTGAAACCATCCTCTGCTATCCAGTTGGTTTTTAGCTTTGAAGTGTATTCAGGGATTATTAGCCTAAACCTTTATTTCAGGACAAGTTTCTCAGTTCCTTCAATGCTGAATTTGTTTCACTGCTTCTGTAAGTTCATGTAGTTCATATTGGTTAATCAGTGCCCAAGTGGTGTTCAGGTCCCATAACACAGAGGTCCATCGATCAAAACCTTTTTCTGCTATCCAGTTGGTTTTTATCTATGAAGTGTATTCAGGGATTATTAGCCTAAACCTTTATTTCAAGAGCAGGTCTCAGTTCTTTCAATGCTGAATATTTTTCAATGCTTCCTTTCAGTTCATGTAGTTCATATTGATTATACAGTGTCCCAGTTGCCTAGAAAGGCACCAACCTCCTAAACCAGGGATGGTGTCCAATCAGGGTTTTCTGAAAGCAGAGTGGCGCAGCGGTAGCGTGCTGGGCCCATAACCCAGAGGTCGATGGATCGAAACCATCCTCTGCTAGCCAGTTGGTTTTTAGCTTTAAAGTGTATTCAGGGATTATTAGCCTAAACCTTTTTTTCATGAGCAGGTCTCAGTTCTTTCAATGCTGAATATTTTTCACTGCTTCTGTCAGTTCATGTAGTTCATATTGATTATACAGTGTCCCAGTGGCCTAAAAAGGCACCAACCTCCTAAACCAGGGATGGTGTCCAATCTCGGTTTTCTGAAAGCAGAGTGGCGCAGCGGTAGCGTGCTGGGCCCATAACCCAGAGGTCGATGGATTGAAACCATCCTCTGCTATCCAGTTGGTTTTTAGCTTTGA
Source organism: Thymallus thymallus (assembly GCA_023634145.1). NCBI lineage: Eukaryota > Metazoa > Chordata > Actinopteri > Salmoniformes > Salmonidae > Thymallus > Thymallus thymallus. The sequence goes on from CM042422.1 coordinate 1,574,105, forward strand.
AGTGTATTCAGGGATTATTAGCCTAAACCTTTATTTCAGGACAAGTTTCTCAGTTCCTTCAATGCTGAATTTGTTTCACTGCTTCTGTAAGTTCATGTAGTTCATATTGGTTAATCAGTGCCCCAGTGGTGTTCAGGTCCCATAACACAGAGGTCCATCGATCAAAACCTTTTTCTGCTATCCAGTTGGTTTTTAGCTATGATGTGTATTCAGGGATAATTAGCCTAAACCTTTTTTTCGTGAGCAGGTCTCAGTTCTTTCAATGCTGAATATTTTTCGCTGCTTCTGTCAGTTCATGTAGTTCATATTGGTTATTCAGTGCCCCAGTGGTGTTCAGGTCCCATAACACAGAGGTCCATCGTTCAAAACCTTTCTCTGCTATCCAGTTGGTTTTTAGATATAAAGTGCAAACAGGGATAAAAATGCCTCAATTCATTGGCAGGTCTCAGTGCCGGTCCATGATTTTAAAAAATCTATGCTTCTGTATGTTCGTAAAGGTTGTTATGTGTAGGCAGTGCCCCAGTGGCCTAATGGATAAGGCACTTGCCTCCTAAGCCAGGTATTGTGGGTTCAAGTCCCATCTGGGGTGGCAGAAAGAAGAATGATGCATTGGAAGTGTTCTAGGCCCAGAAGTTGATGGATTAAAACAATCCTCTGCTGTTCATTTGTTTTTTATCTATGAAGTGTATTCAGGGATTATTAGCCTAAACCTTTATTTCAAGAGCAGGTCTCAGTTCTTTCAATGCTGAATATTTTGCAATGCTTCCTTTCAGTTCATTTAGTTCATATTGATTATACAGTGTCCCAGTTGCCTAAAAAGGCACCAACCTCCTAAACCAGGGATGGTGTCCAATCAGGGTTTTCTGAAAGCAGAGTGGCGCAGCGGTAGCGTGCTGGGCCCATAACCCAGAGGTCGATGGATCGAAACCATCCTCTGCTAGCCAGTTGGTTTTTAGCTTTAAAGTGTATTCAGGGATTATTAGCCTAAACCTTTTTTTCATGAGCAGGTCTCAGTTCTTTCAATGCTGAATATTTTTCATTGCTTCTGTCAGTTCATGTAGTTCATATTGATTATACAGTGTCCCAGTGGCCTAAAAAGGCACCAACCTCCTAAACCAGGGATGGTGTCCAATCTCGGTTTTCTGAAAGCAGAGTGGCGCAGCGGTAGCGTGCTGGGCCCATAACCCAGAGGTCGATGGATTGAAACCATCCTCTGCTATCCAGTTGGTTTTTAGCTTTGAAGTGTATTCAGGGATTATTAGCCTAAACCTTTATTTCAGGACAAGTTTCTCAGTTCCTTCAATGCTGAATTTGTTTCACTGCTTCTGTAAGTTCATGTAGTTCATATTGGTTAATCAGTGCCCCAGTGGTGTTCAGGTCCCATAACGGATCCTGGCCAAACTGCTGGCCATCATGGACAACGTCACCCACCCTCTGCACACTATGGTTATGACGCAGAGGAGCACTTTCAGTCACAGACTGATCCCACCACGGTGTGCCAGAGAGCGCTACAGGAGGTCCTTCCTGCCGGCGGCTATGAGACTATATAATGCCTCACCGGGGTGCCGTGCCGTCGGCAACATAGATCTGGAACTGTTGGGTTGCTAGGACCTAGTTTAACAATTATGCATCCATCCGTGAGTAACTCTGGTCCGTCAGCACTCATCCACTCAGGACCTATTTATTCATACAGGTCTGTATATACATACTCATGTACAGTTGTTATATTATATCACATGCAATATTGTAAGTAATTATTGGACGTAGGCATTCACTCAGGAATGCATATTAGTATCCTGCCAGTTGCACCTTTTCTCATTGCTTTTAGTATATCGAATGTGCAATAAGTGCAGTTGTCTGTAATTAAACCCTGCGCACTAAGGACTGTATTTTAAGGGAATTGCTATTATTACCCCAAATGATATCATACACACATTTAGCTATTAAAGTATCTCTTCCTGTCATTTACCTGTACAGTTTGTGTAAACATGCAAGTATTCACTTATCTGTAAATATAACTGTATACCTAACTGTACAGCTAATTTAACTAATTTAACCATGCAAAATTTTCACTTACCTGTTAATTTACCCAGTCTGTCTATTAAGTAAACTATTATTACCCTCGCTCATATCATACGCATTTTTAGCTACTGAAGTATTTCTATGCCATCGACCTGTATAGTATAGTTAACCATCCAACATCCACCAATGTATAGTGTACATATTCAGCCAACCACTCATACTATGCAATGTCCTTTTATAGCTTTTTTTTTGCACTCCAGATATCTTGTATTTCTATACTTTTTCATACTGCCGCTCTATGTATCATGTACCGTGTATCTGTCTTTTGTGTACTTTTCGTTGTGGCATTTTGCACCTGCCCTGTGTTTTGTTGTAGCTGCTTGACAATGAAATTTCCCCCCCGGGGGAGCAATAAAGTACCTATCTATCTATCTATCTATCTATCTATAACACAGAGGTCCATAGATCAAAACCTTTTTCTGCTATCCAGTTGGTTTTTAGCTATGATGTGTATTCAGGGATTATTAGCCTAAACCTTTTTTTCGTGAGCAGGTCTCAGTTCTTTCAATGCTGAATATTTTTCGCTGCTTCTGTCAGTTCATGTAGTTCATATTGGTTATTCAGTGCCCCAGTGGTGTTCAGGTCCCATAACACAGAGGTCCATCGTTCAAAACCTTTCTCTGCTATCCAGTTGGTTTTTAGATATAAAGTGCAAACAGGGATAAAAATGCCTCAATTCATGGGCAGGTCTCAGTGCCGGTCCATGATTTTAAAAAATCTATGCTTCTGTATGTTCGTAAAGGTTGTTATGGGTAGGCAGTGCCCCAGTGGCCTAATGGATAAGGCACTGGCCTCCTAAGCCAGGGATTGTGGGTTCAAGTCCCATCTGGGGTGGCAGAAAGAAGAATGATGCATTGGAAGTGTTCTAGGCCCAGAAGTTGATGGATTGAAACAATCCTCTGCTGTTCATTTGTTTTTTATCTATGAAGTGTATTCAGGGATTATTAGCCTAAACCTTTATTTCAAGAGCAGGTCTCAGTTCTTTCAATGCTGAATATTTTGCAATGCTTCCTTTCAGTTCATGTAGTTCATATTGATTATACAGTGTCCCAGTTGCCTAAAAAAGGCACCAACCTCCTAAACCAGGGATGGTGTCCAATCAGGGTTTTCTGAAAGCAGAGTGGCGCAGCGGTAGGGTGCTGGGCCCATAACCCAGAGCTCGATGGATCGAAACCATCCTCTGCTAGCCAGTTGGTTTTTAGCTTTAAAGTGTATTCAGGGATTATTAGCCTAAACCTTTATTTCAAGAGCAGGTCTCAGTTCTTTCAATGCTGAATATTTTTCAATGCTTCCTTTCAGTTCAAGTAGTTCATATTGATTATACAGTGTCCCAGTTTCCTATAAAGGCACCAACCTCCTAAACCAGGGATGGTGTCCAATCTCGGTTTTCTGAAAGCAGGGTGGCGCAGCGGTAGCGTGCTGGGCCCATAACCCAGAGGTTGATGGATTGAAACCATCCTCTGCTATCCAGTTGGTTTTTAGCTTTGAAGTGTATTCAGGGATTATTAGCCTAAACCTTTATTTCTGGACAAGTTTCTCAGTTCCTTCAATGCTGAATTTTTTCACTGCTTCTGTCAGTTCATGTAGTTCATATTGGTTATTCAGTGCCCCAGTGGTGTTCAGGTCCCATAACACAGAGGTCCATCGATCAAAACCTTTTTCTGCTATCCAGTTGGTTTTTAGCTATGATGTGTATTCAGGGATTATTAGCCTAAACCTTTTTTTCGTGAGCAGGTCTCAGTTCTTTCAATGCTGAATATTTTGCAATGCTTCCTTTCAGTTCATTTAGTTCATATTGATTATACAGTGTCCCAGTTGCCTAAAAAGGCACCAACCTCCTAAACCAGGGATGGTGTCCAATCAGGGTTTTCTGAAAGCAGAGTGGCGCAGCGGTAGCGTGCTGGGCCCATAACCCAGAGGTCGATGGATCGAAACCATCCTCTGCTAGCCAGTTGGTTTTTAGCTTTAAAGTGTATTCAGGGATTATTAGCCTAAACCTTTTTTTCATGAGCAGGTCTCAGTTCTTTCAATGCTGAATATTTTTCACTGCTTCTGTCAGTTCATGTAGTTCATATTGATTATACAGTGTCCCAGTGGCCTAAAAAGGCACCAACCTCCTAAACCAGGGATGGTGTCCAATCTCGGTTTTCTGAAAGCAGAGTGGCGCAGCGGTAGCGTGCTGGGCCCATAACCCAGAGGTCGATGGATTGAAACCATCCTCTGCTATCCAGTTGGTTTTTAGCTTTGAAGTGTATTCAGGGATTATTAGCCTAAACCTTTATTTCAGGACAAGTTTCTCAGTTCCTTCAATGCTGAATTTGTTTCACTGCTTCTGTAAGTTCATGTAGTTCATATTGGTTAATCAGTGCCCCAGTGGTGTTCAGGTCCCATAACACAGAGGTCCATCGATCAAAACCTTTTTCTGCTATCCAGTTGGTTTTTAGCTATGATGTGTATTCAGGGATTATTAGCCTAAACCTTTTTTTCGTGAGCAGGTCTCAGTTCTTTCAATGCTGAATATTTCTCGCTGCTTCTGTCAGTTCATGTAGTTCATATTGGTTATTCAGTGCCCCAGTGGTGTTCAGGTCCCATAACACAGAGGTCCATCGTTCAAAACCTTTCTCTGCTATCCAGTTGGTTTTTAGATATAAAGTGCAAACAGGGATAAAAATGCCTCAATTCATGGGCAGGTCTCAGTGCCGGTCCATGATTTTAAAAAATCTATGCTTCTGTATGTTCGTAAAGGTTGTTATGGGTAGGCAGTGCCCCAGTGGCCTAATGGATAAGGCACTGGCCTCCTAAGCCAGGGATTGTGGGTTCAAGTCCCATCTGGGGTGGCAGAATGAAGAATGATGCATTGGAAGTGTTCTAGGCCCAGAAGTTGATGGATTGAAACAATCCTCTGCTGTTCATTTGTTTTTTATCTATGAAGTGTATTCAGGGATTATTAGCCTAAACCTTTATTTCAAGAGCAGGTCTCAGTTCTTTCAATGCTGAATATTTTGCAATGCTTCCTTTCAGTTCATTTAGTTCATATTGATTATACAGTGTCCCAGTTGCCTAAAAAGGCACCAACCTCCTAAACCAGGGATGGTGTCCAATCAGGGTTTTCTGAAAGCAGAGTGGCGCAGCGGTAGCGTGCTGGGCCCATAACCCAGAGGTCGATGGATCGAAACCATCCTCTGCTAGCCAGTTGGTTTTTAGCTTTAAAGTGTATTCAGGGATTATTAGCCTAAACCTTTTTTTCATGAGCAGGTCTCAGTTCTTTCAATGCTGAATATTTTTCACTGCTTCTGTCAGTTCATGTAGTTCATATTGATTATACAGTGTCCCAGTGGCCTAAAAAGGCACCAACCTCCTAAACCAGGGATGGTGTCCAATCTCGGTTTTCTGAAAGCAGAGTGGCGCAGCGGTAGCGTGCTGGGCCCATAACCCAGAGGTCGATGGATTGAAACCATCCTCTGCTATCCAGTTGGTTTTTAGCTTTGAAGTGTATTCAGGGATTATTAGCCTAAACCTTTATTTCAGGACAAGTTTCTCAGTTCCTTCAATGCTGAATTTGTTTCACTGCTTCTGTAAGTTCATGTAGTTCATATTGGTTAATCAGTGCCCCAGTGGTGTTCAGGTCCCATAACACAGAGGTCCATCGATCAAAACCTTTTTCTGCTATCCAGTTGGTTTTTAGCTATGATGTGTATTCAGGGATTATTAGCCTAAACCTTTTTTTCGTGAGCAGGTCTCAGTTCTTTCAATGCTGAATATTTCTCGCTGCTTCTGTCAGTTCATGTAGTTCATATTGGTTATTCAGTGCCCCAGTGGTGTTCAGGTCCCATAACACAGAGGTCCATCGTTCAAAACCTTTCTCTGCTATCCAGTTGGTTTTTAGATATAAAGTGCAAACAGGGATAAAAATGCCTCAATTCATGGGCAGGTCTCAGTGCCGGTCCATGATTTTAAAAAATCTATGCTTCTGTATGTTCGTAAAGGTTGTTATGGGTAGGCAGTGCCCCAGTGGCCTAATGGATAAGGCACTGGCCTCCTAAGCCAGGGATTGTGGGTTCAAGTCCCATCTGGGGTGGCAGAATGAAGAATGATGCATTGGAAGTGTTCTAGGCCCAGAAATTGATGGATTGAAACAATCCTCTGCTGTTCATTTGTTTTTTATCTATGAAGTGTATTCAGGGATTATTAGCCTAAACCTTTATTTCAAGAGCAGGTCTCAGTTCTTTCAATGCTGAATATTTTGCAATGCTTCCTTTCAGTTCATTTAGTTCATATTGATTATACAGTGTCCCAGTTGCCTAAAAAGGCACCAACCTCCTAAACCAGGGATGGTGTCCAATCAGGGTTTTCTGAAAGCAGAGTGGCGCAGCGGTAGCGTGCTGGGCCCATAACCCAGAGGTCGATGGATCGAAACCATCCTCTGCTAGCCAGTTGGTTTTTAGCTTTAAAGTGTATTCAGGGATTATTAGCCTAAACCTTTTTTTCATGAGCAGGTCTCAGTTCTTTCAATGCTGAATATTTTTCACTGCTTCTGTCAGTTCATGTAGTTCATATTGATTATACAGTGTCCCAGTGGCCTAAAAAGGCACCAACCTCCTAAACCAGGGATGGTGTCCAATCTCGGTTTTCTGAAAGCAGAGTGGCGCAGCGGTAGCGTGCTGGGCCCATAACCCAGAGGTCGATGGATTGAAACCATCCTCTGCTATCCAGTTGGTTTTTAGCTTTGAAGTGTATTCAGGGATTATTAGCCTAAACCTTTATTTCAGGACAAGTTTCTCAGTTCATTCAATGCTGAATTTGTTTCACTGCTTCTGTAAGTTCATGTAGTTCATATTGGTTAATCAGTGCCCCAGTGGTGTTCAGGTCCCATAACACAGAGGTCCATCGATCAAAACCTTTTTCTGCTATCCAGTTGGTTTTTAGCTATGATGTGTATTCAGGGATTATTAGCCTAAACCTTTTTTTCGTGAGCAGGTCTCAGTTCTTTCAATGCTGAATATTTTTCACTGCTTCTGTCAGTTCATGTAGTTCATATTGGTTATTCAGTTCCCCAGTGGTGTTCAGGTCCCATAACACAGAGGTCCATCGTTCAAAACCTTTCTCTGCTATCCAGTTGGTTTTTAGATATAAAGTGCAAACAGGGATAAAAATGCCTCAATTCATGGGCAGGTCTCAGTGCCGGTCCATGATTTTAAAAAATCTATGCTTCTGTATGTTCGTAAAGGTTGTTATGGGTAGGCTTTGCCCCAGTGGCCTAATGGATAAGGCACTGGCCTCCTAAGCCAGGTATTGTGGGTTCAAGTCCCATCTGGGGTGGCAGAAAGAAGAATGATGCAGTGGAAGTGTTCTAGGCCCAGAAGTTGATGGATTGAAACAATCCTCTGCTGTTCATTTGTTTTTTATCTATGAAGTGTATTCAGGGATTATTAGCCTAAACCTTTATTTCAAGAGCAGGTCTCAGTTCTTTCAATGCTGAATATTTTTCAATGCTTCCTTTCAGTTCATGTAGTTCATATTGATTATACAGTGTCCCAGTTGCCTAAAAAGGCACCAACCTCCTAAACCAGGGATGGTGTCCAATCAGGGTTTTCTGAAAGCAGAGTGGCGCAGCGGTAGCGTGCTGGGCCCATAACCCAGAGGTCGATGGATCGAAACCATCCTCTGCTAGCCAGTTGGTTTTTAGCTTTAAAGTGTATTCAGGGATTATTAGCCTAAACCTTTTTTTCATGAGCAGGTCTCAGTTCTTTCAATGCTGAATATTTTTCACTGCTTCTGTCAGTTCATGTAGTTCATATTGATTATACAGTGTCCCAGTGGCCTAAAAAGGCACCAACCTCCTAAACCAGGGATGGTGTCCAATCTCGGTTTTCTGAAAGCAGAGTGGCGCAGCGGTAGCGTGCTGGTCCCATAACCCAGAGGTCGATGGATTGAAACCATCCTCTGCTATCCAGTTGGTTTTTAGCTTTGAAGTGTATTCAGGGATTATTAGCCTAAACCTTTATTTCAGGACAAGTTTCTCAGTTCCTTCATTGCTGAATTTGTTTCACTGCTTCTGTAAGTTCATGTAGTTCATATTGGTTAATCAGTGCCCCAGTGGTGTTCAGGTCCCATAACACAGAGGTCCATCGATCAAAACCTTTTTCTGCTATCCAGTTGGTTTTTAGCTATGATGTGTATTCAGGGATTATTAGCCTAAACCTTTTTTTCGTGAGCAGGTCTCAGTTCCTTCAATGCTGAATATTTTTCACTGCTTCTGTCAGTTCATGTAGTTCATATTGGTTATTCAGTGCCCCAGTGGTGTTCAGGTCCCATAACACAGAGGTCCATCGTTCAAAACCTTTCTCTGCTATCCAGTTGGTTTTTAGATATAAAGTGCAAACAGGGATAAAAATGCCTCAATTCATGGGCAGGTCTCAGTGCCGGTCCATGATTTTAAAAAATCTATGCTTCTGTATGTTCGTAAAGGTTGTTATGGGTAGGCAGTGCCCCAGTGGCCTAATGGATAAGGCACTGGCCTCCTAAGCCAGGGATTGTGGGTTCAAGTCCCATCTGGGGTGGCAGAAAGAAGAATGATGCATTGGAAGTGTTCTAGGCCCAGAAGTTGATGGATTGAAACAATCCTCTGCTGTTCATTTGTTTTTTATCTATGAAGTGTATTCAGGGATTATTAGCCTAAACCTTTATTTCAAGAGCAGGTCTCAGTTCTTTCAATGCTGAATATTTTGCAATGCTTCCTTTCAGTTCATGTAGTTCATATTGATTATACAGTGTCCCAGTTGCCTAAAAAAGGCACCAACCTCCTAAACCAGGGATGGTGTCCAATCAGGGTTTTCTGAAAGCAGAGTGGCGCAGCGGTAGCGTGCTGGGCCCATAACCCAGAGGTCGATGGATCGAAACCATCCTCTGCTAGCCAGTTGGTTTTTAGCTTTAAAGTGTATTCCGGGATTATTAGCCTAAACCTTTATTTCAAGAGCAGGTCTCAGTTCTTTCAATGCTGAATATTTTTCAATGCTTCCTTTCAGTTCAAGTAGTTCATATTGATTATACAGTGTCCCAGTTTCCTATAAAGGCACCAACCTCCTAAACCAGGGATGGTGTCCAATCTCGGTTTTCTGAAAGCAGGGTGGCGCAGCGGTAGCGTGCTGGGCCCATAACCCAGAGGTCGATGGATTGAAACCATCCTCTGCTATCCAGTTGGTTTTTAGCTTTGAAGTGTATTCAGGGATTATTAGCCTAAACCTTTATTTCTGGACAAGTTTCTCAGTTCCTTCAATGCTGAATTTTTTCACTGCTTCTGTCAGTTCATGTAGTTCATATTGGTTATTCAGTGCCCCAGTGGTGTTCAGGTCCCATAACACAGAGGTCCATCGATCAAAACCTTTTTCTGCTATCCAGTTGGTTTTTAGCTATGATGTGTATTCAGGGATTATTAGCCTAAACCTTTATTTCAAGAGCAGGTCTCAGTTCTTTCAATGCTGAATATTTTTCACTGCTTCTGTCAGTTCATGTAGTTCATATTGATTATACAGTGTCCCAGTGGCCTATAAAGGCACCAACCTCCTAAATCGGGGATAGTGTCCAATCTGCGTTTTCTGAAAGCAGGGTGGCGCAGCGGTAGCGTGCTGGGCCCATAACCCAGAGGTCAATGGATCGAAACCATCCTCTGCTATCCAGTTGGTTTTTAGCTTTGAAGTGTATTAAGGGATTATTAGCCTAAACCTTTATTTCAGGACAAGTTTCTCAGTTCCTTCAATGCTGAATTTTTTCACTGCTTCTGTCAGTTCATGTAGTTCATATTGGTTATTCAGTGCCCCAGTGGTGTTCAGGTCCCATAACACAGAGGTCCATCGATCAAAACCTTTTTCTGCTATCCAGTTGGTTTTTAGCTATGATGTGTATTCAGGGATTATTAGCCTAAACCTTTATTTCAAGAGCAGGTCTCAGTTCTTTCAATGCTGAATATTTTTCACTGCTTCTGTCAGTTCATGTAGTTCATATTGATTATACAGTGTCCCAGTGGCCTATAAAGGCACCAACCTCCTAAGTCGGGGATAGTGTCCAATCTGCGTTTTCTGAAAGCAGGGTGGCGCAGCGGTAGCGTGCTGGCCCCATAACCCAGAGGTCAATGGATTGAAACCATCCTCTGCTATCCAGTTGGTTTTTAGCTTTGAAGTGTATTCAGGGATTATTAGCCTAAACCTTTATTTCAGGACAAGTTTCTCAGTTCCTTCAATGCTGAATTTGTTTCACTGCTTCTGTAAATTCATGTAGTTCATATTGGTTAATCAGTGCCCCAGTGGTGTTCAGGTCCCATAACACAGAGGTCCATCGATCAAAACCTTTTTCTGCTATCCAGTTGGTTTTTAGCTATGATGTGTATTCAGGGATTATTAGCCTAAACCTTTATTTCAAGAGCAGGTCTCAGTTCTTTCAATGCTGAATATTTTTCAATGCTTCCTTTCAGTTCATGTAGTTCATATTGATTATACAGTGTCCCAGTTGCCTAAAAAGGCACCAACCTCCTAAACCAGGGATGGTGTCCAATCAGGGTTTTCTGAAAGCAGAGTGGCGCAGCGGTAGCGTGCTGGGCCCATAACCCAGAGGTCGATGGATCGAAACCATCCTCTGCTAGCCAGTTGGTTTTTAGCTTTAAAGTGTATTCAGGGATTATTAGCCTAAACCTTTTTTTCATGAGCAGGTCTCAGTTCTTTCAATGCTGAATATTTTTCACTGCTTCTGTCAGTTCATGTAGTTCATATTGATTATACAGTGTCCCAGTGGCCTAAAAAGGCACCAACCTCCTAAACCAGGGATGGTGTCCATTCTCGGTTTTCTGAAAGCAGAGTGGCGCAGCGGTAGCGTGCTGGGCCCATAACCCAGAGGTCGATGGATTGAAACCATCCTCTGCTATCCAGTTGGTTTTTAGCTTTGAAGTGTATTCAGGGATTATTAGCCTAAACCTTTATTTCAGGACAAGTTTCTCAGTTCCTTCAATGCTGAATTTGTTTCACTGCTTCTGTAAGTTCATGTAGTTCATATTGGTTAATCAGTGCCCCAGTGGTGTTCAGGTCCCATAACACAGAGGTCCATCGATCAAAACCTTTTTCTGCTATCCAGTTGGTTTTTAGCTATGATGTGTATTCAGGGATTATTAGCCTAAACCTTTTTTTCGTGAGCAGGTCTCAGTTCTTTCAATGCTGAATATTTTTCACTGCTTCTGTCAGTTCATGTAGTTCATATTGGTTATTCAGTGCCCCAGTGGTGTTCAGGTCCCATAACACAGAGGTCCATCGTTCAAAACCTTTCTCTGCTATCCAGTTGGTTTTTAGATATAAAGTGCAAACAGGGATAAAAATGCCTCAATTCATGGGCAGGTCTCAGTGCCGGTCCATGATTTTAAAAAATCTATGCTTCTGTATGTTCGTAAAGGTTGTTATGGGTAGGCAGTGCCCCAGTGGCCTAATGGATAAGGCACTGGCCTCCTAAGCCAGGGATTGTGGGTTCAAGTCCCATCTGGGGTGGCAGAAAGAAGAAAGATGCATTGGAAGTGTTCTAGGCCCAGAAGTTGATGGATTGAAACGATCCTCTGCTGTTCATTTGTTTTTTATCTATGAAGTGTATTCAGGGATTATTAGCCTAAACCTTTATTTCAAGAGCAGGTCTCAGTTCTTTCAATGCTGAATATTTTGCAATGCTTCCTTTCAGTTCATGTAGTTCATATTGATTATACAGTGTCCCAGTTGCCTAAAAAGGCACCAACCTCCTAAACCAGGGATGGTGTCCAATCAGGGTTTTCTGAAAGCAGAGTGGCGCAGCGGTAGCGTGCTGGGCCCATAACCCAGAGGTCGATGGATCGAAACCATCCTCTGCTGTTCGTTTGTTTTTTATCTATGAAGTGTATTCAGGGATTATTAGCCTAAACCTTTATTTCAAGAGCAGGTCTCAGTTCTTTCAATGCTGAATATTTTTCAATGCTTCCTTTCAGTTCATGTAGTTCATATTGATTATACAGTGTCCCAGTTGCCTAAAAAGGCACCAACCTCCTATACCAGGGATGGTGTCCAATCAGGGTTTTCTGAAAGCAGAGTGGCGCAGCGGTAGCGTGCTGGGCCCATAACCCAGAGGTCGATGGCTTGAAACCATCCTCTGCTATCCAGTTGGTTTTTAGCTTTGAAGTGTATTCAGGGATTATTAGCCTAAACCTTTATTTCAGGACAAGTTTCTCAGTTCCTTCAATGCTGAATTTTGTCACTGCTTCTGTCAGTTCATGTAGTTCATATTGGTTATTCAGTGCCCCAGTGGTGTTCAGGTCCCATAACACAGAGGTCCATCGATCAAAACCTTTTTCTGCTATCCAGTTGGTTTTTAGCTATGATGTGTATTCAGGGATTATTAGCCTAAACCTTTATTTCAAGAGCAGGTCTCAGTTCTTTCAATGCTGAATATTTTTCACTGCTTCTGTCAGTTCATGTAGTTCATATTGATTATACAGTGTCCCAGTGGCCTATAAAGGCACCAACCTCCTAAATCGGGGATAGTGTCCAATCTGCGTTTTCTGAAAGCAGGGTGGCGCAGCGGTAGCGTGCTGGGCCCATAACCCAGAGGTCAATGGATCGAAACCATCCTCTGCTATCCAGTTGGTTTTTAGCTTTGAAGTGTATTAAGGGATTATTAGCCTAAACCTTTATTTCAGGACAAGTTTCTCAGTTCCTTCAATGCTGAATTTTTTCACTGCTTCTGTCAGTTCATGTAGTTCATATTGGTTATTCAGTGCCCCAGTGGTGTTCAGGTCCCATAACACAGAGGTCCATCGATCAAAACCTTTTTCTGCTATCCAGTTGGTTTTTAGCTATGATGTGTATTCAGGGATTATTAGCCTAAACCTTTATTTCAAGAGCAGGTCTCAGTTCTTTCAATGCTGAATATTTTTCACTGCTTCTGTCAGTTCATGTAGTTCATATTGATTATACAGTGTCCCAGTGGCCTATAAAGGCACCAACCTCCTAAGTCGGGGATAGTGTCCAATCTGCGTTTTCTGAAAGCAGGGTGGCGCAGCGGTAGCGTGCTGGGCCCATAACCCAGAGGTCGATGGCTTGAAACCATCCTCTGCTATCCAGTTGGTTTTTAGCTTTGAAGTGTATTCAGGGATTATTAGCCTAAACCTTTATTTCTGGACAAGTTTCTCAGTTCCTTCAATGCTGAATTTTGTCACTGCTTCTGTCAGTTCATGTAGTTCATATTGGTTATTCAGTGCCCCAGTGGTGTTCAGGTCCCATAACACAGAGGTCCATCGATCAAAACCTTTTTCTGCTATCCAGTTGGTTTTTAGCTATGATGTGTATTCAGGGATTATTAGCCTAAACCTTTATTTCAAGAGCAGGTCTCAGTTCTTTCAATGCTGAATATTTTTCACTGCTTCTGTCAGTTCATGTAGTTCATATTGATTATACAGTGTCCCAGTGGCCTATAAAGGCACCAACCTCCTAAATCGGGGATAGTGTCCAATCTGCGTTTTCTGAAAGCAGGGTGGCGCAGCGGTAGCGTGCTGGGCCCATAACCCAGAGGTCAATGGATCGAAACCATCCTCTGCTATCCAGTTGGTTTTTAGCTTTGAAGTGTATTAAGGGATTATTAGCCTAAACCTTTATTTCAGGACAAGTTTCTCAGTTCCTTCAATGCTGAATTTTTTCACTGCTTCTGTCAGTTCATGTAGTTCATATTGGTTATTCAGTGCCCCAGTGGTGTTCAGGTCCCATAACACAGAGGTCCATCGATCAAAACCTTTTTCTGCTATCCAGTTGGTTTTTAGCTATGATGTGTATTCAGGGATTATTAGCCTAAACCTTTATTTCAAGAGCAGGTCTCAGTTCTTTCAATGCTGAATATTTTTCACTGCTTCTGTCAGTTCATGTAGTTCATATTGATTATACAGTGTCCCAGTGGCCTATAAAGGCACCAACCTCCTAAGTCGGGGATAGTGTCCAATCTGCGTTTTCTGAAAGCAGGGTGGCGCAGCGGTAGCGTGCTGGGCCCATAACCCAGAGGTCAATGGATCGAAACCATCCTCTGCTATCCAGTTGGTTTTTAGCTTTGAAGTGTATTCAGGGATTATTAGCCTAAACCTTTATTTCAGGACAAGTTTCTCAGTTCCTTCAATGCTGAATTTGTTTCACTGCTTCTGTAAGTTCATGTAGTTCATATTGGTTAATCAGTGCCCCAGTGGTGTTCAGGTCCCATAACACAGAGGTCCATCGATCAAAACCTTTTTCTGCTATCCAGTTGGTTTTTAGCTATGATGTGTATTCAGGGATTATTAGCCTAAACCTTTATTTCAAGAGCAGGTCTCAGTTCTTTCAATGCTGAATATTTTTCAATGCTTCCTTTCAGTTCATGTAGTTCATATTGATTATACAGTGTCCCAGTTGCCTAAAAAGGCACCAACCTCCTAAACCAGGGATGGTGTCCAATCAGGGTTTTCTGAAAGCAGAGTGGCGCAGCGGTAGCGTGCTGGGCCCATAACCCAGAGGTCGATGGATCGAAACCATCCTCTGCTAGCCAGTTGGTTTTTATTTTTAAAGTGTATTCAGGGATTATTAGCCTAAACCTTTTTTTCATGAGCAGGTCTCAGTTCTTTCAATGCTGAATATTTTTCACTGCTTCTGTCAGTTCATGTAGTTCATATTGATTATACAGTGTCCCAGTGGCCTAAAAAGGCACCAACCTCCTAAACCAGGGATGGTGTCCAATCTCGGTTTTCTGAAAGCAGAGTGGCGCAGCGGTAGCGTGCTGGGCCCATAACCCAGAGGTCGATGGATTGAAACCATCCTCTGCTATCCAGTTGGTTTTTAGCTTTGAAGTGTATTCAGGGATTATTAGCCTAAACCTTTATTTCAGGACAAGTTTCTCAGTTCCTTCAATGCTGAATTTGTTTCACTGCTTCTGTAAGTTCATGTAGTTCATATTGGTTAATCAGTGCCCCAGTGGTGTTCAGGTCCCATAACACAGAGGTCCATCGATCAAAACCTTTTTCTGCTATCCAGTTGGTTTTTAGCTATGATGTGTATTCAGGGATTATTAGCCTAAACCTTTTTTTCGTGAGCAGGTCTCAGTTCTTTCAATGCTGAATATTTTTCACTGCTTCTGTCAGTTCATGTAGTTCATATTGGTTATTCAGTGCCCCAGTGGTGTTCAGGTCCCATAACACAGAGGTCCATCGTTCAAAACCTTTCTCTGCTATCCAGTTGGTTTTTAGATATAAAGTGCAAACAGGGATAAAAATGCCTCAATTCATGGGCAGGTCTCAGTGCCGGTCCATGATTTAAAAAAATCTATGCTTCTGTATGTTCGTAAAGGTTGTTATGGGTAGGCAGTGCCCCAGTGGCCTAATGGATAAGGCACTGGCCTCCTAAGCCAGGGATTGTGGGTTCAAGTCCCATCTGGGGTGGCAGAAAGAAGAATGATGCATTGGAAGTGTTCTAGGCCCAGAAGTTGATGGATTGAAACAATCCTCTGCTGTTCATTTGTTTTTTATCTATGAAGTGTATTCAGGGATTATTAGCCTAAACCTTTATTTCAAGAGCAGGTCTCAGTTCTTTCAATGCTGAATATTTTGCAATGCTTCCTTTCAGTTCATGTAGTTCATATTGATTATACAGTGTCCCAGTTGCCTAAAAAGGCACCAACCTCCTAAACCAGGGATGGTGTCCAATCAGGGTTTTCTGAAAGCAGAGTGGCGCAGCGGTAGCGTGCTGGGCCCATAACCCAGAGGTCGATGGATCGAAACCATCCTCTGCTAGCCAGTTGGTTTTTAGCTTTAAAGTGTATTCAGGGATTATTAGCCTAAACCTTTATTTCAAGAGCAGGTCTCAGTTCTTTCAATGCTGAATATTTTTCAATGCTTCCTTTCAGTTCAAGTAGTTCATATTGATTATACAGTGTCCCAGTTTCCTATAAAGGCACCAACCTCCTAAACCAGGGATGGTGTCCAATCTCGGTTTTCTGAAAGCAGGGTGGCGCAGCGGTAGCGTGCTGGGCCCATAACCCAGAGGTCGATGGATTGAAACCATCCTCTGCTATCCAGTTGGTTTTTAGCTTTGAAGTGTATTCAGGGATTATTAGCCTAAACCTTTATTTCTGGACAAGTTTCTCAGTTCCTTCAATGCTGAATTTTTTCACTGCTTCTGTCAGTTCATGTAGTTCATATTGGTTATTCAGTGCCCCAGTGGTGTTCAGGTCCCATAACCCAGAGGTCGATGGATCGAAACCATCCTCTGCTAGCCAGTTGGTTTTTAGCTTTAAAGTGTATTCAGGGATTATTAGCCTAAACCTTTATATCAAGAGCAGGTCTCAGTTCTTTCAATGCTGAATATTTTTCAATGCTTCCTTTCAGTTCAAGTAGTTCATATTGATTATACAGTGTCCCAGTTTCCTATAAAGGCACCAACCTCCTAAACCAGGGATGGTGTCCAATCTCGGTTTTCTGAAAGCAGGGTGGCGCAGCGGTAGCGTGCTGGGCCCATAACCCAGAGGTCGATGGATTGAAACCATCCTCTGCTATCCAGTTGGTTTTTAGCTTTGAAGTGTATTCAGGGATTATTAGCCTAAACCTTTATTTCTGGACAAGTTTCTCAGTTCCTTCAATGCTGAATTTTTTCACTGCTTCTGTCAGTTCATGTAGTTCATATTGGTTAATCAGTGCCCCAGTGGTGTTCAGGTCCCATAACACAGAGGTCCATCGATCAAAACCTTTTTCTGCTATCCAGTTGGTTTTTAGCTATGATGTGTATTCAGGGATTATTAGCCTAAACCTTTATTTCAAGAGCAGGTCTCAGTTCTTTCAATGCTGAATATTTTTCACTGCTTCTGTCAGTTCATGTAGTTCATATTGATTATACAGTGTCCCAGTGGCCTATAAAGGCACCAACCTCCTAAGTCGGGGATAGTGTCCAATCTGCGTTTTCTGAAAGCAGGGTGGCGCAGCGGTAGCGTGCTGGGCCCATAACCCAGAGGTCAATGGATCGAAACCATCCTCTGCTATCCAGTTGGTTTTTAGCTTTGAAGTGTATTCAGGGATTATTAGCCTAAACCTTTATTTCAGGACAAGTTTCTCAGTTCCTTCAATGCTGAATTTTTTCACTGCTTCTGTCAGTTCATGTAGTTCATATTGGTTATTCAGTGCCCCAGTGGTGTTCAGGTCCCATAACACAGAGGTCCATCGATCAAAACCTTTTTCTGCTATCCAGTTGGTTTTTAGCTATGATGTGTATTCAGGGATTATTAGCCTAAACCTTTATTTCAAGAGCAGGTCTCAGTTCTTTCAATGCTGAATATTTTTCACTGCTTCTGTCAGTTCATGTAGTTCATATTGATTATACAGTGTCCCAGTGGCCTATAAAGGCACCAACCTCCTAAGTCGGGGATAGTGTCCAATCTACGTTTTCTGAAAGCAGGGTGGCGCAGCGGTAGCGTGCTGGGCCCATAACCCAGAGGTCAATGGATCGAAACCATCCTCTGCAATCCAGTTGGTTTTTAGCTTTGAAGTGTATTCAGGGATTATTAGCCTAAACCTTTATTTCAGGACAAGTTTCTCAGTTCTTTCAATGCTGAATATTTTTCACTGCTTCTGTCAGTTCATGTAGTTCATATTGGTTATTCAGTGCCCCAGTGGTGTTCAGGTCCCATAACACAGAGGTCCATCGTTCAAAACCTTTCTCTGCTATCCAGTTGGTTTTTAGATATAAAGTGCAAACAGGGATAAAAATGCCTCAATTCATGGGCAGGTCTCAGTGCCGGTCCATGATTTTAAAAAATCTATGCTTCTGTATGTTCGTAAAGGTTGTTATGGGTAGGCAGTGCCCCAGTGTCCTAATGGATAAGGCACTGGCCTCCTAAGCCAGGGATTGTGGGTTCAAGTCCCATCTGGGGTGGCAGAAAGAAGAATGATGCAGTGGAAGTGTTCTAGGCCCAGAAGTTGATGGATTGAAACAATCCTCTGCTGTTCATTTGTTTTTTATCTATGAAGTGTATTCAGGGATTATTAGCCTAAACCTTTATTTCAAGAGCAGGTCTCAGTTCTTTCAATGCTGAATATTTTGCAATGCTTCCTTTCAGTTCATGTAGTTCATATTGATTATACAGTGTCCCAGTTGCCTAAAAAGGCACCAACCTCCTAAACCAGGGATGGTGTCCAATCAGGGTTTTCTGAAAGCAGAGTGGCGCAGCAGTAGCGTGCTGGGCCCATAACCCAGAGGTCGATGGATCGAAACCATCCTCTGCTAGCCAGTTGGTTTTTAGCTTTAAAGTGTATTCAGGGATTATTAGCCTAAACCTTTATTTCTGGACAAGTTTCTCAGTTCCTTCAATGCTGAATTTTTTCACTGCTTCTGTCAGTTCATGTAGTTCATATTGGTTATTCAGTGCCCCAGTGGTGTTCAGGTCCCATAACACAGAGGTCCATCGATCAAAACCTTTTTCTGCTATCCAGTTGGTTTTTAGCTATGATGTGTATTCAGGGATTATTAGCCTAAACCTTTATTT
Organism: Thymallus thymallus; assembly: GCA_023634145.1. Classification (NCBI taxonomy): domain Eukaryota; kingdom Metazoa; phylum Chordata; class Actinopteri; order Salmoniformes; family Salmonidae; genus Thymallus; species Thymallus thymallus. Next base: position 1,592,726 of record CM042422.1, read on the forward strand.
CAAGAGCAGGTCGCAGTTCTTTCAATGCTGAATATTTTTCACTGCTTCTGTCAGTTCATGTAGTTCATATTGATTATACAGTGTCCCAGTGGCCTATAAAGGCACCAACCTCCTAAGTCGGGGATAGTGTCCAATCTGCGTTTTCTGAAAGCAGGGTGGCGCAGCGGTAGCGTGCTGGGCCCATAACCCAGAGGTCAATGGATCGAAACCATCCTCTGCTATCCAGTTGGTTTTTAGCTTTGAAGTGTATTCAGGGATTATTAGCCTAAACCTTTATTTCAGGACAAGTTTCTCAGTTCTTTCAATGATGAATATTTTTCACTTTTTCTGTCAGTTCATGTAGTTCATATTGGTTATTCAGTGCCCCAGTGGTGTTCAGGTCCCATAACACAGAGGTCCATCGTTCAAAACCTTTCTCTGCTATCCAGTTGGTTTTTAGATATAAAGTGCAAACAGGGATAAAAATGCCTCAATTCATGGGCAGGTCTCAGTGCCGGTCCATGATTTTAAAAAATCTATGCTTCTGTATGTTCGTAAAGGTTGTTATGGGTAGGCAGTGCCCCAGTGGCCTAATGGATAAGGCACTGGCCTCATAAGCCAGGGATTGTGGGTTCAAGTCCCAACTGGGGTGGCAGAAAGAAGAATGATGCAGTGGAAGTGTTCTAGGCCCAGAGGTTGATGGATTGAAACAATCCTCTGCTGTTCATTTGTTTTTTATCTATGAAGTGTATTCAGGGATTATTAGCCTAAACCTTTATTTCAAGAGCAGGTCTCAGTTCTTTCAATGCTGAATATTTTTCAATGCTTCCTTTCAGTTCATGTAATTCATATTGATTATACAGTGTCCCAGTTGCCTAAAAAGGCACCAACCTCCTAAACCAGGGATGGTGTCCAATCAGGGTTTTCTGAAAGCAGAGTGGCGCAGCGGGAGAGTGCTGGGCCCATAACCCAGAGGTCGATGGATCGAAACCATCCTCTGCTAGCCAGTTGGTTTTTAGCTTTAAAGTGTATTCAGGGATTATTAGCCTAAACCTTTTTTTCATGAGCAGGTCTCAGTTCTTTCAATGCTGAATATTTTTCACTGCTTCTGTCAGTTCATGTAGTTCATATTGATTATACAGTGTCCCAGTGGCCTAAAAAGGCACCAACCTCCTAAACCAGGGATGGTGTCCAATCTCGGTTTTCTGAAAGCAGAGTGGCGCAGCGGTAGCGTGCTGGGCCCATAACCCAGAGGTCGATGGATTGAAACCATCCTCTGCTATCCAGTTGGTTTTTAGCTTTGAAGTGTATTCAGGGATTATTAGCCTAAACCTTTATTTCAGGACAAGTTTCTCAGTTCCTTCAATGCTGAATTTGTTTCACTGCTTCTGTAAGTTCATGTAGTTCATATTGGTTAATCAGTGCCCCAGTGGTGTTCAGGTCCCATAACACAGAGGTCCATCGATCAAAACCTTTTTCTGCTATCCAGTTGGTTTTTAGCTATGATGTGTATTCAGGGATAATTAGCCTAAACCTTTTTTTCGTGAGCAGGTCTCAGTTCTTTCAATGCTGAATATTTTTCGCTGCTTCTGTCAGTTCATGTAGTTCATATTGGTTATTCAGTGCCCCAGTGGTGTTCAGGTCCCATAACACAGAGGTCCATCGTTCAAAACCTTTCTCTGCTATCCAGTTGGTTTTTAGATATAAAGTGCAAACAGGGATAAAAATGCCTCAATTCATGGGCAGGTCTCAGTGCCGGTCCATGATTTAAAAAAATCTATGCTTCTGTATGTTCGTAAAGGTTGTTATGTGTAGGCAGTGCCCCAGTGGCCTAATGGATAAGGCACTTGCCTCCTAAGCCAGGTATTGTGGGTTCAAGTCCCATCTGGGGTGGCAGAAAGAAGAATGATGCATTGGAAGTGTTCTAGGCCCAGAAGTTGATGGATTAAAACAATCCTCTGCTGTTCATTTGTTTTTTATCTATGAAGTGTATTCAGGGATTATTAGCCTAAACCTTTATTTCAAGAGCAGGTCTCAGTTCTTTCAATGCTGAATATTTTGCAATGCTTCCTTTCAGTTCATTTAGTTCATATTGATTATACAGTGTCCCAGTTGCCTAAAAAGGCACCAACCTCCTAAACCAGGGATGGTGTCCAATCTCGGTTTTCTGAAAGCAGAGTGGCGCAGCGGTAGCGTGCTGGGCCCATAACCCAGAGGTTGATGGATTGAAACCATCCTCTGCTATCCAGTTGGTTTTTAGCTTTGAAGTGTATTCAGGGATTATTAGCCTAAACCTTTATTTCAGGACAAGTTTCTCAGTTCCTTCAATGCTGAATTTGTTTCACTGCTTCTGTAAGTTCATGTAGTTCATATTGGTTAATCAGTGCCCCAGTGGTGTTCAGGTCCCATAACACAGAGGTCCATCGATCAAAACCTTTTTCTGCTATCCAGTTGGTTTTTAGCTATGATGTGTATTCAGGGATTATTAGCCTAAACCTTTTTTTCGTGAACAGGTCTCAGTTCCTTCAATGCTGAATATTTTTCACTGCTTCTGTCAGTTCATGTAGTTCATATTGGTTATTCAGTGCCCCAGTGGTGTTCAGGTCCCATAACACAGAGGTCCATCGTTCAAAACCTTTCTCTGCTATCCAGTTGGTTTTTAGATATAAAGTGCAAACAGGGATAAAAATGCCTCAATTCATGGGCAGGTCTCAGTGCCGGTCCATGATTTTAAAAAATCTATGCTTCTGTATGTTCGTAAAGGTTGTTATGGGTAGGCAGTGCCCCCCAGTGGCCTAATGGATAAGGCACTGGCCTCCTAAGCCAGGGATTGTGGGTTCAAGTCCCATCTGGGGTGGCAGAAAGAAGAATGATGCATTGGAAGTGTTCTAGGCCCAGAAGTTGATGGATTGAAACAATCCTCTGCTGTTCATTTGTTTTTTATCTATGAAGTGTATTCAGGGATTATTAGCCTAAACCTTTATTTCAAGAGCAGGTCTCAGTTCTTTCAATGCTGAATATTTTGCAATGCTTCCTTTCAGTTCATGTAGTTCATATTGATTATACAGTGTCCCAGTTGCCTAAAAAAGGCACCAACCTCCTAAACCAGGGATGGTGTCCAATCAGGGTTTTCTGAAAGCAGAGTGGCGCAGCGGTAGCGTGCTGGGCCCATAACCCAGAGGTCGATGGATCGAAACCATCCTCTGCTAGCCAGTTGGTTTTTAGCTTTAAAGTGTATTCAGGGATTATTAGCCTAAACCTTTATTTCAAGAGCAGGTCTCAGTTCTTTCAATGCTGAATATTTTTCAATGCTTCCTTTCAGTTCAAGTAGTTCATATTGATTATACAGTGTCCCAGTTTCCTATAAAGGCACCAACCTCCTAAACCAGGGATGGTGTCCAATCTCGGTTTTCTGAAAGCAGGGTGGCGCAGCGGTAGCGTGCTGGGCCCATAACCCAGAGGTCGATGGATTGAAACCATCCTCTGCTATCCAGTTGGTTTTTAGCTTTGAAGTGTATTCAGGGATTATTAGCCTAAACCTTTATTTCAGGACAAGTTTCTCAGTTCCTTCAATGCTGAATTTGTTTCACTGCTTCTGTAAGTTCATGTAGTTCATATTGGTTAATCAGTGCCCCAGTGGTGTTCAGGTCCCATAACACAGAGGTCCATCGATCAAAACCTTTTTCTGCTATCCAGTTGGTTTTTAGCTATGATGTGTATTCAGGGATTATTAGCCTAAACCTTTTTTTCGTGAGCAGGTCTCAGTTCTTTCAATGCTGAATATTTTTCACTGCTTCTGTCAGTTCATGTAGTTCATATTGGTTATTCAGTTCCCCAGTGGTGTTCAGGTCCCATAACACAGAGGTCCATCGTTCAAAACCTTTCTCTGCTATCCAGTTGGTTTTTAGATATAAAGTGCAAACAGGGATAAAAATGCCTCAATTCATGGGCAGGTCTCAGTGCCGGTCCATGATTTAAAAAAATCTATGCTTCTGTATGTTCGTAAAGGTTGTTATGGGTAGGCTTTGCCCCAGTGGCCTAATGGATAAGGCACTGGCCTCCTAAGCCAGGTATTGTGGGTTCAAGTCCCATCTGGGGTGGCAGAAAGAAGAATGATGCAGTGGAAGTGTTCTAGGCCCAGAAGTTGATGGATTGAAACAATCCTCTGCTGTTCATTTGTTTTTTATCTATGAAGTGTATTCAGGGATTATTAGCCTAAACCTTTATTTCAAGAGCAGGTCTCAGTTCTTTCAATGCTGAATATTTTTCAATGCTTCCTTTCAGTTCATGTAGTTCATATTGATTATACAGTGTCCCAGTTGCCTAAAAAGGCACCAACCTCCTAAACCAGGGATGGTGTCCAATCAGGGTTTTCTGAAAGCAGAGTGGCGCAGCGGTAGCGTGCTGGGCCCATAACCCAGAGGTCGATGGATCGAAACCATCCTCTGCTAGCCAGTTGGTTTTTAGCTTTAAAGTGTATTCAGGGATTATTAGCCTAAACCTTTTTTTCATGAGCAGGTCTCAGTTCTTTCAATGCTGAATATTTTTCACTGCTTCTGTCAGTTCATGTAGTTCATATTGATTATACAGTGTCCCAGTGGCCTAAAAAGGCACCAACCTCCTAAACCAGGGATGGTGTCCAATCTCGGTTTTCTGAAAGCAGAGTGGCGCAGCGGTAGCGTGCTGGTCCCATAACCCAGAGGTCGATGGATTGAAACCATCCTCTGCTATCCAGTTGGTTTTTAGCTTTGAAGTGTATTCAGGGATTATTAGCCTAAACCTTTATTTCAGGACAAGTTTCTCAGTTCCTTCATTGCTGAATTTGTTTCACTGCTTCTGTAAGTTCATGTAGTTCATATTGGTTAATCAGTGCCCCAGTGGTGTTCAGGTCCCATAACACAGAGGTCCATCGATCAAAACCTTTTTCTGCTATCCAGTTGGTTTTTAGCTATGATGTGTATTCAGGGATTATTAGCCTAAACCTTTTTTTCGTGAGCAGGTCTCAGTTCCTTCAATGCTGAATATTTTTCACTGCTTCTTTCAGTTCATGTAGTTCATATTGGTTATTCAGTGCCCCAGTGGTGTTCAGGTCCCATAACACAGAGGTCCATCGTTCAAAACCTTTCTCTGCTATCCAGTTGGTTTTTAGATATAAAGTGCAAACAGGGATAAAAATGCCTCAATTCATGGGCAGGTCTCAGTGCCGGTCCATGATTTTAAAAAATCTATGCTTCTGTATGTTCGTAAAGGTTGTTATGGGTAGGCAGTGCCCCAGTGGCCTAATGGATAAGGCACTGGCCTCCTAAGCCAGGGATTGTGGGTTCAAGTCCCATCTGGGGTGGCAGAAAGAAGAATGATGCATTTGAAGTGTTCTAGGCCCAGAAGTTGATGGATTGAAACAATCCTCTGCTGTTCATTTGTTTTTTATCTATGAAGTGTATTCAGGGATTATTAGCCTAAACCTTTATTTCAAGAGCAGGTCTCAGTTCTTTCAATGCTGAATATTTTGCAATGCTTCCTTTCAGTTCATGTAGTTCATATTGATTATACAGTGTCCCAGTTGCCTAAAAAGGCACCAACCTCCTAAACCAGGGATGGTGTCCAATCAGGGTTTTCTGAAAGCAGAGTGGCGCAGCGGTAGCGTGCTGGGCCCATAACCCAGAGGTCGATGGATCGAAACCATCCTCTGCTAGCCAGTTGGTTTTTAGCTTTAAAGTGTATTCAGGGATTATTAGCCTAAACCTTTATTTCAAGAGCAGGTCTCAGTTCTTTCAATGCTGAATATTTTTCAATGCTTCCTTTCAGTTCAAGTAGTTCATATTGATTATACAGTGTCCCAGTTTCCTATAAAGGCACCAACCTCCTAAACCAGGGATGGTGTCCAATCTCGGTTTTCTGAAAGCAGGGTGGCGCAGCGGTAGCGTGCTGGGCCCATAACCCAGAGGTCGATGGATTGAAACCATCCTCTGCTATCCAGTTGGTTTTTAGCTTTGAAGTGTATTCAGGGATTATTAGCCTAAACCTTTATTTCTGGACAAGTTTCTCAGTTCCTTCAATGCTGAATTTTTTCACTGCTTCTGTCAGTTCATGTAGTTCATATTGGTTATTCAGTGCCCCAGTGGTGTTCAGGTCCCATAACACAGAGGTCCATCGATCAAAACCTTTTTCTGCTATCCAGTTGGTTTTTAGCTATGATGTGTATTCAGGGATTATTAGCCTAAACCTTTATTTCAAGAGCAGGTCTCAGTTCTTTCAATGCTGAATATTTTTCACTGCTTCTGTCAGTTCATGTAGTTCATATTGATTATACAGTGTCCCAGTGGCCTATAAAGGCACCAACCTCCTAAACCAGGGATAGTGTCCAATCTGCGTTTTCTGAAAGCAGGGTGGCGCAGCGGTAGCGTGCTGGGCCCATAACCCAGAGGTCAATGGATCGAAACCATCCTCTGCTATCCAGTTGGTTTTTAGCTTTGAAGTGTATTCAGGGATTATTAGCCTAAACCTTTATTTCAGGACAAGTTTCTCAGTTCCTTCAATGCTGAATTTTTTCACTGCTTCTGTCAGTTCATGTAGTTCATATTGGTTATTCAGTGCCCCAGTGGTGTTCAGGTCCCATAACACAGAGGTCCATCGATCAAAACCTTTTTCTGCTATCCAGTTGGTTTTTAGCTATGATGTGTATTCAGGGATTATTAGCCTAAACCTTTATTTCAAGAGCAGGTCTCAGTTCTTTCAATGCTGAATATTTTTCACTGCTTCTGTCAGTTCATGTAGTTCATATTGATTATACAGTGTCCCAGTGGCCTATAAAGGCACCAACCTCCTAAGTCGGGGATAGTGTCCAATCTACGTTTTCTGAAAGCAGGGTGGCGCAGCGGTAGCGTTCTGGGCCCATAACCCAGAGGTCAATGGATCGAAACCATCCTCTGCTATCCAGTTGGTTTTTAGCTTTGAAGTGTATTCAGGGATTATTAGCCTAAACCTTTATTTCAGGACAAGTTTCTCAGTTCTTTCAATGCTGAATATTTTTCACTGCTTCTGTCAGTTCATGTAGTTCATATTGGTTATTCAGTGCCCCAGTGGTGTTCAGGTCCCATAACACAGAGGTCCATCGTTCAAAACCTTTCTCTGCTATCCAGTTGGTTTTTAGATATAAAGTGCAAACAGGGATAAAAATGCCTCAATTCATGGGCAGGTCTCAGTGCCGGTCCATGATTTTAAAAAATCTATGCTTCTGTATGTTCGTAAAGGTTGTTATGGGTAGGCAGTGCCCCAGTGTCCTAATGGATAAGGCACTGGCCTCCTAAGCCAGGGATTGTGGGTTCAAGTCCCATCTGGGGTGGCAGAAAGAAGAATGATGCAGTGGAAGTGTTCTAGGCCCAGAAGTTGATGGATTGAAACAATCCTCTGCTGTTCATTTGTTTTTTATCTATGAAGTGTATTCAGGGATTATTAGCCTAAACCTTTATTTCAAGAGCAGGTCTCAGTTCTTTCAATGCTGAATATTTTGCAATGCTTCCTTTCAGTTCATGTAGTTCATATTGATTATACAGTGTCCCAGTTGCCTAAAAAGGCACCAACCTCCTAAACCAGGGATGGTGTCCAATCAGGGTTTTCTGAAAGCAGAGTGGCGCAGCGGTAGCGTGCTAGGCCCATAACCCAGAGGTCGATGGATCGAAACCATCCTCTGCTAGCCAGTTGGTTTTTAGCTTTAAAGTGTATTCAGGGATTATTAGCCTAAACCTTTATATCAAGAGCAGGTCTCAGTTCTTTCAATGCTGAATATTTTTCAATGCTTCCTTTCAGTTCAAGTAGTTCATATTGATTATACAGTGTCCCAGTTTCCTATAAAGGCACCAACCTCCTAAACCAGGGATGGTGTCCAATCTCGGTTTTCTGAAAGCAGGGTGGCGCAGCGGTAGCGTGCTGGGCCCATAACCCAGAGGTCGATGGATTGAAACCATCCTCTGCTATCCAGTTGGTTTTTAGCTTTGAAGTGTATTCAGGGATTATTAGCCTAAACCTTTATTTCTGGACAAGTTTCTCAGTTCCTTCAATGCTGAATTTTTTCACTGCTTCTGTCAGTTCATGTAGTTCATATTGGTTATTCAGTGCCCCAGTGGTGTTCAGGTCCCATAACACAGAGGTCCATCGATCAAAACCTTTTTCTGCTATCCAGTTGGTTTTTAGCTATGATGTGTATTCAGGGATTATTAGCCTAAACCTTTATTTCAAGAGCAGGTCTCAGTTCTTTCAATGCTGAATATTTTTCACTGCTTCTGTCAGTTCATGTAGTTCATATTGATTATACAGTGTCCCAGTGGCCTATAAAGGCACCAACCTCCTAAGTCGGGGATAGTGTCCAATCTGCGTTTTCTGAAAGCAGGGTGGCGCAGCGGTAGCGTGCTGGGCCCATAACCCAGAGGTCAATGGATCGAAACCATCCTCTGCTATCCAGTTGGTTTTTAGCTTTGAAGTGTATTCAGGGATTATTAGCCTAAACCTTTATTTCAGGACAAGTTTCTCAGTTCCTTCAATGCTGAATTTTTTCACTGCTTCTGTCAGTTCATGTAGTTCATATTGGTTATTCAGTGCCCCAGTGGTGTTCAGGTCCCATAACACAGAGGTCCATCGATCAAAACCTTTTTCTGCTATCCAGTTGGTTTTTAGCTATGATGTGTATTCAGGGATTATTAGCCTAAACCTTTATTTCAAGAGCAGGTCTCAGTTCTTTCAATGCTGAATATTTTTCACTGCTTCTGTCAGTTCATGTAGTTCATATTGATTATACAGTGTCCCAGTGGCCTATAAAGGCACCAACCTCCTAAGTCGGGGATAGTGTCCAATCTGCGTTTTCTGAAAGCAGGGTGGCGCAGCGGTAGCGTGCTGGGCCCATAACCCAGAGGTCAATGGATCGAAACCATCCTCTGCTATCCAGTTGGTTTTTAGCTTTGAAGTGTATTCAGGGATTATTAGCCTAAACCTTTATTTCAGGACAAGTTTCTCAGTTCCTTCAATGCTGAATTTTTTCACTGCTTCTGTGAGTTCATGTAGTTCATATTGGTTATTCAGTGCCCCAGTGGTGTTCAGGTCCCATAACACAGAGGTCCATCGATCAAAACCTTTTTCTGCTATCCAGTTGGTTTTTAGCTATGATGTGTATTCAGGGATTATTAGCCTAAACCTTTATTTCAAGAGCAGGTCTCAGTTCTTTCAATGCTGAATATTTTTCACTGCTTCTGTCAGTTCATGTAGTTCATATTGATTATACAGTGTCCCAGTGGCCTATAAAGGCACCAACCTCCTAAGTCGGGGATAGTGTCCAATCTGCGTTTTCTGAAAGCAGGGTGGCGCAGCGGTAGCGTGCTGGGCCCATAACCCAGAGGTCAATGGATCGAAACCATCCTCTGCTATCCAGTTGGTTTTTAGCTTTGAAGTGTATTCAGGGATTATTAGCCTAAACCTTTATTTCAGGACAAGTTTCTCAGTTCCTTCAATGCTGAATTTTTTCACTGCTTCTGTCAGTTCATGTAGTTCATATTGGTTATTCAGTGCCCCAGTGGTGTTCAGGTCCCATAACACAGAGGTCCATCGATCAAAACCTTTTTCTGCTATCCAGTTGGTTTTTAGCTATGATGTGTATTCAGGGATTATTAGCCTAAACCTTTATTTCAAGAGCAGGTCTCAGTTCTTTCAATGCTGAATATTTTTCACTGCTTCTGTCAGTTCATGTAGTTCATATTGATTATACAGTGTCCCAGTGGCCTATAAAGGCACCAACCTCCTAAGTCGGGGATAGTGTCCAATCTACGTTTTCTGAAAGCAGGGTGGCGCAGCGGTAGCGTTCTGGGCCCATAACCCAGAGGTCAATGGATCGAAACCATCCTCTGCTATCCAGTTGGTTTTTAGCTTTGAAGTGTATTCAGGGATTATTAGCCTAAACCTTTATTTCAGGACAAGTTTCTCAGTTCTTTCAATGCTGAATATTTTTCACTGCTTCTGTCAGTTCATGTAGTTCATATTGGTTATTCAGTGCCCCAGTGGTGTTCAGGTCCCATAACACAGAGGTCCATCGTTCAAAACCTTTCTCTGCTATCCAGTTGGTTTTTAGATATAAAGTGCAAACAGGGATAAAAATGCCTCAATTCATGGGCAGGTCTCAGTGCCGGTCCATGATTTTAAAAAATCTATGCTTCTGTATGTTCGTAAAGGTTGTTATGGGTAGGCAGTGCCCCAGTGTCCTAATGGATAAGGCACTGGCCTCCTAAGCCAGGGATTGTGGGTTCAAGTCCCATCTGGGGTGGCAGAAAGAAGAATGATGCAGTGGAAGTGTTCTAGGCCCAGAAGTTGATGGATTGAAACAATCCTCTGCTGTTCATTTGTTTTTTATCTATGAAGTGTATTCAGGGATTATTAGCCTAAACCTTTATTTCAAGAGCAGGTCTCAGTTCTTTCAATGCTGAATATTTTGCAATGCTTCCTTTCAGTTCATGTAGTTCATATTGATTATACAGTGTCCCAGTTGCCTAAAAAGGCACCAACCTCCTAAACCAGGGATGGTGTCCAATCAGGGTTTTCTGAAAGCAGAGTGGCGCAGCGGTAGCGTGCTAGGCCCATAACCCAGAGGTCGATGGATCGAAACCATCCTCTGCTAGCCAGTTGGTTTTTAGCTTTAAAGTGTATTCAGGGATTATTAGCCTAAACCTTTATATCAAGAGCAGGTCTCAGTTCTTTCAATGCTGAATATTTTTCAATGCTTCCTTTCAGTTCAAGTAGTTCATATTGATTATACAGTGTCCCAGTTTCCTATAAAGGCACCAACCTCCTAAACCAGGGATGGTGTCCAATCTCGGTTTTCTGAAAGCAGGGTGGCGCAGCGGTAGCGTGCTGGGCCCATAACCCAGAGGTCGATGGATTGAAACCATCCTCTGCTATCCAGTTGGTTTTTAGCTTTGAAGTGTATTCAGGGATTATTAGCCTAAACCTTTATTTCTGGACAAGTTTCTCAGTTCCTTCAATGCTGAATTTTTTCACTGCTTCTGTCAGTTCATGTAGTTCATATTGGTTATTCAGTGCCCCAGTGGTGTTCAGGTCCCATAACACAGAGGTCCATCGATCAAAACCTTTTTCTGCTATCCAGTTGGTTTTTAGCTATGATGTGTATTCAGGGATTATTAGCCTAAACCTTTATTTCAAGAGCAGGTCTCAGTTCTTTCAATGCTGAATATTTTTCACTGCTTCTGTCAGTTCATGTAGTTCATATTGATTATACAGTGTCCCAGTGGCCTATAAAGGCACCAACCTCCTAAGTCGGGGATAGTGTCCAATCTGCGTTTTCTGAAAGCAGGGTGGCGCAGCGGTAGCGTGCTGGGCCCATAACCCAGAGGTCAATGGATCGAAACCATCCTCTGCTATCCAGTTGGTTTTTAGCTTTGAAGTGTATTCAGGGATTATTAGCCTAAACCTTTATTTCAGGACAAGTTTCTCAGTTCCTTCAATGCTGAATTTTTTCACTGCTTCTGTCAGTTCATGTAGTTCATATTGGTTATTCAGTGCCCCAGTGGTGTTCAGGTCCCATAACACAGAGGTCCATCGATCAAAACCTTTTTCTGCTATCCAGTTGGTTTTTAGCTATGATGTGTATTCAGGGATTATTAGCCTAAACCTTTATTTCAAGAGCAGGTCTCAGTTCTTTCAATGCTGAATATTTTTCACTGCTTCTGTCAGTTCATGTAGTTCATATTGATTATACAGTGTCCCAGTGGCCTATAAAGGCACCAACCTCCTAAGTCGGGGATAGTGTCCAATCTACGTTTTCTGAAAGCAGGGTGGCGCAGCGGTAGCGTTCTGGGCCCATAACCCAGAGGTCAATGGATCGAAACCATCCTCTGCTATCCAGTTGGTTTTTAGCTTTGAAGTGTATTCAGGGATTATTAGCCTAAACCTTTATTTCAGGACAAGTTTCTCAGTTCTTTCAATGCTGAATATTTTTCACTGCTTCTGTCAGTTCATGTAGTTCATATTGGTTATTCAGTGCCCCAGTGGTGTTCAGGTCCCATAACACAGAGGTCCATCGTTCAAAACCTTTCTCTGCTATACAGTTGGTTTTTAGATATAAAGTGCAAACAGGGATAAAAATGCCTCAATTCATGGGCAGGTCTCAGTGCCGGTCCATGATTTTAAAAAATCTATGCTTCTGTATGTTCGTAAAGGTTGTTATGGGTAGGCAGTGCCCCAGTGTCCTAATGGATAAGGCACTGGCCTCCTAAGCCAGGGATTGTGGGTTCAAGTCCCATCTGGGGTGGCAGAAAGAAGAATGATGCAGTGGAAGTGTTCTAGGCCCAGAAGTTGATGGATTGAAACAATCCTCTGCTGTTCATTTGTTTTTTATCTATGAAGTGTATTCAGGGATTATTAGCCTAAACCTTTATTTCAAGAGCAGGTCTCAGTTCTTTCAATGCTGAATATTTTGCAATGCTTCCTTTCAGTTCATGTAGTTCATATTGATTATACAGTGTCCCAGTTGCCTAAAAAGGCACCAACCTCCTAAACCAGGGATGGTGTCCAATCAGGGTTTTCTGAAAGCAGAGTGGCGCAGCGGTAGCGTGCTAGGCCCATAACCCAGAGGTCGATGGATCGAAACCATCCTCTGCTAGCCAGTTGGTTTTTAGCTTTAAAGTGTATTCAGGGATTATTAGCCTAAACCTTTATATCAAGAGCAGGTCTCAGTTCTTTCAATGCTGAATATTTTTCAATGCTTCCTTTCAGTTCAAGTAGTTCATATTGATTATACAGTGTCCCAGTTTCCTATAAAGGCACCAACCTCCTAAACCAGGGATGGTGTCCAATCTCGGTTTTCTGAAAGCAGGGTGGCGCAGCGGTAGCGTGCTGGGCCCATAACCCAGAGGTCGATGGATTGAAACCATCCTCTGCTATCCAGTTGGTTTTTAGCTTTGAAGTGTATTCAGGGATTATTAGCCTAAACCTTTATTTCTGGACAAGTTTCTCAGTTCCTTCAATGCTGAATTTTTTCACTGCTTCTGTCAGTTCATGTAGTTCATATTGGTTATTCAGTGCCCCAGTGGTGTTCAGGTCCCATAACACAGAGGTCCATCGATCAAAACCTTTTTCTGCTATCCAGTTGGTTTTTAGCTATGATGTGTATTCAGGGATTATTAGCCTAAACCTTTATTTCAAGAGCAGGTCTCAGTTCTTTCAATGCTGAATATTTTTCACTGCTTCTGTCAGTTCATGTAGTTCATATTGATTATACAGTGTCCCAGTGGCCTATAAAGGCACCAACCTCCTAAGTCGGGGATAGTGTCCAATCTGCGTTTTCTGAAAGCAGGGTGGCGCAGCGGTAGCGTGCTGGGCCCATAACCCAGAGGTCAATGGATCGAAACCATCCTCTGCTATCCAGTTGGTTTTTAGCTTTGAAGTGTATTCAGGGATTATTAGCCTAAACCTTTATTTCAGGACAAGTTTCTCAGTTCCTTCAATGCTGAATTTTTTCACTGCTTCTGTCAGTTCATGTAGTTCATATTGGTTATTCAGTGCCCCAGTGGTGTTCAGGTCCCATAACACAGAGGTCCATCGATCAAAACCTTTTTCTGCTATCCAGTTGGTTTTTAGCTATGATGTGTATTCAGGGATTATTAGCCTAAACCTTTATTTCAAGAGCAGGTCTCAGTTCTTTCAATGCTGAATATTTTTCACTGCTTCTGTCAGTTCATGTAGTTCATATTGATTATACAGTGTCCCAGTGGCCTATAAAGGCACCAACCTCCTAAGTCGGGGATAGTGTCCAATCTACGTTTTCTGAAAGCAGGGTGGCGCAGCGGTAGCGTGCTGGGCCCATAACCCAGAGGTCAATGGATCGAAACCATCCTCTGCTATCCAGTTGGTTTTTAGCTTTGAAGTGTATTCAGGGATTATTAGCCTAAACCTTTATTTCAGGACAAGTTTCTCAGTTCTTTCAATGCTGAATATTTTTCACTGCTTCTGTCAGTTCATGTAGTTCATATTGGTTATTCAGTGCCCCAGTGGTGTTCAGGTCCCATAACACAGAGGTCCATCGTTCAAAACCTTTCTCTGCTATCCAGTTGGTTTTTAGATATAAAGTGCAAACAGGGATAAAAATGCCTCAATTCATGGGCAGGTCTCAGTGCCGGTCCATGATTTAAAAAAATCTATGCTTCTGTATGTTCGTAAAGGTTGTTATGGGTAGGCAGTGCCCCAGTGTCCTAATGGATAAGGCACTGGCCTCCTAAGCCAGGGATTGTGGGTTCAAGTCCCATCTGGGGTGGCAGAAAGAAGAATGATGCAGTGGAAGTGTTCTAGGCCCAGAAGTTGATGGATTGAAACAATCCTCTGCTGTTCATTTGTTTTTTATCTATGAAGTGTATTCAGGGATTATTAGCCTAAACCTTTATTTCAAGAGCAGGTCTCAGTTCTTTCAATGCTGAATATTTTGCAATGCTTCCTTTCAGTTCATGTAGTTCATATTGATTATACAGTGTCCCAGTTGCCTAAAAAGGCACCAACCTCCTAAACCAGGGATGGTGTCCAATCAGGGTTTTCTGAAAGCAGAGTGGCGCAGCGGTAGCGTGCTGGGCCCATAACCCAGAGGTCGATGGATCGAAACCATCCTCTGCTAGCCAGTTGGTTTTTAGCTTTAAAGTGTATTCAGGGATTATTAGCCTAAACCTTTATATCAAGAGCAGGTCTCAGTTCTTTCAATGCTGAATATTTTTCAATGCTTCCTTTCAGTTCAAGTAGTTCATATTGATTATACAGTGTCCCAGTTTCCTATAAAGGCACCAACCTCCTAAACCAGGGATGGTGTCCAATCTCGGTTTTCTGAAAGCAGGGTGGCGCAGCGGTAGCGTGCTGGGCCCATAACCCAGAGGTCGATGGATTGAAACCATCCTCTGCTATCCAGTTGGTTTTTAGCTTTGAAGTGTATTCAGGGATTATTAGCCTAAACCTTTATTTCTGGACAAGTTTCTCAGTTCCTTCAATGCTGAATTTTTTCACTGCTTCTGTCAGTTCATGTAGTTCATATTGGTTATTCAGTGCCCCAGTGGTGTTCAGGTCCCATAACACAGAGGTCCATCGATCAAAACCTTTTTCTGCTATCCAGTTGGTTTTTAGCTATGATGTGTATTCAGGGATTATTAGCCTAAACCTTTATTTCAAGAGCAGGTCTCAGTTCTTTCAATGCTGAATATTTTTCACTGCTTCTGTCAGTTCATGTAGTTCATATTGATTATACAGTGTCCCAGTGGCCTATAAAGGCACCAACCTCCTAAGTCGGGGATAGTGTCCAATCTGCGTTTTCTGAAAGCAGGGTGGCGCAGCGGTAGCGTGCTGGGCCCATAACCCAGAGGTCAATGGATCGAAACCATCCTCTGCTATCCAGTTGGTTTTTAGCTTTGAAGTGTATTCAGGGATTATTAGCCTAAACCTTTATTTCAGGACAAGTTTCTCAGTTCCTTCAATGCTGAATTTTTTCACTGCTTCTGTCAGTTCATGTAGTTCATATTGGTTATTCAGTGCCCCAGTGGTGTTCAGGTCCCATAACACAGAGGTCCATCGATCAAAACCTTTTTCTGCTATCCAGTTGGTTTTTAGCTATGATGTGTATTCAGGGATTATTAGCCTAAACCTTTATTTCAAGAGCAGGTCTCAGTTCTTTCAATGCTGAATATTTTTCACTGCTTCTGTCAGTTCATGTAGTTCATATTGATTATACAGTGTCCCAGTGGCCTATAAAGGCACCAACCTCCTAAGTCGGGGATAGTGTCCAATCTACGTTTTCTGAAAGCAGGGTGGCGCAGCGGTAGCGTGCTGGGCCCATAACCCAGAGGTCAATGGATCGAAACCATCCTCTGCAATCCAGTTGGTTTTTAGCTTTGAAGTGTATTCAGGGATTATTAGCCTAAACCTTTATTTCAGGACAAGTTTCTCAGTTCTTTCAATGCTGAATATTTTTCACTGCTTATGTCAGTTCATGTAGTTCATATTGGTTATTCAGTGCCCCAGTGGTGTTCAGGTCCCATAACACAGAGGTCCATCGTTCAAAACCTTTCTCTGCTATCCAGTTGGTTTTTAGATATAAAGTGCAAACAGGGATAAAAATGCCTCAATTCATGGGCAGGTCTCAGTGCCGGTCCATGATTTAAAAAAAATCTATGCTTCTGTATGTTCGTAAAGGTTGTTATGGGTAGGCAGTGCCCCAGTGGCCTAATGGATAAGGCACTGGCCTCCTAAGCCAGGGATTGTGGGTTCAAGTCCCATCTGGGGTGGCAGAAAGAAGAATGATGCAGTGGAAGTGTTCTAGGCCCAGAAGTTGATGGATTGAAACAATCCTCTGCTGTTCATTTGTTTTTTATCTATGAAGTGTATTCAGGGATTATTAGCCTAAACCTTTATTTCAAGAGCAGGTCTCAGTTCTTTCAATGCTGAATATTTTTCAATGCTTCCTTTCAGTTCATGTAGTTCATATTGATTATACAGTGTCCCAGTTTCCTATAAAGGCACCAACCTCCTAAACCAGGGATGGTGTCCAATCTCGGTTTTCTGAAAGCAGGGTGGCGCAGCGGTAGCGTGCTGGGCCCATAACCCAGAAGTTGATGGATTGAAACCATCCTCTGCTATCCAGTTGGTTTTTAGCTTTGAAGTGTATTCAGGGATTATTAGCCTAAACCTTTATTTCTGGACAAGTTTCTCAGTTCCTTCAATGCTGATTTTTTTCACTGCTTCTGTCAGTTCATGTAGTTCATATTGGTTATTCAGTGCCCCAGTGGTGTTCAGGTCCCATAACACAGAGGTCCATCGATCAAAACCTTTTTCTGCTATCCAGTTGGTTTTTAGCTATGATGTGTATTCAGGGATTATTAGCCTAAACCTTTATTTCAAGAGCAGGTCGCAGTTCTTTCAATGCTGAATATTTTTCACTGCTTCTGTCAGTTCATGTAGTTCATATTGATTATACAGTGTCCCAGTGGCCTATAAAGGCACCAACCTCCTAAATCGGGGATAGTGTCCAATCTGCGTTTTCTGAAAGCAGGGTGGCGCAGCGGTAGCGTGCTGGGCCCATAACCCAGAGGTCAATGGATCGAAACCATCCTCTGCTATCCAGTTGGTTTTTAGCTTTGAAGTGTATTCAGGGATTATTAGCCTAAACCTTTATTTCAGGACAAGTTTCTCAGTTCTTTCAATGCTGAATATTTTTCACTTTTTCTGTCAGTTCATGTAGTTCATATTGGTTATTCAGTGCCCCAGTGGTGTTCAGGTCCCATAACACAGAGGTCCATCGTTCAAAACCTTTCTCTGCTATCCAGTTGGTTTTTAGATATAAAGTGCAAACAGGGATAAAAATGCCTCAATTCATGGGCAGGTCTCAGTGCCGGTCCATGATTTTAAAAAATCTATGCTTCTGTATGTTCGTAAAGGTTGTTATGGGTAGGCAGTGCCCCAGTGGCCTAATGGATAAGGCACTGGCCTCATAAGCCAGGGATTGTGGGTTCAAGTCCCAACTGGGGTGGCAGAAAGAAGAATGATGCAGTGGAAGTGTTCTAGGCCCAGAGGTTGATGGATTGAAACAATCCTCTGCTGTTCATTTGTTTTTTATCTATGAAGTGTATTCAGGGATTATTAGCCTAAACCTTTATTTCAAGAGCAGGTCTCAGTTCTTTCAATGCTGAATATTTTTCAATGCTTCCTTTCAGTTCATGTAATTCAAATTGATTATACAGTGTCCCAGTTGCCTAAAAAGGCACCAACCTCCTAAACCAGGGATGGTGTCCAATCAGGATTTTCTGAAAGCAGAGTGGCGCAGCGGGAGAGTGCTGGGCCCATAACCCAGAGGTCGATGGATCGAAACCATCCTCTGCTAGCCAGTTGGTTTTTAGCTTTAAAGTGTATTGAGGGATTATTAGCCTAAACCTTTTTTTCATGAGCAGGTCTCAGTTCTTTCAATGCTGAATATTTTTCACTGCTTCTGTCAGTTCATGTAGTTCATATTGATTATACAGTGTCCCAGTGGCCTAAAAAGGCACCAACCTCCTAAACCAGGGATGGTGTCCAATCTCGGTTTTCTGAAAGCAGAGTGGCGCAGCGGTAGCGTGCTGGGCCCATAACCCAGAGGTCGATGGATTGAAACCATCCTCTGCTATCCAGTTGGTTTTTAGCTTTGAAGTGTATTCAGGGATCATTAGCCTAAACCTTTATTTCAGGACAAGTTTCTCAGTTCCTTCAATGCTGAATTTGTTTCACTGCTTCTGTAAATTCATGTAGTTCATATTGGTTAATCAGTGCCCCAGTGGTGTTCAGGTCCCATAACACAGAGGTCCATCGATCAAAACCTTTTTCTGCTATCCAGTTGGTTTTTAGATATAAAGTGCAAACAGGGATAAAAATGCCTCAATTCATGGGCAGGTCTCAGTGCCGGTCCATGATTTTAAAAAATCTATGCTTCTGTATGTTCGTAAAGGTTGTTATGGGTAGGCAGTGCCCCAGTGGCCTAATGGATAAGGCACTGGCCTCCTAAGCCAGGGATTGTGGGTTCAAGTCCCATCTGGGGTGGCAGAAAGAAGAATGATGCAGTGGAAGTGTTCTAGGCCCAGAAGTTGATGGATTGAAACAATCCTCTGCTGTTCATTTGTTTTTTATCTATGAAGTGTATTCAGGGATTATTAGCCTAAACCTTTATTTCAAGAGCAGGTCTCAGTTCTTTCAATGCTGAATATTTTTCAATGTTTCCTTTCAGTTCATGTAATTCATATTGATTATACAGTGTCCCAGTTGCCTAAAAAGGCACCAACCTCCTAAACCAGGGATGGTGTCCAATCAGGGTTTTCTGAAAGCAGAGTGGCGCAGCGGGAGCGTGCTGGGCCCATAACCCAGAGGTCGATGGATCGAAACCATCCTCTGCTAGCCAGTTGGTTTTTAGCTTTAAAGTGTATTGAGGGATTATTAGCCTAAACCTTTTTTTCATGAGCAGGTCTCAGTTCTTTCAATGCTGAATATTTTTCACTGCTTCTGTCAGTTCATGTAGTTCATATTGATTATACAGTGTCCCAGTGGCCTAAAAAGGCACCAACCTCCTAAACCAGGGATGGTGTCCAATCTCGGTTTTCTGAAAGCAGAGTGGCGCAGCGGTAGCGTGCTGGGCCCATAACCCAGAGGTCGATGGATTGAAACCATCCTCTGCTATCCAGTTGGTTTTTAGCTTTGAAGTGTATTCAGGGATCATTAGCCTAAACCTTTATTTCAGGACAAGTTTCTCAGTTCCTTCAATGCTGAATTTGTTTCACTGCTTCTGTAAATTCATGTAGTTCATATTGGTTAATCAGTGCCCCAGTGGTGTTCAGGTCCCATAACACAGAGGTCCATCGATCAAAACCTTTTTCTGCTATCCAGTTGGTTTTTAGATATAAAGTGCAAACAGGGATAAAAATGCCTCAATTCATGGGCAGGTCTCAGTGCCGGTCCATGATTTTAAAAAATCTATGCTTCTGTATGTTCGTAAAGGTTGTTATGGGTAGGCAGTGCCCCAGTGGCCTAATGGATAAGGCACTGTCCTCCTAAGCCAGGGATTGTGGGTTCAAGTCCCATCTGGGGTGGCAGAAAGAAGAATGATGCAGTGGAAGTGTTCTAGGCCCAGAAGTTGATGGATTGAAACAATCCTCTGCTGTTCATTTGTTTTTTATCTATGAAGTGTATTCAGGGATTATTAGCCTAAACCTTTATTTCAAGAGCAGGTCTCAGTTCTTTCAATGCTGAATATTTTTCAATGCTTCCTTTCAGTTCATGTAATTCATATTGATTATACAGTGTCCCAGTTGCCTAAAAAGGCACCAACCTCCTAAACCAGGGATGGTGTCCAATCAGGGTTTTCTGAAAGCAGAGTGGCGCAGCGGGAGCGTGCTGGGCCCATAACCCAGAGGTCGATGGATCGAAACCATCCTCTGCTAGCCAGTTGGTTTTTAGCTTTAAAGTGTATTGAGGGATTATTAGCCTAAACCTTTTTTTCATGAGCAGGTCTCAGTTCTTTCAATGCTGAATATTTTTCACTGCTTCTGTCAGTTCATGTAGTTCATATTGATTATACAGTGTCCCAGTGGCCTAAAAAGGCACCAACCTCCTAAACCAGGGATGGTGTCCAATCTCGGTTTTCTGAAAGCAGAGTGGCGCAGCGGTAGCGTGCTGGGCCCATAACCCAGAGGTCGATGGATTGAAACCATCCTCTGCTATCCAGTTGGTTTTTAGCTTTGAAGTGTATTCAGGGATCATTAGCCTAAACCTTTATTTCAGGACAAGTTTCTCAGTTCCTTCAATGCTGAATTTGTTTCACTGCTTCTGTAAATTCATGTAGTTCATATTGGTTAATCAGTGCCCCAGTGGTGTTCAGGTCCCATAACACAGAGGTCCATCGATCAAAACCTTTTTCTGCTATCCAGTTGGTTTTTTAGCTATGATGTGTATTCAGGGATTATTAGCCTAAACCTTTTTTTCGTGAGCAGGTCTCAGTTCTTTCAATGCTGAATATTTTTCACTGCTTCTGTCAGTTCATGTAGTTCATATTGATTATACAGTGTCCCAGTTTCCTATAAAGGCACCAACCTCCTAAGTCGGGGATAGTGTCCAATCTGCGTTTTCTGAAAGCAGGGTGGCCCAGCGGTAGCGTGCTGGGCCCATAACCCAGAGGTCAATGGATTGAAACCATCCTCTGCTATCCAGTTGGTTTTTAGCTTTGAAGTGTATTCAGGGATTATTAGCCTAAACCTTTATTTCAGGACAAGTTTCTCAGTTCTTTCAATGCTGAATTTGTTTCACTGCTTCTGTCAGTTCATGTAGTTCATATTGGTTATTCAGTGCCCCAGTGGTGTTCAGGTCCCATAACACAGAGGTCCATCGTTCAAAACCTTTCTCTGCTATCCAGTTGGTTTTTAGATATAAAGTGCAAACAGGGATAAAAATGCCTCAATTCATGGGCAGGTCTCAGTGCCGGTCCATGATTTTAAAAAATCTATGCTTCTGTATGTTCGTAAAGGTTGTTATGGGTAGGCAGTGCCCCAGTGGCCTAATGGATAAGGCACTGGCCACCTAAGCCAGGGATTGTGGGTTCAAGTCCCAATTGGGGTGGCAGAAAGAAGAATGATGCAGTGGAAGTGTTCTAGGCCCAGAAGTTGATGGATTGAAACAATCCTCTCCTGTTCATTTGTTTTTTATCTATGAAGTGTATTCAGGGATTATTAGCCTAAACCTTTATTTCAAGAGCAGGTCTCAGTTCTTTCAATGCTGAATATTTTTCAATGCTTCCTTTCAGTTCATGTAGTTCATATTGATTATACAGTGTCCCAGTTGCCTAAAAAGGCACCAACCTCCTAAACCAGGGATGGTGTCCAATCAGGGTTTTATGAAAGCAGAGTGGCGCAGCGGTAGAGTGCTGGGCCCGTAACCCAGAGGTCGATGGATCGAAACCATCCTCTGCTAGCCAGTTGGTTTTTAGCTTTAAAGTGTATTCAGGGATTATTAGCCTAAACCTTTTTTTCATGAGCAGGTCTCAGTTCTTTCAATGCTGAATATTTTTCACTGCTTCTGTCAGTTCATGTAGTTCATATTGATTATACAGTGTCCCAGTGGCCTAAAAAGGCACCAACCTCCTAAACCAGGGATGGTGTCCAATCTCGGTTTTCTGAAAGCAGAGTGGCGCAGCGGTAGCGTGCTGGGCCCATAACCCAGAGGTCGATGGATTGAAACCATCCTCTGCTATCCAGTTGGTTTTTAGCTTTGAAGTGTATTCAGGGATTATTAGCCTAAACCTTTATTTCAGGACAAGTTTCTCAGTTCCTTCAATGCTGAATTTGTTTCACTGCTTCTGTAAGTTCATGTAGTTCATATTGGTTAATCAGTGCCCCAGTGGTGTTCAGGTCCCATAACACAGAGGTCCATCGATCAAAACCTTTTTCTGCTATCCAGTTGGTTTTTAGCTATGATGTGTATTCAGGGATTATTAGCCTAAACCTTTTTTTCGTGAGCAGGTCTCAGTTCTTTCAATGCTGAATATTTTTCACTGCTTCTGTCAGTTCATGTAGTTCATATTGATTATACAGTGTCCCAGTTTCCTATAAAGGCACCAACCTCCTAAGCCAGGGATAGTGTCCAATCTGGGTTTTCTGAAAGCAGGGTGGCGCAGCGGTAGCGTGCTGGGCCCATAACCCAGAGGTCGATGGATTGAAACCATCCTCTGCTATCCAGTTGGTTTTTAGCTTTGAAGTGTATTCAGGGATTATTAGCCTAAACCTTTATTTCTGGACAAGTTTCTCAGTTCCTTCAATGCTGAATTTTTTCACTGCTTCTGTCAGTTCATGTAGTTCATATTGGTTATTCAGTGCCCCAGTGGTGTTCAGGTCCCATAACACAGAGGTCCATCGTTCAAAACCTTTCTCTGCTATCCAGTTGGTTTTTAGATATAAAGTGCAAACAGGGATAAAAATGCCTCAATTCATGGGCAGGTCTCAGTGCCGGTCCATGATTTTAAAAAATCTATGCTTCTGTATGTTCGTAAAGGTTGTTATGGGTAGGCAGTGCCCCAGTGGCCTAATGGATAAGGCACTGGCCTCCTAAGCCAGGGATTGTGGGTTCAAGTCCCATCTGTGGTGGCAGAAAGAAGAATGATGCAGTGGAAGTGTTCTAGGCCCAGAGGTTGATGGATTGAAACAATCCTCTGCTGTTCATTTGTTTTTTATCTATGAAGTGTATTCAGGGATTATTAGCCTAAACCTTTATTTCAAGAGCAGGTCTCAGTTCTTTCAATGCTGAATATTTTTCAATGCTTCCTTTCAGTTCATGTAGTTCATATTGATTATACAGTGTCCCAGTTGCCTAAAAAGGCACCAACCTCCTAAACCAGGGATGGTGTCCAATCATGGTTTTCTGAAAGCAGAGTGGCGCAGTGGTAGCGTGCTGGGCCCATAACCCAGAGGTCGATGGATCGAAACCATCCTCTGCTAGCCAGTTGGTTTTTAGCTTTAAAGTGTATTCAGGGATTATTAGCCTAAACCTTTTTTTCATGAGCAGGTCTCAGTTCTTTCAATGCTGAATATTTTTCACTGCTTCTGTCAGTTCATGTAGTTCATATTGATTATACAGTGTCCCAGTTGCCTAAAAAGGCACCAACCTCCTAAACCAGGGATGGTGTCCAATCTCGGTTTTCTGAAAGCATAGTGGCGCAGCGGTAGCGTGCTGGGCCCATAACCCAGAGGTCGATGGATTGAAACCATCCTCTGCTATCCAGTTGGTTTTTAGCTTTGAAGTGTATTCAGGGATTATTAGCCTAAACCTTTTTTTCATGAGCAGGTCTCAGTTCTTTCAATGCTGAATTTGTTTCACTGCTTCTGTCAGTTCATGTAGTTCATATTGATTATACAGTGTCCCAGTGGCCTAAAAAGGCACCAACCTCCTAAACCAGGGATGGTGTCCAATCTCGGTTTTCTGAAAGCAGAGTGGCGCAGCGGTAGCGTGCTGGGCCCATAACCCAGAGGTCGATGGATTGAAACCATCCTCTGCTATCCAGTTGGTTTTTAGCTTTGAAGTGTATTCAGGGATTATTAGCCTAAACCTTTATTTCAGGACAAGTTTCTCAGTTCCTTCAATGCTGAATTTGTTTCACTGCTTCTGTAAGTTCATGTAGTTCATATTGGTTAATCAGTGCCCCAGTGGTGTTCAGGTCCCATAACACAGAGGTCCATCGATCAAAACCTTTTTCTGCTATCCAGTTGGTTTTTAGCTATGATGTGTATTCAGGGATTATTAGCCTAAACCTTTTTTTCGTGAGCAGGTCTCAGTTCTTTCAATGCTGAATATTTTTCACTGCTTCTGTCAGTTCATGTAGTTCATATTGGTTATTCAGTGCCCCAGTGGTGTTCAGGTCCCATAACACAGAGGTCCATCGTTCAAAACCTTTCTCTGCTATCCAGTTGGTTTTTAGATATAAAGTGCAAACAGGGATAAAAATGCCTCAATTCATGGGCAGGTCTCAGTGCCGGTCCATGATTTTAAAAAATCTATGCTTCTGTATGTTCGTAAAGGTTGTTATGGGTAGGCAGTGCCCCAGTGGCCTAATGGATAAGGCACTGGCCTCCTAAACCAGGGATTGTGGGTTCAAGTCCCATCTGGGGTGGCAGAAAGAAGAATGATGAAGTGGAAGTGTTCTAGGCCCAGAAGTTAATGGATTGAAACAATTGTCTGCTGTTCATTTGTTTTTTATCTATGAAGTGTATTCAGGGATTATTAGCCTAAACCTTTATTTCAAGAGCAGGTCTCAGTTCTTTCAATGCTGAATATTTTTCAATGCTTCCTTTCAGTTCATGTAGTTCATATTGATTATACAGTGTCCCAGTTGCCTAAAAAGGCACCAACCTCCTAAACCAGGGATGGTGTCCAATCAGGGTTTTCTGAAAGCAGAGTGGTGCAGCGGTAGCGTGCTGGGCCCATAACCCAGAGGTCGATGGATCGAAACCATCCTCTGCTAGCCAGTTGGTTTTTAGCTTTAAAGTGTATTCAGGGATTATTAGCCTAAACCTTTATTTCAAGAGCAGGTCTCAGTTCTTTCAATGCTGAATATTTTTCAATGCTTCCTTTCAGTTCATGTAGTTCATATTGATTATACAGTGTCCCAGTTGCCTAAAAAGGCACCAACCTCCTAAACCAGGGATGGTGTCCAATCAGGGTTTTCTGAAAGCAGAGTGGCGCAGCGGTAGCGTGCTGGGCCCATAACCCAGAGGTCGATGGATCGAAACCATCCTCTGCTAGCCAGTTGGTTTTTAGCTTTAAAGTGTATTCAGGGATTATTAGCCTAAACCTTTTTTTCATGAGCAGGTCTCAGTTCTTTCAATGCTGAATATTTTTCACTGCTTCTGTCAGTTCATGTAGTTCATATTGATTATACAGTGTCCCAGTGGCCTAAAAAGGCACCAACCTCCTAAACCAGGGATGGTGTCCAATCTCGGTTTTCTGAAAGCAGAGTGGCGCAGCAGTAGCGTGCTGGGCCCATAACCCAGAGGTCGATGGATTGAAACCATCCTCTGCTATCCAGTTGGTTTTTAGCTTTGAAGTGTATTCAGGGATTATTAGCCTAAACCTTTATTTCAGGACAAGTTTCTCAGTTCCTTCAATGCTGAATTTGTTTCACTGCTTCTGTAAGTTCATGTAGTTCATATTGGTTATTCAGTGCCCCAGTGGTGTTCAGGTCCCATAACACAGAGGTCCATCGATCAAAACCTTTTTCTGCTATCCAGTTGGTTTTTAGCTATGATGTGTATTCAGGGATTATTAGCCTAAACCTTTTTTTCGTGAGCAGGTCTCAGTTCTTTCAATGCTGAATATTTTTCACTGCTTCTGTCAGTTCATGTAGTTCATATTGGTTATTCAGTGCCCCAGTGGTGTTCAGGTCCCATAACACAGAGGTCCATCGTTCAAAACCTTTCTCTGCTATCCAGTTGGTTTTTAGATATAAAGTGCAAACAGGGATAAAAATGCCTCAATTCATGGGCAGGTCTCAGTGCCGGTCCATGATTTTAAAAAATCTATGCTTCTGTATGTTCGTAAAGGTTGTTATGGGTAGGCAGTGCCCCAGTGGCCTAATGGATAAGGCACTGGCCTCCTAAACCATGGATTGTGGGTTCAAGTCCCATCTGGGTTGGCAGAAAGAAGAATGATGCATTGGAAGTGTTCTAGGCCCAGAAGTTGATGGATTGAAACAATCCTCTGCTGTTCATTTGTTTTTTATCTATGAAGTGTATTCAGGGATTATTAGCCTAAACCTTTATTTCAAGAGCAGGTCTCAGTTCTTTCAATGCTGAATATTTTTCAATGCTTCCTTTCAGTTCATGTAGTTCATATTGATTATACAGTGTCCCAGTTGCCTAAAAAGGCACCAACCTCCTAAACCAGGGATAGTGTCCAATCAGGGTTTTCTGAAAGCAGAGTGGCGCAGCGGTAGCGTGCTGGGCCCATAACCCAGAGGTCGATGGATCGAAACCATCCTCTGCTAGCCAGTTGGTTTTTAGCTTTAAAGTGTATTCAGGGATTATTAGCCTAAACCTTTTTTTCATGAGCAGGTCTCAGTTCTTTCAATGCTGAATATTTTTCACTGCTTCTGTCAGTTCATGTAGTTCATATTGATTATACAGTGTCCCAGTGGCCTAAAAAGGCACCAACCTCCTAAACCAGGGATGGTGTCCAATCTGGGTTTTCTGAAAGCAGAGTGGCGCAGCGGTAGCGTACTTGGCCCATAACCCAGAGGTCGATGGGTTGGAACCATCCTCTGCTATCCAGTTGGTTTTTAGCTTTGAAGTGTATTCAGGGATTATTAGCCTAAACCTTTATTTCAGGACAAGTTTCTCAGTTCCTTCAATGCTGAATTTGTTTCACTGCTTCTGTCAGTTCATGTAGTTCATATTGGTTATTCAGTGCCCCAGTGGTGTTGAGGTCCCATAACACAGAGGTCCATCGATCAAAACCTTTTTCTGCTATCCAGTTGGTTTTTAGCTATGATGTGTATTCAGGGATTATTAGCCTAAACCTTTTTTTCATGAGCAGGTCTCAGTTCTTTCAATGCTGAATATTTTTCACTGCTTCTGTCAGTTCATGTAGTTCATATTGATTATACAGTGTCCCTGTGGCCTAAAAAGGCACCAACCTCCTAACCCAGGGATAGTGTCCAATCTGGGTTTTCTGAAAGCAGAGTGGAGCAGCGGTAGCGTGCTGGGCCCATAACCCAGAGATCGATGGATCGAAACCATCCTCTGCTATACAGTTGGTTTTTAGCTTTGAAGTGTATTCAGGGATTATTAGCCTAAACCTTTATTTCTGGACAAGTTTCTCAGTTCCTTCAATGCTGAATTTTTTCACTGCTTCTGTCAGTTCATGTAGTTCATATTGGTTATTCAGTGCCCCAGTGGTGTTCAGGTCCCATAACACAGAGGTCCATCGATCAAAACCTTTTTCTGCTATCCAGTTGGTTTTTAGCTATGATGTGTATTCAGGGATTATTAGCCTAAACCTTTATTTCAAGAGCAGGTCTCAGTTCTTTCAATGCTGAATATTTTTCAATGCTTCCTTTCAGTTCATGTAGTTCATATTGATTATACAGTGCCCCAGTGGCCTAAAAAGGCACCAACCTCCTAAGCCAGGGATGGTGTCCAATCTGGGTTTTCTGAAAGCAGAGTGGCGCAGCGGTAGCGTACTGGGCCCATAACCCAGAGGTCGATGGGTTGAAACCATCCTCTGCTATCCAGTTGATTTTTAGCTTTGAAGTGTATTCAGGGATTATTAGCCTAAACCTTTATTTCAGGACAAGTTTCTCAGTTCCTTCAATGCTGAATTTGTTTCACTGCTTCTGTAAGTTCATGTAGTTCATATTGGTTATTCAGTGCCCCAGTGGTGTTCAGGTCCCATAACACAGAGATCCATCGATCAAAACCTTTTTCTGCTATCCAGTTGGTTTTTAGCTATGATGTGTATTCAGGTATTATTAGCCTAAACCTTTATTTCTGGACAAGTTTCTCAGTTCCTTCAATGCTGAATTTTTTCACTGCTTCTGTCAGTTCATGTAGTTCATATTGGTTATTCAGTGCCCCAGTGGTGTTCAGGTCCCATAACACAGAGGTCCATCGATCAAAACCTTTTTCTGCTATCCAGTTGGTTTTTAGCTATGATGTGTATTCAGGGATTATTAGCCTAAACCTTTTTTTCATGAGCAGGTCTCAGTTCTTTCAATGCTGAATATTTTTCACTGCTTCTGTCAGTTCATGTAGTTCATATTGATTATACAGTGTCCCTGTGGCCTAAAAAGGCACCAACCTCCTAACCCAGGGATAGTGTCCAATCTGGGTTTTCTGAAAGCAGAGTGGAGCAGCGGTAGCGTGCTGGGCCCATAACCCAGAGATCGATGGATCGAAACCATCCTCTGCTATACAGTTGGTTTTTAGCTTTGAAGTGTATTCAGGGATTATTAGCCTAAACCTTTATTTCTGGACAAGTTTCTCAGTTCCTTCAATGCTGAATTTTTTCACTGCTTCTGTCAGTTCATGTAGTTCATATTGGTTATTCAGTGCCCCAGTGGTGTTCAGGTCCCATAACACAGAGGTCCATCGATCAAAACCTTTTTCTGCTATCCAGTTGGTTTTTAGCTATGATGTGTATTCAGGGATTATTAGCCTAAACCTTTATTTCAAGAGCAGGTCTCAGTTCTTTCAATGCTGAATATTTTTCAATGCTTCCTTTCAGTTCATGTAGTTCATATTGATTATACAGTGCCCCAGTGGCCTAAAAAGGCACCAACCTCCTAAGCCAGGGATGGTGTCCAATCTGGGTTTTCTGAAAGCAGAGTGGCGCAGCGGTAGCGTACTGGGGCCATAACCCAGAGGTCGATGGGTTGAAACCATCCTCTGCTATCCAGTTGATTTTTAGCTTTGAAGTGTATTCAGGGATTATTAGCCTAAACCTTTATTTCAGGACAAGTTTCTCAGTTCCTTCAATGCTGAATTTGTTTCACTGCTTCTGTAAGTTCATGTAGTTCATATTGGTTATTCAGTGCCCCAGTGGTGTTCAGGTCCCATAACACAGAGATCCATCGATCAAAACCTTTTTCTGCTATCCAGTTGGTTTTTAGCTATGATGTGTATTCAGGTATTATTAGCCTAAACCTTTATTTCAAGAGCAGGTCTCAGTTCTTTCAATGCTGAATATTTTTCATTGCTTCCTTTCAGTTCATGTAGTTCATATTGATTATACAGTGCCCCAGTGGCCTAAAAAGGCAACAACCTCCTAAACCAGGGATGGTGTCCAATCTGGGTTTTCTGAAAGCAGAGTGTCGTGGAGGTAGCGTGCTGGGCCCATAACCCAGAGGTCGATGGATTGAAACCATCCTCAGCTATCCAGTTGGTTTTTAGCTTTGAAGTGTATTCAGGGATTATTAGCCTAAACCTTTATTTCAGGACAAGTTTCTCAGTTCCTTCAATGCTGAATTTGTTTCACTGCTTCTGTAAATTCATGTAGTTCATATTGGTTATTCAGTGCCCCAGTGGTGTTCAGGTCCCATAACACAGAGGTCCATCGATCAAAACCTTTTTCTGCTATCCAGTTGGTTTTTAGCTATGATGTGTATTCAGGGATTATTAGCCTAAACCTTTCTTTCATGAGCAGGTCTCAGTTCTTTCAATGCTGAATATTTTTCACTGCTTCTGTCAGTTCATGTAGTTCATATTGATTATACAGTGTCCCAGTGGCCTAAAAAGGCACCAACCTCCTAACCCAGGGATAGTGTCCAATCTGGGTTTTCTGAAAGCAGAGTGGAGCAGCGGTAGCGTGCTGGGCCCATAACCCAGAGATCGATGGATCGAAACCATCCTCTGCTATACAGTTGGTTTTTAGCTTTGAAGTGTATTCAGGGATTATTAGCCTAAACCTTTATTTCTGGACAAGTTTCTCAGTTCCTTCAATGCTGAATTTTTTCACTGCTTCTGTCAGTTCATGTAGTTCATATTGGTTATTCAGTGCCCCAGTGGTGTTCAGGTCCCATAACACAGAGGTCCATCGATCAAAACCTTTTTCTGCTATCCAGTTGGTTTTTAGCTATGATGTGTATTCAGGGATTATTAGCCTAAACCTTTATTTCAAGAGCAGGTCTCAGTTCTTTCAATGCTGAATATTTTTCAATGCTTCCTTTCAGTTCATGTAGTTCATATTGATTATACAGTGCCCCAGTGGCCTAAAAAGGCACCAACCTCCTAAGCCAGGGATGGTGTCCAATCTGGGTTTTCTGAAAGCAGAGTGGCGCAGCGGTAGCGTACTGGGCCCATAACCCAGAGGTCGATGGGTTGAAACCATCCTCTGCTATCCAGTTGGTTTTTAGCTTTGAAGTGTATTCAGGGATTATTAGCCTAAACCTTTATTTCAGGACAAGTTTCTCAGTTCCTTCAATGCTGAATTTGTTTCACTGCTTCTGTAAGTTCATGTAGTTCATATTGGTTATTCAGTGCCCCAGTGGTGTTCAGGTCCCATTACACAGAGATCCATCGATCAAAACCTTTTTCTGCTATCCAGTTGGTTTTTAGCTATGATGTGTATTCAGGTATTATTAGCCTAAACCTTTATTTCAAGAGCAGGTCTCAGTTCTTTCAATGCTGAATATTTTTCATTGCTTCCTTTCAGTTCATGTAGTTCATATTGATTATACAGTGCCCCAGTGGCCTAAAAAGGCAACAACCTCCTAAACCAGGGATGGTGTCCAATCTGGGTTTTCTGAAAGCAGAGTGGCGTGGAGGTAGCGTGCTGGGCCCATAACCCAGAGGTCGATGGATTGAAACCATCCTCAGCTATCCAGTTGGTTTTTAGCTTTGAAGTGTATTCAGGGATTATTAGCCTAAACCTTTATTTCAGGACAAGTTTCTCAGTTCCTTCAATGCTGAATTTGTTTCACTGCTTCTGTAAATTCATGTAGTTCATATTGGTTATTCAGTGCCCCAGTGGTGTTCAGGTCCCATAACACAGAGGTCCATCGATCAAAACCTTTTTCTGCTATCCAGTTGGTTTTTAGCTATGATGTGTATTCAGGGATTATTAGCCTAAACCTTTATTTCAAGAGCAGGTCTCAGTTCTTTCAAAGCTGAATATTTTTCATTGCTTCCTTTCAGTTCATGTAGTTCATATTGATTATACAGTGCCCCAGTGGCCAAAAAAGGCACCAACCTCCTAAGCCAGGGATGGTGTCCAATCTGGGTTTTCTGAAAGCAGAGTGGCGCAGCGGTAGCCTACTTGGCCCATAACCCACAGGTCGATGGGTTGGAACCATCCTCTGCTATCCAGTTGGTTTTTAGCTTTGAAGTGTATTCAGGGATTATTAGCCTAAACCTTTATTTCAGGACAAGTTTCTCAGTTCCTTCAATGCTGAATTTGTTTCACTGCTTCTGTCAGTTCATGTAGTTCATATTGGTTATTCAGTGCCCCAGTGGTGTTGAGGTCCCATAACACAGAGGTCCATCGATCAAAACCTTTTTCTGCTATCCAGTTGGTTTTTAGCTATGATGTGTATTCAGGGATTATTAGCCTAAACCTTTTTTTCATGAGCAGGTCTCAGTTCTTTCAATGCTGAATATTTTTCACTGCTTCTGTCAGTTCATGTAGTTCATATTGATTATACAGTGTCCCTGTGGCCTAAAAAGGCACCAACCTCCTAACCCAGGGATAGTGTCCAATCTGGGTTTTCTGAAAGCAGAGTGGAGCAGCGGTAGCGTGCTGGGCCCATAACCCAGAGATCGATGGATCGAAACCATCCTCTGCTATACAGTTGGTTTTTAGCTTTGAAGTGTATTCAGGGATTATTAGCCTAAACCTTTATTTCTGGACAAGTTTCTCAGTTCCTTCAATGCTGAATTTTTTCACTGCTTCTGTCAGTTCATGTAGTTCATATTGGTTATTCAGTGCCCCAGTGGTGTTCAGGTCCCATAACACAGAGGTCCATCGATCAAAACCTTTTTCTGCTATCCAGTTGGTTTTTAGCTATGATGTGTATTCAGGGATTATTAGCCTAAACCTTTATTTCAAGAGCAGGTCTCAGTTCTTTCAATGCTGAATATTTTTCAATGCTTCCTTTCAGTTCATGTAGTTCATATTGATTATACAGTGCCCCAGTGGCCTAAAAAGGCACCAACCTCCTAAGCCAGGGATGGTGTCCAATCTGGGTTTTCTGAAAGCAGAGTGGCGCAGCGGTAGCCTACTTGGCCCATAACCCAGAGGTCGATGGGTTGGAACCATCCTCTGCTATCCAGTTGGTTTTTAGCTTTGAAGTGTATTCAGGGATTATTAGCCTAAACCTTTATTTCAGGACAAGTTTCTCAGTTCCTTCAATGCTGAATTTGTTTCACTGCTTCTGTCAGTTCATGTAGTTCATATTGGTTATTCAGTGCCCCAGTGGTGTTGAGGTCCCATAACACAGAGGTCCATCGATCAAAACCTTTTTCTGCTATCCAGTTGGTTTTTAGCTATGATGTGTATTCAGGGATTATTAGCCTAAACCTTTTTTTCATGAGCAGGTCTCAGTTCTTTCAATGCTGAATATTTTTCACTGCTTCTGTCAGTTCATGTAGTTCATATTGATTATACAGTGTCCCTGTGGCCTAAAAAGGCACCAACCTCCTAACCCAGGGATAGTGTCCAATCTGGGTTTTCTGAAAGCAGAGTGGAGCAGCGGTAGCGTGCTGGGCCCATAACCCAGAGATCGATGGATCGAAACCATCCTCTGCTATACAGTTGGTTTTTAGCTTTGAAGTGTATTCAGGGATTATTAGCCTAAACCTTTATTTCTGGACAAGTTTCTCAGTTCCTTCAATGCTGAATTTTTTCACTGCTTCTGTCAGTTCATGTAGTTCATATTGGTTATTCAGTGCCCCAGTGGTGTTCAGGTCCCATAACACAGAGGTCCATCGATCAAAACCTTTTTCTGCTATCCAGTTGGTTTTTAGCTATGATGTGTATTCAGGGATTATTAGCCTAAACCTTTATTTCAAGAGCAGGTCTCAGTTCTTTCAATGCTGAATATTTTTCAATGCTTCCTTTCAGTTCATGTAGTTCATATTGATTATACAGTGCCCCAGTGGCCTAAAAAGGCACCAACCTCCTAAGCCAGGGATGGTGTCCAATCTGGGTTTTCTGAAAGCAGAGTGGCGCAGCGGTAGCGTATTGGGCCCATAACCCAGAGGTCGATGGGTTGAAACCATCCTCTGCTATCCAGTTGATTTTTAGCTTTGAAGTGTATTCAGGGATTATTAGCCTAAACCTTTATTTCAGGACAAGTTTCTCAGTTCCTTCAATGCTGAATTTGTTTCACTGCTTCTGTAAGTTCATGTAGTTCATATTGGTTATTCAGTGCCCCAGTGGTGTTCAGGTCCCATAACACAGAGATCCATCGATCAAAACCTTTTTCTGCTATCCAGTTGGTTTTTAGCTATGATGTGTATTCAGGTATTATTAGCCTAAACCTTTATTTCAAGAGCAGGTCTCAGTTCTTTCAATGCTGAATATTTTTCATTGCTTCCTTTCAGTTCATGTAGTTCATATTGATTATACAGTGCCCCAGTGGCCTAAAAAGGCAACAACCTCCTAAACCAGGGATGGTGTCCAATCTGGGTTTTCTGAAAGCAGAGTGGCGTGGAGGTAGCGTGCTGGGCCCATAACCCAGAGGTCGATGGATTGAAACCATCCTCAGCTATCCAGTTGGTTTTTAGCTTTGAAGTGTATTCAGGGATTATTAGCCTAAACCTTTATTTCAGGACAAGTTTCTCAGTTCCTTCAATGCTGAATTTGTTTCACTGCTTCTGTAAATTCATGTAGTTCATATTGGTTATTCAGTGCCCCAGTGGTGTTCAGGTCCCATAACACAGAGGTCCATCGATCAAAACCTTTTTCTGCTATCCAGTTGGTTTTTAGCTATGATGTGTATTCAGGGATTATTAGCCTAAACCTTTATTTCAAGAGCAGGTCTCAGTTCTTTCAAAGCTGAATATTTTTCATTGCTTCCTTTCAGTTCATGTAGTTCATATTGATTATACAGTGCCCCAGTGGCCAAAAAAGCACCAACCTCCTAAGCCAGGGATGGTGTCCAATCTGGGTTTTCTGAAAGCAGAGTGGCGCAGCGGTAGCGTGCTGGGCCCATAACCCAGAGGTCGATGGGTTGAAACCATCCTCTGCTATCCAGTTGATTTTTAGCTTTGAAGTGTATTCAGGGATTATTAGCCTAAACCTTTATTTCAGGACAAGTTTCTCAGTTCCTTCAATGCTGAATTTGTTTCACTGCTTCTGTCATTTCATGTAGTTCATATTGGTTATTCAGTGCCCCAGTGGTGTTCAGGTCCCATAACACAGAGGTCCATCGATCAAAACCTTTTTCTGCTATCCAGTTGGTCTTTAGCTATGATATGTATTCAGGGATTATTAGCCTAAACCTTTATTTCAAGAGCAGGTCTCAGTTCTTTCAATGCTGAATATTTTTCAATGCTTCCTTTCAGTTCATGTAGTTCATATTGATTATACAGTGCCCCAGTGGCCTAAAAAGGCAACAACCTCCTAAACCAGGGATGGTGTCCAATCTGGGTTTTCTGAAAGCAGAGTGGCGTGGAGGTAGCGTGCTGGGCCCATAACCCAGAGGTCGATGGATTGAAACCATCCTCAGCTATCCAGTTGGTTTTTAGCTTTGAAGTGTATTCAGGGATTATTAGCCTAAACCTTTATTTCAGGACAAGTTTCTCAGTTCCTTCAATGCTGAATTTGTTTCACTGCTTCTGTAAATTCATGTAGTTCATATTGGTTATTCAGTGCCCCAGTGGTGTTCAGGTCCCATAACACAGAGGTCCATCGATCAAAACCTTTTTCTGCTATCCAGTTGGTTTTTAGCTATGATGTGTATTCAGGGATTATTAGCCTAAACCTTTATTTCAAGAGCAGGTCTCAGTTCTTTCAAAGCTGAATATTTTTCATTGCTTCCTTTCAGTTCATGTAGTTCATATTGATTATACAGTGCCCCAGTGGCCAAAAAAGGCACCAACCTCCTAAGCCAGGGATGGTGTCCAATCTGGGTTTTCTGAAAGCAGAGTGGCGCAGCGGTAGCCTACTTGGCCCATAACCCACAGGTCGATGGGTTGGAACCATCCTCTGCTATCCAGTTGGTTTTTAGCTTTGAAGTGTATTCAGGGATTATTAGCCTAAACCTTTATTTCAGGACAAGTTTCTCAGTTCCTTCAATGCTGAATTTGTTTCACTGCTTCTGTCAGTTCATGTAGTTCATATTGGTTATTCAGTGCCCCAGTGGTGTTGAGGTCCCATAACACAGAGGTCCATCGATCAAAACCTTTTTCTGCTATCCAGTTGGTTTTTAGCTATGATGTGTATTCAGGGATTATTAGCCTAAACCTTTTTTTCATGAGCAGGTCTCAGTTCTTTCAATGCTGAATATTTTTCACTGCTTCTGTCAGTTCATGTAGTTCATATTGATTATACAGTGTCCCTGTGGCCTAAAAAGGCACCAACCTCCTAACCCAGGGATAGTGTCCAATCTGGGTTTTCTGAAAGCAGAGTGGAGCAGCGGTAGCGTGCTGGGCCCATAACCCAGAGATCGATGGATCGAAACCATCCTCTGCTATACAGTTGGTTTTTAGCTTTGAAGTGTATTCAGGGATTATTAGCCTAAACCTTTATTTCTGGACAAGTTTCTCAGTTCCTTCAATGCTGAATTTTTTCACTGCTTCTGTCAGTTCATGTAGTTCATATTGGTTATTCAGTGCCCCAGTGGTGTTCAGGTCCCATAACACAGAGGTCCATCGATCAAAACCTTTTTCTGCTATCCAGTTGGTTTTTAGCTATGATGTGTATTCAGGGATTATTAGCCTAAACCTTTATTTCAAGAGCAGGTCTCAGTTCTTTCAATGCTGAATATTTTTCAATGCTTCCTTTCAGTTCATGTAGTTCATATTGATTATACAGTGCCCCAGTGGCCTAAAAAGGCACCAACCTCCTAAGCCAGGGATGGTGTCCAATCTGGGTTTTCTGAAAGCAGAGTGGCGCAGCGGTAGCGTACTGGGCCCATAACCCAGAGGTCGATGGGTTGAAACCATCCTCTGCTATCCAGTTGGTTTTTAGCTTTGAAGTGTATTCAGGGATTATTAGCCTAAACCTTTATTTCAGGACAAGTTTCTCAGTTCCTTCAATGCTGAATTTGTTTCACTGCTTCTGTAAATTCATGTAGTTCATATTGGTTATTCAGTGCCCCAGTGGTGTTCAGGTCCCATAACACAGAGATCCATCGATCAAAACCTTTTTCTGCTATCCAGTTGGTTTTTAGCTATGATGTGTATTCAGGTATTATTAGCCTAAACCTTTATTTCAAGAGCAGGTCTCAGTTCTTTCAATGCTGAATATTTTTCATTGCTTCCTTTCAGTTCATGTAGTTCATATTGATTATACAGTGCCCCAGTGGCCTAAAAAGGCAACAACCTCCTAAACCAGGGATGGTGTCCAATCTGGGTTTTCTGAAAGCAGAGTGTCGTGGAGGTAGCGTGCTGGGCCCATAACCCAGAGGTCGATGGATTGAAACCATCCTCAGCTATCCAGTTGGTTTTTAGCTTTGAAGTGTATTCAGGGATTATTAGCCTAAACCTTTATTTCAGGACAAGTTTCTCAGTTCCTTCAATGCTGAATTTGTTTCACTGCTTCTGTAAATTCATGTAGTTCATATTGGTTATTCAGTGCCCCAGTGGTGTTCAGGTCCCATAACACAGAGGTCCATCGATCAAAACCTTTTTCTGCTATCCAGTTGGTTTTTAGCTATGATGTGTATTCAGGGATTATTAGCCTAAACCTTTATTTCAAGAGCAGGTCTCAGTTCTTTCAAAGCTGAATATTTTTCATTGCTTCCTTTCAGTTCATGTAGTTCATATTGATTATACAGTGCCCCAGTGGCCAAAAAAGCACCAACCTCCTAAGCCAGGGATGGTGTCCAATCTGAGTTTTCTGAAAGCAGAGTGGCGCAGCGGTAGCGTGCTGGGCCCATAACCCAGAGGTCGATGGATTGAAACCATCCTCTGCTATCCAGTTGGTTTTTAGCTTTGAAGTGTATTCAGGGATTATTAGCCTAAACCTTTATTTCAGGACAAGTTTCTCAGTTCCTTCAATGCTGAATTTTTTCACTGCTTCTGTCATTTCATGTAGTTCATATTGGTTATTCAGTGCCCCAGTGGTGTTCAGGTCCCATAACACAGAGGTCCATCGATCAAAACCTTTTTCTGCTATCCAGTTGGTCTTTAGCTATGATATGTATTCAGGGATTATTAGCCTAAACCTTTATTTCAAGAGCAGGTCTCAGTTCTTTCAATGCTGAATATTTTTCAATGCTTCCTTTCAGTTCATGTAGTTCATATTGATTATACAGTGCCCCAGTGGCCTAAAAAGGCACCAACCTCCTAAAACAGGGATGGTGTCCAATCTGGGTTTTCTAAAAGCAGAGTGGCGCAGCGGTAGCATGCTGGGCCCATAACCCAGAGGTCGATGGATTGAAACCATCCTCTGCTATCCAGTTGGTTTTTAGCTTTGAAGTGTATTCAGGGATTATTAGCCTAAACCTTTATTTCAGGACAAGTTTCTCAGTTCCTTCAATGCTGAATTTGTTTCACTGCTTCTGTAAATTCATGTAGTTCATATTGGTTATTCAGTGCCCCAGTGGTGTTCAGGTCCCATAACACAGAGGTCCATCGATCAAAACCTTTTTCTGCTATCCAGTTGGTTTTTAGCTATGATGTGTATTCAGGGATTATTAGCCTAAACCTTTTTTTCATGAGCAGGTCTCAGTTCTTTCAATGCAGAATATTTTTCACTGCTTCTGTCAGTTCATGTAGTTCATATTGATTATACAGTGTCCCAGTGGCCTAAAAAGGCACCAACCTCCTAACCCAGGGATAGTGTCCAATCTGGGTTTTCTGAAAGCAGAGTGGCGCAGCGGTAGCATGCTGGGCCCATAACCCAGAGGTCGATGGATTGAAACCATCCACTGCTATCCAGTTGGTTTTTAGCTTTGAAGTGTATTCAGGGATTATTAGCCTAAACCTTTATTTCAGGACAAGTTTCTCAGTTCCTTCAATGCTGAATTTGTTTCACTGCTTCTGTAAATTCATGTAGTTCATATTGGTTATTCAGTGCCCCAGTGGTGTTCAGGTCCCATAACACAGAGGTCCATCGATCAAAACCTTTTTCTGCTATCCAGTTGGTTTTTAGCTATGATGTGTATTCAGGGATTATTAGCCTAATCCTTTATTTCAAGAGCAGGTCTCAGTTCTTTCAATGCTGAATATTTTTCATTGCTTCCTTTCAGTTCATGTAGTTCATATTGATTATACAGTGCACCAGTGGCCTAAAAAGGCACCAACCTCCTAAATCAGGGATGGTGTCCAATCTGGGTTTTCTGAAAGCAGAGTGGCGTGGCGGTAGCGTGCTGGGCCCATAACCCAGAGGTCGATGGATTGAAACCATCCTCTGCTATACAGTTGGTTTTTAGCTTTGAAGTGTATTCAGGGATTATTAGCCTAAACATTTATTTCAGGACAAGTTTCTCAGTTCCTTCAATGCTGAATTTGTTTCACTGCTTCTGTCAGTTCATGTAGTTCATATTGGTTATTCAGTGCCCCAGTGGTGTTCAGGTCCCATAACACAGAGGTCCATCGATCAAAACCTTTTTCTGCTATCCAGTTGGTTTTTAGCTATGATGTGTATTCAGGGATTATTAGCCTAAACCTTTTTTTCATGAGCAGGTCTCAGTTCTTTCAATGCCTAATGTTTTTCACTGCTTCTGTCAGTTCATGTAGTTCATATTGATTATACAGTGTCCCAGTGGCCTAAAAAGGCACCAACCTCCTAACCCAGGGATAGTGACCAATCTGGGTTTTCTGAAAGCAGAGTGGCGCAGCGGTAGCGTGCTGGGCCCATATCCCAGAGGTCGATGGATCGAAACCATCCTCTGCTATCCAGTTGGTTTTTAGCTTTAACGTGTATTCAGGGATTATTAGCCTAAACCTTTTTTTCATGAGCAGGTCTCAGTTCTTTCAATGCTGAATATTTTTCACTGCTTCTGTCAGTTCATGTAGTTCATATTTATTATACAGTGTCCCAGTGGCCTAAAAAGGCACCAACCTCCTAAGCCAGGGATAGTGTCCAATCTGGGTTTTCTGAAAGCAGAGTGGCGCAGCGGTAGCGTGCTGGTCCCAT
Source organism: Thymallus thymallus (assembly GCA_023634145.1). Lineage (NCBI taxonomy): Eukaryota > Metazoa > Chordata > Actinopteri > Salmoniformes > Salmonidae > Thymallus > Thymallus thymallus. The sequence goes on from CM042422.1 coordinate 1,631,522, forward strand.
AACCCAGAGGTCGATGGATCGAAACCATCCTCTGCTATCCAGTTGGTTTTTAGCTTTAAAGTGTATTAAGGGATTATTAGCCTAAACCTTTTTTTCATGAGCAGGTCTCAGTTCTTTCAATGCTGAATATTTTTCACTGCTTCTGTCAGTTCATGTAGTTCATATTGATTATACAGTGTCCCAGTGGCCTAAAAAGGCACCAACCTCCAAAGCCAGGGATAGTGTCCAATCTGGGTTTTCTGAAAGCAGAGTGGCGCAGTGGTGCCGTGCTGGGCCCATAACCTAGAGGTTGATGGATCAAAACCATCCTCTGCTATCCAGTTGGTTTTTAGCTTTGAAGTGTATTCAGGGATTATTAGCCTAAACCTTTATTTCTGGACAAGTTTCTCAGTTCCTTCAATGCTGAATTTGTTTCACTGCTTCTGTCAGTTCATGTAGTTCATATTGGTTATTCAGTGCCCCAGTGGTGTTCAGGTCCCATAACACAGAGGTCCATCGATCAAAACCTTTTTCTGCTATCCAGTTGGTTTTTAGCTATGATGTGTATTCAGGGATTATTAGCCTAAACCTTTTTTTCATGAGCAGGTCTCAGTTCTTTCAATGCTGAATATTTTTCACTGCTTCTGTCAGTTCATGTAGTTCATATTGATTATACAGTGTCCCAGTAGCCTAAAAAGGCACCAACCTCCTAACCCAGGGATAGTGTCCAATCGGGGTTTTCTGAAAGCAGAGTGGCGCAGCGGTAGCGTGCTGGGCCCATATCCCAGAGGTCGATGGATCGAAACCATCCTCTGCTATCCAGTTGGTTTTTAGCTTTAACGTGTATTCAGGGATTATTAGCCTAAACCTTTTTTTCATGAGCAGGTCTCAGTTCTTTCAATGCTGAATATTTTTCACTGCTTCTGTCAGTTCATGTAGTTCATATTGATTATACAGTGTCCCAGTGGCCTAAAAAGGCACCAACCTCCTAAGCCAGGGATAGTGTCCAATCTGGGTTTTCTGAAAGCAGAGTGGCGCAGCGGTGGCGTGCTGGGCCCATAACCCAGAGGTCGATGGATCAAAACCATCCTCTGCTATCCAGTTGGTTTTTAGCGTTGAAGTGTATTCAGGGATTATTAGCCTAAACCTTTTTTTCATGAGCAGGTCTCAGTTCTTTCAATGCTGAATATTTTTCACTGCTTCTGTCAGTTCATGTAGTTCATATTTATTATACAGTGTCCCAGTGGCCTAAAAAGGCACCAACCTCCTAAGCCAGGGATAGTGTCCAATCTGGGTTTTCTGAAAGCAGAGTGTCGCAGCGGTAGCGTGCTGGGCCCATAACCCAGAGGTTGATGGATCGAAACCATCCTCTGCTATCCAGTTGGTTTTTAGCTTTGAAGTGTATTCAGGGATTATTAGCCTAAACCTTTTTTTCATGAGCAGGTCTCAGTTCTTTCAATGCTGAATATTTTTCATTGCTTCCTTTCAGTTCATGTAGTTCATATTGATTATACAGTGCCCCAGTGGCCTAAAAAGGCACCAACCTCCTAACCCAGGGACAGTGTCCAATCTGGGTTTTCTGAAAGCAGAGTGGCGTGGCGGTAGCATGCTGGGCCCATAACCCAGAGGTCGATGGATTGAAACCATCCTCTGCTATACAGTTGGTTTTTAGCTTTGAAGTGTATTCAGGGATTATTAGCCTAAACCTTTATTTCAGGACAAGTTTCTCAGTTCCTTCAATGCTGAATTTGTTTCACTGCTTCTGTAAATTCATGTAGTTCATATTGGTTATTCAGTGCCCCAGTGGTGTTCAGGTCCCATAACACAGAGGTCCATCGATCAAAACCTTTTTCTGCTATCCAGTTGGTTTTTCGCTATGATGTGTATTCAGGGATTATTAGCCTAAACCTTTATTTCAAGAGCAGGTCTCAGTTCTTTCAAAGCTGAATATTTTTCATTGCTTCCTTTCAGTTCATGTAGTTCATATTGATTATACAGTGCCCCAGTGGCCAAAAAAGGCACCAACCTCCTAAGCCAGGGATGGTGTCCAATCTGGGTTTTCTGAAAGCAGAGTGGCGCAGCGGTAGCGTGCTGGGCCCATAACCCAGAGGTCGATGGATTGAAACCATCCTCTGCTATCCAGTTGGTTTTTAGCTTTGAAGTGTATTCAGGGATTATTAGCCTAAACCTTTATTTCAGGACAAGTTTCTCAGTTCCTTCAATGCTGAATTTTTTCACTGCTTCTGTCAGTTCATGTAGTTCATATTGGTTATTCAGTGCCCCAGTGGTGTTCAGGTCCCATAACACAGAGGTCCATCGATCAAAACCTTTTTCTGCTATCCAGTTGGTCTTTAGCTATGATATGTATTCAGGGATTATTAGCCTAAACCTTTATTTCAAGAGCAGGTCTCAGTTCTTTCAATGCTGAATATTTTTCAATGCTTCCTTTCAGTTCATGTAGTTAATATTGATTATACAGTGCCCCAGTGGCCTAAAAAGGCACCAACCTCCTAAAACAGGGATGGTGTCCAATCTGGGTTTTCTAAAAGCAGAGTGGTGCAGCGGTAGCATGCTGGGCCCATAACCCAGAGGTCGATGGATTGAAACCATCCTCTGCTATCCAGTTGGTTTTTAGCTTTGAAGTGTATTCAGGGATTATTAGCCTAAACCTTTATTTCAGGACAAGTTTCTCAGTTCCTTCAATGCTGAATTTGTTTCACTGCTTCTGTAAATTCATGTAGTTCATATTGGTTATTCAGTGCCCCAGTGGTGTTCAGGTCCCATAACACAGAGGTCCATCGATCAAAACCTTTTTCTGCTATCCAGTTGGTTTTTAGCTATGATGTGTATTCAGGGATTATTAGCCTAAACCTTTTTTTCATGAGCAGGTCTCAGTTCTTTCAATGCAGAATATTTTTCACTGCTTCTGTCAGTTCATGTAGTTCATATTGATTATACAGTGTCCCAGTGGCCTAAAAAGGCACCAACCTCCTAACCCAGGGATAGTGTCCAATCTGGGTTTTCTGAAAGCAGAGTGGCGCAGCGGTAGCATGCTGGGCCCATAACCCAGAGGTCGATGGATTGAAACCATCCTCTGCTATCCAGTTGGTTTTTAGCTTTGAAGTGTATTCAGGGATTATTAGCCTAAACCTTTATTTCAGGACAAGTTTCTCAGTTCCTTCAATGCTGAATTTGTTTCACTGCTTCTGTAAATTCATGTAGTTCATATTGGTTATTCAGTGCCCCAGTGGTGTTCAGGTCCCATAACACAGAGGTCCATCGATCAAAACCTTTTTCTGCTATCCAGTTGGTTTTTAGCTATGATGTGTATTCAGGGATTATTAGCCTAATCCTTTATTTCAAGTTCAGGTCTCAGTTCTTTCAATGCTGAATATTTTTCATTGCTTCCTTTCAGTTCATGTAGTTCATATTGATTATACAGTGCCCCAGTGGCCTAAAAAGGCACCAACCTCCTAAATCAGGGATGGTGTCCAATCTGGGTTTTCTGAAAGCAGAGTGGCGTGGCGGTAGCGTGCTGGGCCCATAACCCAGAGGTCGATGGATTGAAACCATCCTCTGCTATACAGTTGGTTTTTAGCTTTGAAGTGTATTCAGGGATTATTAGCCTAAACCTTTATTTCAGGACAAGTTTCTCAGTTCCTTCAATGCTGAATTTGTTTCACTGCTTCTGTCAGTTCATGTAGTTCATATTGGTTATTCAGTGCCCCAGTGGTGTTCAGGTCCTATAACACAGAGGTCCATCGATCAAAACCTTTTTCTGCTATCCAGTTGGTTTTTAGCTATGATGTGTATTCAGGGATTATTAGCCTAAACCTTTTTTTCATGAGCAGGTCTCAGTTCTTTCAATGCTGAATATTTTTCACTGCTTCTGTCAGTTCATGTAGTTCATATTGATTATAAAGTGTCCCAGTGGCCTAAAAAGGCACCAACCTCCTAACCCAGGGATAGTGTCCAATCTGGGTTTTCTGGAAGCAGAGTGGCGCAGCGGTAGCGTGCTGGGCCCATAACCCAGAGGTTGATGGATTGAAACCATCCTCTGCTATCCAGTGTATTCAGGGATTATTAGCCTAAACCTTTATTTCGAGAGCAGGTCTCAGTTCTTTCAATGTTGAAAAGTTTTCAATGCTTCCTTTCAGTTCATGTAGTTCATATTTATTATACAGTGCCCCAGTGGCCTAAAAAGGCAACAACCTCCTAAGCCAGGGCTAGTGTCCAATTTGGGTTTTCTGAAAGCAGAGTGGCGCAGTGGTAGCGTGCTGGGCCCATAACCCAGAGGTCGATGGATCGAAACCATCCTCTGCTATCCAGTTGGTTTTTAGCTTTGAAGTGTATTCAGGGATTATTACCCTAAACCTTTATTTCAGGACAAGTTTCTCAGTTCCTTCAATGCTGAATTTGTTTCACTGATTCTGTCAGTTCATGTAGTTCATATTGGTTATTCAGTGCCCCAGTGGTGTTCAGGTCCGATAACACAGAGGTCCATCGATCAAAACCTTTTTCTGCTATCCAGTTGGTTTTTAGCTATGATGTGTATTCAGGGATTATTAGCCTAAACCTTTTTTTCATGAGCAGGTCTCAGTTCTTTCAATGCTGAATATTTTTCACTGCTTCTGTCAGTTCATGTAGTTCATATTGATTATACAGTGTCCCAGTGGCCTAAAAAGGCACCAACCTCCTAACCCAGGGATAGTGTCCAATCTGGGTTTTCTGGAAGCAGAGTGGCGCAGCGGTAGCGAGCTGGGCCCATAACCCAGAGGTTGATGGATTAAAACCATCCTCTGCTATCCAGTGTATTCAGGGATTATTAGCCTAAACCTTTATTTCAAGAGCAGGTCTCAGTTCTTTCAATGTTGAAAAGTTTTCAATGCTTCCTTTCAGTTCATGTAGTTCATATTTATTATACAGTGCCCCAGTGGCCTAAAAAGGCAACAACCTCCTAAGCCAGGGCTAGTGTCCAATTTGGGTTTTCTGAAAGCAGAGTGGCGCAGTGGTAGCGTGCTGGGCCCATAACCCAGAGGTCGATGGATCGAAACCATCCTCTGCTATCCAGTTGGTTTTTAGCTTTGAAGTGTATTCAGGGATTATTACCCTAAACCTTTATTTCAGGACAAGTTTCTCAGTTCCTTCAATGCTGAATTTGTTTCACTGCTTCTGTCAGTTCATGTAGTTCATATTGGTTATTCAGTGCCCCAGTGGTGTTCAGGTCCGATAACACAGAGGTCCATCGATCAAAACCTTTTTCTGCTATCCAGTTGGTTTTTAGCTATGATGTGTATTCAGGGATTATTAGCCTAAACCTTTTTTTCATGAGCAGGTCTCAGTTCTTTCAATGCTGAATATTTTTCACTGCTTCTGTCAGTTCATGTAGTTCATATTGATTATACAGTGTCCCAGTGGCCTAAAAAGGCACCAACCTCCTAACCCAGGGATAGTATCCAATCTGGGTTTTCTGAAAGCAGAGTGGCGCAGCGGTATCGTGCTGGGCCCATAACCCAGAGGTCGATGGATCGAAACCATCCTCTGCTATCCAGTTGGTTTTTAGCTATGAAGTGTATTCAGAGATTATTAGCCTAAACCTTTTTTTCATGAGCAGGTCTCAGTTCTTTCAATGCTGAATATTTTTCACTGCTTCTGTCAGTTCATGTAGTTCATATTGATTATACAGTGTCCCAGTGGCCTAAAAAGGCACCAACCTCCTAAGCCAGGGATAGTGTCCGATATGTATAGACTTTTTCATGTTCATGTAACTCAAAAAACGTGGATGAACTAAATTAGCAATTCCATTTTATATCGTCCTTTATATCATTACTGTGTTTACAAGAGCATGCTAAACTGGGCAAAAAGCTTACAGCACTTGGTATTCCCAAGTAGTTTTCCAACCATGTATTAACCAAGCCTAACCCTGCTTAGCTTCTGAGATCGGACAAGATCAGGCGTATTCCGGTTGGTATTGCCGTATGCCATGGAATGATATTTGGATAGACTTTTTCATGTTCATGTAACTCAAAAAACGTGGATGAACGAAATTAGCAATTCCATTTTATATCGTCCTTTATATGATTACTGTGTATACAAGAGTATGCTAAACTGGGCAAAAAGCTTACAGCACCTGGTATTCCCAAGTAGTCTACCAACAAAGTACTAACCAAGCCTGACCCTGCTTAGCTTCTGAAATCAGACGAGATCAGGCGCATTCAGGTTGGTATGGCCGTAAACCGTGGAATGATATTAGGATAGACTTTTTCATGTTCAAGTAACTCAAAAAACGTGGATGAACTAAATTAGCAATTCCATTTTATATCGTCCTTTATATCATTACTGTGTTTACAAGAGTATGCTAAACTGGTAAAAAGCTTACAGCACCTGGTATTCCCAAGTAGTCTCCTAAGCAAATACTATCCAAGCCTGATCCTGCTTATTTTCTGAGATCAGGCGTGTTCAGGTTATTATGGCCGTAAGCCGTAGATAGATATTTGGATAGACTTTTCCATGTTCATGTAACTCAAAAAATGTAGATGAACTAAATTAGCAATTCCATTTTATATCATCCTTTATATCATTACTGTGTTTACAAGAGTATGCTAAACTGGGCAAAAAGCTTACAGCACATGGTATTCCAAAGTAGCCTCCCAACCAAGTACTAACCAAGCCTGACCCTGCTTAGCTACTGAGATCGGACGAGATCAGGCGTATTCAGGTTGGTATGGCCGTAAGCCATGGAAGGATATTTGGATAGACTTATTCATGTTCACGTAACTCAAAAAACGTTGATGAACTAAATTAGCAATTCCATTTTATATCATCCTTTATATCATTACTGTGTTTACAAGAGCATGCTAAACTGGGCAAAAGGATTACAGCACCTGGTATTCCCAAGTAGCCTCACAAACAAGTACTAACCAAGCCTGACCCCGCTTAGCTACTGAGATCGGGCGTATTCAGGTTGGTATGGCCGTAAGCCATGGAAGGATATTTGGATAGACTTATTCATGTTCACGTAACTCAAAAAACGTGGATGAACTAAATTAGCAATTCAATTTTATATCGTCCTTTACATCATTACTGTGTTTACAAGAGTATGCTAAACTGGTAAAAAGCTTATAGCACCTGGTATTCCCAAGTAGTCTCCTAAACAAATACTAACCAAGCCTGACCCTGCTTAGCTTCTGAGATCGGACAAGATCAGGCGTATTCAGGTTGGTATGGCCGTAATCCATGAAATGATATTTGGATAGACTTATTCATGTTCATGTAACTCAAAAAACGTGGCTGAACTAAGTTAGCAATTCTATTTTATATCGTCCTTTATATCATTACTGTGTATACAAGAGTATGCTGAACTGGTAAAAAGCTTACAGCACCTGGTATTCCCAAGTAGTCTCCTAACCAAGTACTAACCAAGCCTGATCCTGCTTGGCTTCTGAGATCGGACGAGATCAGGCGTATTCAGGTTGGTATGGCCATAAGCCATGGAATGATATTTGGATAGACTTATTCATGTTCATGTAACTCAAAAAACGTGGCTGAACTAAATTAGCAATTCCGTTTTATATCGTCCTTTATATCATTACTGTGTATACAAGAGTATGCTAAATGGGCAAAAAGCTTACAGCACCTGGTATTCCCAAGTAGTCTCCCAACTAAGTACTAACCAAGCCTGAACCAACTTAGCTTCTGAGATCAGGCGCATTCAGGTTGGTATGGCCGTAAACCATGGAATGATATTAGGATAGACTTTTTCATGTTCAAGTAACTCAAAAAACGTGGATGAACTAAATTAGCAATTCCATTTTATATCATCCTTTATATCATTACTGTGTTTACAAGAGTATGCTAAACTGGTAAAAAGCTTACAGCACCTGGTATTCCCAAGTAGTCTCCTAAGCAAGTACTATCCAAGCCTGATCCTGCTTATTTTCTGAGATCAGACGAGATCAGGCGTGTTCAGGTTGTTATGGCCGTAAGCCATAGATAGATATTTGGATAGACTTTTCCATGTTCATGTAACTCAAAAAATGTAGATGAACTAAATTAGCAATTCCATTTTATATCATCCTTTATATCATTACTGTGTTTACAAGAGCATGCTAAACTGGGCAAAAGGATTACAGCACCTGGTATTCCCAAGTAGCCTCACAAACAAGTACTAACCAAGCCTGACCCCGCTTAGCTACTGAGATCGGGCGTATTCAGGTTGGTATGGCCGTAAGCCATGGAAGGATATTTGGATAGACTTATTCATGTTCACGTAACTCAAAAAACGTGGATGAACTAAATTAGCAATTCAATTTTATATCGTCCTTTACATCATTACTGTGTTTACAAGAGTATGCTAAACTGGTAAAAAGCTTATAGCACCTGGTATTCCCAAGTAGTCTCCTAAACAAATACTAACCAAGCCTGACCCTGCTTAGCTTCTGAGATCGGACAAGATCAGGCGTATTCAGGTTGGTATGGCCGTAATCCATGAAATGATATTTGGATAGACTTATTCATGTTCATGTAACTCAAAAAACGTGGCTGAACTAAGTTAGCAATTCTATTTTATATCGTCCTTTATATCATTACTGTGTATACAAGAGTATGCTGAACTGGTAAAAAGCTTACAGCACCTGGTATTCCCAAGTAGTCTCCTAACCAAGTACTAACCAAGCCTGATCCTGCTTGGCTTCTGAGATCGGACGAGATCAGGCGTATTCAGGTTGGTATGGCCATAAGCCATGGAATGATATTTGGATAGACTTATTCATGTTCATGTAACTCAAAAAACGTGGCTGAACTAAATTAGCAATTCCGTTTTATATCGTCCTTTATATCATTACTGTGTATACAAGAGTATGCTAAATGGGCAAAAAGCTTACAGCACCTGGTATTCCCAAGTAGTCTCCCAACTAAGTACTAACCAAGCCTGAACCAACTTAGCTTCTGAGATCAGGCGCATTCAGGTTGGTATGGCCGTAAACCATGGAATGATATTAGGATAGACTTTTTCATGTTCAAGTAACTCAAAAAACGTGGATGAACTAAATTAGCAATTCCATTTTATATCATCCTTTATATCATTACTGTGTTTACAAGAGTATGCTAAACTGGTAAAAAGCTTACAGCACCTGGTATTCCCAAGTAGTCTCCTAAGCAAGTACTATCCAAGCCTGATCCTGCTTATTTTCTGAGATCAGACGAGATCAGGCGTGTTCAGGTTGTTATGGCCGTAAGCCATAGATAGATATTTGGATAGACTTTTCCATGTTCATGTAACTCAAAAAATGTAGATGAACTAAATTAGCAATTCCATTTTATATTATCCTTTATATCATTACTGTGTTTACAAGAGCATGCTAAACTGGGCAAAAAGCTTACAGCACCTGGTATTCCCAAGTAGCCTCCCAACCAAGTACTAACCAAGTCTGACCCTGCTTAGCTTCAGATATCGGACGAGAAAAGGCGTATTCAGGTAGGTATGGCCGTAAACAGTAGAAAGACATTTGGATAGACTCTTTCATGTTCATGTAACTCAAAAAACGTTGATGATATAATTAGAAATTCCATTTTATATCGTCCTTTATATGATTACTGTGTTTACAAGAGTATGCTAAACTGGTAAAAAGCTTACAACACCTGGTATTCCCAAGTAGCCTCCTAAACAAGTACTAACCAAGCCTGACCCTGCTTAGCTTCTGAGATCGGACGAGATCAGGCGTATTCAGGCTGGTATGGCCGTAAGCCACGGAATGATATTAGGATAGACTTTTTCAAGTTCATGTAACTCAAAAAACGTGGATGAACTAAATTAGCAATTCCATTTTATATTGTCCTTTATATCATTACTGTGTTTACAAGAGTATGCTAAACTGGTAAAAAGCTTACAGCACTTGGTATTCCCAAGTAGTGTCCTAACCAAGTACTAACAAAGCCTGACCCTGCTTAGCTTCTGAGATCGGACAAGATCAGGCATATTCAGGTTGGTATGGCCGTAAGCCATGGAATGATATTAGGATACACTAATTCATGTTCACGTAACGAAAAATACGTGGATGAACTAAATTAGAAATTCCATTTTATATCGTCCTTTATATGATTACTGTGTTTACAAGAGTATGCTAAACTGGTAAAAAGCTTACAGCACCTGGTATTCCCATGTAGTCTCCTAACCAAGTACTAACCAAGCCTGACCCTGCTTGGCTTCTGAGATCGGACGAGATCAGGCGTATTCAGGTTGGTATGGCCGTAAGCCATGGAATGATATTTGGATAGACTTATTCATGTTCATGTAACTCAAAAAACGCGGATGAACTAAATTAGCAATTCCATTTTATATTGTCCTTTATATCATTACTGTGTTTACAAGAGTATGCTAAACTGGTAAAAAATTTACAGCACCTGGTATTCCCAAGTAGTCTCCTAACCAAGTCTGACCCTGCTTAGCTTCAGATATCGGACGAGAAAAGGCGTATTCAGGTAGGTATGGCCGTAAACAGTGGAAAGACATTTGGATAGACTCTTTCATGTTCATGTAACTCAAAAAACGTGGATGAACTAAATTAGCAATTCCATTTTATATTGTCCTTTATATCATTACTGTGTTTACAAGAGTATGCTAAACTGGTAAAAAGCTTACAGCACCTGGTATTCCCAAGTAGTCTCCTAACCAAGTACTAACCAAGCCTGACCCTGCTTAGCTTCTGAGATCGGACGAGATCAGGCGTATTCAGGTTGGTATGGCCAGAAGCCATGGAACGCTATTAGGATAGACTTTTTCAAGTTCATGTAACTCAAAAAACGTGGATGAACTGAATTAGCAATTCCATTTTATATTGTCCTTTATATCATTACTGTGTTTACAAGAGTATGCTAAACTGGTAAAAAGCTTACAGCACCTGGTATTCCCAAGTAGCCTCCCAACCAAGTACTAACCAAGCCTGACCCTGCTTAGCTACTGAGATCGGACGAGATCAGGCGTATTCAGGTTGGTATGGCCGTAAGCCATAGAAGGATATTTGGATAGACTAATTCATGTTCACTTAACGAAAACTACGTGGATGAACTAAATTAGCAATTCCATTTTATATCGTCCTTTATATCATTACTGTGTTTACAAGAGTATGCTAAACTGGTAAAAAGCTTATAGCACCTGGTATTCCCAAGTAGTCTCCTATCCAAATACTAACCAAGCCTGACCCTGCTTAGCTTCTGAGATCAGACGAGATCAGGCGTATTCAGGTTGGTATGGCCGAAAGCCATGGAATGATATTTGGATAGACTTATTCATGTTCATGTAACTCAAAAAACGTGGATGAACTAAATTAGCAATTCAATTTTATATCGTCCTTTATATGATTACTGTGTTTACAAGAGTATGCTAAACTGGTAAAAAGCTTACAGCACCTGGTATTCCCATGTAGTCTCCTAACCAAGTACTAACCAAGCCTGACCCTGCTTGGCTTCTGAGATCGGACGAGATCAGGCGTATTCAGGTTGGTATGGCCGTAAGCCATGGAATGATATTTGGATAGACTTATTCATGTTCATGTAACTCAAAAAACGCGGATGAAGTAAATTAGCAATTCCATTTTATATCATCCTTTATATCATTACTGTGTTTACAAGAGTATGCTAAACTGGTAAAAAATTTACAGCACCTGGTATTCCCAAGTAGTCTCCTAACCAAGTCTGACCCTGCTTAGCTTCAGATATCGGACGAGAAAAGGCGTATTCAGGTAGGTATGGCCGTAAACAGTAGAAAGACATTTGGATAGACTCTTTCATGTTCATGTAACTCAAAAAACGTGGATGAACTAAATTAGCAATTCCATTTTATATTGTCCTTTATATCATTACTGTGTTTACAAGAGTATGCTAAACTGGTAAAAAGCTTACAGCACCTGGTATTCCCAAGTAGTCTCCTAACCAAGTACTAACCAAGCCTGACACTGCTTAGCTTCTGAGATGGGACGAGATCAGGCGTATTCAGGTTGGTATGGCCAGAAGCCATGGAACGCTATTAGGATAGACTTTTTCAAGTTCATGTAACTCAAAAAACGTGGATGAACTGAATTAGCAATTCCATTTTATATTGTCCTTTATATCATTACTGTGTTTACAAGAGTATGCTAAACTGGTAAAAAGCTTACAGCACCTGGTATTCCCAAGTAGCCTCCCAACCAAGTACTAACCAAGCCTGACCCTGCTTAGCTACTGAGATCGGACGAGATCAGGCGTATTCAGGTTGGTATGGCCGTAAGCCATAGAAGGATATTTGGATAGACTAATTCATGTTCACTTAACGAAAACTACGTGGATGAACTAAATTAGCAATTCCATTTTATATCGTCCTTTATATCATTACTGTATTTACAAGAGTATGCTAAACTGGTAAAAAGCTTACAGCACCTGGTATTCCCAAGTAGTCTCCTAACCAAGTACTAACCTAGCCTGACCCTGCTTAGCTTCTGAGGTCGGACGAGATCAGGCGTATTCAGGTTGGTATGGCCGTAAGCCACGGATTGATATTAGGATAGACTTTTTCAAGTTCATGTAACTCAAAAAACGTGGATAAACTAAATTAGCAATTCAATTTTATATTGTCCTTTATATCATTACTGTGTTTACAAGAGTATGCTAAATTGGTAAAAAGCTTACAGCACCTGGTATTCCCAAGTAGTCTCCTAACCAAGTACTAACCAAGCCTGACCATGCTTAGCTTCTGAGATCGGACGAGATCAGGCGTATTCAGGAAGGTATGGCCGTAAGCCGTAGAAGGATATTTGGATAGACTAATCCATGTTCACGTAACGAAAAAAACGTGGATGAACTAAATTAGCAATTCCATTTTATATCGTCCTTTATATCATTACTGTGTTTACAAGAGTATGCTAAACTGGTAAAAAGCTTATAGCACCTGGTATTCCCAAGTAGTCTCCAATCCAAATACTAACCAAGTCTGACCCTGCTTAGCTTCTGAGATCAGACGAGATCAGGCGTATTCAGGTTGGTATGGCCGAAAGCCATGGAATGATATTTGGATAGACTTATTCATGTTCATGTAACTCAAAAAACGTGGATGAACTAAATTAGCAATTCAATTTTATATCGTCCTTTATATCATTACTGTATTTAAAAGAGTATGCTAAACTGGTAAAAAGCTTACAGCACCTGGTTTTCCCAAGTAGTCTCCTGACCAAATACTAACCAAGCCTGACCCTGCTTAGCTTCTGAGATCGGACGTATTCAGGTTGGTATGGCCATAAGCAATGGAATAATATTAGGATAGACTTTTTCATGTTCATGTAACTCAAAAAACGTGGATGAACTAAATAAGCAATTCCATTTTATATCGTCCTTTATATCATTACTGGATTTAAAAGAGTATGCTAAACTGGTAAAAAGCTTAAAGCACCTTGTATTCCCAAGTAGTCTCCTAACCAAGTATTAACCAAGCCTGACCCTGCTTAGCTTCTGAGATCAGACAAGATCAGGCGTATTCAGATTGGTATGGCCGTAAGCCATGGAATGGTATTAGGATAGACTTTTTCAAGTTCACGTAACTCAAAAAACGTGGATGAACTAAATTAGCAATTCCATTTTATATCGTCCTTTATATGATTACTGTGTTTACAAGAGTATGCTTAACTGGTAAAAAGCTTACACTACCTGGTATTCCCAAGTAGTCTCCTAACCAAGTATTAACCAAGCCTGACCCTGCTTAGCTTCTGAGATCAGACGAGATCAGGCGTATTCAGGTTGGTATGGCCGTAAGCCATGGAGTGATATTAGGATAGACTTTTTCAAGGTCATGTAACTAAAAAAACGTGGATGAACTAAATTAGCAATTCCATTTTATATCGTCCTTTATATGATTACTGTGTTTACAAGAGTATGCTTAACTGGTAAAAAGCTTACACTACCTGGTATTCCCAAGTAGTCTCCTAACCAAGTACTAACCAAGCCTGACCCTGCTTAGCTTCTGAGATCAGACGAGATCAGGCGTATTCAGGTTGGTATGGCCGTAAGCCATGGAATGATATTAGGATAGACTTTTTCAAGTTCATGTAACTCAAAAAACGTGGATGAACTAAATTAGCAATTCCATTTTATATTGTCCTTTATATCATTACTGTGTTTACAAGAGTATGCTAAACTGGTAAAAAGCTTACGGCACCTGGTATTCCCAAGTAGCCTCCTAACCAAGTACTAACCAAGCCTGACCCTGCTTAGCTTCTGAGATCGGACGAGATCAGGCATATTCAGATTGGTATGGCCGTAAGCCATGGAGTAATATTAGGATAGACTTTTTCATGTTCATGTAACTCAAAAAACGTGGATGAACTAAATTAGCAATTCCATTTTATATCGTCCTTTATATGATTACTGTGTTTACAAGAGTATGCTAAACTGGTAAAAAGCTTACACTACCTGGTATTCCCAAGTAGTCTCCTAACCAAGTATTAACCAAGCCTGACCCTGCTTAGCTTCTGAGATCAGACGAGATCAGGTGTATTCAGGTTGGTATGGCCGTAAGCCATGGAATGGTATTAGGATAGACTTTTTCAAGTTCATGTAAGTAAAAAAACGTGGATGAACTAAATTAGCAATTCCATTTTATATCGTCCTTTATATGATTACTGTGTTTACAAGAGTATGCTAAACTGGTAAAAAGCTTACAGCACCTGGTATTCCCAAGTAGTCTCCTAACCAAGTACTAATCAAGCCTGACCCTGCTTAGTTTCTGAGATCGGACGAGATCAGGCGTATTCAGGTTGGTATGGCCGTAAGCCGTGGAATGATATTAGGATAGACTTTTTCATGTTCATGTAACTCAAAAAACGTGGATGAACTAAATTAGCAATTCCATTTCATATCGTCCTTTATATGATTACTGTGTTTACAAGAGTATGCTAAACTGGTAAAAAGCTTACACCACCTGGTATTCCCAAGTAGTCTCCTAACCAAGTACTAACCAAGCCTGACCCTGCTTAGCTTCAGAGATCGGACGAGAAAAGGCGTATTCAGGTAGGTATGGCCGTAAACCGTAGAAAGACATTTGGATAGACTCTTTCATGTTCATGTAACTCAAAAAACGTGGATGATATAATTAGAAATTCCATTTTATATCGTCCTTTATATGATTACTGTGTTTACAAGAGTATGCTAAACTGGTAAAAAGCTTACAGCACCTGGTATTCCCAAGTAGTCTCCTAACCAAGAACTAACCAAGCCTGACCCTGCTTAGCTTCTGAGATCGGGCGTATTCAGGTTGGTATGGCCGTAAGCCATGGAATGATATTAGGATAGACTTTTTCAAGTTCATGTAACTCAAAAAACGTGGATGAACTAAATTAGCAATTCCATTTTATATTGTCCGTTATATCATTACTGTGTTTACAAGAGTATGCTAAACTGGTAAAAAGCTTACAGCAAATGGTATTCCCAAGTAGTGTCCTAACCAAGTACTAACAAAGCCTGACCCTGCTTAGCTTCTGAGATCGGGCGAGATCAGGCATATTCAGGTTGGTATGGCCGTAAGCCATGGAGTGATATTAGGATAGACTTTTTCATGTTCATGTAACTCAAAAAACGTGGATGAACTAAATTAGCAATTCCATTTTATATCGTCCTTTATATGATTACTGTGTTTACAAGAGTATGCTAAACTGGTAAAAAGATTACAGCACCTGGTATTCCCAAGTAGTCTCCTGACCAAATACTAACCAAGCCTGGCCCTGCTTAGCTTCTGAGATCAGACGAGATCAGGCGTATTCAGGTTGGTATGGCCGTAAGCCATAGATAGATATTTGGATAGACTTTTCCATGTTCATGTAACTCAAAAAATGTAGATGAACTAAATTAGCAATTCCATTTTATATCATCCTTTATATCATTACTGTGTTTACAAGAGTATGCTAAACTGGTAAAAAGCTTACAGCACCTGGTATTCCCAAGTAGTCTCCTAACCAAGTACTAACCAAGCCTGACCATGCTTAGCTTCTGAGAACGGACGAGATCAGGTGTATTCAGGAAGGTATGGCCGTAAGCCGTAGAAAGACATTTGGATAGACTCTTTCATGTTCATGTAACTCAAAAAACGTGGATGAACTAAATTAGCAATTCCATTTTATATCGTCCTTTATATGATTACTGTGTTTACAAGACTATGCTAAACTGGTAAAAAGCTTACAGCACCTGGTATTCCTAAGTAGTCTCCTGACCAAGTACCAACCAAGCCTGGCCCTGCTTAGCTTCTGAGATCGGACGAGATCAGGCGTATTCAGGTTGGTATGGCCGTAAGCCATAGAAGGATATTTGGATAGACTAATCCATGTTCACGTAACGAAAAAAACGTGGATGAACTAAATTAGCAATTCCATTTTATATCGTCCTTTATATCATTACTGTGTTTACAAGAGTATGCTAAACTGGTAAAAAGCTTATAGCACCTGGTATTCCCAAGTAGTCTCCTATCCAAATACTAACCAAGTCTGACCCTGCTTAGCTTCTGAGATCAGACGAGATCAGGCGTATTCAGGTTGGTATGGCCGAAAGCCATGGAATGATATTTGGATAGACTTATTCATGTTCATGTAACTCAAAAAACGTGGATGAACTAAATTAGCAATTCAATTTTATATCGTCCTTTATATCATTACTGTATTTACAAGAGTATGCTAAACTGGTAAAAAGCTTACAGCACCTGGTATTCCCAAGTAGTCTCCTAACCAAGTACTAACCAAGCCTGACCCTGCTTAGCTTCTGAGATCGGGCGTATTCAGGTTGGTATGGCCATAAGCAATGGAATAATATTAGGATAGACTTTTTCATGTTCATGTAACTCAAAAAACGTGGATGAACTAAATTAGCAATTCCATTTTATATCGTCCTTTATATCATTACTGGATTTACAAGAGTATGCTAAACTGGTAAAAAGCTTAAAGCACCTTGTATTCCCAAGTAGTCTCATGACCAAGTACAAACCAAGCCTGGCCCTGCTTAGCTTCTGAGATTGGATGAGATCAGGCGTATTCAGGAAGGTATGGCCGTAAGCCGAAGAAAGACATTTGGATAGACTCTTTCATGTTCATGTAACTCAAAAAACGTGGATGATATAAATTAGCAATTACATTTTATATCGTCCTTTATATGATTACTGTATTTACAAGAGTATGCTAAACTGGTAAAAAACTTACAGCACCTGGTATTCCAAAGTAGTCTCCTAACCAAGTACTAACCAAGCCTGACCCTGCTTAGCTTCTGAGATCGGGCGTATTCAGGTTGGTATGGCCATAAGCAATGGAATAATATTAGGATAGACTTTTTCATGTTCATGTAACTCAAAAAACGTGGATGAACTAAATTAGCAATTCCATTTTATATCGTCCTTTATATCATTACTGGATTTACAAGAGTATGCTAAACTGGTAAAAAGCTTAAAGCACCTTGTATTCCCAAGTAGTCTCATGACCAAGTACAAACCAAGCCTGGCCCTGCTTAGCTTCTGAGATTGGATGAGATCAGGCGTATTCAGGAAGGTATGGCCGTAAGCCGAAGAAAGACATTTGGATAGACTCTTTCATGTTCATGTAACTCAAAAAACGTGGATGATATAAATTAGCAATTACATTTTATATCGTCCTTTATATGATTACTGTGTTTACAAGAGTATGCTTAACTGGTAAAAAGCTTACACTACCTGGTATTCCCAAGTAGTCTCCTAACCAAGTATTAACCAAGCCTGACCCTGCTTAGCTTCTGAGATCAGACGAGATCAGGCGTATTCAGGTTGGTATGGCCGTAAGCCATGGAGTGATATTAGGATAGACTTTTTCAAGTTCATGTAACTAAAAAAACGTGGATGAACTAAATTAGCAATTCCATTTTATATCGTCCTTTATATGATTACTGTGTTTACAAGAGTATGCTAAACTGGTAAAAAGCTTACAGCACCTGGTATTCCCAAGTAGTCTCCTAACCAAGTACTAATCAAGCCTGACCCTGCTTAGCTTCTGAGATCGGGCGTATTCAGGTTGGTATGGCCGTAAGCCATGGAATGATATTAGGATAGACTTTTTCAAGTTCATGTAACTCAAAAAACGTGGATGAACTAAATTAGCAATTCCATTTTATATTGTCCTTTATATCATTACTGTGTTTACAAGAGTATGCTAAACTGGTAAAAATCTTACGGCACCTGGTATTCCCAAGTAGCCTCCTAACCAAGTACTAACCAAGCCTGACCCTGCTTAGCTTCTGAGATCGGACGAGATCAGGCATATTCAGATTGGTATGGCCGTAAGCCATGGAGTAATATTAGGATAGACTTTTTCATGTTCATGTAACTCAAAAAACGTGGATGAACTAAATTAGCAATTCCATTTTATATCGTCCTTTATACGATTACTATGTTTACAAGAGTATGCTAAACTGGTAAAAAGCTTACAGCACCTGGTATTCCCAAGTAGTCTCCTAACCAAGTACTAACCAAGCCTGACCCTGCTTAGCTTCTGAGATCGGACGAGATCAGGGATATTCAGGTTGGTATGGCCGTAAGCCATGGAGTGATATTAGGATAGACTTTTTCATGTTCATGTAACTCAAAAAACGTGGATGAACTAAATTAGCAATTCCATTTTATATCGTCCTTTATATGATTACTGTGTTTACAAGAGTATGCTAAACTGGTAAAAAGCTTACACCACCTGGTATTCCCAAGTAGTCTCCTAACCAAGTACTAACCAAGCCTGACCCTGCTTAGCTTCAGAGATCGGACGAGAAAAGGCGTATTCAGGTAGGTATGGCCGTAAACCGTAGAAAGACATTTGGATAGACTCTTTCATGTTCATGTAACTCAAAAAACGTGGATGATATAATTAGAAATTCCATTTTATATCGTCCTTTATATGATTACTGTGTTTACAAGAGTATGCTAAACTGGTAAAAAGTTTACAGCACCTGGTATTCCCAAGTAGTCTCCTAACCAAGTACTAACCAAGCCTGACCCTGCTTAGCTTCTGAGATCGGACGAGATCAGGCGTATTCAGGTTGGTATGGCCGTAAGCCATGGAATGATATTAGGATAGACTTTTTCAAGTTCATGTAACTCAAAAAACGTGGATGAACTAAATTAGCAATTCCATTTTATATTGTCCGTTATATCATTACTGTGTTTACAAGAGTATGCTAAACTGGTAAAAAGCTTACAGCAAATGGTATTCCCAAGTAGTGTCCTAACCAAGTACTAATCAAGCCTGACCCTGCTTAGCTTCTGAGATCGGACGAGATCAGGAGTGTTCAGGTTGGTATGGCCGTAAGCCATGGAATGATATTAGGATAGACTTTTTCAAGTTCATGTAACTCAAAAAACGTGGATGAACTAAATAAGCAATTCCATTTTATATTGTCCTTTATATCATTACTGTGTTTACAAGAGTATGCTAAACTGGTAAAAAGCTTACGGCACCTGGTATTCCCAAGTAGCTTCCTAACCAAGTACTAACCAAGCCTGACCCTGCTTAGCTTCTGAGATCGGACGAGATCAGGCATATTCAGATTGGTATGGCCGTAAGCCATGGAGTAATATTAGGATAGACTTTTTCATGTTCATGTAACTCAAAAAACGTGGATGAACTAAATTAGCAATTCCATTTTATATCGTCCTTTATATGATTACTGTGTTTACAAGAGTATGCTAAACTGGTAAAAAGCTTACAGCACCTGGTATTCCCAAGTAGTCTCCTAACCAAGTATTAACCAAGCCTGACCCTGCTTAGCTTCTGAGATCAGACGAGATCAGGCGTATTCAGGTTGGTATGGCCGTAAGCCATGGAACGATATTAGGATAGACTTTTTCAAGTTCATGTAATTAAAAAAACGTGGATGAACTAAATTAGCAATTCCATTTTATATCGTCCTTTATATGATTACTGTGTTTACAAGAGTATGCTAAACTGGTAAAAAGCTTACAGCACCTGGTATTCCCAAGTAGTCTCCTAACCAAGTACTAACCAAGCCTGACCCTGCTTAGCTTCTGAGATCGGACGAGATCAGGCATATTCAGGTTGGTATGGCCGTAAGCCATGGAGTGATATTAGGATAGACTTTTTCATGTTCATGTAACTCAAAAAACGTGGATGAACTAAATTAGCAATTCCATTTTATATCGTCCTTTATATGATTACTGTGTTTACAAGAGTATGCTAAACTGGTAAAAAGCTTACACCACCTGGTATTCCCAAGTAGTCTCCTAACCAAGTACTAACCAAGCCTGACCCTGCTTAGCTTCAGAGATCGGACGAGAAAAGGCGTATTCAGGTAAGTATGGCCGTAAACCGTAGAAAGACATTTGGATAGACTCTTTCATGTTCATGTAACTCAAAAAACGTGGATGATATAATTAGAAATTCCATTTTATATCGTCCTTTATATGATTACTGTGTTTACAAGAGTATGCTAAACTGGTAAAAAGCTTACAGCACCTGGTATTCCCAAGTAGTCTCCTAACCAAGTACTAACCAAGCCTGACCCTGCTTAGCTTCTGAGATCGGACGAGATCAGGCGTATTCAGGTTGGTATGGCCGTAAGCCATGGAATGATATTAGGATAGACTTTTTCAAGTTCATGTAACTCAAAAAACGTGGATGAACTAAATTAGCAATTCCATTTTATATTGTCCGTTATATCATTACTGTGTTTACAAGAGTATGCTAAACTGGTAAAAAGCTTACAGCAAATGGTATTCCCAAGTAGTCTCCTAACCAAGTACTAACAAAGCCTGACCCTGCTTAGCTTCTGAGATCGGACGAGATCAGGAGTATTCAGGTTGGTATGGCCGTAAGCCATGGAATGATATTAGGATAGACTTTTTCAAGTTCATGTAACTCAAAAAACGTGGATGAACTAAATTAGCAATTCCATTTTATATTGTCCTTTATATCATTACTGTGTTTACAAGAGTATGCTAAACTGGTAAAAAGCTTACGGCACCTGGTATTCCCAAGTAGCTTCCTAACCAAGTACTAACCAAGCCTGACCCTGCTTAGCTTCTGAGATCGGACGAGATCAGGCATATTCAGATTGGTATGGCCGTAAGCCATGGAGTAATATTAGGATAGACTTTTTCATGTTCATGTAACTCAAAAAACGTGGATGAACTAAATTAGCAATTCCATTTTATATCGTCCTTTATATGATTACTGTGTTTACAAGAGTATGCTAAACTGGTAAAAAGCTTACAGCACCTGGTATTCCCAAGTAGTCTCCTAACCAAGTATTAACCAAGCCTGACCCTGCTTAGCTTCTGAGATCAGACGAGATCAGGCGTATTCAGGTTGGTATGGCCGTAAGCCATGGAATGATATTAGGATAGACTTTTTCAAGTTCATGTAACTAAAAAAACGTGGATAAACTAAATTAGCAATTCCATTTTATATCGTCCTTTATATGATTACTGTGTTTACAAGAGTATGCTAAACTGGTAAAAAGCTTACAGCACCTGGTATTCCCAAGTAGTCTCCTAACCAAGTACTAACCAAGCCTGACCCTGCTTAACTTCTGAGATCGGACGAGATCAGGCATATTCAGGTTGGTATGGCCGTAAGCCATGGAGTGATATTAGGATAGACTTTTTCATGTTCATGTAACTCAAAAAACGTGGATGAACTAAATTAGCAATTCCATTTTATATCGTCCTTTATATGATTACTGTGTTTACAAGAGTATGCTAAACTGGTAAAAAGCTTACACCACCTGGTATTCCCAAGTAGTCTCCTAACCAAGTACTAACCAAGCCTGACCCTGCTTAGCTTCAGAGATCGGACGAGAAAAGGCGTATTCAGGTAGGTATGGCCGTAAACCGTAGAAAGAGATTTGGATAGACTCTTTCATGTTCATGTAACTCAAAAAACGTGGATGATATAATTAGAAATTCCATTTTATATCGTCCTTTATATGATTACTGTGTTTACAAGAGTATGCTAAACTGGTAAAAAGCTTACAGCACCTGGTATTCCCAAGTAGTCTCCTAACCAAGCACTAACCAAGCCTGACCCTGCTTAGCTTCTGAGATCGGACGAGATCAGGCGTATTCAGGTTGGTATGGCCGTAAGCCATGGAATGATATTAGGATAGACTTTTTCAAGTTCATGTAACTCAAAAAACGTGGATGAACTAAATTAGCAATTCCATTTTATATTGTCCGTTATATCATTACTGTGTTTACAAGAGTATGCTAAACTGGTAAAAAGCTTACAGCAAATGGTATTCCCAAGTAGTGTCCTAACCAAGTACTAACAAAGCCTGACCCTGCTTAGCTTCTGAGATCGGACGAGATCAGGCATATTCAGGTTGGTATGGCCGTAAGCCATGGAGTGATATTAGGATAGACTTTTTCATGTTCATGTAACTCAAAAAACGTGGATGAACTAAATTAGCAATTCCATTTTATATCGTCCTTTATATGATTACTGTGTTTACAAGAGTATGCTAAACTGGTAACCAGATTACAGCACCTGGTATTCCCAAGTAGTCTCCTGACCAAATACTAACCAAGCCTGGCCCTGCTTAGCTTCTGAGATCAGACGAGATCAGGCGTATTCCGGTTGGTATGGCCGTAAGCCATAGATAGATATTTGGATAGACTTTTCCATGTTCATGTAACTCAAAAAATGTAGATGAACTAAATTAGCAATTCCATTTTATATCATCCTTTATATCATTACTGTGTTTACAAGAGTATGATAAACTGGGCAAAAAGCTTACAGCACCTGGTATTCCCAAGTAGCCTCCCAACCAAGTACTAACCAAGCCTGACCCTGCTTAGCTACTGAGATCGGACGAGATCAGGTGTGTTCAGGTTGGTAGGGCCGTAAGCCATAGATAGATATTTGGATAGACTTTTCCATGTTCATATAACTCAAAAAATGTAGATGAACTAAATTAGCAATTCCCTTTTATATCGTCCTTTATATGATTACTGTGTTTACAAGAGTATGCTAAACTGGTAAAAAGATTACAGCACCTGGTATTACCAAGTAGTCTCCTGACCAAATACTAACCAAGCCTGGCCCTGCTTAGTTTCTGAGATCAGACGAGATCAGGCGTATTCAGGTTGGTATGGCCGTAAGCCATAGATAGATATTTGGATAGACTTTTCCATGTTCAAGTAACTCAAAAAATGTAGATGAACTAAATTAGCAATTCCATTTTATATCATCCTTTATATCATTACTGTGTTTACAAGAGTATGATAAACTGGGCAAAAAGCTTACAGCACCTGGTATTCCCAAGTAGCCTCCCAACCAAGTACTAACCAAGCCTGACCCTGCTTAGCTACTGAGATCGGACGAGATCAGGCGTATTCAGGTTGGTATGGCCGTAAGCCGTAGAAAGACATTTGGATAGACTCTTTCATGTTCATGTAACTCAAAAAACGTGGATGAACTAAATTAGCAATTCCATTTTATATCGTCCTTTATATGATTACTGTGTTTACAAGACTATGCTAAACTGGTAAAAAGCTTACAGCACCTGGTATTCCTAAGTAGTCTCCTGACCAAGTACCAACCAAGCCTGGCCCTGCTTAGCTTCTGAGATCGGACGAGATCAGGCGTATTCAGGTTGGTATGGCCGTAAGCCATAGAAGGATATTTGGATAGACTAATCCATGTTCACGTAACGAAAAAAACGTGGATGAACTAAATTAGCAATTCCATTTTATATCGTCCTTTATATCATTACTGTGTTTACAAGAGTATGCTAAACTGGTAAAAAGCTTATAGCACCTGGTATTCCCAAGTAGTCTCCTATCCAAATACTAACCAAGTCTGACCCTGCTTAGCTTCTGAGATCAGACGAGATCAGGCGTATTCAGGTTGGTATGGCCGAAAGCCATGGAATGATATTTGGATAGACTTATTCATGTTCATGTAACTCAAAAAACGTGGATGAACTAAATTAGCAATTCAATTTTATATCGTCCTTTATATCATTACTGTATTTACAAGAGTATGCTAAACTGGTAAAAAGCTTACAGCACCTGGTTTTCCCAAGTAGTCTCCTAACCAAGTACTAACCAAGCCTGACCCTGCTTAGCTTCTGAGATCGGGCGTATTCAGGTTGGTATGGCAATAAGCAATAGAATAATATTAGGATAGACTTTTTCATGTTCATGTAACTCAAAAAACGTGGATGATATAAATTAGCAATTCCATTTTATATCGTCCTTTATATGATTACTGTGTTTACAAGAGTATGCTTAACTGGTAAAAAGCTTACACAACCTGGTATTCCCAAGTAGTCTCCTAACCAAGTATTAACCAAGCCTGACCCTGCTTAGCTTCTGAGATCAGACGAGATCAGGCGTATTCAGGTTGGTATGGCCGTAAGCCATGGAGTGATATTAGGATAGACTTTTTCAAGTTCATGTAACTAAAAAAACGTGGATGAACTAAATTAGCAATTCCATTTTATATCGTCCTTTATATGATTACTGTGTTTACAAGAGTATGCTAAACTGGTAAAAAGCTTACAGCACCTGGTATTCCCAAGTAGTCTCCTAACCAAGTACTAATCAAGCCTGACCCTGCATAGCTTCTGAGATCGGACGAGATCAGGAGTATTCAGGTTGGTATGGCCGTAAGCCATAGAATGATATTAGGATAGACTTTTTCAAGTTCATGTAACTCAAAAAACGTGGATGAACTAAATTAGCAATTCCATTTTATATTGTCCTTTATATCATTACTGTGTTTACAAGAGTATGCTAAACTGGTAAAAAGCTTACGGCACCTGGTATTCCCAAGTAGCTTCCTAACCAAGTACTAACCAAGCCTGACCCTGCTTAGCTTCTGAGATCGGACGAGATCAGGCATATTCAGATTGGTATGGCCGTAAGCCATGGAGTAATATTAGGATAGACTTTTTCATGTTCATGTAACTCAAAAAACGTGGATGAACTAAATTAGCAATTCCATTTTATATCGTCCTTTATATGATTACTGTGTTTACAAGAGTATGCTAAACTGGTAAAAAGCTTACACTACCTGGTATTCCCAAGTAGTCTCCTAACCAAGTATTAACCAAGCCTGACCCTGCTTAGCTTCTGAGATCAGACGAGATCAGGCGTATTCAGGTTGGTATGGCCGTAAGCCATGGAATGATATTAGGATAGACTTTTTCAAGTTCATGTAACTAAAAAAACGTGGATGAACTAAATTAGCAATTCCATTTTATATCGTCCTTTATATGATTACTGTGTTTACAAGAGTATGCTAAACTGGTAAAAAGCTTACAGCACCTGGTATTCCCAAGTAGTCTCCTAACCAAGCCTGACCCTGCTTAGCTTCTGAGATCCGACGAGATCAGGCATATTCAGGTTGGTATGGCCGTAAGCCATGGAGTGATATTAGGATAGACTTTTTCATGTTCATGTAACTCAAAAAACGTGGATGAACTAAATTAGCAATTCCATTTTATATCGTCCTTTATATGATTACTGTGTTTACAAGAGTATGCTAAACTGGTAAAAAGCTTACACCACCTGGTATTCCCAAGTAGTCTCCTAACCAAGTACTAACCAAGCCTGACCCTGCTTAGCTTCAGAGATCGGACGAGAAAAGGCGTATTCAGGTAGGTATGGCCGTAAACCGTAGAAAGACATTTGGATAGACTCTTTCATGTTCATGTAACTCAAAAAACGTGGATGATATAATTAGAAATTCCATTTTATATCGTCCTTTATATGATTACTGTGTTTACAAGAGTATGCTAAACTGGTAAAAAGCTTACAGCACCTGGTATTCCCAAGTAGTCTCCTAACCAAGTACTAACCAAGCCTGACCCTGCTTAGCTTCTGAGATCAGACGAGATCAGGCGTATTCAGGTTGGTATGGCCGTAAGCCATGGAATGATATTAGGATAGACTTTTTCAAGTTCATGTAACTCAAAAAACGTGGATGAACTAAATTAGCAATTCCATTTTATATTGTCCGTTATATCATTACTGTGTTTACAAGAGTATGCTAAACTGGTAAAAAGCTTACAGCAAATGGTATTCCCAAGTAGTGTCCTAACCAAGTACTAACCAAGCCTGACCCTGCTTAGCTACTGAGATCGGACGAGATCAGGCGTATTCAGGTTGGTATGGCCGTAAGCCATTGAAGGATATTTGGATAGACTAATTCATGTTCACGTAACGAAAAAAACGTGGATGAACTAAATTAGCAATTCCATTTTATATTGTCCTTTATATGATTACTGTGTTTACAAGAGTATGCTTAACTGGTAAAAAGCTTACACTACCTGGTATTCCCAAGTAGTCTCCTAACCAAGTACTAACCAAGCCTGACCCTGCTTAGCTTCTGAGATCAGACGAGATCAGGCGTATTCAGGTTGGTATGGCCGTAAGCCATAGATAGATATTTGGATAGACTTTTCCATGTTCATGTAACTCAAAAAATGTAGATGAACTAAATTAGCAATTCCATTTTATATCATCCTTTATATCATTACTGTGTTTACAAGAGTATGATAAACTGGGCAAAAAGCTTACAGCACCTGGTATTCCCAAGTAGCCTCCCAACCAAGTACTAACCAAGCCTGACCCTGCTTAGCTACTGAGATCGGACGAGATCAGGCGTATTCAGGTTGGTATGGCCGTAAGCCATTGAAGGATATTTGGATAGACTAATTCATGTTCACGTAACGAAAAAAACGTGGATGAACTAAATTAGCAATTCCATTTTATATTGTCCTTTATATGATTACTGTGTTTACAAGAGTATGCTTAACTGGTAAAAAGCTTACACTACCTGGTATTCCCAAGTAGTCTCCTAACCAAGTACTAACCAAGCCTGACCCTGCTTAGCTTCTGAGATCTGACGAGATCAGGAGTATTCAGGTTGCTATGGCCGTAAGCCACGGATTGATATTAGGATAGACTTTTTCAAGTTCATGTAATTCAAAAAACGTGGATGAACTAAATTAGCAATTCAATTTTATATTGTCCTTTATATCATTACTGTGTTTACAAGAGTATGCTAAACTGGTAAAAAGCTTATAGCACCTGGTATTCCCAAGTAGTCTCCTATCCAAATACTAACCAAGTCTGACCCTGCTTAGCTTCTGAGATCAGACGAGATCAGGCGTATTCAGGTTGGTATGGCCGAAAGCCGTAGAAAGACATTTGGATAGACTCTTTCATGTTCATGTAACTCAAAAAACGTGGATGATATAAATTAGCAATTCCATTTTATATCGTCCTTTATATGATTACTGTGTTTACAAGAGTATGCTTAACTGGTAAAAAGCTTACACTACCTGGTATTCCCAAGTAGTCTCCTAACCAAGTATTAACCAAGCCTGACCCTGCTTAGCTTCTGAGATCAGACGAGATCAGGCGTATTCAGGTTGGTATGGCCGTAAGCCATGGTGTGATATTAGGATAGACTTTTTCAAGTTCATGTAACTAAAAAAACGTGGATGAACTAAATTAGCAATTCCATTTTATATCGTCCTTTATATGATTACTGTGTTTACAAGAGTATGCTAAACTGGTAAAAAGCTTACAGCACCTGGTATTCCCAAGTAGTCTCCTAACCAAGTACTAATCAAGCCTGACCCTGCTTAGCTTCTGAGATCGGACGAGATCAGGAGTATTCAGGTTGGTATGGCCGTAAGCCATGGAATGATATTAGGATAGACTTTTTCAAGTTCATGTAACTCAAAAAACGTGGATGAACTAAATTAGCAATTCCATTTTATATTGTCCTTTATATCATTACTGTGTTTACAAGAGTATGCTAAACTGGTAAAAAGCTTACGGCACCTGGTATTCCCAAGTAGCTTCCTAACCAAGTACTAACCAAGCCTGACCCTGCTTAGCTTCTGAGATCGGACGAGATCAGGCATATTCAGATTGGTATGGCCGTAAGCCATGGAGTAATATTAGGATAGACTTTTTCATGTTCATGTAACTCAAAAAACGTGGATGAACTAAATTAGCAATTCCATTTTATATCGTCCTTTATATGATTACTGTGTTTACAAGAGTATGCTAAACTGGTAAAAAGCTTACACTACCTGGTATTCCCAAGTAGTCTCCTAACCAAGTATTAACCAAGCCTGACCCTGCTTAGCTTCTGAGATCAGACGAGATCAGGCGTATTCAGGTTGGTATGGCCGTAAGCCATGGAATGATATTAGGATAGACTTTTTCAAGTTCATGTAACTAAAAAAACGTGGATGAACTAAATTAGCAATTCCATTTTATATCGTCCTTTATATGATTACTGTGTTTACAAGAGTATGCTAAACTGGTAAAAAGCTTACAGCACCTGGTATTCCCAAGTAGTCTCCTAACCAAGCCTGACCCTGCTTAGCTTCTGAGATCCGACGAGATCAGGCATATTCAGGTTGGTATGGCCGTAAGCCATGGAGTGATATTAGGATAGACTTTTTCATGTTCATGTAACTCAAAAAACGTGGATGAACTAAATTAGCAATTCCATTTTATATCGTCCTTTATATGATTACTGTGTTTACAAGAGTATGCTAAACTGGTAAAAAGCTTACAGCACCTGGTATTCCCAAGTAGTCTCCTAACCAAGTACTAACCAAGCCTGACCCTGCTTAGCTTCTGAGATCAGACGAGATCAGGCGTATTCAGGTTGGTATGGCCGAAAGCCATGGAATGATATTTGGATAGACTTATTCATGTTCATGTAACTCAAAAAACGTGGATGAACTAAATTAGCAATTCAATTTTATATCGTCCTTTATATCATTACTGTATTTACAAGAGTATGCTAAACTGGTAAAAAGCTTACAGCACCTGGTTTTCCCAAGTAGTCTCCTAACCAAGTACTAACCAAGCCTGACCCTGCTTAGCTTCTGAGATCGGGCGTATTCAGGTTGGTATGGCCATAAGCAATGGAATAATATTAAGATAGACTTTTTCATGTTCATGTAACTCAAAAAACGTGGATGAACTAAATTAGCAATTCCATTTTATATCGTCCTTTATATCATTACTGGATTTACAAGAGTATGCTAAACTGGTAAAAAGCTTAAAGCACCTTGTATTCCCAAGTAGTCTCATGACCAAGTACAAACCAAGCCTGGCCCTGCTTAGCTTCTGAGATTGGATGAGATCAGGCGTATTCAGGTTGGTATGGCCGTAAGCCATGGAGTGATATTAGGATAGACTTTTTCAAGTTCATGTAACTAAAAAAACGTGGATTAACTAAATTAGCAATTCCATTTTATATCGTCCTTTATATGATTACTGTGTTTACAAGAGTATGCTAAACTGGTAAAAAGCTTACAGCACCTGGTATTCCCAAGTAGTCTCCTAACCAAGTACTAATCAAGCCTGACCCTGCTTAGCTTCTGAGATCGGACGAGATCAGGCGTATTCAGGTTGGTATGGCCGTAAGCCATGGAATGATATTAGGATAGACTTTTTCAAGTTCATGTAACTCAAAAAACGTGGATGAACTAAATTAGCAATTCCATTTTATATTGTCCTTTATATCATTACTGTGTTTACAAGAGTATGCTAAACTGGTAAAAAGCTTAAGGCACCTGGTATTCCCAAGTAGCCTCCTAACCAAATACTAACCAAGCCTGACCCTGCTTAGCTTCTGAGATCGGACGAGATCAGGCGTATTCAGGTTGGTATGGCCGTAAGCCATAGATAGATATTTGGATAGACTTTTCCATGTTCATGTAACTCAAAAAATGTAGATGAACTAAATTAGCAATTCCATTTTATATCATCCTTTATATCATTACTGTGTTTACAAGAGTATGCTAAACTGGGCAAAAAGCTTACAGCACGTGGTATTCCCAAGTAGCCTCCCAACCAAGTACTAACCAAGCCTGACCCTGCTTAGCTACTGAGATCGGACAAGATCAGGCGTATTCAGGTTGGTATGGCCGTAAGCCATAGAAGGATATTTGGATAGACTAATCCATGTTCACGTAACGAAAACAACGTGGATGAACTAAATTAGCAATTCCATTTTATATCGTCCTTTATATCATTACTGTGTTTACAAGAGTATGCTAAACTGGGCAAAAAGCTTACAGCACGTGGTATTCCCAAGTAGCCTCCCAACCAAGTACTAACCAAGCCTGACCCTGCTTAGCTACTGAGATCGGACAAGATCAGGCGTATTCAGGTTGGTATGGCCGTAAGCCATAGAAGGATATTTGGATAGACTAATCCATGTTCACGTAACGAAAACAACGTGGATGAACTAAATTAGCAATTCCATTTTATATCGTCCTTTATATCATTACTGTGTTTACAAGAGTATGCTAAACTGGGCAAAAAGCTTACAGCATGTGGTATTCCCAAGTAGCCTCCCAACCAAGTACTAACCAAGCCTGACCCTGCTTAGCTACTGAGATCGGACAAGATCAGGCGTATTCAGGTTGGTATGGCCGTAAGCCATAGAAGGATATTTGGATAGACTAATCCATGTTCACGTAACGAAAACAACGTGGATGAACTAAATTAGCAATTCCATTTTATATCGTCCTTTATATCATTACTGTGTTTACAAGAGTATGCTAAACTGGTAAAAAGCTTATAGCACCTGGTATTCCCAAGTAGTCTCCTATCCAAATACTAACCAAGTCTGACCCTGCTTAGCTTCTGAGATCAGACGAGATCAGGCGTATTCAGGTTGGTATGGCCGAAAGCCATGGAATGATATTTGGATAGACTTATTCATGTTCATGTAACTCAAAAAACGTGGATGAACTAAATTAGCAATTCAATTTTATATCGTCCTTTATATCATTACTGTATTTACAAGAGTATGCTAAACTGGTAAAAAGCTTACAGCACCTGGTTTTCCCAAGTAGTCTCCTAACCAAGTACTAACCAAGCCTGACCCTGCTTCGCTTCTGAGATCGGGCGTATTCAGGTTGGTATGGCCATAAGCAATGGAATAATATTAAGATAGACTTTTTCATGTTCATGTAACTCAAAAAACGTGGATGAACTAAATTAGCAATTCCATTTTATATCGTCCTTTATATCATTACTGGATTTACAAGAGTATGCTAAACTGGTAAAAAGCTTAAAGCACCTTGTATTCCCAAGTAGTCTCATGACCAAGTACAAACCAAGCCTGGCCCTGCTTAGCTTCTGAGATTGGATGAGATCAGGCGTATTCAGGTTGGTATGGCCGTAAGCCATGGAGTGATATTAGGATAGACTTTTTCAAGTTCATGTAACTAAAAAAACGTGGATTAACTAAATTAGCAATTCCATTTTATATCGTCCTTTATATGATTACTGTGTTTACAAGAGTATGCTAAACTGGTAAAAAGCTTACAGCACCTGGTATTCCCAAGTAGTCTCCTAACCAAGTACTAATCAAGCCTGACCCTGCTTAGCTTCTGAGATCGGACGAGATCAGGCGTATTCAGGTTGGTATGGCCGTAAGCCATGGAATGATATTAGGATAGACTTTTTCAAGTTCATGTAACTCAAAAAACGTGGATGAACTAAATTAGCAATTCCATTTTATATTGTCCTTTATATCATTACTGTGTTTACAAGAGTATGCTAAACTGGTAAAAAGCTTACGGCACCTGGTATTCCCAAGTAGCCTCCTAACCAAATACTAACCAAGCCTGACCCTGCTTAGCTTCTGAGATCGGACAAGATCAGGCATATTCAGATTGGTATGGCCGTAAACCATGGAGTAATATTAGGATAGACTTTTTCATGTTCATGTAACTCAAAAAACGTGGATGAACTAAATTAGCAATTCCATTTTATATCGTCCTTTATATGATTACTGTGTTTACAAGAGTATGCTAAACTGGTAAAAAGCTTACACTACCTGGTATTCCCAAGTAGTGTCCTAACCAAGTACTAACAAAGCCTGACCCTGCTTAGCTTCTGAGATCGGACGAGATCAGGCATATTCAGGTTGGTATGGCCATAAGCCACGGAGTGATATTAGGATAGACTTTTTCATGTTCATGTAACTCAAAAAACGTGGATGAACTAAATTAGCAATTCCATTTTATATCGTCCTTTATATGATTACTGTGTTTACAAGAGTATGCTAAACTGGTAAAAAGATTACAGCACCTGGTATTCCCAAGTAGTCTCCTGACCAAATACTAACCAAGCCTGGCCCTGCTTAGCTTCTGAGATCAGACGAGATCAGGCGTATTCAGGTTGGTATGGCCGTAAGCCATAGACAGATATTTGGATAGACTTTTCCATGTTCATGTAACTCAAATAATGTAGATGAACTAAAATAGCAATTCCATTTTATATCATCCTTTATATCATTACTGTGTATACAAGAGTATGCTAAATGGGCAAAAAGCTTACAGCACCTGGTATTCCCAAGTAGTCTCCCAACTAAGTACTAACCAAGCCTGACTCTACTTAGCTTCTGAGATCAGACGAGATCAGGTATTTTCAGGTTGGTATGGCCGTAAGCCATGGAGTGATATTAGGATAGACTTTTTCATGTTCATGTAACTCAAAAAACGTGGATGATATAAATTAGCAATTCCATTTTATATCGTCCTTTATATCATTACTGTGTTTACAAGAGTATGCTAAACTGGTAAAAAGCTTCCAGCACCTGGTATTCCCAAGTAGTCTCCTATCCAAGCTTGACCCTGCTTAACTTCTGAGATCACACGAATTCAGGTTGGTATGGCCGTAAGCCATGAAAAGATATTAGGATAGACTTTTTCAAGTTCATGTAACTCAAAAAACGTGGATGAACTAAATTAGCAATTCCATTTTATATTGTCCTTTAAATCATTACTGTGCTTACAAGAGTATGCTAAACTGTTAAAAAGCTTACAGCACCTGGTATTCCCAAGGAGTCTCCTAACCAAGCCTGACCCGGCTTAGCTTCTGAGATTGGACGAGATCAGGCGTATTCAGGTTGGTATGGCCGTAAGCCATGGAGTGAAATTAGGATAGACTTTTTCAAGTTCATGTAACTCAAAAAACGTGGATGAACTAAATTAGCAATTCCATTTTATATTGTCCTTTATATCATTACTGTGTTTACAAGAGTATGCTAAACTGGTAAAAAGCTTACAGCACCTGGTATTCCCAAGTAGTCTCCTAACCAAGTACGAACCAAGCCTGACCCTGCTTAGCTTCTGAGATCAGGCATATTCAGATTGGTATGGCCGTAAGCCATGGAGTGATATTAGGATAAACTTTTTCATGTTCATGTAACTCAAAAAACGTGGATGAACTAAATTAGCAATTCCATTTTATATCGTCCTTTATATGATTACTGTGTTTACAAGAGTATGCTAAACTGGTAAAAAGCTTACACCACCTGGTATTTCCAAGTAGTCTCCTAACCAAGTACTAACCAAGCCTGACCCTGCTTAGCTTCAGAGATCGGACGAGAAAAGGCGTATTCAGGTAGGTATGGCCGTAAACCATAGAAAGACATTTGGATAGACTCTTTCATGTTCATGTAACTCAAAAAACGTGGATGATATAATTAGAAATTCCATTTTATATCGTCCTTTATATGATTACTGTGTTTACAAGAGTATGCTAAACTGGTAAAAAGCTTACAGCACCTGGTATTCCCAAGTACTCTCCTAACCAAGTACTAACCAAGCCTGACGCTGCTTAGCTTCTGAGATCGGACGAGATCAGGCGTATTCAGGTTGGTATGGCCGTAAGCCATGGAGTGATATTAGGATAGACTTTTTCATGTTCATGTAACTCAAAAAACGTGGATGAACTAAATTAGCAATTCCATTTTATATTGTCCTTTAAATAATTACTGTGTTTACAAGAGTATGCTAAACTGGTAAAAAGCTTACAGCACCTGGTATTCCCAAGTAGTCTCCTAACCAAGTACTAACCAAGCCTGAACCTGCTTAGCTTCTGAGATCGGACGAAATCAGGCGTATTCAGGTTGGTATGGCCGTAAACCATGGAATGATATTAGGATAGACTTTTTCAAGTTCATGTAACTCAAAAAACGTGGATGAACTAAATTAGCAATTCCATTTTATATCGTCCTTTATATCATTACTGTGTTTACAAGAGTATGCTAAATGGGCAAAAAGCTTACAGCACCTGGTATTCCCAAGTAGTCTCCTAACCAAGTACTAACCAAGCCTGACCCTGCTTAGCTTCTGAGATCGGACGAGATCAGGCGTTTTCAGGTTGGTATGGCCATAAGCCATGGAATAATAGGATAGACTTTTTCATGTTCATGTAACTCAAAAAACGTGGATGAACTAAATTAGCAATTCCATTTTATATTGTCCTTTATATCATTACTGTGTATACAAGAGTATGCTAAATGGGCAAAAAGCTTACAGCACCTGGTATTCCCAAGTAGTCTCCCAACCAAGTACTAACCAAGCCAGACTCTACTTAGCTTCTGAGATCAGACGAAATCAGGCATATTCAGGTTGGTATGGCCGTAAGCCATGGAGTGATATTAGGATAGACTTTTTCATGTTCATGTAACTCAAAAAACGTGGATGATATAAATTAGCAATTCCATTTTATATCGTCCTTTATATCATTACTGTGTTTACAAGAGTATGCTAAACTGGTAAAAAGCTTCCAGCACCTGGTATTGCCAAGTAGTCTCCTAACCAAGTATTAACCAAGCTTGACCCTGCTTAACTTCTGAGATCAGACGAGATCAGGCGTATTCAGGTTGGTATGGCCGTAAGCCATGGAAAGGTATTAGGATAGACTTTTTCAAGTTCATGTAACTCAAAAAACGTGGATGAACTAAATTAGCAATTCCATTTTATATTGTCCTTTATATCATTACTATGTTTACAAGAATAAGCTAAACTGGTAAAAAGCTTACAGCACCTGGTATTCCCAAGTAGTCTCCTAACCAAGTACTAACCAAGCCTAACCCTGCTTAGCTTCTGAGATCTGACGAGATCAGGCGTTTTCAGGTTGGTATGGCCGTAAACCATGGAATGATATTAGGATAGACTTTTTCAAGTTCATGTAACTCAAAAAAAACGTGGATGAACTAAATTAGCAATTCCATTTTATATCGTCCTTTATATCATTACTGTGTTTACAAGAGTATGCTAAATGGGCAAAAAGCTTACAGCACTTGGTATTCCCAAGTAGTCTCCTAACCAAGTACTAACCAAGCCTGACCCTGCTTAGCTTCTGAGATCGGACGAGATCAGGCGTTTTCAGGTTGGTATGGCCATAAGCCATGGAATAATAGGATAGACTTTTTCATGTTCATGTAACTCAAAAAACGTGGATGAACTAAATTAGCAATTCCATTTTATATTGTCCTTTATATCATTACTGTGTATACAAGAGTATGCTAAATGGGCAAAAAGCTTACAGCACCTGGTATTCCAAAGCATTCTCCCAACTAAGTACTAACCAAGCCAGTCTCTACTTAGCTTCTGAGATCAGACAAGATCAGGCATATTCAGGTTGGTATGGCCGTAAGCCATGGAGTGATATTAGGATAGAGTTTTTCATGTTCATGTAACTCAAAAAACGTGGATGAACTAAATTAGCAATTCCATTTTATATTGTCCTTTATATCATTACTGTGTTTACAAGAGTATGCTAAACTGGTAAAAAGCTTACAGCACCTGGTATTCCCAAGTAGTCTCCTAACCAAGTAATAACCAAGCCTGACCCTGATTAGCTTCTGAGTTCGGACGAGATCATGCGTATTCAGGTTGGTATGGCGGTAAACCGTGGAATGATATTAGGATAGACTTTTTTAAGTTCATGTAACTCAAAAAACGTGGATGAACTAAATTAGCAATTCCATTTTATATCGTCCTTTATATCATTACTGTGTTTACAAGAGTATGCTAAATGGGCAAAAAGCTTACATCACCTGGTATTCCCAAGTAGTCTCCTAACCAAGTACTAACCAAGCCTGACCCTGCTTAGCTTCTGAGATGGGACGAGATCAGGCGTTTTCAGGTTGGTATGGCCATAAGCTATGGAATAATATTAGGATAGACTTTTTCATGTTCATGTAACTCAAAAAACGTGGATGAACTAAATTAGCAATTCCATTTTATATCGTCCTTTATATGATTACTGTGTTTACAAGAGTATGCTAAACTGGTAAAAAGCTTACACCACCTGGTATTTCCAAGTAGTCTCCTCACCAAGTACTAACCAAGCCTGACCCTGCTTAGCTTCAGAGATCGGACGAGAATAGGCGTATTCAGGTAGGTATGGCCGTAAACCGTAGAAAGACATTTGGATAGACTCTTTCATGTTCATGTAACTCAAAAAACGTGGATGATATAATTAGAAATTCCATTTTATATCGTCCTTTATATGATTGCTGTGTTTACAAGAGTATGCTAAACTGGTAAAAAGCTTACAGCACCTGGTATTCCCAAGTAGTCTCCTAACCAAGTACTAACCAAGCCTGACGCTGCTTAGCTTCTGAGATCGGACGAGATCAGGCGTATTCAGGTTGGTATGGCCGTAAGCAATGGAGTGATATTAGGATAGACTTTTTCATGTTCATGTAA
The DNA here is from genome assembly GCA_023634145.1 of Thymallus thymallus. Lineage (NCBI taxonomy): Eukaryota > Metazoa > Chordata > Actinopteri > Salmoniformes > Salmonidae > Thymallus > Thymallus thymallus. Next base: position 1,668,041 of record CM042422.1, read on the forward strand.
CTCAAAAAACGTGGATGATATAAATTAGCAATTCCATTTTATATCGTCCTTTATATCATTACTGTGTTTACAAGAGTATGCTAAACTGGTAAAAAGCTTCCAGCACCTGGTATTGCCAAGTAGTCTCCTAACCAAGTACTAACCAAGCTTGACCCTGCTTAACTTCTGAGATCAGACGAGATCAGGCGTATTCAGGTTGGTATGGCCGTAAGCCATGGAAAGATATTAGGATAGACTTTTTCAAGTTCATGTAACTCAAAAAACGTGGATGAACTAAATTATCAATTACATTTTATATTGTCCTTTATATCATTACTATGTTTACAAGAATATGCTAAACTGGTAAAAAGCTTACAGCACCTGGTATTCCCAAGTAGTCTCCTAACCAAGTATTAACCAAGCCTAACCCTGCTTAGCTTCTGAGATCGGACGAGATCAGGAGTTTTCAGGTTGGTATGGCCGTAAACCATGGAATGATATTAGGATAGACTTTTTCAAGTTCATGTAACTCAAAAAACGTGGATGAACTAAATTAGCAATTACATTTTATATTGTCCTTTATATCATTACTGTGTATACAAGAGTATGCTAAATGGGCAAAAAGCTTACAGCACCTGGTATTCCAAAGCAGCCTCCCAACTAAGTACTAACCAAGCCAGTCTCTACTTAGCTTCTGAGATCAGACAAGATCAGGCATATTCAGGTTGGTATGGCCGTAAGCCATGGAGTGATATTAGGATAGAGTTTTTCATGTTCATGTAACTCAAAAAACGTGGATGAACTAAATTAGCAATTCCATTTTATATCGTCCTTTATATCATTACTGTGTTTACAAGAGTATGCTAAATGGGCAAAAAGCTTACATCACCTGGTATTCCCAAGTAGTCTCCTAACCAAGTACTAACCAAGCCTGACACTGCTTAGCTTCTGAGATCGGACGAGATCAGGCGTTTTCAGGTTGGTATGGCCATAAGCCATGGAATAATATTAGGATAGACTTTTTCATGTTCATGTAACTCAAAAAACGTGGATGAACTAAATTAGTAATTCCATTTTATATCGTCCTTTATATGATTACTGTGTTTACAAGAGTATGCTAAACTGGTAAAAAGCTTACAGCACCTGGTATTCCCAAGTAGTCTCCTAACCAAGTACTAACCAAGCCTGACCCTGCTTAGCTTCAGAGATGGGACGAGAAAAGGCGTATTCAGGTAGGTATGGCCGTAAACCGAAGAAAGACATTTGGATAGACTCTTTCATGTTCATGTAACTCAAAAAACGTGGATGATATAATTAGAAATTCCATTTTATATCGTCCTTTATATGATTACTGTGTTTACAAGAGTATGCTAAACTGGTAAAAAGCTTACACCACCTGGTATTTCCAAGTAGTCTCCTAACCAAGTACTAACCAAGCCTGACGCTGCTTAGCTTCTGAGATCGGACGAGATCAGGCGTATTCAGGTTGGTATGGCCGTAAGCCATGGAGTGATATTAGGATAGACTTTTTCATGTTCATGTAACTCAAAAAACGTGGATGATATAAATTAGCAATTCCATTTTATATCGTCCTTTATATCATTACTGTGTTTACAAGAGTATGCTAAACTGGTAAAAAGCTTCCAGCACCTGGTATTCCCAAGTAGTCTCCTAACCAAGTACTAACCAAGCTTGACCCTGCTTAACTTCTGAGATCAGACGAGATCAGGGGTATTCAGGTTGGTATGGCCGTAAGCCATGGAAAGATATTAGGATAGACTTTTTCAAGTTCATGTAACTCAAAAAACGTGGATGAACTAAATTAGCAATTCCATTTTATATTGTCCTTTATATCATTACTATGTTTACAAGAATATGCTAAACTGGTAAAAAGCTTACAGCACCTGGTATTCCCAAGCAGTCTCCTAACCAAGTACTAACCAAGCCTGACGCTGCTTAGCTTCTGAGATCGGACGAGATCAGGCGTTTTCAGGTTGGTATGGCCGTAAGCCATGGAGTGATATTAGGATAGACTTTTTCATGTTCATGTAACTCAAAAAACGTGGATGATATAAATTAGCAATTCCATTTTATATCGTCCTTTATATCATTACTGTGTTTACAAGAGTATGCTAAACTGGTAAAAAGCTTCCAGCACCTGGTATTCCCAAGTAGTCTCCTAACCAAGTACTAACCAAGCTTGACCCTGCTTAACTTCTGAGATCAGACGAGATCAGGGGTATTCAGGTTGGTATGGCCGTAAGCCATGGAAAGATATTAGGATAGACTTTTTCAAGTTCATGTAACTCAAAAAACGTGGATGAACTAAATTAGCAATTCCATTTTATATTGTCCTTTATATCATTACTATGTTTACAAGAATATGCTAAACTGGTAAAAAGCTTACAGCACCTGGTATTCCCAAGCAGTCTCCTAACCAAGTACTAACCAAGCCTAACCCTGCTTAACTTCTGAGATCGGACGAGATCAGGCGTTTTCAGGTTGGTATGGCCGTAAACCATGGAATGATATTAGGATAGACTTTGTCAAGTTCATGTAACTCAAAAAAACGTGGATGAACTAAATTAGCAATTCCATTTTATATCGTCCTTTATATGATTACTGTGTTTACAAGAGTACACTAAACTGCTAAAAAGCTTACAGCACCTGGTATTCCCAAGTAGTCTCCTAACCAAGTAATAACCAAGCCTGACCCTGCTTAGCTTCTGAGATCAGACGAGATCAGGGGTATTCAGGTTGGTATGGCCGTAAGCCATGGAATGATATTAGGATAGACTTTTTCAAGTTCATGTAACTCAAAAAACGTGGATGAACTAAATTAGCAATTCCATATTGTCCTTTAAATCATTACTGTGTTTACAAGAGTATGCTAAACTGGTAAAAAGCTTACAGCACCTGGTATTCTCAAGTAGTCTCCTAACCAAGTACTAACCAAGCCTGAACCTGCTTAGCTTCTGAGATCAGATGAGATCAGGCGTATTCAGGTTGGTATGGCCATAAGCCATGGAATAATATTAGGATAGACTTTTTCATGTTCATGTAACTCAAAAAACGTGGATGAACTAAATTAGCAATTCCATTTCATATTGTCCTTTAAATCATTACTGTGTTTACAAGAGTATGCTAAACTGCTAAAAAGCTTACAGCACCTGGTATTCCCAAGTAGTCTCCTAACCAAGTACTAACCAAGCCTGACGCTGCTTAGCTTCTGAGATCGGACGAGATCAGGCGTATTCAGGTTGGTATGGCCGTAAGCCACGGAGTGATATTAGGATAGACTTTTTCATGTTCATGTAACTCAAAAAACGTGGATGATATAAATTAGCAATTCCATTTTATATCGTCCTTTATATCATTACTGTGTTTACAAGAGTACACTAAACTGCTAAAAAGCTTACAGCACCTGGTATTCCCAAGTAGTCTCCTAACCAAGTAATAACCAAGCCTGACCCTGCTTAGCTTCTGAGATCAGACGAGATCAGGTGTATTCAGGTTGGTATGGCCGTAAGCCATGGAATGATATTAGGATAGACTTTTTCAAGTTCATGTAACTCAAAAAACGTGGATGAACTAAATTAGCAATTCCATATTGTCCTTTAAATCATTACTGTGTTTACAAGAGTATGCTAAACTGGTAAAAAGCTTACAGCACCTGGTATTCTCAAGTAGTCTCCTAACCAAGTACTAACCAAGCCTGAACCTGCTTAGCTTCTGAGATCAGATGAGATCAGGCGTATTCAGGTTGGTATGGCCGTAAACCACGGAATGATATTAGGGTAGACTTTTTCAAGTTCATGTAACTCAAAAAACGTGGATGAACTAAATTAGCAATTCCATTTTATATCGTCCTTTATATCATTACTGTGGTTACAAGAGTATGATAAATGGGCAAAAAGCTTACAGCACCAGGTATTCCCAAGTAGTCTCCTAACCAAGTACTAACCAAGCCTGACCCTGCTTAGCTTCTGAGATCGGACGAGATCAGGCGTTTTCAGGTTGGTATGGCCATAAGCCGCGGAATAATAGGATAGACTTTTTCATGTTCATGTAACTCAAAAAACGTGGATGATATAAATTAGCAATTCCATTTTATATCGTCCTTTATATCATTACTGTGTTTACAAGAGTATGCTAAACTGGTAAAAAGCTTCCAGCACCTGGTATTCCCAAGTAGTCCCCTAACCAAGTAATAACCAAGCCTGACCCTGCTTAGCTTCTGAGATCAGACAAGATCAGGCGTATTCAGGTTGGTATGGCCGTAAGCCATGGAAAGATATTAGGATAGACTTTTTCAAGTTCATGTAACTCAAAAAACGTGGATGAACTAAATTAGCAATTCCATTTTATATTGTCCTTTATATCATTACTGTGTTTACAAGAGTATGCTAAACTGGTAAAATGCTTACAGCACCTGGTATTCCCAAGTAGTCTCCTAACCAAGTACTAACCAAGCCTAACCCTGCTTAGCTTCTGAGATCGGACGAGATCAGGCGTTTTCAGGTTGGTATGGCCGTAAACCATGGAATGATATTAGGATAGACTTTTTCAAGTTCATGTAACTCAAAAAAACGTGGATGAACTAAATTAGCAATTCCATTTTATATCGTCCTTTATATCATTACTGTGTTTACAAGAGTATGCTAAACTGGTAAAAAGCTTACAGCACCTGGTATTCCCAAGTAGTCTCCTAACCAAGTACTAACCAATCCTAACCCTGCTTAGCTTCTGAGATCGGACGAGATCAGGCGTTTTCAGGTTGGTATGGCCGTAAACCGTGGAATTATATTAGGATAGACTTTTTTAAGTTCATGTAACTCAAAAAACGTGGATGAACTAAATTAGCAATTCCATTTTATATCGTCCTTTATATCATTACTGTGTATACAAGAGTATGCTAAATAGGCAAAAAGCTTACAGCACCTGGTATTCCAAAGTAGCCTCCCAACTAAGTACTAACCAAGCAAGTCTCTACTTAGCTTCGGAGATCAGACAAGATCAGGCATATTCAGGTTGGTATGGCCGTAAGCCATGGAGTGATATTAGGACAGAGTTTTTCATGTTCATGTAACTCAAAAAACGTGGATGAACTAAATTAGCAATTCCATTTTATATTGTCCTTTATATCATTACTGTGTTTACAAGAGTATGCTAAACTGGTAAAAAGCTTACAGCACCTGGTATTCCCAAGTAGTCTCCTAACCAAGTAATAACCAAGCCTGACCCTGATTAGCTTCCGAGATCGGACGAGATCATGCGTATTCAGGTTGGTATGGCCGTAAACCGTGGAATGATATTAGGATAGACTTTTTTAAGTTCATGTAACTCAAAAAACGTGGATGAACTAAATTAGCAATTCCATTTTATATCGTCCTTTATATCATTACTGTGTTTACAAGAGTATGCTAAATGGGCAAAAAGCTTACATCACCTGGTATTCCCAAGTAGTCTCCTAACCAAGTACTAACCAAGCCTGACCCTGCTTAGCTTCTGAGATCGGACGAGATCAGGCGTTTTCAGGTTGTTATGGCCATAAGCCATGGAATAATATTAGGATAGACTTTTTCATGTTCATGTAACTCAAAAAACGTGGATGAACTAAATTAGCAATTCCATTTCATATTGTCCTTTAAATCATTACTGTGTTTACAAGAGTATGCTAAACTGCTAAAAAGCTTACAGCACCTGGTATTCCCAAGTAGTCTCCTAACCAAGTACTAACCAAGCCTGACGCTGCTTAGCTTCTGAGATCGGACGAGATCAGGCGTATTCAGGTTGGTATGGCCGTAAGCCACGGAGTGATATTAGGATAGACTTTTTCATGTTCATGTAACTCAAAAAACGTGGATGAACTAAATTAGCAATTCCATTTTATATTGTCCTTTATATCATTACTGTGTTTACAAGAGTATGCTAAACTGGTAAAAAGCTTACAGCACCTGGTATTCCCAAGTAGTCTCCTAACCAAGTAATAACCAAGCCTGACCCTGATTAGCTTCCGAGATCGGACGAGATCATGCGTATTCAGGTTGGTATGGCCGTAAACCGTGGAATGATATTAGGATAGACTTTTTTAAGTTCATGTAACTCAAAAAACGTGGATGAACTAAATTAGCAATTCCATTTTATATCGTCCTTTATATCATTACTGTGTTTACAAGAGTATGCTAAATGGGCAAAAAGCTTACATCACCTGGTATTCCCAAGTAGTCTCCTAACCAAGTACTAACCAAGCCTGACCCTGCTTAGCTTCTGAGATCGGACGAGATCAGGCGTTTTCAGGTTGTTATGGCCATAAGCCATGGAATAATATTAGGATAGACTTTTTCATGTTCATGTAACTCAAAAAACGTGGATGAACTAAATTAGCAATTCCATTTCATATTGTCCTTTAAATCATTACTGTGTTTACAAGAGTATGCTAAACTGCTAAAAAGCTTACAGCACCTGGTATTCCCAAGTAGTCTCCTAACCAAGTACTAACCAAGCCTGACGCTGCTTAGCTTCTGAGATCGGACGAGATCAGGCGTATTCAGGTTGGTATGGCCGTAAGCCACGGAGTGATATTAGGATAGACTTTTTCATGTTCATGTAACTCAAAAAACGTGGATGAACTAAATTAGCAATTCCATTTTATATCGTCCTTTATATGATTACTGTGTTTACAAGAGTACACTAAACTGCTAAAAAGCTTACAGCACCTGGTATTCCCAAGTAGTCTCCTAACCAAGTAATAACCAAGCCTGACCCTGCTTAGCTTCTGAGATCAGACGAGATCAGGCGGATTCAGGTTGGTATGGCCGTAAGCCATGGAATGATATTAGGATAGACTTTTTCAAGTTCATGTAACTCAAAAAACGTGGATGAACTAAATTAGCAATTCCATATTGTCCTTTAAATCATTACTGTGTTTACAAGAGTATGCTAAACTGGTAAAAAGCTTACAGCAACTGGTATTCTCAAGTAGTCTCCTAACCAAGTACTAACCAAGCCTGAACCTGCTTAGCTTCTGAGATCGGATGAGATCAGGCGTATTCAGGTTCGTATGGCCGTAAACCACGGAATGATATTAGGATAGACTTTTTCAAGTTCATGTAACTCAAAAAACGTGGATGAACTAAATTAGCAATTCCATTTTATATCGTCCTTTATATCATTACTGTGTTTACAAGAGTATGCTAAATGGGCAAAAAGCTTACAGCACCAGGTATTCCCAAGTAGTCTCCTAACCAAGTACTAACCAAGCCTGACCCTGCTTAGCTTCTGAGATCGGACGAGATCAGGCGTTTTCAGGTTGGTATGGCCATAAGCCGCGGAATAATAGGATAGACTTTTTCATGTTCATGTAACTCAAAAAACGTGGATGATATAAATTAGCAATTCCATTTTATATCGTCCTTTATATCATTACTGTGTTTACAAGAGTATGCTAAACTGGTAAAAAGCTTCCAGCACCTGGTATTCCCAAGTAGTCCCCTAACCAAGTACTAACCAAGCCTGACCCTGCTTAGCTTCTGAGATCAGACGAGATCAGGCGTATTCAGGTTGGTATGGCCGTAAGCCATGGAAAGATATTAGGATAGACTTTTTCAAGTTCATGTAACTCAAAAAACGTGGATGAACTAAAATAGCAATTCCATTTTATATTGTCCTTTATATCATTACTATGTTTACAAGAGTATGCTAAACTGGTAAAATGCTTACAGCACCTGGTATTCCCAAGTAGTCTCCTAACCAAGCCTAACCCTGCTTAGCTTTTGAGATCGGACGAGATCAGGCGTTTTCAGGTTGGTATGGCCGTAAACCATGGAATGATATTAGGATAGACTTTTTCAAGTTCATGTAACTCAAAAAAGCGTGGATGAACTAAATTAGCAATTCCATTTTATATCGTCCTTTATATCATTACTGTGTTTACAAGAGTATGCTAAACTGGTAAAAAGCTTACAGCACCTGGTATTCCCAAGTAGTCTCCTAACCAAGTACTAACCAATCCTAACCCTGCTTAGCTTCTGAGATCGGACGAGATCAGGCGTTTTCAGGTTGGTATGGCCGTAAACCGTGGAATTATATTAGGATAGACTTTTTTAAGTTCATGTAACTCAAAAAACGTGGATGAACTAAATTAGCAATTCCATTTTATATCGTCCTTTATATCATTACTGTGTATACAAGAGTATGCTAAATGGGCAAAAAGCTTACAGCACCTGGTATTCCAAAGTAGCCTCCCAACTAAGTACTAACCAAGCCAGTCTCTACTTAGCTTCTGAGATCAGACAAGATCAGGCATATTCAGGTTGGTATGGCCGTAAGCCATGGAGTGATATTAGGATAGAGATTTTCATGTTCATGTAACTCAAAAAACGTGGATGAACTAAATTAGCAATTCCATTTTATATTGTCCTTTATATCATTACTGTGTTTACAAGAGTATGCTAAACTGGTAAAAAGCTTACAGCACCTGGTATTCCCAAGTAGTCTCCTAACCAAGTAATAACCAAGCCTGACCCTGATTAGCTTCTGAGATCGGACGAGATCATGCGTATTCAGGTTGGTATGGCCGTAAACCGTGGAATGATATTAGGATAGACTTTTTTAAGATCATGTAACTCAAAAAACGTGGATGAACTAAATTAGCAATTCCATTTTATATCGTCCTTTATATCATTACTGTGTTTACAAGAGTATGCTAAACTGGTAAAAAGCTTACAGCACCTGGTATTCCCAAGTAGTCTCTTAACAAAGTACTAACCAAGCCTGACCCTGCTTAGCTTCTGAGATGGGACGAGATCAGGCGTATTCAGGTTGGTATGGCCGTAAGCCATGGAATGATATTAGGATAGACTTTTTCAAGTTCATGTAACTCAAAAAACGTGGATGAACTAAATTAGCAATTCCATTTTACATCGTCCTTTATATGATTACTGTGTTTACAAGAGTATGCTAAACTGGTAAAAAGCTTACAGCACCTGGTATTCCCAAGTAGTCTCCTAACCAAGTACTAACCAAGCCTGACCCTGCTTAGCTTCTGAGATCGGACGAGATCAGGCGTTTTCAGGTTGGTATGGCCATAAGCCGCGGAATAATAGGATAGACTTTTTCATGTTCATGTAACTCAAAAAACGTGGATGATATAAATTAGCAATTCCATTTTATATCGTCCTTTATATCATTACTGTGTTTACAAGAGTATGCTAAACTGGTAAAAAGCTTCCAGCACCTGGTATTCCCAAGTAGACCCCTAACCGAGTACTAACCAAGCATGACCCTGCTTAGCTTCTGAGATCAGACGAGATCAGGCGTATTCAGGTTGGTATGGCCGTAAGCCACGGAAAGATATTAGGATAGACTTTTTCAAGTTCATGTAACTCAAAAAACGTGGATGAACTAAATTAGCAATTCCATTTTATATTGTCCTTTATATCATTACTGTGTTTACAAGAGTATGCTAAACTGGTAAAATGCTTACAGCACCTGGTATTCCCAAGTAGTCTCCTAACCAAGCCTAACCCTGCTTAGCTTTTGAGATTGGACGAGATCAGGCGTTTTCAGGTTGGTATGGCCGTAAACCATGGAATGATATTAGGATAGACTTTTTCAAGTTCATGTAACTCAAAAAAACGTGGATGAACTAAATTAGCAATTCCATTTTATATCGTCCTTTATATCATTACTGTGTTACAAGAGTATGCTAAACTGGTAAAAAGCTTACAGCACCTGGTATTCCCAAGTAGTCTCCTAACCAAGTACTAACCAATCCTAACCCTGCTTAGCTTCTGAGATCGGACGAGATCAGGCGTTTTCAGGTTGGTATGGCCGTAAACCGTGGAATTATATTAGGATAGACTTTTTTAAGTTCATGTAACTCAAAAAACGTGGATGAACTAAATTAGCAATTCCATTTTATATCGTCCTTTATATCATTACTGTGTATACAAGAGTATGCTAAATGGGCAAAAAGCTTACAGCACCTGGTATTCCAAAGTAGCCTCCCAACTAAGTACTAACCAAGCCAGTCTCTACTTAGCTTCTGAGATCAGACAATATCAGGCATATTCAGGTTGGTATGGCCGTAAGCCATGGAGTGATATTAGGATAGAGATTTTCATGTTCATGTAACTCAAAAAACGTGGATGAACTAAATTAGCAATTCCATTTTATATTGTCCTTTATATCATTACTGTGTTTACAAGAGTATGCTAAACTGGTAAAAAGCTTACAGCACCTGGTATTCCCAAGTAGTCTCCTAACCAAGTACTAACCAAGCCTGACCCTGCTTAGCTTCTGAGATCAGACGTATTCAGGTTGGTATGGCCGTAAGCCATGGAATGATATTAGGATAGACTTTTTCAAGTTCATGTAACTCAAAAAACGTGGATGAACTACATTAGCAATTCCATATTGTCCTTTAAATCATTGCTGTGTTTACAAGAGTATGCTAAACTGGTAAAAAGCTTACAGCACCTGGTATTCCCAAGTAGTCTCCTAACCAAATACTAACCAAGCCTGAACCTGCTTAGCTTCTGAGATCGGATGAGATCAGGGGTATTCAGGTTGGTATGGCCGTAAACCATGGAATGATATTAGGATAGACTTTTTCAAGTTCATGTAACTCAAAAAACGTGGATGAACTAAATTAGCAATTCCATTTTATATCGTCCTTTATATCATTACTGTGTTTACAAGAGTATGCTAAATGGGCAAAAAGCTTACAGCACCAGGTATTCCCAAGTAGTCTCCTAACCAAGTACTAACCAAGCCTGACCCTGCTTAGCTTCTGAGATCGGACGAGATCAGGCGTTTTCAGGTTGGTATGGCCATAAGCCGCGGAATAATAGGATAGACTTTTTCATTTTCATGTAACTCAAAAAATGTGGATGAACTAAATTAGCAATTCCATTTTATATTGTCCTTTATATCATTACTGTGTATACAAGAGTATGCTAAATGGGCAAAAAGCTTACAGCACCTGGTATTCCCAAGTAGTCTCCCAACTAAGTACTAACCAAGCCAGTCTCTACTTAGCTTCTGAGATCAGACGAGATCAGGCATTTTCAGGTTGGTATGGCCGTAAGCCATGGAGTAATATTAGGATAGACTTTTTCATGTTCATGTAACTCAAAAAACGTGGATGATATAAATTAGCAATTCCATTTTATATCGTCCTTTATATCATTACTGTGTTTACAAGAGTATGCTAAACTGGTAAAAAGCTTCCAGCACCTGGTATTCCCAAGTAGTCCCCTAACCAAGTACTAACCAAGCCTGACCCTGCTTTGCTTCTCAGATCAGACGAGATCAGGTATATTCAGGTTGGTATGGCCGTAAGCCATGGAGGGATATTAGGATAGAGTTTTTCAAGTTAATGTAACTCAAAAAACGTGGATGAACTAAATTAGCAATTCCATTTTATATTGTCCTTTAAATCATTACTGTGTTTACAAGAGTATGCTAAACTGGTAAAAAGCTTACAGCACCTGGTATTCCCAAGTAGTCTCCTAACCAAGTACTAACCCAGCCTGACGCTGCTTAGCTTCTGAGATCGGACGAGATCAGGCGTATTCAGGTAGGTATGGCCGTAAGCCACAGAAAGACATTTGGATAGACTCTTTCATGTTCATGTAACTCAAAAAACGTGGATGATATAAATTAGAATTTCTATTTTATATCGTCCTTTATATGATTACTGTGTTTACAAGAGTATGCTAAACTGGTAATAAGCTTACAGCACCTGGTATTCCCAAGTAGTCTCCTAACCAAGTGCTAACCAAGCCTGACCCCGCTTAGCTTCTGAGATCGGACGAGATCAGGCGTATTCAGGTTGGTATGGCCGTAAGCCATGGAATAATATTAGGATAGACTTTTTCAAGTTCATGTAACTAAAAAAACGTGGATGAACTAAATTAGCAATTCCATTTTATATCGTCCTTTATATGATTACTGTGTTTACAAGAGTATGCTAAACTGGTAATAAGCTTACAGCACCTGGTATTCCCAAGTAGTCTCCTAACCAAGTACTAACCAAGCCTGACCCTGCTTAGCTTCTGAGATCGGACGAGATCAGGCATATTCAGGTTGGTATGGCCGTAAGCCATGGAATGATATTAGGATAGACTTTTTCAAGTTCATGTAACTCAAAAAACATGGATGAACTAAATTAGCAATTCCATTTTATATCGTCCTTTATATGATTACTGTGTTTACAAGAGTATGCTAAACTGGTAAAAAGCTTACAGCACCTGGTATTCCCAAGTAGTCTCCTGACCAAGTACTAACCAAGCCTGGCCCTGCTTAGCTTCTGAGATCGGACGAGATCAGGCGTATTCAGGTAGGTATGGCCGTAATCCGTAGAAAGACATTTGGATAGACTCTTTCATGTTCATGTAACTCAAAAAAACGTGCATGATATGAATTAGAAATTCCATTTTATATCGTCCTTTATATGATTACTGTGTTTACAAGAGTATGCTAAACTGGTAAAAAGCTTACAGCACCTGGTATTCCCAAGTAGTCTCCTAACCAAGTACTAACCAAGCCTGACCCTGCTTAGCTTCTGAGATCAGACGTATTCAGGTTGGTATGGCCGTAAGCCATGGAATGATATTAGGATAGACTTTTTGAAGTTCATGTAACTCAAAAAACGTGGATGAACTACATTAGCAATTCCATATTGTCCTTTAAATCATTACTGTGTTTACAAGAGTATGCTAAACTGGTAAAAAGCTTACAGCACCTGGTATTCCCAAGTAGTCTCCTAACCAAGTACTAACCAAGCCTGAACCTGCTTAGCTTCTGAGATCGGATGAGATCAGGCGTATTCAGGTTGGTATGGCCGTAAACCACGGAATGATATTAGGATAGACTTTTTCAAGTTCATGTAACTCAAAAAACGTGGATGAACTAAATTAGCAATTCCATTTTATATCGTCCTTTATATCATTACTGTGTTTACAAGAGTATGCTAAATGGGCAAAAAGCTTACAGCACCAGGTATTCCCAAGTAGTCTCCTAACCAAGTACTAACCAAGCCTGACCCTGCTTAGCTTCTGAGATCGGACGAGATCAGGCGTTTTCAGGTTGGTATGGCCATAAGCCGCGGAATAATAGGATAGACTTTTTCATGTTCATGTAACTCAAAAAATGTGGATGAACTAAATTAGCAATTCCATTTTATATTGTCCTTTATATCATTACTGTGTATACAAGAGTATGCTAAATGGGCAAAAAGCTTACAGCACCTGGTATTCCCAAGTAGTCTCCCAACTAAGTACTAACCAACCCAGTCTCTACTTAGCTTCTGAGATCAGACGAGATCAGGCATTTTCAGGTTGGTATGGCCGTAAGCCATGGAGTGATATTAGGATAGACTTTTTCATGTTCATGTAACTCAAAAAACGTGGATGATATAAATTAGCAATTCCATTTTATATCGTCCTTTATATGATTACTGTGTTATCAAGAGTATGCTAAACTGGTAAAAAGCTTACAGCACCTGGTATTCCCAAGTAGTCTCCTAACCAAGTATTAACCAAGCCTAACGCTGCTTATCTTCTGAGATCGGACGAGATCAGGCGTATTCAGGTCGGTATGGCCGTAAACCTTGGAATGATATTAGGATAGACTTTTTCAAGTTCATGTAACTCAAAAAACGTGGATGAACTAAATTAGCAATTCCATTTTATATCGTCCTTTATATCATTACTGTGTTTACAAGAGTATGCTAAATGGGCAAAAAGCTTACAGCACCTGGTATTCCCAAGTAGTCTCCTAACCAAGTACTAACCAAGCCTAACCCTGCTTAGCTTCTGAGATCGGAAGAGATCAGGCGTTTTCAGGTTGGTATGGCCGTAAACCATGGAATGATATTAGGATAGACTTTTTCAAGTTCATGTAATTCAAAAAAAGTGGATGAACTAAATTAGCAATTCCATTTTATATCGTCCTTTATATCATTACTGTGTTTACAAGAGTATGCTAAACTGGTAAAAAGCTTACAGCACCTGGTATTCCCAAGTAGTCTCCTAACCAAGTACTAACCAAGCCTGACCCTGCTTAGCTTCTGAGATCGGACGAGATCAGGCATATTCAGGATGGTATGGCCGTAAGCCATGGAATGATATTAGGATAGACTTTTTCAAGTTCATGTAACTCAAAAATCGTGGATGAACTAAATTAGCAATTCCATTTTATATCGTCCTTTATATGATTACTGTGTTTACAAGAGTATGCTAAACTGGTAAAAAGCTTACAGCACCTGGTATTCCCAAGTAGTCTCCTAACCAAGTACTAACCAAGCCTGACCCTGCTTAGCTTCTGAGATCGGGCGTATTCAGGTTGGTATGGCCGTAAGCCATGGAATGATATTAGGTTAGACATTTTCCAGTTCATGTAACTCAAAAAACGTGGATGAACTAAATTAGCAATTCCATTTTATATCGTCCTTTATATGATTACTGTGTTATCAAGAGTATGCTAAACTGGTAAAAAGCTTACAGCACCTGGTATTCCCAAGTAGTCTCCTAACCAAGTATTAACCAAGCCTAACGCTGCTTATCTTCTGAGATCGGACGAGATCAGGCGTATTCAGGTCGGTATGGCCGTAAACCTAGGAATGATATTAGGATAGACTTTTTCAAGTTCATGTAACTCAAAAAACGTGGATGAACTAAATTAGCAATTCCATTTTATATCGTCCTTTATATCATTACTGTGTTTACAAGAGTATGCTAAATGGGCAAAAAGCTTACAGCACCTGGTATTCCCAAGTAGTCTCCTTAGCAAGTACTAACCAAGCCTGACCCTGCTTAGCTTCTGAGATCGGACGAGATCAGGGGTTTTCAGGTTGGTATGGCCATAAGCCATGGAATAATATTAGGATACACTTTTTCATGTTCATGTAACTCAAAAAACGTGGATGAACTAAATTAGCAATTCCATTTTATATCGTCCTTTATATGATTACTGTGTTTACAAGAGTATGCTAAACCTGGTAAATAGCTTACAGCACCTGGTATTCCCAAGTAGTCTCCTAAGCAAGTACTAACCAAGCCTGACCCTGCTTAGCTTCTGAGATCGGACGAGATCAGGCGTATTCAGGTTGGTATGGCCGTAAGCCATGGAATGATATTAGGATAGACTTTTTCAAGTTCATGTAACTCAAAAAACGTGGATGAACTAAATTAGCAATTCCATTTTATATTGTCCTTTATATAATTACTGTGTTTACAAGAGTATGCTAAACTGGTAAAAAACTTACAGCACCTGGTATTCCCAAGTAGTCTCCTAACCAAGTACTAACCAAGCCTGACCCTGCTTAGCTTCTGAGATCTGACGAGATCAGGAGTTTTCAGGTTGGTATGGCCACAAGCCATGGAATAATATTAGGATAGACTTTTTCATGTTCATGTAACTCAAAAAACGTGGATGAACTAAATTAGCAATTCCATTTTATATCGTCCTTTATATCATTACTGTGTTTACAAGAGTATGCTAAACAGCTTACAGCACCTGGTATTCCCAAGTAGTCTCTTAACCAAGTACTAACCAAGCCTGACCCTGCTTAGCTTCTGAGATCGGGCGTATTCAGGTTGGTATGGCCGTAAGCCATGGAATGATATTAGGTTAGACATTTTCAAGTTCATGTAACTCAAAAAACGTGGATGAACTAAATTAGCAATTCCATTTTATATCGTCCTTTATATGATTACTGTGTTATCAAGAGTATGCTAAACTGTTAAAAAGCTTACAGCACCTGGTATTCCCAAGTAGTCTCCTAACCAAGTATTAACCAAGCCTAACGCTGCTTATCTTCTGAGATCGGACGAGATCAGGCGTATTCAGGTCGGTAGGGCCGTAAACCTTAGAATGATATTAGGATAGACTTTTTCAAGTTCATGTAACTCAAAAAACGTGGATGAACTAAATTAGCAATTCCATTTTATATCGTCCTTTATATCATTACTGTGTTTACAAGAGTATGCTAAACTGGTAAAAAGCTTACAGCACCTGGTATTCCCAAGTAGTCTCCTAACCAAGTACTAACCAAGCCTGACGCTGCTTAGCTTCTGAGATTGGACGAGATCAGGCGTATTCAGGTTTGTATGGCCGTAAGCAATGGAGTGAGATTAGGATAGACTTTTTCATGTTCATGTAACTCAAAAAACGTGGATGATATAAATTAGCAATTCCATTTTATATCGTCCTTTATATCATTACTGTGTTTACAAGAGTATGCTAAACTGGAAAAAACTTCCAGCACCTGGTATTGCCAAGTAGTCTCCTAACCAAGTACTAACCAAGCTTGACCCTGCTTAACTTCTGAGATCAGACGAGATCAGGCGTATTCAGGTTGGTATGGCCGTAAGCCATGGAAAGATATTAGGATAGACTTTTTCAAGTTCATGTAACTCAAAAAACGTGGATGAACTAAATTAGCAATTCCATTTTATATTGTCCTTTATATCATTACTATGTTTACAAGAATATGCTAAACTGGTAAAAAGCTTACAGCACGTGGTATTCCCAAGTAGTCTCCTAACCAAGTACTAACCAAGCCTAACCCTGCTTAGCTTCTGAGATCGGACGAGATCAGGCGTTTTCAGGTTGGTATGGCCATAAGCCATGGAATAATAGGATAGACTTTTTCATGTTCATGTAACTCAAAAAACGTGGATGAACTAAATTAGCAATTCCATTTTATATTGTCCTTTATATCATTACTGTGTATACAAGAGTATGCTAAATGGGCAAAAAGCTTACAGCACCTGGTATTCCAAAGCAGCCTCCCAACTAAGTACTAACCAAGCCAGTCTCTACTTAGCTTCTGAGATCAGACAAGATCAGGCATATTCAGGTTGGTATGGCCGTAAGCCATGGAGTGATATTAGGATAGAGTTTTTCATGTTCATGTAACTCAAAAAACGTGGATGAACTAAATTAGCAATTCCATTTTATATTGTCCTTTATATCATTACTGTGTTTACAAGAGTATGCTAAACTGGTAAAAAGCTTACAGCACCTGGTATTCCCAAGTAGTCTCCTAACCAAGTAATAACCAAGCCTGACCCTGATTAGCTTCTGAGTTCGGACGAGATCATGCGTATTCAGGTTGGTATGGCCGTAAACCGTGGAATGATATTAGGATAGACTTTTTTAAGTTCATGTAACTCAAAAAACGTGGATGAACTAAATTAGCAATTCCATTTTATATCGTCCTTTATATCATTACTGTGTTTACAAGAGTATGCTAAATGGGCAAAAAGCTTACATCACCTGGTATTCCCAAGTAGTCTCCTAACCAAGTACTAACCAAGCCTGACCCTGCTTAGCTTCTGAGATCGGACGAGATCAGGCTTTTTCAGGTTGGTATGGCCGTAAACCGAAGAAAGACATTTGGATAGACTCTTTCATGTTCATGTAACTCAAAAAACGTGGATGATATAATTAGAAATTCCATTTTATATCGTCCTTTATATGATTACTGTGTTTACAAGAGTATGCTAAACTGGTAAAAAGCTTACACCACCTGGTATTTCCAAGTAGTCTCCTAACCAAGTACTAACCAAGCCTGACGCTGCTTAGCTTCTGAGATCGGACGAGATCAGGCGTATTCAGGTTGGTATGGCCGTAAGCCATGGAGTGATATTAGGATAGACTTTTTCATGTTCATGTAACTCAAAAAACGTGGATGATATAAATTAGCAATTCCATTTTATATC
The DNA here is from genome assembly GCA_023634145.1 of Thymallus thymallus. NCBI lineage: Eukaryota > Metazoa > Chordata > Actinopteri > Salmoniformes > Salmonidae > Thymallus > Thymallus thymallus. Next base: position 1,685,755 of record CM042422.1, read on the forward strand.
GTCCTTTATATCATTACTGTGTTTACAAGAGTATGCTAAACTGGTAAAAAGCTTCCAGCACCTGGTATTCCCAAGTAGTCTCCTAACCAAGTACTAACCAAGCTTGACCCTGCTTAACTTCTGAGATCAGACGAGATCAGGGGTATTCAGGTTGGTATGGCCGTAAGCCATGGAAAGATATTAGGATAGACTTTTTCAAGTTCATGTAACTCAAAAAACGTGGATGAACTAAATTAGCAATTCCATTTTATATTGTCCTTTATATCATTACTGTGTTTACAAGAGTATGCTAAACTGGTCAAAAAGCATACAGCACCTGGTATTCCCAAGTAGTCTCCTAACCAAGTACTAACCAAGCCTGACCCAGCTTAGCTTCTGAGATCTGACGAGATCAGGCGTATTCAGGTTTGTATGGCCGTAAGCCATAGATTGACATTTGGATAGACCTTTTCATGTTCATGTAACTTAAAAAACGTGGATGAACTAAATTAGCTATTCCATTTTATATTGTCCTTTACATCATTACTGTGTTTACAAGAGTATGCTAAACTGGGCAAAAAGCTTACAGCACCTGGTATTCCCAAGTAGTCTCCCAACCAAGTAATAGCCAAGCCTGATCCTGCTTAGCTTCTGAGATCGGACGAGATCAGGCGTATTCAGGTTGGTATGGCCGTAAGCCATGGAAAGATATTTGTATAGCCTTTTTCATGTTCATGTAACTCAAGAAACGTGGATGAACTAAATTAGCTATTCCATTTTATATCGTCCTTTATATCATTACTGTGTTTACAAGAGTATGCTAAACTGGATAAAAAGCTTACAGCACCTGGTATTCCCAAGTAGTCTCCCAAACAAGTACTAACCAAGCCTGATCCTGATTAGCTTCTGAGATCTGACGAGATCAGGCATATTTTTTTTATTTTTTTTATCATCAAAAATTCTTATTTTACCAATATTTACAGTTCAATATACAAAACAGAATACACTCGACTAATATAGGCAGGTGAACAATTCACCCCCTATCAAATCAAAAAACCCATAGAAATAAAACAAATACTAATGCCACTAAAAATAGACAAGACAAATTCCCCCCCAAAAAATAGGCAGGTTAAAAGCAACCCCCTATCAAATCAAAAAAACAAATTATAGATCCTTCATAATAATTCACAACTTTTCTCATTTAAACCCGTCAATCCTCCAGAATATCTACTATATATCAGAAAATCATACTTCCAGTACAGCAGCAAACAGAAAGTGTCTAATCTCGCCATCAGCAACCTCATATCAACAATAAAACAACATCATCTGATATCTCCAGACACATTCCTCATTTCAGAAGTTCACCTTAACTCCCCCTCCCCCCTCCTCCATAGACACTAGAGTACTCCCCTCTACAAACAAACTTACTAAGTTCTCTATTTTTGCTTTATATATTAATTCCACATGCTTAATTATTGCTGCTTTAAACATTACCCAGACATTACATTTTTTACCCTCAAAATGTATCATATTTCTTCTACTGTAAATTGCATACCTGACAAAACTCAATAGAATATTCAACAGGTATACATTCACACCCACATATTTCCCCCCCACTCCAAACAATATTAACCTGTCCCATTCACAGCTTTCTAAAACATCTCTTCTCCAGTGCCTCCACAACAAACATTTTACTTCCTTGAAGAAATCTGTCAGACATGAACATTCTACAAATAAATGTATCAAAGACTCTGGCTTCATCCTACACACATCACATTCACGCCGGACATCTCTGTTTATCTGGTGTAACACAATATTTGTGAATATACGATTATGCCTCAGCATGAAATCCATGTTCTCACAATTCCATTTATTTCCAAACAAAAACAAATTCTTCCACAGTAAAGAAACATCCAAATCAAGATACATTTTCCTCCACCTCCTCTCGGCCGCCGGCCTCTCACACACAGACTTCAACATACACTTGTACAGTATTTTCTGTGTCACTTTTGATAACAATGTTTTACTCAACCCCTTACCTACATAGAGATTTGGAAGCACATACAAATCTTCATATTCCCCCTCCCCATTTATTACTTTGATCCATTCACCCGGAATGCATAATTTAATCCTTTCATATGTATTTAAAACTGATTTCCGTTCCACTGTATCATCCAACTCCCACACAGTATCCAAAATTGCCTGCTCCCTTAAAAAGCCAGGTATAACCTCATAAATAAAATCTTTCACCAATAATAATCCTGCCTTCATAAACATTTTGTTGTACAGCACCTTCCCATCTCTCTCTATTTTTGGATTTAGAAACACAGGTTGATTAAATATGATATCCTTATGTGTACATGTGTACTCAATCTGAGGAAGAAATTCCCCCCATGCTAAGAACACTTCCTTGTAGAACTCAGGCACCTCCTCCAACATATCCTTCTTCCACGTCATTAATAGTCCACTTTCTTCACAACCACCACTTCTGTACAGAAAATGCTTAAAGAACCTTTTCCATCCACAATCCATCTCTCCATATAAGTATTTTTGAACAGTTTTAATTCTCATTGCTTTTCTCTTCACATCCAAATCCACCAATCTCAAACCCCCATCCTTTAAATCTGAGATAAGGGTTGATCTTGCAATTCTGGTCCCCTTCCCATCCCATAGAAAATCTGAGACCAATCCATTCAATTCTTTCAACACCCATTGTGGCATATCCAACGAACTCAACACATATATACATTTTGATGCCACCAATGAATTGATCACCACCACTTTTCCCCTTAAGAACAGTTTTCTTGCCTTCCAATGGGACAGAGTATGTTTTATTTTATTCAAGACCCCAGCCCAAGTCAAATCCCTCGTCCCTTTTTCATCAACTCCCAAACACACCCCTAAAGTATTGATATTACCATCTGCTTTTTTAAAAGGAAATCCACAGTCCACCTTTTCATCAATCCCCACATACATTATTTCAGACTTATCAACATTCAGTTTTGCCCCTGATGCCTTCCCATATAACTCAATACACTCCATTATTTTCTTCACACTCTCAACATCTCTCACAGTACATGTAGTATCATCCGCGTATTGTTGTATAACATTCTCCCCTCCTTCCGGTAGCCGTATACCTCTAATTGATTCATTTGCTTTAACCATTGCTGCAAGCGGCTCCACCGATAAACTATAGAGAGCAGCCGATAACGGACATCCTTGCCTAACCGATCTCTCCAGAGGAAAAGCATCCGTTAAAAGCCCATTATATTTTACTCTGCTCTTAGCAGATCCATATAGTAATCGAATCCATCCAATTATTCTTTCACCAAAACCAAATTTCCCCAGTGTACGCAATAAAAACGAGTGATCAACTCTATCAAAAGCCTTGTTGAGATCCAGACTCAGCACAAAACCCCCTTCCTCTCCCATATGCTTTATCACATCCCTTATAGTTCCCACTGTGTCAGAAACATCTCTCCCTGGAACACTATATGCCTGGGTCTCCGATATTAATGCCCCCATGACCTTTTTCACTCTATTAGCTAAGACCTTGGCTAAGATCTTATAATCACAATTTAAGAGTGTCAATGGTCGATAATTATCTAGATTTGCACGACTCCCTTTATTTTTATACAACATGGTTAGAACCCCTGTGGCCAGTGAATCTGGCACCACCTGAGTCTTTTCCATAGACTCATACAATTTTCTCAGAATTGGAATCAACACATTTGCAAACACTTTGTAAAACTCTGCAGTTAGGCCATCAGAGCCCGGGCTCTTATTGCAATTAGCAGCAAATATGGCATCCTTAATGTCAGTTAGACTTATATCTGTGTCACACATGTATTTATCTTCCTCTGTTAAACCCACATCGACATGCCCAAGCACCCTATCCATGCAGGAATCATTAACCTCATCAACATTTTTTGAATAAACACTCATAATATCTCTCTACCGTATCCAGAATCCCCACCAAATCATTGATCTTCTCCCCCTTATCATTAATTAACTCCTTAATATGTCTTCTCTTGCCTTCTATTCAGGATCATGTATTAAATGCTGTACAGTCTTCCCCGTTAAGCAGTAATCAATCCTGCTTTGTTTCACCTTATTTAGAACTATTTGCCTTCTTGAAAACTCTCTCCTCCGAGGATACCGTTCTCTCCACACATCATGCAAATCATAATCTCCCATCATTGATATCAATTCCCTTCGTGAAGTGTCAGGGCGAAATTGCACACTACTCGTTGCATCTAAACGCCCCAACCACACATTAAAATCCCCAACCAAAATAGTATTGTCATTACACAGAGACCGAACTGCCCTGAAAAACCTCTCCCTCTCCCTTTCTACATTTGGGGCATACACATTAATTATACGATAGGCAACTGAACTCAATGAAAAATCTACGGCAAGAAGACGCCCTTCATAAGACGTTTCCATTATTCCTACATTTTCCACTACCCCCCTTTTGATCAATATCGCCACCCCACATGAGCCCGCTCACCCATGACTAACAAAACATAGATCTGTCCATACTCTTTTCACCATATCCATAGAACTCAGAGACCATTTGGTCTCCTGTACACAGATAATATCTGCATCCGTATATGCCAATAGCCTATTCAGCTTATCAGCCCCGCTCAACCCCCTCACATTTAAAGAAAATATCTTTATACCCACCATGAGTAACACAAACATATACCATAGAGAGCAAATCATCTCTCCTCTATATGTTTGAACTTCTTACTACTCTTCTTACTACTGGTATTCTTAGAGGAGATTCTCTTTTGACGTACCAAAGCCTGGAGCATTCCCACATCTAGCTCATCCCCCGATCCCAGCATACTGGTAGGAGAAGTTGGAACATTCACTTCTCCCTCATCAGTTTTATCATTCTGAACAGACCCATCAGGCTGTACATTCTCTGTTAGAGGGTCCTTGACAATCTCAGATTCCTGTACATTCATCTGAGCTCGTCTAACCCTCACATCCTCCCCCTCCACAACCTCTAGTGAACTGATCCAGTCTACAGCAGTGTCCATACTGGATCCCAGCTCCATCAACCCCATCTCTGCATGTCTGCTGGAACTTCTCACCCCTTCATTCATTCCACTGCTCTCCCCCATATCACTCTCTTCCCCCAGATCACTTTCCTCCATGCTCCCTTCCGTTGATACTGAGCCTCTCTCATTCTCAATCTCAAGACCTTCATCCACATTTTCCCCACATATACAGTTGAATGAGTCACATTAATCAAATCTCCTTCTTGTCTCAGGACATTCTTGTGCATAATGTCCCTGGATTAATATTCTCCCATTATTGTCTGCATATATTTGTGTTACATTCTCCACTGCATCCTTCTTCAGCAATATTGCAACCCCACATGAATTTCCCATACCATTATTTATAAAGATATAGTCACTCCATCTTTTTTTAACCTCCATCACACATTTGTTATCCCAATGTGTCTCTTGTATACACAAAATATCAGTCTTCTCCATGTTAACTACTCTGTGAAATGTTTCCATATTTCTCGTCCATTAGCATTGAGAGACATTAAATTAATCATTGCTTGAATTAATAGTGGTAAAAGTTGTATCTTCATTACCATCTACCTGTCTTCATGTCTTTTCCTTCTTCCCTCCTTCTTCAGGTCTGCAGCCGCCTTCCTCTTCCTGTAACTCCTTCCCCATCTATCCAACATGTCAGTGTCCTCCGAGTCAGAAATAGACCCTACTTCCATCTCCTCCATCCAACTTGTTTGTTTGATCGCCTTGTCCTGTGTGCTGCCTGTGTCGGACACAGATTCTTGTACAGTTGCTGTCATCCCTTCTCCTTGTGTCCTCAATCTCCCATCCGTCTCTCTGCCTTCAGAAGTACTCACATGAGCCAATCTTCTCCCCGGTGCCATGAGTATGATTAAGATGAATATCATGTCCATCATCGCACCTCAGTCTTTTTCCTCTTCACCATTTTTTTCCTCTTTTCCTTCACTCCTTTCCTTACTCTCTGGACTTCACCAGATGACACATCCCCCACAGAGTCTTTCCTCTTTGAACAGTCACCCTTCACTTCCGAGTCCTCAGGGGTAGTAGCAGGAGTATCACCCCCAACACCTGCAGACGGACCTGGGGCCAAACCTCCTCCTCCTTCTCCCATCTTCTCCTTTCCATTGGCAAATACACCTTCCAAAAACTCCCGATCTAGGCTAGGCCCGATACCATCTCCATCCTCCTCTCCAGGTTCACCACCCTCTTCTCCTTCCTGGTCTTCTTGGCCCACACCCTCCATTTCAATCTCCTTCTTCAACTCTTCCTTCTCCAAATCCTCCATACTTTCCTCCACCACCTCCACCTCGTCCTCCTCTTCCTCCTCCTCCTCCTCTCCTCGTTGCTCTGCATCATCTCCAACATCAGTCTTCGTACAAGTACAGTGAACTCCCCTTCCTCCACAATGATGGCAAGGTCTTTCAGCTTTCCCAACACACTCCCTTGCGTAATGGCCTTGTTCCCTGCACCTCAGGCACAAAAAATCAGGACAGTCGCGGACAATGAGACCAGGCTGAATACAAACACGGCATACCTTCACTTGCCTGTCATGTATGACACGAAAATATTCAGTCCCCTCCAACGTCTCAAACTTTGTAGAATACGGGAGGGAGCGCACTTTGTCCGTAAACCGGACTCTGCAGAACCTTGTGCCATCTGCGATATCTGTAGCTGGCCAATGTCGTCTTTTAATCGGGGAAACCGCCGACACTCCCCAACCTTCTAGTTTGGCTATAATAACCTCATCACCAATGTATATGGGTAAATTCATGAATGACACCACCATTTCGTCGGATGAAATGTCCCTCACCATCACTGTACATGATTTTATTTTCAGACCATCCATTAGTCTCTCCTTCCCATGAACATGCGACATTGTGATTTCATACTTTTGGTCTCCTTTGAATCTGCAGCCTGTCACTGTGCCACACGCCTCCTTTATCCCACGTAGCAACTCCATGATTGTTAATTTCTGGTCCCCGGATATATCCACCGCCACTGTACAATCACTATCATAGGACTTCTCTTTTGGAAGGGGAGCACCAGGGACAGTTCCTCCATGTTCCATATTCATCGTCGATTTCCTCGCCTTAGTCATTGTAGCCATTGAGATCAGTCCGGTAAAAAACGGGAAAGAAACAATAAGTATCTGTCCCCCAAACGGCCAATGCCGCCGGGGCACAAAACTTATTAATACTGTCACGTTCGGGTGTGTAGAGAGACCAAGGCGCAGCGTAGCGATAGTTCGACATCGTTTATTGAACTAAATAAACTCGACTGGATGCGAACCATACAAAATAACAAATACAATATAATGATGAAACACACGTAGCACGAACACGGGACATACATATAACAATGAACCACGCCAAGGGAGTGGAACACAGACATATAAGTAGGATCCCTAATTAGAGGTAATGCATAGCAGCTGCCTCTAATTAGGGATCCCACACACAACACCACACAGATGTAGAAATAATAGATCTGCCAGACTCTGACCATAGAAATAGAGCCTGACAGTACCCCCCCTCAAAGGTGCGGACCCCCGGCCGCAAGAAAACAAACACAAAAACATGAGGGAAGTGTCAGGGAGGAAAAAACATCACAACCATCGCAGGTGGTGGTTCCGGCCCCGGCGAAGTGGATAGCTTCCCCCTCTTTTCTACTGGGCCCGGACTGGGCCCCGGTGTGGCAGGCGACTCAGGCCATTTAAAGGGATAACCCACCGGTCCTGGAAATGACCATGGTGGGTCAAAAGGCTCAGGCCATGGAGCGGGGCAAATAACCGGGCCAGGACTGGGCACCGGTGTGGCAGGCGACTCCGGCCATGTAAAGGGGCAACCCACCGGTCCTGGAAATAACAATGGTGGGGCAAAAGGCTCAGGCCATGGAGCGGGGCAAATAACCGGGCCAGGACTGAGCACCGTTGTGGCAGGCGACTCCGGCCTTTCAAAGAGGTAAACAACCGGTCGTAAAAATGGCACCGGTGGGGAAAAAGACTCAGGCCATGGAGCGGGGCAAATAACCGGGCCAGAACTGGGCACCGGTGTGGCAGGCGACTCCGGCCTGTGGACCACCACGGGAGTCTCCGGGCTGTCGACCATCACAGGAGTCTCCGGGCTGTCGATCATCACGGGAGGCTCCGGGCTGTCGACCATCACGGGAGGCTCCGGGCTGTCGACCATCACGGAAGGATCCGGGCTGTCGACCATCACGGGAGGCTCCGGGCTGTCGACCATCACGGGAGGCTCCGTGCTGTCGACCATCACGGGAGGCTCCGGGCTGTCGACCATCACGGGAGGCTCCGGGCTTTCGACCATCACGGGAGGCTCCGGGCTGTCGACCATCACGGGAGGCTCCGGGCTGGGGAGGCGCACCGACGGTCTGGTGCGTGGAGCCGGCACTGGAGGTACCTGGCTGGGCGCACGCACTGGAGGTCGGGTGCGGGGAGCCGGCACGGGACGTACCGGACTGGAGAGGCGCACTGGAGGCCTGGTGCGTGGAGTCGGCACTGGTGGCACCGGACTAATGACACGCACCTCAGGGCGAGTGCGGTGAGCAGGCACAGTGCGTACCGGACTGGAGACGCACACTGGAAGCCTGGTGCGTGGAGTCGGCACTGGTGGCACCGGACTAATAACACGCACTTTAGGGCGAGTGCGGGGAGCAGGCACAGGACGTACCGGACTGGAGACGCGCACTGGAAGCTTAGTGCGTGGAGTCGGCACTGGTGGCACCGGACTAATGACACGCACCTCAGGGCTAGTGCGGGGAGCAGGCACAGGACGTACCGGACTGGAGACGCGCATTGGAAGCCTGGTACGTGGAGTCGGCACTGGTGGCACCGGACTAATAACACGCACTTTAGGGCGAGTGCGGGGAGCCGGTATTGAGCTTACTGGACTGGAGAGGCGCACTGGAGTGTAGCAGACGGCCGGACCCGGACTGGGCACCGGTGGAGCGGACTGCTCTGACACTGGAGTGTATCAGACAGCCGGACCCAGACTGGGCACCGGTGGAACGGACTGCTCTGTCACTGGAGTGTAGCAGACGGCCAGACCCGGACTGGGCACCGATGGAACGGACTGCTCTGGCACTGGAGTTCTAACACGTGAAACCGGCATAGGTTGCACCGGACTGGTGACAAGCATTTCAGCACGCATACAGGAAGCCGGCATGGAACATACTGGAGTGGGGATGCACACTGGAGACTCGGCGCGGGATGTAGGCATTAAACGACCCGGACTGGGGATGCACACTATGGGCACCTTTAGCTCCAGCTCCTTCCGCTCGTTCTCACACTCCTCCCAATTTCGCCTACACTGCTCCATAATGCCATTATATACCCCCTTCAGGTATTCCTCTTCCTCCACCGTATTCCACATGGAGAGTGGTACTGGCGCGTCCTCCTCGTAGCCAGACCATCCCCATAGCCCCCCCCCCCCGAAATGTTCTTGGGGTTGCCTACGGGCTCCGTTTCCTCGATTACGCCGTTTTCCTCTCTTCTTCTCCTTTGCTCCCTCATAACGCTGCTTGGTCGGGTGGTGGTTCATTCTGTCACGTTCGGGTGTGTAGAGAGACCAAGGCACAGCGTAGCGATAGTTCGACATCGTTTATTGAACTAAATAAACTCGACTGGATGCGAACCATACAAAATAACAAATACAATATAATGATGAAACACACGTAGCACGAACACGGGACATACATATAACAATGAACCACGCCAAGGGAGTGGAACACAGACATATAAGTAGGATCCCTAATTAGAGGTAATGCATAGCAGCTGCCTCTAATTAGGGATCCCACACACAAAACCACACAGATGTAGAAATAATAGATCTATGGCCAGAGCCTGACAAATACAAAAAAAAGAGATCGGGTGTATTCAGGTTGGTATGGCCGTAAGCCAAAGAATGATTTTTGGATAGACTTTTTCATGTTCATGTAACTCAAAAAACGTGGATGAACTAAATTAGAAATTCAATTTGCTTTTGTGCATTCAAGACATCTGCAGTTCACACTTCTTGCATCTTAGTCTTACGACAATCTACTCTAATGTAACAATGATAACTTACTTTCATGTAACACTGATGTCAAAATGTCAGCTGAAAAAAAAAAATATTTCTTAATTTTTGAGGAAAAGCGCAGCACAAAATATTTAGGGGCATTGAGGCCATCAAACAAAGCTGAAGACATGATCTTTTCAGTCAAAGCGGAACATGAAACAAAAACAAACTAATATGCCGAAACCCGGGATTGAACCAGGGACATTTAGATCTTCAGTCTAACGCTCTCCCAACTGAGCTATTTCGGCAAGCTACTGAGGACATTTCTGTGGGACACATGGCGATGCCCTCAAGTAGAAACAATGTCAACTCTCAAAATGTACATAATGGCCAGTATGGGGTTTGAACCCACGACCTTGGCGTTATTAGCACCACGCTCTAACCAACTGAGCTAACCTGCCACATAACACATTGCACAGTTGTTACAAGCCAACGAGCATCTGCCAGTGCTGGTGCGTAAACTAAAATGTACACCAAGCAGATAGCCAAACAAGACTAGACCGTCTTGGTTGTTCCTTGTGGCAATCTAAAGCAGCTTGTGAATTAGCTCAAATGCCAGTGCTGGTGTGTAAACTAAAAAGTTTGCCAAGTGGATAGCCAAACAAGGCTGGACCCTCTTGGTTGTTCCTTGTGGCAATCTAAAGCATCTTGTGAATTAGCTCAAATGCCACTGCTGGTGCCTAAACTAAAAAGTAAGCCAAGCGGATAGCTAAACAAGGCTAGACCCTCTTGGTTGTTCCTTGTGGCAATTTAAAGCCAGTTTTGAAATTAGCTCAAATGCCAGTGCTGGTGTGTAAACTAAAAAGTTTGCCAAGTGGATAGCCAAACAAGGCTGGACCCTCTTGGTTGTTTCCTGTGGCAATTTCAAACAGCTTGGGAATTAGCTAAAAATGCTAGAGTGCTTGCTTAGCATGTGAGAGCTAGTGGGATTGATGCCTGAATTCTCAAAAACACATTGCTTTTGTGCATTCAAGACATCTGCAGTTCACACTTCTTGCATCTTAGTCTTACGACAATCTACTCTAATGTAACAATGATAACTTACTTTCATGTAACACTGATGTCAAAATGTCAGCTGAAAAAAAATGATATTTCTTCATTTTTGAGGAAAAGCGCAGCACAAAAGATTTAGGGGCATTTAGGCCATCAAACAAAGCTGAAGACATGATCTTTTCAGTCAAAGCGGAACATGAAGCAAGAACAAACTAATATGCCGAAACCCGGGATTGAACCAGGGACATTTAGATCTTCAGTCTAACGCTCTCCCAACTGAGCTATTTCGGCAAGTTACTGCGGACATTTCTGTGGGACCCATGGCGATGCCCTCAAGTGGAAACAATGTCAACTCTCAAAATGTACATCATGGCCAGTATGGGGTTTGAACTCACGACCTTGGCATTATTAGCACCACGCTCTAACCTACTGAGCTAACCTGCCACATAACACATTAGACAGTTGTTACAAGCCAGCGAGCATCTGCCAGTGCTGGTGCGTAAACTAAAATGTACACCAAGCAGATGGCCAAACAAGACTAGACCCTCTTGGTTGTTCCTTGTGGCAATTTAAAGCCAGTTTTGAAATTAGCTCAAATGCCAGTGCTGGTGTGTAAACTAAAAAGTTTGCCAAGTGGATAGCCAAACAAGGCTGGACCCTCTTGGTTGTTTCCTGTGGCAATTTCAAACAGCTTGGGAATTAGCTAAAAATGCTAGAGTGCTTGCTTAGCATGTGAGAGCTAGTGGGATTGATGCCTGAATTCTCAAAAACACATTGCTTTTGTGCATTCAAGACATCTGCAGTTCACACTTCTTGCATCTTAGTCTTACGACAATCTACTCTAATGTAACAATGATAACTTACTTTCATGTAACACTGATGTCAAAATGTCAGCTGAAAAAAAATGATATTTCTTCATTTTTGAGGAAAAGCGCAGCACAAAAGATATAGGGGCATTGAGGCCATCAAACAAAGCTGAAGACATGATCTTTTTAGTCAAAGCGGAACATGAAGCAAGAACAAACTAATATGCCTAAAGCCGGGATTTAACCAAGGCCATTTAGATCTTCAGTCTAACGCTCTCCCAACTGAGCTATTTCGGCAAGCTACTGGGGACATTTCTGTGGGACCCATGGCGATGCCCTCAAGTGGAAACAATGTCAACTCTCAAAATGTACATCATGGCCAGCATGGGGTTTGAACCCACGACCTTGGCGTTATTAGCACCACACTCTAACCAACTGAGCTAACCGGCCACATAAAACATTAGACAGTTGTTACAAGCCAGCGAGAATCTGCCAGTGCTGGTGCGTAAACTAAAATGTACACCAAGCAGATAGCCAAACAAGACTAGACCCTCTTGGTTGTTCCTTGTGGCAATCTAAAGCAGCTTGTGAATTAGCTCAAATGCCAGTGCTGGTGTGTAAACTAAAAAGTTTGCCAAGTGGATAGCCAAACAAGGCTGGACCCTCTTGGTTGTTTCTTGTGGCAATTTCAAACAGCTTGAGAATTAGCTAAAAATGCTAGAGTGCTTGCTTAGCATGTGAGAGCTAGCGGGATTGATGCCTGAATTCTCAAAAACACATTGCTTTTGTGCATTCAAGACATCTGCAGTTCACACTTCTTGAATCTTAGTCTTACGACAATCTACTTTAATGTAACAATGATAACTTACTTTCATGTAACACTGATGTCAAAATGTCAGCTGAAAAAAAAAGATATTCCTTAATTTTTAAGGAAAAGGGCAGCACAAAAGATTTAGGGGCATTGAGGCCATCAAACAAAGCTGAAGACATGATATTTTTTCTGTCAAAGCGGAACATGAAGCAAGAACAAACTAATATGCCGAAACCCGGGATTGAACCAGGAACATTTAGATCTTCAGTCTAACGCTCTCCCAACTGAGCTATTTCGGCAAGCTACTGGGGACATTTCTGTGGGACCCATGGCGATGCCCTCAAGTAGAAACAATGTCAACTCTCAAAATGCACTTCATGGCCAGTATGGGGTTTGAACCCACGACCTTGGCGTTATTAGCACCACGCTCTAACCAACTGAGCTAACCGGCCACATAACACATTAGACAGTTGTTACAAGCCAGCGAGCATCTGCCAGTGCTGGTGCGTAAACTAAAATGTACACCAAGCAGATGGCCAAACAAGACTAGACCCTCTTGGTTGTTCCTTGTGGCAATTTAAAGCCAGTTTTGAAATTAGCTCAAATGCCAGTGCTGGTGTGTAAACTAAAAAGTTTGCCAAGTGGATAGCCAAACAAGGCTGGACCCTCTTGGTTGTTTCCTGTGGCAATTTCAAACAGCTTGGGAATTAGCTAAAAATGCTAGAGTGCTTGCTTAGCATGTGAGAGCTAGTGGGATTGATGCCTGAATTCTCAAAAACACATTGCTTTTGTGCATTCAAGACATCTGCAGTTCACACTTCTTGCATCTTAGTCTTACGACAATCTACTCTAATGTAACAATGATAACTTACTTTCATGTAACACTGATGTCAAAATGTCAGCTGAAAAAAAATGATATTTCTTAATTTTTGAGGAAAAGCGCAGCACAAAAGATTTAGGGGCATTGAGGCCATCAAACAAAGCTGAAGACATGATCTTTTCAGTCAAAGCGGAACATGAAGCAAGAACAAACTAATATGCCGAAACCCGGGATTGAATCAGGGACATTTAGATCTTCAGTCTAACGCTCTCCCAACTGAGCTATTTCGGCAAGCTACTGGGGACATTTCTGTGGGACCCATGGCGATGCCCTCAAGTAGAAACAATGTCAACTCTCAAAATGTACATCATGGCCAGTATGGGGATTGAACCCACGACCTTGGCGTTATTAGCACCACGCTCTAACCAACTGAGCTAACCGGCCACATAACACATTAGACAGTTGTTACAAGCCAGCGAGCATCTGCCAGTGCTGGTGCGTAAACTAAAATGTACACCAAGCAGATGGCCAAACAAGACTAGACCCTCTTGGTTGTTCCTTGTGGCAATTTAAAGCCAGTTTTGAAATTAGCTCAAATGCCAGTGCTGGTGTGTAAACTAAAAAGTTTGCCAAGTGGATAGCCAAACAAGGCTGGACCCTCTTGGTTGTTTCCTGTGGCAATTTCAAACAGCTTGGGAATTAGCTAAAAATGCTAGAGTGCTTGCTTAGCATGTGAGAGCTAGTGGGATTGATGCCTGAATTCTCAAAAACACATTGCTTTTGTGCATTCAAGACATCTGCAGTTCACACTTCTTGCATCTTAGTCTTACGACAATCTACTCTAATGTAACAATGATAACTTACTTTCATGTAACACTGATGTCAAAATGTCAGCTGAAAAAAAATGATTTTTCTTAATTTTTGAGGAAAAGCGCAGCACAAAAGATTTAGGGGCATTGAGGCCATCAAACAAAGCTGAAGACATGATCTTTTCAGTCAAAGCGGAACATGAAGCAAGAACAAACTAATATGCCGAAACCCGGGATTGAACCAGGGACATTTAGATCTTCAGTCTAACGCTCTCCCAACTGAGCTATTTCGGCAAGCTACTGGGGACATTTCTGTGGGACCCATGGCGATGCCCTCAAGTAGAAACAATGTCAACTCTCAAAATGCACATCATGGCCAGTATGGGGTTTGAACCCACGACCTTGGCGTTATTAGCACCACGCTCTAAACAACTGAGCTAACCGGCCACATAACACATTAGACAGTTGTTACAAGCCAGCGAGCATCTGCCAGTGCTGGTGCGTAAACTAAAATGTACACCAAGCAGATGGCCAAACAAGACTAGACCCTCTTGGTTGTTCCTTGTGGCAATTTAAAGCCAGTTTTGAAATTAGCTCAAATGCCAGTGCTGGTGTGTAAACTAAAAAGTTTGCCAAGTGGATAGCCAAACAAGGCTGGACCCTCTTGGTTGTTTCCTGTGGCAATTTCAAACAGCTTGGGAATTAGCTAAAAATGCTAGAGTGCTTGCTTAGCATGTGAGAGCTAGCGGGATTGATGCCTGAATTCTCAAAAACACATTGCTTTTGTGCATTCAAGACATCTGCAGTTCACACTTCTTGCATCTTAGTCTTACGACAATCTACTCTAATGTAACAATGATAACTTACTTTCATGTAACACTGATGTCAAAATGTCAGCTGAAACAAAATGATATTTCTTCATTTTTGAGGAAAAGCGCAGCACAAAAGATATAGGGGCATTGAGGCCATCAAACAAAGCTGAAGACATGATCTTTTCAGTCAAAGCGGAACATGAAGCAAGAACAAACTAGTATGCCGAAACCCGGGATTGAACCAGGGACATTTAGATCTTCAGTCTAACACTCTCCCAACTGAGCTATTTCGGCAAGCTACTGGGGACATTTCTGTGGGACCCATGGCGATGCCCTCAAGTGGAAACAATGTCAACTCTCAAAATGTACATCATGGCCAGTATGGGGTTTGAACCCACGACCTTGGCGTTATTAGCACCACGCTCTAACCAACTGAGCTAACCGGCCACATAACACATTGCACAGTTGTTACAAGCCAGCGAGCATCTGCCAGTGCTGGTGCGTAAACTAGCCAAACAAGACTAGACCCTCTTGGTTGTTCCTTGTGGCAATCTAAAGCAGCTTGTGAATTAGCTCAAATGCCAGTGCTGGTGTGTAAACTAAAAAGTTTGCCAAGTGGATAGCCAAACAAGGCTGGACCCTCTTGGTTGTTTCCTGTGGCAATTTTAAACAGCTTGGGAATTAGCTAAAAATGCTAGAGTGCTTGCTTAGCATGTGAGAGCTAGCGGGATTGATGCCTGAATTCTCAAAAACACATTGCTTTTGTGCATTCAAGACATCTGCAGTTCACACTTCTTGCATCTTAGTCTTACGACAATCTACTCTAATGTAACAATGATAACTTACTTTCATGTAACACTGATGTCAAAATGTCAGCTGAAAAAAAATGATATTTCTTCATTTTTGAGGAAAAGCGCAGCACAAAAGATATAGGGGCATTGAGGCCATCAAACAAAGCTGAAGACATGATCTTTTCAGTCAAAGCGGAACATGAAGCAAGAACAAACTAATATGCCGAAACCCGGGATTGAACCAGGGACATTTAGATCTTCAGTCTAACGCTCTCCCAACTGAGCTATTTCGGCAAGCTACTGGGGACATTTCTGTGGGACCCATGGCGATGCCCTCAAGTGGAAACAATGTCAACTCTCAAAAAGTACATCATGGCCAGTATGGGGTTTGAACCCACGACCTTGGCGTTATTAGCACCACGCTCTAACCAACTGAGCTAACCGGCCACATAACACATTGCACAGTTGTTACAAGCCAGCGAGCATCTGCCACCGCTGGTGCGTAAACTAAAATGTACACCACGCAGATAGCCAAACAAGACTAGACCCTCTTGGTTGTTCCTTGTGGCAATCTAAAGCAGCTTGTGAATTAGCTCAAATGCCAGTGCTGGTGTGTAAACTAAAAAGTTTGCCAAGTGGATAGCCAAACAAGGCTGGACCCTCTTGGTTGTTTCCTGTGGCAATTTTAAACAGCTTGGGAATTAGCTAAAAATGCTAGAGTGCTTGCTTAGCATGTGAGAGCTAGCGGGATTGATGCCTGAATTCTCAAAAACACATTGCTTTTGTGCATTCAAGACATCTGCAGTTCACACTTCTTGCATCTTAGTCTTACGACAATCTACTCTAATGTAACAATGATAACTTACTTTCATGTAACACTGATGTCAAAATGTCAGCTGAAAAAAAATGATATTTCTTCATTTTTGAGGAAAAGCGCAGCACAAAAGATATAGGGGCATTGAGGCCATCAAACAAAGCTGAAGACATGATCTTTTCAGTCAAAGCGGAACATGAAGCAAGAACAAACTAATATGCCGAAACCCGGGATTGAACCAGGGACATTTAGATCTTCAGTCTAACGCTCTCCCAACTGAGCTATTTCGGCAAGCTACTGGGGACATTTCTGTGGGACCCATGGCGATGCCCTCAAGTGGAAACAATGTCAACTCTCAAAAAGTACATCATGGCCAGTATGGGGTTTGAACCCACGACCTTGGCGTTATTAGCACCACGCTCTAACCAACTTAGCTAACCGGCCACATAACACATTGCACAGTTGTTACAAGCCAGCGAGCATCTGCCAGTGCTGGTGCGTAAACTAAAATGTACACCAAGCAGATAGCCAAACAAGACTAGACCCTCTTGGTTGTTCCTTGTGGCAATCTAAAGCAGCTTGTGAATTAGCTCAAATGCCAGTGCTGGTTTGTAAACTAAAAAGTTTGCCAAGTGGATAGCCAAACAAGGCTGGACCCTCTTGGTTGTTTCCTGTGGCAATTTCAAACAGCTTGGGAATTAGCTAAAAATGCTAGAGTGCTTGCTTAGCATGTGAGAGCTAGCGGGATTGATGCCTGAATTCTCAAAAACACATTGCTTTTGTGCATTCAAGACATCTGCAGTTCACACTTCTTGCATCTTAGTCTTACGACAATCTACTCTAATGTAACAATGATAACTTACTTTCATGTAACACTGATGTCAAAATGTCAGCTGAAAAAAAATGATATTTCTTAATTTTTGAGGAAAAGCGCAGCACAAAAGATTTAGGGGCATTGAGGCCATCAAACAAAGCTGAAGACATGATCTTTTCAGTCAAAGCGGAACATGAAGCAAGAACAAACTAATATGCCGAAACCCGGGATTGAATCAGGGACATTTAGATCTTCAGTCTAACGCTCTCCCAACTGAGCTATTTCGGCAAGCTACTGGGGACATTTCTGTGGGACCCATGGCGATGCCCTCAAGTAGAAACAATGTCAACTCTCAAAATGTACATCATGGCCAGTATGGGGATTGAACCCACGACCTTGGCGTTATTAGCACCACGCTCTAACCAACTGAGCTAACCGGCCACATAACACATTAGACAGTTGTTACAAGCCAGCGAGCATCTGCCAGTGCTGGTGCGTAAACTAAAATGTACACCAAGCAGATGGCCAAACAAGACTAGACCCTCTTGGTTGTTCCTTGTGGCAATTTAAAGCCAGTTTTGAAATTAGCTCAAATGCCAGTGCTGGTGTGTAAACTAAAAAGTTTGCCAAGTGGATAGCCAAACAAGGCTGGACCCTCTTGGTTGTTTCCTGTGGCAATTTCAAACAGCTTGGGAATTAGCTAAAAATGCTAGAGTGCTTGCTTAGCATGTGAGAGCTAGTGGGATTGATGCCTGAATTCTCAAAAACACATTGCTTTTGTGCATTCAAGACATCTGCAGTTCACACTTCTTGCATCTTAGTCTTACGACAATCTACTCTAATGTAACAATGATAACTTACTTTCATGTAACACTGATGTCAAAATGTCAGCTGAAAAAAAATGATTTTTCTTAATTTTTGAGGAAAAGCGCAGCACAAAAGATTTAGGGGCATTGAGGCCATCAAACAAAGCTGAAGACATGATCTTTTCAGTCAAAGCGGAACATGAAGCAAGAACAAACTAATATGCCGAAACCCGGGATTGAACCAGGGACATTTAGATCTTCAGTCTAACGCTCTCCCAACTGAGCTATTTCGGCAAGCTACTGGGGACATTTCTGTGGGACCCATGGCGATGCCCTCAAGTAGAAACAATGTCAACTCTCAAAATGCACATCATGGCCAGTATGGGGTTTGAACCCACGACCTTGGCGTTATTAGCACCACGCTCTAACCAACTGAGCTAACCGGCCACATAACACATTAGACAGTTGTTACAAGCCAGCGAGCATCTGCCAGTGCTGGTGCGTAAACTAAAATGTACACCAAGCAGATGGCCAAACAAGACTAGACCCTCTTGGTTGTTCCTTGTGGCAATTTAAAGCCAGTTTTGAAATTAGCTCAAATGCCAGTGCTGGTGTGTAAACTAAAAAGTTTGCCAAGTGGATAGCCAAACAAGGCTGGACCCTCTTGGTTGTTTCCTGTGGCAATTTCAAACAGCTTGGGAATTAGCTAAAAATGCTAGAGTGCTTGCTTAGCATGTGAGAGCTAGCGGGATTGATGCCTGAATTCTCAAAAACACATTGCTTTTGTGCATTCAAGACATCTGCAGTTCACACTTCTTGCATCTTAGTCTTACGACAATCTACTCTAATGTAACAATGATAACTTACTTTCATGTAACACTGATGTCAAAATGTCAGCTGAAAAAAAATGATATTTCTTCATTTTTGAGGAAAAGCGCAGCACAAAAGATATAGGGGCATTGAGGCCATCAAACAAAGCTGAAGACATGATCTTTTCAGTCAAAGCGGAACATGAAGCAAGAACAAACTAGTATGCCGAAACCCGGGATTGAACCAGGGACATTTAGATCTTCAGTCTAACACTCTCCCAACTGAGCTATTTCGGCAAGCTACTGGGGACATTTCTGTGGGACCCATGGCGATGCCCTCAAGTGGAAACAATGTCAACTCTCAAAATGTACATCATGGCCAGTATGGGGTTTGAACCCACGACCTTGGCGTTATTAGCACCACGCTCTAACCAACTGAGCTAACCGGCCACATAACACATTGCACAGTTGTTACAAGCCAGCGAGCATCTGCCAGTGCTGGTGCGTAAACTAGCCAAACAAGACTAGACCCTCTTGGTTGTTCCTTGTGGCAATCTAAAGCAGCTTGTGAATTAGCTCAAATGCCAGTGCTGGTGTGTAAACTAAAAAGTTTGCCAAGTGGATAGCCAAACAAGGCTGGACCCTCTTGGTTGTTTCCTGTGGCAATTTCAAACAGCTTGGGAATTAGCTAAAAATGCTAGAGTGCTTGCTTAGCATGTGAGAGCTAGCGGGATTGATGCCTGAATTCTCAAAAACACATTGCTTTTGTGCATTCAAGACATCTGCAGTTCACACTTCTTGCATCTTAGTCTTACGACAATCTACTCTAATGTAACAATGATAACTTACTTTCATGTAACACTGATGTCAAAATGTCAGCTGAAAAAAAATGATATTTCTTCATTTTTGAGGAAAAGCGCAGCACAAAAGATATAGGGGCATTGAGGCCATCAAACAAAGCTGAAGACATGATCTTTTCAGTCAAAGCGGAACATGAAGCAAGAACAAACTAGTATGCCGAAACCCGGGATTGAACCAGGGACATTTAGATCTTCAGTCTAACGCTCTCCCAACTGAGCTATTTCGGCAAGCTACTGGGGACATTTCTGTGGGACCCATGGCGATGCCCTCAAGTGGAAACAATGTCAACTCTCAAAATGTACATCATGGCCAGTATGGGGTTTGAACCCACGACCTTGGCGTTATTAGCACCACGCTCTAACCAACTGAGCTAACCGGCCACATAACACATTGCACAGTTGTTACAAGCCAGCGAGCATCTGCCACCGCTGGTGCGTAAACTAAAATGTACACCACGCAGATAGCCAAACAAGACTAGACCCTCTTGGTTGTTCCTTGTGGCAATCTAAAGCAGCTTGTGAATTAGCTCAAATGCCAGTGCTGGTGTGTAAACTAAAAAGTTTGCCAAGTGGATAGCCAAACAAGGCTGGACCCTCTTGGTTGTTTCCTGTGGCAATTTTAAACAGCTTGGGAATTAGCTAAAAATGCTAGAGTGCTTGCTTAGCATGTGAGAGCTAGCGGGATTGATGCCTGAATTCTCAAAAACACATTGCTTTTGTGCATTCAAGACATCTGCAGTTCACACTTCTTGCATCTTAGTCTTACGACAATCTACTCTAATGTAACAATGATAACTTACTTTCATGTAACACTGATGTCAAAATGTCAGCTGAAAAAAAATGATATTTCTTCATTTTTGAGGAAAAGCGCAGCACAAAAGATATAGGGGCATTGAGGCCATCAAACAAAGCTGAAGACATGATCTTTTCAGTCAAAGCGGAACATGAAGCAAGAACAAACTAATATGCCGAAACCCGGGATTGAACCAGGGACATTTAGATCTTCAGTCTAACGCTCTCCCAACTGAGCTATTTCGGCAAGCTACTGGGGACATTTCTGTGGGACCCATGGCGATGCCCTCAAGTGGAAACAATGTCAACTCTCAAAAAGTACATCATGGCCAGTATGGGGTTTGAACCCACGACCTTGGCGTTATTAGCACCACGCTCTAACCAACTGAGCTAACCGGCCACATAACACATTGCACAGTTGTTACAAGCCAGCGAGCATCTGCCACCGCTGGTGCGTAAACTAAAATGTACACCACGCAGATAGCCAAACAAGACTAGACCCTCTTGGTTGTTCCTTGTGGCAATCTAAAGCAGCTTGTGAATTAGCTCAAATGCCAGTGCTGGTGTGTAAACTAAAAAGTTTGCCAAGTGGATAGCCAAACAAGGCTGGACCCTCTTGGTTGTTTCCTGTGGCAATTTTAAACAGCTTGGGAATTAGCTAAAAATGCTAGAGTGCTTGCTTAGCATGTGAGAGCTAGCGGGATTGATGCCTGAATTCTCAAAAACACATTGCTTTTGTGCATTCAAGACATCTGCAGTTCACACTTCTTGCATCTTAGTCTTACGACAATCTACTCTAATGTAACAATGATAACTTACTTTCATGTAACACTGATGTCAAAATGTCAGCTGAAAAAAAATGATATTTCTTCATTTTTGAGGAAAAGCGCAGCACAAAAGATATAGGGGCATTGAGGCCATCAAACAAAGCTGAAGACATGATCTTTTCAGTCAAAGCGGAACATGAAGCAAGAACAAACTAATATGCCGAAACCCGGGATTGAACCAGGGACATTTAGATCTTCAGTCTAACGCTCTCCCAACTGAGCTATTTCGGCAAGCTACTGGGGACATTTCTGTGGGACCCATGGCGATGCCCTCAAGTGGAAACAATGTCAACTCTCAAAAAGTACATCATGGCCAGTATGGGGTTTGAACCCACGACCTTGGCGTTATTAGCACCACGCTCTAACCAACTGAGCTAACCGGCCACATAACACATTGCACAGTTGTTACAAGCCAGCGAGCATCTGCCAGTGCTGGTGCGTAAACTAAAATGTACACCAAGCAGATAGCCAAACAAGACTAGACCCTCTTGGTTGTTCCTTGTGGCAATCTAAAGCAGCTTGTGAATTAGCTCAAATGCCAGTGCTGGTTTGTAAACTAAAAAGTTTGCCAAGTGGATAGCCAAACAAGGCTGGACCCTCTTGGTTGTTTCCTGTGGCAATTTCAAACAGCTTGGGAATTAGCTAAAAATGCTAGAGTGCTTGCTTAGCATGTGAGAGCTAGCGGGATTGATGCCTGAATTCTCAAAAACACATTGCTTTTGTGCATTCAAGACATCTGCAGTTCACACTTCTTGCATCTTAGTCTTACGACAATCTACTCTAATGTAACAATGATAACTTACTTTCATGTAACACTGATGTCAAAATGTCAGCTGAAAAAAAATGATATTTCTTCATTTTTGAGGAAAAGCGCAGCACAAAAGATATAGGGGCATTGAGGCCATCAAACAAAGCTGAAGACATGATCTTTTCAGTCAAAGCGGAACATGAAGCAAGAACAAACTAATATGCCGAAACCCGGGATTGAACCAGGGACATTTAGATCTTCAGTCTAACGCTCTCCCAACTGAGCTATTTCGGCAAGCTACTGGGGACATTTCTGTGGGACCCATGGCGATGCCCTCAAGTGGAAACAATGTCAACTCTCAAAAAGTACATCGTGGCCAGTATGGGGATTGAACCCACGACCTTGGCGTTATTAGCACCACGCTCTAACCAACTGAGCTAACCGGCCACATAACACATTGCACAGTTGTTACAAGCCAGCGAGCATCTGCCAGCGCTGGTGCATAAACTAAAATGTACACCAAGCAGATAGCCAAACAAGACTAGACCCTCTTGGTTGTTCCTTGTGGCAATCTAAAGCAGCTTGTGAATTAGCTCAAATGCCAGTGCTGGTGTGTAAACTAAAAAGTTTGCCAAGTGGATAGCCAAACAAGGCTGGACCCTCTTGGTTGTTTCCTGTGGCAATTTTAAACAGCTTGGGAATTAGCTAAAAATGCTAGAGTGCTTGCTTAGCATGTGAGAGCTAGCGGGATTGATGCCTGAATTCTCAAAAACACATTGCTTTTGTGCATTCAAGACATCTGCAGTTCACACTTCTTGCATCTTAGTCTTACGACAATCTACTCTAATGTAACAATGATAACTTACTTTCATGTAACACTGATGTCAAAATGTCAGCTGAAAAAAAATGATATTTCTTCATTTTTGAGGAAAAGCGCAGCACAAAAGATATAGGGGCATTGAGGCCATCAAACAAAGCCGAAGACATGATCTTTTCAGTCAAAGCGGAACATGAAGCAAGAACAAACTAATATGCCGAAACCCGGGATTGAACCAGGGACATTTAGATCTTCAGTCTAACGCTCTCCCAACTGAGCTATTTCGGCAAGCTACTGGGGACATTTCTGTGGGACCCATGGCGATGCCCTCAAGTGGAAACAATGTCAACTCTCAAAACGTACATCATGGCCAGTATGGGGTTTGAACCCACGACCTTGGCGTTATTAGCACCACGCTCTAACCAACTGAGCTAACCGGCCACATAACACATTGCACAGTTGTTACAAGCCAGCGAGCATCTGCCAGTGCTGGTGCGTAAACTAAAATGTACACCAAGCAGATAGCCAAACAAGACTAGACCCTCTTGGTTGTTCCTTGTGGCAATCTAAAGCAGCTTGTGAATTAGCTCAAATGCCAGTGCTGGTTTGTAAACTAAAAAGTTTGCCAAGTGGATAGCCAAACAAGGCTGGACCCTCTTGGTTGTTTCCTGTGGCAATTTCAAACAGCTTGGGAATTAGCTAAAAATGCTAGAGTGCTTGCTTAGCATGTGAGAGCTAGCGGGATTGATGCCTGAATTCTCAAAAACACATTGCTTTTGTGCATTCAAGACATCTGCAGTTCACACTTCTTGCATCTTAGTCTTACGACAATCTACTCTAATGTAACAATGATAACTTACTTTCATGTAACACTGATGTCAAAATGTCAGCTGAAAAAAAATGATATTTCTTCATTTTTGAGGAAAAGCGCAGCACAAAAGATATAGGGGCATTGAGGCCATCAAACAAAGCTGAAGACATGATCTTTTCAGTCAAAGCGGAACATGAAGCAAGAACAAACTAATATGCCGAAACCCGGGATTGAACCAGGGACATTTAGATCTTCAGTCTAACGCTCTCCCAACTGAGCTATTTCGGCAAGCTACTGGGGACATTTCTGTGGGACCCATGGCGATGCCCTCAAGTGGAAACAATGTCAACTCTCAAAAAGTACATCATGGCCAGTATGGGGATTGAACCCACGACCTTGGCGTTATTAGCACCACGCTCTAACCAACTGAGCTAACCAGCCACATAACACATTGCACAGTTGTTACAAGCCAGCGAGCATCTGCCAGCGCTGGTGCATAAACTAAAATGTACACATAGCAGATAGCCAAACAAGACTAGACCCTCTTGGTTGTTCCTTGTGGCAATCTAAAGCAGCTTGTGAATTAGCTCAAATGCCAGTGCTGGTGTGTAAACTAAAAAGTTTGCCAAGTGGATAGCCAAACAAGGCTGGACCCTCTTGGTTGTTTCCTGTGGCAATTTTAAACAGCTTGGGAATTAGCTAAAAATGCTAGAGTGCTTGCTTAGCATGTGAGAGCTAGCGGGATTGATGCCTGAATTCTCAAAAACACATTGCTTTTGTGCATTCAAGACATCTGCAGTTCACACTTCTTGCATCTTAGTCTTACGACAATCTACTCTAATGTAACAATGATAACTTACTTTCATGTAACACTGATGTCAAAATGTCAGCTGAAAAAAAATGATATTTCTTCATTTTTGAGGAAAAGCGCAGCACAAAAGATATAGGGGCATTGAGGCCATCAAACAAAGCTGAAGACATGATCTTTTCAGTCAAAGCGGAACATGAAGCAAGAACAAACTAATATGCCGAAACCCGGGATTGAACCAGGGACATTTAGATCTTCAGTCTAACGCTCTCCCAACTGAGCTATTTCGGCAAGCTACTGGGGACATTTCTGTGGGACCCATGGCGATGCCCTCAAGTGGAAACAATGTCAACTCTCAAAAAGTACATCATGGCCAGTATGGGGTTTGAACCCACGACCTTGGCGTTATTAGCACCACGCTCTAACCAACTGAGCTAACCGGCCACATAACACATTGCACAGTTGTTACAAGCCAGCGAGCATCTGCCACCGCTGGTGCGTAAACTAAAATGTACACCACGCAGATAGCCAAACAAGACTAGACCCTCTTGGTTGTTCCTTGTGGCAATCTAAAGCAGCTTGTGAATTAGCTCAAATGCCAGTGCTGGTGTGTAAACTAAAAAGTTTGCCAAGTGGATAGCCAAACAAGGCTGGACCCTCTTGGTTGTTTCCTGTGGCAATTTTAAACAGCTTGGGAATTAGCTAAAAATGCTAGAGTGCTTGCTTAGCATGTGAGAGCTAGCGGGATTGATGCCTGAATTCTCAAAAACACATTGCTTTTGTGCATTCAAGACATCTGCAGTTCACACTTCTTGCATCTTAGTCTTACGACAATCTACTCTAATGTAACAATGATAACTTACTTTCATGTAACACTGATGTCAAAATGTCAGCTGAAAAAAAATGATATTTCTTCATTTTTGAGGAAAAGCGCAGCACAAAAGATATAGGGGCATTGAGGCCATCAAACAAAGCTGAAGACATGATCTTTTCAGTCAAAGCGGAACATGAAGCAAGAACAAACTAATATGCCGAAACCCGGGATTGAACCAGGGACATTTAGATCTTCAGTCTAACGCTCTCCCAACTGAGCTATTTCGGCAAGCTACTGGGGACATTTCTGTGGGACCCATGGCGATGCCCTCAAGTGGAAACAATGTCAACTCTCAAAAAGTACATCATGGCCAGTATGGGGTTTGAACCCACGACCTTGGCGTTATTAGCACCACGCTCTAACCAACTGAGCTAACCGGCCACATAACACATTGCACAGTTGTTACAAGCCAGCGAGCATCTGCCACCGCTGGTGCGTAAACTAAAATGTACACCACGCAGATAGCCAAACAAGACTAGACCCTCTTGGTTGTTCCTTGTGGCAATCTAAAGCAGCTTGTGAATTAGCTCAAATGCCAGTGCTGGTGTGTAAACTAAAAAGTTTGCCAAGTGGATAGCCAAACAAGGCTGGACCCTCTTGGTTGTTTCCTGTGGCAATTTTAAACAGCTTGGGAATTAGCTAAAAATGCTAGAGTGCTTGCTTAGCATGTGAGAGCTAGCGGGATTGATGCCTGAATTCTCAAAAACACATTGCTTTTGTGCATTCAAGACATCTGCAGTTCACACTTCTTGCATCTTAGTCTTACGACAATCTACTCTAATGTAACAATGATAACTTACTTTCATGTAACACTGATGTCAAAATGTCAGCTGAAAAAAAATGATATTTCTTCATTTTTGAGGAAAAGCGCAGCACAAAAGATATAGGGGCATTGAGGCCATCAAACAAAGCTGAAGACATGATCTTTTCAGTCAAAGCGGAACATGAAGCAAGAACAAACTAATATGCCGAAACCCGGGATTGAACCAGGGACATTTAGATCTTCAGTCTAACGCTCTCCCAACTGAGCTATTTCGGCAAGCTACTGGGGACATTTCTGTGGGACCCATGGCGATGCCCTCAAGTGGAAACAATGTCAACTCTCAAAAAGTACATCATGGCCAGTATGGGGATTGAACCCACGACCTTGGCGTTATTAGCACCACGCTCTAACCAACTGAGCTAACCGGCCACATAACACATTGCACAGTTGTTACAAGCCAGCGAGCATCTGCCAGCGCTGGTGCATAAACTAAAATGTACACCAAGCAGATAGCCAAACAAGACTAGACCCTCTTGGTTGTTCCTTGTGGCAATCTAAAGCAGCTTGTGAATTAGCTCAAATGCCAGTGCTGGTGTGTAAACTAAAAAGTTTGCCAAGTGGATAGCCAAACAAGGCTGGACCCTCTTGGTTGTTTCCTGTGGCAATTTTAAACAGCTTGGGAATTAGCTAAAAATGCTAGAGTGCTTGCTTAGCATGTGAGAGCTAGCGGGATTGATGCCTGAATTCTCAAAAACACATTGCTTTTGTGCATTCAAGACATCTGCAGTTCACACTTCTTGCATCTTAGTCTTACGACAATCTACTCTAATGTAACAATGATAACTTACTTTCATGTAACACTGATGTCAAAATGTCAGCTGAAAAAAAATGATATTTCTTCATTTTTGAGGAAAAGCGCAGCACAAAAGATATAGGGGCATTGAGGCCATCAAACAAAGCTGAAGACATGATCTTTTCAGTCAAAGCGGAACATGAAGCAAGAACAAACTAATATGCCGAAACCCGGGATTGAACCAGGGACATTTAGATCTTCAGTCTAACGCTCTCCCAACTGAGCTATTTCGGCAAGCTACTGGGGACATTTCTGTGGGACCCATGGCGATGCCCTCAAGTGGAAACAATGTCAACTCTCAAAACGTACATCATGGCCAGTATGGGGTTTGAACCCACGACCTTGGCGTTATTAGCACCACGCTCTAACCAACTGAGCTAACCGGCCACATAACACATTGCACAGTTGTTACAAGCCAGCGAGCATCTGCCAGTGCTGGTGCGTAAACTAAAATGTACACCAAGCAGATAGCCAAACAAGACTAGACCCTCTTGGTTGTTCCTTGTGGCAATCTAAAGCAGCTTGTGAATTAGCTCAAATGCCAGTGCTGGTTTGTAAACTAAAAAGTTTGCCAAGTGGATAGCCAAACAAGGCTGGACCCTCTTGGTTGTTTCCTGTGGCAATTTCAAACAGCTTGGGAATTAGCTAAAAATGCTAGAGTGCTTGCTTAGCATGTGAGAGCTAGCGGGATTGATGCCTGAATTCTCAAAAACACATTGCTTTTGTGCATTCAAGACATCTGCAGTTCACACTTCTTGCATCTTAGTCTTACGACAATCTACTCTAATGTAACAATGATAACTTACTTTCATGTAACACTGATGTCAAAATGTCAGCTGAAAAAAAATGATATTTCTTCATTTTTGAGGAAAAGCGCAGCACAAAAGATATAGGGGCATTGAGGCCATCAAACAAAGCTGAAGACATGATCTTTTCAGTCAAAGCGGAACATGAAGCAAGAACAAACTAATATGCCGAAACCCGGGATTGAACCAGGGACATTTAGATCTTCAGTCTAACGCTCTCCCAACTGAGCTATTTCGGCAAGCTACTGGGGACATTTCTGTGGGACCCATGGCGATGCCCTCAAGTGGAAACAATGTCAACTCTCAAAAAGTACATCATGGCCAGTATGGGGATTGAACCCACGACCTTGGCGTTATTAGCACCACGCTCTAACCAACTGAGCTAACCAGCCACATAACACATTGCACAGTTGTTACAAGCCAGCGAGCATCTGCCAGCGCTGGTGCATAAACTAAAATGTACACATAGCAGATAGCCAAACAAGACTAGACCCTCTTGGTTGTTCCTTGTGGCAATCTAAAGCAGCTTGTGAATTAGCTCAAATGCCAGTGCTGGTGTGTAAACTAAAAAGTTTGCCAAGTGGATAGCCAAACAAGGCTGGACCCTCTTGGTTGTTTCCTGTGGCAATTTTAAACAGCTTGGGAATTAGCTAAAAATGCTAGAGTGCTTGCTTAGCATGTGAGAGCTAGCGGGATTGATGCCTGAATTCTCAAAAACACATTGCTTTTGTGCATTCAAGACATCTGCAGTTCACACTTCTTGCATCTTAGTCTTACGACAATCTACTCTAATGTAACAATGATAACTTACTTTCATGTAACACTGATGTCAAAATGTCAGCTGAAAAAAAATGATATTTCTTCATTTTTGAGGAAAAGCGCAGCACAAAAGATATAGGGGCATTGAGGCCATCAAACAAAGCTGAAGACATGATCTTTTCAGTCAAAGCGGAACATGAAGCAAGAACAAACTAATATGCCGAAACCCGGGATTGAACCAGGGACATTTAGATCTTCAGTCTAACGCTCTCCCAACTGAGCTATTTCGGCAAGCTACTGGGGACATTTCTGTGGGACCCATGGCGATGCCCTCAAGTGGAAACAATGTCAACTCTCAAAAAGTACATCATGGCCAGTATGGGGTTTGAACCCACGACCTTGGCGTTATTAGCACCACGCTCTAACCAACTGAGCTAACCGGCCACATAACACATTGCACAGTTGTTACAAGCCAGCGAGCATCTGCCACCGCTGGTGCGTAAACTAAAATGTACACCACGCAGATAGCCAAACAAGACTAGACCCTCTTGGTTGTTCCTTGTGGCAATCTAAAGCAGCTTGTGAATTAGCTCAAATGCCAGTGCTGGTGTGTAAACTAAAAAGTTTGCCAAGTGGATAGCCAAACAAGGCTGGACCCTCTTGGTTGTTTCCTGTGGCAATTTTAAACAGCTTGGGAATTAGCTAAAAATGCTAGAGTGCTTGCTTAGCATGTGAGAGCTAGCGGGATTGATGCCTGAATTCTCAAAAACACATTGCTTTTGTGCATTCAAGACATCTGCAGTTCACACTTCTTGCATCTTAGTCTTACGACAATCTACTCTAATGTAACAATGATAACTTACTTTCATGTAACACTGATGTCAAAATGTCAGCTGAAAAAAAATGATATTTCTTCATTTTTGAGGAAAAGCGCAGCACAAAAGATATAGGGGCATTGAGGCCATCAAACAAAGCTGAAGACATGATCTTTTCAGTCAAAGCGGAACATGAAGCAAGAACAAACTAATATGCCGAAACCCGGGATTGAACCAGGGACATTTAGATCTTCAGTCTAACGCTCTCCCAACTGAGCTATTTCGGCAAGCTACTGGGGACATTTCTGTGGGACCCATGGCGATGCCCTCAAGTGGAAACAATGTCAACTCTCAAAAAGTACATCATGGCCAGTATGGGGATTGAACCCACGACCTTGGCGTTATTAGCACCACGCTCTAACCAACTGAGCTAACCGGCCACATAACACATTGCACAGTTGTTACAAGCCAGCGAGCATCTGCCAGCGCTGGTGCATAAACTAAAATGTACACCAAGCAGATAGCCAAACAAGACTAGACCCTCTTGGTTGTTCCTTGTGGCAATCTAAAGCAGCTTGTGAATTAGCTCAAATGCCAGTGCTGGTTTGTAAACTAAAAAGTTTGCCAAGTGGATAGCCAAACAAGGCTGGACCCTCTTGGTTGTTTCCTGTGGCAATTTCAAACAGCTTGGGAATTAGCTAAAAATGCTAGAGTGCTTGCTTAGCATGTGAGAGCTAGCGGGATTGATGCCTGAATTCTCAAAAACACATTGCTTTTGTGCATTCAAGACATCTGCAGTTCACACTTCTTGCATCTTAGTCTTACGACAATCTACTCTAATGTAACAATGATAACTTACTTTCATGTAACACTGATGTCAAAATGTCAGCTGAAAAAAAATGATATTTCTTCATTTTTGAGGAAAAGCGCAGCACAAAAGATATAGGGGCATTGAGGCCATCAAACAAAGCTGAAGACATGATCTTTTCAGTCAAAGCGGAACATGAAGCAAGAACAAACTAATATGCCGAAACCCGGGATTGAACCAGGGACATTTAGATCTTCAGTCTAACACTCTCCCAACTGAGCTATTTCGGCAAGCTACTGGGGACATTTCTGTGGGACCCATGGCGATGCCCTCAAGTGGAAACAATGTCAACTCTCAAAAAGTACATCATGGCCAGTATGGGGATTGAACCCACGACCTTGGCGTTATTAGCACCACGCTCTAACCAACTGAGCTAACCGGCCACATAACACATTGCACAGTTGTTACAAGCCAGCGAGCATCTGCCAGCGCTGGTGCATAAACTAAAATGTACACCAAGCAGATAGCCAAACAAGACTAGACCCTCTTGGTTGTTCCTTGTGGCAATCTAAAGCAGCTTGTGAATTAGCTCAAATGCCAGTGCTGGTGTGTAAACTAAAAAGTTTGCCAAGTGGATAGCCAAACAAGGCTGGACCCTCTTGGTTGTTTCCTGTGGCAATTTTAAACAGCTTGGGAATTAGCTAAAAATGCTAGAGTGCTTGCTTAGCATGTGAGAGCTAGCGGGATTGATGCCTGAATTCTCAAAAACACATTGCTTTTGTGCATTCAAGACATCTGCAGTTCACACTTCTTGCATCTTAGTCTTACGACAATCTACTCTAATGTAACAATGATAACTTACTTTCATGTAACACTGATGTCAAAATGTCAGCTGAAAAAAAATGATATTTCTTCATTTTTGAGGAAAAGCGCAGCACAAAAGATATAGGGGCATTGAGGCCATCAAACAAAGCTGAAGACATGATCTTTTCAGTCAAAGCGGAACATGAAGCAAGAACAAACTAATATGCCGAAACCCGGGATTGAACCAGGGACATTTAGATCTTCAGTCTAACGCTCTCCCAACTGAGCTATTTCGGCAAGCTACTGGGGAC
The DNA here is from genome assembly GCA_023634145.1 of Thymallus thymallus. Classification (NCBI taxonomy): domain Eukaryota; kingdom Metazoa; phylum Chordata; class Actinopteri; order Salmoniformes; family Salmonidae; genus Thymallus; species Thymallus thymallus. Next base: position 1,717,398 of record CM042422.1, read on the forward strand.
ATTTCTGTGGGACCCATGGCGATGCCCTCAAGTGGAAACAATGTCAACTCTCAAAATGTACAACATGGCCAGTATGGGGTTTGAACCCACGACCTTGGCGTTATTAGCACCACGCTCTAACCAACTGAGCTAACCGGCCACATAACACATTGCACAGTTGTTACAAGCCAGCGAGCATCTGCCAGTGCTGGTGCGTAAACTAAAATGTACACCAAGCAGATAGCCAAACAAGACTAGACCCTCTTGGTTGTTCCTTGTGGCAATCTAAAGCAGCTTGTGAATTAGCTCAAATGCCAGTGCTGGTTTGTAAACTAAAAAGTTTGCCAAGTGGATAGCCAAACAAGGCTGGACCCTCTTGGTTGTTTCCTGTGGCAATTTCAAACAGCTTGGGAATTAGCTAAAAATGCTAGAGTGCTTGCTTAGCATGTGAGAGCTAGCGGGATTGATGCCTGAATTCTCAAAAACACATTGCTTTTGTGCATTCAAGACATCTGCAGTTCACACTTCTTGCATCTTAGTCTTACGACAATCTACTCTAATGTAACAATGATAACTTACTTTCATGTAACACTGATGTCAAAATGTCAGCTGAAAAAAAATAATATTTCTTCATTTTTGAGGAAAAGCGCAGCACAAAAGATATAGGGGCATTGAGGCCATCAAACAAAGCTGAAGACATGATCTTTTCAGTCAAAGCGGAACATGAAGCAAGAACAAACTAATATGCCGAAACCCGGGATTGAACCAGGGACATTTAGATCTTCAGTCTAACGCTCTCCCAACTGAGCTATTTCGGCAAGCTACTGGGGACATTTCTGTGGGACCCATGGCGATGCCCTCAAGTGGAAACAATGTCAACTCTCAAAAAGTACATCATGGCCAGTATGGGGTTTGAACCCACGACCTTGGCGTTATTAGCACCACGCTCTAACCAACTGAGCTAACCGGCCACATAACACATTGCACAGTTGTTACAAGCCAGCGAGCATCTGCCAGTGCTGGTGCGTAAACTAAAATGTACACCAAGCAGATAGCCAAACAAGACTAGACCCTCTTGGTTGTTCCTTGTGGCAATCTAAAGCAGCTTGTGAATTAGCTCAAATGCCAGTGCTGGTGTGTAAACTAAAAAGTTTGCCAAGTGGATAGCCAAACAAGGCTGGACCCTCTTGGTTGTTTCCTGTGGCAATTTTAAACAGCTTGGGAATTAGCTAAAAATGCTAGAGTGCTTGCTTAGCATGTGAGAGCAAGCGGGATTGATGCCTGAATTCTCAAAAACACATTGCTTTTGTGCATTCAAGACATCTGCAGTTCACACTTCTTGCATCTTAGTCTTACGACAATCTACTCTAATGTAACAATGATAACTTACTTTCATGTAACACTGATGTCAAAATGTCAGCTGAAAAAAAATGATATTTCTTCATTTTTGAGGAAAAGCGCAGCACAAAAGATATAGGGGCATTGAGGCCATCAAACAAAGCTGAAGACATGATCTTTTCAGTCAAAGCGGAACATGAAGCAAGAACAAACTAATATGCCGAAACGCAGGATTGAACCAGGGACATTTAGATCTTCAGTCTAACGCTCTCCCAACTGAGCTATTTCAAGAACGTATTGGGGACATTTCTGTGGGACCCATGGCGATGCCCTCAAGTGGAAACAATGTCAACTCTCAAAAAGTACATCATGGCCAGTATGGGGTTTAAACCCACGACCTTGGCGTTATTAGCACCACGCTCTAACCAACTGAGCTAACCGGCCACATAACACATTGCACAGTTGTTACAAGCCAGCGAGCATCTGCCAGTGCTGGTGCGTAAACTAAAATGTACACAAAGCAGATAGCCAAACAAGACTAGACCCTCTTGGTTGTTCCTTGTGGCAATCTAAAGCAGCTTGTGAATTAGCTCAAATGCCAGTGCTGGTGTGTAAACTAAAAAGTTTGCCAAGTAGATAGCCAAACAAGGCTGGACCCTCTTGGTTGTTTCCTGTGGCAATTTCAAACAGCTTGGGAATTAGCTAAAAATGCTAGAGTGCTTGCTTAGCATGTGAGAGCTAGCGGGATTGATGCCTGAATTCTCAAAAACACATTGCTTTTGTGCATTCAAGACATCTGCAGTTCACACTTCTTGCATCTTAGTCTTACGACAATCTACTCTAATGTAACAATGATAACTTACTTTCATGTAACACTGATGTCAAAATGTCAGCTGAAAAAAAATGATATTTCTTCATTTTTGAGGAAAAGCGCAGCACAAAAGATATAGGGGCATTGAGGCCATCAAACAAAGCTGAAGACATGATCTTTTCAGTCAAAGCGGAACATGAAGCAAGAACAAACTAGTATGCCGAAACCCGGGATTGAACCAGGGACATTTAGATCTTCAGTCTAACGCTCTCCCAACTGAGCTATTTCGGCAAGCTACTGGGGACATTTCTGTGGGACCCATGGCGATGCCCTCAAGTGGAAACAATGTCAACTCTCAAAATGTACATCATGGCCAGTATGGGGATTGAACCCACGACCTTGGCGTTATTAGCACCACGCTCTAACCAACTGAGCTAACCGGCCACATAACACGTTGCACAGTTGTTACAAGCCAGCGAGCATCTGCCAGTGCTGGTGCGTAAACTAAAATGTACACCAAGCAGATAGCCAAACAAGACTAGACCCTCTTGGTTGTTCCTTGTGGCAATCTAAAGCAGCTTGTGAATTAGCTCATATGCCAGTGCTGGTGTGTAAACTAAAAAGTTTGCCAAGTGGATAGCCAAACATGGCTGGACCCTCTTGGTTGTTTCCTGTGGCAATTTCAAACAGCTTGGGAATTAGCTAAACATGCTAGAGTGCTTGCTTAGCATGTGAGAGCTAGCGGGATTGATCCCTGAATTCTCAAAAACGCATTGCTTTTGTGCATTCAAGACATCTGCAGTTCACACTTCTTGCATCTTAGTCTTACGACAATCTACTCTAATGTAACAATGATAACTTACTTTCATGTAACACTGATGACAAAATGTCAGCTGAAAAAAAAATGATATTTCTTCATTTTTGAGGAAAAGCGCAGCACAAAAGATATAGGGGCATTGAGGCCATCAAACAAAGCTGAAGACATGATCTTTTCAGTCAAAGCGGAACATGAAGCAAGAACAAACTAATATGCCGAGACCCGGGATTGAACCAGGGACATTTAGATCTTCAGTCTAACGCTCTCCCAACTGAGCTATTTCGGCAAGCTACTGGGGACATTTCTGTGGGACCCATGGCGATGCCCTCAAGTGGAAACAATGTCAACTCTCAAAAAGTACATCATGGCCAGTATGGGGATTGAACCCACGACCTTGGCGTTATTAGCACCACGCTCTAACCAACTGAGCTAACCAGCCACATAACACATTGCACAGTTGTTACAAGCCAGCGAGCATCTGCCAGCGCTGGTGCATAAACTAAAATGTACACCAAGCAGATAGCCAAACAAGACTAGACCCTCTTGGTTGTTCCTTGTGGCAATCTAAAGCAGCTTGTGAATTAGCTCAAATGCCAGTGCTGGTGTGTAAACTAAAAAGTTTGCCAAGTGGATAGCCAAACAAGGCTGGACCCTCTTGGTTGTTTCCTGTGGCAATTTTAAACAGCTTGGGAATTAGCTAAAAATGCTAGAGTGCTTGCTTAGCATGTGAGAGCTAGCGGGATTGATGCCTGAATTCTCAAAAACACATTGCTTTTGTGCATTCAAGACATCTGCAGTTCACACTTCTTGCATCTTAGTCTTACGACAATCTACTCTAATGTAACAATGATAACTTACTTTCATGTAACACTGATGTCAAAATGTCAGCTGAAAAAAAATGATATTTCTTCATTTTTGAGGAAAAGCGCAGCACAAAAGATATAGGGGCATTGAGGCCATCAAACAAAGCTGAAGACATGATCTTTTCAGTCAAAGCGGAACATGAAGCAAGAACAAACTAATATGCCGAAACCCGGGATTGAACTAGGGACATTTAGATCTTCAGTCTAACGCTCTCCCAACTGAGCTATTTCGGCAAGCTACTGGGGACATTTCTGTGGGACCCATGGCGATGCCCTCAAGTGGAAACAATGTCAACTCTCAAAAAGTACATCATGGCCAGTATGGGGATTGAACCCACGACCTTGGCGTTATTAGCACCACGCTCTAACCAACTGAGCTAACCGGCCACATAACACATTGCACAGTTGTTACAAGCCAGCGAGCATCTGCCAGCGCTGGTGCGTAAACTAAAATGTACACCAAGCAGATAGCCAAACAAGACTAGACCCTCTTGGTTGTTCCTTGTGGCAATCTAAAGCAGCTTGTGAATTAGCTCAAATGCCAGTGCTGGTGTGTAAACTAAAAAGTTTGCCAAGTGGATAGCCAAACAAGGCTGGACCCTCTTGGTTGTTTCCTGTGGCAATTTTAAACAGCTTGGGAATTAGCTAAAAATGCTAGAGTGCTTGCTTAGCATGTGAGAGCTAGCGGGATTGATGCCTGAATTCTCAAAAACACATTGCTTTTGTGCATTCAAGACATCTGCAGTTCACACTTCTTGCATCTTAGTCTTACGACAATCTACTCTAATGTAACAATGATAACTTACTTTCATGTAACACTGATGTCAAAATGTCAGCTGAAAAAAAATGATATTTCTTCATTTTTGAGGAAAAGCGCAGCACAAAAGATATAGGGGCATTGAGGCCATCAAACAAAGCTGAAGACATGATCTTTTCAGTCAAAGCGGAACATGAAGCAAGAACAAACTAATATGCCGAGACCCGGGATTGAACCAGGGACATTTAGATCTTCAGTCTAACGCTCTCCCAACTGAGCTATTTCGGCAAGCTACTGGTGACATTTCTGTGGGACCCATGGCGATGCCCTCAAGTGTCAACAATGTCAACTCAAGGTTTAGGCTAATAATCCCTGAATACACTTCATAGATAAAAATCAAATGAACAGCAGAGGATGGTTTCAAGCCATCATCTTCTGGGCCTAGAAAACTTCCACTGCACAATTCTACTTTCTGCCACCCCAGATAGGACTTGAACCCACAATCCCTGGTTTAGGAAGCCAGTGACTTATCTATTAGGCCACTTGGACACTGCCTACCCATAACAACCTTTACGAACTTACAGAAGCATAGATGTTTTTAAATCATGGACCGGCACTGAGAACTGCCCATGAATTGAGGCATTTTTATCCCTGTTTGCACTTTATATCTAAAAACCAACTGGATAGCAGAAAAAGGTTTTGATCGTTGGACCTCTGTGTTAAGGGACCTCAAAACCACTGGGGCACTGAATAACCAATATGAACTACATGAACTGACAGAAGCAGTGAAAAATATTCAGCATTGAAAGAACTGAGACCTGCTCATGAAATAAAGGTTTAGGCTAATAATCCCTGAATACACTTCATAGATAAAAAAAACAAATGAACAGCAGAGGATGGTTTCGATCCATCGACCTCTGGGTTAATAATCTCTGAATACACTTCATAGATAAAAAACAACTGGATAGCAGAGGATGGTTTCGATCCATCGACCTCTGGGTTATGGGCCCAGCACGCTACCGCTGCACCACTCTGCTTTCAGGAAACCCAGATTGGACACCATCCCTGGTTTAGGAGGTTGGTGCCTTTGTAGGCGACTGGAGCACTGTATAATCAATATGAACTACATGAACTGAAAGGAAGCATTGAAAAATATTCAGCATTGAAAGAACTGAGACCTGCTCATGAAATAAAGGTTTAGGCTAATAATCCCTGAATACACTTCATAGCTAAAAACCAACTGGATAGCAGAAAAAGGTTTTGATCAATGGACCTCTGTGTTATGGGACCTGAACACCACTGGGGCACTGAATAACCAATATGAACTACATGAACTGACAGAAGCAGTGAAAAAAATTCGGCAATGAAGGAACTGAGAAACTTGTCCTGAAATAAAGGTTTAGGCTAATAATCCCTGAATACACTTCAAAGCTGAAAACCAACTGGATAGCAGAGGATGGTTTCGATCGATCGACCTCTGGGTTATGGGCCCAGCACGTTACCGCTGAGCCACTCTGCTTTCAGAAAACCCAGATTGGACACCATCCCTGCCTTAGGAGGTTGGTGCCTTTTTAGGCCACTGGGGCACTGTATAATCAATATGAACTACATGAATTGAAAGGAAGCATTGAAAAATATTCAGCATTGCAAGAACTGAGACCTGCTCATGAAAAAAAGGTTTAGGCTAATAATCTCTGAATACACTTCATAGCTAAAAACAAACTGGATAGCAGAGAAAGGTTTTGATCGATGGACCTCTGTGTTATGGGACCTGAACACCACTGGGGCACTGAATAACCAATATGAACTACATGAACTGACAGAAGAGGGTGAAACATATTCAGCATTGAAGGAACTGAGAAACTTGTCCTGAATTAAAGGTTTAGGCTAATAATCCCTGAATACACATCAAAGCTAAAAACCAACTGGATAGCAGAGGATGGTTTCGATCCATCGACCTCTGGGTTATGGGCCCAGCACGTTACCACTGCGCCACTCTGCTTTCAGAAAACCCAGATTGGACACTATCCCTGGCTTAGGAGGTTGGTGCCTTTTTAGGCCACTGGGACACTGTATAATCAATATGAACTACATGAACTGAAAGGAAGCATTGAAAAATATTCAGCATTGAAAGAACTGAGACCTGCTCTTGAAATAAAGGTTTAGGCTAATAATCCCTGAATACACTCCATAGCTAAACACCAACTGGATAGCAGAAAAAGGTTTTGATCGTTGGACCTCTGTGTTAAGGGACCTCAACACCACTGGGGCACTGAATAACCAATATGAACTACATAAACTGACAGAAGCAGTGAAAAATATTCAGCATTGAAAGAACTGAGACCTGCTCATGAAAAAAAGGTTTAGGCTAATAATCCCTGAATACACTTCATAGATAAAAAACCAATGAACAGCAGAGGATTGTTTCAATCCATCAACTTCTGGGACTAGAACACTTCCACTGCACCATTCTTCTTTCTGCCACCCCAGATGGGACTTGAACCCACAATACCTGGCTTAGGAGGCCAGTGCCTTATCCATTAGGCCACTGGGGCACTGCCCACTCATAAAAACCTTTACGAACTTACAGAAGCATAGATTTTTTTAAATCATGGACCGGCACTGAGACCTGCCCATGAATTGAGGCATTTTTATCCCCGTTTGCACTTTATATCTAAAAACCAACTGGATAGCAGAGAAAGGTTTTGATCGATGGACCTCTGTGTTATGGGACCTGAACTCCACTGGTGCACTGAATAACCAATATGAACTACATGAACTGACAGAAGCAGTGAAACAAATTCAGCATTGAAGGAACTGAGAAACTTGTCCTGAAATAAAGGTTTAGGCTAATAATCCCTGAATACACTTCAAAGCTAAAAACCAACTGGATAGCAGAGGATGGTTTAAATTCATCGACCTCTGGGTTATGGGCACAGTACGCTACTGCTGCGCCACTCTGCTTTCAGAAAACCCAGATTGGACACCATCCCTGTCTTAGGAGGTTTGTGCCTTTTTAGGCCACTGGGGGACTGTATAATCAATATGAACTACATGAACTGAAAGGAACCATTGAAAAATATTCAGCATTGAAAGAACTGAGGCCTGCTCATGAAATAAAGGTTTAGGCTAATAATCCCTGAATACACATCATAGCTAAAAACCAACTGGATAGCAGAAAAAGGTTTTGATCGTTGGACCTCTGTGTTAAGGGACCTCAACACCACTGGGGCACTGAATAACCAATATGAACTACTTGAACTGACAGAAGCAGTGAAACAAATTCAGCATTGAAGGAACTGAGAAACTTGTCCTGAAATAAAGGTTTAAGCTAATAATCCCTGAATACACTTCAAAGCTAAAAACCAAATTGAATAGCAGAGGATGGTTTCGATCCATCGACTTCTGGGTTATGGGCCCAGCACGCTACCGCTGCGCCACTCTGCTTTCAGAAAACCCAGATTGGACACCATCCCTGGTTTAGGAGGTTGGTGCCTTTTTAGGCCACTGGGGCACTGTATACCAACCTGAATACGCCCGATCTCAGAAGCTAAGCAGGGTCAGGCTTGGTTAGTACTTGGTTAGGAGACTACTTGGGAATACCAGGTGCTGTAAGCTTTTTACCAGTTTAGCATACTCTTGTAAACGCAGTAATCATATAAAGGACGATATAAAATGGAATTGCTAATTTAGTTCATCCACGTTTTTTGAGATACATGAACATGACAAAGTCTATCCTAATATCACTCCATGGCTTACGGCCATACCAACCTGAATATGCTCGATCTCAGAAGGTAAGCAGGGTCAGGCTTGGTTAGTACTTGGTTAGGCGACTACTTGGGAATACCAGGTGCTGGAAGCTTTTTACCCATTTAGCATACTCTTGTAAACACAGTAATGATATAAAGGACGATATAAAATGGAATTGCTAATTTAGTTCATCCACGTTTTTTGAGTCACATGAAATTGAAAAAGTCTATCCTAATATCATTCCATGGTTTACGGCCATACCAACCTGAATACGCCTGATCTCGTCCGATCTCAGAAGCTAAGCAGGGTCAGGCTTGGTTAGTACTTGGTTAGGAGACTACTTGGGAATACCAGGTGCTGTAAGCTTTTTACCAGTTTAGCATACTCTTGTAAACACAGTAATGATATAAAGGACAATATAAAATGGAATTGCTAATTTAGTTCATCCACGTTTTTTGAGTTACATGAACATGAAAGAGTCTATCCTAATATCATTCCATGGCTTACGACCATACCAACCTGAATACGCCAGATCTCGTCCGATCTCAGAAGCTAAGCAGGGTCAGGCTTGGTTAGTACTTGGTTAGGAGACTACTTGGGAATACCAAGTGCTGTAAGTTTTTTGCCCATTTAGCATACTCTTCTATACACAGTAATGATATAAAGGACAATATAAAATGGAATTGCTAATTTAGTTCATCCACGTTTTTTGAGTTACATGAACATGAAAGAGTCTATCAAAATGTCTTTCTACGGTTTACGGCCATACCTACCTGAATACGCCTGATCTCGTCCGATCTCAGAAGCTAAGCAGGGCCAGACTTGTTTAGGAGACTACTTGGGAATACCAGGTGCTGTAAGCTTTTTACCAGTTTAGCATACTCTTGTAAACACAGTAATCATATAAAGGACGATATAAAATGGAATTGCTAATTTAGTTCATCCACGTTTTTTTAGTTACATGAACTTGAAAAAGTCTATCCTAATATCATTCCATGGCTTACGGCCATACCAACCTGAATACACCCGATCTCAGAAGCTAAGCAGCGTCAGGCTTGGTTAGTACTTGGTTAGGAGACTACTTGGGAATACCAGGTGCTGTAAGCTTTTTACCAGTTTAGCATACTCTTGTAAACACAGTAATCATATAAAGGACGATATAAAATGGAATTTCTAATTTATATCATCCACGTTTTTTGAGTTACATGAACATGAAAGAGTCTATCCAAATGTCATTCTACGGTTTACGGCCATACCTACCTGAATACGCCTGATCTCGTCCGATCTCAGAAGCTAAGCAGGGCCAGACTTGGTTAGGAGACTACTTGGGAATACCAGGTGCTGTAAGCTTTTTACCAGTTTAGCATACTCTTGTAAACACAGTAATCATATAAAGGACGATATAAAATGGAATTGCTAATTTAGTTCATCCACGTTTTTTTAGTTACATGTACTTGATAAAGTCTATCCTAATATCATTCCGTGGCTTACGGCCATACCAACCTGAATACGCCTGATCTCGTCCATTCTGAGAAGCTAAGCAGGGTCAGGCTTGGTTAGTACTTGGTTAGGAGACTACTTGGGAATACCAGGTGCTGTAAGCTTTTTGCCCATTTAGCATACTCTTGTAAACACAGTAATGATATAAAGGACGATATAAAATGGAATTGCTAATTTAGTTCATCCACATTTTTTGAGTTACATGAACTTGAAAAAGTCTATCCTAATATCATTTCATGGCTTACGGCCATACCAACCTGAATACGCCTGATCTCGTCCGATCTCAGAAGCTAAGCAGGGTCAGGCTTGGTTAGTACTTGGTTAGGAGACTACTTGGGAATACCAGGTGCTGTAAGCTTTTTACCAGTTTAGCATACTTTTGTAAACACAGTAATCATAAAAAGGACGATATAAAATGGAATTTCTCATTTATATCATCCACGTTTTTTGAGTTATATGAACATGATAGAGTCTATCCAAATGTCTTTCTACGGTTTACGGCCATTCCTACCTGAATACGTTTGATCTCGTCCGATCTCAGAAGCTAAGCAGGGCCAGACTTGGTTAGGAGACTACTTGGGAATACCAGGTGCTGTAAGGTTTTTACCAGTTTAGCATACTCTTGTAAACACAGTAATCATATAAAGGACGATATAAAATGGAATTGCTAATTTAGTTCATCCACGTTTTTTTAGTTACATGAACTTGAAAAAGTCTATCCTAATATCATTCCATGGCTTACGGCCATACCAACCTGAATACACCCGATCTCAGAAGCTAAGCAGCGTCAGGCTTGGTTAGTACTTGGTTAGGAGACTACTTGGGAATACCAGGTGCTGTAAGCTTTTTACCAGTTTAGCATACTCTTGTAAACACAGTAATCATATAAAGGACGATATAAAATGGAATTTCTAATTTATATCATCCACGTTTTTTGAGTTACATGAACATGAAAGAGTCTATCCAAATGTCATTCTACGGTTTACGGCCATACCTACCTGAATACGCCTGATCTCGTCCGATCTCAGAAGCTAAGCAGGGCCAGACTTGGTTAGGAGACTACTTGGGAATACCAGGTGCTGTAAGCTTTTTACCAGTTTAGCATACTCTTGTAAACACAGTAATCATATAAAGGACGATATAAAATGGAATTGCTAATTTAGTTCATCCACGTTTTTTTAGTTACATGTACTTGATAAAGTCTATCCTAATATCATTCCGTGGCTTACGGCCATACCAACCTGAATACGCCTGATCTCGTCCATTCTGAGAAGCTAAGCAGGGTCAGGCTTGGTTAGTACTTGGTTAGGAGACTACTTGGGAATACCAGGTGCTGTAAGCTTTTTGCCCATTTAGCATACTCTTGTAAACACAGTAATGATATAAAGGACGATATAAAATGGAATTGCTAATTTAGTTCATCCACATTTTTTGAGTTACATGAACTTGAAAAAGTCTATCCTAATATCATTCCATGGCTTACGGCCATACCAACCTGAATACGCCTGATCTCGTCCGATCTCAGAAGCTAAGCAGGGTCAGGCTTGGTTAGTACTTGGTTAGGAGACTACTTGGGAATACCAGGTGCTGTAAGCTTTTTACCAGTTTAGCATACTTTTGTAAACACAGTAATCATAAAAAGGACGATATAAAATGGAATTTCTCATTTATATCATCCACGTTTTTTGAGTTACATGAACATGATAGAGTCTATCCAAATGTCTTTCTACGGTTTACGGCCATACCTACCTGAATACGTTTGATCTCGTCCGATCTCAGAAGCTAAGCAGTGCCAGACTTGGTTAGGAGACTACTTGGGAATACCAGGTGCTGTAAGCTTTTTACCAGTTTAGCATACTCTTGTAAACGCAGTAATCATATAAAGGACGATATAAAATGGAATTGCTAATTTAGTTCATCCACGTTTTTTGAGATACATGAACATGACAAAGTCTATCCTAATATCACTCCATGGCTTACGGCCATACCAACCTGAATATGCCCGATCTCAGAAGGTAAGCAGGGTCAGGCTTGGTTAGTACTTGGTTAGGCGACTACTTGGGAATACCAGGTGCTGGAAGCTTTTTACCCATTTAGCATACTCTTGTAAACACAGTAATGATATAAAGGACGATATAAAATGGAATTGCTAATTTAGTTCATCCACGTTTTTTGAGTCACATGAAATTGAAAAAGTCTATCCTAATATCATTCCATGGTTTACGGCCATACCAACCTGAATACGCCTGATCTCGTCCGATCTCAGAAGCTAAGCAGGGTCAGGCTTGGTTAGTACTTGGTTAGGAGACTACTTGGGAATACCAGGTGCTGTAAGCTTTTTACCAGTTTAGCATACTCTTGTAAACACAGTAATGATATAAAGGACAATATAAAATGGAATTGCTAATTTAGTTCATCCACGTTTTTTGAGTTACATGAACATGAAAGAGTCTATCCTAATATCATTCCATGGCTTACGACCATACCAACCTGAATACGCCAGATCTCGTCCGATCTCAGAAGCTAAGCAGGGTCAGGCTTGGTTAGTACTTGGTTAGGAGACTACTTGGGAATACCAAGTGCTGTAAGTTTTTTGCCCATTTAGCATACTCTTCTATACACAGTAATGATATAAAGGACAATATAAAATGGAATTGCTAATTTAGTTCATCCACGTTTTTTGAGTTACATGAACATGAAAGAGTCTATCAAAATGTCTTTCTACGGTTTACGGCCATACCTACCTGAATACGCCTGATCTCGTCCGATCTCAGAAGCTAAGCAGGGCCAGACTTGTTTAGGAGACTACTTGGGAATACCAGGTGCTGTAAGCTTTTTACCAGTTTAGCATACTCTTGTAAACACAGTAATCATATAAAGGACGATATAAAATGGAATTGCTAATTTAGTTCATCCACGTTTTTTTAGTTACATGTACTTGATAAAGTCTATCCTAATATCATTCCGTGGCTTACGGCCATACCAACCTGAATACGCCTGATCTCGTCCATTCTGAGAAGCTAAGCAGGGTCAGGCTTGGTTAGTACTTGGTTAGGAGACTACTTGGGAATACCAGGTGCTGTAAGCTTTTTGCCCATTTAGCATACTCTTGTAAACACAGTAATGATATAAAGGACGATATAAAATGGAATTGCTAATTTAGTTCATCCACATTTTTTGAGTTACATGAACTTGAAAAAGTCTATCCTAATATCATTCCATGGCTTACGGCCATACCAACCTGAATACGCCTGATCTCGTCCGATCTCAGAAGCTAAGCAGGGTCAGGCTTGGTTAGTACTTGGTTAGGAGACTACTTGGGAATACCAGGTGCTGTAAGCTTTTTACCAGTTTAGCATACTTTTGTAAACACAGTAATCATAAAAAGGACGATATAAAATGGAATTTCTCATTTATATCATCCACGTTTTTTGAGTTATATGAACATGATAGAGTCTATCCAAATGTCTTTCTACGGTTTACGGCCATACCTACCTGAATACGTTTGATCTCGTCCGATCTCAGAAGCTAAGCAGGGCCAGACTTGGTTAGGAGACTACTTGGGAATACCAGGTGCTTTAAGCTTTTTACCAGTTTAGCATACTCTTGTAAACACAGTAATCATATAAAGGACGATATAAAATGGAATTGCTAATTAAGTTCATCCACGTTTTTTTAGTTACATGAACTTGAAAAAGTCTATCCCAATATCATTCCATGGCTTCTGGCCATACCAACCTGAATACGCCCGATCTCAGAAGCTAAGCAGGGTCAGGCTGGGGTAGTACTTGGTTAGGAGACTACTTGGGAATACCAGGTGCTGTAAACTTTTTAGCAGTTTAGCATACTCTTGTAAACGCAGTAATGATATAAAGGACGATATAAAATGGAATTGCTAATTTAGTTCATCCACGTTTTTTGAGTTACATGAACTTGAAAAAGTCTATCCTAATATCGTTCCATGGCTTACTGCCATACCAACCTGAATACACCTGATCTCGTCCGATCTCAGAAGCTAAGCAGGGTCAGGCTTGGTTAGTACTTGGTTAGGAGACTACTTGGGAATACCAGGTGCTGTAAGCTTTTTACCAGTTTAGCATACTCTTGTGAACACAATAATCATATAAAGGACGATATAAAATGGAATTGCTAATTTAGTTCATCCACGTTTTTTGAGTTACATGAACTTGAAAAAGTCTATCCTAATATCGTTCCATGGCTTACTGCCATACCAACCTGAATACACCTGATCTCGTCCGATCTCAGAAGCTAAGCAGGGTCAGGCTTGGTTAGTACTTGGTTAGGAGACTACTTGGGAATACCAGGTGCTGTAAGCTTTTTACCAGTTTAGCATACTCTTGTGAACACAATAATCATATAAAGGACGATATAAAATGGAATTGCTAATTTAGTTCATCCACGTTTTTTTAGTTACATGAACTTGAAAAAGTCTATCCCAATATCATTCCATGGCTTCTGGCCATACCAACCTGAATACGCCCGATCTCAGAAGCTAAGCAGGGTCAGGCTGGTGTAGTACTTGGTTAGGAGACTACTTGGGAATACCAGGTGCTGTAAACTTTTTAGCAGTTTAGCATACTCTTGTAAACGCAGTAATGATATAAAGGACGATATAAAATGGAATTGCTAATTTAGTTCATCCACGTTTTTTGAGTTACATGAACTTGAAAAAGTCTATCCTAATATCGTTCCATGGCTTACTGCCATACCAACCTGAATACACCTGATCTCGTCCGATCTCAGAAGCTAAGCAGGGTCAGGCTTGGTTAGTACTTGGTTAGGAGACTACTTGGGAATACCAGGTGCTGTAAGCTTTTTACCAGTTTAGCATACTCTTGTGAACACAATAATCATATAAAGGACGATATAAAATGGAATTGCTAATTTAGTTCATCCACGTTTTTTTAGTTACATGAACTTGAAAAAGTCTATCCTAATATCATTCCATGGCTTACGGCCATACCAACCTGAATACGCCTGATCTCGTCTGATCTCATGAAGCTAAGCAGGTTCAGCCTTCGTTAGTACTTGGTTAGGAGACTACTTGGGAATACCAGGTGCTGTAAGCTTTTTACCAGTTTAGCATACTCTTGTAAACACAGTAATCATATAAAGGACGATATAAAATGGAATTTCTAATTTATATCATCCACGTTTTTTGAGTTACATGAACATGAAAGAGTCTATCCAAATGTCTTCCTACGGTTTACGGCCATACCTGAATACGCCTGATCTCGTCCAATCTCAGAAGCTAAGCAGGGTCAGGCTTGGTTAGTACTTGGTTAGGAGACTACTTGGGAATACCAGGTGCTGTAAGCTTTTTGCCCATTTAGCATACTCTTGTAAACACAGTAATCATATAAAGGACGATATAAAATGGAATTGCTAATTAAGTTCATCCACGTTTTTTTAGTTACATGAACTTGAAAAAGTCTATCCCAACATCATTCCATGGCTTACGGCCATACCAACCTGAATACGCCCGATATCAGAAGCTAAGCAGGATCAGGCTTGGTTAGTACTTGGTTAGCAGACTACTTGGGAATACCAGGTGCTGTAAGCTTTTTACCAATTTAGCATACTCTTGTAAACACAGTAATCATATAAAGGACGATATAAAATGGAATTTCTAATTTATATCATCCACGTTTTTTGAGTTACATGAACATGAAAGAGTCTATCCAAATGTCTTTCTACGGTTTACGCCCATACCTACCTGAATACGCCTGATCTCGTCCGATCTCAGAAGCTAAGCAGGGCCAGACTTGGTTAGGAGACTACTTGGGAATACCAGGTGCTTAAAGCTTTTTACCAGTTTAGCATACTCTTGTAAACACAGTAATCATATAAAGGACGATATAAAATGGAATTGCTAATTAAGTTCATCCACGTTTTTTTAGTTAAATGAACTTGAAAAAGTCTATCCCAATATCATTCCATGGCTTACGGCCATACCAACCTGAATACGCCTGATCTCAGAAGCTAAGCAGGGTCAGGCTTGGGTAGTACTTGGTTAGGAGACTACTTGGGAATACCAGGTGCTGTAAGCTTTTTACCAGTTTAGCATCCTCTTGTAAACGCAGTAATCATACAAAGGACGATATAAAATGGAATTGCTAATTTAGTTCATCCACGTTTTTTGAGATACATGAACATGACAAAGTCTATCCTAATATCACTCCATGGCTTACGGCCATACCAACCTGAATATGCCCGATCTCAGAAGGTAAGCAGGGTCAGGCTTGGTTAGTACTTGGTTAGGCGACTACTTGGGAATACCAGGTGCTGGAAGCTTTTTACCCATTTAGCATACTCTTGTAAACACAGTAATGATATAAAGGACGATATAAAATGGAATTGCTAATTTAGTTCATCCACGTTTTTTGAGTTACATGAACTTGAAAAAGTCTATCCTAATATCATTCCACGGCTTACGGCCATACCAACCTGAATACACCTGATCTCGTCTGATATCAGAAGCTAAGCAGGTTCAGGCTTGGTTAGTACTTGGTTAGGAGACTACTTGGGAATACCAGGTGCTGTAAGCTTTTTACCAGTTTAGCATACTCTTGTAAACACAGTAATCATATAAAGGACGATATAAAATGGAATTTCTAATTTATATCATCCACGTTTTTTGAGTTACATGAACATGAAAGAGTCTATCCAAATGTCTTTCTACGGTTTACGGCCATACCTGAATACGCCTGATCTCGTCCAATCTCAGAAGCTAAGCAGGGCCAGACTTGGTTAGGAGACTACTTGGGAATACCAGGTGCTGTAAGCTTTTTACCAGTTTAGCATACTCTTGTAAACACAGTAATGATATAAAGGACAATATAAAATGGAATTGCTAATTTAGTTCATCCACGTTTTTTGAGTTACATGAACTTGAAAAAGTCTATCCTAATATCATTCCAAGGCTTACGGACATACCAACCTGAATACGCCTGATCTCGTCTGATCTCAGAAGCCAAGCAGGGTCAGGCTTGGTTAGTACTTGGTTAGGAGACTACTTGGGAATACCAGGTGCTGTAAGCTTTTTACCAGTTTAGCATACTCTTGTAAACACAGTAATCATATAAAGGACGATATAAAATGGAATTGCTAATTTAGTTCATCCACGTTTTTTTAGAAACATGAACTTGAAAAAGTCTATCCTAATATCATTCCATGGCTTACGGCCATACCAACCTGAATATGCCTGATCTCGTCCGATCTCAGAAGCTAAGCAGGGTCAGGCTTGGTTAGTACTTGGTTAGGAGACTACTTGGGAATACCAGGTGCTGTAAGCTTTTTACCAGTTTAGCATACTCTTGTAAACACAGTAATGATATAAAGGACGATATAAAATGGAATTGCTAATTTAGTTCATCCACGTTTTTTGAGTTACATGAACTTGAAAAAGTCTATCCTAATATCATTCCATGGTTTACGGCCATACCAACCTGAATACGCCTGATCTCGTCCGATCTCAGAAGCTAAGCAGGGCCAGACTTGGTTAGGAGACTACTTGGGAATACCAGGTGCTTTAAGCTTTTTACCAGTTTAGCATACTCTTGTAAACACAGTAATCATATAAAGGACGATATAAAATGGAATTGCTAATTAAGTTCATCCACGTTTTTTTAGTTACATGAACTTGAAAAAGTCTATCCCAATATCCTTCCATGGCTTATGGCCATACCAACCTGAATACGCCCGATCTCGGAAGCTAAGCAGGGTCAGGCTTGGGTAGTACTTGGTTAGGAGACTACTTGGGAATACCAGGTGCTGTAAACTTTTTAGCAGTTTAGCATACTCTTGTAAACGCAGTAATGATATAAAGGACGATATAAAATGGAATTGCTAATTTAGTTCATCCACGTTTTTTGAGTTACATGAACTTGAAAAAGTCTACCCTAATATCGTTCCATGGCTTACTGCCATACCAACCTGAATACACCTGATCTCGTCCGATCTCAGAAGCTAAGCAGGGTCAGGCTTGGTTAGTACTTGGTTAGGAGACTACTTGGGAATACCAGGTGCTGTAAGCTTTTTAAAAGTTTAGCATACTCTTGTAAACACAATAATCATATAAAGGACGATATAAAATGGAATTGCTAATTTAGTTCATCCACGTTTTTTTAGTTACATGAACTTGAAAAAGTCTATCCTAATATCATTCCATGGCTTAAGGCCATACCAACCTGAATACGCCTGATCTCGTCTGATCTCAGAAGCTAAGCAGGTTCAGCCTTCGTTAGTACTTGGTTAGGAGACTACTTGGGAATACCAGGTGCTGTAAGCTTTTTACCAGTTTAGCATACTCTTGTAAACACAGTAATCATATAAAGGACGATATAAAATGGAATTTCTAATTTATATCATCCACGTTTTTTGAGTTACATGAACATGAAAGAGTCTATCCAAATGTCTTTCTACGGTTTACGGCCATACCTGAATACGCCTGATCTCGTCCAATCTCAGAAGCTAAGCAGGGCCAGACTTGGTTAGGAGACTACTTGGGAATACCAGGTGCTGTAAGCTTTTTACCAGTTTAGCATACTCTTGTAAACACAGTAATGATATAAAGGACAATATAAAATGGAATTGCTCATTTAGTTCATCCACGTTTTTTGAGTTACATGAACTTGAAAAAGTCTATCCTAATATTATTCCATGGCTTACGGCCATACCAACCTGAAAACGCCTGATCTCGTCCGATCTCAGAAGCTAAGCAGGGTCAGGCTTGGTTAGTACTTGGTTAGGAGACTACTTGGGAATACCAGGTGCTGTAAGCTTTTTGCCCATTTAGCATACTCTTGTAAACACAGTAATCATATAAAGGACGATATAAAATGGAATTGCTAATTAAGTTCATCCACGTTTTTTTAGTTACATGAACTTGAAAAAGTCTATCCCAACATCATTCCATGGCTTACGGCCATACCAACCTGAATACGCCCGATCTCAGAAGCTAAGCAGGGTCAGGCTTGGTTAGTACTTGGTTAGCAGACTACTTGGGAATACCAGGTGCTGTAAGCTTTTTACCAATTTAGCATACTCTTGTAAACACAGTAATCATATAAAGGACGATATAAAATGGAATTTCTAATTTATATCATCCACGTTTTTTGAGTTACATGAACATGAAAGAGTCTATCCAAATGTCTTTCTACGGTTTACGCCCATACCTACCTGAATACGCCTGATCTCGTCCGATCTCAGAAGCTAAGCAGGGCCAGACTTGGTTAGGAGACTACTTGGGAATACCAGGTGCTTTAAGCTTTTACCAGTTTAGCATACTCTTGTAAACACAGTAATCATATAAAGGACGATATAAAATGGAATTGCTAATTAAGTTCATCCACCTTTTTTTAGTTACATGAACTTGAAAAAGTCTATCCCAATATCATTCCATGGCTTACGGCCATACCAACCTGAATACGCCTGATCTCGTCTGATCTCAGAAGCTAAGCAGGTTCAGGCTTGGTTAGTACCTGGTTAGGAGACTACTTGGGAATACCAGGTGCTGTAAGCTTTTTACCAGTTTAGCATACTCTTGTAAACACAGTAATCATATAAAGGACGATATAAAATGGAATTTCTAATTTATATCATCCACGTTTTTTGAGTTACATGAACATGAAAGAGTCTATCCAAATGTCTTTCTACGGTTTACGGCCATACCTGAATACGCCTGATCTCGTCCAATCTCAGAAGCTAAGCAGGGCCAGACTTGGTTAGGAGACTACTTGGGAATACCAGGTGCTGTAAGCTTTTTACCAGTTTAGCATACTCTTGTAAACACAGTAATGATATAAAGGACAATATAAAATGGAATTGCTCATTTAGTTCATCCACGTTTTTTGAGTTACATGAACTTGAAAAAGTCTATCCTAATATTATTCCATGGCTTACGGCCATACCAACCTGAAAACGCCTGATCTCGTCCGATCTCAGAAGCTAAGCAGGGTCAGGCTTGGTTAGTACTTGGTTAGGAGACTACTTGGGAATACCAGGTGCTGTAAGCTTTTTGCCCATTTAGCATACTCTTGTAAACACAGTAATCATATAAAGGACGATATAAAATGGAATTGCTAATTAAGTTCATCCACGTTTTTTTAGTTACATGAACTTGAAAAAGTCTATCCCAACATCATTCCATGGCTTACGGCCATACCAACCTGAATACGCCCGATCTCAGAAGCTAAGCAGGGTCAGGCTTGGTTAGTACTTGGTTAGCAGACTACTTGGGAATACCAGGTGCTGTAAGCTTTTTACCAATTTAGCATACTCTTGTAAACACAGTAATCATATAAAGGACGATATAAAATGGAATTGCTAATTTAGTTCATCCACGTTTTTTGAGTTACATGAACTTGAAAAAGTCTACCCTAATATCGTTCCATGGCTTACTGCCATACCAACCTGAATACACCTGATCTCGTCCGATCTCAGAAGCTAAGCAGGGTCAGGCTTGGTTAGTACTTGGTTAGGAGACTACTTGGGAATACCAGGTGCTGTAAGCTTTTTAAAAGTTTAGCATACTCTTGTAAACACAATAATCATATAAAGGACGATATAAAATGGAATTGCTAATTTAGTTCATCCACGTTTTTTTAGTTACATGAACTTGAAAAAGTCTATCCTAATATCATTCCATGGCTTAAGGCCATACCAACCTGAATACGCCTGATCTCGTCTGATCTCAGAAGCTAAGCAGGTTCAGCCTTCGTTAGTACTTGGTTAGGAGACTACTTGGGAATACCAGGTGCTGTAAGCTTTTTACCAGTTTAGCATACTCTTGTAAACACAGTAATCATATAAAGGACGATATAAAATGGAATTTCTAATTTATATCATCCACGTTTTTTGAGTTACATGAACATGAAAGAGTCTATCCAAATGTCTTTCTACGGTTTACGGCCATACCTGAATACGCCTGATCTCGTCCAATCTCAGAAGCTAAGCAGGGCCAGACTTGGTTAGGAGACTACTTGGGAATACCAGGTGCTGTAAGCTTTTTACCAGTTTAGCATACTCTTGTAAACACAGTAATGATATAAAGGACAATATAAAATGGAATTGCTCATTTAGTTCATCCACGTTTTTTGAGTTACATGAACTTGAAAAAGTCTATCCTAATATTATTCCATGGCTTACGGCCATACCAACCTGAAAACGCCTGATCTCGTCCGATCTCAGAAGCTAAGCAGGGTCAGGCTTGGTTAGTACTTGGTTAGGAGACTACTTGGGAATACCAGGTGCTGTAAGCTTTTTGCCCATTTAGCATACTCTTGTAAACACAGTAATCATATAAAGGACGATATAAAATGGAATTGCTAATTAAGTTCATCCACGTTTTTTTAGTTACATGAACTTGAAAAAGTCTATCCCAACATCATTCCATGGCTTACGGCCATACCAACCTGAATACGCCCGATCTCAGAAGCTAAGCAGGGTCAGGCTTGGTTAGTACTTGGTTAGCAGACTACTTGGGAATACCAGGTGCTGTAAGCTTTTTACCAATTTAGCATACTCTTGTAAACACAGTAATCATATAAAGGACGATATAAAATGGAATTTCTAATTTATATCATCCACGTTTTTTGAGTTACATGAACATGAAAGAGTCTATCCAAATGTCTTTCTACGGTTTACGCCCATACCTACCTGAATACGCCTGATCTCGTCCGATCTCAGAAGCTAAGCAGGGCCAGACTTGGTTAGGAGACTACTTGGGAATACCAGGTGCTTTAAGCTTTTACCAGTTTAGCATACTCTTGTAAACACAGTAATCATATAAAGGACGATATAAAATGGAATTGCTAATTAAGTTCATCCACCTTTTTTTAGTTACATGAACTTGAAAAAGTCTATCCCAATATCATTCCATGGCTTACGGCCATACCAACCTGAATACGCCTGATCTCGTCTGATCTCAGAAGCTAAGCAGGTTCAGGCTTGGTTAGTACCTGGTTAGGAGACTACTTGGGAATACCAGGTGCTGTAAGCTTTTTACCAGTTTAGCATACTCTTGTAAACACAGTAATCATATAAAGGACGATATAAAATGGAATTTCTAATTTATATCATCCACGTTTTTTGAGTTACATGAACATGAAAGAGTCTATCCAAATGTCTTTCTACGGTTTACGGCCATACCTGAATACGCCTGATCTCGTCCAATCTCAGAAGCTAAGCAGGGCCAGACTTGGTTAGGAGACTACTTGGGAATACCAGGTGCTGTAAGCTTTTTACCAGTTTAGCATACTCTTGTAAACACAGTAATGATATAAAGGACAATATAAAATGGAATTGCTCATTTAGTTCATCCACGTTTTTTGAGTTACATGAACTTGAAAAAGTCTATCCTAATATTATTCCATGGCTTACGGCCATACCAACCTGAAAACGCCTGATCTCGTCCGATCTCAGAAGCTAAGCAGGGTCAGGCTTGGTTAGTACTTGGTTAGGAGACTACTTGGGAATACCAGGTGCTGTAAGCTTTTTGCCCATTTAGCATACTCTTGTAAACACAGTAATCATATAAAGGACGATATAAAATGGAATTGCTAATTAAGTTCATCCACGTTTTTTTAGTTACATGAACTTGAAAAAGTCTATCCCAACATCATTCCATGGCTTACGGCCATACCAACCTGAATACGCCCGATCTCAGAAGCTAAGCAGGGTCAGGCTTGGTTAGTACTTGGTTAGCAGACTACTTGGGAATACCAGGTGCTGTAAGCTTTTTACCAATTTAGCATACTCTTGTAAACACAGTAATCATATAAAGGACGATTAAAAATGGAATTTCTAATTTATATCATCCACGTTTTTTGAGTTACATGAACATGAAAGAGTCTATCCAAATGTCTTTCTACGGTTTACGCCCATACCTACCTGAATACGCCTGATCTCGTCCGATCTCAGAAGCTAAGCAGGGCCAGACTTGGTTAGGAGACTACTTGGGAATACCAGGTGCTTTAAGCTTTTACCAGTTTAGCATACTCTTGTAAACACAGTAATCATATAAAGGACGATATAAAATGGAATTGCTAATTAAGTTCATCCACGTTTTTTTAGTTACATGAACTTGAAAAAGTCTATCCCAATATCATTCCATGGCTTACGGCCATACCAACCTGAATACGCCCGATCTCAGAAGCTAAGCAGGGTCAGCTTGGGTAGTACTTGGTTAGGAGACTACTTGGGAATACCAGGTGCTGTAAACTTTTTAGCAGTTTAGCATACTCTTGTAAACGCAGTAATGATATAAAGGACGATATAAAATGGAATTGCTAATTTAGTTCATCCACGTTTTTTGAGTTACAAGAACTTGAAAAAGTCTATCCTAATATCATTCCACGGCTTACGGCCATACCAACCTGAATACGCCTGATCTCGTCTGATCTCAGAAGCTAAGCAGGTTCAGGCTTGGTTAGTACTTGGTTAGGAGACTACTTGGGAATACCAGGTGCTGTAAGCTTTTTACCAGTTTAGCATACTCTTGTAAACACAGTAATCATATAAAGGACGATATAAAATGGAATTTCTAATTTATATCATCCACGTTTTTTGAGTTACATGAACATGAAAGAGTCTATCCAAATGTCTTTCTACGGTTTACGGCCATACCTGAATACGCCTGATCTCGTCCAATCTCAGAAGCTAAGCAGGGTCAGGCTTGGTTAGTACTTGGTTAGGAGACTACTTGGGAATACCAGGTGCTGTAAGCTTTTTACCAGTTTAGCATACTCTTGTAAACACAGTAATGATATAAAGGACGATATAAAATGGAATTGCTAATTTAGTTCATCCACGTTTTTTGAGTTACATGAACTTGAAAAAGTCTATCCTAATATCATTCCATGGTTTACGGCCATACCAACCTGAATACGCCTGATCTCGTCTGATCTCAGAAGCTAAGCAGGTTCAGGCTTGGTTAGTACTTGGTTAGGAGACTACTTGGGAATACCAGGTGCTGTAAGCTTTTTACCAGTTTAGCATACTCTTGTAAACACAGTAATCATATAAAGGACGATATAAAATGGAATTTCTAATTTATATCATCCACGTTTTTTGAGTTACATGAACATGAAAGAGTCTATCCAAATGTCTTTCTACGGTTTACGGCCATACCTGAATACGCCTGATCTCGTCCAATCTCAGAAGCTAAGCAGGGTCAGGCTTGGTTAGTACTTGGTTAGGAGACTACTTGGGAATACCAGGTGCTGTAAGCTTTTTACCAGTTTAGCATACTCTTGTAAACACAGTAATGATATAAAGGACGATATAAAATGGAATTGCTAATTTAGTTCATCCACGTTTTTTGAGTTACATGAACTTGAAAAAGTCTATCCTAATATCATTCCATGGTTTACGGTCATACCAACCTGAATACGCCTGATCTCGTCCGATCTCAGAAGCTAAGCAGGGCCAGACTTGGTTAGGAGACTACTTGGGAATACCAGGTGCTGTAAGCTTTTTACCAGTTTAGCATACTCTTGTAAACACAGTAATCATATAAAGGATGATATACAATGGAATTGCTAATTTAGTTCATCCACGTTTTTTTAGTTACATAAACTTGAAAAAGTCTATCCTAATATCATTCCATGGCTTACGGCCATACCAACCTGAATACACCTGATCTTGTCCGATCTCAGAAGCTAAGCAAGGTCAGACTTGGTTAGTACTTGGTTAGGAGACTACTTGGGAATACCAGGTGCTGTAAGCTTTTTACCAGTTTAGCATACTCTTGTAAACACAGTAATCATATAAAGGACGATATAAAATGGAATTTCTAATTTATATCATCCACGTTTTTTGAGTTACATGAACATGAAAGAGTCTATCCAAATGTCTTTCTACGGTTTACGCCCATACCTACCTGAATACGCCTGATCTCGTCCGATCTCAGAAGCTAAGCAGGGCCAGACTTGGTTAGGAGACTACTTGGGAATACCAGGTGCTTTAAGCTTTTACCAGTTTAGCATACTCTTGTAAACACAGTAATCATATAAAGGACGATATAAAATGGAATTGCTAATTAAGTTCATCCACGTTTTTTTAGTTACATGAACTTGAAAAAGTCTATCCCAATATCATTCCATGGCTTACGGCCATACCAACCTGAATACGCCCGATCTCAGAAGCTAAGCAGGGTCAGGCTTGGGTAGTACTTGGTTAGGAGACTACTTGGGAATACCAGGTGCTGTAAACTTTTTAGCAGTTTAGCATACTCTTGTAAACGCAGTAATGATATAAAGGACGATATAAAATGGAATTTCTAATTTATATCATCCACGTTTTTTGAGTTACATGAACATGAAAGAGTCTATCCAAATGTCTTTCTACGGTTTACGGCCATACCTGAATACGCCTGATCTCGTCCAATCTCAGAAGCTAAGCAGGGTCAGGCTTGGTTAGTACTTGGTTAGGAGACTACTTGGGAATACCAGGTGCTGTAAGCTTTTTACCAGTTTAGCATACTCTTGTCAACACAGTAATGATATAAAGGACGATATAAAATGGAATTGCTAATTTAGTTCATCCACGTTTTTTGAGTTACATGAACTTGAAAAAGTCTATCCTAATATCATTCCATGGTTTACGGCCATACCAACCTGAATACGCCTGATCTCGTCTGATCTCAGAAGCTAAGCAGGTTCAGGCTTGGTTAGTACTTGGTTAGGAGACTACTTGGGAATACCAGGTGCTGTAAGCTTTTTACCAGTTTAGCATACTCTTGTAAACACAGTAATCATATAAAGGACGATATAAAATGGAATTTCTAATTTATATCATCCACGTTTTTTGAGTTACATGAACATGAAAGAGTCTATCCAAATGTCTTTCTACGGTTTACGGCCATACCTGAATACGCCTGATCTCGTCCAATCTCAGAAGCTAAGCAGGGTCAGGCTTGGTTAGTACTTGGTTAGGGGACTACTTGGGAATACCAGGTGCTGTAAGCTTTTTACCAGTTTAGCATACTCTTGTAAACACAGTAATGATATAAAGGACGATATAAAATGGAATTGCTAATTTAGTTCATCCACGTTTTTTGAGTTACATGAACTTGAAAAAGTCTATCCTAATATCATTCCATGGTTTCCGGCCATACCAACCTGAATACGCCTGATCTCGTCCGATCTCAGAAGCTAAGCAGGGCCAGACTTGGTTAGGAGACTACTTGGGAATACCAGGTGCTGTAAGCTTTTTACCAGTTTAGCATACTCTTGTAAACACAGTAATCATATAAAGGACGATATACAATGGAATTGCTAATTTAGTTCATCCACGTTTTTTTAGTTACATAAACTTGAAAAAGTCTATCCTAATATCATTCCATGGCTTACGGCCATACCAACCTGAATACACCTGATCTTGTCCGATCTCAGAAGCTAAGCAAGGTCAGACTTGGTTAGTACTTGGTTAGGAGACTACTTGGGAATACCAGGTGCTGTAAGCTTTTTACCAGTTTAGCATACTCTTGTAAACACAGTAATCATATAAAGGACGATATAAAATGGAATTTCTAATTTATATCATCCACGTTTTTTGAGTTACATGAACATGAAAGAGTCTATCCAAATGTCTTTCTACGGTTTACGGCCATACCAACCTGAATACGCCTTATCTCGTCCGATCTCAGAAGCTAAGCAGGGCCAGACTTGGTTAGGAGACTACTTGGGAATACCAGGTGCTGTAAGCTTTTTACCAGTTTAGCATACTCTTGTAAACACAGTAATGATATAAAGGACAATATAAAATGGAATTGCTAATTTAGTTCATCCACGTTTTTTGAGTTACATGAACTTGAAAAAGTCTATCCTAATATCATTCCATGGCTTACGGACATACCAACCTGAAAACGCCTGATCTCGTCTGATCTCAGAAGCTAAGCAGGGTCAGGCTTGGTTAGTACTTGGTTAGGAGACTACTTGGGAATACCAGGTGCTGTAAGCATTTTACCAGTTTAGCATACTCTTGTAAACACAGTAATCATATAAAGGACGATATAAAATGGAATTTCTAATTTATATCATCCACGTTTTTTGAGTTACATTAACATGAAAGAGTCTCTCCAAATGTCATTCTATGGTTTACGGCCATACCTACCTGAATACGCCTGATCTCGTCTGATCTCAGAAGCTAAGCAAGGCCAGACTTGGTTAGTACTTGGTTAGGAGACTACTTGGGAATACCAGGTGCTGTAAGCTTTTTACCAGTTTAGCATACTCTTGTAAACACAGTAATGATATAAAGGACGATATAAAATGGAATTGCTAATTTAGTTCATCCACGTTTTTTGAGTTACATGAACTTGAAAAAGTCTATCCTAATATCATTCCATGGTTTCCGGCCATACCAACCTGAATACGCCTGATCTCGTCCGATCTCAGAAGCTAAGCAGGGCCAGACTTGGTTAGGAGACTACTTGGGAATACCAGGTGCTGTAAGCTTTTTACCAGTTTAGCATACTCTTGTAAACACAGTAATCATATAAAGGACGATATACAATGGAATTGCTAATTTAGTTCATCCACGTTTTTTTAGTTACATAAACTTGAAAAAGTCTATCCTAATATCATTCCATGGCTTACGGCCATACCAACCTGAATACACCTGATCTTGTCCGATCTCAGAAGCTAAGCAAGGTCAGACTTGGTTAGTACTTGGTTAGGAGACTACTTGGGAATACCAGGTGCTGTAAGCTTTTTACCAGTTTAGCATACTCTTGTAAACACAGTAATCATATAAAGGACGATATAAAATGGAATTTCTAATTTATATCATCCACGTTTTTTGAGTTACATGAACATGAAAGAGTCTATCCAAATGTCTTTCTACGGTTTACGGCCATACCAACCTGAATACGCCTGATCTCGTCCGATCTCAGAAGCTAAGCAGGGCCAGACTTGGTTAGGAGACTACTTGGGAATACCAGGTGCTGTAAGCTTTTTACCAGTTTAGCATACTCTTGTAAACACAGTAATGATATAAAGGACAATATAAAATGGAATTGCTAATTTAGTTCATCCACGTTTTTTGAGTTACATGAACTTGAAAAAGTCTATCCTAATATCATTCCATGGCTTACGGACATACCAACCTGAAAACGCCTGATCTCGTCTGATCTCAGAAGCTAAGCAGGGTCAGGCTTGGTTAGTACTTGGTTAGGAGACTACTTGGGAATACCAGGTGCTGTAAGCATTTTACCAGTTTAGCATACTCTTGTAAACACAGTAATCATATAAAGGACGATATAAAATGGAATTTCTAATTTATATCATCCACGTTTTTTGAGTTACATTAACATGAAAGAGTCTCTCCAAATGTCATTCTATGGTTTACGGCCATACCTACCTGAATACGCCTGATCTCGTCTGATCTCAGAAGCTAAGCAAGGCCAGACTTGGTTAGTACTTGGTTAGGAGACTACTTGGGAATACCAGGTGCTGTAAGTTTTTTGCCCATTTAGCATACTCTTGTAAACACAGTAATGATATAAAGGACGATATAAAATGGAATTGCTAATTTAGTTCATCCACGTTTTTTGAGTTACATGAACTTGAAAAAGTCTATCCTAAAATCATTCCATGTCTTACGGCCATACCAACCTGAATACGCCTGATCTCGTCCGATCTCAGAAGCTAAGCAGGGTCAGGCTTGGGTAGTACTTGGTTAGGAGACTACTTGGGAATACCAGGTGCTGTAAACTTTTTAGCAGTTTAGCATACTCTTGTAAACACAGTAATCATATAAAGGACGATATAAAAAGGAATTGCTAATTTAGTTCATCCACGTTTTTTGAGTTACATGAACTTGAAAAAGTCTATCCTAATATCATTCCATGGCTTACGGACATACCAACCTGAAAACGCCTGATCTCGTCTGATCTCAGAAGCTAAGCAGGGTCAGGCTTGGTTAGTACTTGGTTAGGAGACTACTTGGGAATACCAGGTGCTGTAAGCATTTTACCAGTTTAGCATACTCTTGTAAACACAGTAATCATATAAAGGACGATATAAAATGGAATTTCTAATTTATATCATCCACGTTTTTTGAGTTACATTAACATGAAAGAGTCTCTCCAAATGTCATTCTATGGTTTACGGCCATACCTACCTGAATACGCCTGATCTCGTCTGATCTCAGAAGCTAAGCAAGGCCAGACTTGGTTAGTACTTGGTTAGGAGACTACTTGGGAATACCAGGTGCTGTAAGTTTTTTGCCCATTTAGCATACTCTTGTAAACACAGTAATGATATAAAGGACGATATAAAATGGAATTGCTAATTTAGTTCATCCACGTTTTTTGAGTTACATGAACTTGAAAAAGTCTATCCTAATATCATTCCATGTCTTACGGCCATACCAACCTGAATACGCCTGATCTCGTCCGATCTCAGAAGCTAAGCAGGGTCAGGCTTGGGTAGTACTTGGTTAGGAGACTACTTGGGAATACCAGGTGCTGTAAACTTTTTAGCAGTTTAGCATACTCTTGTAAACACAGTAATCATATAAAGGACGATATAAAAAGGAATTGCTAATTTAGTTCATCCACGTTTTTTGAGTTACATGAACTTGAAAAAGTCTATCCTAATATCATACCAACCTGAATACGCCTGATCTCGTCCGATCTCAGTAGCTAAGCAGGGTCAGGCTTGGTTAGTACTTGTTTAGGAGACTACTTGGGAATACCAGGTGCTGTAAGCTTTTTACCAGTTTAGCATACTCTTGTAAACACAGTAATCATATAAAGGACGATATAAAATGGAATTGCTAATTTAGTTCATCCACGTTTTTTGAGTTACATGAACTTGAAAAAGTCTATCCTAATATTATTCCATGGCTTATGGCCATACCAACCTGAATACGCCTGATCTTGTCCGATCTCAGAAGCTAAGCAGGGTCAGGCTTGGTTAGTACTTGGTTAGGAGACTACTTTTGAATACCAAGTGCTGTAAGCTTTTTACCAGTTTAGCATACTCTTGTAAACACAGTAATCATATAAAGGACGATATAAAATGGAATTGCTAATTTAGTTCATCCACATGTTTTTAGTTACATGAACTTGAAAAAGTCTATCCTAATATCATTCCATGGCTTACGACCATACCAACCTGAATACGCCTGATCTCGTCAGATCTCAGAAGCTAAGCAGGGTCAGGCTTGGTTAGTACTTGGTTAGGAGACTACTTGGGAATACCAGGTGCTGTAAGTTTTTTGCCCATTTAGCATACTCTTCTATACACAGTAATGATATAAAGGACAATATAAAATGGAATTGCTAATTTAGTTCATCCACGTTTTTTGAGTTACATGAACATGAAAGAGTCTATCAAAATGTCTTTCTACGGTTTACGGCCATACCTACCTGAATACGCCTGATCTCGTCCGATCTCAGAAGCTAAGCAGGGCCAGACTTGTTTAGGAGACTACTTGGGAATACCAGGTGCTGTAAGCTTTTTACCAGTTTAGCATACTCTTGTAAACACAGTAATCATATAAAGGACGATATAAAATGGAATTGCTAATTAAGTTCATCCAAGTTTTTTTAGTTACATGAACTTGAAAAAGTCTATCCCAACATCATTCCATGGCTTACGGCCATACCAACCTGAATATGCCTGATCTCAGAAGCTAAGCAGGGTCAGACTTGGTTAGGAGACTACTTGGGAATACCAGGTGCTGTAAGCTTTTTACCAATTTAGCATACTCTTGTAAACACAGTAATCATATAAAGGACGATATAAAATGGAATTTCTAATTTATATCATCCACGTTTTTTGAGTTACATGAACATGAAAGAGTCTATCCAAATGTCTTTCTACGGTTTACGGCCATACCTACCTGAATACGCCTGATCTCGTCCGATCTCAGAAGCTAAGCAGGGCCAGACTTGGTTAGGAGACTACTTGGGAATACCAGGTGCTTTAAGCTTTTTACCAGTTTAGCATACTCTTGTAAACACAGTAATCATATAAAGGACGATATAAAATGGAATTGCTAATTAAGTTCATCCACGTTTTTTTAGTTACATGAACTTGAAAAAGTCTATCCCAATATCATTCCATGGCTTACGGCCATACCAACCTGAATACGCCCGATCTCAGACGCTAAGCAGGGTCAGGCTTGGGTAGTACTTGGTTAGGAGACTACTTGGGAATACCAGGTGCTGTAAACTTTTTAGCAGTTTAGCATACTCTTGTAAACGCAGTAATGATATAAAGGACGATATAAAATGGAATTGCTAATTTAGTTCATCCACGTTTTTTGAGTTACATGAACTTGAAAAAGTCTATCCTAATATCATTCCATAGCTTACTGCCATACCAACCTGAAAACACCCGATCTCAGAAGCTAAGCAGGGTCAGGCTTGGTTAGTACTTGGTTAGGAGACTACTTGGGAATACCAGGTGCTGTAAGCTTTTTACCAGTTTAGCATACTCTTGTAAACACAGTAATCATATAAAGGACGATATAAAATGGAATTGCTAATTTAGTTCATCCACGTTTTTTTAGTTACATGAACTTGAAAAAGTCTATCCTAATATCATTCTACGGCCATACCAACCTGAATACGCCTGATCTCGTCTGATCTCAGAAGCGAAGCAGGTTCAGGCTTGGTTAGTACTTGGTTAGGAGACTACTTGGGAATACCAGGTGCTGTAAGCTTTTTACCATTTTAGCATACTCTTGTAAACACAGTAATCATATAAAGGACGATATAAAATGGAATTTCTAATTTATATCATCCACGTTTTTTGAGTTACATGAACATGAAAGAGTCTATCCAAATGTCTTTCTACGGTTTACGGCCATACCTGAATACGCCTGATCTCGTCCAATCTCAGAAGCTAAGCAGGGCCAGACTTGGTTAGGAGACTACTTGGGAATACCAGGTGCTGTAAACTTTTTAGCAGTTTAGCATACTCTTGTAAACACAGTAATCATATAAAGGACGATATAAAAAGGAATTGCTAATTTAGTTCATCCACGTTTTTTGAGTTACATGAACTTGAAAAAGTCTATCCTAATATCATACCAACCTGAATACGCCTGATCTCGTCCGATCTCAGTAGCTAATCAGGGTCAGGCTTGGTTAGTACTTGTTTAGGAGACTACTTGGGAATACCAGGTGCTGTAAGCTTTTTACCAGTTTAGCATACTCTTGTAAACACAGTAATCATATAAAGGACCATATAAAATGGAATTGCTAATTTAGTTCATCCACGTTTTTTTAGTAACATGTACTTGATAAAGTCTATCCTAATATCATTCCGTGGCTTACGGCCATACCAACCTGAATACGCCTGATCTCGTCCGATCTGAGAAGCTAAGCAGGGTCAGGCTTGGTTAGTACTTGGTTAGGAGACTACTTGGGAATACCAGGTGCTGTAAGCTTTTTGCCCATTTAGCATACTCTTGTAAACACAGTAATGATATAAAGGACGATATAAAATGGAATTGCTAATTTAGTTCATCCACATTTTTTGAGTTACATGAACTTGAAAAAGTCTATCCTAATATCATTCCATGGCTTACGGCCATACCAACCTGATCTCGTCCGATCTCAGAAGCTAAGCAGGGTCAGGCTTGGTTAGGAGACTACTTGGGAATACCAGGTGCTGTAAGCTTTTTACCAGTTTAGCATACTCTTGTAAACACAGTAATCATATAAAGGACGATATAAAATGGAATTTCTAATTTATATCATCCATGTTTTTTGAGTTACATGAACATGAAAGAGTCTATCCAAATGTCTTTCTACGGTTTACGGCCATACCTACCTGAATACACCTGATCTCGTCCGATCTCAGAAGCTAAGCAGGGCCAGACTTGGTTAGGAGACTACTTGGGAATATCAGGTGCTTTAAGCTTTTTACCAGTTTAGCATACTCTTGTAAACACAGTAGTCATATAAAGGACGATATAAAATGGAATTGCTAATTAAGTTCATCCACGTTTTTTTAGTTACATGAACTTGAAAAAGTCTATCCCAATATCATTCCATGGCTTACGGCCATACCAACCTGAATACACCTGATCTCGTCCGATCTCAGAAGCTAAGCAGGGTCAGGCTTGGTTAGTACTTGGTTAGGAGACTACTTCGGAATACCAGGTGCTGTAAGATTTTTACCAGTTTAGCATACTCTTATAAACACAGTAATCATATAAAGGACGATATAAAATGGAATTGCTAATTTAGTTCATCCACGTTTTTTTAGTTACATGAACTTGAAAAAGTCTATCCTAATATCATACCAACCTGAATACGCCTGATCTCGTCCGATCTCAGTAGCTAATCAGGGTCAGGCTTGGTTAGTACTTGTTTAGGAGACTACTTGGGAATACCAGGTGCTGTAAGCTTTTTACCAGTTTAGCATACTCTTGTAAACACAGTAATCATATAAAGGACCATATAAAATGGAATTGCTAATTTAGTTCATCCACGTTTTTTTAGTAACATGTACTTGATAAAGTCTATCCTAATATCATTCCGTGGCTTACGGCCATACCAACCTGAATACGCCTGATCTCGTCCGATCTGAGAAGCTAAGCAGGGTCAGGCTTGGTTAGTACTTGGTTAGGAGACTACTTGGGAATACCAGGTGCTGTAAGCTTTTTGCCCATTTAGCATACTCTTGTAAACACAGTAATGATATAAAGGACGATATAAAATGGAATTGCTAATTTAGTTCATCCACATTTTTTGAGTTACATGAACTTGAAAAAGTCTATCCTAATATCATTCCATGGCTTACGGCCATACCAACCTGATCTCGTCTGATCTCAGAAGCTAAGCAGGGTCAGGCTTGGTTAGGAGACTACTTGGGAATACCAGGTGCTGTAAGCTTTTTACCAGTTTAGCATACTCTTGTAAACACAGTAATCATATAAAGGACGATATAAAATGGAATTTCTAATTTATATCATCCATGTTTTTTGAGTTACATGAACATGAAAGAGTCTATCCAAATGTCTTTCTACGGTTTACGGCCATACCTACCTGAATACACCTGATCTCGTCCGATCTCAGAAGCTAAGCAGGGCCAGACTTGGTTAGGAGACTACTTGGGAATATCAGGTGCTTTAAGCTTTTTACCAGTTTAGCATACTCTTGTAAACACAGTAGTCATATAAAGGACGATATAAAATGGAATTGCTAATTAAGTTCATCCACGTTTTTTTAGTTACATGAACTTGAAAAAGTCTATCCCAATATCATTCCATGGCTTACGGCCATACCAACCTGAATACACCTGATCTCGTCCGATCTCAGAAGCTAAGCAGGGTCAGGCTTGGTTAGTACTTGGTTAGGAGAATACTTCGGAATACCAGGTGCTGTAAGAATTTTACCAGTTTAGCATACTCTTATAAACACAGTAATCATATAAAGGACGATATAAAATGGAATTGCTAATTTAGTTCATCCACGTTTTTTTAGTTACATGAACTTGAAAAAGTCTATCCTAATATCATTCCATGGCTTACGGCCATACCAACCTGAATACTCCTGATCTCGTCTGATCTCAGAAGCTAAGCAGGTTCAGGCTTGGTTAGTACTTGGTTAGGAGACTACTTGGGAATACCAGGTGCTGTAAGCTTTTTACCAGTTTAGCATACTCTTGTAAACACAGTAATCATATAAAGGACGATATAAAATGGAATTGCTAATTTATATCATCCACGTTTTTTGAGTTACATGAACATGAAAGAGTCTATCCAAATGTCTTTCTACGGTTTACGGCCATACCTACCTGAATACGTTTGATCTCGTCCGATCTCAGAAGCTAAGCAGGGCCAGACTTGGTTAGTACTTGGTTAGGAGACTACTTGGGAATACCAGGTGCTGTAAGCTTTTTACCAGTTTAGCATACTCTTGTAAACACAGTAATCATATAAAGGACGATATAAAATGGAATTTCTAATTTATATCATCCACGTTTTTTTAGTTACATGAACTTGAAAAAGTCTATCCCAATATCATTCCATGGCTTACGGCCATACCAACCTGAATACGCCCGATCTCAGACGCTAAGCAGGGTCAGGCTTGGGTAGTACTTGGTTAGGAGACTACTTGGGAATACCAGGTGCTGTAAACTTTTTAGCAGTTTAGCATACTCTTGTAAACGCAGTAATGATATAAAGGACGATATAAAATGGAATTGCTAATTTAGTTCATCCACGTTTTTTGAGTTACATGAACTTGAAAAAGTCTATCCTAATATCATTCCATAGCTTACTGCCATACCAACCTGAAAACACCTGATCTCGTCCGATCTCAGAAGCTAAGCAGGGTCAGGCTTGGTTAGTACTTGGTTAGGAGACTACTTGGGAATACCAGGTGCTGTAAGCTTTTTACCAGTTTAGCATACTCTTGTAAACACAGTAATCATTTAAAGGACGATATAAAATGGAATTGCTAATTAAGTTCATCCACGTTTTTTTAGTTACATGAACTTGAAAAAGTCTATCCCAACATCATTCCATGGCTTACGGCCATACCAACCTGAATACGCCCGATCTCAGAAGCTAAGCAGGGTCAGGCTTGGTTAGTACTTGGTTAGGAGACTACTTGGGAATACCAGGTGCTGTAAGCTTTTTACCAATTTAGCATACTCTTGTAAACACAGTAATCATTTAAAGGACGATATAAAATGGAATTTCTAATTTATATCATCCACGTTTTTTGAGTTACATGAACATGAAAGAGTCTATCCAAATGTCTTTCTACGGTTTACGGCCATACCTACCTGAATACGCCTGATCTAGTCCGATCTCAGAAGCTAAGCAGGGCCAGACTTGGTTAGGAGACTACTTGGGAATACCAGGTGCTTTAAGCTTTTTACCAGTTTAGCATACTCTTGTAAACACAGTAATCATATAAAGGACGATATAAAATGGAATTGCTAATTAAGTTCATCCACGTTTTTTTAGTTACATGAACTTGAAAAAGTCTATCCCAATATCATTCCATGGCTTACTGCCATACCAACCTGAATACGCCCGATCTCAGAAGCTAAGCAGGTTCAGGCTTGGGTAGTACTTGGTTAGGAGACTACTTGGGAATACCAGGTGCTGTAAGCAGTTTAGCATACTCTTGTAAACACAGTAATCATATAAAGGAAGATATAAAAAGGAATTGCTAATTTAGTTCATCCACGTTTTTTGAGTTACATGAACTTGAAAAAGTCTATCCTAATATCATACCAACCTGAATACGCCTGATCTCGTCCGATCTCAGTAGCTAAGCAGGGTCAGGCTTGGTTAGTACTTGTTTAGGAGACTACTTGGGAATACCAGGTGCTGTAAGCTTTTTACCAGTTCAGCATACTCTTGTTAACACAGTAATCATATAAAGGACGATATAAAATGGAATTGCTAATTTAGTTCATCCACGTTTTTTTAGTTACATGAACTTGAAAAAGTCTATCCTAATATTATTCTATGGCTTACGGCCATACCAACCTGAATACGCCTGATCTTGTCCGATCTCAGAAGCTAAGCAGGGTCAGGCTTGGTTAGTACTTGGTTAGGAGACTACTTTTGAATACCAAGTGCTGTAAGCTTTTTACCAGTTTAGCATACTCTTGTAAACACAGTAATCATATAAAGGACGATATAAAATGGAATTGCTAATTTAGTTCATCCACATGTTTTTAGTTACATGAACTTGAAAAAGTCTATCCTAATATCATTCCATGGCTTACGACCATACCAACCTGAATACGCCTGATCTCGTCCGATCTCAGAAGCTAAGCAGGGTCAGGCTTGGTTAGTACTTGGTTAGGAGACTACTTGGGAATACCAGGTGCTGTAAGTTTTTTGCCCATTTAGCATACTCTTCTATACACAGTAATGATATAAAGGACAATATAAAATGGAATTGCTAATTTAGTTCATCCACGTTTTTTGAGTTACATGAACATGAAAGAGTCTATCAAAATGTCTTTCTACGGTTTACGGCCATACCTACCTGAATACGCCTGATCTCGTCCGATCTCAGAAGCTAAGCAGGGCCAGACTTGTTTAGGAGACTACTTGGGAATACCAGGTGCTGTAAGCTATTTACCAGTTTAGCATACTCTTGTAAACACAGTAATCATATAAAGGACGATATAAAATGGAATTGCTAATTTAGTTCATCCACGTTTTTTTAGTTACATGTACTTGATAAAGTCTATCCTAATATCATTCCGTGGCTTACGGCCATACCAACCTGAATACGCCTGATCTCGTCTGATCTGAGAAGCTAAGCAGGGTCAGGCTTGGTTAGTACTTGGTTAGGAGACTACTTGGGAATACCAGGTGCTGTAAGCTTTTTACCAGTTTAGCATACTCTTGTAAACACAGTAATCATATAAAGGACGATATAAAATGGAATTGCTAATTTAGTTCATCCACGTTTTTTGAGTTACATGAACTTGAAAAAGTCTATCCTAATATCATTCCATGGCTTACGGCCATACCAACCTGAATACACCCGATCTCAGAAGCTAAGCAGCGTCAGGCTTGGATAGTACTTGGTTAGGAGACTACTTGGGAATACCAGGTGCTGTAAGCTTTTTATCAGTTTAGCATACTCTTGTAAACACAGTAATCATATAAAGGACGATATAAAATGGAATTTCTAATTTATATCATCCACGTTTTTTGAGTTACATGAACATGAAAGAGTCTATCCAAATGTCATTCTACGGTTTACGGCCATACCTACCTGAATACGCCTGATCTCGTCCGATCTCAGAAGCTAAGCAGGGCCAGACTTGGTTAGGAGACTACTTGGGAATACCAGGTGCTGTAAGCTTTTTACCAGTTTAGAATACTCTTGTAAACACAGTAATGATATAAAGGACAATATAAAATGGAATTGCTAATTTAGTTCATCCACGTTTTTTGAGTTACATGAACTTGAAAAAGTCTATCCTAATATCATTCCATGGCTTACAGCCATACCAACCTGAATACGCCTGATCTCGTTCGATCTCAGAAGCTAAGCAGGGTCAGGCTTGGTTAGTACTTGGTTAGGAGACTACTTGGGAATACCAGGTGCTGTAAGCTTTTTACCAGTTTAGCATACTCTTGTAAACACAGTAATGATATAAAGGACGATATAAAATGGAATTGCTAATTAAGTTCATCCACGTTTTTTTAGTTACATGAACTTGAAAAAGTCTATCCCAACATCATTCCATGGCTTACGGCCATACCAACCTGAATATGCCTGATCTCAGAAGCTAAGCAGGGTCAGACTTGGTTAGGAGACTACTTGGGAATACCAGGTGCTGTAAGCTTTTTACCAGTTTAGCATACTCTTGTAAACACAGTAATGATATAAAGGACGATATAAAATGGAATTGCTAATTTAGTTCATCCACGTTTTTTGAGTTACATGAACTTGAAAAAGTCTATCCTAATATCATTCCATGGTTTACGGCCATACCAACCTGAATACGCCTGATCTCGTCCGATCTCAGAAGCTAAGCAGGGTCAGGCTTGGTTACTACTTTGTTAGGAGACTACTTGGGAATACCAGGTGCTGTAAGCTATTTAGCATACTCTTGTAAACAAAGTAATCATATAAAGGACGATATAAAATGGAATTTCTAATTTATATTATCCACGTTTTTTGAGTTACATGAACATGAAAGAGTCTATCCAAATGTCTTTCTACGGTTTACGGCCATACCTACCTGAATACGCCTGATCTAGTCCGATCTCAGAAGCTAAGCAGGGCCAGACTTGGTTAGGAGACTACTTGGGAATACCAGGTGCTTTAAGCTTTTTACCAGTTTAGCATACTCTTGTAAACACAGTAATCATATAAAGGACGATATAAAATGGAATTGCTAATTAAGTTCATCCACGTTTTTTTAGTTACATGAACTTGAAAAAGTCTATCCCAATATCATTCCATGGCTTATGGCCATACCAACCTGAATACGCCCGATCTCAGAAGCTAAGCAGGTTCAGGCTTGGGTAGTACTTGGTTAGGAGACTACTTGGGCATACCAGGTGCTGTAAACTTTTTAGCAGTTTAGCATACTCTTGTAAACACAGTAATCATATAAAGGACGATATAAAAAGGAATTGCTAATTTAGTTCATCCACGTTTTTTGAGTTACATGAACTTGAAAAAGTCTATCCTGATATCATACCAACCTGAATACGCCTGATCTCGTCCGATCTCAGTAGCTAAGCAGGGTCAGGCTTGGTTAGTACTTGTTTAGGAGACTACTTGGGAATACCAGGTGCTGTAAGCTTTTTACCAGTTTAGCATACTCTTGTAAACACAGTAATCATATAAAGGACGATATAAAATGGAATTGCTAATTTAGTTCATCCACGTTTTTTGAGTTACATGAACTTGAAAAAGTCTATCCTAATATTATTCCATGGCTTACGGCCATACCAACCTGAATACGCCTGATCTTGTCCGATCTCAGAAGCTAAGCAGGGTCAGGCTTGGTTAGTACTTGGTTAGGAGACTACTTGGGAATACCAAGTGCTGTAAGCTTTTTACCAGTTTAGCATACTCTTGTAAACACAGTAATCATATAAAGGACGATATAAAATGGAATTGCTAATTTAGTTCATCCACATGTTTTTAGTTACATGAACTTGAAAAAGTCTATCCTAATATCATTCCATGGCTTACGACCATACCAACCTGAATACGCCTGATCTCGTCCGATCTCAGAAGCTAAGCAGGGTCAGGCTTGGTTAGTACTTGGTTAGGAGACTACTTGGGAATACCAGGTGCTGTAAGTTTTTTGCCCATTTAGCATACTCTTCTATACACAGTAATGATATAAAGGACAATATAAAATGGAATTGCTAATTCAGTTCATCCACGTTTTTTGAGTTACATGAACATGAAAGAGTCTATCAAAATGTCTTTCTACGGTTTACGGCCATACCTACCTGAATACGCCTGATCTCGTCCGATCTCAGAAGCTAAGCAGGGCCAGACTTGTTTAGGAGACTACTTGGGAATACCAGGTGCTGTAAGCTTTTTACCAGTTTAGCATACTCTTGTAAACACAGTAATCATATAAAGGACGATATAAAATGGAATTGCTAATTTAGTTCATCCACATGTTTTTAGTTACATGAACTTGAAAAAGTCTATCCTAATATCATTCCATGGCTTACGACCATACCAACCTGAATACGCCTGATCTCGTCCGATCTCAGAAGCTAATCAGGGTCAGGCTTGGTTAGTACTTGGTTAGGAGACTACTTGGGAATACCAGGTGCTGTAAGTTTTTTGCCCATTTAGCATACTCTTCTATACACAGTAATGATATAAAGGACAATATAAAATGGAATTGCTAATTTAGTTCATCCACGTTTTTTGAGTTACATGAACATGAAAGAGTCTATCAAAATGTCTTTCTACGGTTTACGGCCATACCTACCTGAATACGCCTGATCTCGTCCGATCTCAGAAGCTAAGCAGGGCCAGACTTGTTTAGGAGACTACTTGGGAATACCAGGTGCTGTAAGCTTTTTACCAGTTTAGCATACTCTTGTAAACACAGTAATCATATAAAGGACGATATAAAATGGAATTGCTAATCTAGTTCATCCACGTTTTTTTAGTTACATGTACTTGATAAAGTCTATCCTAATATCATTCCGTGGCTTACGGCCATACCAACCTGAATACGCCTGATCTCGTCTGATCTGAGAAGCTAAACAGGGTCAGGCTTGGTTAGTACTTGGTTAGGAGACTACTTGGGAATACCAGGTGCTGTAAGCTTTTTACCAGTTTAGCATACTCTTGTAAACACAGTAATCATATAAAGGACGATATAAAATGGAATTGCTAATTTAGTTCATCCACGTTTTTTGAGTTACATGAACTTGAAAAAGTCTATCCTAATATCATTCCATGGCTTACGGCCATACCAACCTGAATACACCCGATCTCAGAAGCTAAGCAGCGTCAGGCTTGGATAGTACTTGGTTAGGAGACTACTTGGGAATACCAGGTGCTGTAAGCTTTTTACCAGTTTAGCATACTCTTGTAAACACAGTAATCATATAAAGGACAATATAAAATGGAATTGCTAATTTAGTTCATCCACGTTTTTTGAGTTACATGAACATGAAAGAGTCTATCCAAATGTCATTCTACGGTTTACGGCCATACCTACCTGAATACGCCTGATCTCGTCCGATCTCAGAAGCTAAGCAGGGCCAGACTTGGTTA
Organism: Thymallus thymallus; assembly: GCA_023634145.1. Classification (NCBI taxonomy): domain Eukaryota; kingdom Metazoa; phylum Chordata; class Actinopteri; order Salmoniformes; family Salmonidae; genus Thymallus; species Thymallus thymallus. The sequence continues at coordinate 1,758,459 of CM042422.1, forward strand.
GGAGACTACTTGGGAATACCAGGTGCTGTAAGCTTTTTGCCCATTTAGCATACTCTTGTAAACACAGTAATGATATAAAGGACGATATAAAATGGAATTGCTAATTTAGTTCATCCACGTTTTTTGAGTTACATGAACTTGAAAAAGTCTATCCTAATATCATCCCATGGCTTACGGCCATACCAACCTGAATACGCCTGATCTCGTTCGATCTCAGAAGCTAAGCAGGGTCAGGCTTGGTTAGTACTTGGTTAGGAGACTACTTGGGAATACCAGGTGCTGTAAGCTTTTTACCAGTTTAGCATACTCTTGTAAACACAGTAATGATATAAAGGACGATATAAAATGGAATTGCTAATTAAGTTCATCCACGTTTTTTTAGTTACATGAACTTGAAAAAGTCTATCCCAACATCATTCCATGGCTTACGGCCATACCAACCTGAATATGCCTGATCTCAGAAGCTAAGCAGGGTCAGGCTTGGTTAGTACTTGGTTAGGAGACTACTTGGGAATACCAGGTGCTGTAAGCTTTTTACCAGTTTAGCATACTCTTGTAAACACAGTAATGATATAAAGGACGATATAAAATGGAATTGCTAATTTAGTTCATCCACGTTTTTTGAGTTACATGAACTTGATAAAGTCTATCCTAATATCATTCCATGGTTTACGGCCATACCAACCTGAATACGCCTGATCTCGTCCGATCTCAGAAGCTAAGCAGGGTCAGGCTTGGTTACTACTTTGTTAGGAGACTACTTGGGAATACCAGGTGCTGTAAGCTATTTAGCATACTCTTGTAAACAAAGTAATCATATAAAGGACGATATAAAATGGAATTTCTAATTTATATTATCCACGTTTTTTGAGTTACATGAACATGAAAGAGTCTATCCAAATGTCTTTCTGCGGTTTACGGCCATACCTACCTGAATACGCCTGATCTAGTCCGATCTCAGAAGCTAAGCAGGGCCAGACTTGGTTAGGAGACTACTTGGGAATACCAGGTGCTTTAAGCTTTTTACCAGTTTAGCATACTCTTGTAAACACAGTAATCATATAAAGGACGATATAAAATGGAATTGCTAATTAAGTTCATCCACGTTTTTTTAGTTACATGAACTTGAAAAAGTCTATCCCAATATCATTCCATGGCTTACGGCCATACCAACCTGAATACGCCTGATCTCGTCCGATCTCAGTAGCTAAGCAGGGTCAGGCTTGGTTAGTACTTGTTTAGGAGACTACTTGGGAATACCAGGTGCTGTAAGCTTTTTACCAGTTTAGCATACTCTTGTAAACACAGTAATCATATAAAGGACGATATAAAATGGAATTGCTAATTTAGTTCATCCACGTTTTTTGAGTTACATGAACTTGAAAAAGTCTATCCTAATATTATTCCATGGCTTACGGCCATACCAACCTGAATACGCCTGATCTTGTCCGATCTCAGAAGCTAAGCAGGGTCAGGCTTGGTTAGTACTTGGTTAGGAGACTACTTGGGAATACCAAGTGCTGTAAGCTTTTTACCAGTTTAGCATACTCTTGTAAACACAGTAATCATATAAAGGACGATATAAAATGGAATTGCTAATTTAGTTCATCCACATGTTTTTAGTTACATGAACTTGAAAAAGTCTATCCTAATATCATTCCATGGCTTACGACCATACCAACCTGAATACGCCTGATCTCGTCCGATCTCAGAAGCTAAGCAGGGTCAGGCTTGGTTAGTACTTGGTTAGGAGACTACTTGGGAATACCAGGTGCTGTAAGTTTTTTGCCCATTTAGCATACTCTTCTATACACAGTAATGATATAAAGGACAATATAAAATGGAATTGCTAATTCAGTTCATCCACGTTTTTTGAGTTACATGAACATGAAAGAGTCTATCAAAATGTCTTTCTACGGTTTACGGCCATACCTACCTGAATACGCCTGATCTCGTCCGATCTCAGAAGCTAAGCAGGGCCAGACTTGTTTAGGAGACTACTTGGGAATACCAGGTGCTGTAAGCTTTTTACCAGTTTAGCATACTCTTGTAAACACAGTAATCATATAAAGGACGATATGAAATGGAATTGCTAATTTAGTTCATCCACGTTTTTTTAGTTACATGTACTTGATAAAGTCTATCCTAATATCATTCCGTGGCTTATGGCCATACCAACCTGAATACGCCTGATCTCGTCTGATCTGAGAAGCTAAGCAGGGTCAGGCTTGGTTAGTACTTGGTTAGGAGACTACTTGGGAATACCAGGTGCTGTAAGCTTTTTACCAGTTTAGCATACTCTTGTAAACACAGTAATCATATAAAGGACGATATAAAATGGAATTGCTAATTTAGTTCATCCACGTTTTTTTAGTTACATGAACTTGAAAAAGTCTATCCTAAAATCATTCCATGGCTTACGGCCATACCAACCTGAATACACCCGATCTCAGAAGCTAAGCAGCGTCAGGCTTGGTTAGTACTTGGTTAGGAGACTACTTGGGAATACCAGGTGCTGTAAGCTTTTTACCAGTTTAGCATACTCTTGTAAACACAGTAATCATATAAAGGACGATATAAAATGGAATTTCTAATTTATATCATCCACGTTTTTTGAGTTACATGAACATGAAAGAGTCTATCCAAATGTCATTCTACGGTTTACGGCCATACCTACCTGAATACGCCTGATCTCGTCCGATCTCAGAAGCTAAGCAGGGCCAGACTTGGTTAGGAAACTACTTGGGAATACCAGGTGCTGTAAGCTTTTTACCAGTTTAGCATACTCTTGTAAACACAGTAATGATATAAAGGACAATATAAAATGGAATTGCTAATTTAGTTCATCCACGTTTTTTTAGTTACATAAACTTGAAAAAGTCTATCCTAATATCATTCCATGGCTTACGGCCATACCAACCTGAATACGCCTGATCTTGTCCGATCTCAGAAGCTAAGCAGGGTCAGGCTTGGTTAGTACTTGGTTAGGAGACTACTTGGGATTACCAGGTGCTGTAAGCTTTTTACCAGTTTAGCATACTCTTGTAAACACAGTAATCATATAAAGGACGATATAAAATGGAATTGCTAATTAAGTTCATCGACGTTTTTTTAGTTACATGAACTTGAAAAAGTCTATCCTAACATCATTCCATGGCTTACGGCCATACCAACCTGAATACGCCCGATCTCAGAAGCTAAGCAGGGTCAGGCTTGGTTAGTACTTGGTTAGGAGACTACTTGGGAATACCAGGTGCTGTAAGCTTTTTACCAATTTAGCATACTCTTGTAAACACAGTAATCATATAAAGGACGATATAAAATGGAATTTCTAATTTATATCATCCACGTTTTTTGAGTTACATGAACATGAAAGAGTCTATCCAAATGTCTTTCTACGGTTTACGGCCATACCTACCTGAATACGCCTGATCTCGTCCGATCTCAGAAGCTAAGCAGGGCCAGACTTGGTTAGGAGACTACTTGGGAATACCAGGTGCTTTAAGCTTTTTACCAGTTTAGCATACTCTTGTAAACACAGTAATCATATAAAGGACGATATAAAATGGAATTGCTAATTAAGTTCATCCACGTTTTTTTAGTTACATGAACTTGAAAAAGTCTATCCCAATATCATTCCATGGCTTAACGCCATACCAACCTGAATACGCCCGATCTCAGAAGCTAAGCAGGGTCAGGCTTGGGTAGTACTTGGTTAGGAGACTACTTGGGAATACCAGGTGCTGTAAACTTTTTAGCAGTTTAGCATACTCTTGTAAACGCAGTAATGATATAAAGGACGATATAAAATGGAATTGCTAAGTTAGTTCATCCACGTTTTTTGAGTTACATGAACTTGAAAAAGTCTATCCTAATATCATTCAATGGCTTACTGCCATACCAACCTGAAAACACCTGATCTCGTCCGATCTCAGAAGCTAAGCAGGGTCAGGCTTGGTTAGTACTTGGTTAGGAGACTACTTGGGAATAACAGGTGCTGTAAGCTTTTTACCAATTTAGCATACTCTTGTAAACACAGTAATCATATAAAGGACGATATAAAATGGAATTTCTAATTTATATCATCCACGTTTTTTGAGTTACATGAACATGAAAGAGTCTATCCAAATGTCTTTCTACGGTTTACGGCCATACCTACCTGAATACGCCTGATCTCGTCCGATCTCAGAAGCTAAGCAGGGCCAGACTTGGTTAGGAGACTACTTGGGAATACCAGGTGCTTTAAGCTTTTTACCAGTTTAGCATACTCTTGTAAACACAGTAATCATATAAAGGACGATATAAAATGGAATTGCTAATTAAGTTCATCCACGTTTTTTTAGTTACATGAACTTGAAAAAGTCTATCCCAATATCATTCCATGGCTTACGGCCATACCAACCTGAATACGCCCGATCTCAGAAGCTAAGCAGAGTCAGGCTTGGGTAGTACTTGGTTAGGAGACTACTTGGGAATACCAGGTGCTGTAAACTTTTTAGCAGTTTAGCATACTCTTGTAAACGCAGTAATGATATAAAGGACGATTTAAAATGGAATTGCTAATTTAGTTCATCCACGTTTTTTGAGTTACATGAACTTGAAAAAGTCTATCCTAATATCATTCCATGGTTTTCTGCCATACCAACCTGAATACACCTGATCTCGTCCGATCTCAGAAGCTAAGCAGGGTCAGGCTTGGTTAGTACTTGGTTAGGAGACTACTTGGGAATACCAGGTGCTGTAAGCTTTTTACCAGTTTAGCATACTCTTGTAAACACAGTAATCATATAAAGGACGATATAAAATGGAATTGCTAATTTAGTTCATCCACGTTTTTTTAGTTACATGAACTTGAAAAAGTCTATCCTAATATCATTCCGTAGCTTACGGCCATACCAACCTGAATACGCCTGATCTCGTCTGATCTCAGAAGCTAAGCAGGTTCAGCCTTGGTTAGTCCTTGGTTAGGAGACTACTTGGGAATACCAGGTGCTGTAAGCTTTTTACCAGTTTAGCATACTCTTGTAAACACAGTAATCATATAAAGGACGATATAAAATGGAATTTCTAATTTATATCATCCACGTTTTTTGAGTTACATGAACATGAAAGAGTCTATCCAAATGTCTTTCTACGGTTTACGGCCATACCTGAATACGCCTGATCTCGTCCAATCTCAGAAGCTAAGCAGGGCCAGACTTGGTTAGGAGACTACTTGGGAATACCAGGTGCTGTAAGCTTTTTACCAGTTTAGCATACTCTTGTAAACACAGTAATGATATAAAGGACAATATAAAATGGAATTGCTAATTTAGTTCATCCACGTTTTTTGAGTTACATGAACTTGAAAAAGTCTATCCTAATATTATTCCATGGCTTACGGCCATACCAACCTGAAAACGCCTGATCTCGTCCGATCTCAGAAGCTAAGCAGGGTCAGGCTTGGTTAGTACTTGGTTAGGAGACTACTTGGGAATACCAGGTGCTGTAAGCTTTTTGCCCATTTAGCATACTCTTGTAAACACAGTAATCATATAAAGGACGATATAAAAGGGAATTGCTAATTAAGTTCATCCACGTTTTTTTAGTTACATGAACTTGAAAAAGTCTATCCCAACATCATTCCATGGCTTACGGCCATACCAACCTGAATACGCCCGATCTCAGAAGCTAAGCAGGGTCAGGCTTGGTTAGTACTTGGTTAGGAGACTACTTGGGAATACCAGGTGCTGTAAGCTTTTTACCAATTTAGCATACTCTTGTAAACACAGTAATCATATAAAGGACGATATAAAATGGAATTTCTAATTTATATCATCCACGTTTTTTGAGTTACATGAACATGAAAGAGTCTATCCAAATGTCTTTCTACGGTTTACGGCCATACCTACCTGAATACGCCTGATCTCGTCCGATCTCAGAAGCTAAGCAGGGCCAGACTTGGTTAGGAGACTACTTGGGAATACCAGGTGCTTTAAGCTTTTTACCAGTTTAGCATACTCTTGTAAACACAGTAATCATATAAAGGACGATATAAAATGGAATTGCTAATTAAGTTCATCCACGTTTTTTTAGTTACATGAACTTGAAAAAGTCTATCCCAATATCATTCCATGGCTTACGGCCATACCAACCTGAATACGCATGATCTCAGAAGCTAAGCAGGGTCAGGCTTGGGTAGTACTTGGTTAGGAGACTACTTGGGAATACCAGGTGCTGTAAACTTTTTAGCAGTTTAGCATACTCTTGTAAACGCAGTAATGATATAAAGGACGATATAAAATGGAATTGCTAATTTAGTTCATCCACGTTTTTTGAGTTACATGAACTTGAAAAAGTCTATCCTAATATCATTCCATGGCTTACTGCCATACCAACCTGAATACACCTGATCTCGTCCGATCTCAGAAGCTAAGCAGGGTCAGGCTTGGTTAGTACTTGGTTAGGAGACTACTTGGGAATACCAGGTGCTGTAAGCTTTTTACCAGTTTAGCATACTCTTGTAAACACAGTAATCATATAAAGGACGATATAAAATGGAATTGCTAATTTAGTTCATCCACGTTTTTTTTGTTACATGAACTTGAAAAAGTCTATCCTAATATCATTCCATGGCTTACGGCCATACCAACCTGAATACGCCCGATCTCAGAAGCTAAGCAGGGTCAGGCTTGGGTAGTACTTGGTTAGGAGACTACTTGGGAATACCAGGTGCTGTAAACTTTTTAGCAGTTTAGCATACTCTTGTAAACGCAGTAATGATATAAAGGACGATATAAAATGGAATTGCTAATTTAGTTCATCCACGTTTTTTGAGTTACATGAACTTGAAAAAGTCTATCCTAATATCATTCAATGGCTTACTGCCATACCAACCTGAAAACACCTGATCTCGTCCGATCTCAGAAGCTAAGCAGGGTCAGGCTTGGTTAGTACTTGGTTAGGAGACTACTTGGGAATAACAGGTGCTGTAAGCTTTTTACCAATTTAGCATACTCTTGTAAACACAGTAATCATATAAAGGACGATATAAAATGGAATTTCTAATTTATATCATCCACGTTTTTTGAGTTACATGAACATGAAAGAGTCTATCCAAATGTCTTTCTACGGTTTACGGCCATACCTACCTGAATACGCCTGATCTCGTCCGATCTCAGAAGCTAAGCAGGGCCAGACTTGGTTAGGAGACTACTTGGGAATACCAGGTGCTTTAAGCTTTTTACCAGTTTAGCATACTCTTGTAAACACAGTAATCATATAAAGGACGATATAAAATGGAATTGCTAATTAAGTTCATCCACGTTTTTTTAGTTACATGAACTTGAAAAAGTCTATCCCAATATCATTCCATGGCTTACGGCCATACCAACCTGAATACGCCCGATCTCAAAAGCTAAGCAGGGTCAGGCTTGGTTAGTACTTGGTTAGGAGACTACTTGGGAATACCAGGTGCTGTAAGCTTTTTACCAGTTTAGCATACTCTGGTAAACACAGTAATCATATAAAGGACGATATAAAATGGAATTGCTAATTTAGTTCATCCACGTTTTTTTAGTTACATGAACTTGAAAAAGTCTATCCTAATATCATTCCGTAGCTTACGGCCATACCAACCTGAATACGCCTGATCTCGTCTGATCTCAGAAGCTAAGCAGGTTCAGCCTTGGTTAGTCCTTGGTTAGGAGACTACTTGGGAATACCAGGTGCTGTAAGCTTTTTACCAGTTTAGCATACTCTTGTAAACACAGTAATCATATAAAGGACGATATAAAATGGAATTTCTAATTTATATCATCCACGTTTTTTGAGTTACATGAACATGAAAGAGTCTATCCAAATGTCTTTCTACGGCTTACGGCCATACCTACCTGAATACGCCTGATCTCGTCCGATCTCAGAAGCTAAGCAGGGCCAGGCTTGATTAGTACTTGGTCAGGAGACTACTTGGGAATACCAGGCGCTGTAAGCTTTTTACCAGTTTAGCATACTCTTGTAAACACAGTAATGATATAAAAGGACGATATAAAATGGAATTGCTAATTTAGTTCATCCACGTTTTTTCAGTTACATGAAATTGAAAAAGTCTATCCTAATATCATTCCATGGTTTACGGCCATACCAACCTGAATACGCCTGATCTTGTCCGATCTCAGAAGCTAAGCAGGGTCAGGCTTGGTTAGTACTTGGTTTGGAGACTACTTGGGAATACCAGGTGCTGTAAGCTTTTTACCAGTTTAGCATACTCTAGTAAACACAGTAATCATATAAAGGACTATATAAAATGGAATTGCTAATTTAGTTCATCCACGTTTTTTTAGTTACATGAACATGAAAGAGTCTATCCAAATGTCTTTCTACGGCTTACGGCCATACCTACCTGAATCCTCCTGATCTCGTCCAATCTCAGAAGCTAAGCAGGGCCAGGCTTGGTTAGTACTTGGTCAGGAGACTACTTGGGAATACCAGGTGCTGTAAGCTTTTTAACAGTTTAGCATACTGTTGTAAACACAGTAATCATATAAAGGACGATATAAAATGGAATTTCTAATTTATATCATCCACGTTTTTTGAGTTACATGAACGTGAAAGAGTCTATCCAAATGTCTTTCTACGGCTTATGGCCATACCAACCTGAAAACGCCTGATCTCGTCAGATCTCAGAAGCTAAGCAGGGTCAGGCTTGATTTGTACTTGGTTAGGAGACTACTTGGGAATACCAGGTGCTGTAAGCTTTTTACCAGTTTAACATACTCTTGTAAACAGAGTAATGATATAAAGGACGATATAAAATGGAATTGCTAATTTAGTTCATCCACGTTTTTTGAGTTACATGAACTTGAAAAAGTCTATCCTAATATAATTCCATGGTTTACGGCCATACCAACCTGAATACGCCTGATCTCGTCCGATCTCAGAAGCTAAGCAGGGTCAGGCTTAGTTAGTACTTGGTTAGGAGACTACTTGGGAATACAAGGTGCTGTAAGCTTTTTACCAGTTTAGCATACTCTTGTAAACACAGTAATGATATAAAGGACAATATAAAATGGAATTGCTAATTTAGTTATTCCACGTTTTTTGAGTTACATGAACTTGAAAAAGTCTATCCTAATATCGTTCCATGGCTTACGGCCATACCAACCTGAATACGCCTGATCTCGTCCGATCTCAGTAGCTAAGCAGGGTCAGGCTTGGCTAGTACTTGGTTAGGAGACTACTTGGGAATACCAGGTGCTGTAAGCTTTTTACCAGTTTAGCATACTCTTGTAAACACAGTAATCATATAAAGGACGATATAAAATGGAATTGCTAATTTAGTTCATCCACGTTTTTTGAGTTACATGAACGTGAAAGAGTCTATCCAAATGTCTTTCTACGGCTTATGGCCATACCAACCTGAAAACGCCTGATCTTGTCCGATCTCAGAAGCTAAGCAGGGTCAGGCTTGGTTAGTACTTGGTTAGGAGACTACTTGGGAATACCAGGTGCTGTAAGCATTTTGCCCATTTAGCATACTCTTGTAAACACAGTAATGATATAAAGGACGATATAAAATGGAATTGCTAATTTAGTTCATCCACGTTTTTTGAGTTACATGAACTTGAAAAAGTCTATCCTAATATTTTTCCATGGTTAACGGCCATACCAACCTGAATACGCCTGATCTCGTCCGATCTCAGAAGCTAAGCAGGGTCAGGCTTGGTTAGAAGTTGGATAGGAGACTACCAGGGAATACAAGGTGCTGTAAGCTTTTTACCAGTTTAGCATACTCTTGTAAACACAGTAATTATATAAAGGACAATATAAATTCGAATTGCTAATTTAGTTCAGCCACGTTTTTTGAGTTACATGAACTTGAAAAAGTCTATACTAATATAATTCCATAGCTTACGGCCATACCAACCTGAATACCCCTGATCTCGTCTGATCTCAGAAGCTAAGCAGGTTCAGGCTTGGTTAGTACTTGGTTAGGAGACTACTTGGGAATACCAGGTGCTGTAAGCTTTTTACCAGTTTAGCATACTCTTGTAAACACAGTAATGATATAAAGGACGATATAAAATGGAATTGCTAATTTAGTTCATCCACGTTTTTTGAGTTACATGAACATGAAAAAGTCTATCCTAATATTATTCCATGGCTTATGGCCATTCCAACCTGAAAACGCCTGATCTCGTCAGATCTCAGAAGCTAAGCAGCGTCAGGCTTGGTTAGTACTTCATTAGGAGACTACTTGGGAATACCAGGTGCTGTAAGCTTTTTGCCCATTTAGCATACTCTTGTAAACACAGTAATGAAATAAAGGACGATATAAAATGGAATTGCTAATTTAGTTCATCCACGTTTTTTTAGTTACATGAACTTGAAAAAGTCTATCCTAATATCATTCCATGGTTTACGGCCATACCAACCTGAATACGCCCGATCTCAGAAGCTAAGCAGGGTCAGGCTTAGTTAGTACTTGGTTAGTAGACTACTTGGGAATACAAGGTGCTGTAAGCTTTTTACCAGTTTAGCATACTCTTGTAAACACAGTAATGATATAAAGGACAATATAAAATGGAATTGCTAATTTAGTTATTCCACGTTTTTTGAGTTACATGAACTTGAAAAAGTCTATCCTAATATCGTTCCATGGCTTACGGCCATACCAACCTGAATACGCCTGATCTCGTCCGATCTCAGTAGCTAAGCAGGGTCAGGCTTGGTTAGTACTTGGTTAGGAGACTACTTGGGAATACCAGGTGCTGTAAGCTTTTTACCAGTTTAGCATACTCTTGTAAACAGAGTAATGATATAAAGGACGATATAAAATGGAATTTCTAATTTATATCATCCACGTTTTTTGAGTTACATGAACGTGAAAGAGTCTATCCAAATGTCTTTCTACGGCTTACGGCCATACCAACCTGAAAACGCCTGATCTCGTCCGATCTCAGAAGCTAAGCAGGGTCAGGCTTGGTTAGTACTTGGTTAGGAGACTATTTGGGAATACCAGGTGCTGTAAGCTTTTTGCCCATTTAGCATACTCTTGTAAACACAGTAATGATATAAAGGACGATATAAAATGGAATTGCTAATTTAGTTCATCCACGTTTTTTGAGTTTCATGAACTTGAAAAAGTCTATCCTAATATTTTTCCATGGTTAACGGCCATACCAACCTGAATATGCCTGATCTCGTCCGATCTCAGAAGCTAAGCAGGGTCAGGCTTGGTTAGAAGTTGGTTAGGAGACTACTTGGGAATACAAGGTGCTGTAAGCTTTTTACCAGTTTAGCATACTCTTGTAAACACAGTAATTATATAAAGGACAATATAAATTGGAATTGCTAATTTAGTTCAGCCACGTTTTTTGAGTTACATGAACTTGAAAAAGTCTATCCTAATATTATTCCATGGCTTATGGCCATACCAACCTGAAAACGCCTGATCTCGTCAGATCTCAGAAGCTAAGCAGGGTCAGGCTTGGTTAGTACTTCATTAGGAGACTACTTGGGAATACCAGGTGCTGTAAGCTTTTTGCCCATTTAGCATACTCTTGTAAACACAGTAATGAAATAAAGGACGATATAAAATGGAATTGCTAATTTAGTTCATCCACATTTTTTTAGTTACATGAACTTGAAAAAGTCTATCCTAATATCATTCCATGGCTTACGGCCATACCAACCTGAATACGCCTGATCTTGTCCGATCTCAGAAGCTAAGCAGGGTCAGGCTTGATTAGTACTTGGTTAGGAGACTACTTGGGGATACCAGGTGCTGTAAGCTTTTTACCAGTTTAACATACTCTTGTAAACAGAGTAATGATATAAAGGACGATATAAAATGGAATTGCTAATTTAGTTTATCCACGTTTTTTGAGTTACATGTACTTGAAAAAGTCTATCCTAATATCATTCCATGGTTTACGGCTATACCAACCTGAATACGCCTGATCTCGTCCGATCTCAGAAGCTAAGCAGGGTCAGGCTTAGTTAGTACTTGGTTAGGAGACTACTTGGGAATACAAGGTGCTGTAAGCTTTTTACCAGTTTAGCATACTCTTGTAAACACAGTAATGATATAAAGGACAATATAAAATGGAATTGCTAATTTAGTTATTCCACGTTTTTTGAGTTACATGAACTTGAAAAAGTCTATCCTAATATCATTCCATGGCTTACGGCCATACCAACCTGAATACGCCTGATCTTGTCTGATCTCAGAAGCTAAGCAGGGTCAGGCTTGGTTAGTACTTGGTTAGGAGACTACTTGGGAATACCAGGTGCTGTAAGCTTTTTACCAGTTTAGCATACTCTTGTAAACAGAGTAATGATATAAAGGACGATATAAAATGGAATTGCTAATTTAGTTCATCCACGTTTTTTGAGTTACATGAACTTGAAAAAGTCTATCCTAACATCTTTCCATGGTTAACGGCCATACCAACCTGAATATGCCTGATCTCGTCCGATCTCAGAAGCTAATTAGGGTCAGGCTTGGTTAGAAGTTGGTTAGGAGACTACTTGGGAATACAAGGTGCTGAAAGCTTTTTACCAGTTTAGCATGCTCTTGTAAACACAGTAATTATATAAAGGACAATATAAATTGGAATTGCTAATTTAGTTCAGCAACGTTTTTTGAGTTACATGAACATGAAAAAGTCTATCCTAATATTATTCCATGGCTTACAGCCATACCAACCTGAATATGCCTGATCTTGTCCTATCTCAGAAGCTAAGCAGGGTCAGGCTTGGTTAGTACTTGGTTAGGAGACTACTTGGGAATACCAGGTGCTGTAAGCTTTTTACCAGTTTAGCATACTCTTGTAAACAGAGTAATGATATAAAGGACGATATAAAATGGAATTGCTAATTTAGTTCATCCACGTTTTTTGAGTTACATGAACTTGAAAAAGTCTATCCTAATATCATTCCATGGTTTACGGCCATACCAACCTGAATACGCCTGATCTCGTCCAATCTCAGAAGCTAAGCAGGGTCAGGCTTAGTTAGTACTTGGTTAGGAGACTACTTGGGAATACAAGGTGCTGTAAGCTTTTTACCAGTTTAGCATACTCTTGTAAACACAGTAATGATATAAAGGACAATATAAAATGGAATTGCTAATTTAGTTCATCCATTTTTTTTTAGTTACATGAACTTGAAAAAGTCTATCCTAATATCATTCCATGGCTTACAGCCATACCAACCTGAATACGCCTGATCTCAGTAGCTAAGCAGGGTCAGGCTTGGTTAGTACTTGGTTAGGAGACTACTTGGGAATACCAGGTGCTGTAAGCTTTTTACCAGTTTAGCATACTCTTGTAAACAGAGTAATGATATAAAGGACGATATAAAATGGAATTGCTAATTTAGTTCATCCACGTTTTTTGAGTTACATGAACTTGAAAAAGTCTATCCTAATATCACTCCATGGTTTACGGACATACCAACCTGAATACGCCTGATCTCGTCTTATCTCAGAAGCTAAGCAGGGTCAGGCTTGGTTAGTACTTGGTTAGGAGACTACTTGGGAATACCAGGTGCTGTAAGATTTTTACCAGTTTAGCATACTCTTGTAAACACAGTAATGATTTAAAGGACAGTATAAAATGGAATTGCTAATTTAGTTCATCCACGTTTTTTGAGTTACATGAACTTGAAAAAGTCTATCCTAATATCATTCCATGTCTTACTGCCATACCAACCTGAATACGCCTGATCTCGTCTGATCACAGAAGCTAAGCAGGGTCAGGCTTGGTTAGTACTTGGTTAGGAGACTACTTGGGAATACCAGGTGCTGTAAGCTTTTTACCAGTTTAGCGTACTCTTGTAAACACAGTAATCATATAAAGGACGATATAAAATGGAATTGCTAATTTAGTTCATCCACGTTTTTTGAGTTACATGAACATGAAAAAGTCTATCCTAATATCACTCCATGGCTTATGGCCATACCAACCTGAATACGCCTGATCTCGTCCGATCTCAGAAGCTAAGCAGGGTCAGGCTTGGTTAGTACTTGGTTAGGAGACTACTTGGGAATACCAGGTGCTGTAAGCTTTTTACCAGTTTAGCATACTCTTGTAAACACAGTAAAGATTTAAAGGACAATATAAAATGGAATTGCTAATTTAGTTCATCCACGTTTTATGAGTTACATGAACTTGAAAAAGTCTATCCTAATATCATTCCATGGCTTACGACCATACCAACCTGAATAGACCTTTTCTCGTCAGATCTCAGAAGCTAAGCAGGGTCAGGTTTGGTTAGTACTTGGTTAGGAGACTACTTGGGAATAACAGGTGCTGTAAGCTTTTTACCAGTTTAGCATACTCTTGTAAACACAGTAATCATATAAAGGACGATATAAAATGGAATTGCTAATTTAGTTCATCCACGTTTTTTGAGTTACATGAACATGAAAAAGTCTATCCTAATATCATTCCATGGCTTACGACCATACCAACCTGAATAGACCTTTTCTCGTCAGATCTCAGAAGCTAAGCAGGGTCAGGTTTGGTTAGTACTTGTTTAGGAGACTACTTGTGAATACCAGGTGCTGTAAGCTTTTTACCAGTTTAGCATACTCTTGTAAACAGAGTAATGATATAAAGGACGATATAAAATGGAATTGCTAATTTAGTTCATCCACGTTTTTTGAGTTACATGAACTTGAAAAAGTCTATCCTAATATTATTCCATGGCTTATGGCCATACCAACCTGAAAACGTCTGATCTCGTCCGATCTCAGAAGCTAAGCAGGGTCAGGCTTGGTTAGTACTTGGTTAGGAGACTACTTGGGAATACCAGGTGCTGTAAGCTTTTTACCAGTTTAGCATACTCTTGTAAACACAGTAATGATATAAAGGACAATATAAAATGGAATTGCTAATTTAGTTCATCCACGTTTTTTGAGTTACATGAACTTGAAAAAGTATATCCTAATATCATTCCATGGCTTACGGCCATACCAACCTGAATATGCCTGATCTCGTCCGATCTCAGAAGCTAAGCAGGGTTAGGCTTGGTTAGTACTTGGTTAGGAGACTACTTGGGAATACCAGGTGCTGTAAGCTTTTTACCAGTTTAGCATACTCTTGTAAACACAGTAATCATATAAAGGACGATATAAAATGGAATTGCTAATTTAGTTCATCCACGTTTTTTGAGTTACATGAACTTGAAAAAGTCTATCCTAATATCATTCCATGGTTTACGGCCATACCAACCTGAATACGCCTGATCTCGTCCGATCTCAGAAGCTAAGCAGGGTCAGGCTTAGTTAGTACTTGGTTAGGAGACTACTTGGGAATACCATGTGCTGTAAGCTTTTTACCAGTTTAGCATACTCTTGTAAACACAGTAATCATATAAAGGACGATATAAAATGGAATTGCTAATTTAGTTCATCACGTTTTTTTAGTTACATGAACTTGAAAAAGTCTATCCTAATATCATTCCATGGCTTACGGCCATACCAACCTGAATATGCCTGATCTTGTCCGATCTCAGAAGCTAAGCAGGGTCAGGCTTGGTTAGTACTTGGTTAGGAGACTACTTGGGAATACCAGGTGCTGTAAGCATTTTACCAGTTTAGCATACTCTTGTAAACAGAGTAATGATATAAAGGACGATATAAAATGGAATTGCTAATTTAGTTCATCCACGTTTTTTGAGTTACATGAACTTGAAAAAGTCTATCCTAATATCATTCCATGGTTTACGGCCATACCAACCTGAATACGCCTGATCTCGTCCGATCTCAGAAGCTAAGCAGGGTCAGGCTTAGTTAGTACTTGTTTAGGAGACTACTTGGGAATACAAGGTGCTGTAAGCTTTTTACCAGTTTAGCATACTCTTGTAAACACAGTAATGATATAAAGGACAATATAAAATGGAATTGCTAATTTAGTTATTCCACGTTTTTTGAGTTACATGAACTTGAAAAGGTCTATCCTAATATCATTCCATGGCTTACGGCCATACCAACCTGAATACGCCTGATCTCGTCCGATCTCAGAAGCTAAGCAGGGTCAGGCTTGGTTAGTACTTGGTTAGGAGACTACTTGGGAATACCAGGTGCTGTAAGCTTTTTACCAGTTTAGCATACTCTTGTAAACACAGTAATGATTTAAAGGACAATATAAAATGGAATTGCTCATTTAGTTCATCCACGTTTTATGAGTTACATGAACTTGAAAAAGTCTATCCAAATATCATTCCATGGCTTACGACCATACCAACCTGAATACACCTTTTCTCGTCAGATCTCAGAAGCTAAGCAGGGTCAGGTTTTGTTAGTACTTGGTTAGGAGACTACTTGGGAATACCAGGTGCTGTAAGCTTTTTACCAGTTTAGCATACTCTTGTAAACATAGTAATCATATAAAGGACGATATAAAATGGAATTGCTAATTTAGTTCATCCACGTTTTTTGAGTTACATGAACTTGAAAAAGTCTATCCTAATATCACTCCATGGCTTACGGCCATACCAACCTTAATATGTCTGATCTCATAAGCTAAGCAGGGTCAGGCTTGGTTAGTTCTTGGTTAGGAGACTACTTGGGAATACCAGGTGCTGTAAGCTTTTTACCAGTTTAGCATACTCTTGTAAACACAGTAATCATATAAAGGACGATATAAAATGGAATTGCTAATTTAGTTCATCCACGTTTTTTGAGTTACATGAACATGAAAAAGTCTATCCTAATATTATTCAATGGCTTATGGCCATACCAACCCGAAAACTCCTGATCTCGTCCGATCTCAGAAGCTAAGCAGGGTCAGGCTTGGCAAGTACTTGGTTAGGAGACTACTTGGGAATACCAGGTGCTGTAAGCTTTTTACCAGTTTAGCATACTCTTGTAAACACAGTAATGATATAAAGGACGATATAAAATGGAATTGCTAATTTAGTTCATCCACGTTTTTTGAGTTACATGAACTTGAAAAAGTCTATCCTAATATCATTCCGTGGCTTACGGCCATACCAACCTGAATACGTCTGATCTCGTCCGATCTCAGAAGCTAAGCAGGGTCAGGCTTGGCTAGTACTTGGTTAGGTGACTACTTGGGAATACCAGGTGCTGTAAGCTTTTTACCAGTTTAGCATACTCTTGTAAACACAGTAATCATATAAAGGACGATATAAAATGGAATTGCTAATTTAGTTCATCCACGTTTTTTTAGTTACATGAACTTGAAAAAGTCTATCCTAATATCATTCCATGGCTTACGGCCATACCAACCTGAAAACGCCAGATCTCGTCCGATCTCAGAAGCTAAGCAGGCTCAGGCTTGGTTAGTACTTGGTTAGGAGACTACTTGGGAATACCAGGTGCTGTAAGCTTTTTACCAGTTTAGCATACTCTTGTAAACACAGTAATCATATAAAGGACGATATAAAATGGAATTGCTAATTTAGTTCATCCACGTTTTTTGAGTTACATGAACATGAAAAAGTCTATCCTAATATCACTCCATGGCTTACGGCCATACCAACCTGAATATGCCTGATCTCGTCTGATCTCAGAAGCTAAGCGGAGTCTGGCTTGGTTAGTACTTAGATGGGAGACTACTTCGGAATACCAGGTGCTGTAAGCTTTTTACCAGTTTAGCATACTCTTGTAAACACAGTAATCATATTAAGGACGATATAAAATGGAATTTCTCAATTATATCATCCGCGTTTTTTGAGTTACATGAACATGAAAGAGTCTATCCAAATGTCTTTCTACGGCTTACGGCCATACCTTCCTGAATACGCCTGATCTCGTCCGATCTCAGAAGCTGAGCAGGGCCAGGCTTGGTTAGTACTTGGTCAGGAGACTATTTGGAAATACCAGGTGCTTTAAGCTTTTTACCAGTTTAGCATACTCTTGTAAACACAGTAATCATATAAAGGACGATATAAAATGGAATTGCTAATTTAGTTCATCCACGTTTTTTGAGTTACATGAACATGAAAAAGTCTATCCTAATATCACTCCATGGCTTACGGCCATACCAACCTGAATGCGCCTGATCTTGTCCGATCTCAGAAGCTAAGCAGGGTTCAGGCTTGGTTAGTACTTGGTTAGGAGACTACTTGGGAATACCAGGTGCTGTAAGCTTTTTACCAGTTTAGCATACTCTTGTAAACACAGTAATCATATAAAGGACGATATAAAATGGAATTGCTAATTTAGTTCATCCACGTTTTTTGAGTTACATGAACTTGAAAAAGTCTATCCTAATATCATTCCATGGCTTACGGCCATACCAACCTGAATACACCTGATCTCGTCTGATCTCAGAAGCTAAGCAGGGTCAGGCTTGGTTAGTACTTGGTTAGGAGACTACTTGGGAATACCAGGTGCTGTAAGCTTTTTACCAGTTTAGCATACTCTTGTAAACACAGTAATCATATAAAGGACGATATAAAATGGAATTTCTAATTTATATCATCCACGTTTTTTGAGTTACATGAACATGAAAGAGTCTATCCAAATGTCTTTCTACGGCTTACGGCCATACCTACCTGAATACGCCTGATCTCGTCCGATCTCAGAAGCTAAGCAGGGCCAGGCTTGGTTAGTACTTGGTCAGGAGACTGCTTGGGAATACCAGGTGCTGTAAGCTTTTTACCAGTTTAGCATACTCTTGTAAACACAGTAATCATATAAAGGACGATATAAAATGGAATTGCTAATTTAGTTGTTGGACGTTTTTTGAGTTACATGAACATGAAAGAGTCTATCCTAATATCACTCCGTGGCTTATGGCCATACCAACCTGAATATGCCTGATCTCGTCCGATCTCAGAAGCTAAGCAGGGTCAGGCTTGGTTAGTCCTTGGTTAGGAGACTACTTGGGAATACCAGGTGCTGTAAGCTTTTTGCCCATTTAGCATACTCTTGTAAACACAGTAATCATATAAAGGACGATATAAAATGGAATTGCTAATTTAGTTCATCCACGTTTTTTGAGTTACATGAACTTGCAAAAGTCTATCCTAATATCAATCAATGCTTTACGGCCATACCAACCTGAATGCGCCTGATCTCGTCCGATCTCAGAAGCTAAGCAGGGTTCAGGCTTGGTTAGTACTTGGTTAGGAGACTACTTGGGAATACCAGGTGCTGTAAGCTTTTTACCAGTTTAGCATACTCTTGTAAACACAGTAATCATATAAAGGACGATATAAAATGGAATTGCTAATTTAGTTCATCCACGTTTTTTTAGTTACATGAACTTGAAAAAGTCTATCCTAATATCATTCAATTGCTTATGGCCATACCAACCTGAATGCGCCTGATCTCGTCCGATCTCAGAAGCTAAGCAGGGTCAGGCTTGGTTAGTACTTGGTTAGGAGACTACTTTATAATCATATAAAGGACGATATAAAATGGAATTGCTAATTTAGTTCATCCACGTTTTTTGAGTTACATGAACATGAAAAAGTCTATCCTAATATTATTCCATGGCTTATGGCCATACCAACCTGAATATGCCTGATCTCGTCCGATCTCAGAAGCTAAGCAGGGTTAGGCTTGGTTAGTACTTGGTTAGGAGACTACTTGGGAATACCAGGTGCTGTAAGCTTTTTACCAGTTTAGCATACTCTTGTAAACACAGTAATGATATAAAGGACAATATAAAATGGAATTGCTAATTTAGTTCATCCACGTTTTTTGAGTTACATGAACTTGAAAAAGTATATCCTAATATCATTCCATGGCTTACGGCCATACCAACCTGAATATGCCTGATCTCGTCCGATCTCAGAAGCTAAGCAGGGTTAGGCTTGGTTAGTACTTGGTTAGGAGACTACTTGGGAATACCAGGTGCTGTAAGCTTTTTACCAGTTTAGCATACTCTTGTAAACACAGTAATCATATAAAGGACGATATAAAATGGAATTGCTAATTTAGTTCATCCACGTTTTTTGAGTTACATGAACTTGAAAAAGTCTATCCTAATATCATTCCATGGTTTACGGCCATACCAACCTGAATACGCCTGATCTCGTCCGATCTCAGAAGCTAAGCAGGGTCAGGCTTAGTTAGTACTTGGTTAGGAGACTACTTGGGAATACCATGTGCTGTAAGCTTTTTACCAGTTTAGCATACTCTTGTAAACACAGTAATCATATAAAGGACGATATAAAATGGAATTGCTAATTTAGTTCATCACGTTTTTTTAGTTACATGAACTTGAAAAAGTCTATCCTAATATCATTCCATGGCTTACGGCCATACCAACCTGAATATGCCTGATCTTGTCCGATCTCAGAAGCTAAGCAGGGTCAGGCTTGGTTAGTACTTGGTTAGGAGACTACTTGGGAATACCAGGTGCTGTAAGCATTTTACCAGTTTAGCATACTCTTGTAAACAGAGTAATGATATAAAGGACGATATAAAATGGAATTGCTAATTTAGTTCATCCACGTTTTTTGAGTTACATGAACTTGAAAAAGTCTATCCTAATATCATTCCATGGTTTACGGCCATACCAACCTGAATACGCCTGATCTCGTCCGATCTCAGAAGCTAAGCAGGGTCAGGCTTAGTTAGTACTTGTTTAGGAGACTACTTGGGAATACAAGGTGCTGTAAGCTTTTTACCAGTTTAGCATACTCTTGTAAACACAGTAATGATATAAAGGACAATATAAAATGGAATTGCTAATTTAGTTATTCCACGTTTTTTGAGTTACATGAACTTGAAAAGGTCTATCCTAATATCATTCCATGGCTTACGGCCATACCAACCTGAATACGCCTGATCTCGTCCGATCTCAGAAGCTAAGCAGGGTCAGGCTTGGTTAGTACTTGGTTAGGAGACTACTTGGGAATACCAGGTGCTGTAAGCTTTTTACCAGTTTAGCATACTCTTGTAAACACAGTAATGATTTAAAGGACAATATAAAATGGAATTGCTCATTTAGTTCATCCACGTTTTATGAGTTACATGAACTTGAAAAAGTCTATCCAAATATCATTCCATGGCTTACGACCATACCAACCTGAATACACCTTTTCTCGTCAGATCTCAGAAGCTAAGCAGGGTCAGGTTTTGTTAGTACTTGGTTAGGAGACTACTTGGGAATACCAGGTGCTGTAAGCTTTTTACCAGTTTAGCATACTCTTGTAAACATAGTAATCATATAAAGGACGATATAAAATGGAATTGCTAATTTAGTTCATCCACGTTTTTTGAGTTACATGAACTTGAAAAAGTCTATCCTAATATCACTCCATGGCTTACGGCCATACCAACCTTAATATGTCTGATCTCATAAGCTAAGCAGGGTCAGGCTTGGTTAGTTCTTGGTTAGGAGACTACTTGGGAATACCAGGTGCTGTAAGCTTTTTACCAGTTTAGCATACTCTTGTAAACACAGTAATCATATAAAGGACGATATAAAATGGAATTGCTAATTTAGTTCATCCACGTTTTTTGAGTTACATGAACATGAAAAAGTCTATCCTAATATTATTCAATGGCTTATGGCCATACCAACCCGAAAACTCCTGATCTCGTCCGATCTCAGAAGCTAAGCAGGGTCAGGCTTGGCAAGTACTTGGTTAGGAGACTACTTGGGAATACCAGGTGCTGTAAGCTTTTTACCAGTTTAGCATACTCTTGTAAACACAGTAATGATATAAAGGACGATATAAAATGGAATTGCTAATTTAGTTCATCCACGTTTTTTGAGTTACATGAACTTGAAAAAGTCTATCCTAATATCATTCCGTGGCTTACGGCCATACCAACCTGAATACGTCTGATCTCGTCCGATCTCAGAAGCTAAGCAGGGTCAGGCTTGGCTAGTACTTGGTTAGGTGACTACTTGGGAATACCAGGTGCTGTAAGCTTTTTACCAGTTTAGCATACTCTTGTAAACACAGTAATCATATAAAGGACGATATAAAATGGAATTGCTAATTTAGTTCATCCACGTTTTTTTAGTTACATGAACTTGAAAAAGTCTATCCTAATATCATTCCATGGCTTACGGCCATACCAACCTGAAAACGCCAGATCTCGTCCGATCTCAGAAGCTAAGCAGGCTCAGGCTTGGTTAGTACTTGGTTAGGAGACTACTTGGGAATACCAGGTGCTGTAAGCTTTTTACCAGTTTAGCATACTCTTGTAAACACAGTAATCATATAAAGGACGATATAAAATGGAATTGCTAATTTAGTTCATCCACGTTTTTTGAGTTACATGAACATGAAAAAGTCTATCCTAATATCACTCCATGGCTTACGGCCATACCAACCTGAATATGCCTGATCTCGTCTGATCTCAGAAGCTAAGCGGAGTCTGGCTTGGTTAGTACTTAGATGGGAGACTACTTCGGAATACCAGGTGCTGTAAGCTTTTTACCAGTTTAGCATACTCTTGTAAACACAGTAATCATATTAAGGACGATATAAAATGGAATTTCTCAATTATATCATCCGCGTTTTTTGAGTTACATGAACATGAAAGAGTCTATCCAAATGTCTTTCTACGGCTTACGGCCATACCTTCCTGAATACGCCTGATCTCGTCCGATCTCAGAAGCTGAGCAGGGCCAGGCTTGGTTAGTACTTGGTCAGGAGACTATTTGGAAATACCAGGTGCTTTAAGCTTTTTACCAGTTTAGCATACTCTTGTAAACACAGTAATCATATAAAGGACGATATAAAATGGAATTGCTAATTTAGTTCATCCACGTTTTTTGAGTTACATGAACATGAAAAAGTCTATCCTAATATCACTCCATGGCTTACGGCCATACCAACCTGAATGCGCCTGATCTTGTCCGATCTCAGAAGCTAAGCAGGGTTCAGGCTTGGTTAGTACTTGGTTAGGAGACTACTTGGGAATACCAGGTGCTGTAAGCTTTTTACCAGTTTAGCATACTCTTGTAAACACAGTAATCATATAAAGGACGATATAAAATGGAATTGCTAATTTAGTTCATCCACGTTTTTTGAGTTACATGAACTTGAAAAAGTCTATCCTAATATCATTCCATGGCTTACGGCCATACCAACCTGAATACACCTGATCTCGTCTGATCTCAGAAGCTAAGCAGGGTCAGGCTTGGTTAGTACTTGGTTAGGAGACTACTTGGGAATACCAGGTGCTGTAAGCTTTTTACCAGTTTAGCATACTCTTGTAAACACAGTAATCATATAAAGGACGATATAAAATGGAATTTCTAATTTATATCATCCACGTTTTTTGAGTTACATGAACATGAAAGAGTCTATCCAAATGTCTTTCTACGGCTTACGGCCATACCTACCTGAATACGCCTGATCTCGTCCGATCTCAGAAGCTAAGCAGGGCCAGGCTTGGTTAGTACTTGGTCAGGAGACTGCTTGGGAATACCAGGTGCTGTAAGCTTTTTACCAGTTTAGCATACTCTTGTAAACACAGTAATCATATAAAGGACGATATAAAATGGAATTGCTAATTTAGTTGTTGGACGTTTTTTGAGTTACATGAACATGAAAGAGTCTATCCTAATATCACTCCGTGGCTTATGGCCATACCAACCTGAATATGCCTGATCTCGTCCGATCTCAGAAGCTAAGCAGGGTCAGGCTTGGTTAGTCCTTGGTTAGGAGACTACTTGGGAATACCAGGTGCTGTAAGCTTTTTGCCCATTTAGCATACTCTTGTAAACACAGTAATCATATAAAGGACGATATAAAATGGAATTGCTAATTTAGTTCATCCACGTTTTTTGAGTTACATGAACTTGCAAAAGTCTATCCTAATATCAATCAATGCTTTACGGCCATACCAACCTGAATGCGCCTGATCTCGTCCGATCTCAGAAGCTAAGCAGGGTTCAGGCTTGGTTAGTACTTGGTTAGGAGACTACTTGGGAATACCAGGTGCTGTAAGCTTTTTACCAGTTTAGCATACTCTTGTAAACACAGTAATCATATAAAGGACGATATAAAATGGAATTGCTAATTTAGTTCATCCACGTTTTTTTAGTTACATGAACTTGAAAAAGTCTATCCTAATATCATTCAATTGCTTATGGCCATACCAACCTGAATGCGCCTGATCTCGTCCGATCTCAGAAGCTAAGCAGGGTCAGGCTTGGTTAGTACTTGGTTAGGAGACTACTTTATAATCATATAAAGGACGATATAAAATGGAATTGCTAATTTAGTTCATCCACGTTTTTTGAGTTACATGAACATGAAAAAGTCTATCCTAATATTATTCCATGGCTTATGGCCATACCAACCTGAAAACGCCTGATCTCGTCCGATCTAAGAAGCTAAGCAGGGTCAGGCTTGGTTAGTACTTGGTTAGGAGACTACTTGGGAATACCTAGGTGCTGTAAGCTTTTTACCAGTTTAGCATACTCTTGTAAACACAGTAATCATATAAATGACGATATAAAATGGAATTACTAATTTAGTTCATACATGTTTTTTGAGTTACATGAACATGAAAAAGTCTATCCTAATATCATTCTACGGCTTACGGCCATACCAACCTGAATATGCCTGATCTCGTCCGATCTCAGAAGCTAAGCAGAGTCTGGCTTGTTTAGTACTTAGTTGGGAGACTACTTGGGAATACCAGGTGCTGTAAACTTTTTACCAGTTTAGCATACACTTGTAAACATAGTAATCATATAAAGGACGATATAAAATGGAATTGCTAATTTAGTTCATCCACGTTTTTTTAGTTACATGAACTTGAAAAGGTCTATCCTAATATCATTCAATTGCTTACGGCCATACCAACCTGAATGCGCCTGATCTCGTCCGATCTCAGAAGCTAAGCAGGGTCAGGCTTGGTTAGTACTTGGTTAGGAGACTACTTGGGAATACCAGGTGCTGTAAGATTTTTACCAGTTTAGCATACTCTTGTAAACACAGTAATCATATAAAGGACGATATAAAATGGAATTGCTAATTTAGTTCATACATGTTTTTTGAGTTACATGAACATGAAAAAGTCTATCCTAATATCATTCTACGGCTTACGGCCATACCAACCTGAATATGCCTGATCTCGTCCGATCTCAGAAGCTAAGCAGAGTCTGGCTTGGTTAGTACTTAGTTGGGAGACTACTTTGGAATACCAGGTGCTGTAAGCTTTCTGCCCATTTAGCATACTCTCGTATACACAGTAATGATATAAAGGACGATATAAAATGGAATTGCTAATTTAGTTCATCCACGTTTTTTGAGTTACATGAACTTGCAAAAGTCTATCCTAATATCAATCAATGGCTTACGGCCATACCAACCTGAATGCGCCTGATCTCGTCCGATCTCAGAAGCTAAGCAGGGTTCAGGCTTGGTTAGTACTTGGTTAGGAGACTACTTGGGAATACGAGGTGCTGTAAGCTTTTCACCAGTTTAGCATACTCTTGTAAACACAGTAATGATATAAAGGACAATATAAAATGGAATTGCTAATTTAGTTCATCCACGTTGTTTGAGTTACATGAACTTGAAAAAGTCTATCCTAATATCATTCCATGTTTTATGGCCATACCAACCTGAATACGCCTGATCTCGTCCGATCTCAGAAGCTAAGCAGGTTCAGGCTTGATTAGTACTTGGTTAGGAGACTACTTGGGAATACCAGGTGCTGTAAGCTTTTTACCAGTTTAGCATACTCTTGTAAACACAGTAATGATATAAAGGACGATATAAAATGGAATTTCTAATTTATATCATCCTTGTTTCTTGAGTTACATGAACATGAAAGAGTCTATCCAAATGTCTTTCTACGGCTTACGGCCATACCTCCCTGAATAAGCCTGATCTCGTCCGATCTCAGAAGCTAAGCAGGGCCAGGCTTGGTTTGTACTTGGTCAGGAGACTACTTGGGAATACCAGGTGCTTTAAGCTTTTTACCAGTTTAGCATACTCTTGTAAACACAGTAATCATATAAAGGACGATATAAAATGGAATTGCTAATTTAGTTCATCCACGTTTTTTGAGTTACATGAACATGAAAAAGTCTATCCTAATATTATTCCATGGCTTATGGCCGTACCAACCTGAAAACGCCTGATCTCGTCCGATCTCAGAAGCTAAGCAGGGTCAGGCTTGGTTAGTACTTGGTTAGGAGACTACTTGGGAATACCAGGTGCTGTAAGATTTTTACCAGTTTAGCATACTCTTGTAAACACAGTAATCATATAAAGGACGATATAAAATGGAATTGCTAATTTAGTTCATACATGTTTTTTGAGTTACATGAACATGAAAAAGTCTATCCTAATATCATTCTACGGCTTACGGCCATACCAACCTGAATATGCCTGATCTCGTCCGATCTCAGAAGCTAAGCAGAGTCTGGCTTGGTTAGTACTTAGTTGGGAGACTACTTTGGAATACCAGGTGCTGTAAGCTTTCTGCCCATTTAGCATACTCTCGTATACACAGTAATGATATAAAGGACGATATAAAATGGAATTGCTAATTTAGTTCATCCACGTTTTTTGAGTTACATGAACTTGCAAAAGTCTATCCTAATATCAATCAATGGCTTACGGCCATACCAACCTGAATGCGCCTGATCTCGTCCGATCTCAGAAGCTAAGCAGGGTTCAGGCTTGGTTAGTACTTGGTTAGGAGACTACTTGGGAATACGAGGTGCTGTAAGCTTTTCACCAGTTTAGCATACTCTTGTAAACACAGTAATGATATAAAGGACAATATAAAATGGAATTGCTAATTTAGTTCATCCACGTTGTTTGAGTTACATGAACTTGAAAAAGTCTATCCTAATATCATTCCATGTTTTATGGCCATACCAACCTGAATACGCCTGATCTCGTCCGATCTCAGAAGCTAAGCAGGTTCAGGCTTGATTAGTACTTGGTTAGGAGACTACTTGGGAATACCAGGTGCTGTAAGCTTTTTACCAGTTTAGCATACTCTTGTAAACACAGTAATGATATAAAGGACGATATAAAATGGAATTTCTAATTTATATCATCCTTGTTTCTTGAGTTACATGAACATGAAAGAGTCTATCCAAATGTCTTTCTACGGCTTACGGCCATACCTCCCTGAATAAGCCTGATCTCGTCCGATCTCAGAAGCTAAGCAGGGCCTGGCTTGGTTTGTACTTGGTCAGGAGACTACTTGGGAATACCAGGTGCTTTAAGCTTTTTACCAGTTTAGCATACTCTTGTAAACACAGTAATCATATAAAGGACGATATAAAATGGAATTGCTAATTTAGTTCATCCACGTTTTTTGAGTTACATGAACATGAAAAAGTCTATCCTAATATTATTCCATGGCTTATGGCCGTACCAACCTGAAAACGCCTGATCTCGTCCGATCTCAGAAGCTAAGCAGGGTCAGGCTTGGTTAGTACTTGGTTAGGAGACTACTTGGGGATACCAGGTGCTGTAAGCTTTTTGCCCATTTAGCATACTCTTGTAAACACAGTAATGATATAAAGGACAATATAAAATGGAATTGCTAATTTAGTTCATCCACGTTGTTTGAGTTACATGAACTTGAAAAAGTCTATCCTAATATCATTCCATGTTTTACGGCCATACCAACCTGAATACGCCTGATCTCGTCTTATCTCACGAAGCTAAGCAGGGTCAGGCATGGTTAGTACTTGGTTAGGAGACTACTTGGGAATACCAGGTGCTGTAAGCTTTTTACCAGTTTAGCATACTCTTGTAAACACAGTAATCATATAAAGGACGATATAAAATGGAATTGCTAATTTAGTTCATCCACGTTTTTTTAGTTACATGAACTTGAAAAAGTCTATCGTAATATCATTCAGTGTTTTACGGCCAAACCAACCTGATTACGCCTGATCTCGTCCGATCTCAGAAGCTAAGCAGGTTCAGGCTTGGTTAGTACTTTGTTAGGAGACTACTTGGGAATACCAGGTGCTGTAAGCTTTTTCCAGTTTAGCATACTCTTGTAAACACAGTAATCGTATAAAGGACGATATAAAATGGAATTGCTAATTTATTTCATCCACGTTTTTTGAGTTACATGAACATGAAAAAGTCTATCCCAATATTATTCCATGGCTTATGGCCGTACCAACCTGAAAACGCCTGATCTCGTCCGATCTCAGAAGCTAAGCAGGGTCAGGCTCGGTTAGTACTTGGTTAGGAGACTACTTGGGCATACCAGGTGCTGTAAGCTTTTTGCCCATTTAGCATACTCTTGTAAACACAGTAATGATATAAAGGACAATATAAAATGGAATTGCTAATTTAGTTCATCCACGTTTTTTGAGTTACATGAACTTGAAAAAGTCTATCCTAATATCATTCCATGGCTTACGGCCATACCAACCTGAATACGCCTGATCTAGTCTGATCTCAGAAGCTAAGCAGGGTCAGGCTTGGTTAGTACTTGGTTAGGAGACTACTTGGGAATACCAGGTGCTGTAAGCTTTTTACCAGTTTAGCATACTCTTGTAAACACAGTAATCATATAAAGGACGATATAAAAGGGAATTGCTAATTTAGTTCATCCACGTTTTTTTAGTTACATGAACTTGAAAAAGTCTATCCTAATATCATTCCATGGCTTACGGCCATACCAACCTGAATACGCCTGATCTCGTCCGATCTCAGAAGCTAAGCAGGGCCAGGCATGGTTAGTACTTGGTTAGGAGACTACTTGGGAATACCAGGTGCTTTAAGCTTTTTACCAGTTTAGCATACTCTTGTAAACACAGTAATCATATAAAGGACGATATAAAATGGAATTTCGAATTTATATCTTCCACGTTTTTTGAGTTACATGAACATGAAAGAGTCTATCCAAATGTCATTCTATGGCTTTCGGCCATACCTACCTGAATACGCCTGATCTCGTCTGATCTCAGAAGCTAAGCAGGGCCAGGCATGGTTAGTACTTGGTTAGGAGACTACTTGGGAATACCAGGTGCTGTAAGCTTTTTACCAGTTTAGCATACTCTTGTAAACATAGTAATCATATAAAGGACGATATAAAATGGAATTGCTAATTTAGTTCATGGACGTTTTTTGAGTTACATGAACATGAAAGAGTCTATCCTAATATCACTCCATGGTTTATGGCCATACCAACCTGAATATGCCTGATCTCGTCCGATCTCTAGAAGCTAAGCAGAGTCTGGCTTGGTTAGTACTTAGTTGGGAGACTACTTGGGAATACCAGGTGATGTAAACTTTTTACCAGTTTAGCATACACTTGTAAACATAGTAATCATATAAAGGACGATATAAAATGGAATTGCTAATTTAGTTCATGGACGTTTTTTGAGTTACATGAACATGAAAGAGTCTATCCTAATATCACTCCATGGTTTATGGCCATACCAACCTGAATATGCCTGATCTCGTCCGATCTCTAGAAGCTAAGCAGAGTCTGGCTTGGTTAGTACTTAGTTGGGAGACTACTTGGGAATACCAGGTGATGTAAGCTTTTTGCCCATTTAGCATACTCTTGTATACACAGTAATGATATAAAGGACAATATAAAATGGAATTGCTAATTTAGTTCAGCCACGTTTTTTGAGTTACATGAACATGAAAAAGTCTATCCTAATATTATTCCATGGCTTATGGCCATACCAACCTGAAAAGGCCTGATCTCGTTCGATCTCAGAAGCTAAGCAGGGTCAGGCTTGGTTAGTACTTGGTTAGGAGACTACTTGGGAATACCAGGTGCTGTAAGCTTTTTGCCCATTTAGCATACTCTTGTAAACACAGTAATCATATAAAGGACGATATAAAATGGAATTGCTAATTTAGTTCATCCACGTTTTTTTAGTTACATGAACTTGAAAAAGTCTATCCTAATATCATTCCATGGCTTACGGCCATACCAACCTGAATACGCCTGATCTCGTCCGATCTCAGAAGCTAAGCAGGGTCAGGCATGGTTAGTACTTGGTTAGGAGACTTCTTGGGAATACCATGTGCTGTATGCTTTTTACCAGTTTAGCATACTCTTGTAAACACAGTAATCATATAAAGGACGATATAAAATGGAATTTCTAATTTATATCATCCACGTTTTTTGAGTTACATGAACATGAAAGAGTCTATCCAAATGTCTTTCTACTGCTTACAGCCATACCTCCCTGAATAAGCCTGATCTTGTCTGATCTCAGAAGCTAAGCAGGGCCAGGCTTGGTTAGTACTTGGTCAGGAGACTACTTGGGAATACCAGGTGCTTTAAGCTTTTTACCAGCTTAGCATACTCTTGTAAACACAGTAATCATATAAAGGACGATATAAAATGGAATTTCGAATTTATATCTTCCACGTTTTTTGAGTTACATGAACATGAAAGAGTCTATCCAAATGTCATTCTATGGCTTACGGCCATACCTACCTGAATACGCCTGATCTCGTCCGATCTCAGAAGCTAAGCAGGGCCAGGCATGGTTAGTACTTGGTTAGGAGACTACTTGGGAATACCAGGTGCTGTAAGCTTTTTACCAGTTTAGCATACTCTTGTAAACACAGTAATGATATAAAGGACGATATAAAATGGAATTGCTAATTTAGTTCATCCATGTTTTTTGAGTTACATGAACATGAAAAAGTCTATCCTAATATCATTCCACGGCTTATGGCCATACCAGCCTGAATATGCCTGATCTCGTCCGATCTCAGAAGCTAAGCAGAGTCTGGCTTGGTTAGTACTTAGTTGGGAGACTACTTGGGAATACCAGGTGCTGTAAACTTTTTACCAGTTTAGCATACACTTGTAAACATAGTAATCATATAAAGGACGATATAAAATGGAATTGCTAATTTAGTTCATGGACGTTTTTTGAGTTACATGAACATGAAAGAGTCTATCCTAATATCACTCCATGGCTTATGGCCATACCAACCTGAATATGCCTGATCTCGTCCGATCTCTAGAAGCTAAGCAGAGTCTGGCTTGGTTAGTACTTAGTTGGGAGACTACTTGGGAATACCAGGTGCTGTAAGCTTTTTGCCCATTTAGCATACTCTTGTATACACAGTAATGATATAAAGGACAATATAAAATGGAATTGCTAATTTAGTTCAGCCACGTTTTTTGAGTTACATGAACATGAAAAAGTCTATCCTAATATTATTCCATGGATTATGGCCATACCAACCTGAAAAGGCATGATCTCGTTCGATCTCAGAAGCTAAGCTGGGTCAGGCTTGGTTAGTACTTGGTTAGGAGACTACTTGGGAATACCAGGTGCTGTAAGCTTTTTGCCCATTTAGCATACTCTTGTAAACACAGTAATGATATAAAGGACGATATAAAATGGAATTGCTAATTTAGTTCATCCACGTTTTTTGAGTTACATGAACTTGAAAAAGTCTATCGTAATATCATTCTGTGGCTTATGGCCATACCAACCTGAAAACGCCTGATCTCGTCCGATCTCAGAAGCTAAGCAGGGTCAGGCTTGGTTAGTACTTGGTTAGGAGACTACTTGGGAATACCAGGTGCTGTAAGCTTTTTGCCCATTTAGCATACTCTTGTAAACACAGTAATGATATAAAGGACAATATAAAATGGAATTGCTAATTTAGTTCATCCACGTTGTTTGAGTTACATGAACTTGAAAAAGTCTATCCTAATATCATTCTGTGTTTTACGGCCATACCAACCTGAATACGCCTGATCTCGTCCGATCTCAGAAGCTAAGCAGGGCCACACTTGGTTAGGAGACTACTTGGCAATACCAGGTGCTGTAAGCTTTTTACCAGTTTAGCATACTCTTGTATACACAGTAATGATTATAGAGGACAATATAAAATGGAATTGCTAATTTAGTTCATCCCCATTTTTTGATTTACATGAACATGAAAAAGTCTATCCTAATATTATTCCATGGCTTATGGCCATACCAACCTGAAAACGCCTGATCTCGTCCGATCTCAGAAGCTAAGCAGGGTCAGGCTTGGTTAGGAGACTACTTGGGAATACCAGGTGCTGTAAGATTTTTGCCCATTTAGCATACTCTTGTAAACACATTAATGATATAAAGGACGATATGAAATGGAATTGCTAATTTAGTTCATCCACGTTTTTTGAGTTACATGATCTTGAAAAAGTCTATCCTAATATCATTCCATGGCTTACGGCCATACCAACCTGAATACGCCCGATCTCAGAAGCTAAGCAGGGTCAGGATTGGTTAGTACTTGGTTAGGAGACTACTTGGGAATACCAGGTGCTGTAAGCTTTTTACCAGTTTAGCATACTCTTGTAAACACAGTAATCATATAAAGGACGATATAAAATGGAATTTCTAATTTATATCATCCACGTTTTTTGAGTTACATGAACATGAAAGAGTCTATCCAAATGTCTTTCTACGGTTTACGGCCATACCTACCTGAATACGCCTGATCTCGTCCGATCTCAGAAGCTAAACAGGGCCAGACTTGGTTAGGAGACTACTTGGGAATACCAGGTGCTGTAAGCTTTTTACCAGTTTAGCATACTCTTGTATACACAGTAATGATATAAAGGACAATATAAAATGGAATTGCTAATTTAGTTCATCCACGTTTTTTGAGTTACATGAACATGAAAAAGTCTATCCTAATATTATTCCATGGCTTATGGCCATACCAACCTGAAAAAGCCTGATCTCGTCCGATCTCAGAAGCTAAGCAGGGTCAGGCTTGGTTAGTACTTGGTTAGGAGACTACTTGGGAATACCAGGTGCTGTAAGCTTTTTGCCCATTTAGCATACTCTTGTAAACACAGTAATGATATAAAGGACGATATAAAATGGAATTGCTAATTTAGTTCATCCACGTTTTTTGAGTTACATGAACTTGAAAAAGTCTATCCTAATATCATTCCATGGCTTACGGCCATACCAACCTGAATACGCCTGATCTAGTCCGATCTCAGAAGCTAGGCAGGGTCAGGCTTGGTTAGTACTTGGTTAGGAGACTACTTGGGAATACCAAGTGTTGTAAGCTTTTTACCAGTTTAGCATACTCTTGTAAACACAGTAATGATATAAAGGACAATATAAAATGGAATTGCTAATTTATTTTATCCACGTTTTTTGAGTTACATGAACTTGAAAAAGTCTATCCTAATATCATTCCATGGCTTACGGCCATACCAACCTGAATACTCCTGATCTCGTCCGATCTCAGAAGCTAAGCAGGTTCAGGCTTGGTTAGTACTTGGTTAGGAGACTACTTGGGAATACCAGGTGCTGTAAGCTTTTTACCAGTTTAGCATACTCTTGTAAACACAGTAATCATATAAAGGACGATATAAAATGGAATTTCTAATTTATATCATCCACGTTTTTTGAGTTACATGAACATGAAAGAGTCTATCCAAATGTCTTTCTACGGCTTACGGCCATACCTACCTGAATACGCCTGATCTTGTCCGATCTCAGAAGCTAAGCAGGGTCAGGCTTGGTTAGTACTTGGTTATGAGACTACTTGGGAATACCAGGTGCTGTAAGCTTTTTACCAGTTTAGCATACTCTTGTAAACACAGTAATCATATAAAGGACGATATAAAATGGAATTGCTAATTTAGTTCATCCACGTTTTTTGAGTTACATGAACTTGAAAAAGTCTATCCTAATATCACTCCATGGCTTACGGCCATACCAACCTGAATATGTCTGATCTCATAAGCTAAGCAGGGCCAGGCTTGGTTAGTACTTGGTTAGGAGACTACTTGGGAATACCAGGTGCTGTAAGCTTTTTACCAGTTTAGCATACTCTTGTAAACACAGTAATGATATAAAGGACAATATAAAATGGAATTGCTAATTTAGTTCATCCACGTTTTTTGAATTACATGAACTTGAAAAAGTATATCCTAATATCATTCCATGGCTTACGGCCATACCAACCTGAATATGCCTGATCTCGTCCGATCTCAGAAGCTAAGCAGGGTTAGGCTTGGTTAGTACTTGGTTAGGAGACTACTTGGGAATACCAGGTGCTGTAAGCTTTTTACCAGTTTAGCATACTCTTGTAAACACAGTAATCATATAAAGGACGATATAAAATGGAATTGCTAATTTAGTTCATCCAAGTTTTTTGAGTTACGTGAACTTGAAAAAGTCTATCCTAACATCTTTCCATGGTTAACGGCCATACCAACCTGAATATGCCTGATCTCGTCCGATCTCAGAAGCTAAGCAGGGTCAGGCTTGGTTAGTACTTCATTAGGAGACTACTTGGGAATACCAGGTGCTGTAAGCTTTTTGCCCATTTAGCATACTCTTGTAAACACAGTAATGAAATAAAGGACGATATAAAATGGAATTGCTAATTTAGTTCATCCACGTTTTTTGAGTTACATGAACTTGAAAAAGTCTATCCTGATATCATTCCATGGTTTACGGCCATACCAACCTGAATACGCCTGATCTCGTCCGATCTCAGAAGCTAAGCAGGGTCAGGCTTAGTTAGTACTTGGTTAGGAGACTACTTGGGAATACCATGTGCTGTAAGCTTTTTACCAGTTTAGCATACTCTTGTAAACACAGTAATCATATAAAGGACGATATAAAATGGAATTGCTAATTTAGTTCATCACGTTTTTTTAGTTACATGAACTTGAAAAAGTCTATCCTAATATCATTCCATGGCTTACGGCCATACCAACCTGAATATGCCTGATCTTGTCCGATCTCAGAAGCTAAGCAGGGTCAGGCTTGGTTAGTACTTGGTTAGGAGACTACTTGGGAACACCAGGTGCTGTAAGCATTTTACCAGTTTAGCATACTCTTGTAAACAGAGTAATGATATAAAGGACGATATAAAATGGAATTGCTAATTTAGTTCATCCACGTTTTTTGAGTTACATGAACTTGAAAAAGTCTATCCTAATATCATTCCATGGTTTACGGCCATACCAACCTGAATACGCCTGATCTCGTCCGATCTCAGAAGCTAAGCAGGGTCAGGCTTAGTTAGTACTTGGTTAGGAGACTACTTGGGAATACAAGGTGCTGTAAGCTTTTTACCAGTTTAGCATACTCTTGTAAACACAGTAATGATATAAAGGACAATATAAAATGGAATTGCTAATTTAGTTATTCCACGTTTTTTGAGTTACATGAACTTGAAAAGGTCTATCCTAATATCATACCATGGCTTACGGCCATACCAACCTGAATACGCCTGATCTCGTCCGATCTCAGAAGCTAAGCAGGGTCAGGCTTGGTTAGTACTTGGTTAGGAGACTACTTGGGAATACCAGGTGCTGTAAGCTTTTTACCAGTTTAGCATACTCTTGTAAACACAGTAATGATTTAAAGGACAATATAAAATGGAATTGCTCATTTAGTTCATCCACGTTTTATGAGTTACATGAACTTGAAAAAGTCTATCCAAATATCATTCCATGGCTTACGACCATACCAACCTGAATACACCTTTTCTCGTCAGATCTCAGAAGCTAAGCAGGGTCAGGTTTTGTTAGTACTTGGTTAGGAGACTACTTGGGAATACCAGGTGCTGTAAGCTTTTTACCAGTTTAGCATACTCTTGTAAACATAGTAATCATATAAAGGACGATATAAAATGGAATTGCTAATTTAGTTCATCCACGTTTTTTGAGTTACATGAACTTGAAAAAGTCTATCCTAATATCACTCCATGGCTTACGGCCATACCAACCTTAATATGTCTGATCTCATAAGCTAAGCAGGGTCAGGCTTGGTTAGTTCTTGGTTAGGAGACTACTTGGGAATACCAGGTGCTGTAAGCTTTTTACCAGTTTAGCATACTCTTGTAAACACAGTAATCATATAAAGGACGATATAAAATGGAATTGCTAATTTAGTTCATCCACGTTTTTTGAGTTACATGAACATGAAAAAGTCTATCCTAATATTATTCAATGGCTTATGGCCATACCAACCCGAAAACTCCTGATCTCGTCCGATCTCAGAAGCTAAGCAGGGTCAGGCTTGGCAAGTACTTGGTTAGGAGACTACTTGGGAATACCAGGTGCTGTAAGTTTTTTTCCAGTTTAGCATACTCTTGTAAACACAGTAATGATATAAAGGACGATATAAAATGGAATTGCTAATTTAGTTCATCCACGTTTTTTGAGTTACATGAACTTGAAAAAGTCTATCCTAATATCATTCCGTGGCTTACGGCCATACCAACCTGAATACGTCTGATCTCGTCCGATCTCAGAAGCTAAGCAGGGTCAGGCTTGGCTAGTACTTGGTTAGGTGACTACTTGGGAATACCAGGTGCTGTAAGCTTTTTACCAGTTTAGCATACTCTTGTAAACACAGTAATCATATAAAGGACGATATAAAATGGAATTGCTAATTTAGTTCATCCACGTTTTTTTAGTTACATGAACTTGAAAAAGTCTATCCTAATATCATTCCATGGCTTACGGCCATACCAACCTGAAAACGCCAGATCTCGTCCGATCTCAGAAGCTAAGCAGGCTCAGGCTTGGTTAGTACTTGGTTAGGAGACTACTTGGGAATACCAGGTGCTGTAAGCTTTTTACCAGTTTAGCATACTCTTGTAAACACAGTAATCATATAAAGGACGATATAAAATGGAATTGCTAATTTAGTTCATCCACGTTTTTTGAGTTACATGAACATGAAAAAGTCTATCCTAATATCACTCCATGGCTTACGGCCATACCAACCTGAATATGCCTGATCTCGTCTGATCTCAGAAGCTAAGCGGAGTCTGGCTTGGTTAGTACTTAGATGGGAGACTACTTCGGAATACCAGGTGCTGTAAGCTTTTTACCAGTTTAGCATACTCTTGTAAACACAGTAATCATATTAAGGACGATATAAAATGGAATTTCTCAATTATATCATCCGCGTTTTTTGAGTTACATGAACATGAAAGAGTCTATCCAAATGTCTTTCTACGGCTTACGGCCATACCTTCCTGAATACGCCTGATCTCGTCCGATCTCAGAAGCTGAGCAGGGCCAGGCTTGGTTAGTACTTGGTCAGGAGACTATTTGGAAATACCAGGTGCTTTAAGCTTTTTACCAGTTTAGCATACTCTTGTAAACACAGTAATCATATAAAGGACGATATAAAATGGAATTGCTAATTTAGTTCATCCACGTTTTTTGAGTTACATGAACATGAAAAAGTCTATCCTAATATCACTCCATGGCTTACGGCCATACCAACCTGAATGCGCCTGATCTTGTCCGATCTCAGAAGCTAAGCAGGGTTCAGGCTTGGTTAGTACTTGGTTAGGAGACTACTTGGGAATACCAGGTGCTGTAAGCTTTTTACCAGTTTAGCATACTCTTGTAAACACAGTAATCATATAAAGGACGATATAAAATGGAATTGCTAATTTAGTTCATCCACGTTTTTTGAGTTACATGAACTTGAAAAAGTCTATCCTAATATCATTCCATGGCTTACGGCCATACCAACCTGAATACACCTGATCTCGTCTGATCTCAGAAGCTAAGCAGGGTCAGGCTTGGTTAGTACTTGGTTAGGAGACTACTTGGGAATACCAGGTGCTGTAAGCTTTTTACCAGTTTAGCATACTCTTGTAAACACAGTAATCATATAAAGGACGATATAAAATGGAATTTCTAATTTATATCATCCACGTTTTTTGAGTTACATGAACATGAAAGAGTCTATCCAAATGTCTTTCTACGGCTTACGGCCATACCTACCTGAATACGCCTGATCTCGTCCGATCTCAGAAGCTAAGCAGGGCCAGGCTTGGTTAGTACTTGGTCAGGAGACTGCTTGGGAATACCAGGTGCTGTAAGCTTTTTACCAGTTTAGCATACTCTTGTAAACACAGTAATCATATAAAGGACGATATAAAATGGAATTGCTAATTTAGTTGTTGGACGTTTTTTGAGTTACATGAACATGAAAGAGTCTATCCTAATATCACTCCGTGGCTTATGGCCATACCAACCTGAATATGCCTGATCTCGTCCGATCTCAGAAGCTAAGCAGGGTCAGGCTTGGTTAGTCCTTGGTTAGGAGACTACTTGGGAATACCAGGTGCTGTAAGCTTTTTGCCCATTTAGCATACTCTTGTAAACACAGTAATCATATAAAGGACGATATAAAATGGAATTGCTAATTTAGTTCATCCACGTTTTTTGAGTTACATGAACTTGCAAAAGTCTATCCTAATATCAATCAATGCTTTACGGCCATACCAACCTGAATGCGCCTGATCTCGTCCGATCTCAGAAGCTAAGCAGGGTTCAGGCTTGGTTAGTACTTGGTTAGGAGACTACTTGGGAATACCAGGTGCTGTAAGCTTTTTACCAGTTTAGCATACTCTTGTAAACACAGTAATCATATAAAGGACGATATAAAATGGAATTGCTAATTTAGTTCATCCACGTTTTTTTAGTTACATGAACTTGAAAAAGTCTATCCTAATATCATTCAATTGCTTATGGCCATACCAACCTGAATGCGCCTGATCTCGTCCGATCTCAGAAGCTAAGCAGGGTCAGGCTTGGTTAGTACTTGGTTAGGAGACTACTTTATAATCATATAAAGGACGATATAAAATGGAATTGCTAATTTAG
The DNA here is from genome assembly GCA_023634145.1 of Thymallus thymallus. Classification (NCBI taxonomy): domain Eukaryota; kingdom Metazoa; phylum Chordata; class Actinopteri; order Salmoniformes; family Salmonidae; genus Thymallus; species Thymallus thymallus. The sequence goes on from CM042422.1 coordinate 1,796,986, forward strand.
TTCATCCACGTTTTTTGAGTTACATGAACATGAAAAAGTCTATCCTAATATTATTCCATGGCTTATGGCCATACCAACCTGAAAACGCCTGATCTCGTCCGATCTAAGAAGCTAAGCAGGGTCAGGCTTGGTTAGTACTTGGTTAGGAGACTACTTGGGAATACCAGGTGCTGTAAGCTTTTTACCAGTTTAGCATACTCTTGTAAACACAGTAATCATATAAAGGACGATATAAAATGGAATTACTAATTTAGTTCATACATGTTTTTTGAGTTACATGAACATGAAAAAGTCTATCCTAATATCATTCTACGGCTTACGGCCATACCAACCTGAATATGCCTGATCTCGTCCGATCTCAGAAGCTAAGCAGAGTCTGGCTTGTTTAGTACTTAGTTGGGAGACTACTTGGGAATACCAGGTGCTGTAAACTTTTTACCAGTTTAGCATACACTTGTAAACATAGTAATCATATAAAGGACGATATAAAATGGAATTGCTAATTTAGTTCATCCACGTTTTTTTAGTTACATGAACTTGAAAAGGTCTATCCTAATATCATTCAATTGCTTACGGCCATACCAACCTGAATGCGCCTGATCTCGTCCGATCTCAGAAGCTAAGCAGGGTCAGGCTTGGTTAGTACTTGGTTAGGAGACTACTTGGGAATACCAGGTGCTGTAAGATTTTTACCAGTTTAGCATACTCTTGTAAACACAGTAATCATATAAAGGACGATATAAAATGGAATTGCTAATTTAGTTCATACATGTTTTTTGAGTTACATGAACATGAAAAAGTCTATCCTAATATCATTCTACGGCTTACGGCCATACCAACCTGAATATGCCTGATCTCGTCCGATCTCAGAAGCTAAGCAGAGTCTGGCTTGGTTAGTACTTAGTTGGGAGACTACTTTGGAATACCAGGTGCTGTAAGCTTTCTGCCCATTTAGCATACTCTCGTATACACAGTAATGATATAAAGGACGATATAAAATGGAATTGCTAATTTAGTTCATCCACGTTTTTTGAGTTACATGAACTTGCAAAAGTCTATCCTAATATCAATCAATGGCTTACGGCCATACCAACCTGAATGCGCCTGATCTCGTCCGATCTCAGAAGCTAAGCAGGGTTCAGGCTTGGTTAGTACTTGGTTAGGAGACTACTTGGGAATACGAGGTGCTGTAAGCTTTTCACCAGTTTAGCATACTCTTGTAAACACAGTAATGATATAAAGGACAATATAAAATGGAATTGCTAATTTAGTTCATCCACGTTGTTTGAGTTACATGAACTTGAAAAAGTCTATCCTAATATCATTCCATGTTTTATGGCCATACCAACCTGAATACGCCTGATCTCGTCCGATCTCAGAAGCTAAGCAGGTTCAGGCTTGATTAGTACTTGGTTAGGAGACTACTTGGGAATACCAGGTGCTGTAAGCTTTTTACCAGTTTAGCATACTCTTGTAAACACAGTAATGATATAAAGGACGATATAAAATGGAATTTCTAATTTATATCATCCACGTTTCTTGAGTTACATGAACATGAAAGAGTCTATCCAAATGTCTTTCTACGGCTTACGGCCATACCTCCCTGAATAAGCCTGATCTCGTCCGATCTCAGAAGCTAAGCAGGGCCAGGCTTGGTTAGTACTTGGTCAGGAGACTACTTGGGAATACCAGGTGCTTTAAGCTTTTTACCAGTTTAGCATACTCTTGTAAACACAGTAATCATATAAAGGACGATATAAAATGGAATTGCTAATTTAGTTCATCCACGTTTTTTGAGTTACATGAACATGAAAAAGTCTATCCTAATATTATTCCATGGCTTATGGCCGTACCAACCTGAAAACGCCTGATCTCGTCCGATCTCAGAAGCTAAGCAGGGTCAGGCTTGGTTAGTACTTGGTTAGGAGACTACTTGGGGATACCAGGTGCTGTAAGCTTTTTGCCCATTTAGCATACTCTTGTAAACACAGTAATGATATAAAGGACAATATAAAATGGAATTGCTAATTTAGTTCATCCACGTTGTTTGAGTTACATGAACTTGAAAAAGTCTATCCTAATATCATTCCATGTTTTACGGCCATACCAACCTGAATACGCCTGATCTCGTCTTATCTCACGAAGCTAAGCAGGGTCAGGCATGGTTAGTACTTGGTTAGGAGACTACTTGGGAATACCAGGTGCTGTAAGCTTTTTACCAGTTTAGCATACTCTTGTAAACACAGTAATCATATAAAGGACGATATAAAATGGAATTGCTAATTTAGTTCATCCACGTTTTTTTAGTTACATGAACTTGAAAAAGTCTATCGTAATATCATTCAGTGTTTTACGGCCAAACCAACCTGATTACGCCTGATCTCGTCCGATCTCAGAAGCTAAGCAGGTTCAGGCTTGGTTAGTACTTTGTTAGGAGACTACTTGGGAATACCAGGTGCTGTAAGCTTTTTCCAGTTTAGCATACTCTTGTAAACACAGTAATCGTATAAAGGACGATATAAAATGGAATTGCTAATTTATTTCATCCACGTTTTTTGAGTTACATGAACATGAAAAAGTCTATCCCAATATTATTCCACGGCTTATGGCCGTACCAACCTGAAAACGCCTGATCTCGTCCGATCTCAGAAGCTAAGCAGGGTCAGGCTTGGTTAGTACTTGGTTAGGAGACTACTTGGGCATACCAGGTGCTGTAAGCTTTTTGCCCATTTAGCATACTCTTGTAAACACAGTAATGATATAAAGGACAATATAAAATGGAATTGCTAATTTAGTTCATCCACGTTTTTTGAGTTACATGAACTTGAAAAAGTCTATCCTAATATCATTCCATGGCTTACGGCCATACCAACCTGAATACGCCTGATCTAGTCTGATCTCAGAAGCTAAGCAGGGTCAGGCTTGGTTAGTACTTGGTTAGGAGACTACTTGGGAATACCAGGTGCTGTAAGCTTTTTACCAGTTTAGCATACTCTTGTAAACACAGTAATCATATAAAGGACGATATAAAAGGGAATTGCTAATTTAGTTCATCCACGTTTTTTTAGTTACATGAACTTGAAAAAGTCTATCCTAATATCATTCCATGGCTTACGGCCATACCAACCTGAATACGCCTGATCTCGTCCGATCTCAGAAGCTAAGCAGGGCCAGGCATGGTTAGTACTTGGTTAGGAGACTACTTGGGAATACCAGGTGCTTTAAGCTTTTTACCAGTTTAGCATACTCTTGTAAACACAGTAATCATATAAAGGACGATATAAAATGGAATTTCGAATTTATATCTTCCACGTTTTTTGAGTTACATGAACATGAAAGAGTCTATCCAAATGTCATTCTATGGCTTTCGGCCATACCTACCTGAATACGCCTGATCTCGTCTGATCTCAGAAGCTAAGCAGGGCCAGGCATGGTTAGTACTTGGTTAGGAGACTACTTGGGAATACCAGGTGCTGTAAGCTTTTTACCAGTTTAGCATACTCTTGTAAACATAGTAATCATATAAAGGACGATATAAAATGGAATTGCTAATTTAGTTCATGGACGTTTTTTGAGTTACATGAACATGAAAGAGTCTATCCTAATATCACTCCATGGTTTATGGCCATACCAACCTGAATATGCCTGATCTCGTCCGATCTCTAGAAGCTAAGCAGAGTCTGGCTTGGTTAGTACTTAGTTGGGAGACTACTTGGGAATACCAGGTGATGTAAACTTTTTACCAGTTTAGCATACACTTGTAAACATAGTAATCATATAAAGGACGATATAAAATGGAATTGCTAATTTAGTTCATGGACGTTTTTTGAGTTACATGAACATGAAAGAGTCTATCCTAATATCACTCCATGGTTTATGGCCATACCAACCTGAATATGCCTGATCTCGTCCGATCTCTAGAAGCTAAGCAGAGTCCGGCTTGGTTAGTACTTAGTTGGGAGACTACTTGGGAATACCAGGTGATGTAAGCTTTTTGCCCATTTAGCATACTCTTGTATACACAGTAATGATATAAAGGACAATATAAAATGGAATTGCTAATTTAGTTCAGCCACGTTTTTTGAGTTACATGAACATGAAAAAGTCTATCCTAATATTATTCCATGGCTTATGGCCATACCAACCTGAAAAGGCCTGATCTCGTTCGATCTCAGAAGCTAAGCAGTGTCAGGCTTGGTTAGTACTTGGTTAGGAGACTACTTGGGAATACCAGGTGCTGTAAGCTTTTTGCCCATTTAGCATACTCTTGTAAACACAGTAATCATATAAAGGACGATATAAAATGGAATTGCTAATTTAGTTCATCCACGTTTTTTTAGTTACATGAACTTGAAAAAGTCTATCCTAATATCATTCCATGGCTTACGGCCATACCAACCTGAATACGCCTGATCTCGTCCGATCTCAGAAGCTAAGCAGGGTCAGGCATGGTTAGTACTTGGTTAGGAGACTTCTTGGGAATACCATGTGCTGTATGCTTTTTACCAGTTTAGCATACTCTTGTAAACACAGTAATCATATAAAGGACGATATAAAATGGAATTTCTAATTTATATCATCCACGTTTTTTGAGTTACATGAACATGAAAGAGTCTATCCAAATGTCTTTCTACTGCTTACAGCCATACCTCCCTGAATAAGCCTGATCTTGTCTGATCTCAGAAGCTAAGCAGGGCCAGGCTTGGTTAGTACTTGGTCAGGAGACTACTTGGGAATACCAGGTGCTTTAAGCTTTTTACCAGTTTAGCATACTCTTGTAAACACAGTAATCATATAAAGGACGATATAAAATGGAATTTCGAATTTATATCTTCCACGTTTTTTGAGTTACATGAACATGAAAGAGTCTATCCAAATGTCATTCTATGGCTTACGGCCATACCTACCTGAATACGCCTGATCTCGTCCGATCTCAGAAGCTAAGCAGGGCCAGGCATGGTTAGTACTTGGTTAGGAGACTACTTGGGAATACCAGGTGCTGTAAGCTTTTTACCAGTTTAGCATACTCTTGTAAACACAGTAATGATATAAAGGACGATATAAAATGGAATTGCTAATTTAGTTCATCCATGTTTTTTGAGTTACATGAACATGAAAAAGTCTATCCTAATATCATTCCACGGCTTATGGCCATACCAGCCTGAATATGCCTGATCTCGTCCGATCTCAGAAGCTAAGCAGAGTCTGGCTTGGTTAGTACTTAGTTGGGAGACTACTTGGGAATACCAGGTGCTGTAAACTTTTTACCAGTTTAGCATACACTTGTAAACATAGTAATCATATAAAGGACGATATAAAATGGAATTGCTAATTTAGTTCATCCACGTTTTTTGAGTTACATGAACTTGAAAAAGTCTATCGTAATATCATTCCGTGGCTTATGGCCATACCAACCTGAAAACGCCTGATCTCGTCCGATCTCAGAAGCTAAGCAGGGTCAGGCTTGGTTAGTACTTGGTTAGGAGACTACTTGGGAATACCAGGTGCTGTAAGCTTTTTGCCCATTTAGCATACTCTTGTAAACACAGTAATGATATAAAGGACAATATAAAATGGAATTGCTAATTTAGTTCATCCACGTTGTTTGAGTTACATGAACTTGAAAAAGTCTATCCTAATATCATTCTGTGTTTTACGGCCATACCAACCTGAATACGCCTGATCTCGTCCGATCTCAGAAGCTAAGCAGGGCCACACTTGGTTAGGAGACTACTTGGCAATACCAGGTGCTGTAAGCTTTTTACCAGTTTAGCATACTCTTGTATACACAGTAATGATTATAGAGGACAATATAAAATGGAATTGCTAATTTAGTTCATCCCCATTTTTTGATTTACATGAACATGAAAAAGTCTATCCTAATATTATTCCATGGCTTATGGCCATACCAACCTGAAAACGCCTGATCTCGTCCGATCTCAGAAGCTAAGCAGGGTCAGGCTTGGTTAGGAGACTACTTGGGAATACCAGGTGCTGTAAGATTTTTGCCCATTTAGCATACTCTTGTAAACACATTAATGATATAAAGGACGATATGAAATGGAATTGCTAATTTAGTTCATCCACGTTTTTTGAGTTACATGATCTTGAAAAAGTCTATCCTAATATCATTCCATGGCTTACGGCCATACCAACCTGAATACGCCCGATCTCAGAAGCTAAGCAGGGTCAGGATTGGTTAGTACTTGGTTAGGAGACTACTTGGGAATACCAGGTGCTGTAAGCTTTTTACCAGTTTAGCATACTCTTGTAAACACAGTAATCATATAAAGGACGATATAAAATGGAATTTCTAATTTATATCATCCACGTTTTTTGAGTTACATGAACATGAAAGAGTCTATCCAAATGTCTTTCTACGGTTTACGGCCATACCTACCTGAATACGCCTGATCTCGTCCGATCTCAGAAGCTAAACAGGGCCAGACTTGGTTAGGAGACTACTTGGGAATACCAGGTGCTGTAAGCTTTTTACCAGTTTAGCATACTCTTGTATACACAGTAATGATATAAAGGACAATATAAAATGGAATTGCTAATTTAGTTCATCCACGTTTTTTGAGTTACATGAACATGAAAAAGTCTATCCTAATATTATTCCATGGCTTATGGCCATACCAACCTGAAAAAGCCTGATCTCGTCCGATCTCAGAAGCTAAGCAGGGTCAGGCTTGGTTAGTACTTGGTTAGGAGACTACTTGGGAATACCAGGTGCTGTAAGCTTTTTGCCCATTTAGCATACTCTTGTAAACACAGTAATGATATAAAGGACGATATAAAATGGAATTGCTAATTTAGTTCATCCACGTTTTTTGAGTTACATGAACTTGAAAAAGTCTATCCTAATATCATTCCATGGCTTACGGCCATACCAACCTGAATACGCCTGATCTAGTCCGATCTCAGAAGCTAGGCAGGGTCAGGCTTGGTTAGTACTTGGTTAGGAGACTACTTGGGAATACCAAGTGTTGTAAGCTTTTTACCAGTTTAGCATACTCTTGTAAACACAGTAATGATATAAAGGACAATATAAAATGGAATTGCTAATTTATTTTATCCACGTTTTTTGAGTTACATGAACTTGAAAAAGTCTATCCTAATATCATTCCATGGCTTACGGCCATACCAACCTGAATACTCCTGATCTCGTCCGATCTCAGAAGCTAAGCAGGTTCAGGCTTGGTTAGTACTTGGTTAGGAGACTACTTGGGAATACCAGGTGCTGTAAGCTTTTTACCAGTTTAGCATACTCTTGTAAACACAGTAATCATATAAAGGACGATATAAAATGGAATTTCTAATTTATATCATCCACGTTTTTTGAGTTACATGAACATGAAAGAGTCTATCCAAATGTCTTTCTACGGCTTACGGCCATACCTACCTGAATACGCCTGATCTTGTCCGATCTCAGAAGCTAAGCAGGGTCAGGCTTGGTTAGTACTTGGTTATGAGACTACTTGGGAATACCAGGTGCTGTAAGCTTTTTACCAGTTTAGCATACTCTTGTAAACACAGTAATCATATAAAGGACGATATAAAATGGAATTGCTAATTTAGTTCATCCACGTTTTTTGAGTTACATGAACTTGAAAAAGTCTATCCTAATATCACTCCATGGCTTACGGCCATACCAACCTGAATATGTCTGATCTCATAAGCTAAGCAGGGCCAGGCTTGGTTAGTACTTGGTTAGGAGACTACTTGGGAATACCAGGTGCTGTAAGCTTTTTACCAGTTTAGCATACTCTTGTAAACACAGTAATCATATTAAGGACGATATAAAATGGAATTTCTCAATTATATCATCCACGTTTTTTGAGTTACATGAACATGAAAGAGTCTATCCAAATGTCTTTCTACGGCTTACGGCCATACCTTCCTGAATACGCCTGATCTCGTCCGATCTCAGAAGCTGAGCAGGGCCAGGCTTGGTTAGTACTTGGTCAGGAGACTCTTTGGAAATACCAGGTGCTTTAAGCTTTTTACCAGTTTAGCATACTCTTGTAAACACAGTAATCATATAAAGGACGATATAAAATGGAATTGCTAATTTAGTTCATCCACGTTTTTTGAGTTACATGAACATGAAAAAGTCTATCCTAATATCACTCCATGGCTTACGGCCATACCATCCTGAATATGCCTGATCTCGTCCGATCTCAGAAGCTAAGCAGAGTCTGGCTTGGTTAGTACTTAGTTGGGAGACTACTTGGGAATGCCAGGTGCTGTAAGATTTTTGCCCATTTAGCATACTCTTGTAAACACAGTAATCATATAAAGGACGATATAAAATGGAATTGCTCATTTAGTTCATCCACGTTTTTTGAGTTACATGAACATGAAAAAGTCTATCCTAATATCACTCCATGGCTTACGGCCATACCAACCTGAATATGCCTGATCTCGTCCGATCTCAGAAGCTAAGCTTGGTTAGTACTTGGTTAGGAGACTACTTGGGAATACCAGGTGCTGTATGCTTTTTGCCCATTTAGCATACTCTTGTAAACACAGTAATGATATAAAGGACGATATAAAATGGAATTTCTAATTTATATCATCCACGATTTTTGAGTTACATGAACATGAATGAGTCTATCCAAATGTCTTTCTACGGCTTACGGCCATACCTACCTGAATACACTTGATCTCGTCCGATCTCAGAAGCTAAGCAGGGCCAGGCTTGGTTAGTACTTGGTCAGGAGACTACTTGGGAATACCAGGTGCTGTAAGCTTTTTACCAGTTTAGCATACTCTTGTAAACACAGTAATCATATAAAGGACGATATAAAATGGAATTTCTAATTTATATCATCCACGTTTTTTGAGTTACATGAACATGAAAGAGTCTATCCAAATGTCTTTCTACGGCTTACGGCCATACCTACCTGAATACGCCTGATCTCGTCCGATCTCAGAAGCTAAGCAGGGTCAGGCTTGGTTAGTACTTGGTTAGGAGACTACTTAGGAATACCAGGTGCTGTAAGCTTTTTACCAGTTTAGCATACTCTTGTAAACACAGTAATGATATAAAGGACGATATAAAATGGAATTGCTAATTTAGTTCATCCACGTTTTTTGAGTTACATGAACTTGAAAAAGTCTATCCTAATATCACTCCATGGCTTACGGCCATACCAACCTGAATATGTCTGATCTCATAAGCTAAGCAGGGCCAGGCTTGGTTAGTACTTGGTTAGGAGACTACTTGGGAATACCAGGTGCTGTAAGCTTTTTACCAGTTTAGCATACTCTTGTAAACACAGTAATCATATTAAGGACGATATAAAATGGAATTTCTCAATTATATCATCCACGTTTTTTGAGTTACATGAACATGAAAGAGTCTATCCAAATGTCTTTCTACGGCTTACGGCCATACCTTCCTGAATACGCCTGATCTCGTCCGATCTCAGAAGCTGAGCAGGGCCAGGCTTGGTTAGTACTTGGTCAGGAGACTCTTTGGAAATACCAGGTGCTTTAAGCTTTTTACCAGTTTAGCATACTCTTGTAAACACAGTAATCATATAAAGGACGATATAAAATGGAATTGCTAATTTAGTTCATCCACGTTTTTTGAGTTACATGAACATGAAAAAGTCTATCCTAATATCACTCCATGGCTTACGGCCATACCATCCTGAATATGCCTGATCTCGTCCGATCTCAGAAGCTAAGCAGAGTCTGGCTTGGTTAGTACTTAGTTGGGAGACTACTTGGGAATGCCAGGTGCTGTAAGATTTTTGCCCATTTAGCATACTCTTGTAAACACAGTAATCATATAAAGGACGATATAAAATGGAATTGCTAATTTAGTTCATCCACGTTTTTTGAGTTACATGAACATGAAAAAGTCTATCCTAATATTATTCAATGGCTTATGGCCATACCAACCCGAAAACGCCTGATCTCGTCCGATCTCAGAAGCTAAGCAGGGTCAGGCTTGGTTAGTACTTGGTTAGGAGACTACTTGGGAATACCAGGTGCTGTAAGCTTTTTACCAGTTTAGCATACTCTTGTAAACACAGTAATGATATAAAGGACGATATAAAATGGAATTGCTAATTTAGTTCATCCACGTTTTTTGAGTTACATGAACTTGAAAAAGTCTATCCTAATATCATTCCGTGGCTTACGGCCATACCAACCTGAATACGTCTGATCTCGTCCGATCTCAGAAGCTAAGCAGGGTCAGGCTTGGCTAGTACTTGGTTAGGTGAGTACTTGGGAATACCAGGTGCTGTAAGCTTTTTACCAGTTTAGCATACTCTTGTAAACACAGTAATCATATAAAGGACGATATAAAATGGAATTTCTAATTTATATCATCCACGATTTTTGAGTTACATGAATATGAATGAGTCTATCCAAATGTCTTTCTACGGCTTACGGCCATACCTACCTGAATACGCCTGATCTAGTCCGATCTCAGAAGCTAGGCAGGGTCAGGCTTGGTTAGTACTTGGTTAGGAGACTACTTGGGAATACCAGGTGTTGTAAGCTTTTTACCAGTTTAGCATACTCTTGTAAACACAGTAATGATATAAAGGACAATATAAAATGGAATTGCTAATTTAGTTCATCCACGTTTTTTGAGTTACATGAACTTGAAAAAGTCTATCCTAATATAATTCCATGGCTTACGGCCATACCAACCTGGATACGCCTGATCTCGTCCGATCTCAGAAGCTAAGCAGGGTCAGGCTTGGTTAGTACTTGGTTAGGAGACTACTTGGGAATACCAGGTGCTGTAAGCTTTTTACCAGTTTAGCATACTCTTGTAAACACAGTAATCATATAAAGGACGATATAAAATGGAATTTCTAATTTATATCATCCACGTTTTTTGAGTTACATGAACATGAAAGAGTCTATCCAAATGTCTTTCTATAGCTTACGGCCATACCTACCTGAATACGCCTGATCTCGTCCGATCTCAGAAGCTAAGCAGGGTCAGGCTTGGGTAGTACTTGGTTAGGAGACTACTTGGGAATACCAGGTGCTGTAAGCTTTTTACCAGTTTAGCATACTCTTGTAAACACAGTAATGATATAAAGGACGATATAAAATGGAATTGCTAATTTAGTTCATCCACGTTTTTTGAGTTACATGAACTTGAAAAAGTCTATCCTAATATCACTCCATGGCTTACGGCCATACCAACCTTAATATGTCTGATCTCATAAGCTAAGCAGGGTCAGGCTTGGTTAGTTCTTGGTTAGGAGACTACTTGGGAATACCAGGTGCTGTAAGCTTTTTACCAGTTTAGCATACTCTTGTAAACACAGTAATCATATAAAGGACGATATAAAATGGAATTGCTAATTTAGTTCATCCACGTTTTTTGAGTTACATGAACATGAAAAAGTCTATCCTAATATTATTCAATGGCTTATGGCCATACCAACCCGAAAACTCCTGATCTCGTCCGATCTCAGAAGCTAAGCAGGGTCAGGCTTGGCAAGTACTTGGTTAGGAGACTACTTGGGAATACCAGGTGCTGTAAGCTTTTTACCAGTTTAGCATACTCTTGTAAACACAGTAATGATATAAAGGACGATATAAAATGGAATTGCTAATTTAGTTCATCCACGTTTTTTGAGTTACATGAACTTGAAAAAGTCTATCCTAATATCATTCCGTGGCTTACGGCCATACCAACCTGAATACGTCTGATCTCGTCCGATCTCAGAAGCTAAGCAGGGTCAGGCTTGGCTAGTACTTGGTTAGGTGACTACTTGGGAATACCAGGTGCTGTAAGCTTTTTACCAGTTTAGCATACTCTTGTAAACACAGTAATCATATAAAGGACGATATAAAATGGAATTGCTAATTTAGTTCATCCACGTTTTTTTAGTTACATGAACTTGAAAAAGTCTATCCTAATATCATTCCATGGCTTACGGCCATACCAACCTGAAAACGCCAGATCTCGTCCGATCTCAGAAGCTAAGCAGGCTCAGGCTTGGTTAGTACTTGGTTAGGAGACTACTTGGGAATACCAGGTGCTGTAAGCTTTTTACCAGTTTAGCATACTCTTGTAAACACAGTAATCATATAAAGGACGATATAAAATGGAATTGCTAATTTAGTTCATCCACGTTTTTTGAGTTACATGAACATGAAAAAGTCTATCCTAATATCACTCCATGGCTTACGGCCATACCAACCTGAATATGCCTGATCTCGTCTGATCTCAGAAGCTAAGCAGAGTCTGGCTTGGTTAGTACTTAGATGGGAGACTACTTCGGAATACCAGGTGCTGTAAGCTTTTTACCAGTTTAGCATACTCTTGTAAACACAGTAATCATATTAAGGACGATATAAAATGGAATTTCTCAATTATATCATCCGCGTTTTTTGAGTTACATGAACATGAAAGAGTCTATCCAAATGTCTTTCTACGGCTTACGGCCATACCTTCCTGAATACGCCTGATCTCGTCCGATCTCAGAAGCTGAGCAGGGCCAGGCTTGGTTAGTACTTGGTCAGGAGACTATTTGGAAATACCAGGTGCTTTAAGCTTTTTACCAGTTTAGCATACTCTTGTAAACACAGTAATCATATAAAGGACAATATAAAATGGAATTGCTAATTTAGTTCATCCACGTTTTTTGAGTTACATGAACATGAAAAAGTCTATCCTAATATCACTCCATGGCTTACGGCCATACCAACCTGAATGCGCCTGATCTTGTCCGATCTCAGAAGCTAAGCAGGGTTCAGGCTTGGTTAGTACTTGGTTAGGAGACTACTTGGGAATACCAGGTGCTGTAAGCTTTTTACCAGTTTAGCATACTCTTGTAAACACAGTAATCATATAAAGGACGATATAAAATGGAATTGCTCATTTAGTTCATCCACGTTTTTTTAGTTACATGAACTTGAAAAAGTCTATCCTAATATCATTCAATTGCTTACGGCCATACCAACCTGAATGCGCCTGATCTCGTCCGATCTCAGAAGCTAAGCAGGGTCAGGCTTGGTTAGTACTTGGTTAGGAGACTACTTTATAATCATGTAAAGGACGATATAAAATGGAATTGCTAATTTAGTTCATCCACGTTTTTTGAGTTACATGAACTTGAAAAAGTCTATCCTAATATCATTCCATGGCTTACGGCCATACCAACCTGAATACACCTGATCTCGTCTGATCTCAGAAGCTAAGCAGGGTCAGGCTTGGTTAGTACTTGGTTAGGAGACTACTTGGGAATACCAGGTGCTGTAAGCTTTTTACCAGTTTAGCATACTCTTGTAAACACAGTAATCATATAAAGCACGATATAAAATGGAATTTCTAATTTATATCATCCACGTTTTTTGAGTTACATGAACATGAAAGAGTCTATCCAAATGTCTTTCTACAGCTTACAGCCATACCTACCTGAATACGCCTGATCTCGTCCGATCTCAGAAGCTAAGCAGGGCCAGGCTTGGTTAGTACTTGGTCAGGAGACTGCTTGGGAATACCAGGTGCTGTAAGCTTTTTACCAGTTTAGCATACTCTTGTAAACACAGTAATCATATAAAGGACGATATAAAATGGAATTGCTAATTTAGTTAATCCACGTTTTTTGAGTAACATGAAAAAGTCTATCCTAATATTATTCAATGGCTTATGGCCATACCAACCCGAAAACTCCTGATCTCGTCCGATCTCAGAAGCTAAGCAGGGTCAGGCTTGGCAAGTACTTGGTTAGGAGACTACTTGGGAATACCAGGTGCTGTAAGCTTTTTACCAGTTTAGCATACTCTTGTAAACACAGTAATGATATAAAGGACGATATAAAATGGAATTGCTAATTTAGTTCATCCACGTTTTTTGAGTTACATGAACTTGAAAAAGTCTATCCTAATATCATTCCGTGGCTTACGGCCATACCAACCTGAATACGTCTGATCTCGTCCGATCTCAGAAGCTAAGCAGGGTCAGGCTTGGCTAGTACTTGGTTAGGTGACTACTTGGGAATACCAGGTGCTGTAAGCTTTTTACCAGTTTAGCATACTCTTGTAAACACAGTAATCATATAAAGGACGATATAAAATGGAATTGCTAATTTAGTTCATCCACGTTTTTTTAGTTACATGAACTTGAAAAAGTCTATCCTAATATCATTCCATGGCTTACGGCCATACCAACCTGAAAACGCCAGATCTCGTCCGATCTCAGAAGCTAAGCAGGCTCAGGCTTGGTTAGTACTTGGTTAGGAGACTACTTGGGAATACCAGGTGCTGTAAGCTTTTTACCAGTTTAGCATACTCTTGTAAACACAGTAATCATATAAAGGACGATATAAAATGGAATTGCTAATTTAGTTCATCCACGTTTTTTTAGTTACATGAACTTGAAAAAGTCTATCCTAATATCATTCAATTGCTTACGGCCATACCAACCTGAATGCGCCTGATCTCGTCCGATCTCAGAAGCTAAGCAGGGTCAGGCTTGGTTAGTACTTGGTTAGGAGACTACTTTATAATCATATAAAGGACGATATAAAATGGAATTGCTAATTTAGTTCATCCACGTTTTTTGAGTTACATGAACTTGAAAAAGTCTATCCTAATATCATTCCATGGCTTACGGCCATACCAACCTGAAAACGCCAGATCTCGTCCGATCTCAGAAGCTAAGCAGGCTCAGGCTTGGTTAGTACTTGGTTAGGAGACTACTTGGGAATACCAGGTGCTGTAAGCTTTTTACCAGTTTAGCATACTCTTGTAAACACAGTAATCATATAAAGGACGATATAAAATGGAATTGCTAATTTAGTTCATCCACGTTTTTTTAGTTACATGAACTTGAAAAAGTCTATCCTAATATCATTCAATTGCTTACGGCCATACCAACCTGAATGCGCCTGATCTCGTCCGATCTCAGAAGCTAAGCAGGGTCAGGCTTGGTTAGTACTTGGTTAGGAGACTACTTTATAATCATATAAAGGACGATATAAAATGGAATTGCTAATTTAGTTCATCCACGTTTTTTGAGTTACATGAACTTGAAAAAGTCTATCCTAATATCATTCCATGGCTTACGGCCATACCAACCTGAATACACCTGATCTCGTCTGATCTCAGAAGCTAAGCAGGGTCAGGCTTGGTTAGTACTTGGTTAGGAGACTACTTGGGAATACCAGGTGCTGTAAGCTTTTTACCAGTTTAGCATACTCTTGTAAACACAGTAATCATATAAAGGACGATATAAAATGGAATTTCTAATTTATATCATCCACGTTTTTTGAGTTACATGAACATGAAAGAGTCTATCCAAATGTCTTTCTACGGCTTACGCCATACCTACCTGAATACGCCTGATCTCGTCCGATCTCAGAAGCTAAGCAGGGCCAGGCTTGGTTAGTACTTGGTCAGGAGACTACTTGGGAATACCAGGTGCTGTAAGCTTTTTACCAGTTTAGCATACTCTTGTAAACACAGTAATCATATAAAGGACGATATAAAATGGAATTGCTAATTTAGTTCATCCACGTTTTTTGAGTTACATGAACATAAAAAAGTCTATCCTAATATTATTCCATGGCTTATGGCCATACCAACCTGAAAACGCCTGATCTCGTCCGATCTCAGAAGCTAAGCAGGGTCAGGCTTGGTTAGTACTTGGTTAGGAGACTACTTGGGAATACCAGGTGCTGTAAGATTTTTACCAGTTTAGCATACTCTTGTAAACGCAGTAATCATATAAAGGACGATATAAAATGGAATTGCTAATTTAGTTCATACATGTTTTTTGAGTTACATGAACATGAAAAAGTCTATCCTAATAACATTCTACGGCTTACGGCCATACCAACCTGAATATGCCTGATCTAGTCCGATCTCAGAAGCTAAGCAGAGTCTGGCTTGGTTAGTACTTAGTTGGGAGACTACTTTGGAATACCAGGTGCTGTAAGCTTTCTGCCCATTTAGCATACTCTCGTATACACAGTAATGATATAAAGGACGATATAAAATGGAATTGCTAATTTAGTTCAGCCACGTTTTTTGAGTTACTTGAAAAAGTCTATCCTAATATCATTCCATGGCTTACGGCCTTACCAACCTGAATATGCCTGATCTCGTCCGATCTCAGAAGCTAAGCAGAGTCTGGCTTGGTTAGTACTTAGTTGGGAGACTACTTGGGAATACCAGGTGCTGTAAACTTTTTACCAGTTTAGCATACACTTGTAAACATAGTAATCATATAAAGGACGATATAAAATGGAATTGCTAATTTAGTTGTTGGACGTTTTTTGAGTTACATGAACATGAAAGAGTCTATCCTAATATCACTCCGTGGCTTATGGCCATACCAACCTGAATATGCCTGATCTCGTCCGATCTCAGAAGCTAAGCAGGGTCAGGCTTGGTTAGTCCTTGGTTAGGAGACTACTTGGGAATACCAGGTGCTGTAAGCTTTTTGCCCATTTAGCATACTCTTGTAAACACAGTAATCATATAAAGGACGATATAAAATGGAATTGCTAATTTAGTTCATCCACGTTTTTTGAGTTACATGAACTTGCAAAAGTCTATCCTAATATCAATCAATGCTTTACGGCCATACCAACCTGAATGCGCCTGATCTCGTCCGATCTCAGAAGCTAAGCAGGGTTCAGGCTTGGTTAGTACTTGGTTAGGAGACTACTTGGGAATACCAGGTGCTGTAAGCTTTTTACCAGTTTAGCATACTCTTGTAAACACAGTAATCATATAAAGGACGATATAAAATGGAATTGCTAATTTAGTTCATCCACGTTTTTTTAGTTACATGAACTTGAAAAAGTCTATCCTAATATCATTCAATTGCTTATGGCCATACCAACCTGAATGCGCCTGATCTCGTCCGATCTCAGAAGCTAAGCAGGGTCAGGCTTGGTTAGTACTTGGTTAGGAGACTACTTTATAATCATATAAAGGACGATATAAAATGGAATTGCTAATTTAGTTCATCCACGTTTTTTGAGTTACATGAACATGAAAAAGTCTATCCTAATATTATTCCATGGCTTATGGCCATACCAACCTGAAAACGCCTGATCTCGTCCGATCTAAGAAGCTAAGCAGGGTCAGGCTTGGTTAGTACTTGGTTAGGAGACTACTTGGGAATACCAGGTGCTGTAAGCTTTTTACCAGTTTAGCATACTCTTGTAAACACAGTAATCATATAAAGGACGATATAAAATGGAATTACTAATTTAGTTCATACATGTTTTTTGAGTTACATGAACATGAAAAAGTCTATCCTAATATCATTCTACGGCTTACGGCCATACCAACCTGAATATGCCTGATCTCGTCCGATCTCAGAAGCTAAGCAGGGCCAGGCTTGGTTAGTACTTGGTCAGGAGAATGCTTGGGAATACCAGGTGCTGTAAGCTTTTTACCAGTTTAGCATACTCTTGTAAACACAGTAATCATATAAAGGACGATATAAAATGGAATTGCTAATTTAGTTCATCCACGTTTTTTGAGTTACATGAACATGAAAAAGTCTATCCTAATATTATTTCATGGCTTATGGCCATACCAACCTGAAAACGCCTGATCTCGTCCGATCTCAGAAGCTAAGCAGGGTCAGGCTTGGTTAGTACTTGGTTAGGAGACTACTTGGGAATACCAGGTGCTGTAAGATTTTTACCAGTTTAGCATACTCTTGTAAACACAGTAATCATATAAAGGACGATATAAAATGTAATTGCTAATTTAGTTCATACATGTTTTTTGAGTTACATGAACATGAAAAAGTCTATCCTAATATCATTCTACGGCTTACGGCCATACCAACCTGAATATGCCTGATCTCGTCCGATCTCAGAAGCTAAGCAGAGTCTGGCTTGGTTAGTACTTAGTTGGGAGACTACTTTGGAATACCAGGTGCTGTAAGCTTTCTGCCCATTTAGCATACTCTCGTATACACTGTAATGATATAAAGGACGATATAAAATGGAATTGCTAATTTAGTTCATCCACGTTTTTTGAGTTACATGAACTTGCAAAAGTCTATCCTAATATCAATCAATGGCTTACGGCCATACCAACCTGAATGCGCCTGATCTCGTCCGATCTCAGAAGCTAAGCAGGGTTCAGGCTTGGTTAGTACTTGGTTAGGAGACTACTTGGGAATACCAGGTGCTGTAAGCTTTTCACCAGTTTAGCATACTCTTGTAAACACAGTAATGATATAAAGGACAATATAAAATGGAATTGCTAATTTAGTTCATCCACGTTGTTTGAGTTACATGAACTTGAAAAAGTCTATCCTAATATCATTCCATGGCTTACGGCCATACCAACCTGAATACGCCTGATCTAGTCTGATCTCAGAAGCTAAGCAGGGTCAGGCTTGGTTAGTACTTGGTTAGGAGACTACTTGGGAATACCAGGTGCTGTAAGCTTTTTACCAGTTTAGCATACTCTTGTAAACACAGTAATCATATAAAGGACGATATAAAATGGAATTGCTAATTTAGTTCATCCACGTTTTTTTAGTTACATGAACTTGAAAAAGTCTATCCTAATATCATTCCATGGCTTACGGCCATACCAACCTGAATACGCCCGATCTCAGAAGCTAAGCAGGGTCAGGCTTGGTTAGTACTTGGTTAGGAGACTACTTGGGAATACCAGGTGCTGTAAGCTTTTTACCAGTTTAGCATACTCTTGTAAACACAGTAATCATATAAAGGACAATATAAAATGGAATTGCTAATTTATATCATCCACGTTTTTTGAGTTACATGAACATGAAAGAGTCTATCCAAATGTCTTTCTACGGCTTACAGCCATACCTCCCTGAACAAGCCTGATCTTGTCCGATCTCAGAAGCTAAGCAGGGCCAGGCTTGGTTAGTACTTGGTCAGGAGACTACTTTGGAATACCAGGTGCTTTAAGCTTTTTACCAGTTTAGCATACTCTTGTAAACACAGTAATCATATAAAGGACGATATAAAATGGAATTTCGAATTTATATCTTCCACGTTTTTTGAGTTACATGAACATGAAAGAGTCTATCCAAATGTCATTCTATGGCTTTCGGCCATACCTACCTGAATACGCCTGATCTCGTCTGATCTCAGAAGCTAAGCAGGGCCAGGCATGGTTAGTACTTGGTTAGGAGACTACTTGGGAATACCAGGTGCTGTAAGCTTTTTACCAGTTTAGCATACTCTTGTAAACATAGTAATCATATAAAGGACGATATAAAATGGAATTGCTAATTTAGTTCATGGACGTTTTTTGAGTTACATGAACATGAAAGAGTCTATCCTAATATCACTCCATGGTTTATGGCCATACCAACCTGAATATGCCTGATCTCGTCCGATCTCTAGAAGCTAAGCAGAGTCTGGCTTGGTTAGTACTTAGTTGGGAGACTACTTGGGAATACCAGGTGATGTAAACTTTTTACCAGTTTAGCATACACTTGTAAACATAGTAATCATATAAAGGACGATATAAAATGGAATTGCTAATTTAGTTCATGGACGTTTTTTGAGTTACATGAACATGAAAGAGTCTATCCTAATATCACTCCATGGTTTATGGCCATACCAACCTGAATATGCCTGATCTCGTCCGATCTCTAGAAGCTAAGCAGAGTCTGGCTTGGTTAGTACTTAGTTGGGAGACTACTTGGGAATACCAGGTGATGTAAGCTTTTTGCCCATTTAGCATACTCTTGTATACACAGTAATGATATAAAGGACAATATAAAATGGAATTGCTAATTTAGTTCAGCCACGTTTTTTGAGTTACATGAACATGAAAAAGTCTATCCTAATATTATTCCATGGCTTATGGCCATACCAACCTGAAAAGGCCTGATCTCGTTCGATCTCAGAAGCTAAGCAGGGTCAGGCTTGGTTAGTACTTGGTTAGGAGACTACTTGGGAATACCAGGTGCTGTAAGCTTTTTGCCCATTTAGCATACTCTTGTAAACACAGTAATCATATAAAGGACGATATAAAATGGAATTGCTAATTTAGTTCATCCACGTTTTTTTAGTTACATGAACTTGAAAAAGTCTATCCTAATATCATTCCATGGCTTACGGCCATACCAACCTGAATACGCCTGATCTCGTCCGATCTCAGAAGCTAAGCAGGGTCAGGCATGGTTAGTACTTGGTTAGGAGACTTCTTGGGAATACCATGTGCTGTATGCTATTTACCAGTTTAGCATACTCTTGTAAACACAGTAATCATATAAAGGACGATATAAAATGGAATTTCTAATTTATATCATCCACGTTTTTTGAGTTACATGAACATGAAAGAGTCTATCCAAATGTCTTTCTACTGCTTACAGCCATACCTCCCTGAATAAGCCTGATCTTGTCTGATCTCAGAAGCTAAGCAGGGCCAGGCTTGGTTAGTACTTGGTCAGGAGACTACTTGGGAATACCAGGTGCTTTAAGCTTTTTACCAGTTTAGCATACTCTTGTAAACACAGTAATCATATAAAGGACGATATAAAATGGAATTTCGAATTTATATCTTCCACGTTTTTTGAGTTACATGAACATGAAAGAGTCTATCCAAATGTCATTCTATGGCTTACGGCCATACCTACCTGAATACGCCTGATCTCGTCCGATCTCAGAAGCTAAGCAGGGCCAGGCATGGTTAGTACTTGGTTAGGAGACTACTTGGGAATACCAGGTGCTGTAAGCTTTTTACCAGTTTAGCATACTCTTGTAAACACAGTAATGATATAAAGGACGATATAAAATGGAATTGCTAATTTAGTTCATCCATGTTTTTTGAGTTACATGAACATGAAAAAGTCTATCCTAATATCATTCCACGGCTTATGGCCATACCAGCCTGAATATGCCTGATCTCGTCCGATCTCAGAAGCTAAGCAGAGTCTGGCTTGGTTAGTACTTAGTTGGGAGACTACTTGGGAATACCAGGTGCTGTAAACTTTTTACCAGTTTAGCATACACTTGTAAACATAGTAATCATATAAAGGACGATATAAAATGGAATTGCTAATTTAGTTCATGGACGTTTTTTGAGTAACATGAACATGAAAGAGTCTATCCTAATATCACTCCATGGCTTATGGCCATACCAACCTGAATATGCCTGATCTCGTCCGATCTCTAGAAGCTAAGCAGAGTCTGGCTTGGTTAGTACTTAGTTGGGAGACTACTTGGGAATACCAGGTGCTGTAAGCTTTTTGCCCATTTAGCATACTCTTGTATACACAGTAATGATATAAAGGACAATATAAAATGGAATTGCTAATTTAGTTCAGCCACGTTTTTTGAGTTACATGAACATGAAAAAGTCTATCCTAATATTATTCCATGGCTTATGGCCATACCAACCTGAAAAGGCCTGATCTCGTTCGATCTCAGAAGCTAAGCAGGGTCAGGCTTGGTTAGTACTTGGTTAGGAGACTACTTGGGAATACCAGGTGCTGTAAGCTTTTTGCCCATTTAGCATACTCTTGTAAACACAGTAATCATATAAAGGACGATATAAAATGGAATTGCTAATTTAGTTCATCCACGTTTTTTTAGTTACATGAACTTGAAAAAGTCTATCCTAATATCATTCCATGGCTTACGGCCATACCAACCTGAATACGCCTGATCTCGTCCGATCTCAGAAGCTAAGCAGGGTCAGGCATGGTTAGTACTTGGTTAGGAGACTTCTTGGGAATACCATGTGCTGTATGCTATTTACCAGTTTAGCATACTCTTGTAAACACAGTAATCATATAAAGGACGATATAAAATGGAATTTCTAATTTATATCATCCACGTTTTTTGAGTTACATGAACATGAAAGAGTCTATCCAAATGTCTTTCTACTGCTTACAGCCATACCTCCCTGAATAAGCCTGATCTTGTCTGATCTCAGAAGCTAAGCAGGGCCAGGCTTGGTTAGTACTTGGTCAGGAGACTACTCGGGAATACCAGGTGCTTTAAGCTTTTTACCAGTTTAGCATACTCTTGTAAACACAGTAATCATATAAAGGACGATATAAAATGGAATTTCGAATTTATATCTTCCACGTTTTTTGAGTTACATGAACATGAAAGAGTCTATCCAAATGTCATTCTATGGCTTACGGCCATACCTACCTGAATACGCCTGATCTCGTCCGATCTCAGAAGCTAAGCAGGGCCAGGCATGGTTAGTACTTGGTTAGGAGACTACTTGGGAATACCAGGTGCTGTAAGCTTTTTACCAGTTTAGCATACTCTTGTAAACACAGTAATGATATAAAGGACGATATAAAATGGAATTGCTAATTTAGTTCATCCATGTTTTTTGAGTTACATGAACATGAAAAAGTCTATCCTAATATCATTCCACGGCTTATGGCCATACCAGCCTGAATATGCCTGATCTCGTCCGATCTCAGAAGCTAAGCAGAGTCTGGCTTGGTTAGTACTTAGTTGGGAGACTACTTGGGAATACCAGGTGCTGTAAACTTTTTACCAGTTTAGCATACTCTTGTAAACACAGTAATGATATAAAGGACAATATAAAATGGAATTGCTAATTTAGTTCATCCACGTTGTTTGAGTTACATGAACTTGAAAAAGTCTATCCTAATATCATTCCGTGTTTTACGGCCATACCAACCTAAATACGCCTGATCTCGTCCGATCTCAGAAGCTAAGCAGGTTCAGTCTTGGTTAGTACTTGGTTAGGAGACTACTTGGGAATACCAGGTGCTGTAAGCTTTTTACCAGTTTAGCATACTCTTGTAAAAACAGTAATCATATAAAGGACGATATAAAATGGAATTTCTAATTTATATCATCCACGATTTTTGAGTTACATGAACATGAATGAGTCTATCCAAATGTCTTTATACGGCTTATGGCCATACCTACCTGAATACGCCTGATCTAGTCCGATCTCAGAAGCTAGGCAGGGTCAGGCTTGGTTAGTACTTGGTTAGGAGACTACTTGGGAATACCAGGTGCTGTAAGCTTTTTACCAGTTTAGCATACTCTTGTAAACACAGTAATGATATAAAGGACAATATAAAATGGAATTGCTAATTTAGTTCATCCACGTTGTTTGAGTTACATGAACTTGAAAAAGTCTATCCTAATATCATTCTGTGTTTTACGGCCATACCAACCTGAATACGCCTGATCTCGTCCGATCTCAGAAGCTAAGCAGGGCCACACTTGGTTAGGAGACTACTTGGCAATACCAGGTGCTGTAAGCTTTTTACCAGTTTAGCATACTCTTGTATACACAGTAATGATTATAGAGGACAATATAAAATGGAATTGCTAATTTAGTTCATCCCCATTTTTTGAGTTACATGAACATGAAAAAGTCTATCCTAATATTATTCCATGGCTTATGGCCATACCAACCTGAAAACGCCTGATCTCGTCCGATCTCAGAAGCTAAGCAGGGTCAGGCTTGGTTAGTACTTGGTTAGGAGACTACTTGGGAATACCAGGTGCTGTAAGCTTTTTGCCCATTTAGCATACTCTTGTAAACACAGTAATGATATAAAGGACGATATAAAATGGAATTGCTAATTTATTTCATCCACGTTTTTTGAGTTACATGAACTTGAAAAAGTATATCCTAATATTATTCCATGGCTTATGGCCATACCAACCTGAAAACGCCTGATCTCGTCCGATCTCAGAAGCTAAGCAGGGTCAGGCTTGGTTAGGAGACTACTTGGGAATACCAGGTGCTGTAAGATTTTTGCCCATTTAGCATACTCTTGTAAACACATTAATGATATAAAGGACGATATGAAATGGAATTGCTAATTTAGTTCATCCACGTTTTTTGAGTTACATGATCTTGAAAAAGTCTATCCTAATATCATTCCATGGCTTACGGCCATACCAACCTGAATACGCCCGATCTCAGAAGCTAAGCAGGGTCAGGATTGGTTAGTACTTGGTTAGGAGACTACTTGGGAATACCAGGTGCTGTAAGCTTTTTGCCAGTTTAGCATACTCTTGTAAACACAGTAATCATATAAAGGACGATATAAAATGGAATTTCTAATTTATATCATCCACGTTTTTTGAGTTACATGAACATGAAAGAGTCTATCCAAATGTCTTTCTACGGTTTACGGCCATACCTACCTGAATACGCCTGATCTCGTCCGATCTCAGAAGCTAAACAGGGCCAGACTTGGTTATTAGACTACTTGGGAATACCAGGTGCTGTAAGCTTTTTACCAGTTTAGCATACTCTTGTATACACAGTAATGATATAAAGGACAATATAAAATGTAATTGCTAATTTAGTTCATCCACGTTTTTTGAGTTACATGAACATGAAAAAGTCTATCCTAATATTATTCCATGGCTTATGGCCATACCAACCTGAAAAAGCCTGATCTCGTCCGATCTCAGAAGCTAAGCAGGGTCAGGCTTGGTTAGTACTTGGTTAGGAGACTACTTGGGAATACCAGGTGCTGTAAGCTTTTTGCCCATTTAGCATACTCTTGTAAACACAGTAATGATATAAAGGACGATATAAAATGGAATTGCTAATTTAGTTCATCCACGTTTTTTGAGTTACATGAACTTGAAAAAGTCTATCCTAATATCATTCCGTGGCTTACGGCCATACCAACCTGAATACGCCTGATCTAGTCCGATCTCAGAAGCTAGGCAGGGTCAGGCTTGGTTAGTACTTGGTTAGGAGACTACTTGGGAATACCAGGTGTTGTAAGCTTTTTACCAGTTTAGCATACTCTTGTAAACACAGTAATGATATAAAGGACAATATAAAATGGAATTGCTAATTTATTTTATCCACGTTTTTTGAGTTACATGAACTTGAAAAAGTCTATCCTAATATCATTCCATGGCTCACGGCCATACCAACCTGAATACTCCTGATCTCGTCCGATCTCAGAAGCTAAGCAGGTTCAGGCTTGGTTAGTACTTGGTTAGGAGACTACTTGGGAATACCAGGTGCTGTAAGCTTTTTACCAGTTTAGCATACTCTTGTAAACACAGTAATCATATAAAGGACGATATAAAATGGAATTTCTAATTTATATCATCCACGTTTTTTGAGTTACATGAACATGAAAGAGTCTATCCAAATGTCTTTCTACGGCTTACGGCCATACCTACCTGAATACGCCTGATCTCGTCCGATCTCAGAAGCTAAGCAGGGTCAGGCTTGGTTAGTACTTGGTTATGAGACTACTTGGGAATACCAGGTGCTGTAAGCTTTTTACCAGTTTAGCATACTCTTGTAAACACAGTAATCATATAAAGGACGATATAAAATGGAATTGCTAATTTAGTTCATCCACGTTTTTTGAGTTACATGAACTTGAAAAAGTCTATCCTAATATCACTCCATGGCTTACGGCCATACCAACCTGAATATGTCTGATCTCATAAGCTAAGCAGGGCCAGACTTGGTTAGGAGACTACTTGGGAATACCAGGTGCTGTAAGCTTTTTACCAGTTTAGCATACTCTTGTAAACACAGTAATCATATTAAGGACGATATAAAATGGAATTTCTCAATTATATCATCCACGTTTTTTGAGTTACATGAACATGAAAGAGTCTATCCAAATGTCTTTCTACGGCTTACGGCCATACCTTCCTGAATACGCCTGATCTCGTCTGATCTCAGAAGCTGAGCAGGGCCAGGCTTGGTTAGTACTTGGTCAGGAGACTATTTGGAAATACCAGGTGCTTTAAGCTTTTTACCAGTTTAGCATACTCTTGTAAACACAGTAATCATATAAAGGACGATATAAAATGGAATTGCTCATTTAGTTCATCCACGTTTTTTGAGTTACATGAACATGAAAAAGTCTATCCTAATATCACTCCATGGCTTACGGCCATACCAACCTGAATATGCCTGATCTCGTCCGATCTCAGAAGCTAAGCTTGGTTAGTACTTGGTTAGGAGACTACTTGGGAATACCAGGTGCTGTATGCTTTTTGCCCATTTAGCATACTCTTGTAAACACAGTAATGATATAAAGGACGATATAAAATGGAATTTCTAATTTATATCATCCACGATTTTTGAGTTACATGAACATGAATGAGTCTATCCAAATGTCTTTCTACGGCTTACGGCCATACCTACCTGAATACACTTGATCTCGTCCGATCTCAGAAGCTAAGCAGGGCCAGGCTTGGTTAGTACTTGGTCAGGAGACTACTTGGGAATACCAGGTGCTGTAAGCTTTTTACCAGTTTAGCATACTCTTGTAAACACAGTAATCATATAAAGGACGATATAAAATGGAATTTCTAATTTATATCATCCACGTTTTTTGAGTTACATGAACATGAAAGAGTCTATCCAAATGTCTTTCTACGGCTTACGGCCATACCTACCTGAATACGCCTGATCTCGTCCGATCTCAGAAGCTAAGCAGGGTCAGGCTTGGTTAGTACTTGGTTAGGAGACTACTTGGGAATACCAGGTGCTGTAAGCTTTTTACCAGTTTAGCATACTCTTGTAAACACAGTAATGATATAAAGGACGATATAAAATGGAATTGCTAATTTAGTTCATCCACGTTTTTTGAGTTACATGAACTTGAAAAAGTCTATCCTAATATCACTCCATGGCTTACGGCCATACCAACCTGAATATGTCTGATCTCATAAGCTAAGCAGGGCCAGGCTTGGTTAGTACTTGGTTGGGAGACTACTTGGGAATACCAGGTGCTGTAAGCTTTTTACCAGTTTAGCATACTCTTGTAAACACAGTAATCATATTAAGGACGATATAAAATGGAATTTCTCAATTATATCATCCACGTTTTTTGAGTTACATGAACATGAAAGAGTCTATCCAAATGTCTTTCTACGGCTTACGGCCATACCTTCCTGAATACGCCTGATCTCGTCCGATCTCAGAAGCTGAGCAGGGCCAGGCTTGGTTAGTACTTGGTCAGGAGACTCTTTGGAAATACCAGGTGCTTTAAGCTTTTTACCAGTTTAGCATACTCTTGTAAACACAGTAATCATATAAAGGACGATATAAAATGGAATTTCTCAATTATATCATCCACGTTTTTTGAGTTACATGAACATGAAAAAGTCTATCCTAATATCACTCCATGGCTTACGGCCATACCAACCTGAATATGCCTGATCTCGTCTGATCTCAGAAGCTAAGCAGAGTCTGGCTTGGTTAGTACTTAGTTGGGAGACTACTTCGGAATACCAGGTGCTGTAAGCTTTTTGCCCATTTAGCATACTCTTGTATACACAGTAATGATATAAAGGACAATATAAAATGGAATTGCTAATTTAGTTCATCCACGTTTTTTGAGTTACATGAACATGAAAAAGTCTATCCTAATATTATTCCATGGCTTATGGCCATACCAACCTGAAAACGGCTGATCTCGTCCGATCTCAGAAGCTAAGCAGGGTCAGGCTAGGTTAGTACTTGGTTAGGAGACTACTTGGGAATACCAGGTGCTGTAAGCTTTTTACCAGTTTAGCATACTCTTGTAAACACAGTAATCATATTAAGGACGATATAAAATGGAATATCCATCCTGCCCTGCCTTTCTAAAGTTTTCGAAAGCCAAGTTAACAAACAGATAACTGACCACTTCGAATCCCACCGTACCTTCTCTGCTATGCAATCTGGTTTCCGAGCTGGTCATGGGTGCACCTCAGCTACGCTCAAGGTACTGAACGACATCATTACCGCCATCGATAAAAGACAGTACTGTGCAGCCGTTTTCATCGACCTGGCCAAGGCTTTCGACTCTGTCAATCACCGCATTCTTATTGACAGACTCAATAGCCTTGGTTTCTCAAGTGACTGCCTTGCCTGGTTCTCTAACTACTTTGCAGACAGAGTTCAGTGTGTCAAATCGGAGGGCCTATTGTCCGATCCTCTGGCAGTCTCTATGGGGGTGCCACAGGGTTCAATTCTTGGGCCAACCCTTTTCTCTATATACATCAACGATGTCGCTCTCGCTGCTGGTGACTCTCTGATCCATCTCTATGCAGATGACACCATTCTGTATACATCTGGCCCCTCTTTGGATACTGTGTTTACTAACCTTCAATCAAGCTTCAATGCCATACAACACTCCTTCCGTGGCCTCCAACTGCTCTTAAACGCTAGTAAAACTAAGTGCATGCTTTTCTATCGTACGCTGCCAGCACCCGCCCACCGGACTATCATCACTACTCTCGACGGATCCGAATTAGAATACGTGGACACCTACAAATACCTAGGCATCTGGTTAGACTATAAACTCAACTTCCAGACTCACATCAACCATCTCCAATCCAAAATTAAATCCAGAATTGGCTTCCTATTTCGCAACAGAGCCTCCTTCACTCATGCTGCCAAACATGCCCTTGTAAAACTGACTATCCTACCGATCCTTGATTTTGGCGATGTCATTTACAAACTAGCCTCCAACACTCTACTTAGCAAATTGGATGTAGTCTATCACAGTGCCATCCGTTTTGTCACCAAAGCCCCATACACTACCCATCACTGCGACCTGTATGCTCTCGTTGGCTGGCCTTCATTATATATTCGTCGCCAAACCCACTGGCTCCAGGTCATCTACAAGTCTTTGTTAGGTAAATCCCCGCCCTATCTCAGCTCACTGGTCACTATAGCAACACCCACCCGTAGCATGCGCTCCAGCAGGTTTATCTCTCTGGTCACCCCCAAAGCCAACACCTCCTTTGGCCGCCATTCCTTCCAGTTCGCTGCTGCCAATGACTGGAACGAATTGCAAAAATCATTGAAGCTAGAGGTTCCTATCTCCCTCAATAACTTTAAGCATCAGTTGTCAAAGCTGCTTATCGATCACTGCACCTGTATATAGCCCTTCTGTATATAGCCCACACTACTACCTCATCCCTATATTTATTTTTGTTTATTTCACTAATCTTGCACTCCAGTATCTCTATTTGCACATCAAAATTTGCACATCCTTCATTCCTGTGTTAATGATGATAATTCTGTAATTTATTTTACCACTATAGTCTATTTATTGTCCTACCTCCTAACCTTACTGCATTTTTGCACTACATTTTGCACTCTGTATATAGATTTTCTATTGTTTTTTTTTTTTGACTGTTTGTTTAATGTGTAACTCTGTGTTGTTTTTGTCGCACTGCTTTGCTTTGTCTTGGCCAGGTCGCAGTTGCAAATGAGAACTTGTTCTCAACTGACCTACCTGGTTAAATAAAGGTGAAATAAAAAAATAAAATAAAAAAATTATATCATCCACGTTTTTTGAGTTACATGAACATGAAAGAGTCTATCCAAATGTCTTTCTACGGCTTACGCCATACCTACCTGAATACGCCTGATCTCGTCCGATCTCAGAAGCTAAGCAGGGCCAGGCTTGGTTAGTACTTGGTCAGGAGACTGCTTGGGAATACCAGGTGCTGTAAGCTTTTTACCAGTTTAGCATACTCTTGTAAACACAGTAATCATATAAAGGACGATATAAAATGGAATTGCTAATTTAGTTCATCCACGTTTTTTGAGTTACATGAACATGAAAAAGTCTATCCTAATATTATTCCATGGCTTATGGCCATACCAACCTGAAAACGCCTGATCTCGTCCGATCTCAGAAGCTAAGCAGGGTCAGGCTTGGTTAGTACTTGGTTAGGAGACTACTTGGGAATACCAGGTGCTGTAAGATTTTTACCAGTTTAGCATACTCTTGTAAACGCAGTAATCATATAAAGGACGATATAAAATGGAATTGCTAATTTAGTTCATACATGTTTTTTGAGTTACATGAACATGAAAAAGTCTATCCTAATATCATTCTACGGCTTACGGCCATACCAACCTGAATATTCCTGATCTAGTCCGATCTCAGAAGCTAAGCAGAGTCTGGCTTGGTTAGTACTTAGTTGGGAGACTACTTTGGAATACCAGGTGCTGTAAGCTTTCTGCCCATTTAGCGTACTCTCGTATACACAGTAATGATATAAAGGACGATATAAAATGGAATTGCTAATTTAGTTCAGCCACGTTTTTTGAGTTACATGAACTTGAAAAAGTCTATCCTAATATCATTCCATGGCTTACGGCCTTACCAACCTGAATATGCCTGATCTCGTCCGATCTCAGAAGCTAAGCAGAGTCTGGCTTGGTTAGTACTTAGTTGGGAGACTACTTGGGAATACCAGGTGCTGTAAACTTTTTACCAGTTTAGCATACACTTGTAAACATAGTAATCATATAAAGGACGATATAAAATGGAATTGCTAATTTAGTTGTTGGACGTTTTTTGAGTTACATGAACATGAAAGAGTCTATCCTAATATCACTCCGTGGCTTATGGCCATACCAACCTGAATATGCCTGGTCTCGTCCGATCTCAGAAGCTAAGCAGGGTCAGGCTTGGTTAGTCTTTGGTTAGGAGACTACTTGGGAATACCAGGTGCTGTAAGCTTTTTGCCCATTTAGCATACTCTTGTAAACACAGTAATCATATAAAGGACGATATAAAATGGAATTGCTAATTTAGTTCATCCACGTTTTTTGAGTTACATGAACTTGCAAAAGTCTATCCTAATATCAATCAATGCTTTACGGCCATACCAACCTGAATGCGCCTGATCTCGTCCGATCTCAGAAGCTAAGCAGGGTTCAGGCTTGGTTAGTACTTGGTTAGGAGACTACTTGGGAATACCAGGTGCTGTAAGCTTTTTACCAGTTTAGCATACTCTTGTAAACACAGTAATCATATAAAGGACGATATAAAATGGAATTGCTAATTTAGTTCATCCACGTTTTTTTAGTTACATGAACTTGAAAAAGTCTATCCTAATATCATTCAATTGCTTATGGCCATACCAACCTGAATGCGCCTGATCTCGTCCGATCTCAGAAGCTAAGCAGGGTCAGGCTTGGTTAGTACTTGGTTAGGAGACTACTTTATAATCATATAAAGGACGATATAAAATGGAATTGCTAATTTAGTTCATCCACGTTTTTTGAGTTACATGAACTTGAAAAAGTCTATCCTAATATCATTCCATGGCTTACGGCCATACCAACCTGAATACACCTGATCTCGTCTGATCTCAGAAGCCAAGCAGGGTCAGGCTTGGTTAGTACTTGGTTAGGAGACTACTTGGGAATACCAGGTGCTGTAAGCTTTTTACCAGTTTAGCATACTCTTGTAAACACAGTAATCATATAAAGGACGATATAAAATGGAATTTCTAATTTATATCATCCACGTTTTTTGAGTTACATGAACATGAAAGAGTCTATCCAAATGTCTTTCTACGGCTTACGGCCATACCTACCTGAATACGCCTGATCTCGTCCGATCTCAGAAGCTAAGCAGGGCCAGGCTTGGTTAGTACTTGGTTAGGAGACTACTTGAGAATACCAGGTGCTGTAAGCTTTTTACCAGTTTAGCATACTCTTGTAAACACAGTAATCATATAAAGGACGATATAAAATGGAATTGCTAATTTAGTTCATACATGTTTTTTGAGTTACATGAACATGAAAAAGTCTATCCTAATATCATTCTACGGCTTACGGCCATACCAACCTGAATATGCCTGATCTCGTCCGATCTCAGAAGCTAAGCGAGTCTGGCTTGTTTAGTACTTAGTTGGGAGACTACTTGGGAATACCAGGTGCTGTAAACTTTTTACCAGTTTAGCATACACTTGTAAACATAGTAATCATATAAAGGACGATATAAAATGGAATTGCTAATTTAGTTCATACATGTTTTTTGAGTTACATGAACATGAAAAAGTCTATCCTAATATCATTCTACGGCTTACGGCCATACCAACCTGAATATGCCTGATCTAGTCCGATCTCAGAAGCTAAGCAGAGTCTGGCTTGGTTAGTACTTAGTTGGGAGACTACTTTGGAATACCAGGTGCTGTAAGCTTTCTACCCATTTAGCGTACTCTCGTATACACAGTAATGATATAAAGGATGATATAAAATGGAATTGCTAATTTAGTTCAGCCACGTTTTTTGAGTTACATGAACTTGAAAAAGTCTATCCTAATATCATTCCATGGCTTACGGCCTTACCAACCTGAATATGCCTGATCTCGTCCGATCTCAGAAGCTAAGCAGAGTCTGGCTTGGTTAGTACTTAGTTGGGAGACTACTTGGGAATACCAGGTGCTGTAAACTTTTTACCAGTTTAGCATACACTTGTAAACATAGTAATCATATAAAGGACGATATAAAATGGAATTGCTAATTTAGTTGTCGGACGTTTTTTGAGTTACATGAACATGAAAGAGTCTATCCTAATATCACTCCGTGGCTTATGGCCATACCAACCTGAATATGCCTGGTCTCGTCCGATCTCAGAAGCTAAGCAGGGTCAGGCTTGGTTAGTCCTTGGTTAGGAGACTACTTGGGAATACCAGGTGCTGTAAGCTTTTTGCCCATTTAGCATACTCTTGTAAACACAGTAATCATATAAAGGACGATATAAAATGGAATTGCTAATTTAGTTCATCCACGTTTTTTGAGTTACATGAACTTGCAAAAGTCTATCCTAATATCAATCAATGCTTTACGGCCATACCAACCTGAATGCGCCTGATCTCGTCCGATCTCAGAAGCTAAGCAGGGTTCAGGCTTGGTTAGTACTTGGTTAGGAGACTACTTGGGAATACCAGGTGCTGTAAGCTTTTTACCAGTTTAGCATACTCTTGTAAACACAGTAATCATATAAAGGACGATATAAAATGGAATTGCTAATTTAGTTCATCCACGTTTTTTTAGTTACATGAACTTGAAAAAGTCTATCCTAATATCATTCAATTGCTTATGGCCATACCAACCTGAATGCGCCTGATCTCGTCCGATCTCAGAAGCTAAGCAGGGTCAGGCTTGGTTAGTACTTGGTTAGGAGACTACTTTATAATCATATAAAGGACGATATAAAATGGAATTGCTAATTTAGTTCATCCACGTTTTTTGAGTTACATGAACTTGAAAAAGTCTATCCTAATATCATTCCATGGCTTACGGCCATACCAACCTGAATACACCTGATCTCGTCTGATCTCAGAAGCCAAGCAGGGTCAGGCTTGGTTAGTACTTGGTTAGGAGACTACTTGGGAATACCAGGTGCTGTAAGCTTTTTACCAGTTTAGCATACTCTTGTAAACACAGTAATCATATAAAGGACGATATAAAATGGAATTTCTAATTTATATCATCCACGTTTTTTGAGTTACATGAACATGAAAGAGTCTATCCAAATGTCTTTCTACGGCTTACGGCCATACCTACCTGAATACGCCTGATCTCGTCCGATCTCAGAAGCTAAGCAGGGCCAGGCTTGGTTAGTACTTGGTTAGGAGACTACTTGGGAATACCAGGTGCTGTAAGCTTTTTACCAGTTTAGCATACTCTTGTAAACACAGTAATCATATAAAGGACGATATAAAATGGAATTGCTAATTTAGTTCATACATGTTTTTTGAGTTACATGAACATGAAAAAGTCTATCCTAATATCATTCTACGGCTTACGGCCATACCAACCTGAATATGCCTGATCTCGTCCGATCTCAGAAGCTAAGCAGAGTCTGGCTTGTTTAGTACTTAGTTGGGAGACTACTTGGGAATACCAGGTGCTGTAAACTTTTTACCAGTTTAGCATACACTTGTAAACATAGTAATCATATAAAGGACGATATAAAATGGAATTGCTAATTTAGTTCATCCACGTTTTTTTAGTTACATGAACTTGAAAAGGTCTATCCTAATATCATTCAATTGCTTACGGCCATACCAACCTGAATGCGCCTGATCTCGTCCGATCTCAGAAGCTAAGCAGGGTCAGGCTTGGTTAGTACTTGGTTAGAAGACTACTTTATAATCATATAAAGGACGATATAAAATGGAATTGCTAATTTAGTTCATCCACGTTTTTTGAGTTACATGAACTTGAAAAAGTCTATCCTAATATCATTCCATGGCTTACGGCCATACCAACCTGAATACACCTGATCTTGTCTGATCTCAGAAGCTAAGCAGGGTCAGGCTTGGTTAGTACTTGGTTAGGAGACTACTTGGGAATACCAGGTGCTGTAAGATTTTTACCAGTTTAGCATACTCTTGTAAACACAGTAATCATATAAAGGACGATATAAAATGGAATTGCTAATTTAGTTCATCCACGTTTTTTTAGTTACATGAACTTGAAAAAGTCTATCCTAATATCATTCCATGGCTTACGGCCATACCAACCTGAATACGCCTGATCTTGTCCGATCTCAGAAGCTAAGCAGGGTCAGGCTTGGTTAGTACTTGGTTAGGAGACTACTTGGGAATACCAGGTGCTGTAAGCTTTTTACCAGTTTAGCATACTTTTGTAAACACAGTAATGATATAAAGGACGATATAAAATGGAATTGCTAATTTAGTTCATCCACGTTTTTTGAGTTACATGAACTTGAAAAAGTCTATCCTAATATCAATCAATGGCTTACGGCCATACCAACCTGAATATGCCTGATCTCGTCCGATCTCAGAAGCTAAGCAGAGTCTGGCTTGGTTAGTACTTAGTTGGGAGACTACTTGGGAATACCAGGTGCTGTAAACTTTTTACCAGTTTAGCATACACTTGTAAACATAGTAATCATATAAAGGACGATATAAAATGGAATTGCTAATTTAGTTCATGGACGTTTTTTGAGTTACATGAACATGAAAGAGTCTATCCTAATATCACTCCATGGCTTATCGCCATACCAACCTGAATATGCCTGATCTCGTCCGATCTCCGAAGCTAAGCAGGGTCAGGCTTGGTTAGTACTTGGTTAGGAGACTACTTGGGAATACCAGGTGCTGTAAGCTTTTTGCCCATTTAGCATACTCTTGTAAACACAGTAATGATATAAAGGACAATATAAAATGGAATTGCTAATTTAGTTCATCCACGTTGTTTGAGTTACATGAACTTGAAAAAGTCTATCCTAATATCATTCCATGTTTTATGGCCATACCAACCTGAATACGCCTGATCTCATCCGATCTCAGAAGCTAAGCAGGTTCAGGCTTGGTTAGTACTTGGTTAGGAGACTACTTGGGAATACCAGGTGCTGTAAGCTTTTTACCAGTTTAGCATACTCTTGTAAACACAGTAATGATATAAAGGACGATATAAAATGGAATTTCTAATTTATATCATCCACGTTTCTTGAGTTACATGAACATGAAAGAGTCTATCCAAATGTCTTTCTACGGCTTACGGCCATACCTCCCTGAATAAGCCTGATCTCGTCCGATCTCAGAAGCTAAGCAGGGCCAGGCTTGGTTAGTACTTGGTCAGGAGACTACTTGGGAATACCAGGTGCTTTAAGCTTTCTGCCCATTTAGCATACTCTCGTATACACAGTAATGATATAAAGGACGATATAAAATGGAATTGCTAATTTAGTTCATCCACGTTTTTTGAGTTACATGAACTTGAAAAAGTCTATCCTAATATCATTACATGGCTTACGGCCTTACCAACCTGAATATGCCTGATCTCGTCTGATCTCAGAAGCTAAGCAGAGTCTGGCTTGGTTAGTACTTAGTTGGGAGACTACTTGGGAATACCAGGTGCTGTAAACTTTTTACCAGTTTAGCATACACTTGTAAACATAGTAATCATATAAAGGACGATATAAAATGGAATTGCTAATTTAGTTCATCCACATTGTTTGAGTTACATGAACTTGAAAAAGTCTATCCTAATATCATTCCATGTTTTATGGCCATACCAACCTGAATACGCCTGATCTCGTCCGATCTCAGAAGCTAAGCAGGTTCAGGCTTGGTTAGTACTTGGTTAGGAGACTACTTGGGAATACCAGGTGCTGTAAGCTTTTTACCAGTTTAGCATACTCTTGTAAACACAGTAATGATATAAAGGACAATATAAAATGGAATTGCTAATTTAGTTCATCCACGTTTTTTGAGTTACATGAACTTGAAAATGTCTATCCTAATATCATTCCATGGCTTACGGCCATACCAACCTGAATACGCCTGATCTCGTCTGATCACAGAAGCTAAGCAGGGTCAGGCTTGGTTAGTACTTGGTTAGGAGACTACTTGGGAATACCAGGTGCTGTAAGCTTTTTACCAGTTTAGCATACTCTTGTAAACACAGTAATCATATAAAGGACGATATAAAATGGAATTTCTAATTTATATCATCCACGTTTCTTGAGTTACATGAACATGAAAGAGTCTATCCAAATGTCTTTCTACTGCTTACGGCCATACCTCCCTGAATAAGCCTGATCTCGTCCGATCTCAGAAGCTAAGCAGGGCCAGGCTTGGTTAGTACTTGGTCAGGAGACTACTTGGGAATACCAGGTGCTTTAAGCTTTTTACCAGTTTAGCATACTCTTGTAAACACAGTAATCATATAAAGGACGATATAAAATGGAATTGCTAATTTAGTTCATCCACGTTTTTTGAGTTACCTGGACATGAAAAAGTCTATCCTAATTTCACTCCATGGCTTACGGCCATACCAACCTGAATATGCCTGATCTCAGAAACTAAGCAGGGTCAGGCTTACTTAGTACTTGGTTAGGAGACTACTTGGGAATACCAGGTGCTATAAGCTTTTTGCCCATTTAGCATACTCTTGTAAACACAGTAATCATATAAAGGACGATATAAAATGGAATTGCTAATTTAGTTCATCCACGTTTTTTGAGTTACATGAACTTGAAAAAGTCTATCCTAATATCATTCCATGGTTTACGGCCATACCATCTTGAATACGCCTGATCTCGTCCGATCTCAGAAGCTAAGCAGGGTCAGGCTTCGTTAGTTCTTGGTTAGGAGACTACTTGGGAATACCAGGTGCTGTAAGCTTTTTACCAGTTTAGCATACTCTTGTAAACACAGTAATCATATAAAGGACGATATAAAATGGAATTGCTAATTTAGTTCATCCACCTTTTTTTAGTTACATGAACTTGAAAAAGTCTATCCTAATATCATTCAATGGCTTACGGCCATACCAACCTGAAAATGCCTGATTTTGTCCGATCTCAGAAGCTAAGCAGGGTCAGGCTTGGTTAGTACTTGGATAGGAAACTACTTGGGAATACCAGGTGCTGTAAGCTTTTTACCAGTTTAGCATACTCTTGTAAACACAGTAATCATATAAAGGACGATATAAAATGGAATTGCTAATTTAGTTCATCCACGTTTTTTGAGTTACATGAACATGAAAAAGTCTATCCTAATTTCACTCCATGGCTTACGGCCATACCAACCTGAATATGCCTGATCTAGTCCGATCTCAGAAGCTAAGCAGGGTCAGGCTTGGTTAGTACTTGGTTAGGAGACTACTTGGGAATACCAGGTGCTGTAAGCTTTTTGCCCATTTAGCATACTCTTGTAAACACAGTAATGATATAAAGGACGATATAAAATGGAATTGCTAATTTAGTTCATCCACGTTTTTTGAGTTACATGAACTTGAAAAAGTCTATCCTAATATCATTCCATGGTTTACGGCCATACCAACCTGAATACACCTGATCTCGTCCGATCTCAGAAGCTAAGCAGGGTCAGGCTTGGTTAGTACTTGGTTAGGAGACTACTTGGGAATACCAGGTGCTGTAAGCTTTTTACCAGTTTACCATACTCTTGTAAACACAGTAATTATATAAAGGACAATATAAAATGGAATTGCTAATTTAGTTCATCCACGTTTTTTTAGTTACATGAACTTGAAAAAGTCTATCCTAATATTATTCCATGGCTTACCGCCATACCAACCTGAATACGCCTGATCTCATCTGATCTCAGAAGCTAAGCAGGGTCAGGCTTGGTTAGTACTTGGTTAGGAGACTACTTGGGAATACCAGGTGCTGTAAGCTTTTTGCCCATTTAGCATACTCTTGTAAACACATTAATGATATAAAGGACGATATAAAATGGAATTGCTAATTTAGTTCATCCACGTTTTTTGAGTTACATGAACTTGCAAAAGTCTATCCTAATATCAATCAATGGCTTACGGCCATACCAACCTGAATGCGCCTGATCTCGTCCGATCTCAGAAGCTAAGCAGGGTTCAGGCTTGGTTAGGAGACTACTTGGGAATACCAGGTGCTGTAAGCTTTTTACCAGTTTAGCATACTCTTGTAAACACAGTAATCATATAAAGGACGATATAAAATGGAATTGCTAATTTAGTTCATCCACGTTTTTTTAGTTACATGAACTTGAAAAAGTCTATCCTAATATCGTTCAATTGCTTACGGCCATACCAACCTGAATGCGCCTGATCTCGTCCGATCTCAGAAGCTAAGCAGGGTCAGGCTTGGTTAGTACTTGGTTAGGAGACTACTTTATAATCATATAAAGGACGATATAAAATGGAATTGCTAATTTAGTTCATCCACGTTTTTTTAGTTACATGAACTTGAAAAAGTCTATACTAATATCATTCCATGGCTTACGGCCATACCAACCTGAATACGCCTGATCTCGTCCGATCTCAGAAGCTAAGCAGGGTCAGGCTTGGTTAGTACTTGGTTAGGAGACTACTTGGGAATACCAGGTGCTGTAAGCTTTTTACCAGTTTAGCATACTCTTGTAAACACAGTAATGATATAAAGGACGATATAAAATGGAATTGCTAATTTAGTTCATCCACGTTTTTTGAGTTACATGAACATGAAAAAGTCTATCCTAATATCATTCCATGGCTAATGGCCATACCAACCTGAATACGCCTGATCTCATCTGATCTCACAAGCTAAGCAGGGTCAGGCTTGGTTAGTACTTGGTTAGGAGACTACTTGGGAATACCAGGTGCTGTAAGCTTTTTGCCCATTTAG
The DNA here is from genome assembly GCA_023634145.1 of Thymallus thymallus. Lineage (NCBI taxonomy): Eukaryota > Metazoa > Chordata > Actinopteri > Salmoniformes > Salmonidae > Thymallus > Thymallus thymallus. The sequence continues at coordinate 1,835,837 of CM042422.1, forward strand.
CATACTCTTGTAAACACATTAATGATATAAAGGACGATATAAAATGGAATTGCTAATTTAGTTCATCCACGTTTTTTGAGTTACATGAACTTGCAAAAGTCTATCCTAATATCAATCAATGGCTTACGGCCATACCAACCTGAATGCGCCTGATCTCGTCCGATCTCAGAAGCTAAGCAGGGTTCAGGCTTGGTTAGGAGACTACTTGGGAATACCAGGTGCTGTAAGCTTTTTACCAGTTTAGCATACTCTTGTAAACACAGTAATCATATAAAGGACGATATAAAATGGAATTGCTAATTTAGTTCATCCACATTTTTTTAGTTACATGAACTTGAAAAAGTCTATCCTAATATCATTCAATTGCTTACGGCCATACCAACCTGAATGCGCCTGATCTCGTCCGATCTCAGAAGCTAAGCAGGGTCAGGCTTGGTTAGTACTTGGTTAGGAGACTACTTTATAATCATATAAAGGACGATATAAAATGGAATTGCTAATTTAGTTCATCCACGTTTTTTTAGTTACATGAACTTGAAAAAGTCTATCCTAATATCATTCCATGGCTTACGGCCATACCAACCTGAATACGCCTGATCTCGTCCGATCTCAGAAGCTAAGCAGGGTCAGGCTTGGTTAGTACTTGGTTAGGAGACTACTTGGGAATACCAGGTGCTGTAAGCTTTTTACCAGTTTAGCATACTCTTGTAAACACAGTAATGATATAAAGGACGATATAAAATGGAATTGCTAATTTAGTTCATCCACGTTTTTTGAGTTACATGAACATGAAAAAGTCTATCCTAATATCATTCCATGGCTAATGGCCATACCAACCTGAAAACGCCTGATCTCGTACGATCTCAGAAGCTAAGCAGGGCCAGGCTTGGTTAGTACTTGGTCAGGAGACTACTTGGGAATACCAGGTGCTTTAAGCGTTTTACCAGTTTAGCATACTCTTGTAAACACAGTAATCATATAAAGGACGATATAAAATGGAATTGCTAATTTAGTTCATCCACGTTTTTTGAGTTACCTGAACATGAAAAAGTCTATCCTAATATCATGCCATGGTTTACGGCCATACCAACCTGAATATGCCTGATCTCGTCCGATCTCAGAAGCTAAGCAGGGTCAGGCTTGGTTAGTACTTGGTTAGGAGACTACTTGGGAATACCAGGTGCTGTAAGCTTTTTACCAGTTTAGCATACTCTTGTAAACACAGTAATCATATAAAGGACGATATAAAATGGAATTTCTAATTTATATCATCCACGTTTTTTGAGTTACATGAACATGAAAGAGTCTATCCAGATGTCTTTCTACGGCTTACGGCCATACCTACCTGAATACGCCTGATCTCGTCCGATCTCAGAAGCTAAGCAGGGCCAGGCTTGGTTAGTACTTGGTCAGGAGACTTCTTGGGAATACCAGGTGCTGTAAGCTTTTTACCAGTTTAGCATACTCTTGTAAACACAGTAATCATATAAAGGACGATATAAAATGGAATTGCTAATTTAGTTCATCCACTTTTTTTGAGTTACATGAACATGAAAAAGTCTATCCTAATTTCACTCAATGGCTTACGGCCATACCAACCTGAATATGCCTGATCTCGTCTGATCTCAGAAGCTAAGCAGGGTCAGGCTTGGTTAGTACTTGGTTAGGAGACTACTTGGGAATACCAGGTGCTGTAAGCTTTTTGCCCATTTAGCATACTCTTGTAAACACAGTAATCATATAAAGGATGATATAAAATGGAATTGCTAATTTAGTTCATCCACGTTTTTTGAGTTACATGAACTTGAAAAAGTCTATCCTAATATCATTCCATGGTTTACGGCCTTACCAACTTGAATACGCCTGATCTCGTCCGATCTCAGAAGCTAAGCAGGGTCAGGCTTGGTTAGTACTTGGTTAGGAGACTACTTGGGAATACCAGGTGCTGTAAGCTTTTTACCAGTTTAGCATACTCTTGTAAACACAGTAATCATATAAAGGACGATATAAAATGGAATTGCTAATTTAGTTCATCCACCTTTTTTTAGTTACATGAACTTGAAAAAGTCTATCCTAATATCATTCAATGGCTTACGGCCATACCAACCTGAATATGCCTGATCTCGTCCGATCTCAGAAGCTAAGCAGGGTCAGGCTTGGTTAGTACTTGGTTAGGAGACTACTTGGGAATACCAGGTGCTGTAAGCTTTTTACCAGTTTAGCATACTCTTGTAAACACAGTAATCATATAAAGGACGATATAAAATGGAATTGCTAATTTAGTTCATCCACCTTTTTTTAGTTACATGAACTTGAAAAAGTCTATCCTAATATCATTCCATGGCTTACGCCAATCCCAACCTGAATACGCCTGATCTCATCCGATCTCAGAAGCTAAGCAAGGTCAGGCTTGGTTAGTACTTGGTTAGGAGACTACTTGGGAATACCAGGTGCTGTAAGCTTTTTACCAGTTTAGCATACTCTTGTAAACACAGTAATCATATAAAGGATGATATAAAATGGAATTTCTAATTTATATCATCCACGTTTTTTGAGTTACATGAACATGAAAGAGTCTATCCAGATGTCTTTCTACGGCTTACGGCCATACCTACCTGAATACGCCTGATCTCGTCCGATCTCAGAAGCTAACCAGAGCCAGGCTTGGTTAGTACTTGGTCAGGACATTACTTGGGAATACCAGGTGCTGTAAGCTTTTTACCAGTTTAGCATACTCTTGTAAACACAGTAATCATATAAAGGACGATATAAAATGGAATTGCTAATTTAGTTCATCCACGTTTTTTTAGTTACATGAACTTGAAAAAGTCTATCCTAATATCATTCCATGGCTTACGGCCATACCAACTTGAATACGCCTGATCTCGTCCGATCTCAGAAGCTAAGCAGGGTCAGGCTTGGTTAGTACTTGGTTAGGAGACTACTTGGGAATACCAGGTGCTGTAAGCTTTTTACCAGTTTAGCATACTCTTGTAAACACAGTAATCATATAAAGGACGATATAAAATGGAATTTCTAATTTATATCATCCACGTTTATTGAGTTACATGAACATGAAAGAGTCTATCCAAATGTCTTTCTAGGGCTTACGGCCATACCTACCTGAATACGCCTGATCTCGTCCGATCTCAGAAGCTAAGCAGGGCCAGGCTTGGTTAGTACTTGGTCAGGAGACTACTTGGGAATACCAGGTGCTGTAAGCTTTTTGCCCATTTAGCATACTCTTATAAACACAGTAATCATAAAAAGGACGATATAAAATGGAATTTCTAATTTATATCATCCACGTTTTTTGAGTTACATGAACATGAAAGAGTCTATCCAAATGTATTTCTATGGCTTACGGCCATACCTACCTGAATACGCCTGATCTCGTCCGATCTCAGAAGCTAAGCAGGGCCAGGCTTGGTTAGTACTTGGTCAGGAGACTACTTGGGAATACCAGGTGCTGTAAGCTTTTTACCAGTTTAGCATACTCTTGTAAACACAGTAATCATATAAAGGACAATATAAAATGGAATTGCTAATTTAGTTCATCCACGTTTTTTGAGTTACATGAACATGAAAAAGTCTATCCTAATTTAACTCCATGGCTTACGGCCATACCAACCTGAATATTCCTGATCTCGTCCGATCTCAGAAGCTAAGCAGGGTCAGGCTTGGTTAGTACTTGGTTAGGAGACTACTTGGGAATACGAGGTGCTGTAAGCTTTTTGCCCATTTAGCATACTCTTGTAAACACAGTAATGATATAAAGGACGATATAAAATGGAATTGCTAATTTAGTTCATCCACGTTTTTTTAGTTACATGAACTTGAAAAAGTCTATCCTAATATCATTTCATGGCTTACGGCCATACCAACCTGAATACGCCTGATCTCGTCCGATCTCAGAAGCTAAGCAGGGTCAGGCTTGGTTAGTACTTGGTTAGGAGACTACTTGGGAATACCAGGTGCTGTAAGCTTTTTACCAGTTTAGCATACTCTTGTAAACACAGTAATCATATAAAGAACGATATAAAATGAAATTGCTGATTTAATTCATCCATGTTTTTTGAGTTACATGAACATGAAAACGTCTATCCTAATATCAAACCATGGCTTACGGCCATACCAACCTGAATATGTCAGAAGCTAAGCAGGGTCAGGCTTGGTTAGTACTTGGTTAGGAGACTACTTGGGAATACCAGTTTCTGTAAGCTTTTTTTCCATTTAGCATACTCTTGTAAACACAGTAATGATATAAAGGACGATATAAAATGGAATTGCTAATTTAGTTCATCCACGTTTTTTGAGATACATGAACTTGAAAAAGTCTATCCTAATATCATTCCATGGTTTACGGCCATACCAACCTGAATACGCCTGATCTCGTCCCATCTCAGAAGCTAAGCAGGGTCAGGCTTGGTTAGTACTTGGTTAGGAGACTACTTGGGAATACCAGGTGCTGTAAGCTTTTTACCAGTTTAACATACTCTTGTAAACACAGAAATGATATAAAGGACAATATAAAATGGAATTGCTAATTTAGTTCATCCACGTTATTTGAGTTACATGAACTTGAAAAAGTCTATCCTAATATCATTTCATGGCTTATGGCCATACCAACCTGAATACGCCTGATCTCGTCCGATCTCAGAAGCTAAGCAGGGTCAGGCTTGGTTAGTACTTGGTTAGGAGACTACTTGGGAATACCAGGTGCTGTAATCTTTTTACCAGTTTAGCATACTCTTGTAAACACAGTAATCATATAAAGAACGATATAAAATGAAATTGCTGATTTAGTTCATCCACGTTTTTTGAGTTACATGAACATGAAAACGTCTATCCTAATATCAAACCATGGCTTACGGCCATACCAACCTGAATATGTCAGATCTCAGAAGCTAAGCAGGGTCAGGCTTGGTTAGTACTTGGTTAGGAGACTACTTGGGAATACCAGGTGCTGTAAGCTTTTTCCCATTTAGCATACTCTTGTAAACACAGTAATGATATAAAGGACGATATAAAATGGAATTGCTAATTTAGTTCATCCACGTTTTTTGAGATACATGAACTTGAAAAAGTCTATCCTAATATCATTCCATGGTTTACGGCCATACCAACCTGAATACGCCTGATCTCGTCCCATCTCAGAAGCTAAGCAGGGTCAGGCTTGGTTAGTACTTGGTTAGGAGACTACTTGGGAATACCAGGTGCTGTAAGCTTTTTACCAGTTTAACATACTCTTGTAAACACAGTAATGATATAAAGGACAATATAAAATGGAATTGCTAATTTAGTTCATCCACGTTATTTGAGTTACATGAACTTGAAAAAGTCTATCCTAATATCATTCCATGGCTTACGGCCATACCAACCTGAATATGCCCGATCTCAGAAGCTAAGCAGGGTCAGGCTTGGTTAGTACTTGGTTAGGAGACTACTTGGGAATACCAGGTGCTGTAAGCTTTTTGCCCATTTAGCATACTCTTGAAAAACACAGTAATGATATAAAAGGACGATATAAAATGGAATTGCTAATTTAGTTCATCCACGTTTTTTGAGTTACATGAACTTGAAAAAGTCTATCCTAATATCATTCTATGGTTTACGGCCATACCAACCTGAATACGTCTGATCTCGTCCGATCTCAGAAGTTAAGCAGGGTCAGGCTTGGTTAGTACTTGGTTAGGAGACTACTTGGGAATACCAGGTGCTGTAAGCTTTTTACCAGTTTAGCATACTCTTGTAAACACAGTAATCATATAAAGGATGATATAAAATGGAATTGCTAATTTAGTTCATCCACGTTTTTTGAGTTAAATGAACATGAAAGAGTCTATCCAAATGTCTTTCTATGGCTTACGGCCATACCTACCTGAATACGCCTGATCTCGTCCGATCTCAGAAGCTAAGCAGGGCCAGGCTTGGTTAGTACTTGGTCAGGAGACTACTTGGGAATACCAGGTGCTGTAAGCTTTTTACCAGTTTAGCATACTCGAGTAAACACAGTAATCATATAAAGGACGATATAAAATGGAATTGCTAATTTAGTTCATCCACGTTTTTTGAGTTACATGAACATGAAAACGTCTATCCTAATATCAAACCATGGCTTACGGCCATACCAACCTGAATATGCCAGATCTCAGAAGCTAAGCAGGGTCAGGATTGGATAGTACTTGGTTAGGAGACTACTTGGGAATACCAGGTGCTGTAAGCTTTTTGCCCATTTAGCATACTCTTGTAAACACAGTAATGATATAAAGGACGATATAAAATGGAATTGCTAATTTAGTTCATCCACGTTTTTTGAGATACATGAACTTGAAAAAGTATATCCTAATATCATTCCATGGTTTACGGCCATACCAACCTGAATACGCCTGATCTCGTCCGATCTCAGAAGCTAAGCAGGGTCAGGCTTGGTTAGTACTTGGTTAGGAGACTACTTGGGAATACCAGGTGCTGGAAGCTTTTTACCAGTTTAAAATACTCTTGTAAACACAGTAATGATATAAAGGACAATATAAAATGGATTTGCTAATTTAGTTCATCCACGTTTTTTGAGTTACATGAACTTGAAAAAGTCTATCCTAATATCATTCCATGGCTTACGGCCATACCAACCTGAATACGCCTGATCTCAGAAGCTAAGCAGGGTCAGGCTTGGTTAGTACTTGGTTAGGAGACTACTTGGGAATACCAAGTGCTATAAGATTTTTTCCCATTTAGCATACTCTTGAAAAACACAGTAATGATATAAAAGGACGATATAAAATGGAATTGCTAATTTAGTTCATCCACGTTTTTTGAGTTACATGAACTTGAAAAAGTCTATCCAAATATCAATCCATGGCTTACGGCCATACCAACCTGAATATCCCTGATCTCGTCCGATCTCAGAAGCTAAGCAGAGTCTGGCTTGGTTAGTACTTAGTTGGGAGACTTCTTGGGAATACCAGGTGCTGTAAGCTTTTTGCCCATTTAGCATACTCTTGTATACATAGTAATGATATAAAGGACGATATAAAATGGAATTGCTAATTTAGTTCATCCACGTTTTTTGAGTTACATGAACATGAAAAAGTCTATCCTAATATCATTCCATGGCTTACGGCCATACCAACCTGAATACGCCTGATGTCGTCCGAACTCAGAAGCTAAGCAGGGTCAGGCTTGGTTAGTACTTGGTTAGGAGACTACTTGGGAATACCAGGTGCTGTAAGCTTTTTGCCCATTTAGAATACTCTTGTAAACACAGTAATCATATAAAGGACGATATAAAATGGAATTTCTAATTTATATCATCCACGTTTTTTGAGTTACATGAACATGAAAGAGTCTATCCAAATGTCTTTCAATGGCTTACGGCCAGACCTACCTGAATACGCCTGATCTCGTCCTAACTCAGAAGCTAAGCAGGGCCAGACTGGGTTAGGAGACTACTTGGGAATACCAGGTGCTGTAAGCTTTTTACCAGTTTAGCATACTCTTGTAAACACAGTAATCATATAAAGGACGATATAAAATGGAATTGCTAATTTAGTTCATCCACGTTTTTTGAGTTACATGAACATGAAAAAGTCTATCCTAATATCATTCCATGGCTTAGGAGGTTGGTGCCTTTTTAGGCCACTTTTGCACTGTATAATCAATATGAACTACATGAACTGAAAGGAACCATTGAAGGAACTGAGAAACTTGTCCTGAAATAAAGGTTTAGGCTAATAATCCCTGAATACACTTCAAAGCTAAAAACCAACTGGATAGCAGAGGATGGATTCGATCCATCGACCTCTGGGATATGGGCCCAGCACGCTACCGCTGCGCACTCTGCTTTCAGAAAACCCAGATTGGACACTATCCCTGGGTTAGGAGGTTGGTGCCTTTTTAGGCCACTGGGACACTGTATAATCAATATGAACTACATGAACTGACAGAAGCAGTGAAAAATATTCAGCATTGAAAGAACTGAGACCTGCTCTTGAAAAAAAGGTTTAGGCTAATAATCCCTGAATACACATCATAGCTAAAAACCAACTGGATAGCAGAGAAAGGTTTTAAACGATGGACTTCTGTGTAATGGGACCTGAACACCACTGGGGCACTGAATAACCAATATGAACTACATGAACTGACAGAAGCAGTGTAACAAATTCAGCATTGAAGGAACTGAGAAACTTGTCCTGAAATAAAGGTTTAGGCTAATAATACCTAAATACACATCAAAGCTAAAAACCAACTGGATAGCAGAGGATGGTTTCGATCCATCGACCTCTGGGTTATGGGCCCAGCACGCTACCGCTGCGCCACTCTGCTTTCAGAAAACCCAGATTGGACACCATCCCTGGTTTAGGAGGTTGGTGCCTTTTTTGGCCACTGGGGCACTGTATAATCAATATGAACTACATGAACTGACAGAAGCAGTGAAAAATATTCAGCATTGAAAGAACTGAGACCTGCTCATGAAAAAAAGGTTAGGCTAATAATCCCTGAATACACTTCATAGATAAAAAACAAATGAACAGCAGAGGATTGTTTCAATCCATCAACTTCTGGGCCTAGAACACTTCCACTGCACCATTCTTCTTTCTGCCACCCCAGATTGGCCTCGAACCCACAATCCCTGGCTTAAGAGGCCAGTGCCTTATCCATTAGGCCACTGGGGCACTGCATACACGTAACAACCTTTACGAACTTACAGAAGCATAGATTTTTTAAAATCATGGACCGGCACTGAGACCTGCCCATGAATTGAGGCATTTTTATCCCTGTTTGCACTTTATATCTAAAAACCAACTGGATAGAAGAGAAAGGTTTTAAACGATGGACTTCTGTGTTATGGGACCTGAACACCACTGGGGCACTGAATAACCAATATGAACTACATGAACTGACAGAAGCAGTGTAACAAATTCAGCATTGAAGGAACTGAGAAACTTCTCCTGAAATCAAGGTTTAGGCTAATAATCCCTGAATACACGTCAAAGCTAAAAACCAACTGAATAGCAGAGGATGGTTTCAATCCATCGACCTCTGGGTTATGGGCCCAGCACGCTACCGCTGCGCCACTCTGCTTTCAGAAAACCCAGATTGGACACCATCCCTGGTTTAGGAGGTTGGTGCCTTTTTTGGCCACTGGGGCACTGTATAATCAATATGAACTACATGAACTGACAGAAGCAGTGAAAAATATTCAGCATTGAAAGAACTGAGACCTGCTCATGAAAAAAAGGTTTAGGCTAATAATCCCTGAATACACTTTAAAGCTAAAAACCAACTGGATAGCAGAGGATGGTTTCAATCCATCGACCTCTGGGTTATGGGCCCAGCACGCTACCGCTGCGCCACTCTGCTTTCAGAAAACCCAGATTGGACACTATCCCAGGCTTAGGAGGTTGGTGCCTTTTTAGGCCACTGGGACACTGTATAATCAATATGAACTACATGAACTGACAGAAGCAGTGAAAAATATTCAGCATTGAAAGAACTGAGACCTGCTCATGAAAAAAAGGTTTAGGCTAATAATCCCTGAATACACATCATAGCTAAAAACCAACTGGATAGCAGAAAAAGGTTTTGATCGATGGACCTCTGTGTTATGGGACCTGAACACCACTGGGGCACTGAATAACCAATATGAACTACATGAACTGACAGAAGCAGTGAAACAAATTCAGCATTGAAGGAACTGAGAAACTTGTCCTGAAATAAAGGTTTAGGCTAATAATCCCTGAATACACTTCAAAGCTAAAAACTAACTGGATAGCAGAGGATGGTTTCAATCCATCAACCTCTGGGTTATGGGCCCAGCACGCTACCGCTGCGCCACTCTGCTTTCAGAAAACCCAGATTGGACACTATCCCTGGCTTAGGAGGTTGGTGCCTTTTTAGGCCACTGGGACACTGTATAATCAATATGAACTACATGAACTGACAGAAGCAGTGAAAAATATTGAGCATTGAAAGAACTGAGACCTGCTCATGAAATTAGGCATTTTTATCCCTGTTTGCACTTTATATCTATAAACCAACTGGATAGCAGAGAAAGGTTTTGATCGATGGACCTCTGTGTTATGGGACCTGAACACCACTGGGGCACTGAATAACCAATATGAACTACATGAACTGACAGAATTAGCTGATCAAATTCAGCATTGAAGGAACTGAGACCTTCTCATGAAATAAAGGTTTAGGCTAATAATCCCTGAATACACTTCATAGCTAAAAACCAACTGGATAGCAGAGCAGCATTTCAATATATCAACCTCCAGGGTATGGGTCCAGCACACTTCCACTGCACCAATCTGTTTCAGCCACCCCAGATGGGACTTGAACCAACAATCCCTGGCTTAGGAGGCACCTGGTATTCCCAAGTAGTCTCCTAACCAAGTACTAACCAAGCCTGACCCTGCTTAGCTTCTGAGATCAAACGAGATCAGGCGTATTCAGGTTGGTATGGCCGTAAGCCATGGTATGATATTAGGATAGACTTTTTCAAGTTCACGTAACTCAAAAAACGTGGAAGAACTAAATTAGCAATTCCATTTTATATTGTCCTTTAAATCATTACTGTGTTTACAAGAGTATGCTAAACTGGTAAAAAGCTTACAGCACCTGGTATTCCCAAGTAGTCTCCTAACCAAGTACTAACCAAGCCTGGCCCTGCTTAGCTTCTGAGATCAGACGAGATCATGCGTATTCAGGTAGGTATGGCCGTAAGACGTAGAAAGACATTTGGATAGACTCTTTCATGTTCATGTAACTCAAAAAACGTGGATGATATAAATTAGAAATTCCATTTTATATCGTCCTTTATATGATTACTGTGTTTACAAGAGTATGCTAAACTGGTAAAAAGCTTACAGCACCTGGTATTCCCAAGTAGTCTCCTAACCAAGTACTAACCAAGCCTGAACCCTGCTTAGCTTCTGAGATCCGACGAGATCAGGCGTATTCAGGTTGGTATGGCCGAAAACCATGGAATGATATTAGGATAGACTTTTTCAAGTTCATGTATCTCAAAAAACGTGGATGAACTAAATTAGCAATTCCATTTTATATCGTCCTTTATATCATTACTGTGTTTACAAGAGTATGCTAAATGGGCAAAAAAGCTTACAGCACCTGGTATTCCCAAGTAGTCTCCTAACCAAGTACTAACCAAGCCTGACCCTGCTTAGCTTCTGAGATCAGACGAGAACAGGCATATTCAGGTTGGTATGGCCGTAAGCCATGTAGTGATATTAGGATAGACTTTTTCAAGTTCATGTAACTAAAAAAACGTGGATGAACTAAATTAGCAATTCCATTTTATATCGTCCTTTATATGACTACTGTGTTTACAAGAGTATGCTAAACTGGTAAAAAGCTTACAGCACCTGGTATTCCCAAGTAGTCTCCTAACCAAGTACTAACCAAGCCTAACCCTGCTTAGCTTCTGAGATCGGACGAGATCATGCGTATTCAGGTTGGTATGGCCGTAAACCATGGAATGATATTAGGATAGACTTTTTTAAGTTCATGTAACTCAAAAAACGTGGATGAACTAAATTAGCAATTCCATTTTATATCGTCCTTTATATCATTACTGTGTTTACAAGAGTATGCTAAATGGGCAAAAAGCTTACAGCACCTGGTATTCTCAAGTAGTCTCCTAACCAAGTACTAACCAAGCCTGGCCCTGCTTAGCTTCTGACATTGGACGAGATCAGGCGTATTCAGGTAGGTATGGCCGTAAGCTGTAGAAAGAAATTTGGATAGACTCTGTCATGTTCATGTAACTCAAAAAACGTGGATGAACTAAATTAGCAATTCCATTTTATATCGTCCTTTTAGATCATTACTGTGTTTTTCAAGAGTATGCTAAATGGGCAAAAAGCTTACAGCACCTGGTATTCCCAAGTAGTATCCTAACAAAGTACTAACCAAGCTTGACCCTGCTTAGCTTCTGAGATCGGACGAGATCAGGCGTTTTCAGGTTGGTATGGCCATAAGCGATGGAATATTATTAGGATAGACTTTTTCATGTTCATGTAACTCAAAAAACGTGGATGAACTAAATTAGCAATTCCATTTTATATTGTCCTTTAAATCATTACTGTGTTTACAAGAGTATGCTAAACTGGTAAAAAGCTTACAGCACCTGGTATTCCCAAGAAGTCTCCTAACCAAGTACTAACCAAGCCTGACCCTGCTTAGCTTCTGAGATCGAACGAGATCAGGCGTATTCAGGTTGGTATGGTCGTAAGCCATGGAATGATATTAGGATAGACTTTTTCAAGTTCATGTAACTCAAAAAACGTGGATGAACTAAATTAGCAATTCCATTTTATATTGTCCTTTAAATCATTACTGTGTTTACAAGAGTATGCTAAACTGGTAAAAAGCTTACAGCACCTGGTATTCCCAAGAAGTCTCCTAACCAAGTACTAACCAAGCCTGACCCTGCTTAGCTTCTGAGATCGAACGAGATCAGGCGTATTCAGGTTGGTATGGCCGTAAGCCATGGAATGATATTAGGATAGACTTTTTCAAGTTCATGTAACTAAAAAAACGTGGATGATATAAATTAGAAATTCCATTTTATATCGTCCTTTATATGATTACTGTGTTTACAAGAGTATGCTAAACTGGTAAAAAGCTTAAAGCACCTGGTATTCCCAAGTAGTCTCCTGACCAAGTACTAAACAAGCCTGGCCCTGCTTAGCTTCTTAGATCAGACGAGATCAGGCGTATTCAGGTAGGTATGGCCGTAAACCGTAGATAGACATTTGGATAGACTCTTTCATGTTCATGTAACTCAAAAAACGTGGATGATATAAATTACAAATTCAATTTTATATCGTCCTTTAGATGATTACTGTGTTTACAAGAGTATGCTAAATGGGCAAAACGCTTACAGCACCTGGTATTCCCAAGTAGTCTCCTAACCAAGTCTGACCCTGCTTAGCTTCTGAGATCGGACGAGATCAGGCGTATTCTGGTTGGTATGGCCGTAAGCCATAGAACGAAATTTGGATAGACTTTTTCATGTTCATGTAACTCAAAAAACGTGGATGAACTAAATTAGCAATTCCATTTTATATTGTCCTTTATATCATTACTGTTTTTACAAGAGTATGCTAAACTGGTAATAAGCTTACAGCACCTGGTATTTCCAAGTAGTCTCCCAACCAAGTACTAACCAAGCCTGACTCTGCTTAGCTTCTGAGAACGGACGAGATCAGGCGTATTCAGGTTGGTATGGCCGTAAACCATGGAATGATATTAGGATAGACTTTTTCAAGTTCATGTAACTCAAAAAACGTGGATGAACTAATATAGCAATTCCATTTTATATCGTCCTTTATATCATTACTGTGTTTACAAGAGTATGCTAAATGGGCAAAAAGCTTACAGCACCTGGTATTCCCAAGTAGTCTCTTAACCAAGTACTAACCATGCCTGACCCTGCTTAGCTTCTGAGATCGGACGAGATCAGGCGTATTCAGGTTGGTATGGCCGTAAGCCATGGAGTGATATTAGGATAGACTTTTTCATGTTCATGTAACTCAAAAAACGTGGATGATATAAATTAGAAATTCCATTTTATATCGTCCTTTATATGATTACTGTGTTTACAAGAGTATGCTAAACTGGTAAAAAGCTTAAAGCACCTGGTATTCCCAAGTAGTCTCCTGACCAAGTACTAAACAAGCCTGGCCCTGCTTAGCTTCTTAGATCAGACGAGATCAGGCGTATTCAGGTAGGTATGGCCGTAAACCGTAGATAGACATTTGGATAGACTCTTTCATGTTCATGTAACTCAAAAAACGTGGATGATATAAATTACAAATTCAATTTTATATCGTCCTTTAGATGATTACTGTGTTTACAAGAGTATGCTAAATGGGCAAAACGCTTACAGCACCTGGTATTCCCAAGTAGTCTCCTAACCAAGTCTGACCCTGCTTAGCTTCTGAGATCGGACGAGATCATGCGTATTCAGGTTGGTATGGCCGTAAACCATGGAATGATATTAGGATAGACTTTTTTAAGTTCATATAACTCAAAAAACGTGGATGAACTAAATTAGCAATTCCATTTTATATCGTCCTTTATATCGTTACTGTGTTTACAAGAGTATGCTAAATGGGCAAAAAGCTTACAGCACCTGGTATTCCCAAGTAGTCACCTAACCAAGTACTAACCAAGCTTGACCCTGCTTAGCTTCTGAGATCGGACGAGATCAGGCGTTTTCAGGTTGGTATGGCCATAAGCCATGGAATAATATTAGGATAGACTTTTTCATGTTCATGTAACTCAAAAAACGTGGCTGAACTAAATTAGCAATTCCATTTTATATTGTCCTTTATATCATTACTGTGTATACAAGAGTATGCTAAATGGGCAAAAAGCTTACAGCACCTGGTATTCCCAAGTAGTCTCCTAACTAAGTACTAACCAAGCCAGACTCTGCTTAGATTCTGAGATCGGACGAGATCAGGCGTATTCAGGTTGGTATGGCCGTAAGCCATGGAATTATATTAGGATAGACTTTTTCAAGTTCATGTAACTAAAAAAACGTGGATGAACTAAATTAGCAATTCCATTTTATATCGTCCTTTTATATCATTACTGTGTTTTTCAAGAGTATGCTAAATGGGCAAAAAGCTTACAGCACCTGGTATTCCCAAGTAGTCTCCTAACCAAGTACTAACCAAGCGTGACCCTGCTTAGCTTCTGAGATCAGACGAGATCAGGAATATTCAGGGTGGTATGGCCGTAAGCCACGGAGTTACATTAGGATAGACTTTTTCAAGTTCATGTAACTAAAAAAACGTGGATGAACTAAATTAGCAATTCCATTTTATATCGTCCTTTATATCATTACTGTGTTTACAAGAGTATGCTAAACTGGTAAAAAGCTTACAGCACCTGGTATTCCCAAGTAGTCTCCTAACCAAGTACTAACAAAGCCTGACCCTGCTTAGCTTCTGAGATCGGACGAGATCAGGCGTATTCAGGTTGGTATGGCCGTAAGCCATGGAACGATATTAGGATAGACTTTTTGAAGTTCATGTAACTCAAAAAACGTGGAATAACTAAATTAGCAATAACATTTTATATTGTCCTTTATATCATTACTGTGTTTACAAGAGTATGCTAAACTGGTAAAAAGCTTACAGCACCTGGTATTCCCAAGTAGTCTCCTAACCAAGTCTGACCCTGCTTAGCTTCTGAGATCGGACGAGATCAGGCGTATTCAGGTTGGTATGGCCGTAAACCATGGAATGATATTAGGATAGACTTTTTCAAGTTCATGTAACTCAAAAAACGTGGATGAACTAAATTAGCAATTCTGTTTTATATTGTCCTTTTATATCATTACTGTGTTTTTCAAGAGTATGCTAAACGGGCAAAAAGCTTACAGCACCTGGTATTCCCAAGTAGTCTCCTAACCAAGTACTAACCAAGCCTGACCCTGCTTAGCTTCTGAGATCAGACGAGATCAGGCATATTCAGGTTGGTATGGCCGTAAGCCATGGAGTGATATTAGGATAGACTTTTTCAAGTTCATGTAACTAAAAAAACGTGGATGAACTAAATTAGCAATTCCATTTTATATCGTCCTTTATATCATTACTGTGTTTACAAGAGTATGCTAAACTGGTAAAAAGCTTACAGCACCTGGTATTCCCAAGTAGTCTCCTAACCAAGTACTAACCAACCCTGACCCTGCTTAGCTTCTGAGATCGGACGAGATCAGGCGTATTCAGGTTGGTATGGCCGTAAGCCATGGCGTGATATTAGGATAGACTTTTTCATGTTCATGTAACTCAAAAAACGTGGATGAACTAAATTAGCAATTCCATTTTACATCGTCCTTTATATGATTACTGTGTTTACAAGAGTACGCTAAACTGGTACTTAGCTTACAGCACCTGGTATTCCCAAGTAGTCTCCTAACCAAGTACTAACCAAGCCTGACCCTGCTTAGCTTCTGAGATCAGACGAGATCAGGCGTATTCAGGTTGGTATGGCCGTAAACCATGGAATGATATTAGGATAGACTTTTTCAAGTTCATGTAACTCAAAAAACGTGGATGAACTAAATTAGCAATTCCATTTTATATCGTCCTTTATATCATTACTGTGTTTACAAGAGTATGCTAAATGGGCAACAAGCTTACAGCACCTGGTATTTCCAAGTAGTCTCCTAACCAAGTACTAACCAAGCCTGACCCTGCTTAGCTTCTGAGATCGGACGAGATCAGGCGTTTTCAGGTTGGTATGGCCATAAGCCATGGAATAATATTAGGATAGACTTTTTCATGTTCATGTAACTCAAAAAACGTGGATGAACTAAATTAGCAATTCCATTTTATATTGTCCTTTATATCATTACTGTGTATACAAGAGTATGCTAAATGGGCAAAAAGCTTACAGCACCTGGTATTCCCAAGTAGTCTCCCAACTAAGTACTAACCAAGCCAGACTCTGCTTAGTTTCTGAGATCAGACGAGATCAGGCATATTCAGGTTGGTATGGCCGTAAACCATGGAGTGATATTAGGATAGACTTTTTCATGTTCATGTAACTCAAAAAACGTGGATGAACTAAATTAGCAATTCCATTTTATATCGTCCTTTATATGATTACTGTGTTTACAAGAGTACGCTAAACTGGTAAAAAGCTTCCAGCACCTGGTATTCCCAAGTAGTCTCCTAACCAAGTACTAACCAAGCCTGACCCTGCTTGGCTTCTGAGATCAGACGAGATCAGGCGTATTCAGGTTGGTATGGCCGTAAGCCATGGAATGATATTAGGATAGACTTTTTCAAGTTCATGTAACTCAAAAAACGTGGATGAACTAAATTAGCAATTCCATTTTATATCGTCCTTTTATATCATTACTGTGTTTTCAAGAGTATGCTAAATGGGCAAAAAGCTTACAGCACCTGGTATTCCCAAGTAGTCTCCTAACCAAGTACTAACCAAGCCTAACCCTGCTTAGCTTCTGAGATCGGACGAGATCAGGCGTATTCAGGTTGGTATGCCCGTAAGCCATGGAAAGATATTAGGATATACTTTTTCAAGTTCATGTAACTCAAAAAACGTGGATGAACTAAATGAGCAATTCCATTATATATTGTCCTTTATATAATTACTGTGTTTACAAGAGTATGCTAAATGGGCAAAAAGCTTACAGCACCTGGTATTCCCAAGTAGTCTCCTAACCAAGTACTAACCAAGCTTGACCCTGCTTAGCTTCTGAGATCGGACGAGATCAGGCGTTTTCAGGTTGGTATGGCCATAAGCCATGGAATAATATTAGGATAGACTTTTTCATGTTCATGTAACTCAAAAAAAGTGGATGAACTAAATTAGCAATTCCATTTTATATCGTCCTTTATATGATTACTGTGTTTACAAGAGTATGCTAAACTGGTAAAAAGCTTACAGCACCTCGTATTCCCAAGTAGTCTCCTAACCAAGTACTAACCAAACCTGACCCTGCTTAGCTTCTGAGATCTGACGAGATCAGGTGTATTCAGGTTGGTATGGTCGTAAGCCATGGAATGATATTAGGATAGACTTTTTCAAGTTCATGTAACTCAAAAAACGTGGATGAACTAAATTAACAATTCCATTTTATATTGTCCCTTAAATCATTACTGTGTTTACAAGAGTATGCTAAACTGGTAAAAAGCTTACAGCACCTGGTATTCCCAAGTAGTCTCCTAACCAAGTACTAACCAAGCCTGACGCTGCTTAGCTTCTGAGATCGGACGAGATCAGGCGTATTCAGGTTGGTATGGCCGTAAGCCATGGCGTGATATTAGGATAGACTTTTTCATGTTCATGTAACTCAAAAAACGTGGATGAACTAAATTAGCAATTCCATTTTACATCGTCCTTTATATGATTACTGTGTTTACAAGAGTACGCTAAACTGGTACTTAGCTTACAGCACCTGGTATTCCCAAGTAGTCTCCTAACCAAGTACTAACCAAGCCTGACCCTGCTTAGCTTCTGAGATCAGGCGTATTCAGGTTGGTATGGCCGTAAACCATGGAGTGATATTAGGATAGACTTTTTCAAGTTCATGTAACTCAAAAAACGTGGATGAACTAAATTAGCAATTCCATTTTATATCGTCCTTTATATCATTACTGTGTTTACAAGAGTATGCTAAATGGGCAACAAGCTTACAGCACCTGGTATTTCCAAGTAGTCTCCTAACCAAGTACTAACCAAGCCTGACCCTGCTTAGCTTCTGAGATCGGACGAGATCAGGCGTTGTCAGGTTGGTATGGCCATAAGCCATGGAATAATATTAGGATAGACTTTTTCATGTTCATGTAACTCAAAAAACGTGGAATAACTAAATTAGCAATTCCATTTTATATTGTCCTTTATATCATTACTGTGTTTACAAGAGTATGCTAAACTGGTAAAAAGCTTACAGCACCTGGTATTCCCAAGTAGTCTCCTAACCAAGTCTGACCCTGCTTAGCTTCTGAGATCGGACGAGATCAGGCGTATTCAGGTTGGTATGGCCGTAAACCATGGAATGATATTAGGATAGACTTTTTCAAGTTCATGTAACTCAAAAAACGTGGATGAACTAAATTAGAAATTCCATTTTATATCGTCCTTTATTTCATTACTGTGTTTACAAGAGTATGCTAAATGGGCAAAAAGCTTACAGCACCTGGTATTCCGAAGTAGTCTCCTAATCAAGTACTAACCAAGCCTGACCCTGCTTAGCTTCTGAGATCTGACGAGATCAGGCGTTTTCAGGTTGGTATGGCCATAAGCCATGGAATAATATTAGGATAGACTTTTTCATGTTCATGTAACTCCAAAAACGTGGATGAACTAAATTAGCAATTCCATTTTATATCGTCCTTTTATATCATTACTGTGTTTTTCAAGAGTATGCTAAATGGGCAAAAAGCTTACAGCACCTGGTATTCCCAAGTAGTCTCCTAACCAAGTACTAACCAAGCCTGACCCTGCTTAGCTTCTGAGATCAGACGAGATCAGGCATATTCAGGTTGGTATGGCCGTAAGCCATGGAGTGATATTAGGATAGACTTTTTCAAGTTCATGTAATTAAAAAAACGTGGATGAACTAAATTAGCAATTCCATTTTATAGAGTCCTTTAAATGATTACTGTGTTTACAAGAGTATGCTAAACTGGTAAAAAGCTTACAGCAACTGGTATTCCTAAGTAGTCTCCTAACCAAGTACTAACCAAGCCTAACCCTGCTTAGCTTCTGAGATCGGACGAGATCAGGCGTATTCAGGTTGGTATGCCCGTAATCCATGGAATGAAATTAGGATTTACTTTTTCAAGTTCATGTAACTCAAAAAACGTGGATGAACTAAATTAGCAATTCCATTTTATATTGTCCTTTATATCATTACTGTGTTTACAAGAGTATGCTAAACTGGTAAAAAGCTTACAGCACCTGGTATTCCCAAGTAGTCTCCTAACCAAGTACTAACCAAGCCTGACCCTGCTTAGCTTCTGAGATCGGACGAGATCATGCGTATTCAGGTTGGTATGGCCGTAAACCATGGAATGATATTAGGATAGACTTTTTTAAGTTCATATAACTCAAAAAACGTGGATGAACTAAATTAGCAATTCCATTTTATATCGTCCTTTATATCGTTACTGTGTTTACAAGAGTATGCTAAATGGGCAAAAAGCTTACAGCACCTGGTATTCCCAAGTAGTCACCTAACCAAGTACTAACCAAGCTTGACCCTGCTTAGCTTCTGAGATCGGACGAGATCAGGCGTTTTCAGGTTGGTATGGCCATAAGCCATGGAATAATATTAGGATAGACTTTTTCATGTTCATGTAACTCAAAAAACGTGGCTGAACTAAATTAGCAATTCCATTTTATATTGTCCTTTATATCATTACTGTGTATACAAGAGTATGCTAAATGGGCAAAAAGCTTACAGCACCTGGTATTCCCAAGTAGTCTCCTAACTAAGTACTAACCAAGCCAGACTCTGCTTAGATTCTGAGATCGGACGAGATCAGGCGTATTCAGGTTGGTATGGCCGTAAGCCATGGAATTATATTAGGATAGACTTTTTCAAGTTCATGTAACTAAAAAAACGTGGATGAACTAAATTAGCAATTCCATTTTATATCGTCCTTTTATATCATTACTGTGTTTTTCAAGAGTATGCTAAATGGGCAAAAAGCTTACAGCACCTGGTATTCCCAAGTAGTCTCCTAACCAAGTACTAACCAAGCCTGACCCTGCTTAGCTTCTGAGATCAGACGAGATCAGGCATATTCAGGGTGGTATGGCCGTAAGCCATGGAGTTACATTAGGATAGACTTTTTCAAGTTCATGTAACTAAAAAAACGTGGATGAACTAAATTAGCAATTCCATTTTATATCGTCCTTTATATCATTACTGTGTTTACAAGAGTATGCTAAACTGGTAAAAAGCTTACAGCACCTGGTATTCCCAAGTAGTCTCCTAACCAAGTACTAACCAAGCCTGACCCTGCTTAGCTTCTGAGATCGGACGAGATCATGCGTATTCAGGTTGGTATGGCCGTAAACCATGGAATGATATTAGGATAGACTTTTTTAAGTTCATATAACTCAAAAAACGTGGATGAACTAAATTAGCAATTCCATTTTATATCGTCCTTTATATCGTTACTGTGTTTACAAGAGTATGCTAAATGGGCAAAAAGCTTACAGCACCTGGTATTCCCAAGTAGTCACCTAACCAAGTACTAACCAAGCTTGACCCTGCTTAGCTTCTGAGATTGGACGAGATCAGGCGTTTTCAGGTTGGTATGGCCATAAGCCATGGAATAATATTAGGATAGACTTTTTCATGTTCATGTAACTCAAAAAACGTGGCTGAACTAAATTAGCAATTCCATTTTATATTGTCCTTTATATCATTACTGTGTATACAAGAGTATGCTAAATGGGCAAAAAGCTTACAGCACCTGGTATTCCCAAGTAGTCTCCTAACTAAGTACTAACCAAGCCAGACTCTGCTTAGATTCTGAGATCGGACGAGATCAGGCGTATTCAGGTTGGTATGGCCGTAAGCCATGGAATTATATTAGGATAGACTTTTTCAAGTTCATGTAACTAAAAAAACGTGGATGAACTAAATTAGCAATTCCATTTTATATCGTCCTTTTATATCATTACTGTGTTTTTCAAGAGTATGCTAAATGGGCAAAAAGCTTACAGCACCTGGTATTCCCAAGTAGTCTCCTAACCAAGTACTAACCAAGCCTGACCCTGCTTAGCTTCTGAGATCAGACGAGATCAGGCATATTCAGGGTGGTATGGCCGTAAGCCATGGAGTTACATTAGGATAGACTTTTTCAAGTTCATGTAACTAAAAAAACGTGGATGAACTAAATTAGCAATTCCATTTTATATCGTCCTTTATATCATTACTGTGTTTACAAGAGTATGCTAAACTGGTAAAAAGCTTACAGCACCTGGTATTCCCAAGTAGTCTCCTAACCAAGTACTAACAAAGCCTGACCCTGCTTAGCTTCTGAGATCGGACGAGATCAGGCGTATTCAGGTTGGTATGGCCGTAAGCCATGGAACGATATTAGGATAGACTTTTTGAAGTTCATGTAACTCAAAAAACGTGGAATAACTAAATTAGCAATAACATTTTATATTGTCCTTTATATCATTACTGTGTTTACAAGAGTATGCTAAACTGGTAAAAAGCTTACAGCACCTGGTATTCCCAAGTAGTCTCCTAACCAAGTCTGACCCTGCTTAGCTTCTGAGATCGGACGAGATCAGGCGTATTCAGGTTGGTATGGCCGTAAACCATGGAATGATATTAGGATAGACTTTTTCAAGTTCATGTAACTCAAAAAACGTGGATGAACTAAATTAGCAATTCTGTTTTATATTGTCCTTTTATATCATTACTGTGTTTTTCAAGAGTATGCTAAACGGGCAAAAAGCTTACAGCACCTGGTATTCCCAAGTAGTCTCCTAACCAAGTACTAACCAAGCCTGACCCTGCTTAGCTTCTGAGATCAGACGAGATCAGGCATATTCAGGTTGGTATGGCCGTAAGCCATGGAGTGATATTAGGATAGACTTTTTCAAGTTCATGTAACTAAAAAAACGTGGATGAACTAAATTAGCAATTCCATTTTATATCGTCCTTTATATCATTACTGTGTTTACAAGAGTATGCTAAACTGGTAAAAAGCTTACAGCACCTGGTATTCCCAAGTAGTCTCCTAACCAAGTACTAACCAACCCTGACCCTGCTTAGCTTCTGAGATCGGACGAGATCAGGCGTATTCAGGTTGGTATGGCCGTAAGCCATGGCGTGATATTAGGATAGACTTTTTCATGTTCATGTAACTCAAAAAACGTGGATGAACTAAATTAGCAATTCCATTTTACATCGTCCTTTATATGATTACTGTGTTTACAAGAGTACGCTAAACTGGTACTTAGCTTACAGCACCTGGTATTCCCAAGTAGTCTCCTAACCAAGTACTAACCAAGCCTGACCCTGCTTAGCTTCTGAGATCAGACGAGATCAGGCGTATTCAGGTTGGTATGGCCGTAAACCATGGAATGATATTAGGATAGACTTTTTCAAGTTCATGTAACTCAAAAAACGTGGATGAACTAAATTAGCAATTCCATTTTATATCGTCCTTTATATCATTACTGTGTTTACAAGAGTATGCTAAATGGGCAACAAGCTTACAGCACCTGGTATTTCCAAGTAGTCTCCTAACCAAGTACTAACCAAGCCTGACCCTGCTTAGCTTCTGAGATCGGACGAGATCAGGCGTTTTCAGGTTGGTATGGCCATAAGCCATGGAATAATATTAGGATAGACTTTTTCATGTTCATGTAACTCAAAAAACGTGGATGAACTAAATTAGCAATTCCATTTTATATTGTCCTTTATATCATTACTGTGTATACAAGAGTATGCTAAATGGGCAAAAAGCTTACAGCACCTGGTATTCCCAAGTAGTCTCCCAACTAAGTACTAACCAAGCCAGACTCTGCTTAGTTTCTGAGATCAGACGAGATCAGGCATATTCAGGTTGGTATGGCCGTAAACCATGGAGTGATATTAGGATAGACTTTTTCATGTTCATGTAACTCAAAAAACGTGGATGAACTAAATTAGCAATTCCATTTTATATCGTCCTTTATATGATTACTGTGTTTACAAGAGTACGCTAAACTGGTAAAAAGCTTCCAGCACCTGGTATTCCCAAGTAGTCTCCTAACCAAGTACTAACCAAGCCTGACCCTGCTTGGCTTCTGAGATCAGACGAGATCAGGCGTATTCAGGTTGGTATGGCCGTAAGCCATGGAATGATATTAGGATAGACTTTTTCAAGTTCATGTAACTCAAAAAACGTGGATGAACTAAATTAGCAATTCCATTTTATATCGTCCTTTTATATCATTACTGTGTTTTCAAGAGTATGCTAAATGGGCAAAAAGCTTACAGCACCTGGTATTCCCAAGTAGTCTCCTAACCAAGTACTAACCAAGCCTAACCCTGCTTAGCTTCTGAGATCGGACGAGATCAGGCGTATTCAGGTTGGTATGCCCGTAAGCCATGGAAAGATATTAGGATATACTTTTTCAAGTTCATGTAACTCAAAAAACGTGGATGAACTAAATGAGCAATTCCATTATATATTGTCCTTTATATAATTACTGTGTTTACAAGAGTATGCTAAATGGGCAAAAAGCTTACAGCACCTGGTATTCCCAAGTAGTCTCCTAACCAAGTACTAACCAAGCTTGACCCTGCTTAGCTTCTGAGATCGGACGAGATCAGGCGTTTTCAGGTTGGTATGGCCATAAGCCATGGAATAATATTAGGATAGACTTTTTCATGTTCATGTAACTCAAAAAAAGTGGATGAACTAAATTAGCAATTCCATTTTATATCGTCCTTTATATGATTACTGTGTTTACAAGAGTATGCTAAACTGGTAAAAAGCTTACAGCACCTCGTATTCCCAAGTAGTCTCCTAACCAAGTACTAACCAAACCTGACCCTGCTTAGCTTCTGAGATCTGACGAGATCAGGTGTATTCAGGTTGGTATGGTCGTAAGCCATGGAATGATATTAGGATAGACTTTTTCAAGTTCATGTAACTCAAAAAACGTGGATGAACTAAATTAACAATTCCATTTTATATTGTCCCTTAAATCATTACTGTGTTTACAAGAGTATGCTAAACTGGTAAAAAGCTTACAGCACCTGGTATTCCCAAGTAGTCTCCTAACCAAGTACTAACCAAGCCTGACCCTGCTTAGCTTCTGAGATCAGGCGTATTCAGGTTGGTATGGCCGTAAACCATGGAGTGATATTAGGATAGACTTTTTCAAGTTCATGTAACTCAAAAAACGTGGATGAACTAAATTAGCAATTCCATTTTATATCGTCCTTTATATCATTACTGTGTTTACAAGAGTATGCTAAATGGGCAACAAGCTTACAGCACCTGGTATTTCCAAGTAGTCTCCTAACCAAGTACTAACCAAGCCTGACCCTGCTTAGCTTCTGAGATCGGACGAGATCAGGCGTTGTCAGGTTGGTATGGCCATAAGCCATGGAATAATATTAGGATAGACTTTTTCATGTTCATGTAACTCAAAAAACGTGGATGAACTAAATTAGCAATTCCATTTTATATTGTCCTTTATATCATTACTGTGTATACAAGAGTATGCTAAATGGGCAAAAAGCTTACAGCACCTGGTATTCCGAAGTAGTCTCCCAACTAAGTACTAACCAAGCCAGACTCTGCTTAGTTTCTGAGATCAGACGAGATCAGGCATATTCAGGTTGGTATGGCCGTAAACCATGGAGTGATATTAGGATAGACTTTTTCATGTTCATGTAACTCAAAAAACGTGGATGAACTAAATTAGCAATTCCATTTTATATCGTCCTTTATATGATTACTGTGTTTACAAGAGTACGCTAAACTGGTAAAAAGCTTACAGCACCTGGTATTCCCAAGAAGTCTCCTAACCAAGTACTAACCAAGCCTGACCCTGCTTAGCTTCCAAGATCGGACGAGATCAGGGGTATTCAGGTTGGTATGGCCGTAAACCATGGAATGATATTAGGATAGACTTTTTCAAGTTCATGTAACTCAAAAAACGTGGATGAACTAAATTAGCAATTCCATTTTATATCGTCCTTTATATCATTACTGTGTTTACAAGAGTATGCTAAACTGGTAAAAAGCTTACAGCATCTGGTATTCCCAAGTAGTCTCCTAACCAAGTACTAACCAAGCCTGACCCTGCTTAGCTTCTGAGATCGGACGAGATCAGGCGTATTCAGGTTGGTATGGCCGTAAGCCATGGAATGATATTAGGATAGACTTTTTCAAGTTCATGTAACTAAAAAAACGTGGATGAACTAAATTAACAATTCCATTTTATATCGTCCTTTATATGATTACTGTGTTTTCAAGAGTATGCTAAACTGGTAAAAAGCTTACAGCACCTGGTATTCCCAAGTAGTCTCCTAACCAAGTACTAACCAAGCCTGACCCTGCTTAGCTACTGAGATCGGACGAGATCAGGCGTATTCAGGTTGGTATGGCCGTAAGCCATGGAACGATATTAGGATAGACTTTTTCAAGTTCATGTAACTCAAAAAACGTGGAATAACTAAATTAGCAATTCCATTTTATATTGTACTTTATATCATTACTGTGTTTACAAGAGTATGCTAAACTGTTAAAAAGCTTACAGCACCTGGTATTCCCAAGTAGTCCCCTAACCAAGTCTGACCCTGCTTAGCTTCTGAGATCGGACGAGATCAGGCGTATTCAGGTTGGTATGGCCGTAAACCATGGAATGATATTAGGATAGACTTTTTCAAGTTCATGTAACTAAAAAAACGTGGATGAACTAAATTAGCAATTCCATTTTATATCGTCCTTTATATGATTACTGTGTTTACAAGAGTATGCTAAACTGGTAAAAAGCTTACAGCACCTGGTATTCCCAAGTAGTCTCCTAACCAAGTACTAACCAAGCCTGACCCTGCTTAGCTACTGAGATCGGACGAGATCAGGCGTATTCAGGTTGGTATGGCCATAAGCCATGGAACGATATTAGGATAGACTTTTTCAAGTTCATGTAACTCAAAAAACGTGGAATAACTAAATTAGCAATTCCATTTTATATTGTACTTTATATCATTACTGTGTTTACAAGAGTATGCTAAACTGGTAAAAAGCTTACAGCACCTGGTATTCCCAAGTAGTCTCCTAACCAAGTCTGACCCAGCCTGACCCTGCTTAGCTTCTGAGATCGGACGAGATCAGGCATATTCAGGTTGGTATGGCCGAAAGCCATGGAGTGATATTAGGATAGACTTTTTCATGTTCATGTAACTCAAAAAACGTGGATGAACTAAATTAGCAATTCCATTTTATATCGTCCTTTATATGATTACTGTGTTTACAAGAGTACGCTAAACTGGTAAAAAGCTTACAGCACCTGGTATTCCCAAGTAGTCTCCTAACCAAGTACTAACCAAGCCTGACCCTGCTTGGCTTCTGAGATCAGACGAGATCAGGCGTATTCAGGTTGGTATGGCCGTAAGCCATGGAATGATATTAGGATAGACTTTTTCAAGTTCATGTAACTCAAAAAACGTGGATGAACTAAATTAGCAATTCCATTTTATATTGTCCTTTATATCATTACTGTGTTTACAAGAGTATGCTAAACTGGTAAAAAGCTTACAGCACCTGGTATTCCCAAGAAGTCTCCTAACCAAGTACTAACCAAGCCTGACCCTGCTTAGCTTCCAAGATCGGACGAGATCAGGGGTATTCAGGTTGGTATGGCCGTAAACCATGGAATGATATTAGGATAGACTTTTTCAAGTTCATGTAACTCAAAAAACGTGGATGAACTAAATTAGCAATTCCATTTTATATCGTCCTTTATATCATTACTGTGTTTACAAGAGTATGCTAAACTGGTAAAAAGCTTACAGCATCTGGTATTCCCAAGTAGTCTCCTAACCAAGTACTAACCAAGCCTGACCCTGCTTAGCTTCTGAGATCGGACGAGATCAGGCGTATTCAGGTTGGTATGGCCGTAAGCCATGGAATGATATTAGGATAGACTTTTTCAAGTTCATGTAACTAAAAAAACGTGGATGAACTAAATTAGCAATTCCATTTTATATCGTCCTTTATATGATTACTGTGTTTTCAAGAGTATGCTAAACTGGTAAAAAGCTTACAGCACCTGGTATTCCCAAGTAGTCTCCTAACCAAGTACTAACCAAGCCTGACCCTGCTTAGCTACTGAGATCGGACGAGATCAGGCGTATTCAGGTTGGTATGGCCGTAAGCCATGGAACGATATTAGGATAGACTTTTTCAAGTTCATGTAACTCAAAAAACGTGGAATAACTAAATTAGCAATTCCATTTTATATTGTACTTTATATCATTACTGTGTTTACAAGAGTATGCTAAACTGGTAAAAAGCTTACAGCACCTGGTATTCCCAAGTAGTCCCCTAACCAAGTCTGACCCTGCTTAGCTTCTGAGATCGGACGAGATCAGGCGTATTCAGGTTGGTATGGCCGTAAACCATGGAACGATATTAGGATAGACTTTTTCAAGTTCATGTAACTAAAAAAACGTGGATGAACTAAATTAGCAATTCCATTTTATATCGTCCTTTATATGATTACTGTGTTTACAAGAGTATGCTAAACTGGTAAAAAGCTTACAGCACCTGGTATTCCCAAGTAGTCTCCTAACCAAGTACTAACCAAGCCTGACCCTGCTTAGCTACTGAGATCGGACGAGATCAGGCGTATTCAGGTTGGTATGGCCGTAAGCCATGGAACGATATTAGGATAGACTTTTTCAAGTTCATGTAACTCAAAAAACGTGGAATAACTAAATTAGCAATTCCATTTTATATTGTACTTTATATCATTACTGTGTTTACAAGAGTATGCTAAACTGGTAAAAAGCTTACAGCACCTGGTATTCCCAAGTAGTCTCCTAACCAAGTCTGACCCTGCTTAGCTTCTGAGATCGGACGAGATCAGGCGTATTCAGGTTGGTATGGCCGTAAACCATGGAATGATATTAGGATAGACTTTTTCAAGTTCATGTAACTCAAAAAACGTGGATGAACTAAATTAGCAATTCCATTTTATATCGTCCTTTATTTCATTACTGTGTTTACAAGAGTATGCTAAATGGGCAAAAAGCTTACAGCACCTGGTATTCCCAAGTAGTCTCCTAATCAAGTACTAACCAAGCCTGGCCCTGCTTAGCTTCTGAGATCGGACGAGATCAGGCGTCTTCAGGTAGGTATGGCCGTAAGCCGTAGAAAGATATTAGGATAGACTTTTTCATGTTCATGTAACTCAAAAAACGTGGATTAACTAAATTAGCAATTCCATTTTATATCGTCATTTATATCATTACTGTGTTTAGAAGAGTATGCTAAACTGGTAAAAAGCTTACAGCACCTGGTATTCCCAAGTAGTCTCCTAACCAAGTACTAACCAAGCCTGACCCTGCTTAGCTTCTGAGATCAGACGTATTCAGGTTGGTATGGCCGTAAGCCATGGAATGATATTAGGATAGACTTTTTCAAGTTCATGTAACTCAAAAAACGTGGATGAACTAAATAAGCAATTCCATTTTATATTGTCCTTTATATCATTACTGTGGTTACAAGAGTATGCTAAACTGGTAAAAAGCTTACAGCATCTGGTATTCCCAAGTAGTCTCCTAACCAAGTACTAACCAAGCCTGACCCTGCTTAGCTTCTGAGATCGGATGAGATCAGGCGTATTCAGGTTGGTATGGCCGTAAGCCATGGAATGATATTAGGATAGACTTTTTCAAGTTCATGTAACTAAAAAAACGTGGATGAACTAAATTAGCAATTCCATTTTATATTGTCCTTTATATGATTACTGTGTTTTCAAGAGTATGCTAAACTGGTAAAAAGCTTACAGCACCTGGTATTCCCAAGTAGTCTCCTAACCAAGTACTAACCAAGCCTGACCCTGCTTAGCTACTGAGATCGGACGAGATCAGGCGTATTCAGGTTGGTATGGCCGTAAGCCATGGAACGATATTAGGATAGACTTTTTCAAGTTCATGTAACTCAAAAAACGTGGAATAACTAAATTAGCAATTCCATTTTATATTGTACTTTATATCATTACTGTGTTTACAAGAGTATGCTAAACTGGTAAAAAGCTTACAGCACCTGGTATTCCCAAGTAGTCCCCTAACCAAGTCTGACCCTGCTTAGCTTCTGAGATCGGACGAGATCAGGCGTATTCAGGTTGGTATGGCCGTAAACCATGGAATGATATTAGGATAGACTTTTTCAAGTTCATGTAACTCAAAAAACGTGGATGAACTAAATTAGCAATTCCATTTTATATCGTCCTTTATATGATTACTGTGTTTACAAGAGTAAGCTTAACTGGTAAAAAGCTTACAGCACCTGGTATTCCCAAGTAGTCTCCTAACCAAGTACTAACCAAGCCTGACCCTGCTTAGGTTCTGAGATCTGACAAGATCAGGCGTATTCAGGCTGGTATGGCCGTAAGCCATGGAGTGATATTAGGATAGACTTTTTCAAGTTCATGTAACTAAAAAAACATGGATGAACTAAATTAGCAATTCCATTTTATATTGTCCTTTATATAATTACTGTGTTTACAAGAGTATGCTAAACTGGTAAAAAGCTTACAGCACCTGGTATTCCCAAGTAGTCTCCTGACCAAGTACTAACCAAGCCTGGCCCTGCTTAGCTTCTGAGATTGGACGAGAGCAGGCGTATTTAGGTTGGTATGGCCGTAAACCATGGAATGATATTAGGATAGACTTTTTCAAGTTCATGTAACTCAAAAAACGTGGATGAACTAAATTAGCAATTCCATTTTATATCGTCCTTTTATATCATTACTGTGTTTTTCAAGAGTATGCTAAATGGGCAAAAAGCTTACAGCACCTGGTATTCCCAAGAAGTCTCCTAACCAAGTACTAACCAAGCCTGACCCTGCTTAGCTTCTGAGATCAGACGATATCAGGCATATTCAGGTTGGTATGGCCGTAAGCCATGGAGTGATATTAGGATAGACTTTTTCAAGTTCATGTAACTAAAAAAATGTGGATGAACTAAATTAGCAATTCCATTTTATATCGTCCTTTATATGATTACTGTGTTTACAAGAGTATGCTAAACTGGTAAAAAGCTTACAGCACCTGGTATTCCCAAGTAGTCTCCTAACCAAGTACTAACCAAGCCTGACCCTGCTTACCTTCTGAGACCAGGCGTATTCAGATTGGTATGGCCGTAAGCCATGTAGTGATATTAGGATAGACTTTTTCATGTTCATGTAACTCAAAAAACATGGATGAACTAAATTAGCAATTCCACTTTATATCGTCCTTTATATGATTACTGTGTTTACAAGAGTATGCTAAACTGGTAAAAAGCTTACAGCACCTGGTATTCCCAAGTAGTCTCCTAACCAAGTACTAACCAAGCCTGACCCTGCTTAGCTTCTGAGATCGGACGAGATCAGGCGTATTCAGGTAGGTATGGCCGTAAGCCGTAGAAAGATATTTGGATAGACTCTTTCATGTTCATGTAACTCAAAAAACGTGGATGATATAAATTAGAAATTCCATTTTATATCGTCCTTTATATGATTACTGTGTTTACAAGAGTATGCTAAACTGGTAAAAAGCTTACATCACCTGGTATTCCCAAGTAGTCTCCTAACCAAGTACTAACCAAGCCTGACCCTGCTTATGTTCTGAGATCGGACGAGATCAGGCGTATTCAGGTTGGTATGGTCGTAAGCCACGGAGTTAAATTAGGATAGACTTTTTCATGTTCATGTAACTAAAAAAACGTGGATGAACTAAATTAGCAATTCCATTTTATATCGTCCTTTATATTATTACTGTGTTTACAAGAGTATGCTAAACTGGTAAAAAGCTTACAGCACCTGGTATTCCCAAGTAGTCTCCTAACCAAGTACTAACCAAGCCTGACCCTCTTAGCTTCTGAGATCGGACGAGATCAGGCGTTTTCAGGTTGGTATGGCCGTAAGCCATGGAATGATATTAGGATAGACTTTTTCATGTTCATGTAACTCAAAAAACGTGGACGAACTGAATTAGCAATTCCATTTTATATTGTCCTTTATATGATTACTGTGTTTACAAGAGTATGCTAAACTGGTAAAAAGCTTACATCACCTGGTATTCCCAAGTAGTCTCCTAACCAAGTACTAACCAAGCCTGACCCTGCTTATGTTCTGAGATCGGACGAGATCAGGCGTATTCAGGTTGGTATGGTCGTAAGCCACGGAGTTATATTAGGATAGACTTTTTCATGTTCATGTAACTAAAAAAACGTGGATGAACTAAATTAGCAATTCCATTTTATATTGTCCTTTATATCATTACTGTGTATACAAGAGTATGCTAAATGGGCAAAAAGCTTACAGCACCTGGTATTCCCAAGTAGTCTCCTAACCAAGTACTAACCAAGCCTGACCATGCTTAGCTTCTGAGATCGGACGAGATCAGGCGTATTCAGGTTGGTATGGCCATAAGCCATGGGATAATATTAGGATAGACTTTTTCATGTTCAAGTAACTCAAAAAACGTGGATGAACTAAATTAGCAATTCCATTTTATATTGTCCTTTATATCATTACTGTGTATACAAGAGTATGCTAAATGGGCAAAAAGCTTACAGCACCTGGTATTCCCAAGTAGTCTCCTAACCAAGTACTAACCAAGCCTGACCATGCTTAGCTTCTGAGATCGGACGAGATCAGGCGTATTCAGGTAGGTATGGCCGTAAGCCGTAGAAAGACATTTGGATAGACTCTTTCATGTTGATGTAACTCAAAAAAACATGGATGATATAAATTAGAAATTCCATTTTATATCGTCCTTTATATGATTACTGTGTTTACAAGAGTATGCTAAACTGGTAAAAAGCTTACAGCACCTGGTATTCCCAAATAGTCTCCTAACCAAGTCTGGCCCTGCTTAGCTTCTGAAATCGGACGAGATCAAACGTTTTCAGGTTGGTATGGCCGTAAGCCATGGAATGATATTAGGATAGACTTTTTCAAGTTCATGTAACTCAAAAAACGTGGATGAACTAAATTAGTAATTCCATTTTATATTGTCCTTTATATCATTACTGTGTATACAAGAGTATGCTAAATGGGCAAAAAGCTTACAGCACCTGGTATTCCCAAGTAGTCTCCTAACCAAGTACTAACCAAGCCTGACCCTGCTTAGCTTCTGAGATCGGACGAGATCAGGCGTATTCAGGTTGGTATGGCCATAAGCCATGGAATAATATTAGGATAGACTTTTTCATGTTCATGTAACTCAAAAAACGTGGATGAACTAAATTAGCAATTCCATTTTATATTGTCCTATATATCATTACTGTGTATACAAGAGTTTGCTAAATGGGCAAAAAGTTTACAGCACCTGGTATTCCCAAGTAGTCTCCTAACCAAGTACTAACCAAGCCTGACCATGCTTAGCTTCTGAGATCGGACGAGATCAGGCGTATTCAGGTAGGTATGGCCGTAAGCCGTAGAAAGACATTTGGATAGACTCTTTCATGTTCATGTAACTCAAAAAAACATGGATGATATAAATTAGAAATTCCATTTTATATCGTCCTTTATATGATTACTGTGTTTACAAGAGTATGCTAAACTGGTAAAAAGCTTACAGCACCTGGTATTCCCAAATAGTCTCCTAACCAAGTCTGGCCCTGCTTAGCTTCTGAAATCGGACGAGATCAGGCGTATTCAGGTAGGTATGGCCGTAAGCCGTATAAAGACATTTGGATAGACTCTTTCATGTTCATGTAACTCAAAAAACGTGGCTGAAATAAATTAGAAATTCCATTTTATATCGTCCTTTATATGATTACTGTGTTTACAAGAGTATGCTAAACTGGTAAAAAGCTTACAGCACCTGGTATTCCCAAGTAGTCTCCTAACCAAGTACTAACCAAGCCTGACCCTGCTTAGCTTCTGAGATCAGACGAGATCAGGCGTATTCAGGTTGGTATGGCCGTAAGCCATGGAATGATATTAGGATAGACTTT
Organism: Thymallus thymallus; assembly: GCA_023634145.1. NCBI lineage: Eukaryota > Metazoa > Chordata > Actinopteri > Salmoniformes > Salmonidae > Thymallus > Thymallus thymallus. Next base: position 1,869,058 of record CM042422.1, read on the forward strand.
TTCAAGTTCATGTAACTAAAAAAACGTGTATGAACTAAATTAGCAATTCCATTTTATATTGTCCTTTATATAATTACTGTGTTTACAAGAGTATGCTAAACTGGTAAAAAGCTTACAGCACCTGGTATTCCCAAGTAGTCTCCTGACCAAGTACTAACCAAGCCTGGCCCTGCTTAGCTTCTGAGATCGGACGAGATCAGGCGTATTCAGGTTGGTATGGCCGTAAGCCGTAGAAAGACATTTGGATAGACTCTTTCATGTTCATGTAACTCAAAAAACGTGGATGATATAAATTAGAAATTCCATTTTATATCGTCCTTTATATGATTACTGTGTTTACAAGAGTATGCTAAACTGGTAAAAAGCTTACAGCACCTGGTATTCCCAAGTAGTCTCCTAACCAAGTACTAACCAAGCCTGACCCTGCTTAGCTTCTGAGATCGGACGAGATCAGGCGTATTCAGGTTGGTATGGCCATAAGCCATGGAAAATTATTAGGATAGACTTTTTCATGTTCAAGTAACTCAAAAAACGTGGATGAACTAAATTAGCAATTCCACTTTATATCGTCCTTTATATGATTACTGTGTTTACAAGAGTATGCTAAACTGGTAAGAAGCTTACAGCACCTGGTATTCCCAAGTAGTCTCCTAACCAAGTACTAACCAAGCCTGACCCTGCTTAGCTACTGAGATCGGACGAGATCAGGCGTATTCAGGTTGGTATGGCCGTAAGCCATGGAACGATATTAGGATAGACTTTTTCAAGTTCATGTAACTCAAAAAACGTGGAATAACTAAATTAGCAATTCCATTTTATATTGTACTTTATATCATTACTGTGTTTACAAGAGTATGCTAAACTGGTAAAAAGCTTACAGCACCTGGTATTCCCAAGTAGTCTCCTAACCAAGTCTGACCCTGCTTAGCTTCTGAGATCGGACGAGATCAGGCGTATTCAGGTTGGTATGGCCGTAAACCATGGAATGATATTAGGATAGACTTTTTCAAGTTCATGTAACTCAAAAAACGTGGATGAACTAAATTAGCAATTCCATTTTATATCGTCCTTTATTTCATTACTGTGTTTACAAGAGTATGCTAAATGGGCAAAAAGCTTACAGCACCTGGTATTCCCAAGTAGTCTCCTAATCAAGTACTAACCAAGCCTGGCCCTGCTTAGCTTCTGAGATCGGACGAGATCAGGCGTCTTCAGGTAGGTATGGCCGTAAGCCGTAGAAAGATATTAGGATAGACTTTTTCATGTTCATGTAACTCAAAAAACGTGGATTAACTAAATTAGCAATTCCATTTTATATCGTCATTTATATCATTACTGTGTTTAGAAGAGTATGCTAAACTGGTAAAAAGCTTACAGCACCTGGTATTCCCAAGTAGTCTCCTAACCAAGTACTAACCAAGCCTGACCCTGCTTATGTTCTGAGATCGGACGAGATCAGGCGTATTCAGGTTGGTATGGTCGTAAGCCACGGAGTTATATTAGGATAGACTTTTTCATGTTCATGTAACTAAAAAAACGTGGATGAACTAAATTAGCAATTCCATTTTATATTGTCCTTTATATCATTACTGTGTATACAAGAGTATGCTAAATGGGCAAAAAGCTTACAGCACCTGGTATTCCCAAGTAGTCTCCTAACCAAGTACTAACCAAGCCTGACCATGCTTAGCTTCTGAGATCGGACGAGATCAGGCGTATTCAGGTTGGTATGGCCATAAGCCATGGGATAATATTAGGATAGACTTTTTCATGTTCAAGTAACTCAAAAAACGTGGATGAACTAAATTAGCAATTCCATTTTATATTGTCCTTTATATCATTACTGTGTATACAAGAGTATGCTAAATGGGCAAAAAGCTTACAGCACCTGGTATTCCCAAGTAGTCTCCTAACCAAGTACTAACCAAGCCTGACCATGCTTAGCTTCTGAGATCGGACGAGATCAGGCGTATTCAGGTAGGTATGGCCGTAAGCCGTAGAAAGACATTTGGATAGACTCTTTCATGTTGATGTAACTCAAAAAAACATGGATGATATAAATTAGAAATTCCATTTTATATCGTCCTTTATATGATTACTGTGTTTACAAGAGTATGCTAAACTGGTAAAAAGCTTACAGCACCTGGTATTCCCAAATAGTCTCCTAACCAAGTCTGGCCCTGCTTAGCTTCTGAAATCGGACGAGATCAAACGTTTTCAGGTTGGTATGGCCGTAAGCCATGGAATGATATTAGGATAGACTTTTTCAAGTTCATGTAACTCAAAAAACGTGGATGAACTAAATTAGTAATTCCATTTTATATTGTCCTTTATATCATTACTGTGTATACAAGAGTATGCTAAATGGGCAAAAAGCTTACAGCACCTGGTATTCCCAAGTAGTCTCCTAACCAAGTACTAACCAAGCCTGACCCTGCTTAGCTTCTGAGATCGGACGAGATCAGGCGTATTCAGGTTGGTATGGCCATAAGCCATGGAATAATATTAGGATAGACTTTTTCATGTTCATGTAACTCAAAAAACGTGGATGAACTAAATTAGCAATTCCATTTTATATTGTCCTATATATCATTACTGTGTATACAAGAGTTTGCTAAATGGGCAAAAAGTTTACAGCACCTGGTATTCCCAAGTAGTCTCCTAACCAAGTACTAACCAAGCCTGACCATGCTTAGCTTCTGAGATCGGACGAGATCAGGCGTATTCAGGTAGGTATGGCCGTAAGCCGTAGAAAGACATTTGGATAGACTCTTTCATGTTCATGTAACTCAAAAAAACATGGATGATATAAATTAGAAATTCCATTTTATATCGTCCTTTATATGATTACTGTGTTTACAAGAGTATGCTAAACTGGTAAAAAGCTTACAGCACCTGGTATTCCCAAATAGTCTCCTAACCAAGTCTGGCCCTGCTTAGCTTCTGAAATCGGACGAGATCAGGCGTATTCAGGTAGGTATGGCCGTAAGCCGTATAAAGACATTTGGATAGACTCTTTCATGTTCATGTAACTCAAAAAACGTGGCTGAAATAAATTAGAAATTCCATTTTATATCGTCCTTTATATGATTACTGTGTTTACAAGAGTATGCTAAACTGGTAAAAAGCTTACAGCACCTGGTATTCCCAAGTAGTCTCCTAACCAAGTACTAACCAAGCCTGACCCTGCTTAGCTTCTGAGATCAGACGAGATCAGGCGTATTCAGGTTGGTATGGCCGTAAGCCATGGAATGATATTAGGATAGACTTTTTCAAGTTCATGTAACTAAAAAAACGTGTATGAACTAAATTAGCAATTCCATTTTATATTGTCCTTTATATAATTACTGTGTTTACAAGAGTATGCTAAACTGGTAAAAAGCTTACAGCACCTGGTATTCCCAAGTAGTCTCCTGACCAAGTACTAACCAAGCCTGGCCCTGCTTAGCTTCTGAGATCGGACGAGATCAGGCGTATTCAGGTTGGTATGGCCGTAAGCCGTAGAAAGACATTTGGATAGACTCTTTCATGTTCATGTAACTCAAAAAACGTGGATGATATAAATTAGAAATTCCATTTTATATCGTCCTTTATATGATTACTGTGTTTACAAGAGTATGCTAAACTGGTAAAAAGCTTACAGCACCTGGTATTCCCAAGTAGTCTCCTAACCAAGTACTAACCAAGCCTGACCCTGCTTAGCTTCTGAGATCGGACGAGATCAGGCGTATTCAGGTTGGTATGGCCATAAGCCATGGAAAATTATTAGGATAGACTTTTTCATGTTCAAGTAACTCAAAAAACGTGGATGAACTAAATTAGCAATTCCACTTTATATCGTCCTTTATATGATTACTGTGTTTACAAGAGTATGCTAAACTGGTAAGAAGCTTACAGCACCTGGTATTCCCAAGTAGTCTCCTAACCAAGTACTAACCAAGCCTGACCCTGCTTAGCTACTGAGATCGGACGAGATCAGGCGTATTCAGGTTGGTATGGCCGTAAGCCATGGAACTATATTAGGATAGACTTTTTCAAGTTCATGTAACTCAAAAAACGTGGAATAACTAAATTAGCAATTCCATTTTATATTGTACTTTATATCATTACTGTGTTTACAAGAGTATGCTAAACTGGTAAAAAGCTTACAGCACCTGGTATTCCCAAGTAGTCTCCTAACCAAGTCTGACCCTGCTTAGCTTCTGAGATCGGACGAGATCAGGCGTATTCAGGTTGGTATGGCCGTAAACCATGGAATGATATTAGGATAGACTTTTTCAAGTTCATGTAACTCAAAAAACGTGGATGAACTAAATTAGCAATTCCATTTTATATCGTCCTTTATTTCATTACTGTGTTTACAAGAGTATGCTAAATGGGCAAAAAGCTTACAGCACCTGGTATTCCCAAGTAGTCTCCTAATCAAGTACTAACCAAGCCTGGCCCTGCTTAGCTTCTGAGATCGGACGAGATCAGGCGTCTTCAGGTAGGTATGGCCGTAAGCCGTAGAAAGATATTAGGATAGACTTTTTCATGTTCATGTAACTCAAAAAACGTGGATTAACTAAATTAGCAATTCCATTTTATATCGTCATTTATATCATTACTGTGTTTAGAAGAGTATGCTAAACTGGTAAAAAGCTTACAGCACCTGGTATTCCCAAGTAGTCTCCTAACCAAGTACTAACCAAGCCTGACCCTGCTTAGCTTCTGAGATCAGACGTATTCAGGTTGGTATGGCCGTAAGCCATGGAATGATATTAGGATAGACTTTTTCAAGTTCATGTAACTCAAAAAACGTGGATGAACTAAATAAGCAATTCCATTTTATATTGTCCTTTATATCATTACTGTGTTTACAAGAGTATGCTAAACTGGTAAAAAGCTTACAGCATCTGTTATTCCCAAGTAGTCTCCTAACCAAGTACTAACCAAGCCTGACCCTGCTTAGCTTCTGAGATCGGATGAGATCAGGCGTATTCAGGTTGGTATGGCCGTAAGCCATGGAATGATATTAGGATAGACTTTTTCAAGTTCATGTAACTAAAAAAACGTGGATGAACTAAATTAGCAATTCCATTTTATATTGTCCTTTATATGATTACTGTGTTTTCAAGAGTATGCTAAACTGGTAAAAAGCTTACAGCACCTGGTATTCCCAAGTAGTCTCCTAACCAAGTACTAACCAAGCCTGACCCTGCTTAGCTACTGAGATCGGACGAGATCAGGCGTATTCAGGTTGGTATGGCCGTAAGCCATGGAACGATATTAGGATAGACTTTTTCAAGTTCATGTAACTCAAAAAACGTGGAATAACTAAATTAGCAATTCCATTTTATATTGTACTTTATATCATTACTGTGTTTACAAGAGTATGCTAAACTGGTAAAAAGCTTACAGCACCTGGTATTCCCAAGTAGTCCCCTAACCAAGTCTGACCCTGCTTAGCTTCTGAGATCGGACGAGATCAGGCGTATTCAGGTTGGTATGGCCGTAAACCATGGAATGATATTAGGATAGACTTTTTCAAGTTCATGTAACTCAAAAAACGTGGATGAACTAAATTAGCAATTCCATTTTATATCGTCCTTTATATGATTACTGTGTTTACAAGAGTAAGCTTAACTGGTAAAAAGCTTACAGCACCTGGTATTCCCAAGTAGTCTCCTAACCAAGTACTAACCAAGCCTGACCCTGCTTAGCTTCTGAGATCTGACAAGATCAGGCGTATTCAGGCTGGTATGGCCGTAAGCCATGGAGTGATATTAGGATAGACTTTTTCAAGTTCATGTAACTAAAAAAACATGGATGAACTAAATTAGCAATTCCATTTTATATTGTACTTTATATCATTACTGTGTTTACAAGAGTATGCTAAACTGGTAAAAAGCTTACAGCACCTGGTATTCCCAAGTAGTCTCCTAACCAAGTCTGACCCTGCTTAGCTTCTGAGATCGGACGAGATCAGGCGTATTCAGGTTGGTATGGCCGTAAACCATGGAATGATATTAGGATAGACTTTTTCAAGTTCATGTAACTCAAAAAACGTGGATGAACTAAATTAGCAATTCCATTTTATATCGTCCTTTATTTCATTACTGTGTTTACAAGAGTATGCTAAATGGGCAAAAAGCTTACAGCACCTGGTATTCCCAAGTAGTCTCCTAATCAAGTACTAACCAAGCCTGGCCCTGCTTAGCTTCTGAGATCGGACGAGATCAGGCGTCTTCAGGTAGGTATGGCCGTAAGCCGTAGAAAGATATTAGGATAGACTTTTTCATGTTCATGTAACTCAAAAAACGTGGATTAACTAAATTAGCAATTCCATTTTATATCGTCATTTATATCATTACTGTGTTTAGAAGAGTATGCTAAACTGGTAAAAAGCTTACAGCACCTGGTATTCCCAAGTAGTCTCCTAACCAAGTACTAACCAAGCCTGACCCTGCTTAGCTTCTGAGATCAGACGTATTCAGGTTGGTATGGCCGTAAGCCATGGAATGATATTAGGATAGACTTTTTCAAGTTCATGTAACTCAAAAAACGTGGATGAACTAAATAAGCAATTCCATTTTATATTGTCCTTTATATCATTACTGTGTTTACAAGAGTATGCTAAACTGGTAAAAAGCTTACAGCATCTGTTATTCCCAAGTAGTCTCCTAACCAAGTACTAACCAAGCCTGACCCTGCTTAGCTTCTGAGATCGGATGAGATCAGGCGTATTCAGGTTGGTATGGCCGTAAGCCATGGAATGATATTAGGATAGACTTTTTCAAGTTCATGTAACTAAAAAAACGTGGATGAACTAAATTAGCAATTCCATTTTATATTGTCCTTTATATGATTACTGTGTTTTCAAGAGTATGCTAAACTGGTAAAAAGCTTACAGCACCTGGTATTCCCAAGTAGTCTCCTAACCAAGTACTAACCAAGCCTGACCCTGCTTAGCTACTGAGATCGGACGAGATCAGGCGTATTCAGGTTGGTATGGCCGTAAGCCATGGAACGATATTAGGATAGACTTTTTCAAGTTCATGTAACTCAAAAAACGTGGAATAACTAAATTAGCAATTCCATTTTATATTGTACTTTATATCATTACTGTGTTTACAAGAGTATGCTAAACTGGTAAAAAGCTTACAGCACCTGGTATTCCCAAGTAGTCCCCTAACCAAGTCTGACCCTGCTTAGCTTCTGAGATCGGACGAGATCAGGCGTATTCAGGTTGGTATGGCCGTAAACCATGGAATGATATTAGGATAGACTTTTTCAAGTTCATGTAACTCAAAAAACGTGGATGAACTAAATTAGCAATTCCATTTTATATCGTCCTTTATATGATTACTGTGTTTACAAGAGTAAGCTTAACTGGTAAAAAGCTTACAGCACCTGGTATTCCCAAGTAGTCTCCTAACCAAGTACTAACCAAGCCTGACCCTGCTTAGCTTCTGAGATCTGACAAGATCAGGCGTATTCAGGCTGGTATGGCCGTAAGCCATGGAGTGATATTAGGATAGACTTTTTCAAGTTCATGTAACTAAAAAAACATGGATGAACTAAATTAGCAATTCCATTTTATATTGTCCTTTATATAATTACTGTGTTTACAAGAGTATGCTAAACTGGTAAAAAGCTTACAGCACCTGGTATTCCCAAGTAGTCTCCTGACCAAGTACTAACCAAGCCTGGCCCTGCTTAGCTTCTGAGATTGGACGAGATCAGGCGTATTTAGGTTGGTATGGCCGTAAACCATGGAATGATATTAGGATAGACTTTTTCAAGTTCATGTAACTCAAAAAACGTGGATGAACTAAATTAGCAATTCCATTTTATATCGTCCTTTTATATCATTACTGTGTTTTTCAAGAGTATGCTAAATGGGCAAAAAGCTTACAGCACCTGGTATTCCCAAGAAGTCTCCTAACCAAGTACTAACCAAGCCTGACCCTGCTTAGCTTCTGAGATCAGACGATATCAGGCATATTCAGGTTGGTATGGCCGTAAGCCATGGAGTGATATTAGGATAGACTTTTTCAAGTTCATGTAACTAAAAAAATGTGGATGAACTAAATTAGCAATTCCATTTTATATCGTCCTTTATATGATTACTGTGTTTACAAGAGTATGCTAAACTGGTAAAAAGCTTACAGCACCTGGTATTCCCAAGTAGTCTCCTAACCAAGTACTAACCAAGCCTGACCCTGCTTACCTTCTGAGACCAGGCGTATTCAGATTGGTATGGCCGTAAGCCATGTAGTGATATTAGGATAGACTTTTTCATGTTCATGTAACTCAAAAAACATGGATGAACTAAATTAGCAATTCCACTTTATATCGTCCTTTATATGATTACTGTGTTTACAAGAGTATGCTAAACTGGTAAAAAGCTTACAGCACCTGGTATTCCCAAGTAGTCTCCTAACCAAGTACTAACCAAGCCTGACCCTGCTTAGCTTCTGAGATCGGACGAGATCAGGCGTATTCAGGTAGGTATGGCCGTAAGCCGTAGAAAGATATTTGGATAGACTCTTTCATGTTCATGTAACTCAAAAAACGTGGATGATATAAATTAGAAATTCCATTTTATATCGTCCTTTATATGATTACTGTGTTTACAAGAGTATGCTAAACTGGTAAAAAGCTTACATCACCTGGTATTCCCAAGTAGTCTCCTAACCAAGTACTAACCAAGCCTGACCCTGCTTATGTTCTGAGATCGGACGAGATCAGGCGTATTCAGGTTGGTATGGTCGTAAGCCACGGAGTTAAATTAGGATAGACTTTTTCATGTTCATGTAACTAAAAAAACGTGGATGAACTAAATTAGCAATTCCATTTTATATCGTCCTTTATATTATTACTGTGTTTACAAGAGTATGCTAAACTGGTAAAAAGCTTACAGCACCTGGTATTCCCAAGTAGTCTCCTAACCAAGTACTAACCAAGCCTGACCCTCTTAGCTTCTGAGATCGGATGAGATCAGGCGTTTTCAGGTTGGTATGGCCGTAAGCCATGGAATGATATTAGGATAGACTTTTTCATGTTCATGTAACTCAAAAAACGTGGACGAACTGAATTAGCAATTCCATTTTATATTGTCCTTTATATGATTACTGTGTTTACAAGAGTATGCTAAACTGGTAAAAAGCTTACATCACCTGGTATTCCCAAGTAGTCTCCTAACCAAGTACTAACCAAGCCTGACCCTGCTTATGTTCTGAGATCGGACGAGATCAGGCGTATTCAGGTTGGTATGGTCGTAAGCCACGGAGTTATATTAGGATAGACTTTTTCATGTTCATGTAACTAAAAAAACGTGGATGAACTAAATTAGCAATTCCATTTTATATTGTCCTTTATATCATTACTGTGTATACAAGAGTATGCTAAATGGGCAAAAAGCTTACAGCACCTGGTATTCCCAAGTAGTCTCCTAACCAAGTACTAACCAAGCCTGACCATGCTTAGCTTCTGAGATCGGACGAGATCAGGCGTATTCAGGTTGGTATGGCCATAAGCCATGGGATAATATTAGGATAGACTTTTTCATGTTCAAGTAACTCAAAAAACGTGGATGAACTAAATTAGCAATTCCATTTTATATTGTCCTTTATATCATTACTGTGTATACAAGAGTATGCTAAATGGGCAAAAAGCTTACAGCACCTGGTATTCCCAAGTAGTCTCCTAACCAAGTACTAACCAAGCCTGACCATGCTTAGCTTCTGAGATCGGACGAGATCAGGCGTATTCAGGTAGGTATGGCCGTAAGCCGTAGAAAGACATTTGGATAGACTCTTTCATGTTGATGTAACTCAAAAAAACATGGATGATATAAATTAGAAATTCCATTTTATATCGTCCTTTATATGATTACTGTGTTTACAAGAGTATGCTAAACTGGTAAAAAGCTTACAGCACCTGGTATTCCCAAATAGTCTCCTAACCAAGTCTGGCCCTGCTTAGCTTCTGAAATCGGACGAGATCAAACGTTTTCAGGTTGGTATGGCCGTAAGCCATGGAATGATATTAGGATAGACTTTTTCAAGTTCATGTAACTCAAAAAACGTGGATGAACTAAATTAGTAATTCCATTTTATATTGTCCTTTATATCATTACTGTGTATACAAGAGTATGCTAAATGGGCAAAAAGCTTACAGCACCTGGTATTCCCAAGTAGTCTCCTAACCAAGTACTAACCAAGCCTGACCCTGCTTAGCTTCTGAGATCGGACGAGATCAGGCGTATTCAGGTTGGTATGGCCATAAGCCATGGAATAATATTAGGATAGACTTTTTCATGTTCATGTAACTCAAAAAACGTGGATGAACTAAATTAGCAATTCCATTTTATATTGTCCTATATATCATTACTGTGTATACAAGAGTTTGCTAAATGGGCAAAAAGTTTACAGCACCTGGTATTCCCAAGTAGTCTCCTAACCAAGTACTAACCAAGCCTGACCATGCTTAGCTTCTGAGATCGGACGAGATCAGGCGTATTCAGGTAGGTATGGCCGTAAGCCGTAGAAAGACATTTGGATAGACTCTTTCATGTTCATGTAACTCAAAAAAACATGGATGATATAAATTAGAAATTCCATTTTATATCGTCCTTTATATGATTACTGTGTTTACAAGAGTATGCTAAACTGGTAAAAAGCTTACAGCACCTGGTATTCCCAAATAGTCTCCTAACCAAGTCTGGCCCTGCTTAGCTTCTGAAATCGGACGAGATCAGGCGTATTCAGGTAGGTATGGCCGTAAGCCGTATAAAGACATTTGGATAGACTCTTTCATGTTCATGTAACTCAAAAAACGTGGCTGAAATAAATTAGAAATTCCATTTTATATCGTCCTTTATATGATTACTGTGTTTACAAGAGTATGCTAAACTGGTAAAAAGCTTACAGCACCTGGTATTCCCAAGTAGTCTCCTAACCAAGTACTAACCAAGCCTGACCCTGCTTAGCTTCTGAGATCAGACGAGATCAGGCGTATTCAGGTTGGTATGGCCGTAAGCCATGGAATGATATTAGGATAGACTTTTTCAAGTTCATGTAACTAAAAAAACGTGTATGAACTAAATTAGCAATTCCATTTTATATTGTCCTTTATATAATTACTGTGTTTACAAGAGTATGCTAAACTGGTAAAAAGCTTACAGCACCTGGTATTCCCAAGTAGTCTCCTGACCAAGTACTAACCAAGCCTGGCGCTGCTTAGCTTCTGAGATCGGACGAGATCAGGCGTATTCAGGTTGGTATGGCCGTAAGCCATGGAAAATTATTAGGATAGACTTTTTCATGTTCAAGTAACTCAAAAAACGTGGATGAACTAAATTAGCAATTCCACTTTATATCGTCCTTTATATGATTACTGTGTTTACAAGAGTATGCTAAACTGGTAAGAAGCTTACAGCACCTGGTATTCCCAAGTAGTCTCCTGACCAAGTACTAACCAAGCCTGACCCTGCTTAGCTTCTGAGATCGGACGAGATCAGGCGTATTCAGGTTGGTATGGCCGTAAGCCATGTAATGATATTAGGATAGACTTTTTCAAGTTCATGTAACTAAAAAAACGTGGATGAACTAAATTAGCAATTCCATTTTATATCGTCCTTTATATGATTACTGTGTTTACAAGAGTATGCTAAACTGGTAAAAAGCTTACAGCACCTGGTATTCCCAAGTAGTCACCTAACCAAGTACTAACAAAGCCTGACCCTGCTTAGCTTCTGAGATCGGACGAGATCAGGCGTATTCAGGTTGGTATGGCCGTAAGCCATGGAATGATATTAGGATAGACTTTTTCAAGTTCATGTAACTCAAAAAACGTGAATGAACTAAATTAGCAATTCCATTTTATATCGTCCTTTATATCATTACTGTGTTTAAAAGAGTATGCTAAACTGGTAAAAAGCTTACAGCACCTGGTACTCCCAAGTAGTCTCCTAACCAAGTACTAACCAAGCCTGAGCCTGCTTAGCTTCTGAGATCGGACGAGATCAGGCGTATTCAGGTTGGTATGGCCGTAAGCCATGGAATGATATTAGGATAGACTTTTTCAAGTTCATGTAACTAAAAAAACGTGGATGAACTAAATTAGCAATTCCATTTTATATCGTCCTTTATATGATTACTGTGTTTACAAGAGTATGCTAAACTGGTAAAAAGCTTACAGCACCTGGTATTCCCAAGTAGTCTCCTAACCAAGTACTAACCAAGCCTGACGCCGCTTAGCTTCTGAGATCGGACGAGATCAGGCATATTCAGGTTGGTATGGCCGTAAGCCGTGGAGTGATATTAGGATAGACTTTTTCATGTTCATGTAACTCAAAAAACGTGGATGAACTAAATTAGCAATTCCATTTTATATTGTCCTTTATATGATTACTGTGTTTACAAGAGTATGCTAAACTGGTAAAAAGCTTACAGCACCTGGTATTCCCAAGTAGTCTCCTAACCAAGTCTGGCCCTGCTTAGCTTCTGAGATCGGACGAGATCAAACGTATTCAGGTAGGTATGGCCGTAAACCGTAGAAAGACATTTGGATAGACTCTTTCATGTTCATGTAACTCAAAAAACGTGGATGATATAAATTAGAAATTCCATTTTATATCGTCCTTTATATGATTACTGTGTTTACAAGAGTATGCTAAACTGGTAAAAAGCTTACAGCACCTGGTATTCCCAAGTAGTCTCTTAACCAAGTACTAACCATGCCTGACCCTGCTTAGCTTCTGAGATCGGACGAGATCAGGTGTATTCAGGTTGGTGTGGCCGTAAGCCATGGAGTGATATTAGGATAGACTTTTTCAAATTCATGTAACTCAAAAAACGTGGATGAACTAAATTAGCAATTCCATTTTATATCGTCCTTTATATGATTACTGTGTTTACAAGAGTATGCTAAACTGGTAAAAAGCTTACAGCACCTGGTGTTCTCAAGTAGTCTCCTAACCAAGTCTGACCCTGCTTAGCTTCTGAGATCGGACGAGATCAGGCGTATTCAGGTTGGTATGGCCGTAAGCCATGGAATAATATTAGGATAGACTTTTTCAAGTTCATGTAACTCAAAAAACGTGAATGAACTAAATTAGCAATTCCATTTTATATTGTCCTTTATATCATTACTGTGTTTACAAGAGTATGCTAAACTGGTAAAAATCTTACAGCACCTGGTATTCCCAAGTAGTCTCCTAACCAAGTACTAACCAAGCCTGACCCTGCTTAGCTTCTGAGATCGGACGAGATCAGGCGTATTCAGGTTGGTATGGCCGTAAACCATGGAGTGATATTAGGATAGACTTTTTCAAGTTCATGTAACTCAAAAAACGTGGATGAACTAAATTAGCAATTCCATTTTATATCGTCCTTTATATCATTACTGTGTTTACAAGAGTATGCTAAATGGGCAAAAAGCTTACAGCACCTGGTATTCCCAAGTAGTCTCCTAACCAAGTACTAACCAAGCCTGACCCTGCTTAGCTTCTGAGATCGGACGAGATCAGGCATATTCAGGTTGGTATGGCCGTAAGCCATGGAGTGATATTAGGATAGACCTTTTCATGTTCATGTAACTCAAAAAACGTGGACGAACTAAATTAGCAATTCCATTTTATATCGTCCTTTATATGATTACTGTGTTTACAAGAGTATGCTAAACTGGTAAAAAGCTTACAGCACCTGGTATTCCCAAGTAGTCTCCTAACCAAGTCTGGCCCTCTTAGCTTCTGAGATCGGACTAGATCAGGCGTATTCAGGTTGGTATGGCCGTAAGCCATGGAATAATATTAGGATAGACTTTTTCAAGTTCATGTAACTCAAAAAACGTGAATGAACTAAATTAGCAATTCCATTTTATATTGTCCTTTATATCATTACTGTGTTTACAAGAGTATGCTAAATGGGGAAAAAGCTTACAGCACCTGGTATTCCCAAGTAGTCTCCTAACCAAGTACTAACCAAGCATGACCCTGCTTAGCTTCTGAGATCAGGCATATTCAGGTTGGTATGGCCGTAAGCCATGGAGTGCTATTAGGATAGACTTTTTCATGTTCATGTAACTCAAAAAACGTGGACGAACTAAATTAGCAATTCCATTTTATATCGTCCTTTATATGATTACTGTGTTTACAAGAGTATGCTAAACTGGTAAAAAGCTTACAGCACCTGGTATTCCCAAGTAGCCTCCTAACCAAGTACTAACCAAACCTGACACTGCTTAGCTTCTGAGATCGGACGAGATCAGGCGTATTCAGGTTGGTATGGCCGTAAGCCATGGAATGATATTAGGATAGACTTTTTCAAGTTCAAGTAACTAAAATAACGTGGATGAACTAAATTAGCAATTCCATTTTATATCGTCCTTTATATGATTACTGTGTTTACAAGAGTATGCTAAACTGGTAAAAACATTACAGCACCTAGTATTCCCAAGTAGTCTCCTAACCAAGTACTAACCAAGCCTGACCCTGCTTAGCTTCTGAGATCGGACGAGATCAGGCGTATTCAGGTTGGTATGGCCGTAAGCCATGGAATGATATTAGGATAGACTTTTTCAAGTTCATGTAACTCAAAAAACGTGGATGAACTAAATTAGCAATTCCATTTTATATTGTCCTTTATATCATTGCTGTGTATAGAAGAGTATGCTAAATGGGCAAAAAGCTTACAGCACCTGGTATTCCCAAGTAGTCTCCTAACCAAGTACTAACCAAGCCTGACCCTGCTTAGCTTCTGAGATCGGACGAGATCAGGCGTATTCAGGTTGGTATGGACGTAAGCCATGGAATGATATTAGGATAGACTTTTTCAAGTTCATGTAACTCAAAAAACGTGGATGAACTAAATTAGCAATTCCATTTTATATTGTCCTTTATATCATTACTGTGTTTACAAGAGTATGCTAAACTGGTAAAAAGCTTACAGCACCTGGTATTCCCAAGTAGTCTCCTAACCAAGTCTGGCCCTGTTTAGCTTCTGAGATCGGACGAGATCAGGCGTATTCAGGTAGGTATGGCCGTAAACCGTAGAAAGACATTTGGATAGACTCTTTCATGTTCATGTAACTCAAAAAACGTGGATGATATAAATTAGAAATTCCATTTTATATCGTCCTTTATATGATTACTGTGTTTACAAGAGTATGCTAAACTGGTAAAAAGCTTACAGCACCTGGTATTCCCAAGTAGTCTCCTAACCAAGTACTAACCAATCCTGACACTGCTTAGCTTCTGAGATCAGACTAGATCAGGCGTATTCAGGTTGGTATGGCCGTAAGCCATGGAATAATATTAGGATAGACTTTTTCAAGTTCATGTAACTCAAAAAACGTGAATGAACTAAATTAGCAATTCCATTTTATATTGTCCTTTATATCATTACTGTGTTTACAAGAGTATGCTAAATGGGGAAAAAGCTTACAGCACCTGATATTCCCAAGTAGTCTCCTAACCAAGTACTAACCAAGCCTGACCCTGCTTAGCTTCTGAGATCGGACGAGATCAGGCGTATTCAGGTTGGTATGGCCGTAAACCACGGAATGATATTACGATAGACTCTTTCATGTTCATGTAACTCAAAAAACGTGCATGAACTAAATTAGCAATTCCATTTTATATCGTCCTTTATATGATTACTGTGTTTACAAGTGTATGCTAAACTGGTAAAAAGGTTACAGCACCTGGTATTCCCAAGTAGTCTCCCAACTAAGTACTAACCAAGCCAGACTCTGCTTAGCTTCTGAGATCGGACGAGATCAGGCATATTCAGGTTGGTATGGCCGTAAGCCATGGAATGATATTAGGATAGACTTTTTCAAGTTCATGTAACTCAAAAAACGTGGATGAACTAAATTAGCAATTCCATTTTATATCGTCCTTTATATGATTACTGTGTTTACAAGAGTATGCTAAACTGGTAAAAAGATTACAGCACCTGGTATTCCCAAGTAGTCTCCTAACCAAGTACTAACAAAGGCTGACCCTGCTTAGCTTCTGAGATCAGACGAGATCAGGCGTATTCAGGTTGGTATGGCCTTAAACCATGGAATGATATTAGAATAGACTTTTTCAAGTTCATGTGACTAAAAAAACGTGGATGAACTAAATTAGAAATTCCATTTCATATCGTCCTTTATATCATTAATGTGTTTACAAGAGTATGCTAAATGGGCAAAAAGCTTACAGCACCTGGTACTCCCAAGTAGTCTCCCAACCAAGTACTAACCAAGCCTGAGCCTGCTTAGCTTCTGAGATCGGACGAGATCAGGCGTTTTCAGGTTGGTATGGCCGTAAGCCACGGAATGATATTAGGATAGACTTTTTCAAGTTCATGTAACTAAAAAAACGAGGATGAACTAAATTAGCAATTCCATTTTATATCGTCCTTTATATGATTACTGTGTTTACAAGAGTATGCTAAACTGGTAAAAAGCTTACAGCACCTGGTATTCCCAAGTAGTCTCCTAACCAAGTACTAACCAAGCCTGACCCTGCTTAACTTCTGAGATCGGACAAGATCAGGCGTATTAAGGTTGGTATGGCAGTAAGCCATGGAATGATATTAGGATAGACTTTTTCAAGTTCATGTAACTCAAAAAACGTGGATGAACTAAATTAGCAATTCCATTTTATATTGTCCTTTATATCATTACTGTGTTTACAAGAGTATGCTAAATGGGCAAAAAGCTTACAGCACCTGGTATTCCCAAGTAGTCTCCTAACCAAGTCTGGCCCTGCTTAGCTTCTGAGATCAGACGAGATCAAACGTATTCAGGTAGGTATGGCCGTAAACCGTAGAAAGACATTTGGATAGACTCTTTCATGTTCATGTAACTCAAAAAACGTGGATGATATAAATTAGAAATTCCATTTTATATCGTCCTTTATATGATTACTGTGTTTACAAGAGTATGCTAAACTGGTAAAAAGCTTACAGCACCTGGTATTCCCAAGTAGTCTCTTAACCAAGTACTAACCACGCCTGACCCTGCTTAGCTTCTGAGATCGGACGAGATCAGGTTTATTCAGGTTGGTGTGGCCGTAAGCCATGGAATGATATTAGGATAGACTTTTTCAAATTCATGTAACTCAAAAAACGTGGATGAACTAAATTAGCAATTCCATTTTATATCGTCCTTTATATGATTACTGTGTTTACAAGAGTATGCTAAACTGGTAAAAAGCTTACAGCACCTGGTGTTCTCAAGTAGTCTCCTAACGAAGTCTGACCCTGCTTAGCTTCTGAGATCGGACGAGATCAGGCGTATTCAGGTAGGTATGGCCGTAAGCCGTAGAAAGACATTTGGATAGACTCTTTCATGTTCATGTAACTCAAAAAACGTGGATGATATAAATTAGAAATTCCATTTTATATCGTCCTTTATATGATTACTGTGTTTACAAGAGTATGCTAAACTGGTAAAAAGCTTACAGCACCTGGTATTCCCAAGTAGTCTCCTAAACTAGTACTAACCAAGCCTGACCCTGCTTAGCTTCTGAGATCAGACTAGATCAGGCGTATTCAGGTTGGTATGGCCGTAAGCCATGGAATAAAATTAGGATAGACTTTTTCAAGTTCATGTAACTCAAAAAACGTGAATGAACTAAATTAGCAATTCCATTTTATATTGTCCTTTATATCATTACTGTGTTTACAAGAGTATGCTAAACTGGTAAAAATCTTACAGCACCTGATATTCCCAAGTAGTCTCCTAACCAAGTACTAACCAAGCCTGACCCTGCTTAGCTTCTGAGATCGGACGAGATCAGGCGTATTCAGGTTGGTATGGCCGTAAACCACGGAATGATATTACGATAGACTCTTTCATGTTCATGTAACTCAAAAAACGTGCATGAACTAAATTAGCAATTCCATTTTATATCGTCCTTTATATGATTACTGTGTTTACAAGTGTATGCTAAACTGGTAAAAAGGTTACAGCACCTGGTATTCCCAAGTAGTCTCCCAACTAAGTACTAACCAAGCCAGACTCTGCTTAGCTTCTGAGATCGGACGAGATCAGGCATATTCAGGTTGGTATGGCCGTAAGCCATGGAATGATATTAGGATAGACTTTTTCAAGTTCATGTAACTCAAAAAACGTGGATGAACTAAATTAGCAATTCCATTTTATATCGTCCTTTATATGATTACTGTGTTTACAAGAGTATGCTAAACTGGTAAAAAGATTACAGCACCTGGTATTCCCAAGTAGTCTCCTAACCAAGTACTAACAAAGGCTGACCCTGCTTAGCTTCTGAGATCAGACGAGATCAGGCGTATTCAGGTTGGTATGGCCTTAAACCATGGAATGATATTAGAATAGACTTTTTCAAGTTCATGTGACTAAAAAAACGTGGATGAACTAAATTAGCAATTCCATTTCATATCGTCCTTTATATCATTAATGTGTTTACAAGAGTATGCTAAATGGGCAAAAAGCTTACAGCACCTGGTACTCCCAAGTAGTCTCCCAACCAAGTACTAACCAAGCCTGAGCCTGCTTAGCTTCTGAGATCGGACGAGATCAGGCGTTTTCAGGTTGGTATGGCCGTAAGCCACGGAATGATATTAGGATAGACTTTTTCAAGTTCATGTAACTAAAAAAACGTGGATGAACTAAATTAGCAATTCCATTTTATATCGTCCTTTATATGATTACTGTGTTTACAAGAGTATGCTAAACTGGTAAAAAGCTTACAGCACCTGGTATTCCCAAGTAGTCTCCTAACCAAGTACTAACCAAGCCTGACCCTGCTTAACTTCTGAGATCGGACAAGATCAGGCGTATTAAGGTTGGTATGGCAGTAAGCCATGGAATGATATTAGGATAGACTTTTTCAAGTTCATGTAACTCAAAAAACGTGGATGAACTAAATTAGCAATTCCATTTTATATTGTCCTTTATATCATTACTGTGTTTACAAGAGTATGCTAAATGGGCAAAAAGCTTACAGCACCTGGTATTCCCAAGTAGTCTCCTAACCAAGTCTGGCCCTGCTTAGCTTCTGAGATCAGACGAGATCAAACGTATTCAGGTAGGTATGGCCGTAAACCGTAGAAAGACATTTGGATAGACTCTTTCATGTTCATGTAACTCAAAAAACGTGGATGATATAAATTAGAAATTCCATTTTATATCGTCCTTTATATGATTACTGTGTTTACAAGAGTATGCTAAACTGGTAAAAAGCTTACAGCACCTGGTATTCCCAAGTAGTCTCTTAACCAAGTACTAACCATGCCTGACCCTGCTTAGCTTCTGAGATCGGACGAGATCAGGTTTATTCAGGTTGGTGTGGCCGTAAGCCATGGAATGATATTAGGATAGACTTTTTCAAATTCATGTAACTCAAAAAACGTGGATGAACTAAATGAGCAATTCCATTTTATATCGTCCTTTATATGATTACTGTGTTTACAAGAGTATGCTAAACTGGTAAAAAGCTTACAGCACCTGGTGTTCTCAAGTAGTCTCCTAACTAAGTCTGACCCTGCTTAGCTTCTGAGATCGGACGAGATCAGGCGTATTCAGGTAGGTATGGCCGTAAGCCGTAGAAAGACATTTGGATAGACTCTTTCATGTTCATGTAACTCAAAAAACGTGGATGATATAAATTAGAAATTCCATTTTATATCGTCCTTTATATGATTACTGTGTTTACAAGAGTATGCTAAACTGGTAAAAAGCTTACAGCACCTGGTATTCCCAAGTAGTCTCTTAACCAAGTACTAACCATGCCTGACCCTGCTTAGCTTCTGAGATCGGACGAGATCAGGTTTATTCAGGTTGGTGTGGCCGTAAGCCATGGAATGATATTAGGATAGACTTTTTCAAATTCATGTAACTCAAAAAACGTGGATGAACTAAATGAGCAATTCCATTTTATATCGTCCTTTATATGATTACTGTGTTTACAAGAGTATGCTAAACTGGTAAAAAGCTTACAGCACCTGGTGTTCTCAAGTAGTCTCCTAACTAAGTCTGACCCTGCTTAGCTTCTGAGATCGGACGAGATCAGGCGTATTCAGGTAGGTATGGCCGTAAGCCGTAGAAAGACATTTGGATAGACTCTTTCATGTTCATGTAACTCAAAAAACGTGGATGATATAAATTAGAAATTCCATTTTATATCGTCCTTTATATGATTACTGTGTTTACAAGAGTATGCTAAACTGGTAAAAAGCTTACAGCACCTGGTATTCCCAAGTAGTCTCCTAAACTAGTACTAACCAAGCCTGACCCTGCTTAGCTTCTGAGATCAGACTAGATCAGGCGTATTCAGGTTGGTATGGCCGTAAGCCATGGAATAAAATTAGGATAGACTTTTTCAAGTTCATGTAACTCAAAAAACGTGAATGAACTAAATTAGCAATTCCATTTTATATTGTCCTTTATATCATTACTGTGTTTACAAGAGTATGCTAAACTGGTAAAAATCTTACAGCACCTGATATTCCCAAGTAGTCTCCTAACCAAGTACTAACCAAGCCTGACCCTGCTTAGCTTCTGAGATCGGACGAGATCAGGCGTATTCAGGTTGGTATGGCCGTAAACCACGGAATGATATTACGATAGACTCTTTCATGTTCATGTAACTCAAAAAACGTGCATGAACTAAATTAGCAATTCCATTTTATATCGTCCTTTATATGATTACTGTGTTTACAAGTGTATGCTAAACTGGTAAAAAGGTTACAGCACCTGGTATTCCCAAGTAGTCTCCCAACTAAGTACTAACCAAGCCAGACTCTGCTTAGCTTCTGAGATCGGACGAGATCAGGCATATTCAGGTTGGTATGGCCGTAAGCCATGGAATGATATTAGGATAGACTTTTTCAAGTTCATGTAACTCAAAAAACGTGGATGAACTAAATTAGCAATTCCATTTTATATCGTCCTTTATATGATTACTGTGTTTACAAGAGTATGCTAAACTGGTAAAAAGATTACAGCACCTGGTATTCCCAAGTAGTCTCCTAACCAAGTACTAACAAAGGCTGACCCTGCTTAGCTTCTGAGATCAGACGAGATCAGGCGTATTCAGGTTGGTATGGCCTTAAACCATGGAATGATATTAGAATAGACTTTTTCAAGTTCATGTGACTAAAAAAACGTGGATGAACTAAATTAGCAATTCCATTTCATATCGTCCTTTATATCATTAATGTGTTTACAAGAGTATGCTAAATGGGCAAAAAGCTTACAGCACCTGGTACTCCCAAGTAGTCTCCCAACCAAGTACTAACCAAGCCTGAGCCTGCTTAGCTTCTGAGATCGGACGAGATCAGGCGTTTTCAGGTTGGTATGGCCGTAAGCCACGGAATGATATTAGGATAGACTTTTTCAAGTTCATGTAACTAAAAAAACGTGGATGAACTAAATTAGCAATTCCATTTTATATCGTCCTTTATATGATTACTGTGTTTACAAGAGTATGCTAAACTGGTAAAAAGCTTACAGCACCTGGTATTCCCAAGTAGTCTCCTAACCAAGTACTAACCAAGCCTGACCCTGCTTAACTTCTGAGATCGGACAAGATCAGGCGTATTAAGGTTGGTATGGCAGTAAGCCATGGAATGATATTAGGATAGACTTTTTCAAGTTCATGTAACTCAAAAAACGTGGATGAACTAAATTAGCAATTCCATTTTATATTGTCCTTTATATCATTACTGTGTTTACAAGAGTATGCTAAATGGGCAAAAAGCTTACAGCACCTGGTATTCCCAAGTAGTCTCCTAACCAAGTCTGGCCCTGCTTAGCTTCTGAGATCAGACGAGATCAAACGTATTCAGGTAGGTATGGCCGTAAACCGTAGAAAGACATTTGGATAGACTCTTTCATGTTCATGTAACTCAAAAAACGTGGATGATATAAATTAGAAATTCCATTTTATATCGTCCTTTATATGATTACTGTGTTTACAAGAGTATGCTAAACTGGTAAAAAGCTTACAGCACCTGGTATTCCCAAGTAGTCTCTTAACCAAGTACTAACCATGCCTGACCCTGCTTAGCTTCTGAGATCGGACGAGATCAGGTTTATTCAGGTTGGTGTGGCCGTAAGCCATGGAATGATATTAGGATAGACTTTTTCAAATTCATGTAACTCAAAAAACGTGGATGAACTAAATGAGCAATTCCATTTTATATCGTCCTTTATATGATTACTGTGTTTACAAGAGTATGCTAAACTGGTAAAAAGCTTACAGCACCTGGTGTTCTCAAGTAGTCTCCTAACTAAGTCTGACCCTGCTTAGCTTCTGAGATCGGACGAGATCAGGCGTATTCAGGTAGGTATGGCCGTAAGCCGTAGAAAGACATTTGGATAGACTCTTTCATGTTCATGTAACTCAAAAAACGTGGATGATATAAATTAGAAATTCCATTTTATATCGTCCTTTATATGATTACTGTGTTTACAAGAGTATGCTAAACTGGTAAAAAGCTTACAGCACCTGGTATTCCCAAGTAGTCTCCTAAACTAGTACTAACCAAGCCTGACCCTGCTTAGCTTCTGAGATCAGACTAGATCAGGCGTATTCAGGTTGGTATGGCCGTAAGCCATGGAATAAAATTAGGATAGACTTTTTCAAGTTCATGTAACTCAAAAAACGTGAATGAACTAAATTAGCAATTCCATTTTATATTGTCCTTTATATCATTACTGTGTTTACAAGAGTATGCTAAACTGGTAAAAATCTTACAGCACCTGATATTCCCAAGTAGTCTCCTAACCAAGTACTAACCAAGCCTGACCCTGCTTAGCTTCTGAGATCGGACGAGATCAGGCGTATTCAGGTTGGTATGGCCGTAAACCACGGAATGATATTACGATAGACTCTTTCATGTTCATGTAACTCAAAAAACGTGCATGAACTAAATTAGCAATTCCATTTTATATCGTCCTTTATATGATTACTGTGTTTACAAGTGTATGCTAAACTGGTAAAAAGGTTACAGCACCTGGTATTCCCAAGTAGTCTCCCAACTAAGTACTAACCAAGCCAGACTCTGCTTAGCTTCTGAGATCGGACGAGATCAGGCATATTCAGGTTGGTATGGCCGTAAGCCATGGAATGATATTAGGATAGACTTTTTCAAGTTCATGTAACTCAAAAAACGTGGATGAACTAAATTAGCAATTCCATTTTATATCGTCCTTTATATGATTACTGTGTTTACAAGAGTATGCTAAACTGGTAAAAAGCTTACAGCACCTGGTATTCCCAAGTAGTCTCCTAACCAAGTACTAACAAAGGCTGACCCTGCTTAGCTTCTGAGATCAGACGAGATCAGGCGTATTCAGGTTGGTATGGCCTTAAACCATGGAATGATATTAGAATAGACTTTTTCAAGTTCATGTGACTAAAAAAACGTGGATGAACTAAATTAGCAATTCCATTTTATATCGTCCTTTATATGATTACTGTGTTTACAAGAGTATGCTAAACTGGTAAAAAGCTTACAACACCTGGTATTCCCAAGTAGTCTCCTAACAAAGTACTAACCAAGCCTGACCCTGCTTAGCTTCTGAGATCGGACGAGATCAGGCGTATTCAGGTTGGTATGGCCGTAAACCACGGAATGATATTACAATAGACTCTTTCATGTTCATGTAACTCAAAAAACGTGCATGAACTAAATTAGCAATTCCATTTTATATCGTCCTTTATATGATTACTGTGTTTACAAGAGTATGCTAAACTGGTAAAAAGCTTACAGGACCTGGTATTCCCAATTAGTCTCCTGACCAAGTACTAACCAAGCCTGACCCTGCTTAGCTTCTGAGATCTGACAAGATCAGGCGTATTCAGGTTGGTATGGCCATAAGCCATGGAATGATATTAGGATAGACTTTTTCAAGTTCATGTAACTAAAAAAACGTGGATGAACTAAATTAGCAATTCCATTTGATATTGTCCTTTATATCATTACTGTGTTTACAAGAGTATGCTAAATGGGCAAAAAGCTTACAGCACCTGGTATTCCCAAGTAGTCTCCTAACCATGTACTAACCAAGCCTAACCCTCCTTAGCTTCTGAGATCAGACGAGATCAGGGGTATTCAGGTTGGTATGGCCGTAAGCCATGGAGTGATATTAGGATAGACTTTTTCAAGTTCATGTAACTCAAAAAACGTGGATGAAATAAATTAGCAATTCCATTTTATATCGTCCTTTATATGATTACTGTGTTTACAAGAGTATGCTAAACTGGTAAAAAGCTTACAGCACCTGGTATTCCCAAGTAGTCTCCTAACAAAGTACTAACCAAGCCTGACCCTGCTTAGCTTCTGAGATCGGACGAGATCAGGCGTATTCAGGTTGGTATGGCCGTAAACCACGGAATGATATTACAATAGACTCTTTCATGTTCATGTAACTCAAAAAACGTGCATGAACTAAATTAGCAATTCCATTTTAAGCCATGGAATAATATTAGAATAGACTTTTTCAAGTTCATGTAACTCAAAAAACGTGGATGAAATAAATTAGCAATTCCATTTTATATCGTCCTTTATATGATTACTGTGTTTACAAGTGTATGCTAAACTGGTAAAAAGGTTACAGCACCTGGTATTCCCAAGTAGTCTCCCAACTAAGTACTAACCAAGCCAGACTCTGCTTAGCTTCTGAGATCGGACGAGATCAGGCATATTCAGGTTGGTATGGCCGTAAGCCATGGAATGATATTAGGATAGACTTTTTCAAGTTCATGTAACTCAAAAAACGTGGATGAACTAAATTAGCAATTCCATTTTATATCGTCCTTTATATCATTACTGTGTATACGAGAGTATGCTAAATGGGCAGAAAGCTTACAGCACCTGGTATTCCCAAGTAGTCTCCCAACTAAGTACTAACCAAGCCAGACTCTGCTTAGCTTCTGAGATCGGACGAGATCAGGCATATTCAGGTTGGTATGGCCGTAAGCCATGGAATGATATTAGGATAGACTTTTTCAAGTTCATGTAACTCAAAAAACGTGGATGAAATAAATTAGCAATTCCATTTTATATCGTCCTTTATATGATTACTGTGTTTACAAGAGTATGCTAAACTGGTAAAAAGCTTACAGCACCTGGTATTCCCAAGTAGTCTCCTAACAAAGTACTAACCAAGCCTGACCCTGCTTAGCTTCTGAGATCGGACGAGATCAGGCGTATTCAGGTTGGTATGGCCGTAAACCACAGAATGATATTACAATAGACTCTTTCATTTTCATGTAACTCAAAAAACGTGCATGAACTAAATTAGCAATTCCATTTTATATCGTCCTTTATATGATTACTGTGTTTACAAGTGTATGCTAAACTGGTAAAAAGGTTACAGCACCTGGTATTCCCAAGTAGTCTCCCAACTAAGTACTAATTAAGCCAGACTCTGCTTAGCTTCTGAGATCGGACGAGATCAGGCATATTCAGGTTGGTATGGCCGTAAGCCATGGAATGATATTAGGATAGACTTTTTCAAGTTCATGTAACTCAAAAAACATGGATGAACGAAATTAGCAATTCCATTTTATATCGTCCTTTATATCATTACTGTGTATACGAGAGTATGCTAAATGGGCAGAAAGCTTACAGCACCTGGTATTCCCAAGTAGTCTCCCAACTAAGTACTAACCAAGCCAGCCTCTGCTTAGCTTCTGAGATCGGACGAGATCAGGAGTATTCAGGTTGGTATGGCCGTAAGCCATGGAATGATATTAGGATAGACTTTTTCAAGTTCATGTAACTAAAAAAACGTGGATGAACTAAATTAGCAATTCCATTTTATATCGTCCTTTATATGATTACTGTGTTTACAAGAGTATGCTAAACTGGTAAAAAACTTACAGCACCTGGTATTCCCAAGTAGTCTCCTAACCAAGTACTAACCAAGCCTGACCTTGCTTAGCTTCTGAGATCAGGCGTATTCAGGTAGGTATGGCCATAAGCCATAGAATGACATTTGGATAGACTCTTTCATGTTCATGTAACTCAAAAAACGTGGAAGATATAAATTAGCAATTCCATTTTATATCGTCCTTTATATGATTACTGTGTTTACAAGAGTATGCTAAACTGGTAAAAAGCTTACAGCACCTGGTATTCCCAAGTAGTCTCCTAACCAAGTACTAACCAAGCCTGACGCTGCTTAGCTTCTGAGATCGGACGAGTTCAGGCGTATTCAGGTTGGTATGGCCGTAAGCCATGGAATGATATTAGGATAGACTTTTTCAAGTTCATGTAACTAAAAAAACGTGGATGATATAAATTAGCAATTCCATTTTATATCGTCCTTTATATGATTACTGTGTTTACAAGAGTATGCTAAACTGGTAAAAAGCTTACAGCACCTGGTATTCCCAAGTAGTCTCCTAAACAAGTACTAACCAAGCCTGACCCTGCTTAGTTTCTGAGATCGGACGAGATCAGGCGTATTCAGGTTGGTATGGTCGTAAGCCACGGAATGATATTAGGATAGACTTTTTCAAGTTCATGTAACTCAAAAAACGTGGATGAACTAAATTAGCAATTCCATTTTATATCGTCCTTTATATCATTACTGTGTTTTTCAAGAGTATGCTAAATGGGCAAAAAGCTTACAGCACCTGGTATTCCCAAGTAGTCTCCTAACCAAGTACTAACCAAGCCTGACCCTGCTTAGCTTCTGAGATCGGACGAGATTAGGAGTATTCAGGTTGGTATGGCCGTAAGCCATGGAATGATATTAGGATAGACTTTTTCATGTTCATGTAACTCAAAAAACGTGGATGAACTAAATTAGCAATTCCATTTTATATTGTCCTTTATATGATTACTGTGTTTACAAGAGTATGCTAAACTGGTAAAAAGCTTACAGCACCTGGTATTCCCAAGTAGTCTCCTGATAAAGTACTAACCAAGCCCGGCCCTGCTTAGCTTCTGAGATAGGACAAGATCAGGCGTATTCAGGTTGGTATGGCCGTAAACCATGGAATAATATTAGGATAGACTTTTTCAAGTTCATATAACTCAAAAAACGTGGATGAGATAAATTAGCAATTCCATTTTAAATTGTCCTTTATATCATTACTGTGTTTACAAGAGTATGCTAAACTGGTAAAAAGCTTACAGCACCTGGGATTCCCAACAAGTCTCCTAACCAAGCCTGACCCTGCTTAGCTTTTGAGATCGGACGAGATCAGGCATATTACGGTAGGTATGGCCGTAAGCCGTAGAAAGACATTTGGATAGACTCTTTCATGTTCATGTAACTCAAAAAACGTGGATGATATAAATTAGAAATTCCATTTTATATCGTCCTTTATATGATTACTGTGTTTACAAGAGTATGCTAAACTGGTAAAAAGCTTACAGCACCTGGTATTCCCAAGTAGTCTCCTGACCAAGTACTAACCAAGCCTGGTCCTGCTTAGCTTCTGAGATCGGACGAGATCAGGCGTATTCAGGTAGGTATGGCCGTAAGCCGTAGAAAGACATTTGGATAGACTCTTTCATGTTCATGTAACTCAAAAAACGTGGATGAACTAAATTAGCAATTCCATTTTATATCGTCCTTTATATCATTACTGTGTTTTTCAAGAGTATGCTAAACTGGTAAAAAGCTTACAGCACCTGGTATTCCCAAGTAGTCTCCTAACCAAGTACTAACCAAGCCTGACCCTGCTTAGTTTCTGAGATTGGACGAGATCAGGCGTATTCAGGTTGGTATGGCCGTAAACCATGGAATGATATTAGGATAGACTTTTTCAAGTTCATGTAACTCAAAAAAAGTGGATGAACTAAATTAGCAATTCCATTTTATATCGCCCTTTATATCATTACTGTGTTTACAAGAGTATGCTAAACTGGTAAAAAGCTTACAGCACCTGGTATTCCCAAGTAGTCTCCTAACCAAGTACTAACCAAGCCTGACCCTGCTTAGCTTCTGAGATCGGACAAGATCAGGCGTATTCAGATAGGTATGGCCGTAAGCCATAGAAAGAAATTTGGATAGACTCTTTCATGTTCATGTAACTCAAAAAACGTGGATGAACTAAATTAGCAATTCCATTTTATATCGTCTTTTATATGATTACTGTGTTTACAAGAGTATGCTAAACTGGTAAAAAGCTTACAGCACCTGGTATTCCCAAGTAGTCTCCTAACCAAGTACTAACCAAGCCTGACGCTGCTTAGCTTCTGAGATCGGATGAGTTCAGGCGTATTCAGGTTGGTATGGCCGTAAGCCATGGAATGATATTAGGATAGACTTTTTCAAGTTCATGTAACTAAAAAAACGTGGATGATATAAATTAGCAATTCCATTTTATATCGTCCTTTATATGATTACTGTGTTTACAAGAGTATGCTAAACTGGTAAAAAGCTTACAGCACCTGGTATTCCCAAGTAGTCTCCTAACCAAGTACTAACCAAGCCTGACCCTGCTTAGCTTCTGAGATTGGACGAGATCAGGCGTTTTCAGGTTGGTATGGCCAAAAGCCATGGAATAATATTAGGATAGACTTTTTCATGTTCATGTAACTCAAAATACGTGGATGAACTAAATTAGCAATTCCATTTTATATCGTCCTTTATATCATTACTGTGTTTTTCAAGAGTATGCTAAATGGGCAAAAAGCTTACAGCACCTGGTATTCCCAAGTAGTCTCCTAACCAAGTACTAACCAAGCCTGACCCTGCTTAGCTTCTGAGATCGGACGAGATTAGGAGTATTCAGGTTGGTATGGCCGTAAGCCATGGAATGATATTAGGATAGACTTATTCATGTTCATGTAACTCAAAAAACGTGGATGAACTAAATTAGCAATTCCATTTTATATTGTCCTTTATATGATTACTGTGTTTACAAGAGTATGCTAAACTGGTAAAAAGCTTACAGCACCTGGTATTCCCAAGTAGTCTCCTGACAAAGTACTAACCAAGCCCGGCCCTGTTTAGCTTCTGAGATCGGACAAGATCAGGCGTATTCAGGTTGGTATGGCCGTAAACCATGGAATAATATTAGGATAGACTTTTTCAAGTTCATATAACTCAAAAAACGTGGATGAGCTAAATTAGCAATTCCATTTTATATTGTCCTTTATATCATTACTGTGTTTACAAGAGTATGCTAAACTGGTAAAAAGCTTACAGCACCTGGGATTCCCAACAAGTCTCCTAAAAAAGCCTGACCCTGCTTAGCTTTTGAGATCGGACGAGATCAGGCATATTCAGGTAGGTATGGCCGTAAGCCGTAGAAAGACATTTGGATAGACTCTTTCATGTTCATGTAACTCAAAAAACGTGGATGATATAAATTAGAAATTCCATTTTATATCGTCCTTTATATCATTACTGTGTTTACAAGAGTATGCTAAACTGGTAAAAAGCTTACAGCACCTGGTATTCCCAAGTAGTCTCCTAACCAAGTACTAACCAAGCCTTACTCTGCTTAGCTTCTGAGATCGGACAAGATCAGGCGTATTCAGGTAGGTATGGCCGTAAGCCATAGAAAGACATTTGGATAGACTCTTTCATGTTCATGTAACTCAAAAAACGTGGATGATATAAATTAGAAATTCCATTTTATATCGTCCTTTATATGATTACTGTGTTTACAAGAGTATGCTAAACTGGTAAAAAGCTTACAGCACCTGGTATTCCCAAGTAGTCTCCTAACCAAGTACTAACCAAGCCTGACGCTGCTTAGCTTCTGAGATCGGACGAGTTCAGGCATATTCAGGTTGGTATGGCCGTAAGCCATGGAATGATATTAGGATAGACTTTTTCAAGTTCATGTAACTAAAAAAACATGGATGATATAAATTAGCAATTCCATTTTATATCGTCCTTTATATGATTACTGTGTTTACAAGAGTATGCTAAACTGGTAAAAAGCTTACAGCACCTGGTATTCCCAAGTAGTCTCCTAACTAAGTACTAACCAAGCCTGACCCTGCTTAGCTTCTGAGATTGGACGAGATCAGGCGTTTTCAGGTTGGTATGGCCATAAGCCATGGAATAATATTAGGATAGACTTTTTCATGTTCATGTAACTCAAAAAACGTGGATGAACTAAATTAGCAATTCCATTTTATATCGTCCTTTATATGATTACTGTGTTTACAAGAGTATGCTAAACTGGTAAAAAGCTTAAAGCACCTGGTATTCCCAAGTAGTCTCCTAAACAAGTACTAACCAAGCCTGACCATGCTTAGCTTCTGAGATCGGACGAGATCAGGCGTATTCTGGTTGGTATGGTGGTAAGCCATGGAATGATATTAGGATAGACTTTTTCATGTTCATGTTACTCAAAAAACGTGGATGAACTAAATTAGCAATTCCATTTTATATTGTCCTTTATATCATTACTGTGTATACAAGAGTATGCTAAATGGGCAAAAAGCTTACAGCACCTGGTATTCCCAAGTAGTCTCCCAACTAAGTACTAACCAAGCCAGACTCTGCTTAGCTTCTGAGATCAGACGAGATCAGGCATATTCAGGTTGGTATGGCCGTAAGCCTGGAGTGATATTAGGATAGACTTTTTCATGTTCATGTAACTCAAAAAACGTGGAAGAACTAAATTAGAAATTCCATTTTATATCGTCCTTTATATGATTACTGCGTTTACAAGAGTATGCTAAACTGGTAAAATACTTACAGCACCTGGTATTTCCAAGTAGTCTCCTGACCAAGTACTAACCAAGCCTGGCCCTGCTTAGCTTCTGAGATCAGACGAGAGCAGGCGTATTCAGGTAGGTATGGCCGTAAGCCTTAGAAATACATTTGGATAGACTCTTTCATGTTCATGTAACTCAAACAACGTGGATGATATAAATTAAAAATTCCATTTTATATCGTCCTTTATATGATTACTGTGTTTACAAGAGTATGCTAAACTGGAAAAAGCTTACAGCACCTGGTATTCCCAAGTAGTCTCCTAACCAAGTCTGGCCCTGCTTAGCTTCTGAGATCGGACGAGATCAAACGTATTCAGGTAGGTATGGCCGTAAACCGTAGAAAGACATTTGGATAGACTCTTTCATGTTCATGTAACTCAAAAAACGTGGATGATATAAATTAGCAATTCCATTTTATATCGTCCTTTATATGATTACTGTGTTTACAAGAGTATGCTAAACTGGTAAAAAGCTTACAGCACCTGGTATTCCCAAGTAGTCTCCTAACCAAGTACTAACCAAGCCTGACCATGCTTAACATCTGAGATCGGACGAGATCAGGCGTATTCAGGTTGGTATGGTGGTAAGCCATGGAATGATATTAGGATAGACTTTTTCAAGTTCATGTTACTAAAAAAAGACGTGGATGAACTAAATTAGCAATTCCATTTTATATCGTCCTTTATATGATTACTGTGTTTACAAGAGTATGCTAAACTGGTAAAAAGCTTACAGCACCTGGTATTCCCAAGTAGTCTCCTAACCAAGTACTAACCAAGCCTGACCCTGCTTAGCTTCTGAGATCGGACGAGATCAGGCGTATTCAGGTTGGTATGGCCGTAAACCATGGAATGGTATTAGGATAGACTTTTTCAAGTTCATGTAACTCAAAAAACGTGGATAAACTAAATTAGCAATTCCATTTTATATCGTCCTTTATATGATTACTTTGTTTACAAGAGTATGCTAAACTGGTAAAAAGCTTACAGCACCTGGTATTCCCAAGTAGTCTCCTAACCAAGTACTAACCAAGCCTGACCCTGCTTAGCTACTGATATCGGACGAGATCAGGCGTATTCAGGTTGGTATGGCCGTAAGCCATGGAATGATATTAGGATAGACTTTTTCAAGTTCATGTAACTCAAAAAACGTGGATGAACTAAATTAGCAATTCCATTATATATCGTCCTTTATATGATTACTGTGTTTACAAGAGTATGCTAAACTGGTAAAAAGCTTACAGCACCTGGTATTCCCAAGTAGTCTCCTAACCAAGTACTAACCAAGCCTGACCCTGCTTAGCTACTGAGATCGGACGAGATCAGGCGTATTCAGGTTGGTATGGCCGTAAATTATGGAATGATATTAGGATAGACTTTTTCAAGTTCATGTAACTCAAAAAACGTGGATGAGATAAATTAGCAATTCCATTTTAAATTGTCCTTTATATCATTACTGTGTTTACAAGAGTATGCTAAACTGGTAAAAAGCTTACAGCACCTGGGATTCCCAACAAGTCTCCTAACCAAGCCTGACCCTGCTTAGCTTTTGAGATCGGACGAGATCAGGCATATTACGGTAGGTATGGCCGTAAGCCGTAGAAAGACATTTGGATAGACTCTTTCATGTTCATGTAACTCAAAAAACGTGGATGATATAAATTAGAAATTCCATTTTATATCGTCCTTTATATGATTACTGTGTTTACAAGAGTATGCTAAACTGGTAAAAAGCTTACAGCACCTGGTATTCCCAAGTAGTCTCCTGACCAAGTACTAACCAAGCCTGGCCCTGCTTAGCTTCTGAGATCGGACGAGATCAGGCGTATTCAGGTAGGTATGGCCGTAAGCCGTAGAAAGACATTTGGATAGACTCTTTCATGTTCATGTAACTCAAAAAACGTGGATGAACTAAATTAGCAATTCCATTTTATATCGTCCTTTATATCATTACTGTGTATACGAGAGTATGCTAAATGGGCAGAAAGCTTACAGCACCTGGTATTCCCAAGTAGTCTCCCAACTAAGTACTAACCAAGCCAGCCTCTGCTTAGCTTCTGAGATCGGACGAGATCAGGAGTATTCAGGTTGGTATGGCCGTAAGCCATGGAATGATATTAGGATAGACTTTTTCAAGTTCATGTAACTAAAAAAACGTGGATGAACTAAATTAGCAATTCCATTTTATATCGTCCTTTATATGATTACTGTGTTTACAAGAGTATGCTAAACTGGTAAAAAACTTACAGCACCTGGTATTCCCAAGTAGTCTCCTAACCAAGTACTAACCAAGCCTGAACCTTGCTTAGCTTCTGAGATCAGGCGTATTCAGGTAGGTATGGCCATAAGCCATAGAATGACATTTGGATAGACTCTTTCATGTTCATGTAACTCAAAAAACGTGGAAGATATAAATTAGCAATTCCATTTTATATCGTCCTTTATATGATTACTGTGTTTACAAGAGTATGCTAAACTGGTAAAAAGCTTACAGCACCTGGTATTCCCAAGTAGTCTCCTAACCAAGTACTAACCAAGCCTGACGCTGCTTAGCTTCTGAGATCGGACGAGTTCAGGCGTATTCAGGTTGGTATGGCCGTAAGCCATGGAATGATATTAGGATAGACTTTTTCAAGTTCATGTAACTAAAAAAACATGGATGATATAAATTAGCAATTCCATTTTATATCGTCCTTTATATGATTACTGTGTTTACAAGAGTATGCTAAACTGGTAAAAAGCTTACAGCACCTGGTATTCCCAAGTAGTCTCCTAACCAAGTACTAACCAAGCCTGACCCTGCTTAGCTTCTGAGATTGGACGAGATCAGGCGTTTTCAGGTTGGTATGGCCATAAGCCATGGAATAATATTAGGATAGACTTTTTCATGTTCATGTAACTCAAAAAACGTGGATGAACTAAATTAGCAATTCCATTTTATATCGTCCTTTATATGATTACTGTGTTTACAAGAGTATGCTAAACTGGTAAAAAGCTTAAAGCACCTGGTATTCCCAAGTAGTCTCCTAAACAAGTACTAACCAAGCCTGACCCTGCTTAGTTTCTGAGATCAGGCATATTCAGGTTGGTATGGCCGTAAGCCATGGAGTGATATTAGGATAGACTTTTTCATATTCATGTAACTCAAAAAACGTGGATGAACTAAATTAGCAATTCCATTTTATATCGTCTTTTATATGATTACCGTGTTTACAAGAGTATGCTAAACTGGTAAAAAGCTTACAGCACCTGGTATTCCCAAGTAGTCTACTAACCAAGTACTAACCAAGCCTGACGCTGCTTAGCTTCTGAGATCGGACGAGTTCAGGCGTATTCAGGTTGGTATGGCCGTAAGCCATGGAATGATATTAGGATAGACTTTTTCAAGTTCATGTAACTAAAAAAACGTGGATGATATAAATTAGCAATTCCATTTTATATCGTCCTTTATATGATTACTGTGTTTACAAGAGTATGCTAAACTGGTAAAAAGCTTACAGCACCTGGTATTCCCAAGTAGTCTCCTAAACAAGTACTAACCAAGCCTGACCCTGCTTAGTTTCTGAGATCGGACGAGATCAGGCGTATTCAGGTTGGTATGGTCGTAAGCCACGGAATGATATTAGGATAGACTTTTTCAAGTTCATGTAACTCAAAAAACGTGGATGAACTAAATTAGCAATTCCATTTTATATCGTCCTTTATATCATTACTGTGTTTTTCAAGAGTATGCTAAATGGGCAAAAAGCTTACAGCACCTGGTATTCCCAAGTAGTCTCCTAACCAAGTACTAACCAAGCCTGACCCTGCTTAGCTTCTGAGATCGGACGAGATTAGGAGTATTCAGGTTGGTATGGCCGTAAGCCATGGAATGATATTAGGATAGACTTTTTCATGTTCATGTAACTCAAAAAACGTGGATGAACTAAATTAGCAATTCCATTTTATATTGTCCTTTATATGATTACTGTGTTTACAAGAGTATGCTAAACTGGTAAAAAGCTTACAGCACCTGGTATTCCCAAGTAGTCTCCTGACAAAGTACTAACCAAGCCCGGCCCTGCTTAGCTTCTGAGATAGGACAAGATCAGGCGTATTCAGGTTGGTATGGCCGTAAACCATGGAATAATATTAGGATAGACTTTTTCAAGTTCATATAACTCAAAAAACGTGGATGAGATAAATTAGCAATTCCATTTTAAATTGTCCTTTATATCATTACTGTGTTTACAAGAGTATGCTAAACTGGTAAAAAGCTTACAGCACCTGGGATTCCCAACAAGTCTCCTAACCAAGCCTGACCCTGCTTAGCTTTTGAGATCGGACGAGATCAGGCATATTACGGTAGGTATGGCCGTAAGCCGTAGAAAGCCATTTGGATAGACTCTTTCATGTTCATGTAACTCAAAAAACGTGGATGATATAAATTAGAAATTCCATTTTATATCGTCCTTTATATGATTACTGTGTTTACAAGAGTATGCTAAACTGGTAAAAAGCTTACAGCACCTGGTATTCCCAAGTAGTCTCCTGACCAAGTACTAACCAAGCCTGGTCCTGCTTAGCTTCTGAGATCGGACGAGATCAGGCGTATTCAGGTAGGTATGGCCGTAAGCCGTAGAAAGACATTTGGATAGACTCTTTCATGTTCATGTAACTCAAAAAACGTGGATGAACTAAATTAGCAATTCCATTTTATATCGTCCTTTATATCATTACTGTGTTTTTCAAGAGTATGCTAAACTGGTAAAAAGCTTACAGCACCTGGTATTCCCAAGTAGTCTCCTAACCAAGTACTAACCAAGCCTGACCCTGCTTAGTTTCTGAGATTGGACGAGATCAGGCGTATTCAGGTTGGTATGGCCGTAAACCATGGAATGATATTAGGATAGACTTTTTCAAGTTCATGTAACTCAAAAAAAGTGGATGAACTAAATTAGCAATTCCATTTTATATCGTCCTTTATATCATTACTGTGTTTACAAGAGTATGCTAAACTGGTAAAAAGCTTACAGCACCTGGTATTCCCAAGTAGTCTCCTAACCAAGTACTAACCAAGCCTGACCCTGCTTAGCTTCTGAGATCGGACGAGATTAGGAGTATTCAGGTTGGTATGGCCGTAAGCCATGGAATGATATTAGGATAGACTTTTTCATGTTCATGTAACTCAAAAAACGTGGATGAACTAAATTAGCAATTCCATTTTATATTGTCCTTTATATGATTACTGTGTTTACAAGAGTATGCTAAACTGGTAAAAAGCTTACAGCACCTGGTATTCCCAAGTAGTCTCCTGACAAAGTACTAACCAAGCCCGGCCCTGCTTAGCTTCTGAGATAGGACAAGATCAGGCGTATTCAGGTTGGTATGGCCGTAAACCATGGAATAATATTAGGATAGACTTTTTCAAGTTCATATAACTCAAAAAACGTGGATGAGATAAATTAGCAATTCCATTTTAAATTGTCCTTTATATCATTACTGTGTTTACAAGAGTATGCTAAACTGGTAAAAAGCTTACAGCACCTGGGATTCCCAACAAGTCTCCTAACCAAGCCTGACCCTGCTTAGCTTTTGAGATCGGACGAGATCAGGCATATTACGGTAGGTATGGCCGTAAGCCGTAGAAAGCCATTTGGATAGACTCTTTCATGTTCATGTAACTCAAAAAACGTGGATGATATAAATTAGAAATTCCATTTTATATCGTCCTTTATATGATTACTGTGTTTACAAGAGTATGCTAAACTGGTAAAAAGCTTACAGCACCTGGTATTCCCAAGTAGTCTCCTGACCAAGTACTAACCAAGCCTGGTCCTGCTTAGCTTCTGAGATCGGACGAGATCAGGCGTATTCAGGTAGGTATGGCCGTAAGCCGTAGAAAGACATTTGGATAGACTCTTTCATGTTCATGTAACTCAAAAAACGTGGATGAACTAAATTAGCAATTCCATTTTATATCGTCCTTTATATCATTACTGTGTTTTTCAAGAGTATGCTAAACTGGTAAAAAGCTTACAGCACCTGGTATTCCCAAGTAGTCTCCTAACCAAGTACTAACCAAGCCTGACCCTGCTTAGTTTCTGAGATTGGACGAGATCAGGCGTATTCAGGTTGGTATGGCCGTAAACCATGGAATGATATTAGGATAGACTTTTTCAAGTTCATGTAACTCAAAAAAAGTGGATGAACTAAATTAGCAATTCCATTTTATATCGTCCTTTATATCATTACTGTGTTTACAAGAGTATGCTAAACTGGTAAAAAGCTTACAGCACCTGGTATTCCCAAGTAGTCTCCTAACCAAGTACTAACCAAGCCTGACCCTGCTTAGCTTCTGAGATTGGACGAGATCAGGCGTTTTCAGGTTGGTATGGCCATAAGCCATGGAACAATATTAGGATAGACTTTTTCATGTTCATGTAACTCAAAATACGTGGATGAACTAAATTAGCAATTCCATTTTATATCGTCCTTTATATCATTACTGTGTTTTTCAAGAGTATGCTAAATGGGCAAAAAGCTTACAGCACCTGGTATTCCCAAGTAGTCTCCTAACCAAGTACTAACCAAGCCTGACCCTGCTTAGCTTCTGAGATCGGACGAGATTAGGAGTATTCAGGTTGGTATGGCCGTAAGCCATGGAATGATATTAGGATAGACTTATTCATGTTCATGTAACTCAAAAAACGTGGATGAACTAAATTAGCAATTCCATTTTATATTGTCCTTTATATGATTACTGTGTTTACAAGAGTATGCTAAACTGGTAAAAAGCTTACAGCACCTGGTATTCCCAAGTAGTCTCCTGACAAAGTACTAACCAAGCCCGGCCCTGTTTAGCTTCTGAGATCGGACAAGATCAGGCGTATTCAGGTTGGTATGGCCGTAAACCATGGAATAATATTAGGATAGACTTTTTCAAGTTCATATAACTCAAAAAACGTGGATGAGCTAAATTAGCAATTCCATTTTATATTGTCCTTTATATCATTACTGTGTTTACAAGAGTATGCTAAACTGGTAAAAAGCTTACAGCACCTGGGATTCCCAACAAGTCTCCTAAAAAAGCCTGACCCTGCTTAGCTTTTGAGATCGGACGAGATCAGGCATATTCAGGTAGGTATGGCCGTAAGCCGTAGAAAGACATTTGGATAGACTCTTTCATGTTCATGTAACTCAAAAAACGTGGATGATATAAATTAGAAATTCCATTTTATATCGTCCTTTATATCATTACTGTGTTTACAAGAGTATGCTAAACTGGTAAAAAGCTTACAGCACCTGGTATTCCCAAGTAGTCTCCTAACCAAGTACTAACCAAGCCTTATCCTGCTTAGCTTCTGAGATCGGACAAGATCAGGCGTATTCAGGTAGGTATGGCCGTAAGCCATAGAAAGACATTTGGATAGACTCTTTCATGTTCATGTAACTCAAAAAACGTGGATGATATAAATTAGAAATTCCATTTTATATCGTCCTTTATATGATTACTGTGTTTACAAGAGTATGCTAAACTGGTAAAAAGCTTACAGCACCTGGTATTCCCAAGTAGTCTCCTAACCAAGTACTAACCAAGCCTGACGCTGCTTAGCTTCTGAGATCGGACGAGTTCAGGCATATTCAGGTTGGTATGGCCGTAAGCCATGGAATGATATTAGGATAGACTTTTTCAAGTTCATGTAACTAAAAAAACATGGATGATATAAATTAGCAATTCCATTTTATATCGTCCTTTATATGATTACTGTGTTTACAAGAGTATGCTAAACTGGTAAAAAGCTTACAGCACCTGGTATTCCCAAGTAGTCTCCTAACCAAGTACTAACCAAGCCTGACCCTGCTTAGCTTCTGAGATTGGACGAGATCAGGCGTTTTCAGGTTGGTATGGCCATAAGCCATGGAATAATATTAGGATAGACTTTTTCATGTTCATGTAACTCAAAAAACGTGGATGAACTAAATTAGCAATTCCATTTTATATCGTCCTTTATATGATTACTGTGTTTACAAGAGTATGCTAAACTGGTAAAAAGCTTAAAGCACCTGGTATTCCCAAGTAGTCTCCTAAACAAGTACTAACCAAGCCTGACCATGCTTAGCTTCTGAGATCGGACGAGATCAGGCATATTCTGGTTGGTATGGTGGTAAGCCATGGAATGATATTAGGATAGACTTTTTCATGTTCATGTTACTCAAAAAACGTGGATGAACTAAATTAGCAATTCCATTTTATATTGTCCTTTATATCATTACTGTGTATACAAGAGTATGCTAAATGGGCAAAAAGCTTACAGCACCTGGTATTCCCAAGTAGTCTCCCAACTAAGTACTAACCAAGCCAGACTCTGCTTAGCTTCTGAGATCAGACGAGATCAGGCATATTCAGGTTGGTATGGCCGTAAGCCTGGAGTGATATTAGGATAGACTTTTTCATGTTCATGTAACTCAAAAAACGTGGAAGAACTAAATTAGAAATTCCATTTTATATCGTCCTTTATATGATTACTGCGTTTACAAGAGTATGCTAAACTGGTAAAATACTTACAGCACCTGGTATTTCCAAGTAGTCTCCTGACCAAGTACTAACCAAGCCTGGCCCTGCTTAGCTTCTGAGATCAGACGAGAGCAGGCGTATTCAGGTAGGTATGGCCGTAAGCCTTAGAAATACATTTGGATAGACTCTTTCATGTTCATGTAACTCAAACAACGTGGATGATATAAATTAAAAATTCCATTTTATATCGTCCTTTATATGATTACTGTGTTTACAAGAGTATGCTAAACTGGAAAAAGCTTACAGCACCTGGTATTCCCAAGTAGTCTCCTAACCAAGTCTGGCCCTGCTTAGCTTCTGAGATCGGACGAGATCAAACGTATTCAGGTAGGTATGGCCGTAAACCGTAGAAAGACATTTGGATAGACTCTTTCATGTTCATGTAACTCAAAAAACGTGGATGATATAAATTAGCAATTCCATTTTATATCGTCCTTTATATGATTACTGTGTTTACAAGAGTATGCTAAACTGGTCAAAAGCTTACAGCACCTGGTATTCCCAAGTAGTCTCCTAACCAAGTACTAACCAAGCCTGACCATGCTTAACATCTGAGATCGGACGAGATCAGGCGTATTCAGGTTGGTATGGTGGTAAGCCATGGAATGATATTAGGATAGACTTTTTCAAGTTCATGTTACTAAAAAAAGACGTGGATGAACTAAATTAGCAATTCCATTTTATATCGTCCTTTATATGATTACTGTGTTTACAAGAGTATGCTAAACTGGTAAAAAGCTTACAGCACCTGGTATTCCCAAGTAGTCTCCTAACCAAGTACTAACCAAGCCTGACCCTGCTTAGCTTCTGAGATCGGACGAGATCAGGCGTATTCAGGTTGGTATGGCCGTAAACCATGGAATGGTATTAGGATAGACTTTTTCAAGTTCATGTAACTCAAAAAACGTGGATAAACTAAATTAGCAATTCCATTTTATATCGTCCTTTATATGATTACTTTGTTTACAAGAGTATGCTAAACTGGTAAAAAGCTTACAGCACCTGGTATTCCCAAGTAGTCTCCTAACCAAGTACTAACCAAGCCTGACCCTGCTTAGCTACTGATATCGGACGAGATCAGGCGTATTCAGGTTGGTATGGCCGTAAGCCATGGAATGATATTAGGATAGACTTTTTCAAGTTCATGTAACTCAAAAAACGTGGATGAACTAAATTAGCAATTCCATTATATATCGTCCTTTATATGATTACTGTGTTTACAAGAGTATGCTAAACTGGTAAAAAGCTTACAGCACCTGGTATTCCCAAGTAGTCTCCTAACCAAGTACTAACCAAGCCTGACCCTGCTTAGCTACTGAGATCGGACGAGATCAGGCGTATTCAGGTTGGTATGGCCGTAAATTATGGAATGATATTAGGATAGACTTTTTCAAGTTCATGTAACTCAAAAAACGTGGATGAGATAAATTAGCAATTCCATTTTAAATTGTCCTTTATATCATTACTGTGTTTACAAGAGTATGCTAAACTGGTAAAAAGCTTACAGCACCTGGGATTCCCAACAAGTCTCCTAACCAAGCCTGACCCTGCTTAGCTTTTGAGATCGGACGAGATCAGGCATATTACGGTAGGTATGGCCGTAAGCCGTAGAAAGACATTTGGATAGACTCTTTCATGTTCATGTAACTCAAAAAACGTGGATGATATAAATTAGAAATTCCATTTTATATCGTCCTTTATATGATTACTGTGTTTACAAGAGTATGCTAAACTGGTAAAAAGCTTACAGCACCTGGTATTCCCAAGTAGTCTCCTGACCAAGTACTAACCAAGCCTGGCCCTGCTTAGCTTCTGAGATCGGATGAGATCAGGCGTATTCAGGTAGGTATGGCCGTAAGCCGTAGAAAGACATTTGGATAGACTCTTTCATGTTCATGTAACTCAAAAAACGTGGATGAACTAAATTAGCAATTCCATTTTATATCGTCCTTTATATCATTACTGTGTTTTTCAAGAGTATGCTAAACTGGTAAAAAGCTTACAGCACCTGGTATTCCCAAGTAGTCTCCTAACCAAGTACTAACCAAGCCTGACCCTGCTTAGTTTCTGAGATTGGACGAGATCAGGCGTATTCAGGTTGGTATGGCCGTAAACCATGGAATGATATTAGGATAGACTTTTTCAAGTTCATGTAACTCAAAAAAAGTGGATGAACTAAATTAGCAATTCCATTTTATATCGTCCTTTATATCATTACTGTGTTTACAAGAGTATGCTAAACTGGTAAAAAGCTTACAGCACCTGGTATTCCCAAGTAGTCTCCTAACCAAGTACTAACCAAGCCTGACCCTGCTTAGCTTCTGAGATCGGACAAGATCAGGCGTATTCAGATAGGTATGGCCGTAAGCCATAGAAAAAAATTTGGATAGACTCTTTCATGTTCATGTAACTCAAAAAACGTGGATGAACTAAATTAGCAATTCCATTTTATATCGTCTTTTATATGATTACTGTGTTTACAAGAGTATGCTAAACTGGTAAAAAGCTTACAGCACCTGGTATTCCCAAGTAGTCTCCTAACCAAGTACTAACCAAGCCTGACGCTGCTTAGCTTCTGAGATCGGATGAGTTCAGGCGTATTCAGGTTGGTATGGCCGTAAGCCATGGAATGATATTAGGATAGACTTTTTCAAGTTCATGTAACTAAAAAAACGTGGATGATATAAATTAGCAATTCCATTTTATATCGTCCTTTATATGATTACTGTGTTTACAAGAGTATGCTAAACTGGTAAAAAGCTTACAGCACCTGGTATTCCCAAGTAGTCTCCTAACCAAGTACTAACCAAGCCTGACCCTGCTTAGCTTCTGAGATTGGACGAGATCAGGCGTTTTCAGGTTGGTATGGCCATAAGCCATGGAATAATATTAGGATAGACTTTTTCATGTTCATGTAACTCAAAATACGTGGATGAACTAAATTAGCAATTCCATTTTATATCGTCCTTTATATGATTACTGTGTTTACAAGAGTATGTTAAACTGGTAAAAAGCTTAAAGCACCTGGTATTCCCAAGTAGTCTCCTAAACAAGTACTAACCAAGCCTGACCCTGCTTAGTTTCTGAGATCGGACGAGATCAGGCGTATTCAGGTTGGTATGGTCGTAAGCCACGGAATGATATTAGGATAGACTTTTTCAAGTTCATGTAACTCAAAAAACGTGGATGAACTAAATTAGCAATTCCATTTTATATCGTCCTTTATATCATTACTGTGTTTTTCAAGAGTATGCTAAATGGGCAAAAACCTTACAGCACCTGGTATTCCCAAGTAGTCTCCTAACCAAGTACTAACCAAGCCTGACCCTGCTTAGCTTCTGAGATCGGACGAGATTAGGAGTATTCAGGTTGGTATGGCCGTAAGCCATGGAATGATATTAGGATAGACTTATTCATGTTCATGTAACTCAAAAAACGTGGATGAACTAAATTAGCAATTCCATTTTATATTGTCCTTTATATGATTACTGTGTTTACAAGAGTATGCTAAACTGGTAAAAAGCTTACAGCACCTGGTATTCCCAAGTAGTCTCCTGACAAAGTACTAACCAAGCCCGGCCCTGTTTAGCTTCTGAGATCGGACAAGATCAGGCGTATTCAGGTTGGTATGGCCGTAAACCATGGAATAATATTAGGATAGACTTTTTCAAGTTCATATAACTCAAAAAACGTGGATGAGCTAAATTAGCAATTCCATTTTATATTGTCCTTTATATCATTACTGTGTTTACAAGAGTATGCTAAACTGGTAAAAAGCTTACAGCACCTGGGATTCCCAACAAGTCTCCTAACCAAGCATGACCCTGCTTAGCTTTTGAGATCGGACGAGATCAGGCATATTCAGGTAGGTATGGCCGTAAGCCGTAGAAAGACATTTGGATAGACTCTTTCATGTTCATGTAACTCAAAAAACGTGGATGATATAAATTAGAAATTCCATTTTATATCGTCCTTTATATCATTACTGTGTTTACAAGAGTATGCTAAACTGGTAAAAAGCTTACAGCACCTGG
Source organism: Thymallus thymallus (assembly GCA_023634145.1). Taxonomy (NCBI): domain Eukaryota; kingdom Metazoa; phylum Chordata; class Actinopteri; order Salmoniformes; family Salmonidae; genus Thymallus; species Thymallus thymallus. The sequence continues at coordinate 1,912,316 of CM042422.1, forward strand.
TATTCCCAAGTAGTCTCCTAACCAAGTACTAACCAAGCCTGACCCTGCTTAGCTTCTGAGATCGGACGAGATCAGGCGTATTCAGGTTGGTATGGCCGTAAACCATGGAATGGTATTAGGATAGACTTTTTCAAGTTCATGTAACTCAAAAAACGTGGATAAACTAAATTAGCAATTCCATTTTATATCGTCCTTTATATGATTACTTTGTTTACAAGAGTATGCTAAACTGGTAAAAAGCTTACAGCACCTGGTATTCCCAAGTAGTCTCCTAACCAAGTACTAACCAAGCCTGACCCTGCTTAGCTACTGATATCGGACGAGATCAGGCGTATTCAGGTTGGTATGGCCGTAAGCCATGGAATGATATTAGGATAGACTTTTTCAAGTTCATGTAACTCAAAAAACGTGGATGAACTAAATTAGCAATTCCATTATATATCGTCCTTTATATGATTACTGTGTTTACAAGAGTATGCTAAACTGGTAAAAAGCTTACAGCACCTGGTATTCCCAAGTAGTCTCCTAACCAAGTACTAACCAAGCCTGACCCTGCTTAGCTACTGAGATCGGACGAGATCAGGCGTATTCAGGTTGGTATGGCCGTAAATTATGGAATGATATTAGGATAGACTTTTTCAAGTTCATGTAACTCAAAAAACGTGGATGAGATAAATTAGCAATTCCATTTTAAATTGTCCTTTATATCATTACTGTGTTTACAAGAGTATGCTAAACTGGTAAAAAGCTTACAGCACCTGGGATTCCCAACAAGTCTCCTAACCAAGCCTGACCCTGCTTAGCTTTTGAGATCGGACGAGATCAGGCATATTACGGTAGGTATGGCCGTAAGCCGTAGAAAGACATTTGGATAGACTCTTTCATGTTCATGTAACTCAAAAAACGTGGATGATATAAATTAGAAATTCCATTTTATATCGTCCTTTATATGATTACTGTGTTTACAAGAGTATGCTAAACTGGTAAAAAGCTTACAGCACCTGGTATTCCCAAGTAGTCTCCTGACCAAGTACTAACCAAGCCTGGCCCTGCTTAGCTTCTGAGATCGGATGAGATCAGGCGTATTCAGGTAGGTATGGCCGTAAGCCGTAGAAAGACATTTGGATAGACTCTTTCATGTTCATGTAACTCAAAAAACGTGGATGAACTAAATTAGCAATTCCATTTTATATCGTCCTTTATATCATTACTGTGTTTTTCAAGAGTATGCTAAACTGGTAAAAAGCTTACAGCACCTGGTATTCCCAAGTAGTCTCCTAACCAAGTACTAACCAAGCCTGACCCTGCTTAGTTTCTGAGATTGGACGAGATCAGGCGTATTCAGGTTGGTATGGCCGTAAACCATGGAATGATATTAGGATAGACTTTTTCAAGTTCATGTAACTCAAAAAAAGTGGATGAACTAAATTAGCAATTCCATTTTATATCGTCCTTTATATCATTACTGTGTTTACAAGAGTATGCTAAACTGGTAAAAAGCTTACAGCACCTGGTATTCCCAAGTAGTCTCCTAACCAAGTACTAACCAAGCCTGACCCTGCTTAGCTTCTGAGATCGGACAAGATCAGGCGTATTCAGATAGGTATGGCCGTAAGCCATAGAAAAAAATTTGGATAGACTCTTTCATGTTCATGTAACTCAAAAAACGTGGATGAACTAAATTAGCAATTCCATTTTATATCGTCTTTTATATGATTACTGTGTTTACAAGAGTATGCTAAACTGGTAAAAAGCTTACAGCACCTGGTATTCCCAAGTAGTCTCCTAACCAAGTACTAACCAAGCCTGACGCTGCTTAGCTTCTGAGATCGGATGAGTTCAGGCGTATTCAGGTTGGTATGGCCGTAAGCCATGGAATGATATTAGGATAGACTTTTTCAAGTTCATGTAACTAAAAAAACGTGGATGATATAAATTAGCAATTCCATTTTATATCGTCCTTTATATGATTACTGTGTTTACAAGAGTATGCTAAACTGGTAAAAAGCTTACAGCACCTGGTATTCCCAAGTAGTCTCCTAACCAAGTACTAACCAAGCCTGACCCTGCTTAGCTTCTGAGATTGGACGAGATCAGGCGTTTTCAGGTTGGTATGGCCATAAGCCATGGAATAATATTAGGATAGACTTTTTCATGTTCATGTAACTCAAAATACGTGGATGAACTAAATTAGCAATTCCATTTTATATCGTCCTTTATATGATTACTGTGTTTACAAGAGTATGTTAAACTGGTAAAAAGCTTAAAGCACCTGGTATTCCCAAGTAGTCTCCTAAACAAGTACTAACCAAGCCTGACCCTGCTTAGTTTCTGAGATCGGACGAGATCAGGCGTATTCAGGTTGGTATGGTCGTAAGCCACGGAATGATATTAGGATAGACTTTTTCAAGTTCATGTAACTCAAAAAACGTGGATGAACTAAATTAGCAATTCCATTTTATATCGTCCTTTATATCATTACTGTGTTTTTCAAGAGTATGCTAAATGGGCAAAAACCTTACAGCACCTGGTATTCCCAAGTAGTCTCCTAACCAAGTACTAACCAAGCCTGACCCTGCTTAGCTTCTGAGATCGGACGAGATTAGGAGTATTCAGGTTGGTATGGCCGTAAGCCATGGAATGATATTAGGATAGACTTATTCATGTTCATGTAACTCAAAAAACGTGGATGAACTAAATTAGCAATTCCATTTTATATTGTCCTTTATATGATTACTGTGTTTACAAGAGTATGCTAAACTGGTAAAAAGCTTACAGCACCTGGTATTCCCAAGTAGTCTCCTGACAAAGTACTAACCAAGCCCGGCCCTGTTTAGCTTCTGAGATCGGACAAGATCAGGCGTATTCAGGTTGGTATGGCCGTAAACCATGGAATAATATTAGGATAGACTTTTTCAAGTTCATATAACTCAAAAAACGTGGATGAGCTAAATTAGCAATTCCATTTTATATTGTCCTTTATATCATTACTGTGTTTACAAGAGTATGCTAAACTGGTAAAAAGCTTACAGCACCTGGGATTCCCAACAAGTCTCCTAACCAAGCATGACCCTGCTTAGCTTTTGAGATCGGACGAGATCAGGCATATTCAGGTAGGTATGGCCGTAAGCCGTAGAAAGACATTTGGATAGACTCTTTCATGTTCATGTAACTCAAAAAACGTGGATGATATAAATTAGAAATTCCATTTTATATCGTCCTTTATATCATTACTGTGTTTACAAGAGTATGCTAAACTGGTAAAAAGCTTACAGCACCTGGTATTCCCAAGTAGTCTCCTAACCAAGTACTAACCAAGCCTTACCCTGCTTAGCTTCTGAGATCGGACAAGATCAGGCGTATTCAGGTAGGTATGGCCGTAAGCCATAGAAAGACATTTGGATAGACTCTTTCATGTTCATGTAACTCAAAAAACGTGGATGATATAAATTAGAAATTCCATTTTATATCGTCCTTTATATGATTACTGTGTTTACAAGAGTATGCTAAACTGGTAAAAAGCTTACAGCACCTGGTATTCCCAAGTAGTCTCCTAACCAAGTACTAACCAAGCCTGACGCTGCTTAGCTTCTGAGATCGGACGAGTTCAGGCATATTCAGGTTGGTATGGCCGTAAGCCATGGAATGATATTAGGATAGACTTTTTCAAGTTCATGTAACTAAAAAAACATGGATGATATAAATTAGCAATTCCATTTTATATCGTCCTTTATATGATTACTGTGTTTACAAGAGTATGCTAAACTGGTAAAAAGCTTACAGCACCTGGTATTCCCAAGTAGTCTCCTAACCAAGTACTAACCAAGCCTGACCCTGCTTAGCTTCTGAGATTGGACGAGATCAGGCGCTTTCAGGTTGGTATGGCCATAAGCCATGGAATAATATTAGGATAGACTTTTTCATGTTCATGTAACTCAAAAAACGTGGATGAACTAAATTAGCAATTCCATTTTATATCGTCCTTTATATGATTACTGTGTTTACAAGAGTATGCTAAACTGGTAAAAAGCTTACAGCACCTGGTATTCCCAAGTAGTCTCCTAACCAAGTACTAACCAAGCCTGACCATGCTTAACATCTGAGATCGGACGAGATCAGGCGTATTCAGGTTGGTATGGTGGTAAGCCATGGAATGATATTAGGATAGACTTTTTCAAGTTCATGTTACTAAAAAAAGACGTGGATGAACTAAATTAGCAATTCCATTTTATATCGTCCTTTATATGATTACTGTGTTTACAAGAGTATGCTAAACTGGTAAAAAGCTTACAGCACCTGGTATTCCCAAGTAGTCTCCTAACCAAGTACTAACCAAGCCTGACCCTGCTTAGCTTCTGAGATCGGACGAGATCAGGCGTATTCAGGTTGGTATGGCCGTTAACCATAGAATGGTATTAGGATAGACTTTTTCAAGTTCATGTAACTCAAAAAACGTGGATAAACTAAATTAGCAATTCCATTTTATATCGTCCTTTATATGATTACTTTGTTTACAAGAGTATGCTAAACTGGTAAAAAGCTTACAGCACCTGGTATTCCCAAGTAGTCTCCTAACCAAGTACTAACCAAGCCTGACCCTGCTTAGCTACTGATATCGGACGAGATCAGGCGTATTCAGGTTGGTATGGCCGTAAGCCATGGAATGATATTAGGATAGACTTTTTCAAGTTCATGTAACTCAAAAAACGTGGATGAACTAAATTAGCAATTCCATTATATATCGTCCTTTATATGATTACTGTGTTTACAAGAGTATGCTAAACTGGTAAAAAGCTTACAGCACCTGGTATTCCCAAGTAGTCTCCTAACCAAGTACTAACCAAGCCTGACCCTGCTTAGCTACTGAGATCGGACGAGATCAGGCGTATTCAGGTTGGTATGGCCGTAAATTATGGAATGATATTAGGATAGACTTTTTCAAGTTCATGTAACTCAAAAAACGTGGATGAACTAAATTAGCAATTCCTTTTTATATCGTCCTTTATATGATTACTGTGTTTACAAGAGTATGCTAAACTGGTAAAAAGCTTACAGCACCTGGTATTCCCAAGTAGTCTGTTAACCAAGTACTAACCATGCCTGACCCTGCTTAGCTTCTGAGATCGGACGAGATCAGGTGTATTCAGGTTGGTATGGCCGTAAGCCATGGAATGATATTAGGATAGACTTTTTCAAGTTCATGTAACTCAAAAAACGTGGATGAACTAAATTAGCAATTCCATTTTATATCGTCCTTTATATGATTACTGTGTTTACAAGAGTATGCTAAACTGGTAAAAAGCTTACAGCACCTGGTATTCCCAAGTAGTCTCCTAACCAAGTCTGACCCTGCTTAGCTTCTGAGATCGGACGAGATCAGGCGTATTCAGGTTGGTATGGCCGTAAGCCATGGAATGATATTAGGATAGACTTTTTCATGTTCATGTAACTCAAAAAACGTGGATGAACTAAATTAGCAATTCCATTTTATATCGTCCTTTATATCATTACTGTGTTTACAAGAGTATGCTAAATGGGCAAAAAGCTTACAGCACCTGGTATTCCCAAGTAGTCTCCTAACCAAGTACTAACCAAGCCTGACCCTGCTTAGCTTCTGAGATCAGACGAGATCAGGCGTATTCAGGTTGGTATGGCCGTAAGCCATGGCATTTTAGTTCATCCACGTTTTTTTAGTTACATGGACATGAAAAAGTATCCTAATATAATTCCATGGCTTACGACCATACCAACCGAAATACGCCTGATCTCGTCCGATCTCAGAAGATAAGCAGGGTCAGGCATGGTTAGTACTTGGTTAATAGACTACTTGGGAATACCAGGTGCTGTAAGCTTTTTACCAGTTTAGCATACACTTGTAAACACAGTAATCATATAAAGGACGATATAAAAAGGAATTGCTAATTTAGTTCATCCAAGTTTTTTGAGTTACATGAACTTGAAAAAGTCTATCCTAATATCTTTCCATGGCTTACGGCCATACCAACCTGAATACGCCTGATCTCGTCCGATCTCAGTAGCTAAGCAGGGTCAGGCTTGGTTAGTACTTGGTTAGGAGACTACTTGGGAATACCAGGTGCTGTAAGCTTTTTACCAGTTTAGCATACTCTTGTAAACACCGTAATCATATAAAGGACGATATATAATGGAATTGCTAATTTAGTTCATCCACGTTTTTTTAGTTACATGAACTTGAAAAAGTCTATCCTAATATCATTCACTGGCTTACGGCCATACCTACCTGAATACACCTGATCTCGTCCGATCTCAGAAGCTAAGCAGGGTCAGGCATGGTTAGTACTTGGTTAATAGACTACTTTGGAATACCAGGTGCTGTAAGCTTTTTACCAGTTTAGCATACTCTTGTAAACACAGTAATCATATAAAGGACGATATAAAATGGAATTGCTAATTTAGTTCATCCACGTTTTTTTGGTTACATGAACTTGAAAAAGTCTATCCTAGTATGATTCCATGGCTTACGGCCGTACCAACCTGAATACGCCTGATCTCGTCCGATCTCAGAAGCTAAGCAGGGTCAGGATTGGTTAGTACTTGGTTAGGAGACTACTTGGGAATACCAGGTGCTGTAAGCTTTTGACCAGTTTAGCATACTCTTATAAACACAGTAATCATATAAAGGACGATATAAAATGGAATTGCTGATTTAGTTCATCCACGTTTTTTTAGTTACATGAACTTGAAAAAGTCTATCCTATTATCATTCCATGGCTTACGGCCATACCAACCTGAATACGCCTGATCTCAGAAGCTAAGCAGGGTCAGGCTTGGTTAGTACTTGGTTAGGAGACTACTTGGGAATACCAGGTGCTGTAAGCTTTTGACCAGTTTAGCATACTCTTGTAATCATATATAGGACAATATAAAATGGAATTGCTAATTTAGTTCATCCACGTTTTTTGAGTTACATGAACTTGAAAAAGTCTATCCTAATATCATTCAATGGCTTACGGCTGTACCAACCTGAATACGCCTGATCTCGTCCGATCTCAGAAGCTAAGCAGGGTCAGGCTTGGTTAGTACTTGGTTAGGAGACTACTTGGGAATACCAGGTGCTGTAAGCTTTTGACCAGTTTAGCATACTCTTATAAACACAGTAATCATATAAAGGACGATATAAAATGGAATTGCTAATTTAGTTCATCCACTTTTTTTGAGTTACATGAACTTGAAAAAGTCTATCCTAATATCATTCAATGGCTTACGGCCATACCAACCTGAATACTCCTGATCTCGTCCGATCTCAGAAGCTAAGCAGGGTCAGGCTTGGTTAGTACTTGGTTAGGAGACTACTTGGGAATACCAGGTGCTGTAAGCTTTTGACCAGTTTAGCATACTCTTGTTAACACAGTAATCATATAAAGGACGATATAAAATGGAATTGCTAATTTAGTTCATCCACGTTTTTTTGGTTACATGAACTTGAAAAAGTCTATCCTAGTATCATTCCATGGCTTACGGCCGTACCAACCTGAATACGCCTGATCTCGTCCGATCTCAGAAGCTAAGCAGGGTCAGGATTGGTTAGTACTTCGTTAGGAGACTACTTGGGAATACCAGGTGCTGTAAGCTTTTGACCAGTTTAGCATACTCTTATAAACACAGTAATCATATAAAGGACGATATAAAATGGAATTGCTAATTTAGTTCATCCACGTTTTTTTAGTTACATGAACTTGAAAAAGTCTATCCTAATATCATTCCATGGCTTACGGCCATACCAACCTGAATACGCCTGATCTCGTCCGATCTCAGAAGCTAAGCAGGGTCAGGCTTGGTTAGTACTTGGTTAGGAGACTACTTGGGAATACCAGGTGCTGTAAACTTTTGACCAGTTTAGCATACTCTTGTAAACACAGTAATCATATAAAGGACGATATAAAATGGAATTGCTAATTTAGTTCATCCACGTTTTTTGAGTTACATGAACTTGAAAAAGTCTATCCTAATATCATTCCATGGCTTACGGCCATACCAACCTGAATACGCCTGATCTCGTCCGATCTCAGAAGCTAAGCAGGGTCAGGCTTGGTTAGTACTTGGTTAGGAGACTTCTTGGGAATACCAGGTGCTGTAAGCTTTTGACCAGTTTAGCATACTCTTGTAAACACAGTAATCATATAAAGGACGATATAAAATGGAATTGCTAATTTAGTTCATCCACGTTTTTTGAGTTACATGAACTTGAAATAGTCTATCCTAATATCATTCCATGGCTTACGGCCATACCAACCTGAATACACCTGATCTCGTCCGATCTCAGAAGCTAAGCAGGGTCAGGCTTGGTTAGTACTTGGTTAGGAGACTACTTGGGAATACCAGGTGCTGTAAGCTTTTGACCAGTTTAGCATACTCTTGTAAACACAGTAATCATATAAAGGACGATATAAAATGGAATTGCTAATTTAGTTCATCCACGTTTTTTTAGTTACATGAACTTGAAAAAGTCTATCCTAATATCATTCCATGGCTTACGGCCATACCAACCTGAATACACCTGATCTCGTCCGATCTCAGAAGCTAAGCAGGGTCAGGCTTGGGTAGTACTTGGTTAGGAGACTATTTGGGAATACCAGGTGCTGTAAGCTTTTGACCAGTTTAGCATACTCTTGTAAACACAGTAATCATATAAAGGACGATATAAAATGGAATTGCTAATTTAGTTCATCCACGTTTTTTTAGTTACATGAACTTGAAAAAGTCTATCCTAATATGATTCCATGGCTTACGGCCAAACCAACCTGAATACACCTGATCTCGTCTGATCTCAGAAGCTAAGCAGGGTCAGGCTTGGTTAATACTTGGTTAGGAGACTACTTGGGAATACCAGGTACTGTAAGCTTTTTACCAGTTTAGCATATTCTTGTAAACACAGTAATCATATAAAGGACGATATAAAATGGAATTGCTAATTTAGTTCATCCACGTTTTTTGAGTTACATGAACTTGAAAAAGTCTATCCTAATATCATTCCATGGCTTACGGCCATACCAACCTGAATACGCCTGATCTCTTCCGATCTCAGAAGGTAAGAAAGGGTCAGGCTTGGTTAGTACTTAGTTAGGAGACTACTTGGGAATACCAGGTGCTGTAAGCTTTTGACCAGTTTAGCATACTCTTGTAAACACAGTAATCATATAAAGGACGATATAAAATGGAATTGCTAATTTAGTTCATCCACGTTTTTTTAGTTACATGAACTTGAAAAAGTCTATCCTAATATCGTTCCATGGCTTACGGCCATACCAACCTGAATACGCCTGATCTCGTCTGATCTCAGAAGCTAAGCAGGGTCAGGCTTGGTTAGTACTTGGTTAGGAGACTACTTGGGAATACCAGGTGCTGTAAGCTTTTGACCAGTTTAGCATACTCTTGTAAACACAGTAATCATATAAAGGACGATATAAAATGGAATTGCTAATTTAGTTCATCCACGTTTTTTGAGTTACATGAGCTTGAAAAAGTCTATCCTAATATCATTCCATGGCTTACGGCCATGCCAACCTGAATACACCTGATCTCGTCCGATCTCAGAAGCTAAGCAGGGTCAGGCTTGGTTAGTACTTGGTTAGGAGACTGCTTGGGAATACCAGGTGCTGTAAGCTTTTTACCAGTTTAGCATATTCTTGTAAACACAGTAATCATATAAAGGACGATATAAAATGGAATTTCTAATTTAGTTCATCCACGTTTTTTTAGTTAGATGAACTTGAAAAAGTCTATCCTAATATCATTCCATGGCTTACGGCCATACCAACCTGAATACGCCCGATCTCAGAAGCTAAGCAGGGTCAGACTTGGTTAGGAGACTACTTGGGAATACCAGGTGCTGTAAGCTTTTTACCAGTTTAGCATATTCTTGTAAACACAGTAAACATATAAAGGACGATATAAAATGGAATTGCTAATTTAGTTCATCCACGTTTTTTTTAGTTACATGAACTTGAAAAAGTCTATCCTAATATGATTCCATGGCTTACGGCCAAACCAACCTGAATACACCTGATCTCGTCTGATCTCAGAAGCTAAGCAGGGTCAGGCTTGGTTAATACTTGGTTAGGAGACTACTTGGGAATACCAGGTGCTGTAAGCTTTTGACCAGTTTAGCATACTCTTGTAAACACAGTAATCATATAAAGGACGATATAAAATGGAATTGCTAATTTAATTCATCCACGTTTTTTTAGTTACATGAACTTGATAAAGTCTATCCTAATATCATTCCACGGCTTACGGCCATACCAACCTGAATACGCCTGATCTCGTCCGATCTCAGAAGCTAAGCAGGGTCAGGCTTGGTTAGTACTTGGTTAGGAGACTACTTGGGAATACCAGGTGCTGTAAGCTTTTGACCAGTTTAGCATACTCTTGTAAACACAGTAATCATATAAAGGACGATATAAAAGGGAATTGCGAATTTAGTTCATCCACGTTTTTTGAGTTACATGAACTTGAAAAAGTCTATCCTAATATCATTCCATGGCTTACGGCCATACCAACCTGAATATGCCTGATCTCGTCTGATCTCAGAAGCTAAGCAGGGTCAGGCTTGGTTAGTACTTGGTTAGGAGACTACTTGGGAATACCAGGTGCTGTAAGCTTTTGACCAGTTTAGCATACTCTTGTAAACACAGTAATCATATAAAGGACGATATAAAATGGAATTGCTAATTTAGTTCATCCACGTTTTTTTAGTTATATGAACTTGAAAAAGTCTATCCTAATATCATTCCATGGCTTACGGCCATACCAACCTGAATACGCCTGATCTCGTCCCATCTCAGAAGCTAAGCAGGGTCAGGCTTGGTTAGTACTTGGTTAGGAGACTACTTGGGAATACCAGGTGCTGTAAGCTTTTGACCAGTTTAGCATACTCTTGTAAACACAGTAATCATATAAAGGACGATATAAAATGGAATTTCTAATTTAGTTCATCCACGTTTTTTTAGTTACATGAACTTGAAAAAGTCTGTCCTAATATCATTCCATGGCTTACGGCCATACCAACCTGAATACGCCTGATCTCGTCCGTTCTCATTAGCTAAGCAGGGTCAGGCTTGGGTAGTACTTGGTTAGGAGACTATTTGGGAATACCAGGTGCTGTAAGCTTTTGACCAGTTTAGCATACTCTTGTAAACACAGTAATCATATAAAGGACGATATAAAATGGAATTGCTAATTTAGTTCATCCACGTTTTTTGAGTTACATGAACTTGAAAAAGTCTATCCTAATATGATTCCATGGCTTACGGCCAAACCAACCTGAATACACCTGATCTCGTCTGATCTCAGAAGCTAAGCAGGGTCAGGCTTGGTTAATACTTGGTTAGGAGACTACTTGGGAATACCAGGTGCTGTAAGCTTTTGACCAGTTTAGCATACTCTTGTAAACACAGTAATCATATAAAGGACGATATAAAATGGAATTGCTAATTTAGTTCATCCACGTTTTTTTAGTTACATGAACTTGATAAAGTCTATCCTAATATCATTCCACGGCTTACGGCCATACCAACCTGAATACGCCTGATCTCGTCAGATCTCAGAAGCTAAGCAGGGTCAGGCTTGGTTAGTACTTGGTTAGGAGACTACTTGGGAATACCAGGTGCTGTAAGCTTTTGACCAGTTTAGCATACTCTTGTAAACACAGTAATCATATAAAGGACGATATAAAATGGAATTGCTAATTTAGTTCATACACGTTTTTTTAGTTACATGAACTTGATAAAGTCTATCCTAATATCATTCCGTGGCTTACGGCCATACCAACCTGAATACGTCTGATCTCGTCCGATCTCAGAAGCTAAGCAGGGTCAGGCTTGGTTAGGAGACTACTTGGGAATACCAGGTGCTGTAAGCTTTTGACCAGTTTAGCATACTCTTGTAAACACAGTAATCATATAAAGGACGATATAAAATGGAATTGCTAATTTAGTTCATCCACGTTTTTTTAGTTACATGAACTTGAAAAAGTCTATCCTAATATGATTCCGTGGCTTACGGCCAAACCAACCTGAATACACCTGATCTCGTCTGATCTCAGAAGCTAAGCAGGGTCAGGCTTGGTTAATACTTGGTTAGGAGACTACTTGGGAATACCAGGTGCTGTAAGCTTTTGACCAGTTTAGCATACTCTTGTAAACACAGTAATCATATAAAGGACGATATAAAATGGAATTGCTAATTTAGTTCATCCACGTTTTTTTAGTTACATGAACTTGATAAAGTCTATCCTAATATCATTCCACGGCTTACGGCCATACCAACCTGAATACGTCTGATCTCGTCCGATCTCAGAAGCTAAGCAGGGTCAGGCTTGGTTAGTACTTGGTTAGGAGACTACTTGGGAATACCAGGTGCTGTAAGCTTTTGACCAGTTTAGCATACTCTTGTAAACACAGTAATCATATAAAGGACGATATAAAATGGAATTTCTAATTTAGTTCATCCACCTTTTTTGAGTTACATGAACTTGACAAAGTCTATCCTAATATGATTCCGTGGCTTACGGCCATACCAACCTGAATACGCCTGATCTCGTCCGATCTCAGAAGCTAAGCATGGTCAGGCTTGGTTAGTACTTGGTTAGGAGACTACTTGGGAATACCAGGTGCTGAGAGCTTTTGACCAGTTTAGCATACTCTTGTAAACACAGTAATCATATAAAGGACGATATAAAATGGAATTGCTAATTTAGTTCATCCACGTTTTTTGAGTTACATGAACTTGAAAAAGTCTATCCTAATATCATTCCATGGCTTACGGCCATACCAACATGAATACGCCTGATCTCGTCCGATCTCAGAAGCTAAGCAGGGTCAGGCTTGGTTAGTACTTGGTTAGGAGACAACTTGGGAATACCAGGTGCTGTAAGCTTTTGACCAGTTTAGCATACTCTTGTAAACACAGTAATCATATAAAGGACGATATAAAATGGAATTGCTAATTTAGTTCATCCACGTTTTTTTAGTTACATGAACTTGAAAAAGTCTATCCTAATATCATTCCACGGCTTACGGCCATACCAACCTGAATACACCTGATCTCGTCCGATCTCAAAAGCTAAGCAGGGTCAGGCTTGGTTAGTTCTTGGTTAGGAGACTACTTGGGAATACCAGGTGCTGTAAGCTTTTGACCAGTTTAGCATACTCTTGTAAACACAGTAATCATATAAAGGACGATATAAAATGGAATTGCTAATTAAGTTCATCCACGTTTTTTTAGTTACATGAACTTGAAAGAGTCTATCCTAATATCATTCCATGGCTTACGGACATACCAACCTGAATACGCCTGATCTCGTCCGATCTCAGAAGCTAAGCAGGGTCAGGCTTGGTTAGGAGACTACTTGGGAATACCAGGTGCTGTAAGCTTTTGACCAGTTTAGCATACTCTTGTTAACACAGTAATCATATAAAGGACGATATAAAATGGAATTTCTAATTTAGTTCATCCACCTTTTTTGAGTTACATGAACTTGAAAAAGTCTATCCTAATATCATTCCATGGCTTACGGCCATACCAACCTGAATACGCCTGATCTCGTCCGATCTCAGAAGCTAAGCAGGGTCAGGCTTGGTTAGTACTTGGTTAGGAGACTACTTGGGAATACCAGGTGCTGTAAGCTTTTGACCAGTTTAGCATACTCTTGTAAACACAGTAATCACATAAAGGACGATATAAAATGGAATTGCTAATTTAGTTCATCCACGTTTTTTGAGTTACATGAACTTGAAAAAGTCTATCCTAGTATCATTCCATGGCTTACGGCCATACCAACCTGAATACGCCTGACCTCGTCCGATCTCAGAAGCTAAGAAAGGGTCAGGCTTGGTTAGTACTTGGTTAGGAGACTACTTGGGAATACCAGGTGCTGTAAGCTTTTTACCAGTTTAGCATATTCTTGTAAACACAGTAATCATATAAAGGACGATATAAAATGGAATTTCTAATTTAGTTCATCCACGTTTTTTGAGTTACATGAACTTGAAAAAGTCTATCCTAATATCATTCCATGGCTTACGGCCATAACAACATGAATACGCCTGATCTCGTCCGATCTCAGAAGCTAAGCAGGGTCAGACTTGGTTAGGAGACTACTTGGGAATACCAGGTGCTGTAAGCTTTTGACCAGTTTAGCATACTCTTGTAAACACAGTAATGATATAAAGGACGATATAAAATGGAATTGCTAATTTATTTCATCCACTTTTTTTAGTAACATGAACTTGAAAAAGTCTATCCTAATATCATTCCATGGCTTACGGCCATACCAACCTGAATACCCCTGATCTCGTCCGATCTCAGAAGCTAAGCAGGGTCAGGCTTGGTTAGTACTTGGTTAGGAGACTACTTGGGAATACCAGGTGCTGTAAGCTTTTGACCAGTTTAGCATACTCTTGTAATCATATAAAGGACAATATAAAATGGAATTGCTAATTTAGTTCATCCACGTTTTTTGAGTTACATGAACTTGAAAAAGTCTATCCTAATATCATTCAATGGCTTACGGCCATACCAACCTGAATACACCTGATCTCGTCCGATCTCAGAAGCTAAGCAGGGTCAGGCTTGGTTAGTACTTGGTTAGGAGACTACTTGGGAATACCAGGTGCTGTAAGCTTTTGACCAGTTTAGCATACTCTTGTAAACACAGTAATCATATAAAGGACGATATAAAATGGAATTTCTAATTTAGTTCATCCACCTTTTTTGAGTTACATGAACTTGACAAAGTCTATCCTAATATCATTCCATGGCTTACGGCCATACCAACCTGAATACGCCTGATCTCGTCCGATCTCAGAAGCTAAGCATGGTCAGGCTTGGTTAGTACTTGGTTAGGAGACTACTTGGGAATACCAGGTGCTGAGAGCTTTTGACCAGTTTAGCATACTCTTGTAAACACAGTAATCATATAAAGGACGATATAAAATGGAATTGCTAATTTAGTTCATCCACGTTTTTTGAGTTACATGAACTTGAAAAAGTCTATCCTAATATCATTCCATGGCTTACGGCCATACCAACATGAATACGCCTGATCTCGTCCGATCTCAGAAGCTAAGCAGGGTCAGGCTTGGTTAGTACTTGGTTAGGAGACAACTTGGGAATACCAGGTGCTGTAAGCTTTTGACCAGTTTAGCATACTCTTGTAAACACAGTAATCATATAAAGGACGATATAAAATGGAATTGCTAATTTAGTTCATCCACGTTTTTTTAGTTACATGAACTTGAAAAAGTCTATCCTAATATCATTCCACGGCTTACGGCCATACCAACCTGAATACACCTGATCTCGTCCGATCTCAAAAGCTAAGCAGGGTCAGGCTTGGTTAGTTCTTGGTTAGGAGACTACTTGGGAATACCAGGTGCTGTAAGCTTTTGACCAGTTTAGCATACTCTTGTAAACACAGTAATCATATAAAGGACGATATAAAATGGAATTGCTAATTAAGTTCATCCACGTTTTTTTAGTTACATGAACTTGAAAGAGTCTATCCTAATATCATTCCATGGCTTACGGACATACCAACCTGAATACGCCTGATCTCGTCCGATCTCAGAAGCTAAGCAGGGTCAGGCTTGGTTAGGAGACTACTTGGGAATACCAGGTGCTGTAAGCTTTTGACCAGTTTAGCATACTCTTGTTAACACAGTAATCATATAAAGGACGATATAAAATGGAATTTCTAATTTAGTTCATCCACCTTTTTTGAGTTACATGAACTTGAAAAAGTCTATCCTAATATCATTCCATGGCTTACGGCCATACCAACCTGAATACGCCTGATCTCGTCCGATCTCAGAAGCTAAGCAGGGTCAGGCTTGGTTAGTACTTGGTTAGGAGACTACTTGGGAATACCAGGTGCTGTAAGCTTTTGACCAGTTTAGCATACTCTTGTAAACACAGTAATCACATAAAGGACGATATAAAATGGAATTGCTAATTTAGTTCATCCACGTTTTTTGAGTTACATGAACTTGAAAAAGTCTATCCTAGTATCATTCCATGGCTTACGGCCATACCAACCTGAATACGCCTGACCTCGTCCGATCTCAGAAGCTAAGAAAGGGTCAGGCTTGGTTAGTACTTGGTTAGGAGACTACTTGGGAATACCAGGTGCTGTAAGCTTTTTACCAGTTTAGCATATTCTTGTAAACACAGTAATCATATAAAGGACGATATAAAATGGAATTTCTAATTTAGTTCATCCACGTTTTTTGAGTTACATGAACTTGAAAAAGTCTATCCTAATATCATTCCATGGCTTACGGCCATAACAACATGAATACGCCTGATCTCGTCCGATCTCAGAAGCTAAGCAGGGTCAGACTTGGTTAGGAGACTACTTGGGAATACCAGGTGCTGTAAGCTTTTGACCAGTTTAGCATACTCTTGTAAACACAGTAATGATATAAAGGACGATATAAAATGGAATTGCTAATTTATTTCATCCACTTTTTTTAGTAACATGAACTTGAAAAAGTCTATCCTAATATCATTCCATGGCTTACGGCCATACCAACCTGAATACCCCTGATCTCGTCCGATCTCAGAAGCTAAGCAGGGTCAGGCTTGGTTAGTACTTGGTTAGGAGACTACTTGGGAATACCAGGTGCTGTAAGCTTTTGACCAGTTTAGCATACTCTTGTAATCATATAAAGGACAATATAAAATGGAATTGCTAATTTAGTTCATCCACGTTTTTTGAGTTACATGAACTTGAAAAAGTCTATCCTAATATCATTCAATGGCTTACGGCCATACCAACCTGAATACACCTGATCTCGTCCGATCTCAGAAGCTAAGCAGGGTCAGGCTTGGTTAGTACTTGGTTAGGAGACTACTTGGGAATACCAGGTGCTGTAAGCTTTTGACCAGTTTAGCATACTCTTGTAAACACAGTAATCATATAAAGGACGATATAAAATGGAATTGCTGATTTAGTTCATCCACGTTTTTTTAGTTACATGAACTTGAAAAAGTCTATCCTATTATCATTCCATGGCTTACGGCCATACCAACCTGAATACGCCTGATCTCAGAAGCTAAGCAGGGTCAGGCTTGGTTAGTACTTGGTTAGGAGACTACTTGGGAATACCAGGTGCTGTAAGCTTTTGACCAGTTTAGCATACTCTTGTTAACACAGTAATCATATAAAGGACGATATAAAATGGAATTGCTAATTTAGTTCATCCACGTTTTTTTGGTTACATGAACTTGAAAAAGTCTATCCTAGTATCATTCCATGGCTTACGGCCGTACCAACCTGAATACGCCTGATCTCGTCTGATCTCAGAAGATAAGCAGGGTCAGGCTTGGTTAGTACTTGGTTAGGAGACTACTTGGGAATACCAGGTGCTGTAAGCTTTTGACCAGTTTAGCATACTCTTATAAACACAGTAATCATATAAAGGACGATATAAAATGGAATTGCTAATTTAGTTCATCCACGTTTTTTTAGTTACATGAACTTGAAAAAGTCTATCCTAATATCATTCCATGGCTTACGGCCATACCAACCTGAATACGCCTGATCTCGTCCGATCTCAGAAGCTAAGCAGGGTCAGGCTTGGTTAGTACTTGGTTAGGAGACTACTTGGGAATACCAGGTGCTGTAAACTTTTGACCAGTTTAGCATACTCTTGTAAACACAGTAATCATATAAAGGACGATATAAAATGGAATTGCTAATTTAGTTCATCCACGTTTTTTGAGTTACATGAACTTGAAAAAGTCTATCCTAATATCATTCCATGGCTTACGGCCATACCAACCTGAATACACCTGATCTCGTCCGATCTCAGAAGCTAAGCAGGGTCAGGCTTGGTTAGAACTTGGTTAGGAGACTACTTGGGAATACCAGGTGCTGTAAGCTTTTGACCAGTTTAGCATACTCTTGTAAACACAGTAATCATATAAAGGACGATATAAAATGGAATTGCTAATTTAGTTCATCCACGTTTTTTGAGTTACATGAACTTGAAAAAGTCTATCCTAATATCATTCCATGGCTTACGGCCATACCAACCTGAATACGCCTGATCTCGTCCGATCTCAGAAGCTAAGCAGGGTCAGGCTTGGTTAGTACTTGGTTAGGAGACTTCTTGGGAATACCAGGTGCTGTAAGCTTTTGACCAGTTTAGCATACTCTTGTAAACACAGTAATCATATAAAGGACGATATAAAAGGGAATTGCTAATTTAGTTCATCCACGTTTTTTGAGTTACATGAACTTGAAAAAGTCTTTCCTAATATCATTCCATGGCTTACGACCATACCAACCTGAATACGCCTGATCTCGTCCGATCTCAGAAGCTAAGCAGGGTCAGGCTTGGTTAGTACTTGGTTAGGAGACTACTTGGGAATACCAGGTGCTGTAAGCTTTTGACCAGTTTAGCATACTCTTGTAAACACAGTAATCATATAAAGGACGATATAAAATGGAATTGCTAATTTAGTTCATCCACGTTTTTTTGGTTACATGAACTTGAAAAAGTCTATCCTAGTATCATTCCATGGCTTACGGCCGTACCAACCTGAATACGCCTGATCTCGTCCGATCTCAGAAGCTAAGCAGGGTCAGGCTTGGTTAGTACTTGGTTAGGAGACTACTTGGGAATACCAGCTGCTGTAAGCTTTTGACCAGTTTAGCATACTCTTATAAACACAGTAATCATATAAAGGACGATATAAAATGGAATTGCTAATTTAGTTCATCCACGTTTTTTTAGTTACATGAACTTGAAAAAGTCTATCCTAATATCATTCCATGGCTTACGGCCATACCAACCTGAATACGCCTGATCTCGTCCGATCTCAGAAGCTAAGCAGGGTCAGGCTTGGTTAGTACTTGGTTAGGAGACTACTTGGGAATACCAGGTGCTGTAAACTTTTGACCAGTTTAGCATACTCTTGTAAACACAGTAATCATATAAAGGACGATATAAAATGGAATTGCTAATTTAGTTCATCCACGTTTTTTTAGTTACATGAACTTGAAAAAGTCTATCCTAATATCATTCCATGGCTTACGGCCATACCAACCTGAATACGCCTGATCTCGTCCGATCTCAGAAGCTAAGCAGGGTCAGGCTTGGTTAGTACTTGGTTAGGAGACTACTTGGGAATACCAGGTGCTGTAAGCTTTTGACCAGTTTAGCATACTCTTGTAAACACAGTAATCATATAAAGGACGATATAAAATGGAATTGCTGATTTAGTTCATCCACGTTTTTTTAGTTACATGAACTTGAAAAAGTCTATCCTATTATCATTCCATGGCTTACCGCCATACCAACCTGAATACGCCTGATCTCAGAAGCTAAGCAGGGTCAGGCTTGGTTAGTACTTGGTTAGGAGACTACTTGGGAATACCAGGTGCTGTAAGCTTTTTACCAGTTTAGCATATTCTTGTAAACACAGTAATCATATAAAGGACGATATAAAATGGAATTTCTAACTTAGTTCATCCACGTTTTTTGAGTTACATGAACTTGAAAAAGCCTATCCTAATATCATTCCATGGCTTACGGCCAAACCAACCTGAATACGCCTGATCTCGTCCGATCTCAGAAGCTAAGCAGGGTCAGGCTTGGTTAGTACTTGGTTAGGAGACTACTTGGGAATACCAGGTGCTGTAAACTTTTGACCAGTTTAGCATACTCTTGTAAACACAGTAATCATATAAAGGACGATATAAAATGGAATTGCTAATTTAGTTCATCCACGTTTTTTTAGTTACATGAACTTGAAAAAGTCTATCCTAATATCATTCCATGGCTTACGGCCATACCAACCTGAATACGCCTGATCTCGTCCGATCTCAGAAGCTAAGCAGGGTCAGGCTTGGTTAGTACTTGGTTAGGAGACTACTTGGGAATACCAGGTGCTGTAAGCTTTTGACCAGTTTAGCATACTCTTGTAAACACAGTAATCATATAAAGGACGATATAAAATGGAATTGCTGATTTAGTTCATCCACGTTTTTTTAGTTACATGAACTTGAAAAAGTCTATCCTATTATCATTCCATGGCTTACGGCCATACCAACCTGAATACGCCTGATCTCAGAAGCTAAGCAGGGTCAGGCTTGGTTAGTACTTGGTTAGGAGACTATTTGGGAATACCAGGTGCTGTAAGCTTTTTACCAGTTTAGCATATTCTTGTAAACACAGTAATCATATAAAGGACGATATAAAATGGAATTTCTAATTTAGTTCATCCACGTTTTTTGAGTTACATGAACTTGAAAAAGTCTATCCTAATATCATTCCATGGCTTACGGCCAAACCAACCTGAATACGCCTGATCTTGTCCGATCTCAGAAGCTAAGCAGGGTCAGGCTTGGTTAGTACTTGGTTAGGAGACTACTTGGGAATACCAGGTGCTGTAAGCTTTTGACCAGTTTAGCATACTCTTGTAAACACAGTAATCATATAAAGGACGATATAAAATGGAATTGCTAATTTAGTTCATCCACGTTTTTTGAGTTACATGAACTTGAAAAAGTCTATCCTAATATCATTCCATGGCTTACGGCCATACCAACCTGAATACACCTGATTTCGTCCGATCTCAGAAGCTAAGCAGGGTCAGGCTTGGTTAGAACTTGGTTAGGAGACTACTTGGGAATACCAGGTGCTGTAAGCTTTTGACCAGTTTAGCATACTCTTGTAAACACAGTAATCATATAAAGGACGATATAAAATGGAATTGCTAATTTAGTTCATCCACGTTTTTTGAGTTACATGAACTTGAAAAAGTCTATCCTAATATCATTCCATGGCTTACGGCCATACCAACCTGAATACGCCTGATCTCGTCCGATCTCAGAAGCTAAGCAGGGTCAGGCTTGGTTAGTACTTGGTTAGGAGACTTCTTGGGAATACCAGGTGCTGTAAGCTTTTGACCAGTTTAGCATACTCTTGTAAACACAGTAATCATATAAAGGACGATATAAAAGGGAATTGCTAATTTAGTTCATCCACGTTTTTTGAGTTACATGAACTTGAAAAAGTCTATCCTAATATCATTCCATGGCTTACGGCCATACCAACCTGAATACGCCTGATCTCGTCCGATCTCAGAAGCTAAGCAGGGTCAGGCTTGGTTAGTACTTGGTTAGGAGACTACTTGGGAATACCAGGTGCTGTAAGCTTTTGACCAGTTTAGCATACTCTTGTAAACACAGTAATCATATAAAGGACGATATAAAATGGAATTGCTGATTTAGTTCATCCACGTTTTTTTAGTTACATGAACTTGAAAAAGTCTATCCTATTATCATTCCATGGCTTACGGCCATACCAACCTGAATACGCCTGATCTCAGAAGCTAAGCAGGGTCAGGCTTGGTTAGTACTTGGTTAGGAGACTACTTGGGAATACCAGGTGCTGTAAGCTTTTTACCAGTTTAGCATATTCTTGTAAACACAGTAATCATATAAAGGACGATATAAAATGGAATTTCTAACTTAGTTCATCCACGTTTTTTGAGTTACATGAACTTGAAAAAGCCTATCCTAATATCATTCCATGGCTTACGGCCAAACCAACCTGAATACGCCTGATCTCGTCCGATCTCAGAAGCTAAGCAGGGTCAGACTTGGTTAGGAGACTACTTGGGAATACCAGGTGCTGTAAGCTTTTGACCAGTTTAGCATACTCTTGTAAACACAGTAATCATATAAAGGACGATATAAAATGGAATTGCTAATTTAGTTCATCCACGTTTTTTGAGTTACATGAACTTGAAAAAGTCTATCCTAGTATCATTCCATGGCTTACGGCCATACCAACCTGAATATGCCTGACCTCGTCCGATCTCAGAAGCTAAGAAAGGGTCAGGCTTGGTTAGTACTTGGTTAGGAGACTACTTGGGAATACCAGGTGCTGTAAGCTTTTTACCAGTTTAGCATATTCTTGTAAACACAGTAATCATATAAAGGACGATATAAAATGGAATTTCTAATTTAGTTCATCCACGTTTTTTGAGTTACATGAACTTGAAAAAGTCTATCCTAATGTCATTCCATGGCTTACGGCCAAACCAACCTGAATACGCCTGATCTTGTCTGATCTCAGAAGCTAAGCAGGGTCAGGCTTGGTTAGTACTTGGTTAGGAGACTACTTGGGAATACCAGGTGCTGTAAGCTTTTGACCAGTTTAGCATACTCTTGTAAACACAGTAATCATATAAAGGACGATATAAAATGGAATTGCTAATTTAGTTCATCCACGTTTTTTGAGTTACATGAACTTGAAAAAGTCTATCCTAATATCATTCCATGGCTTACGGCCATACCAACCTGAATACACCTGATTTCGTCCGATCTCAGAAGCTAAGCAGGGTCAGGCTTGGTTAGAACTTGGTTAGGAGACTACTTGGGAATACCAGGTGCTGTAAGCTTTTGACCAGTTTAGCATACTCTTGTAAACACAGTAATCATATAAAGGACGATATAAAATGGAATTGCTAATTTAGTTCATCCACGTTTTTTGAGTTACATGAACTTGAAAAAGTCTATCCTAATATCATTCCATGGCTTACGGCCATACCAACCTGAATACGCCTGATCTCGTCCGATCTCAGAAGCTAAGCAGGGTCAGGCTTGGTTAGTACTTGGTTAGGAGACTTCTTGGGAATACCAGGTGCTGTAAGCTTTTGACCAGTTTAGCATACTCTTGTAAACACAGTAATCATATAAAGGACGATATAAAAGGGAATTGCTAATTTAGTTCATCCACGTTTTTTGAGTTACATGAACTTGAAAAAGTCTATCCTAATATCATTCCATGGCTTACGGCCATACCAACCTGAATACGCCTGATCTCGTCCGATCTCAGAAGCTAAGCAGGGTCAGGCTTGGTTAGTACTTGGTTAGGAGACTACTTGGGAATACCAGGTGCTGTAAGCTTTTGACCAGTTTAGCATACTCTTGTAAACACAGTAATCATATAAAGGACGATATAAAATGGAATTTCTAATTTAGTTCATCCACGTTTTTTTAGTTACATGAACTTGAAAAAGTCTATCCTAATATCATTCCATGGCTTACGGCCATACCAACCTGAATACGCCTGATCTCGTCCGTTCTCAGAAGCTAAGCAGGGTCAGGTTTGGGTAGTACTTGGTTAGTAGACTACTTGGGAATACCAGGTGCTGTAAACTTTTGACCAGTTTAGCATACTCTTGTAAACACAGTAATCATATAAAGGACGATATAAAATGGAATTGCTAATTTAGTTCATCCAAGTTTTTTTAGTTACATGAACTTGATAAAGTCTATCCTAATATCATTCCATGGCTTACGGCCATACCAACCTGAATACGCCTGATCTCGTCCGATCTCAGAAGCTAAGCAGGGTCAGGCTTGGTTAGTACTTGGTTAGGAGACTACTTGGGAATACCAGGTGCTGTAAGCTTTTGACCAGTTTAGCATACTCTTGTAAACACAGTAATCATATAAAGGACGATATAAAAGGGAATTGCTAATTTAGTTCATCCACGTTTTTTGAGTTACATGAACTTGAAAAAGTCTATCCTAATATCATTCCATGGCTTACGGCCATACCAACCTGAATACGCCTGATCTCGTCTGTTCTCAGAAGCTAAGCAGGGTCAGGCTTGGTTAGTACTTGGTTAGGAGACTACTTGGGAATACCAGGTGCTGTAAGCTTTTTACCAGTTTAGCATATTCTTGTAAACACAGTAATCATATAAAGGACGATATAAAATGGAATTTCTAATTTAGTTCATCCACGTTTTTTGAGTTACATGAACTTGAAAAAGTCTATCCTAATATCATTCCATGGCTTACGGCCAAACCAACCTGAATACGCCTGATCTTGTCCGATCTCAGAAGCTAAGCAGGGTCAGGCTTGGTTAGTACTTGGTTAGGAGACTACTTGGGAATACCAGGTGCTGTAAGCTTTTGACCAGTTTAGCATACTCTTGTAAACACAGTAATCATATAAAGGACGATATAAAATGGAATTGCTAATTTAGTTCATCCACGTTTTTTGAGTTACATGAACTTGAAAAAGTCTATCCTAATATCATTCCATGGCTTACGGCCATACCAACCTGAATACACCTGATTTCGTCCGATCTCAGAAGCTAAGCAGGGTCAGGCTTGGTTAGAACTTGGTTAGGAGACTACTTGGGAATACCAGGTGCTGTAAGCTTTTGACCAGTTTAGCATACTCTTGTAAACACAGTAATCATATAAAGGACGATATAAAATGGAATTGCTAATTTAGTTCATCCACGTTTTTTGAGTTACATGAACTTGAAAAAGTCTATCCTAATATCATTCCATGGCTTACGGCCATACCAACCTGAATACGCCTGATCTCGTCCGATCTCAGAAGCTAAGCAGGGTCAGGCATGGTTAGTACTTGGTTAGGAGACTTCTTGGGAATACCAGGTGCTGTAAGCTTTTGACCAGTTTAGCATACTCTTGTAAACACAGTAATCATATAAAGGACGATATAAAAGGGAATTGCTAATTTAGTTCATCCACGTTTTTTGAGTTACATGAACTTGAAAAAGTCTATCCTAATATCATTCCATGGCTTACGGCCATACCAACCTGAATACGCCTGATCTCGTCCGATCTCAGAAGCTAAGCAGGGTCAGGCTTGGTTAGTACTTGGTTAGGAGACTACTTGGGAATACCAGGTGCTGTAAGCTTTTGACCAGTTTAGCATACTCTTGTAAACACAGTAATCATATAAAGGACGATATAAAATGGAATTGCTGATTTAGTTCATCCACGTTTTTTTAGTTACATGAACTTGAAAAAGTCTATCCTATTATCATTCCATGGCTTACGGCCATACCAACCTGAATACGCCTGATCTCAGAAGCTAAGCAGGGTCAGGCTTGGTTAGTACTTGGTTAGGAGACTACTTGGGAATACCAGGTGCTGTAAGCTTTTGACCAGTTTAGCATACTCTTGTAAACACAGTAATCATATAAAGGACGATATAAAATGGAATTGCTGATTTAGTTCATCCACGTTTTTTTAGTTACATGAACTTGAAAAAGTCTATCCTATTATCATTCCATGGCTTACGGCCATACCAACCTGAATACGCCTGATCTCAGAAGCTAAGCAGGGTCAGGCTTGGTTAGTACTTGGTTAGGAGACTACTTGGGAATACCATGTGCTGTAAGCTGTTTAGCATATTCTTGTAAACACAGTAATCATATAAAGGACGATATAAAATGGAATTTCTAACTTAGTTCATCCACGTTTTTTGAGTTACATGAACTTGAAAAAGCCTATCCTAATATCATTCCATGGCTTACGGCCAAACCAACCTGAATACGCCTGATCTTGTCCGATCTCAGAAGCTAAGCAGGGTCAGGCTTGGTTAGTACTTGGTTAGGAGACTACTTGGGAATACCAGGTGCTGTAAGCTTTTGACCAGTTTAGCATACTCTTGTAAACACAGTAATCATATAAAGGACGATATAAAATGGAATTGCTAATTTAGTTCATCCACGTTTTTTTAGTTATATGAACTTGAAAAAGTCTATCCTAATATCATTCCATGGCTTACGGCCATCCCAACCTGAATACGCCTGATCTCATCCCATCTCAGAAGCTAAGCAGGGTCAGGCTTGGTTAGTACTTGGTTAGGAGACTACTTGGGAATACCAGGTGCTGTAAGCTTTTGACCAGTTTAGCATACTCTTGTAAACACAGTAATCATATAAAGGACGATATAAAATGGAATTTCTAATTTAGTTCATCCACGTTTTTTTAGTTACATGAACTTGAAAAAGTCTATCCTAATATCATTCCATGGCTTACGGCCATACCAACCTGAATACGCCTGATCTCGTCCGTTCTCAGAAGCTAAGCAGGGTCAGGTTTGGGTAGTACTTGGTTAGTAGACTACTTGGGAATACCAGGTGCTGTAAACTTTTGACCAGTTTAGCATACTCTTGTAAACACAGTAATCATATAAAGGACGATATAAAATGGAATTGCTAATTTAGTTCATCCAAGTTTTTTTAGTTACATGAACTTGATAAAGTCTATCCTAATATCATTCCACGGCTTACGGCCATACCAACCTGAATACGCCTGATCTCGTCCGATCTCAGAAGCTAAGCAGGGTCAGGCTTGGTTAGTACTTGGTTAGGAGACTACTTGGGAATACCAGGTGCTGTAAGCTTTTGACCAGTTTAGCATACTCTTGTAAACACAGTAATCATATAAAGGACGATATAAAAGGGAATTGCTAATTTAGTTCATCCACGTTTTTTGAGTTACATGAACTTGAAAAAGTCTATCCTAATATCATTCCACGGCTTACGGCCATACCAACCTGAATACACCTGATTTCGTCCGATCTCAGAAGCTAAGCAGGGTCAGGCTTGGTTAGAACTTGGTTAGGAGACTACTTGGGAATACCAGGTGCTGTAAGCTTTTGACCAGTTTAGCATACTCTTGTAAACACAGTAATCATATAAAGGACGATATAAAATGGAATTGCTAATTTAGTTCATCCACGTTTTTTGAGTTACATGAACTTGAAAAAGTCTATCCTAATATCATTCCATGGCTTACGGCCATACCAACCTGAATACGCCTGATCTCGTCCGATCTCAGAAGCTAAGCAGGGTCAGGCTTGGTTAGTACTTGGTTAGGAGACTTCTTGGGAATACCAGGTGCTGTAAGCTTTTGACCAGTTTAGCATACTCTTGTAAACACAGTAATCATATAAAGGACGATATAAAAGGGAATTGCTAATTTAGTTCATCCACGTTTTTTTAGTTACATGAACTTGAAAAAGTCTATCCTAATATCATTCCATGGCTTACGGCCATACCAACCTGAATACGCCTGATCTCGTCCGATCTCAGAAGCTAAGCAGGGTCAGGCTTGGTTAGTACTTGGTTAGGAGACTACTTGGCAATACCAGGTGCTGTAAGCTTTTGACCAGTTTAGCATACTCTTGTAAACACAGTAATCATATAAAGGACGATATAAAATGGAATTGCTGATTTAGTTCATCCACGTTTTTTTAGTTACATGAACTTGAAAAAGTCTATCCTATTATCGTTCCATGGCTTACGGCCATACCAACCTGAATACGCCTGATCTCAGAAGCTAAGCAGGGTCAGGCTTGGTTAGTACTTGGTTAGGAGACTACTTGGGAATACCAGGTGCTGTAAGCTTTTTACCAGTTTAGCATATTCTTGTAAACACAGTAATCATATAAAGGACGATATAAAATGGAATTTCTAACTTAGTTCATCCACGTTTTTTGAGTTACATGAACTTGAAAAAGCCTATCCTAATATCATTCCATGGCTTACGGCCAAACCAACCTGAATACGCCTGATCTCGTCCGATCTCAGAAGCTAAGCAGGGTCAGGCTTGGTTAGTACTTGGTTAGGAGACTACTTGGGAATACCAGGTGCTGTAAGCTTTTGACCAGTTTAGCATACTCTTGTAAACACAGTAATCATATAAAGGACGATATAAAATGGAATTGCTAATTTAGTTCATCCACGTTTTTTTAGTTATATGAACTTGAAAAAGTCTATCCTAATATCATTCCATGGCTTACGGCCATCCCAACCTGAATACGCCTGATCTCATCCCATCTCAGAAGCTAAGCAGGGTCAGGCTTGGTTAGTACTTGGTTAGGAGACTACTTGGGAATACCAGGTGCTGTAAGCTTTTGACCAGTTTAGCATACTCTTGTAAACACAGTAATCATATAAAGGACGATATAAAATGGAATTTCTAATTTAGTTCATCCACGTTTTTTTAGTTACATGAACTTGAAAAAGTCTGTCCTAATATCATTCCATGGCTTACGGCCATACCAACCTGAATACGCCTGATCTCGTCCGTTCTCAGAAGCTAAGCAGGGTCAGGTTTGGGTAGTACTTGGTTAGTAGACTACTTGGGAATACCAGGTGCTGTAAACTTTTGACCAGTTTAGCATACTCTTGTAAACACAGTAATCATATAAAGGACGATATAAAATGGAATTGCTAATTTAGTTCATCCAAGTTTTTTTAGTTACATGAACTTGATAAAGTCTATCCTAATATCATTCCACGGCTTACGGCCATACCAACCTGAATACGCCTGATCTCGTCCGATCTCAGAAGCTAAGCAGGGTCAGGCTTGGTTAGTACTTGGTTAGGAGACTACTTGGGAATACCAGGTGCTGTAAGCTTTTGACCAGTTTAGCATACTCTTGTAAACACAGTAATCATATAAAGGACGATATAAAAGGGAATTGCTAATTTAGTTCATCCACGTTTTTTGAGTTACATGAACTTGAAAAAGTCTATCCTAATATCATTCCATGGCTTACGGCCATACCAACCTGAATACGCCTGATCTCGTCCGATCTCAGAAGCTAAGCAGGGTCAGGCTTGGTTAGTACTTGGTTAGGAGACTACTTGGGAATACCAGGTGCTGTAAGCTTTTGACCAGTTTAGCATACTCTTGTAAACACAGTAATCATATAAAGGACGATATAAAATGGAATTGCTAATTTAGTTCATCCACGTTTTTTTAGTTACATGAACTTGATAAAGTCTATCCTAATATCATTCCATGGCTTATGGCCATACCAACCTGAATATGCCTGATCTCGTCCGATCTCAGAAGCTAAGCAGGGTCAGGCTTGGTTAGTACTTGGTTAGGAGACTACTTGGGAATACCAGGTGCTGTAAGCTTTTGACCAGTTTAGCATACTCTTGTAAACACAGTAATCATATAAAGGACGATATAAAATGGAATTGCTAATTTAGTTCATCCATGTTTTTTGAGTTACATGAACTTGAAAAAGTCTATCCTAATATCATTCCGTGGCTTACGGCCATACCAACCTGAATACGCCTGATCTCGTACGATCTCAGAAGCTAAGCTTGGTTAGTACTTGGTTAGGAGACTACTTGGGAATACCAGGTTCTGTAAGCTTTTGACCAGTTTAGCATACTCTTGTAAACACAGTAATCATATAAAGGACGATATAAAATGGAATTGCTAATTTAGTTCATCCACGTTTTTTGAGTTACATGAACTTGAAAAAGTCTATCCTAGTATCATTCCATGGCTTACGGCCATACCAACCTGAATATGCCTGACCTCGTCCGATCTCAGAAGCTAAAAAAGGGTCAGGCTTGGTTAGTACTTGGTTAGGAGACTACTTGGGAATACCAGGTGCTGTAAGCTTTTTACCAGTTTAGCATATTCTTGTAAACACAGTAATCATATAAAGGACGATATAAAATGGAATTTCTAATTTAGTTCATCCACGTTTTTTGAGTTACATGAACTTGAAAAAGTCTATCCTAATATCATTCCATGGCTTACGGCCAAACCAACCTGAATACGCCTGATCTTGTCCGATCTCAGAAGCTAAGCAGGGTCAGGCTTGGTTAGTACTTGGTTAGGAGACTACTTGGGAATACCAGGTGCTGTAAGCTTTTGACCAGTTTAGCATACTCTTGTAAACACAGTAATCATATAAAGGACGATATAAAATGGAATTGCTAATTTAGTTCATCCACGTTTTTTGAGTTACATGAACTTGAAAAAGTCTATCCTAATATCATTCCATGGCTTACGGCCATACCAAACAGAATACACCTGATTTCGTCCGATCTCAGAAGCTAAGCAGGGTCAGGCTTGGTTAGAACTTGGTTAGGAGACTACTTGGGAATACCAGGTGCTGTAAGCTTTTGACCAGTTTAGCATACTCTTGTAAACACAGTAATCATATAAAGGACGATATAAAATGGAATTGCTAATTTAGTTCATCCACGTTTTTTGAGTTACATGAACTTGAAAAAGTCTATCCTAATATCATTCCATGGCTTACGGCCATACCAACCTGAATACGCCTGATCTCGTCCGATCTCAGAAGCTAAGCAGGGTCAGGCTTGGTTAGTACTTGGTTAGGAGACTTCTTGGGAATACCAGGTGCTGTAAGCTTTTGACCAGTTTAGCATACTCTTGTAAACACAGTAATCATATAAAGGACGATATAAAAGGGAATTGCTAATTTAGTTCATCCACGTTTTTTGAGTTACATGAACTTGAAAAAGTCTATCCTAATATCATTCCATGGCTAACGGCCATACCAACCTGAATACGCCTGATCTCGTCCGATCTCAGAAGCTAAGCAGGGTCAGGCTTGGTTAGTACTTAGTTAGGAGACTACTTGGGAATACCAGGTGCTGTAAGCTTTTGACCAGTTTAGCATACTCTTGTAAACACAGTAATCATATAAAGGACGATATAAAATGGAATTGCTGATTTAGTTCATCCACGTTTTTTTAGTTACATGAACTTGAAAAAGTCTATCCTATTATCATTCCATGGCTTACGGCCATACCAACCTGAATACGCCTGATCTCAGAAGCTAAGCAGGGTCAGGCTTGGTTAGTACTTGGTTAGGAGACTACTTGGGAATACCAGGTGCTGTAAGCTTTTTACCAGTTTAGCATATTCTTGTAAACACAGTAATCATATAAAGGACGATATAAAATGGAATTTCTAACTTAGTTCATCCACGTTTTTTGAGTTACATGAACTTGAAAAAGCCTATCCTAATATCATTCCATGGCTTACGGCCAAACCAACCTGAATACGCCTGATCTCGTCCGATCTCAGAAGCTAAGCAGGGTCAGGCTTGGTTAGTACTTGGTTAGGAGACTACTTGGGAATACCAGGTGCTGTAAGCTTTTGACCAGTTTAGCATACTCTTGTAAACACAGTAATCATATAAAGGACGATATAAAATGGAATTTCTAATTTAGTTCATCCACGTTTTTTTAGTTACATGAACTTGAAAAAGTCTATCCTAATATCATTCCATGGCTTACGGCCATACCAACCTGAATACGCCTGATCTTGTCCGTTCTCAGAAGCTAAGCAGGGTCAGGTTTGGGTAGTACTTGGTTAGTAGACTACTTGGGAATACCAGGTGCTGTAAACTTTTGACCAGTTTAGCATACTCTTGTAAACACAGTAATCATATAAAGGACGATATAAAATGGAATTGCTAATTTAGTTCATCCAAGTTTTTTTAGTTACATGAACTTGAAAAAGTCTATCCTAATATCATTCCATGGCTTACGGCCATACCAACCTGAATACGCCTGATCTCGTCCGTTCTCAGAAGCTAAGCAGGGTCAGGTTTGGGTAGTACTTGGTTAGTAGACTACTTGGGAATACCAGGTGCTGTAAACTTTTGACCAGTTTAGCATACTCTTGTAAACACAGTAATCATATAAAGGACGATATAAAATGGAATTGCTAATTTAGTTCATCCAAGTTTTTTTAGTTACATGAACTTGATAAAGTCTATCCTAATATCATTCCACGGCTTACGGCCATACCAACCTGAATACGCCTGATCTCGTCCGATCTCAGAAGCTAAGCAGGGTCAGGCTTGGTTAGTACTTGGTTAGGAGACTACTTGGGAATACCAGGTGCTGTAAGCTTTTGACCAGTTTAGCATACTCTTGTAAACACAGTAATCATATAAAGGACGATATAAAAGGGAATTGCTAATTTAGTTCATCCACGTTTTTTGAGTTACATGAACTTGAAAAAGTCTATCCTAATATCATTCCATGGCTTACGGCCATACCAACCTGAATACGCCTGATCTCGTCCGATCTCAGAAGCTAAGCAGGGTCAGGCTTGGTTAGTACTTGGTTAGGAGACTACTTGGGAATACCAGGTGCTGTAAGCTTTTGACCAGTTTAGCATACTCTTTTAAACACAGTAATCATATAAAGGACGATATAAAATGGAATTTCTAATTTAGTTCATCCACGTTTTTTTAGTTACATGAACTTGAAAAAGTCTATCCTAATATCATTCCATGGCTTACGGCCATACCAACCTGAATACGCCTGATCTCGTCTGTTCTCAGAAGCTAAGCAGGGTCAGGCTTGGTTAGAACTTGGTTAGGAGACTACTTGGGAATACCAGGTGCTGTAAGCTTTTTACCAGTTTAGCATATTCTTGTAAACACAGTAATCATATAAAGGACGATATAAAATGGAATTTCTAATTTAGTTCATCCACGTTTTTTGAGTTACATGAACTTGAAAAAGTCTATCCTAATATCATTCCATGGCTTACGGCCATACCAACCTGAATACACCTGATTTCGTCCGATCTCAGAAGCTAAGCAGGGTCAGGCTTGGTTAGAACTTGGTTAGGAGACTACTTGGGAATACCAGGTGCTGTAAGCTTTTGACCAGTTTAGCATACTCTTGTAAACACAGTAATCATATAAAGGACGATATAAAATGGAATTGCTAATTTAGTTCATCCACGTTTTTTGAGTTACATGAACTTGAAAAAGTCTATCCTAATATCATTCCGTGGCTTACGGCCATACCAACCTGAATACGCCTGATCTCGTCCGATCTCAGAAGCTAAGCAGGGTCAGGCTTGGTTAGTACTTGGTTAGGAGACTTCTTGGGAATACCAGGTGCTGTAAGCTTTTGACCAGTTTAGCATACTCTTGTAAACACAGTAATCATATAAAGGACGATATAAAAGGGAATTGCTAATTTAGTTCATCCACGTTTTTTTAGTTACATGAACTTGAAAAAGTCTATCCTAATATCATTCCATGGCTTACGGCCATACCAACCTGAATACGCCTGATCTCGTCCGATCTCAGAAGCTAAGCAGGGTCAGGCTTGGTTAGTACTTGGTTAGGAGACTACTTGGCAATACCAGGTGCTGTAAGCTTTTGACCAGTTTAGCATACTCTTGTAAACACAGTAATCATATAAAGGACGATATAAAAGGGAATTGCTAATTTAGTTCATCCACGTTTTTTGAGTTACATGAACTTGAAAAAGTCTATCCTAATATCATTCCATGGCTTACGGCCATACCAACCTGAATACGCCTGATCTCGTCCGATCTCAGAAGCTAAGCAGGGTCAGGCTTGGTTAGTACTTGGTTAGGAGACTACTTGGGAATACCAGGTGCTGTAAGCTTTTGACCAGTTTAGCATACTCTTGTAAACACAGTAATCATATAAAGGACGATATAAAATGGAATTGCTAATTTAGTTCATCCACGTTTTTTTAGTTATATGAACTTGAAAAAGTCTATCCTAATATCATTCCATGGCTTACGGCCATACCAACCTGAATACGCCTGATCTCGTCCCATCTCAGAAGCTAAGCAGGGTCAGGCTTGGTTAGTACTTGGTTAGGAGACTACTTGGGAATACCAGGTGCTGTAAGCTTTTGACCAGTTTAGCATACTCTTTTAAACACAGTAATCATATAAAGGACGATATAAAATGGAATTTCTAATTTAGTTCATCCACGTTTTTTTAGTTACATGAACTTGAAAAAGTCTATCCTAATATCATTCCATGGCTTACGGCCATACCAACCTGAATACGCCTGATCTCGTCTGTTCTCAGAAGCTAAGCAGGGTCAGGCTTGGGTAGTACTTGGTTAGGAGACTACTTGGGAATACCAGGTACTGTAAGCTTTTGACCAGTTTAGCATACTCTTGTAAACACAGTAATCATATAAAGGACGATATAAAATGGAATTGCTAATTTAGTTCATCCACGTTTTTTTAGTTACATGAACTTGATAAAGTCTATCCTAATATCATTCCATGGCTTATGGCCATACCAACCTGAATATGCCTGATCTCGTCCGATCTCAGAAGCTAAGCAGGGTCAGGCTTGGTTAGTACTTGGTTAGGAGACTACTTGGGAATACCAGGTGCTGCAAGCTTTTGACCAGTTTAGCATACTCTTGTAAACACAGTAATCATATAAAGGACGATATAAAATGGAATTGCTAATTTAGTTCATCCATGTTTTTTGAGTTACATGAACTTGAAAAAGTCTATCCTAATATCATTCCGTGGCTTACGGCCATACCAACCTGAATACGCCTGATCTCGTACGATCTCAGAAGCTAAGCTTGGTTAGTACTTGGTTAGGAGACTACTTGGGAATACCAGGTTCTGTAAGCTTTTGACCAGTTTAGCATACTCTTGTAAACACAGTAATCATATAAAGGACGATATAAAATGGAATTGCTAATTTAGTTCATCCACGTTTTTTGAGTTACATGAACTTGAAAAAGTCTATCCTAGTATCATTCCATGGCTTACGGCCATACCAACCTGAATATGCCTGACCTCGTCCGATCTCAGAAGCTAAGAAAGGGTCAGGCTTGGTTAGTACTTGGTTAGGAGACTACTTGGGAATACCAGGTGCTGTAAGCTTTTTACCAGTTTAGCATATTCTTGTAAACACAGTAATCATATAAAGGACGATATAAAATGGAATTTCTAATTTAGTTCATCCACGTTTTTTGAGTTACATGAACTTGAAAAAGTCTATCCTAATATCATTCCATAGCTTACGGCCAAACCAACCTGAATACGCCTGATCTTGTCCGATCTCAGAAGCTAAGCAGGGTCAGGCTTGGTTAGTACTTGGTTAGGAGACTACTTGGGAATACCAGGTGCTGTAAGCTTTTGACCAGTTTAGCATACTCTTGTAAACACAGTAATCATATAAAGGACGATATAAAATGGAATTGCTAATTTAGTTCATCCACGTTTTTTGAGTTACATGAACTTGAAAAAGTCTATCCTAATATCATTCCATGGCTTACGGCCATACCAAACAGAATACACCTGGTTTCGTCCGATCTCAGAAGCTAAGCAGGGTCAGGCTTGGTTAGAACTTGGTTAGGAGACTACTTGGGAATACCAGGTGCTGTAAGCTTTTGACCAGTTTAGCATACTCTTGTAAACACAGTAATCATATAAAGGACGATATAAAATGGAATTGCTAATTTAGTTCATCCACGTTTTTTGAGTTACATGAACTTGAAAAAGTCTATCCTAATATCATTCCATGGCTTACGGCCATACCAACCTGAATACGCCTGATCTCGTCCGATCTCAGAAGCTAAGCAGGGTCAGGCTTGGTTAGTACTTGGTTAGGAGACTTCTTGGGAATACCAGGTGCTGTAAGCTTTTGACCAGTTTAGCATACTCTTGTAAACACAGTAATCATATAAAGGACGATATAAAAGGGAATTGCTAATTTAGTTCATCCACGTTTTTTGAGTTACATGAACTTGAAAAAGTCTATCCTAATATCATTCCATGGCTTACGGCCATACCAACCTGAATACGCCTGATCTCGTCCGATCTCAGAAGCTAAGCAGGGTCAGGCTTGGTTAGTACTTGGTTAGGAGACTACTTGGGAATACCAGGTGCTGTAAGCTTTTGACCAGTTTAGCATACTCTTGTAAACACAGTAATCATATAAAGGACGATATAAAATGGAATTGCTGATTTAGTTCATCCACGTTTTTTTAGTTACATGAACTTGAAAAAGTCTATCCTATTATCATTCCATGGCTTGCGGCCATACCAACCTGAATACGCCTGATCTCAGAAGCTAAGCAGGGTCAGGCTTGGTTAGTACTTGGTTAGGAGACTACTTGGGAATACCAGGTGCTGTAAGCTTTTTACCAGTTTAGCATATTCTTGTAAACACAGTAATCATATAAAGGACGATATAAAATGGAATTTCTAACTTAGTTCATCCACGTTTTTTGAGTTACATGAACTTGAAAAAGCCTATCCTAATATCATTCCATGGCTTACGGCCAAACCAACCTGAATACGCCTGATCTCGTCCGATCTCAGAAGCTAAGCAGGGTCAGGCTTGGTTAGTACTTGGTTAGGAGACTACTTGGGAATACCAGGTGCTGTAAGCTTTTGACCAGTTTAGCATACTCTTGTAAACACAGTAATCATATAAAGGACGATATAAAATGGAATTTCTAATTTAGTTCATCCACGTTTTTTTAGTTACATGAACTTGAAAAAGTCTATCCTAATATCATTCCATGGCTTACGGCCATACCAACCTGAATACGCCTGATCTCGTCCGTTCTCAGAAGCTAAGCAGGGTCAGGTTTGGGTAGTACTTGGTTAGTAGACTACTTGGGAATACCAGGTGCTGTAAACTTTTGACCAGTTTAGCATACTCTTGTAAACACAGTAATCATATAAAGGACGATATAAAATGGAATTGCTAATTTAGTTCATCCAAGTTTTTTTAGTTACATGAACTTGATAAAGTCTATCCTAATATCATTCCACGGCTTACGGCCATACCAACCTGAATACGCCTGATCTCGTCCGATCTCAGAAGCTAAGCAGGGTCAGGCTTGGTTAGTACTTGGTTAGGAGACTACTTGGGAATACCAGGTGCTGTAAGCTTTTGACCAGTTTAGCATACTCTTGTAAACACAGTAATCATATAAAGGACGATATAAAAGGGAATTGCTAATTTAGTTCATCCACGTTTTTTGAGTTACATGAACTTGAAAAAGTCTATCCTAATATCATTCCATGGCTTACGGCCATACCAACCTGAATACGCCTGATCTCGTCCGATCTCAGAAGCTAAGCAGGGTCAGGCTTGGTTAGTACTTGGTTAGGAGACTACTTGGGAATACCAGGTGCTGTAAGCTTTTGACCAGTTTAGCATACTCTTGTAAACACAGTAATCATATAAAGGACGATATAAAATGGAATTGCTAATTTAGTTCATCCACGTTTTTTTAGTTATATGAACTTGAAAAAGTCTATCCTAATATCATTCCACGGCTTACGGCCATACCAACCTGAATACGCCTGATCTCGTCCCATCTCAGAAGCTAAGCAGGGTCAGGCTTGGTTAGTACTTGGTTAGGAGACTACTTGGGAATACCAGCTGCTGTAAGCTTTTGACCAGTTTAGCATACTCTTTTAAACACAGTAATCATATAAAGGACGATATAAAATGGAATTTCTAATTTAGTTCATCCACGTTTTTTTAGTTACATGAACTTGAAAAAGTCTATCCTAATATCATTCCATGGCTTACGGCCATACCAACCTGAATACGCCTGATCTCGTCTGTTCTCAGAAGCTAAGCAGGGTCAGGCTTGGGTAGTACTTGGTTAGGAGACTACTTGGGAATACCAGGTACTGTAAGCTTTTGACCAGTTTAGCATACTCTTGTAAACACAGTAATCATATAAAGGACGATATAAAATGGAATTGCTAATTTAGTTCATCCACGTTTTTTTAGTTACATGAACTTGATAAAGTCTATCCTAATACCATTCCATGGCTTATGGCCATACCAACCTGAATACGCCTGATCTCGTCCGATCTCAGAAGCTAAGCAGGGTCAGGCTTGGTTAGTACTTGGTTAGGAGACTACTTGGGAATACCAGGTGCTGTAAGCTTTTGACCAGTTTAGCATACTCTTGTAAACACAGTAATCATATAAAGGACGATATAAAATGGAATTGCTAATTTAGTTCATCCATGTTTTTTGAGTTACATGAACTTGAAAAAGTCTATCCTAATATCATTCCGTGGCTTACGGCCATACCAACCTGAATACGCCTGATCTCGTACGATCTCAGAAGCTAAGCTTGGTTAGTACTTGGTTAGGAGACTACTTGGGAATACCAGGTTCTGTAAGCTTTTGACCAGTTTAGCATACTCTTGTAAACACAGTAATCATATAAAGGACGATATAAAATGGAATTGCTAATTTAGTTCATCCACGTTTTTTGAGTTACATGAACTTGAAAAAGTCTATCCTAGTATCATTCCATGGCTTACGGCCATACCAACCTGAATACGCCTGACCTCGTCCGATCTCAGAAGCTAAGAAAGGGTCAGGCTTGGTTAGTACTTGGTTAGGAGACTACTTGGGAATACCAGGTGCTGTAAGCTTTTTACCAGTTTAGCATATTCTTGTAAACACAGTAATCATATAAAGGACGATATAAAATGGAATTTCTAATTTAGTTCATCCACGTTTTTTGAGTTACATGAACTTGAAAAAGTCTATCCTAATATCATTCCATGGCTTACGGCCATAACAACATGAATACGCCTGATCTCGTCCGATCTCAGAAGCTAAGCAGGGTCAGACTTGGTTAGGAGACTACTTGGGAATACCAGGTGCTGTAAGCTTTTGACCAGTTTAGCATACTCTTGTAAACACAGTAATCATATAAAGGACGATATAAAATGGAATTGCTGATTTAGTTCATCCACGTTTTTTTAGTTACATGAACTTGAAAAAGTCTATCCTATTATCATTCCATGGCTTACGGCCATACCAACCTGAATACGCCTGATCTCAGAAGCTAAGCAGGGTCAGGCTTGGTTAGTACTTGGTTAGGAGACTACTTGGGAATACCAGGTGCTGTAAGCTTTTGACCAGTTTAGCATACTCTTGTAATCATATAAAGGACAATATAAAATGGAATTGCTAATTTATTTCATCCACGTTTTTTGAGTTACATGAACTTGAAAAAGTCTATCCTAATATAATTCAATGGCTTACGGCCATACCAACCTGAATACGCCTGATCTCGTCCGATCTCAGAAGCTAAGCAGGGTCAGGCTTGGTTAGTACTTGGTTAGGAGACTACTTGGGAATACCAGGTGCTGTAAGCTTTTGACCAGTTTAGCATACTCTTGTTAACACAGTAATCATATAAAGGACGATATAAAATGGAATTGCTAATTTAGTTCATCCACGTTTTTTTAGTTCCATGAACTTGAAAAAGTCTATCCTAATATCATTCCATGGCTTACGGCCATACCAACCTGAATACGCCTGATCTCGTCCGATCTCAGAAGCTAAGCAGGGTCAGGCTTGGTTAGTACTTGTTTAGGAGACTACTTGGGAATACCAGGTGCTGTAAACTTTTGACCAGTTTAGCATACTCTTGTAAACACAGTAATCATATAAAGGACGATATAAAATGGAATTGCTAATTTAGTTCATCCACTTTTTTTTAGTTACATGAACTTGAAAAAGTCTATCCTAATATCATTCCATGGCTTACAGCCATACCAACCTGAATACGCCTGATCTCGTCCGATCTCAGAAGCTAAGCAGGGTCAGGCTTGGTTAGTACTTGGTTAGGAGACTACTTGGGAATACCAGGTGCTGTAAGCTTTTGACCAGTTTAGCATACTCTTGTAAACACAGTAATCATATAAAGGACGATATAAAATGGAATTGCTGATTTAGTTCATCCACGTTTTTTTAGTTACATGAACTTGAAAAAGTCTATCCTATTATCATTCCATGGCTTACGGCCATACCAACCTGAATACGCCTGATCTCAGAAGCTAAGCAGGGTCAGGCTTGGTTAGTACTTGGTTAGGAGACTACTTGGGAATACCAGGTGCTGTAAGCTTTTTACCAGTTTAGCATATTCTTGTAAACACAGTAATCATATAAAGGACGATATAAAATGGAATTTCTAATTTAGTTCATCCACGTTTTTTGAGTTACATGAACTTGAAAAAGTCTATCCTAATATCATTCCATGGCTTACGGCCAAACCAACCTGAATACGCCTGATCTCGTCCGATCTCAGAAGCTAAGCAGGGTCAGGCTTGGTTAGTACTTGGTTAGGAGACTACTTGGGAATACCAGGTGCTGTAAGCTTTTGACCAGTTTAGCATACTCTTGTAAACACAGTAATCATATAAAGGACGATATAAAATGGAATTGCTAATTTAGTTCATCCACGTTTTTTGAGTTACATGAACTTGAAAAAGTCTATCCTAATATCATTCCATGGCTTACGGCCATACCAACCTGAATACACCTGATCTCGTCCGATCTCAGAAGCTAAGCAGGGTCAGGCTTGGTTAGGAGACTACTTGGGAATACCAGGTGCTGTAAGCTTTTGACCAGTTTAGCATACTCTTGTAAACACAGTAATCATATAAAGGACGATATAAAATGGAATTGCTAATTTATTTCATCCACGTTTTTTTAGTAACATGAACTTGAAAAAGTCTATCCTAATATCATTCCATGGCTTACGGCCATACCAACCTGAATACCCCGATCTCAGAAGCTAAGCAGGGTCAGGCTTGGTTAGTTCTTGGTTAGGAGACTACTTGGGAATACCAGGTGCTGTAAGCTTTTGACCAGTTTAGCATACTCTTGTAAACACAGTAATCATATAAAGGACGATATAAAATGGAATTGCTGATTTAGTTCATCCACGTTTTTTTAGTTACATGAACTTGAAAAAGTCTATCCTATTATCATTCCATGGCTTACGGCCATACCAACCTGAATACGCCTGATCTCAGAAGCTAAGCAGGGTCAGGCTTGGTTAGTACTTGGTTAGGAGACTACTTGGGAATACCAGGTGCTGTAAGCTTTTTACCAGTTTAGCATACTGTTATAAACACAGTAATCATATAAAGGACGATATAAAATGGAATTGCTAATTTAGTTCATCCACGTTTTTTTAGTTACATGAACTTGAAAAAGTCTATCCTAATATCATTCCATGGCTTACGGCCATACCAACCTGAATACGCCTGATCTCGTCCGATCTCAGAAGCTAAGCAGGGTCAGGCTTGGTTAGTACTTGGTTAGGAGACTACTTGGGAATACCAGGTGCTGTAAACTTTTGACCAGTTTAGCATACTCTTGTAAACACAGTAATCATATAAAGGACGATATAAAATGGAATTGCTAATTTAGTTCATCCACGTTTTTTTAGTTACATGAACTTGAAAAAGTCTATCCTAATATCATTCCATGGCTTACGGCCATACCAACCTGAATACGCCTGATCTCGTCCGATCTCAGAAGCTAAGCAGGGTCAGGCTTGGTTAGTACTTGGTTAGGAGACTACTTGGGAATACCAGGTGCTGTAAGCTTTTGACCAGTTTAGCATACTCTTGTAAACACAGTAATCATATAAAGGACGATATAAAATGGAATTGCTGATTTAGTTCATCCACGTTTTTTTAGTTACATGAACTTGAAAAAGTCTATCCTATTATCATTCCATGGCTTACGGCCATACCAACCTGAATACGCCTGATCTCAGAAGCTAAGCAGGGTCAGGCTTGGTTAGTACTTGGTTAGGAGACTACTTGGGAATACCAGGTGCTGTAAGCTTTTTACCAGTTTAGCATATTCTTGTAAACACAGTAATCATATAAAGGACGATATAAAATGGAATTACTAATTTAGTTCATCCACGTTTTTTGAGTTACATGAACTTGAAAAAGTCTATCCTAATATCATTCCATGTCTTACGGCCATACCAACCTGAATACGCCTGATCTCGTCCGATCTCAGAAGCTAAGCAGGGTCAGGCTTGGTTAGTACTTGGTTAGGAGACTTCTTGGGAATACCAGGTGCTGTAAGCTTTTGACCAGTTTAGCATACTCTTGTAAACACAGTAATCATATAAAGGACGATATAAAAGGGAATTGCTAATTTAGTTCATCCACGTTTTTTGAGTTACATGAACTTGAAAAAGTCTATCCTA
The DNA here is from genome assembly GCA_023634145.1 of Thymallus thymallus. NCBI lineage: Eukaryota > Metazoa > Chordata > Actinopteri > Salmoniformes > Salmonidae > Thymallus > Thymallus thymallus. Next base: position 1,953,776 of record CM042422.1, read on the forward strand.
ATATCATTCCGTGGCTTACGGCCATACCAACCTGAATACGCCTGATCTCGTCCGATCTCAGAAGCTAAGCAGGGTCAGGCTTGGTTAGTACTTGGTTAGGAGACTACTTGGGAATACCAGGTGCTGTAAGCTTTTGACCAGTTTAGCATACTCTTGTAAACACAGTAATCATATAAAGGACGATATAAAAGGGAATTGCTAATTTAGTTCATCCACGTTTTTTGAGTTACATGAACTTGAAAAAGTCTATCCTAATATCATTCCATGGCTTACGGCCATACCAACCTGAATACGCCTGATCTCGTCCGATCTCAGAAGCTAAGCAGGGTCAGGCTTGGTTAGTACTTGGTTAGGAGACTACTTGGGAATACCAGGTGCTGTAAGCTTTTGACCAGTTTAGCATACTCTTGTAAACACAGTAATCATATAAAGGACGATATAAAATGGAATTGCTAATTTAGTTCATCCACGTTTTTTTGGTTACATGAACTTGAAAAAGTCTATCCTAGTATCATTCAATGGCTTACGGCCGTACCAACCTGAATACGCCTGATCTCGTCCGATCTCAGAAGCTAAGCAGGGTCAGGCTTGGTTAGTACTTGGTTAGGAGACTACTTGGGAATACCAGGTGCTGTAAGCTTTTGACCAGTTTAGCATACTCTTATAAACACAGTAATCATATAAAGGACGATATAAAATGGAATTGCTAATTTAGTTCATCCACGTTTTTTTAGTTACATGAACTTGAAAAAGTCTATCCTAATATCATTCCATGGCTTACGGCCATACCAACCTGAATACGCCTGATCTCGTCCGATCTCAGAAGCTAAGCAGGGTCAGGCTTGGTTAGTACTTGGTTAGGAGACTACTTGGGAATACCAGGTGCTGTAAGCTTTTGACCAGTTTAGCATACTCTTGTAAACACAGTAATCATATAAAGGACGATATAAAAGGGAATTGCTAATTTAGTTCATCCACGTTTTTTGAGTTACATGAACTTGAAAAAGTCTATCCTAATATCATTCCATGGCTTACGGCCATACCAACCTGAATACGCCTGATCTCGTCCGATCTCAGAAGCTAAGCAGGGTCAGGCTTGGTTAGTACTTGGTTAGGAGACTACTTGGGAATACCAGGTGCTGTAAGCTTTTGACCAGTTTAGCATACTCTTGTAAACACAGTAATCATATAAAGGACGATATAAAATGGAATTGCTAATTTAGTTCATCCACGTTTTTTTGGTTACATGAACTTGAAAAAGTCTATCCTAGTATCATTCAATGGCTTACGGCCGTACCAACCTGAATACGCCTGATCTCGTCCGATCTCAGAAGCTAAGCAGGGTCAGGCTTGGTTAGTACTTGGTTAGGAGACTACTTGGGAATACCAGGTGCTGTAAGCTTTTGACCAGTTTAGCATACTCTTATAAACACAGTAATCATATAAAGGACGATATAAAATGGAATTGCTAATTTAGTTCATCCACGTTTTTTTAGTTACATGAACTTGAAAAAGTCTATCCTAATATCATTCCATGGCTTACGGCCATACCAACCTGAATACGCCTGATCTCGTCCGATCTCAGAAGCTAAGCAGGGTCAGGCTTGGTTAGTACTTGGTTAGGAGACTACTTGGGAATACCAGGTGCTGTAAGCTTTTGACCAGTTTAGCATACTCTTGTAAACACAGTAATCATATAAAGGACGATATAAAATGGAATTGCTGATATAGTTCATCCACGTTTTTTTAGTTACATGAACTTGAAAAAGTCTATCCTATTATCATTCCATGGCTTACGGCCATACCAACCTGAATACGCCTGATCTCAGAAGCTAAGCAGGGTCAGGCTTGGTTAGTACTTGGTTAGGAGACTACTTGGGAATACCAGGTGCTGTAAGCTTTTTACCAGTTTAGCATATTCTTGTAAACACAGTAATCATATAAAGGACGATATAAAATGGAATTTCTAATTTAGTTCATCCACGTTTTTTGAGTTACATGAACTTGAAAAAGTCTATCCTAATATCATTCCATGGCTTATGGCCAAACCAACCTGAATACGCCTGATCCCGTCCGATCTCAGAAGCTAAGCAGGGTCAGGCTTGGTTAGTACTTGGTTAGGAGACTACTTGGGAATACCAGGTGCTGTAAGCTTTTGACCAGTTTAGCATACTCTTGTAAACACAGTAATCATATAAAGGACGATATAAAATGGAATTGCTAATTTAGTTCATCCACGTTTTTTGAGTTACATGAACTTGAAAAAGTCTATCCTAATATCATTCCATGGCTTACGGCCATACCAACCTGAATACACCTGATCTCGTCCGATCTCAGAAGCTAAGCAGGGTCAGGCTTGGTTAGGAGACTACTTGGGAATACCAGGTGCTGTAAGCTTTTGACCAGTTTAGCATACTCTTGTAAACACAGTAATCATATAAAGGACGATATAAAATGGAATTGCTAATTTAGTTCATCCACGTTTTTTGAGTTACATGAACTTGAAAAAGTCTATCCTAATATCATTCTATGGCTTACGGCCATACCAACCTGAATACGCCTGATCTCGTCCGATCTCAGAAGCTAAGCAGGGTCAGGCTTGGTTAGTACTTGGTTAGGAGACTTCTTGGGAATACCAGGTGCTGTAAGCTTTTGACCAGTTTAGCATACTCTTGTAAACACAGTAATCATATAAAGGACGATATAAAAGGGAATTGCTAATTTAGTTCATCCACGTTTTTTGAGTTACATGAACTTGAAAAAGTCTATCCTAATATCATTCCATGGCTTACGGCCATACCAACCTGAATACGCCTGATCTCGTCCGATCTCAGAAGCTAAGCAGGGTCAGGCTTGGTTAGTACTTGGTTAGGAGACTACTTGGGAATACCAGGTGCTGTAAGCTTTTGACCAGTTTAGCATACTCTTGTAAACACAGTAATCATATAAAGGACGATATAAAATGGAATTGCTAATTTAGTTCATCCACGTTTTTTTAGTTATATGAACTTGAAAAAGTCTATCCTAATATCATTCCATGGCTTACGGCCATACCAACCTGAATACGCCTGATCTCATCCCATCTCAGAAGCTAAGCAGGGTCAGGCTTGGTTAGTACTTGGTTAGGAGACTACTTGGGAATACCAGGTGCTGTAAGCTTTTGACCAGTTTAGCATACTCTTGTAAACACAGTAATCATATAAAGGACGATATAAAATGGAATTTCTAATTTAGTTCATCCACGTTTTTTTAGTTACATGAACTTGAAAAAGTCTATCCTAATATCATTCCATGGCTTACGGCCATACCAACCTGAATACGCCTGTTCTCGTCCGTTCTCAGAAGCTAAGCAGGGTCAGGCTTGGTTAGTACTTGGTTAGGAGACTTCTTGGGAATACCAGGTGCTGTAAGCTTTTGACCAGTTTAGCATACTCTTGTAAACACAGTAATCATATAAAGGACGATATAAAAGGGAATTGCTAATTTAGTTCATCCACGTTTTTTGAGTTACATGAACTTGAAAAAGTCTATCCTAATATCATTCCATGGCTTACGGCCATACCAACCTGAATACGCCCGATCTCAGAAGCTAAGCAGGGTCAGGCTTGGTTAGTACTTGGTTAGGAGACTACTTGGGAATACCAGGTGCTGTAAGCTTTTGACCAGTTTAGCATACTCTTGTAAACACAGTAATCATATAAAGGACGATATAAAATGGAATTGCTAATTTAGTTCATCCACGTTTTTTTAGTTATATGAACTTGAAAAAGTCTATCCTAATATCATTCCATGGCTTACGGCCATACCAACCTGAATACGCCTGATCTCATCCCATCTCAGAAGCTAAGCAGGGTCAGGCTTGGTTAGTACTTGGTTAGGAGACTACTTGGGAATACCAGGTGCTGTAAGCTTTTGACCAGTTTAGCATACTCTTGTAAACACAGTAATCATATAAAGGACGATATAAAATGGAATTTCTAATTTAGTTCATCCACGTTTTTTTAGTTACATGAACTTGAAAAAGTCTATCCTAATATCATTCCATGGCTTACGGCCATACCAACCTGAATACGCCTGTTCTCGTCCGTTCTCAGAAGCTAAGCAGGGTCAGGCTTGTGTAGTACTTGGTTAGGAGACTACTTGGGAATACCAGGTGCTGTAAACTTTTGACCAGTTTAGCATACTCTTGTAAACACAGTAATCATATAAAGGACGATATAAAATGGAATTGCTAATTTAGTTCATCCACGTTTTTTTAGTTACATGAACTTGAAAAAGTCTATCCTAATATGATTCCATGGCTTACGGCCAAACCAACCTGAATACACCTGATCTCGTCCGATCTCAGAAGCTAAGCAGGGTCAGGCTTGGTTAATACTTGGTTAGGAGACTACTTGGGAATACCAGGTGCTGTAAGCTTTTGACCAGTTTAGCATACTCTTGTAAACACAGTAATCATATAAAGGACGATATAAAATGGAATTGCTAATTTAGTTCATCAAAGTTTTTTTAGTTACATGAACTTGATAAAGTCTATCCTAATATCATTCCACGGCTTACGGCCATACCAACCTGAATACGCCTGATCTCGTCCGATCTCAGAAGCTAAGCAGGGTCAGGCTTGGTTAGTACTTGGTTAGGAGACTACTTAGGAATACCAGGTGCTGTAAGCTTTTGACCAGTTTAGCATACTCTTGTAAACACAGTAATCATATAAAGGACGATATAAAAGGGAATTGCTAATTTAGTTCATCCACGTTTTTTGAGTTACATGAACTTGAAAAAGTCTATCCTAATATCATTCCATGGCTTACGGCCATACCAACCTGAATACGCCTGATCTCGTCCCATCTCAGAAGCTAAGCAGGGTCAGGCTTGGTTAGTACTTGGTTAGGAGACTACTTGGGAATACCAGGTGCTGTAAGCTTTTGACCAGTTTAGCATACTCTTGTAAACACAGTAATCATATAAAGGACGATATAAAAGGGAATTGCTAATTTAGTTCATCCACGTTTTTTGAGTTACATGAACTTGAAAAAGTCTATCCTAATATCATTCCATGGCTTACGGCCATACCAACCTGAATACGCCTGATCTCGTCCGATCTCAGAAGCTAAGCAGGGTCAGGCTTGGTTAGTACTTGGTTAGGAGACTACTTGGGAATACCAGGTGCTGTAAGCTTTTGACCAGTTTAGCATACTCTTGTAAACACAGTAATCATATAAAGGACGATATAAAATGGAATTGCTAATTTAGTTCATCCACGTTTTTTTGGTTACATGAACTTGAAAAAGTCTATCCTAGTATCATTCCATGGCTTACGGCCGTACCAACCTGAATACGCCTGATCTCGTCCGATCTCAGAAGCTAAGCAGGGTCAGGCTTGGTTAGTACTTGGTTAGGAGACTACTTGGGAATACCAGGTGCTGTAAGCTTTTGACCAGTTTAGCATACTCTTATAAACACAGTAATCATATAAAGGACGATATAAAATGGAATTGCTAATTTAGTTCATCCACGTTTTTTTAGTTACATGAACTTGAAAAAGTCTATCCTAATATCATTCCATGGCTTACGGCCATACCAACCTGAATACGCCTGATCTCGTCCGATCTCAGAAGCTAAGCAGGGTCAGCCTTGGTTAGTACTTGGTTAGGAGACTACTTGGGAATACCAGGTGCTGTACATTTTTGACCAGTTTAGCATACTCTTGTAAACACAGTAATCATATAAAGGACGATATAAAATGGAATTGCTAATTTAGTTCATCCACGTTTTTTGAGTTACATGAACTTGAAAAAGTCTATCCTAATATCATTCCATGGCTTATGGCCAAACCAACCTGAATACGCCTGATCCCGTCCGATCTCAGAAGCTAAGCAGGGTCAGGCTTGGTTAGTACTTGGTTAGGAGACTACTTGGGAATACCAGGTGCTGTAAGCTTTTGACCAGTTTAGCATACTCTTGTAAACACAGTAATCATATAAAGGACGATATAAAATGGAATTGCTAATTTAGTTCATCCACGTTTTTTGAGTTACATGAACTTGAAAAAGTCTATCCTAATATCATTCCATGGCTTACGGCCATACCAACCTGAATACACCTGATCTCGTCCGATCTCAGAAGCTAAGCAGGGTCAGGCTTGGTTAGAACTTGGTTAGGAGACTACTTGGGAATACCAGGTGCTGTAAGCTTTTGACCAGTTTAGCATACTCTTGTAAACACAGTAATCATATAAAGGACGATATAAAATGGAATTGCTAATTTAGTTCATCCACGTTTTTTGAGTTACATGAACTTGAAAAAGTCTATCCTAATATCATTCCATGGCTTACGGCCATACCAACCTGAATACGCCTGATCTCGTCCGATCTCAGAAGCTAAGCAGGGTCAGGCTTGGTTAGTACTTGGTTAGGAGACTTCTTGGGAATACCAGGTGCTGTAAGCTTTTGACCAGTTTAGCATACTCTTGTAAACACAGTAATCATATAAAGGACGATATAAAAGGGAATTGCTAATTTAGTTCATCCACGTTTTTTGAGTTACATGAACTTGAAAAAGTCTATCCTAATATCATTCCATGGCTTACGGCCATACCAACCTGAATACGCCTGATCTAGTCCGATCTCAGAAGCTAAGCAGGGTCAGGCTTGGTTAGTACTTGGTTAGGAGACTACTTGGGAATACCAGGTGCTGTAAGCTTTTGACCAGTTTAGCATACTCTTGTAAACACAGTAATCATATAAAGGACGATATAAAATGGAATTGCTAATTTAGTTCATCCACGTTTTTTTAGTTATATGAACTTGAAAAAGTCTATCCTAATATCATTCCATGGCTTACGACCATACCAACCTGAATACGCCTGATCTCATCCCATCTCAGAAGCTAAGCAGGGTCAGGCTTGGTTAGTACTTGGTTAGGAGTCTACTTGGGAATACCAGGTGCTGTAAGCTTTTGACCAGTTTAGCATACTCTTGTAAACACAGTAATCATATAAAGGACGATATAAAATGGAATTTCTAATTTAGTTCATCCACGTTTTTTTAGTTACATGAACTTGAAAAAGTCTATCCTAATATCATTCCATGGCTTACGGCCATACCAACCTGAATACGCCTGTTCTCGTCCGTTCTCAGAAGCTAAGCAGGGTCAGGCTTGGGTAGTACTTGGTTAGGAGACTACTTGGGAATACCAGGTGCTGTAAACTTTTGACCAGTTTAGCATACTCTTGTAAACACAGTAATCATATAAAGGACGATATAAAATGGAATTGCTAATTTAGTTCATCCACGTTTTTTTAGTTACATGAACTTGAAAAAGTCTATCCTAATATGATTCCATGGCTTACGGCCAAACCAACCTGAATACACCTGATCTCGTCCGATCTCAGAAGCTAAGCAGGGTCAGGCTTGGTTAATACTTGGTTAGGAGACTACTTGGGAATACCAGGTGCTGTAAGCTTTTGACCAGTTTAGCATACTCTTGTAAACACAGTAATCATATAAAGGACGATATAAAATGGAATTGCTAATTTAGTTCATCCAAGTTTTTTTAGTTACATGAACTTGATAAAGTCTATCCTAATATCATTCCACGGCTTATGGCCATACCAACCTGAATACGCCTGATCTCGTCCGATCTCAGAAGCTAAGCAGGGTCAGGCTTGGTTAGTACTTGGTTAGGAGACTACTTGGGAATACCAGGTGCTGTAAGCTTTTGACCAGTTTAGCATACTCTTGTAAACACAGTAATCATATAAAGGACGATATAAAAGGGAATTGCTAATTTAGTTCATCCACGTTTTTTGAGTTACATGAACTTGAAAAAGTCTATCCTAATATCATTCCATGGCTTACGGCCATACCAACCTGAATACGCCTGTTCTCGTCCCATCTCAGAAGCTAAGCAGGGTCAGGCTTGGTTAGTACTTGGTTAGGAGACTACTTGGGAATACCAGGTGCTGTAAGCTTTTGACCAGTTTAGCATACTCTTTTAAACACAGTAATCATATAAAGGACGATATAAAATGGAATTTCTAATTTAGTTCATCCACGTTTTTTTAGTTACATGAACTTGAAAAAGTCTATCCTAATATCGTTCCATGGCCTACGGGCATACCAACCTGAATACGCCTGATCTCGTCCGTTCTCAGAAGCTAAGCAGGGTCAGGCTTGGGTAGTACTTGGTTAGGAGACTACTTGGGAATACCAGGTACTGTAAGCTTTTGACCAGTTTAGCATACTCTTGTAAACACAGTAATCATATAAAGGACGATATAAAATGGAATTGCTAATTTAGTTCATCCACGTTTTTTTAGTTACATGAACTTGAAAAAGTCTATCCTAATATGATTCCATGGCTTACGGCCAAACCAACCTGAATACACCTGATCTCGTCTGATCTCAGAAGCTAAGCAGGGTCAGGCTTGGTTAATGCTTGGTTAGGAGACTACTTGGGAATACCAGGTGCTGTAAGCTTTTGACCAGTTTAGCATACTCTTGTAAACACAGTAATCATATAAAGGACGATATAAAATGGAATTGCTAATTTAGTTCATCCACGTTTTTTTAGTTACATGAACTTGATAAAGTCTATCCTAATATCATTCCATGGCTTACGGCCATACCAACCTGAATACGCCCGATCTCAGAAGCTAAGCAGGGTCAGGCTTGGTTAGTACTTCGTTAGGAGACTACTTGGGAATACCAGGTGCTGTAAGCTTTTGACCAGTTTAGCATACTCTTGTAAACACAGTAATCATATAAAGGACGATATAAAATGGAATTGCTAATTTAGTTCATCCACGTTTTTTGAGTTACATGAACTTGAAAAAGTCTATCCTAATATCATTCCATGGCTTACGGCCATAACAACATGAATTCGTCTGATCTCAGAAGCTAAGCAGGGTCAGACTTGGTTAGGAGACTACTTGGGAATACCAGGTGCTGTAAGCTTTTGACCAGTTTAGCATACTCTTGTAAACACAGTAATCATATAAAGGACGATATAAAATGGAATTGCTAATTTATTTCATCCACGTTTTTTTAGTTACATGAACTTGAAAAAGTCTATCCTAATATGATTCCATGGCTTACGGCCAAACCAACCTGAATACACCTGATCTCGTCTGATCTCAGAAGCTAAGCAGGGTCAGGCTTGGTTAATGCTTGGTTAGGAGACTACTTGGGAATACCAGGTGCTGTAAGCTTTTGACCAGTTTAGCATACTCTTGTAAACACAGTAATCATATAAAGGACGATATAAAATGGAATTGCTGGTTTAGTTCATCCACGTTTTTTTAGTTACATGAACTTGAAAAAGTCTATCCTATTATCATTCCATGGCTTACGGCCATACCAACCTGAATACGCCTGATCTCAGAAGCTAAGCAGGGTCAGGCTTGGTTAGTACTTGGTTAGGAGACTACTTGGGAATACCAGGTGCTGTAAGCTTTTGACCAGTTTAGCATACTCTTGTAAACACAGTAATCATATAAAGGACGATATAAAATGGAATTGCTAAATTAGTTCATCCACGTTTTTTGAGTTACATGAACTTGAAAAAGTCTATCCTAATATCATTCCATGGCTTACGGCCATACCAACCTGAATACACCTGATCTCGTCCGATCTCAGAAGCTAAGCAGTCAGGCTTGGTTAGAACTTGGTTAGGAGACTACTTGGGAATACCAGGTGCTGTAAGCTTTTGACCAGTTTAGCATACTCTTGTAAACACAGTAATCATATAAAGGACGATATAAAATGGAATTGCTAATTTAGTTCATCCACGTTTTTTGAGTTACATGAACTTGAAAAAGTCTATCCTAATATTATTCCATGGCTTACGGCCATACCAACCTGAATACGCCTGATCTCGTCCAATCTCAGAAGCTAAGCAGGGTCAGACTTGGTTAGTTCTTGGTTAGGAGACTACTTGGGAATACCAGGTGCTGTAAGCTTTTGACCAGTTTAGCATACTCTTGTAAACACAGTAATCATATAAAGGACGATATAAAATGGAATTGCTAATTTAGTTCATCCACGTTTTTTTAGTTACATGAACTTGAAAAAGTCTATCCTAATATCATTCCATGGCTTAAGGCCATACCAACCTGAATACGCCTGATCTCGTCCAATCTCAGAAGCTAAGCAGGGTCAGACTTGGTTAGTTCTTGGTTAGGAGACTACTTGGGAATACCAGGTGCTGTAAGCTTTTGACCAGTTTAGCATACTCTTGTAAACACAGTAATCATATAAAGGACGATATAAAATGGAATTTCTAATTTAGTTCATCCACGTTTTTTTAGTTACATGAACTTGAAAAAGTCTATCCTAATATCATTCCATGGCTTACGGCCGTACCAACCTGAATACGCCTGATCTCGTCCGATCTCAGAAGCTAAGCAGGGTCAGGCTTTGTTAGTACTTGTTTAGGAGACTACTTGGGAATACCAGGTGCTGTAAGCTTTTGACCAGTTTAGCATACTCTTGTAAACACAGTAATCATATAAAGGACGATATAAAATGGAATTTCTAATTTAGTTCATCCACGTTTTTTGAGTTACATGAACTTGAAAATGTCTATCCTAATATCATTCCATGGCTTACGGCCATACCAACCTGAATACGCCTGATCTCGTCTGATCTCAGAAGCTAAGCAGGGTCAGGCTTGGTTAGTACTTGGTTAGGAGACTATTTGGGAATACCAGGTGCTGTAAGCTTTTGACCAGTTTAGCATACTCTTGTAAACACAGTAATCATATAAAGGACGATATAAAATGGAATTTCTAATTTAGTTCATCCACCTTTTTTGAGTTACATGAACTTGAAAAAGTCTATCCTAATATCATTCCATGGCTTACGGCCATACCAACCTGAATACGCCTGATCTCGTCCGATTTCAGAAGCTAAGCAGGGTCGGGCTTGGTTAGTACTTGGTTAGGAGACTACTTGGGAATACCAGGTGCTGTAAGCTTTTGACCAGTTTAGCATACTCTTGTAAACACAGTAATCATATAAAGGACGATATAAAATGGAATTGCTAATTTAGTTCTTCCATGTTTTTTTAGTTACATGAACTTGAAAAAGTCTATCCTAATATCATTCCATGGCTTAAGGCCATACCAACCTGAATACGCCTGATCTCGTCCAATCTCAGAAGCTAAGCAGGGTCAGACTTGGTTAGTTCTTGGTTAGGAGACTACTTGGGAATACCAGGTGCTGTAAGCTTTTGACCAGTTTAGCATACTCTTGTAAACACAGTAATCATATAAAGGACGATATAAAATGGAATTGCTAATTTAGTTCATCCACGTTTTTTTAGTTACATGAACTTGAAAAAGTCTATCCTAATATCATTCCATGGCTTAAGGCCATACCAACCTGAATACGCCTGATCTCGTCCAATCTCAGAAGCTAAGCAGGGTCAGACTTGGTTAGTTCTTGGTTAGGAGACTACTTGGGAATACCAGGTGCTGTAAGCTTTTGACCAGTTTAGCATACTCTTGTAAACACAGTAATCATATAAAGGACGATATAAAATGGAATTTCTAATTTAGTTCATCCACGTTTTTTTAGTTACATGAACTTGAAAAAGTCTATCCTAATATCATTCCATGGCTTACGGCCGTACCAACCTGAATACGCCTGATCTCGTCCGATCTCAGAAGCTAAGCAGGGTCAGGCTTTGTTAGTACTTGTTTAGGAGACTACTTGGGAATACCAGGTGCTGTAAGCTTTTGACCAGTTTAGCATACTCTTGTAAACACAGTAATCATATAAAGGACGATATAAAATGGAATTTCTAATTTATATCATCCACGTTTTTTGAGTTACATGAACATGAAAAAGTCTATCCTAATATCATTCCATGGCTTACGGCCATACCAACCTGAATACGCCTGATCTCGTCCGATCTCAGAAGCTAAGCAGGGTCAGGCTTGGTTAGTACTTGGTTAGGAGACTACTTGGGAATACCAGGTGCTGTAAGCTTTTGACCAGTTTAGCATACTCTTGTAAACACAGTAATCATATAAAGGACGATATAAAATGGTATTGCTAATTTAGTTCATCCACGTTTTTTTAGTTACATGAACTTGATAAAGTCTATCCTAATATCATTCCATGGCTTACGGCCATACCAACCTGAATACGCCTGATCTCGTCCGATCTCAGAAGCTAAGCATAGTCAGGCTTGGTTAGTACTTGGTTAGGAGACTACTTGGGAATACCAGGTGCTGTAAGCTTTTGACCAGTTTAGCATACTCTTGTAAACACAGTAATCATATAAAAGGACGATATAAAATGGAATTTCTAATTTAGTTCATCCACGTTTTTTGAGTTAAATGAACTTGAAAAAGTCTATCCTAATATCATTCCATGGCTTACGGCCATACCTACCTGAATACGCCTGATCCCGTCCGATCTCAGAAGCTAAGCAGGGTCAGGCTTGGTTAGTACTTGGTTAGGAGACTACTTGGGGATACCAGGTGCTGTAAGCTTTTGACCAGTTTAGCATACTCTTGTAAACACAGTAATCATATAAAGGACGATATAAAATGGAATTGCTAATTTAGTTCATCCACGTTTTTTTAGTTACATGAACTTGAAAAAGTCTATCCTAATTTCATTCCATGGCTTACGGCCATACCAACCTGAATACGCCTGATCTCGTCAGATCTCAGAAGCTAAGCAGGGTCAGGCTTGGTTAGTGCTTGGTTAGGAGACTACTTGGGGATACCAGGTGCTGTAAGCTTTTCACCAGTTTAGCATACTCTTGTAAACACAGTAATCATATAAAGGACGATATAAAATGGAATTGCTAATTTAGTTCATCCACGTTTTTTTAGTTACATGAACTTGAAAAAGTCTATCCTAATATCATTCCATGGCTTACGGCCATACCAACCTGAATACGCCTGATCTCGTCCGATCTCAGAAGCTAAGCATTGTCAGGCTTGGTTAGTACTTGGTTAGGAGACTACTTAGGAATACCAGGTGCTGTAAGCTTTTGACCAGTTTAGCATACTCTTGTAAACACAGTAATCATATAAAAGGACGATATAAAATGGAATTTCTAATTTAGTTCATCCACGTTTTTTGAGTTAAATGAACTTGAAAAAGTCTATCCTAATATCATTCCATGGCTTACGGCCATACCAACCTGAATACGCCTGATCTCGTCCGATCTCAGAAGCTAAGCAGGCTCAGGCTTGGTTAGTACTTGGTTAGGAGACTACTTGGGAATACCAGGTGCTGTAAGCTTTTTACCAGTTTAGCATATTCTTGTAAACACAGTAATCATATAAAGGACGATATAAAATGGAATTTCTAATTTAGTTCATCAACGTTTTTTTAGTTACATGAACTTGAAAAAGTCTATCCTAATATCATTCCAAGGCTTACGGCCATACCAACCTGAATACGCCTGATCTTGTCCGATCTCAGAAGCTAAGCAGCGTCAGGCTTGGTTAGTACTTGGTTAGGAGACTACTTGGGAATACCAGGTTCTGTAAGCTTTTGACCAGTTTAGCATACTCTTGTAAACACAGTAATCATATAAAGGACGATATAAAATGGAATTGCTAATTTAGTTCATCCACGTTTTTTGAGTTACATGAACATGAAAAAGTCTATCCTAATATCATTCCATGGCTTACGGCCATACCAACCTGAATACGCCTGATCTCGTCCGATCTCAGGGTCAAGCTTGGTTAGTACTTGGTTAGGAGACTACTTGGGAATACCAGGTGCTGTAAGCTTTTGACCAGTTTAGCATACTCTTGTAAAAACAGTAATCATATAAAGGACGATATAAAATGGAATTGCTAATTTAGTTCATCCACGTTTTCTGAGTTACATGAACTTGAAAAAGTCTATCCTAATATCATTCCATGGCTTACGACCATACCAACCTGAATACGCCTGATCTCGTCCGATCTCAGAAGCTAAGCAGGGTCAGGCTTGGTTAGTACTTGGTTAGGAGACTACTTGGGAATACCAGGTGCTGTAACCTTTTGACCAGTTTAGCATATTATTGTAAACACAGTAATCATATAAAGGACGATATAAAATGGAATTTCTAATTTAGTTCATCCACGTTTTTTGAGTTACATGAACTTGAAAAAGTCTATCCTAATATCATTCCATGGCTTACGGCCATACCAACCTGAATACGCCTGATCTCGTCCGATCTCAGAAGCTAAGCAGGGTCAGGCTTGGTTAGTCCTTCGTTAGGAGACTACTTGGGAATACCAGGTGCTGTAAGCTTTTTGCCCATTAAGCATACTCTTGTAAACACAGTAATGATATAAAGGACGATATAAAATGGAATTGCTAATTTAGTTCATGCACGTTTTTTTGAGTTACATGAACTTGAAAAAGTCTATCCTAATATCATTCCATGGCTTACGGCAATACCAACCTGAATACCCCTGATCTCGTCCGATCTCAGAAGCTAAGCAGGGTCAGGCTTTGTTAGTACTTGGTTAGGAGACTACTTGGGAATACCAGGTGCTGTAGGCTTTTTACCAGTTTAGCATATTCTTGTAAACACAGTAATCATATAAAGGACGATATAAAATGGAATTTCTAATTTAGTTCATCAACGTTTTTTTAGTTACATGAACTTGAAAAAGTCTATCCTAATATCATTCCATGGCTTACGGCCATACCAACCTGAATACGCCTGATCTCGTCCGATCTCAGAAGCTAAGCAGGGGCAGGCTTGGTTAGTACTTAGTTAGGATACTACTTGGGAATACCAGGTGCTGTAAGCTTTTGACCAGTTTAGCATACTCTTGTAAACACAGTAATCATATAAAGGACGATATAAAATGGAATTGCTAATTTAGTTCATCCACGTTTTTTGAGTTACATGAACTTGAAAAAGTCTATCCTAATATCATTCCATGGCTTACGGCCATACCAACCTGAATACGCCTGATCTCGTCCGATCTCAGGGTCAAGCTTGGTTAGTACTTGGTTAGGAGACTACTTGGGAATACCAGGTGCTGTAAGCTTTTGACCAGTTTAGCATACTCTTGTAAAAACAGTAATCATATAAAGGACGATATAAAATGGAATTGCTAATTTAGTTCATCCACGTTTTCTAAGTTACATGAACTTGAAAAAGTCTATCCTAATATCATTCCATGGCTTACGACCATACCAACCTGAATACGCCTGATCTCGTCCGATCTCAGAAGCTAAGCAGGGTCAGGCTTGGTTAGTACTTGGTTAGGAGACTACTTGGGAATACCAGGTGCTGTAAGCTTTTGACCAGTTTAGCATATTCTTGTAAACACAGTAATCATATAAAGGACGATATAAAATGGAATTTCTAATTTAGTTCATCCACGTTTTTTGAGTTACATGAACTTGAAAAAGTCTATCCTAATATCGTTCCATGGCTTACGGCCATACCAACCTGAATACGCCTGATCTCGTCCGATCTCAGAAGCTAAGCAGGGTCAGGCTTGGTTAGTCCTTCGTTAGGAGACTACTTGGGAATACCAGGTGCTGTAAGCTTTTTGCCCATTAAGCATACTCTTGTAAACACAGTAATGATATAAAGGACGATATAAAATGGAATTGTTAATTTAGATCATCCACGTTTTTTGAGTTACATGAACTTGAAAAATTCTATCCTAATATCATTCCATGGTTTACGGCCATACCAACCTGAATCGCCTGATCTCGTCCGATCTCAGAAGCTAAGCAGGGTCAGGCTTGGTTAGTACTTGGTTAGGAGACTACTTGGGAGTACCAGGTGCTGTAAGCTTTTTACCAGTTTAGCATACTTTTGTAAACACAGTAATCATATAAAGGACGATATAAAATGGAATTGCTAATTTAGTTCATCCACGTTTTTTGAGTTACATGAACATGAAAAAGTCTATCCTAATATCATTCCATGGCTTACTGCCCTACCAACCTGAATGTGCCTGATCTCGTCCAATCTCAGAAGCTAAGCAGGGGCAGGCTTGGTTAGTACTTGGTTAGGAGACTACTTGGGAATACCAGGTGCTGTAAGCTTTTTACCAGTTTAGCATACTCTTGTAAACACAGTAATGATATAAAGGACAATGTAAAATGAAATTGCTAATTTACTTATACACGTTTTTTGAGTTACATGAACATGAAAAAGTCTATTTAAATATCATTCCAAGGCATACGGCCATACCAACCTGAATATGCCTTATATCGTCCGATCTCAGAAGCTAAGCAGGGTTAGACTTGGTTGGGAGACTACTTGGGAATACCAGGTGCTGTAAGCTGTTTAGCATACTCTTGTAAACACAGTAATGATATAAAGGACAATGTAAAATGAAATTGCTAATTTAGTTATACACGTTTTTTGAGTTACATGAACATGAAAAAGTCTATTTAAATATCATTCCAAGGCATACGGCCATACCAACCTGAATACGCCTGATATCGTCCGATCTCAGAAGCTAAGCAGGGTTAGACTTGGTTGGGAGACTACTTGGGAATACCAGGTGCTGTAAGCTTTTTGCCCAGTTTAGCATACTCTTGTAAACAGAGTAATGATATAAAGGACGATATGAAATGCTAATTTAGTTCATCCACGTTTTTTGAGTTACATGAACATGAAAAAGTCTATCCAAATATCATTCCATGGCTTACGGCCATACCAACCTGAATACGCCTGATCTTGTACGATCTCAGAAGCTAAGCAGGGTCAGGCTTGGTTAGTACTTGGTTAGGAGACTACTTGGGAATACCAGGTGCTGTAAGGTTTTACCAGTTTAGCATATTCTTGTAAACACAGTAATCATATAAAGGACGATATAAAATGGAATTTCTAATTTAGTTCATCAACGTTTTTTTAGTTACATGAACTTGAAAAAGTCTATCCTAATATCATTCCATGGCTTACGGCCATACCAACCTGAATACGCCTGATCTCGTCCGATCTCAGGGTCAAGCTTGGTTAGTACTTGGTTAGGAGACTACTTGGGAATACCAGGTGCTGTAAGCTTTTGACCAGTTTAGCATACTCTTGTAAACACAGTAATCATATAAAGGACGATATAAAATGGAATTGCTAATTTAGTTCATCCACGTTTTTTTGAGTTACATGAACTTGAAAAAGTCTATCCTAATATCATTCCATGGCTTACGGCCATACCAACCTGAATACGCCTGATCTCGTCCGATCTCAGAAGCTAAGCAGGGTCAGGCTTGGTTAGTACTTGGTTACGAGACTACTTGGGAATACCAGGTGCTGTAAGCTTTTTACCAGTTTAGCATATTCTTGTAAACACAGTAATCATATAAAGGACGATATAAAATGGAATTTCTAATTTAGTTCATCAACGTTTTTTTAGTTACATGAACTTGAAAAAGTCTATCCTAATATCATTCCATGGCTTACTGCCCTACCAACCTGAATACGCCTGATCTTGTCCGATCTCAGAAGCTAAGCAGGGTTAGGCTTGGTTAGTACTTAGTTAGGAGACTACTTGGGAATACCAGGTGCTGTAAGCTTTTGACCAGTTTAGCATACTCTTGTAAACACAGTAATCATATAAAGGACGATATAAAATGGAATTGCTAATTTAGTTCATCCACGTTTTTTGAGTTACATGAACTTGAAAAAGTCTATCCTAATATCATTCCATGGCTTACGGCCATACCAACCTGAATACGCCTGATCTCGTCCGATCTCAGAAAATAAGCAGGGTCAGGCTTGGAGAGTACTTGCTTAGGAGACTATTTGGGAATACCAGGTGCTGTAAGCTTTTTACCAGTTTAGCATACTCTTGTAAACACAGTAATCATATAAAGGACTATATAAAATGGAATTTCTAATTTATATCATCCACGTTTTTTGAGTTAAATGAACATGAAAAAGTCTATCCAAATGTCATTCGATGGCTTACGGCCATACCAACCTGAATACGCCTGATCTTGTCCGATCTCAGAAGCTAAGCAGGGTCAGGCTTGGTTAGTACTTGGTTGGGAGACTACTTTGGAATACCAGGTGCTGTAAGCTTTTTACCAGTTTAGCATACTCTTGTAAACACAGTAATCATATAATGGACGATACAAAATGGAATTTCTAATTTATATCCACGTTTTTTGAGTTACATGAACATGAAAAAGTCTATCCAAATATCTTTCTATGGCTTACGGCAATAACAACCTGAATTCGCCTGATCTCGTCTGATCTCAGAAAAAAAGCAGGGTCAGGCTTGGAGAGTACTTGCTTAGGAGACTACTTGGGAATACCAGGTGCTGTAAGCTTTTTACCAGTTTAGCATACTCTTGTAAACACAGTAATCATATAAAGGACGATATAAAATGGAATTTCTAATTTATATCATCCACGTTTTTTTGAGTTACATGAAAATGAAAAAGTCTATCCAATTGTCATTTGATGGCTTACGGCCTTACCAACCTGAATACCCCTGATGTCGTCCGATCTCAGAAGCTAAGCAGGGTCAGGCTTGGTTAGTACTGGGTTAGGAGACTACTTGGGAATACCAAGTGCTGTAAGCTTTTTGCCCAGTTTAGCATACTCTTGTAAAAACAGTAATGATATAAAGGATTATATAAAATGGAATTGCTAATTTAGTTATAAACGTTTTTTGAGTTACATGAACATGAAAAAGTCTATCCAAATATTATTCCATGGCTTACGGCCATACCAACCTGAATACGCCTGATCTCGTCTGATCTCAGAAAATAAGCAGGGTCAGGCTTGGATAGTACTTGCTTAGGAGACTACTTGGGAATACCAGGTGCTGTAAGCTGTTTAGCATACTCTTGTAAACACAGTAATCATATAAAGGACGATATAAAATGGAATTTCTAATTTAGTTCATCAACGTTTTTTTAGTTACATGAACTTGAAAAAGTCTATCCTAATATCATTCCATGGCTTACTGCCCTACCAACCTGAATACGCCTGATCTTGTCCGATCTCAGAAGCTAAGCAGGGTTAGGCTTGGTTAGTACTTAGTTAGGAGACTACTTGGGAATACCAGGTGCTGTAAGCTTTTGACCAGTTTAGCATACTCTTGTAAACACAGTAATCATATAAAGGACGATATAAAATGGAATTGCTAATTTAGTTCATCCACGTTTTTTGAGTTACATGAACTTGAAAAAGTCTATCCTAATATCATTCCATGGCTTACGGCCATACCAACCTGAATACGCCTGATCTCGTCCGATCTCAGAAAATAAGCAGGGTCAGGCTTGGAGAGTACTTGCTTAGGAGACTATTTGGGAATACCAGGTGCTGTAAGCTTTTTACCAGTTTAGCATACTCTTGTAAACACAGTAATCATATAAAGGACTATATAAAATGGAATTTCTAATTTATATCATCCACGTTTTTTGAGTTAAATGAACATGAAAAAGTCTATCCAAATGTCATTCGATGGCTTACGGCCATACCAACCTGAATACGCCTGATCTTGTCCGATCTCAGAAGCTAAGCAGGGTCAGGCTTGGTTAGTACTTGGTTGGGAGACTACTTTGGAATACCAGGTGCTGTAAGCTTTTTACCAGTTTAGCATACTCTTGTAAACACAGTAATCATATAATGGACGATACAAAATGGAATTTCTAATTTATATCCACGTTTTTTGAGTTACATGAACATGAAAAAGTCTATCCAAATATCTTTCTATGGCTTACGGCAATAACAACCTGAATTCGCCTGATCTCGTCTGATCTCAGAAAAAAAGCAGGGTCAGGCTTGGAGAGTACTTGCTTAGGAGACTACTTGGGAATACCAGGTGCTGTAAGCTTTTTACCAGTTTAGCATACTCTTGTAAACACAGTAATCATATAAAGGACGATATAAAATGGAATTTCTAATTTATATCATCCACGTTTTTTTGAGTTACATGAAAATGAAAAAGTCTATCCAATTGTCATTTGATGGCTTACGGCCTTACCAACCTGAATACCCCTGATGTCGTCCGATCTCAGAAGCTAAGCAGGGTCAGGCTTGGTTAGTACTGGGTTAGGAGACTACTTGGGAATACCAAGTGCTGTAAGCTTTTTGCCCAGTTTAGCATACTCTTGTAAAAACAGTAATGATATAAAGGATTATATAAAATGGAATTGCTAATTTAGTTATAAACGTTTTTTGAGTTACATGAACATGAAAAAGTCTATCCAAATATTATTCCATGGCTTACGGCCATACCAACCTGAATACGCCTGATCTCGTCTGATCTCAGAAAATAAGCAGGGTCAGGCTTGGATAGTACTTGCTTAGGAGACTACTTGGGAATACCAGGTGCTGTAAGCTGTTTAGCATACTCTTGTAAACACAGTAATCATATAAAGGATGATATAAAATGGAATTGCTAATTTAGTTCATCCACGTTTTTTGAGTTACATGAACTTGAAAAAGTCTATCCTAATATCATTCCATGGCTTACGGCCATACCAACTAGAATACGCCTGATCTCGTCCGATCTCAGAAGCTAAGCAGGGTCAGGCTTGGTTAGTACTTGGTTAGGAGACTACTTGGGAATACCAGGTGCTGTAAGCTTTTGACCAGTTTAGCATATTCTTGTAAACACAGTAATCATATAAAGGACGATATAAAATGGAATTTCTAATTTAGTTCATCCACGTCTTTTGAGTTACATGAACTTGAAAATGTCTATCCTAATATCATTCCATGGCTTACGGCCATACCAACCTGAATACGCCTGATCTCGTCTGATCTCAGAAGCTAAGCAGGGTCAGGCTTGGTTAGTATTTGGTTAGGAGACTACTTGGGAATACCAGGTGCTGTAAGCTTTTGACCAGTTTAGCATACTCTTGTAAACACAGTAATCATATAAAGGACGATATAAAATGGAATTGCTAATTTAGTTCATCCACGTTTTTTGAGTTACATGAACTTGAAAAAGTCTATCCTAATATCATTCCATGGCTTACGGCCATACCAACCTGAATACGCCTGATCTCGTCCGATCTCAGAAGCTAAGCAGGGTCAGGCTTGGTTAGTACTTGGTTAGGAGACTACTTGGGAATACCAGGTGCTGTAAGCTTTTGACAAGTTTAGCATACTCTTGTAAACACAGTAATCATATAATGGACGATACAAAATGGAATTTCTAATTTATATCCACGTTTTTTGAGTTACATGAACATGAAAAAGTCTATCCAAATGTCATTCGATGGCTTACGGCCATACCAACCTGAATATGCCTGATCTTGTCCGATCTCAGAAGCTAAGCAGGGTCAGGCTTGGTTAGTACTTGGTTGGGAGACTACTTTGGAATACCAGGTGCTGTAAGCTTTTTACCAGTTTAGCATACTCTTGTAAACACAGTAATCATATAATGGACGATACAAAATGGAATTTCTAATTTATATCCACGTTTTTTGAGTTACATGAACATGAAAAAGTCTATCCAAATATCTTTCTATGGCTTACGGCAATAACAACCTGAATTCGCCTGATCTCGTCTGATCTCAGAAAAAAAGCAGGGTCAGGCTTGGAGAGTACTTGCTTAGGAGACTACTTGGGAATACCAGGTGCTGTAAGCTTTTTACCAGTTTAGCATACTCTTGTAAACACAGTAATCATATTAAGGACGATATAAAATGGAATTTCTAATTTATATCATCCACGTTTTTTTGAGTTACATGAAAATGAAAAAGTCTATCCAATTGTCATTTGATGGCTTACGGCCTTACCAACCTGAATACCCCTGATGTCGTCCGATCTCAGAAGCTAAGCAGGGTCAGGCTTGGTTAGTACTGGGTTAGGAGACTACTTGGGAATACCAAGTGCTGTAAGCTTTTTGCCCAGTTTAGCATACTCTTGTAAAAACAGTAATGATATAAAGGATGATATAAAATGGAATTGCTAATTTAGTTATAAACGTTTTTTGAGTTACATGAACATGAAAAAGTCTATCCAAATATTATTCCATGACTTACGGCCATACCAACCTGAATACGCCTGATCTCGTCTGATCTCAGAAAATAAGCAGGGTCAGGCTTGGATAGTACTTGCTTAGGAGACTACTTGGGAATACCAGGTGCTGTAAGCTGTTTAGCATACTCTTGTAAACACAGTAATCATATAAAGGATGATATAAAATGGAATTGCTAAGTTAGTTCATCCACGTTTTTTTAGTTACATGAACTTGAAAAAGTCTATCCTAATATCATTCTATGGTTTACGGCCATACCAACCTGAATACGCCTGATCTCGTCCGATCTCAGAAGCTAAGCAGGGTCAGGCTTGGTTAGTACTTGGTTAGGAGACTACTTGGGAATACAAGGTGATGTAAGCTTTTGACCAGTTTAGCATACTCTTGTAAACACAGTAATCATATAAAGGACGATATAAAATGGAATTTCTAATTTAGTTCATCCACGTTTTTTTAGTTACATGAACTTGAAAAAGTCTATCCTAATATCATTCCATGGCTTACTGCCCTACCAACCTGAATATGCCTGATCTCGTCCGATCTCAGAAGCTAAGCAGGGGCAGGCTTCGTTAGTACTTGGTTAGGAGACTACTTGGGAATACCAGGTGCTGTAAGCTTTTTACCAGTTTAGCATACTCTTGTAAACACAGTAATGATATAAAGGACAATGTAAAATGAAATTGCTAATTTAGTTATACACGTTTTTTGAGTTACATGAACATGAAAAAGTCTATTTAAATATCATTCCAAGGCATACGGCCATACCAACCTGAATACGCCTGATATCGTCAGATCTCAGAAGCTAAGCAGGGTTAGACTTGGTTGGGACACTACTTGGGAATACCAGGTGCTGTAAGCTTTTTGCCCAGTTTAGCATACTCTTGTAAACAGAGTAATGATATAAAGGACGATATGAAATGCTAATTTAGTTCATCCACGTTTTTTGAGTTACATGAACATGAAAAAGTCTATCCAAATATCATTCCATGGCTTACGGCCATACCAACCTGAATACGCCTGATCTTGTACGATCTCAGAAGCTAAGCAGGGTCAGGCTTGGTTAGTACTTAGTTGGGAGACTACTTTGGAATACCAGGTGCTGTAAGCTTTTTGCCCATTTAGCATACTCTTGTATACACAGTAATGATATAAAGGACAATATTTAATGGAATTGCTAATTTAGTTCATCCACGTTTTTTGAGTTACATGAACATGAAAAAGTCTATCCAAATATCATTCTATTTCTTACGGCCATACCAACCAAAATACGCCTGATCTCGTCCGATCTCAGAAGCTAATCAGGGTCAGGCTTGGTTAGTACTTGGTTGTGAGAGTACTTGGGAATACCAGGTGCTGTAAGCTTCTTGCCCAGTTTAGCATACTCTTGTAAACACAGTAATGATATAAAGGATGATATAAAATGGAATTGCTAATTTAGTTCATCCACGTTTTTTGAGTTACATGAACATGGAAAAGTCTATCCAAATATCTTTCTATGGCTTACGGCCATAACAACCTGAATACGCCTGATCTTGTCTGATCTCAGAAAATTTGCAGGGTCAGGCTTGGATAGTACTTGCTTAGGAGACTACTTGGGAATACCAGGTGCTGTAAGCTTTTTACCCATTTAGCATACTCTTGTATACACAGTAATGATATAAAGGACAATATTTAATGGAATTGCTAATTTAGTTCATCCACGTTTTTTGAGTTACATGAACATGAAAAAGTCTATCCAAATATCATTCCATGGCTTACGGCCATACCAACCTGAATACGCCTGATCTCGTCTTATCTCAGAAGCTAAGCAGGGTCAGGCTTGGTTAGTACTTGGTCGGGAGACTACTTGGGAATACTAGGTGCTGTAAGCTTTTTGCCCAGTTAAGCATACTCTTGTAAACACAGTAATGATATAAAGGACGATATAAAATGGATTTGCTAATTTAGTTATACACATTTTTTGAGTTACATGAACATGAAAAAGTCTATCCAAATATAGTTCCATTTCTTACAGCCATACCAACCAGTACACGCCTGATCTCGTCTGATCTCAGAAGCTAAGCAGGGTCAGGCTTGGTTAGTACTTGGTTGTGAGAGTACTTGGGAATACCAGGTGCTGTAAGCTTTTTGCCCATTTAGCATACTCTTGTATACACAGTAATGATGTAAAGGACAATATTTAATGGAATTGCTAATTTAGTTCATCCATGTTTTTTGAGTTATATAAACATGAAAAAGTCTATCCAAATATCATTCTATTTCTTACGGCCATACCAACCAGAATACGCCTGATCTCGTCAGATCTCAGAAGCTATGCAGGGTCAGGCTTGGATAGTACTTGGGAATACCAGGTGCTGTAAGCTTTTTACCAGTTTAGCATACTCTTGTAAACACAGTAATGATATAAAGGATGATATAAAATGGAATTGCTAATTTAGTTCATCCACGTTTTTTGAGTTACATGAACATGAAAAAGTCTATCCAAATATCATTCTATTTCTTACGGCCATACCAACCAAAATACGCCTGATCTCGTCCGATCTCAGAAGCTAATCAGGGTCAGGCTTGGTTAGTACTTGGTTGTGAGAGTACTTGGGAATACCAGGTGCTGTAAGCTTCTTGCCCAGTTTAGCATACTCTTGTAAACACAGTAATGATATAAAGGATGATATAAAATGGAATTGCTAATTTAGTTCATCCACGTTTTTTGAGTTACATGAACATGGAAAAGTCTATCCAAATATCTTTCTATGGCTTACGGCCATAACAACCTGAATACGCCTGATCTTGTCTGATCTCAGAAAATTAGCAGGGTCAGGCTTGGATAGTACTTGGTTGTGAGAGTACTTGGGAATACCAGGTGCTGTAAGCTTTTTACCAGTTTAGCATTCTCTTGTAAACACAGTAATGATATAAAGGATGATATAAAATGGAATTGCTAATTTAGTTCATCCACGTTTTTTGAGTTACATGAACATGACAAAGTCTATCCAAATATCATTCCATGGCTTACGGCCTTACCAACCTGAATACGCCTGATCTTTTCCGATCTCAGAAGCTAAGCAGGGTTAGACTTGGTTGGGAGACTACTTGGGAATACCAGGTGCTGTAAGCTTTTTGCCCAGTTTAGCATACTCTTGTAAACACAGTAATGATATAAAGGACAATGTAAAATGAAATTGCTAATTTAGTTATACACGTTTTTTGAGTTACATGAACATGAAAAAGTCTATTTAAATATCATTCCAAGGCATACGGCCATACCAACCTGAATACGCCTGATATCGTCTGATCTCAGAAGCTAAGCAGGGTTAGACTTGGTTGGGAGACTACTTGGGAATACCAGGTGCTGTAAGCTTTTTGCCCAGTTTAGCATACTCTTGTGAACAGAGTAATGATATAAAGGACGATATGAAATGCTAATTTAGTTCATCCACGTTTTTTGAGTTACATGAACATGAAAAAGTCTATCCAAATATCATTCCATGGCTTACGGCCATACCAACCTGAATACGCCTGATCTTGTACGATCTCAGAAGCTAAGCAGCGTCAGGCTTGGTTAGTACTTGGTTAGGAGACTACTTGGGAATACCAGGTGCTGTAAGCTTTTTACCAGTTTAGCATATTCTTGTAAACACAGTAATCATATAAAGGACGATATAAAATGGAATTTCTAATTTAGTTCATCAACGTTTTTTTAGTTACATGAACTTGAAAAAGTCTATCCTAATATCATTCCATGGCTTACGGCCATACCAACCTGAATACGCCTGATCTCGTCCGATCTCAGAAGCTAAGCAGGGTCAGGCTTGGTTAGTACTTGGTTAGGAGACTACTTGGGAATACCAGGTGCTGTAAGATTTTGACCAGTTTAGCATACTCTTGTAAACACAGTAATCATATAAAGGACGATATAAAATGGAATTGCTAATTTAGTTCATCCACGTTTTTTGAGTTACATGAACTTGAAAAAGTCTATCCTAATATCATTCCATGGCTTACGGCCATACCAACCTGAATACGCCTGATCTCGTCCGATCTCAGGGTCAAGCTTGGTTAGTACTTGGTTAGGAGACTACTTGGGAATACCAGGTGCTGTAAGCTTTTGACCAGTTTAGCATACTCTTGTAAACACAGTAATCATATAAAGGACGATATAAAATGGATTTTCTAATTTAGTTCATCCACGTTTTTTTGAGTTACATGAACATGAAAAAGTCTATCCAAATATCTTTCTATGGCTTACGGCAATAACAACCTGAATTCGCCTGATCTCGTCTGATCTCAGAAAAAAAGCAGGGTCAGGCTTGGAGAGTACTTGCTTAGGAGACTACTTGGGAATACCAGGTGCTGTAAGCTTTTTACCAGTTTAGCATACTCTTGTAAACACAGTAATCATATAAAGGACGATATAAAATGGAATTTCTAATTTATATCATCCACGTTTTTTTGAGTTACATGAAAATGAAAAAGTCTATCCAATTGTCATTTGATGGCTTACGGCCTTACCAACCTGAATACCCCTGATGTCGTCCGATCTCAGAAGCTAAGCAGGGTCAGGCTTGGTTAGTACAGGGTTAGGAGACTACTTGGGAATACCAAGTGCTGTAAGCTTTTTGCCCAGTTTAGCATACTCTTGTAAAAACAGTAATGATAGAAAGGATGATATAAAATGGAATTGCTAATTTAGTTATAAACGTTTTTTGAGTTACATGAACATGAAAAAGTCTATCCAAATATTATTCCATGGCTTACGGCCATACCAACCTGAATACGCCTGATCTCGTCTGATCTCAGAAAATAAGCAGGGTCAGGCTTGGATAGTACTTGCTTAGGAGACTACTTGGGAATACCAGGTGCTGTAAGCTGTTTAGCATACTCTTGTAAACACAGTAATCATATAAAGGATGATATAAAATGGAATTGCTAAGTTAGTTCATCCACGTTTTTTTAGTTACATGAACTTGAAAAAGTCTATCCTAATATCATTCTATGGCTTACGGCCATACCAACCTGAATACGCCTGATCTCGTCCGATCTCAGAAGCTAAGCAGGGTCAGGCTTGGTTAGTTCTTGGTTAGGAGACTACTTGGGAATACAAGGTGATGTAAGCTTTTGACCAGTTTAGCATACTCTTGTAAACACAGTAATCATATAAAGGACGATATAAAATGGAATTTCTAATTTAGTTCATCCACGTTTTTTTAGTTACATGAACTTGAAAAAGTCTATCCTAATATCATTCCATGGCTTACTGCCCTACCAACCTGAATATGCCTGATCTCGTCCGATCTCAGAAGCTAAGCAGGGGCAGGCTTGGTTAGTACTTGGTTAGGAGACTACTTGGGAATACCAGGTGCTGTAAGCTTTTTACCAGTTTAGCATACTCTTGTAAACACAGTAATGATATAAAGGACAATGTAAAATGAAATTGCTAATTTAGTTATACACGTTTTTTGAGTTACATGAACATGAAAAAGTCTATTTAAATATCATTCCAAGGCATACGGCCATACCAACCTGAATACGCCTGATATCGTCAGATCTCAGAAGCTAAGCAGGGTTAGACTTGGTTGGGACACTACTTGGGAATACCAGGTGCTGTAAGCTTTTTGCCCAGTTTAGCATACTCTTGTAAACAGAGTAATGATATAAAGGACGATATGAAATGCTAATTTAGTTCATCCACGTTTTTTGAGTTACATGAACATGAAAAAGTCTATCCAAATATCATTCCATGGCTTACGGCCATACCAACCTGAATACACCTGATCTTGTACGATCTCAGAAGCTAAGCAGGGTCAGGCTTGGTTAGTACTTAGTTGGGAGACTACTTTGGAATACCAGGTGCTGTAAGCTTTTTGCCCATTTAGCATACTCTTGTATACACAGTAATGATATAAAGGACAATATTTAATGGAATTGCTAATTTAGTTCATCCACGTTTTTTGAGTTACATGAACATGAAAAAGTCTATCCAAATATCATTCTATTTCTTACGGCCATACCAACCAAAATACGCCTGATCTCGTCCGATCTCAGAAGCTAATCAGGGTCAGGCTTGGTTAGTACTTGGTTGTGAGAGTACTTGGGAATACCAGGTGCTGTAAGCTTCTTGCCCAGTTTAGCATACTCTTGTAAACACAGTAATGATATAAAGGATGATATAAAATGGAATTGCTAATTTAGTTCATCCACGTTTTTTGAGTTACATGAACATGGAAAAGTCTATCCAAATATCTTTCTATGGCTTACGGCCATAACAACCTGAATACGCCTGATCTTGTCTGATCTCAGAAAATTAGCAGGGTCAGGCTTGGATAGTACTTGGTTGTGAGAGTACTTGGGAATACCAGGTGCTGTAAGCTTTTTACCAGTTTAGCATTCTCTTGTAAACACAGTAATGATGTAAAGGATGATATAAAATGGAATTGCTAATTTAGTTCATCCACGTTTTTTGAGTTACATGAACATGAAAAAGTCTATCCAAATATCATTCCATGGCTTACGGCCTTACCAACCTGAATACGCCTGATCTTTTCCGATCTCAGAAGCTAAGCAGGGTTAGACTTGGTTGGGAGACTACTTGGGAATACCAGGTGCTGTAAGCTTTTTGCCCATTTAGCATACTCTTGTATACACAGTAATGATATAAAGGACAATATTTAATGGAATTGCTAATTTAGTTCATCCACGTTTTTTGAGTTACATGAACATGAAAAAGTCTATCCAAATATCATTCTATTTCTTACGGCCATACCAACCAAAATACGCCTGATCTCGTCTGATCTCAGAAGCTAATCAGGGTCAGGCTTGGTTAGTACTTGGTTGTGAGAGTACTTGGGAATACCAGGTGCTGTAAGCTTCTTTCCCAGTTTAGCATACTCTTGTAAACACAGTAATGATATAAAGGATGATATAAAATGGAATTGCTAATTTAGTTCATCCACGTTTTTTGAGTTACATGAACATGGAAAAGTCTATCCAAATATCTTTCTATGGCTTACGGCCATAACAACCTGAATACGCCTGATCTTGTCTGATCTCAGAAAATTAGTAGGGTCAGGCTTGGATAGTACTTGCTTAGGAGACTACTTGGGAATACCAGGTGCTGTAAGCTTTTTACCCATTTAGCATACTCTTGTATACACAGTAATGATATAAAGGACAATATTTAATGGAATTGCTAATTTAGTTCA
Source organism: Thymallus thymallus (assembly GCA_023634145.1). Taxonomy (NCBI): domain Eukaryota; kingdom Metazoa; phylum Chordata; class Actinopteri; order Salmoniformes; family Salmonidae; genus Thymallus; species Thymallus thymallus. The sequence continues at coordinate 1,982,921 of CM042422.1, forward strand.
TCCACGTTTTTTGAGTTACATGAACATGAAAAAGTCTATCCAAATATCATTCCATGGCTTACGGCCATACCAACCTGAATATGCCTTATCTCAGAAGCTAAGCAGGGTCAGGCTTGGTTAGTACTTGGTCGGGAGACTACTTGGGAATACTAGGTGCTGTAAGCTTTTTGCCCAGTTAAGCATACTCTTGTAAACACAGTAATGATATAAAGGACGATATAAAATGGATTTGCTAATTTAGTTATACACGTTTTTTGAGTTACATGAACATGAAAAAGTCTATCCAAATATAGTTCCATTTCTTACGGCCATACCAACCAGTACACGCCTGATCTCGTCTGATCTCAGAAGCTAAGCAGGGTCAGGCTTGGTTAGTACTTGGTTGTGAGAGTACTTGGGAATACCAGGTGCTGTAAGCTTTTTGCCCATTTAGCATACTCTTGTATACACAGTAATGATGTAAAGGACAATATTTAATGGAATTGCTAATTTAGTTCATCCATGTTTTTTGAGTTATATAAACATGAAAAAGTCTATCCAAATATCATTCTATTTCTTACGGCCATACCAACCAGAATACGCCTGATCTCGTCAGATCTCAGAAGCTATGCAGGGTCAGGCTTGGATAGTACTTGCTTAGGAGACTACTTGGGAATACCAGGTGCTGTAAGCTTTTTACCAGTTTAGCATACTCTTGTAAACACAGTAATGATATAAAGGATGATATAAAATGGAATTGCTAATTTAGTTCATCCACGTTTTTTGAGTTACATGAACATGAAAAAGTCTATCCAAATATCATTCTATTTCTTACGGCCATACCAACCAAAATACGCCTGATCTCGTCCGATCTCAGAAGCTAATCAGGGTCAGGCTTGGTTAGTACTTGGTTGTGAGAGTACTTGGGAATACCAGGTGCTGTAAGCTTCTTGCCCAGTTTAGCATACTCTTGTAAACACAGTAATGATATAAAGGATGATATAAAATGGAATTGCTAATTTAGTTCATCCACGTTTTTTGAGTTACATGAACATGGAAAAGTCTATCCAAATATCTTTCTATGGCTTACGGCCATAACAACCTGAATACGCCTGATCTTGTCTGATCTCAGAAAATTAGCAGGGTCAGGCTTGGATAGTACTTGGTTGTGAGAGTACTTGGGAATACCAGGTGCTGTAAGCTTTTTACCAGTTTAGCATTCTCTTGTAAACACAGTAATGATGTAAAGGATGATATAAAATGGAATTGCTAATTTAGTTCATCCACGTTTTTTGAGTTACATGAACATGAAAAAGTCTATCCAAATATCATTCCATGGCTTACGGCCTTACCAACCTGAATACGCCTGATCTTTTCCGATCTCAGAAGCTAAGCAGGGTTAGACTTGGTTGGGAGACTACTTGGGAATACCAGGTGCTGTAAGCTTTTTGCCCAGTTTAGCATACTCTTGTAAACACAGTAATGATATAAAGGACAATATTTAATGGAATTGCTAATTTAGTTCATCCACGTTTTTTGAGTTACATGAACATGAAAAAGTCTATCCAAATATCATTCCATGGCTTACGGCCATACCAACCTGAATACGCCTGATCTTGTCCGATCTCAGAAGCTAAGCAGGGTCAGGCTTGGTTAGTACTTGCTTAGGAGACTACTTGGGAATACCAGGTGCTGTAAGCTTTTTACCAGATTAGCATACTCTTGTAAACACTGTAATCATATAAAGGACGATATAAAATGGAATTGCAATTTTATTTCATCCACGTTTTTTGAGTTACATGAACATGAAAAAGTCTATCCTAATATCATTCCATGGCTTACGTCCATACCAACCTGAATACGCCTGATCTTGTCTAATCTCAGAAGCTAAGCAGGGTCAGGTTTGGTTAGTACTTGGTTAGGAGACTACTTGGGAATACCAGGTGCTGTATGCTTTTTACCAGTTTAGCATACTCTTGTAAACACAGTAATGATATAAAGGACGATATAAAATGGAATTGCTAATTTATATCATCCACGTTTTTTGAGTTACATGAACATGAAAAAGTCTATCCAAATATCCTTAGCTTACGGCCATACCAACCAGAATACGCCTGATAACCAATATGAACTACATGAACTGACAGATGCTGTGAAACAAATTCATCGAAACAAATTCAGCATTGAAGGAACTGAGAAACTTGTCCTGAAATAAAGGTTTAGGCAATAATCCCTGAATACACTTCAAAGCTAAAAACCAACTGGATAGCAGAGAATGGTTTACAATCCATCGACCTCTGGGTTATGGGGCCAGCACGCTACCGTTGCGCCACTCTCAATATTAAGTTGTACGAAATTAAATCAGATGTGAAAAATAGGCTATGCAAAAAATTGGGCACCCTTGTCATTCTGTTGATTTGATTGACCAATTGTGTGTTCCAATTAATCAGTGCTAAGTAGTTACAGGTATTAACTACTTAGCACTGATTAATTGAAAATTGAAAGGTTTGGTGAGCTCATTAAGCCTTGAACTTCATAGACAAGTGCATCCAATCATGAGAAAAGGTATTTAAGGTGGCCAATAGCAAGTTGTTTTTCTCTTTGACTCTCCACTGAAGAGTGGCAACATGGGGGCCTCAAAACAACTCTAACATGACCTGAAAACAAAGGTTGTTCAACATTATGGTTTAGGGGAAGGCTACAAAAAGCTATCGCAGAGATGTAAGCTGTCAGTGTCCACTGTGAGGAACATAGTGAGGAAATAGAAGACCACAGGCACAGTTCTTGTTAAGGCCAGAAGTGGCAGGCCAAGTAAAATATCGGAGAGGCAAAGGCGAAGGATGGTGAGAACGGTCAAAAACAGCCCACAGACCACCATCAAAGACCTACAACATCATATTGCTGCAGATGGTGTCACTGTGCTTCGTTCAACAATTCAGCGCATTTTGCACAAGGAGAAGCTGTACGGGAGAGTGATGCGGAAGAAGCCTTTTCTGCACACACGCCACAAATGCACATTTGGACAAGCCAGCTTCATTTTGGAATAAGGTGCTGTGGACTGATGAAACAAAGATTGAGTTATTTGGTCATAACATGGGGCGTTACACTTGCTACCCACAGTAAAATTTGGTGGGGGTTCCATCATGCTGTGGGGCTGTGTGGCCAGTGCCAATACTGGGAATCTTGTTAAAGTTGAGGGTCACATGGATTCCACTCAATATCAGCAGATTCTTGGGAATAATGTTGAAGAATCAGTCACAAAGTTGAAGTTATGCCGGGGCTGGATATTTCAACAAGACAACGACCCAAAACACTGCTCAAAATCTACCCGGGCATTTATGCAGAGGAACAAGTACAATGTTCTGGAATGGCCATCCCAGTCCCCAGACCTGAATATCATTGAGAATCTGTGGGATGATTTGAAGCGGGCTGTCCATGCTCAGCAACCATCAAACCTAACTGAACTGGAGATGTTCTGTAAGGAGGAATGGTCCAAAATACCTTCATCCAGAATCCAGACACTCATTAGAGGCTATAGGAAGTGTCTAGAGGCTGTTATTTAGCAAAAGGAGGCTCTACTAAATATTGATGTGATTTTTCTGTTGGGGCCCAAATCTATGCACCTGTCTAATTTCGTTTTGATGCATATTGCACATTTTCTGTTAATCCAATAAACCTCATTTCACTACTGAAATATTACTGTGTCCATCAGTTATTTGATAGATCAAAATGAAATTGCTGATCCAAACACCCAATTATTTATAAATGGAAATCATGGAAATTGTCAGGGGTGCCCAAACTTTTGCACACGACTGTATATTATTCGAAGACTGCGCATGATGATGTGTCACGAGATGGGATGTGGAGAGACCAAGACGCAGCGCAGGGATAATAGTTTGACATTCTTTATTTATTAATACTATGTATATACCTATATATATATTATGTATAATCAAAACGACAAACTAAAATAACACAAAACAAACAGACTAACGAACGTCACGTTCACAAAACACACCAAATGAACGGACGTAAAAAGCACACTTACTTCACCGTGACATCGATAACGACCCACACCAGAGTGAAGGACAGACTCAACATATATGGGATCCCTAATTAGAGACAATGCGGTGCAGCTGCCTCTAATTAGGGATTTAACCCAAACCCCACACAGAAACAGAAAAGAACGACACTGTCAGACTCTAACCATAACTACATAGAGAAGCCTATTTGCTTCTCTATAGCCAGAGCCTGACAGGACCCCCCCCCCCAAGGCGCGGACCCCCGGACGCCAAAAAACCCCAACACAAAACAAGGGGGGGTTTATGGGAGGGAAAACTAGTCCATCGGTGGCGGCTCTGGCTCCGGCGAATTGGACAGTTTTGTCCCATGAACCCTTCCCTATAACCGGTCCCGGGCTGGATACCGGTGGGGCCAACGGCTCCGGCCATGGAGCGGGACATTTAACCGGGCCCGGACTGGGCCCCGGTGGGGTAAACGGCTCCGGCCATGGAGCGGGGAAAACAACCGGGCCCGGAATGGGCCCCGGTGGGGCAAACGGCTCCGGCCATGGAGCGGGGAAAACAACCGGGCCAGGACTGGGCACCGGTGGAGCAAACGGCTCCGGCCATGGAGCGGGGCAAACAACCAGGCCTATTCAGGTTGGTATGGCCGAAAGCCATGTAATGATATTTGGATAGACTTTTTCATGTTCATGTAACTCAAAAAACGTGGATGAACTAAATTAGCAATTCCATTTTATATCGTCCTTTATATCATTTCTGTGTTTACAAGAGTATGCTAAACTGGTCAAAAAGCATACAGCACCTGGTATTCCCAAGCACTCTCCCAACCAAGTACTAACCAAGCCTGACGCTGCTTAGCTTCTGAGATCTGGCGTATTCAGGTTGGTATGGCCGAAAGCCATAGATTGACATTTGGATAGACTTTTTCATGTTCATGTAACTTAAAAAACGTGGATGAACTAAATACGCTATTCCATTTTATATTGTCATTTATATCATTACTGTGTTTACAAGAGTATGCTAAACTGGGCAAAAAGCTTACAGCACCTGGTATTCCCAAGAAGTCTCCCAACCAAGCCTGATCCTGCTTAGCTTCTGAGATCGAACGTATTCAGGTTGGTATGGCCGTAAGCCATGGAATGATATTTGGATAGACTTTTTCATGTTCATGTAACTCAAAAAACGTGGATGAACTAAATTAGCTATTCCATTTTATATCGTCCTTTATATCATTACTGTGTTAACAAGAGTATGATAAACTGGGCAAAAAGCTTACAGCACCTGGTATTCCCAAGTAGTCTCCTAACCAAGTACTAACCAAGCCTGACCCTGCTTAGCTTCTGAGATCTGACGAGATCAGACGTATTCAGGTTGGTATGGCCGTAAGCCGTAGAATGACATTTGGATAGACTTTTTCATGTTCATGTAACTCAAAAAACATGGATGATATAAATTAGAAATTCCATTTTATATCGTCCTTTATATGATTACTGTGTTTACAAGAGTATGCTAAACTGGGCAAAAAGCTTACAGCACCTGGTATTCCCAAGTAGTCTCCCAACCAAGTACTAACCAAGCCTGACCCTGCTTAGCTTCTGAGATCGGGCGTATTCAGGTTGGTATGGCCGTAAGCCATGGAAGGATATCAGGATAGACTTTTTCAAGTTCATGTAACTCAAAAAACGTGGATGAACTAAATTAGAAATTCCATTTTATATCGTCCTTTATATGATTACTGTGTTTACAAGAGTATGCTAAACTGGTCAAAAGCTTACAGCACCTGGTATTCCCAAGTAGTCTCCTAACCAAGTACTAACCAAGCCTGACCCTGCTTAGCTTCTGAGATCGGACGAGATCAGGCGTATTCAGGTTGGTATGGCCGTAAGCCATAGAATGATATTAGGATAGACTTTTTCAAGTTCATGTAACTAAAAAAACGTGGATGAACTAAATTAGCAATTCCATTTTATATCGTCCTTTATATGATTACTGTGTTTACAAGAGTATGCTAAACTGGTCAAAAGCTTACAGCACCTGGTATTCCCAAGTAGTCTCCTAACCAAGTACTAACCAAGCCTGACGCTGCTTAGCTTCTGAGATTGGACGAGATCAGGAGTATTCAGGTTGGAATGGCCGTAAGCCATGGAATGATATTAGGATAGACTTTTTCAAGTTCATGTAACTCAAAAAACGTGGATGAACTAAATTAGAAATTCCATTTTATATCGTCCTTTATATGATTACTGTGTTTACAAGAGTATGCTAAACTGGTCAAAAGCTTACAGCACCTGGTATTCCCAAGTAGTCTCCTAACCAAGTACTAACCAAGCCTGACCCTGCTTAGCTTCTGAGATCTGACGAGATCAGGCGTATTCAGGTTGGTATGGCCATAAGCCATGGAATGATATTAGGATAGACTTTTTCAAGTTCATGTAACTCAAAAAACGTGGATGAACTAAATTAGAAATTCCATTTTATATCGTCCTTTATATGATTACTGTGTTTACAAGAGTATGCTAAACTGGTCAAAAGCTTACAGCACCTGGTATTCCCAAGTAGTCTCCTAACCAAGTACTAACCAAGCCTGACCCTGCTTAGCTTCTGAGATCGGACGAGATCAGGCGTATTCAGGTTGGTATGGCCGTAAGCCATAGAATGATATTAGGATAGACTTTTTCAAGTTCATGTAACTAAAAAAACGTGGATGAACTAAATTAGCAATTCCATTTTATATCGTCCTTTATACGATTACTGTGTTTACAAGAGTATGCTAAACTGGTCAAAAGCTTACAGCACCTGGTATTCCCAAGTAGTCTCCTAACCAAGTACTAACCAAGCCTGACGCTGCTTAGCTTCTGAGATTGGACGAGATCAGGAGTATTCAGGTTGGAATGGCCGTAAGCCATGGAATGATATTAGGATAGACTTTTTCAAGTTCATGTAACTCAAAAAACGTGGATGAACTAAATTAGAAATTCCATTTTATATCGTCCTTTATATGATTACTGTGTTTACAAGAATATGCTAAACTGGTAAAACGCTTACAGCACCTGGTATTCCCAAGTAGTCTCCTAACCAAGTACTAACCAAGCCTGACCCTGCTTAGCTTCTGAGATCGGACGAGATCAGGCGTATTCAGGTTGGTATGGCCGTAAGCCATGGAATGATATTAGGATAGACTTTTTCAAGTTCATGTAACTAAAAAAACGTGGATGAACTAAATTAGAAATTCCATTTTATATCGTCCTTTATATGATTACTGTGTTTACAAGAATATGCTAAACTGGTAAAAAGCTTACAGCACCTGGTATTCCCAAGTAGTCTCCTAACCAAGTACTAACCAAGCCTGACCCTGCTTAGCTTCTGAGATCGGGCGTATTCAGGTTGGTATGGCCGTAAGCCATGGAAGGATATTAGGATAGACTTTTTCAAGTTCATGTAACTCAAAAAACGTGGATGAACTAAATTAGAAATTCCATTTTATATCGTCCTTTATATGATTACTGTGTTTACAAGAGTATGCTAAACTGGTCAAAAGCTTACAGCACCTGGTATTCCCAAGTAGTCTCCTAACCAAGTACTAACCAAGCCTGACCCTGCTTAGCTTCTGAGATCGGACGAGATCAGGCGTATTCAGGTTGGTAGGGCAGTAAGCCAGGGAATGATATTAGGATAGACTTTTTCAAGTTCATGTAACTAAAAAAACGTGGATGAACTAAATTAGAAATTCCATTTTATATCGTCCTTTATATGATTACTGTGTTTACAAGAGTATGCTAAACTGGTCAAAAGCTTACATCACCTTGTATTCCCAAGTAGTCTCCTAACCAAGTACTAACCAAGCCTGACCCAGCTTAGCTTCTGAGATCGGACGAGATCAGGCGTATTCAGGTTGGTATGGCCGTAAGCCATAGAATGATATTAGGATAGACTTTTTCAAGTTCATGTAACTAAAAAAACGTGGATGAACTAAATTAGCAATTCCATTTTATATCGTCCTTTATATGATTACTGTGTTTACAAGAGTATGCTAAACTGGTCAAAAGCTTACAGCACCTGGTATTCCCAAGTAGTCTCCTAACCAAGTACTAACCAAGCCTGACGCTGCTTAGCTTCTGAGATTGGACGAGATCAGGAGTATTCAGGTTGGAATGGCCGTAAGCCATGGAATGATATTAGGATAGACTTTTTCAAGTTCATGTAACTCAAAAAACGTGGATGAACTAAATTAGAAATTCCATTTTATATCGTCCTTTATATGATTACTGTGTTTACAAGAGTATGCTAAACTGGTCAAAAGCTTACAGCACCTGGTATTCCCAAGTAGTCTCCTAACCAAGTACTAACCAAGCCTGACCCTGCTTAGCTTCTGAGATCGGACGAGATCAGGAGTATTCAGGTTGGTAGGGCAGTAAGCCATGGAATAATATTAGGATAGACTTTTTCAAGTTCATGTAACTAAAAAAACGTGGATGAACTAAATTAGAAATTCCATTTTATATCGTCCTTTATATGATTACTGTGTTTATAAGAGTATGCTAAACTGGTCAAAAGCTTACATCACCTTGTATTCCCAAGTAGTCTCCTAATCAAGTACTAACCAAGCCTGACCCTGCTTAGCTTCTGAGATCGGACGAGATCAGGCGTATTCAGGTTGGTATGGCCGTAAGCCATAGAATGATATTAGGATAGACTTTTTCAAGTTCATGTAACTAAAAAAACGTGGATGAACTAAATTAGCAATTCCATTTTATATCGTCCTTTATATGATTACTGTGTTTACAAGAGTATGCTAAACTGGTCAAAAGCTTACAGCACCTGGTATTCCCAAGTAGTCTCCTAACCAAGTACTAACCAAGCCTGACCCTGCTTAGCTTCTGAGATCGGACGAGATCAGGCGTATTCAGGTTTGTAGGGCAGTAAGCCATGGAATGATATTAGGATAGACTTTTTCAAGTTCATGTAACTAAAAAAACGTGGATGAACTAAATTAGAAATTCCATTTTATATCGTCCTTTATATGATTACTGTGTTTACAAGAGTATGCTAAACTGGTCAAAAGCTTACATCACCTTGTATTCCCAAGTAGTCTCCTAACCAAGTACTAACCAAGCCTGACCCTGCTTAGCTTCTGAGATCGGACGAGATCAGGCGTTTTCAGGTTGGTATGGTAATAAGCCATGGAAAAATATTAGGATTGACTCTTTCATGTTCATGTAACTCAAAAAACGTGGATGAACTAAATTAGCAATTCCATTTTATATTGTCCTTTATATCATTACTGTGTTTACAAGAGTATGCTAAATGGGCAAAAGCTTACAGCACATGGTATTCCCAAGTAGTCTCTTAAACAAGTACTAACCAAGCCTGACCCTGCTTAGCTTCTGAGATCGGACGAGATCAGGCGTATTCAGGTTGGTATGGCCGTAAGCCATGGAATGATATTAGGATAGACTTTTTCAAGTTCATGTAACTCAAAAAACTTGGATGAACTAAATTAGCAATTCCATTTTATATTGTCCTTTATATCATTACTGTGTATACAAGAGTATGCTAAATGGGCAAAAAGCTTACAGCACCTGGTATTCCCAAATAGTCTCCCAACTAAGTACTAACCAAGCCAGACTCTGCTTAGCTTCTGAGATCGGACGAGATCAGGCATATTCAGGTTGGTATGGCCGTAAACCATGGAGTGATATTAGGATAGACTCTTTCATGTTCATGTAACTCAAAAAACGTGGCTGATATAAATTAGAAATTCCATTTTATATCGTCCTTTATATGATTACTGTGTTTACAAGAGTATGCTAAACTGGTAAAAAGCTTACAGCACCTGGTATTCCCAAGTAGTCTCCTAACCAAGTCTAGCCCTGCTTAGCTTCTGAGATCGGACGAGATCAGGCGTATTCAGGTAGGTATGGCCGTAAACCGTAGAAAGACATTTGGATAGACTCTTTCATGTTCATGTAACTCAAAAAACGTGGATGATATAAATTAGAATTTCAATTTTATATTGTCCTTTATATGATTACTGTGTTTACAAGAGTATGCTAAATGGGCAAAAAGCTTACAGCACCTGGTATTCCTAAGTAGTCTCCTAACCAAGTACTAACTAAGCCTGACCCTGCTTAGCTTGTGAGATCTGACGAGATCAGGCGTATTCAGGTTGGTATGGCCGTAAGCCGTGAAATTATATTAGAATAGACTTTTCAAGTTCACGTAACTCTAAAAACGTGGATGAACTAAATTAGCAATTCCATTTTATATCGTCCTTTATATGATTACTGTGTTTACAAGAGTATGCTAAACTGGTAAAAAGCTTACAGCACCTGGTATTCCCAAGTAGTCTCTTAACCAAGTACTAACCATGCCTGACCCTGCTTAGCTTCTGAGATCGGACGAGATCAGGTGTATTCTGGTTGGTATGGCCGTAAACCGTAGAAAGACATTTGTATAGACTCTTTCATGTTCATGTAACTCAAAAAACGTGGATGATATAAATTAGAAATTCCATTTTATATCGTCCTTTATATGATTACTGTGTTTACAAGAGTATGCTAAACTGGTAAAAAGGTTACAGCAACTGGTATTCCCAAGTAGTCTCCTAACCAAGTACTAACCAAGCCTGACCCTGCTTAGCTTCTGAGATCGGACGAGATCAGGCGTATTCAGGTTGGTATGGCCGTAAACCATGGAATGATATTAGGATAGACTTTTTCAAGTTCATGTAACTCAAAAAACGTGGACGAACTAAATTAGCAATTCCATTTTATATCGTCCTTTATATCATTACTGTGTTTACAAGAGTATGCTAAATGGGCAAAAAGCTTACAGCACCTGGTATTCCCAAGTAGTCTAATAACCAAGAACTAACCAAGCCTGACCCTGCTTAGCTTCTGAGATCGGACGATATCAGGCGTTTTCAGGTTGGTATGGCCATAAGCCATGGAATAATATTAGGATAGACTTTTTCAAGTTTATGTAACTCAAAAAACGTGGATGAACTAAATTAGCAATTCCATTTTATATCGTCCTTTATATCATTACTGTGTTTTTCAAGAGTATGCTAAATGGGCAAAAAGCTTACAGCACCTGGTATTCCCAAGTAGTCTCCTGACCAAGTACTAACCAAGCCTGACCCTGCTTAACTTCTGAGATCGGACGAGATCAGGCGTATTCAGGTTGGTATGGCCGTAAACCATGGAATGATATTAGGATAGACTTTTTCAAGTTCATGTAACTCAAAAAACGTGGATGAACTAAATTAGCAATTCCATTTTATATCTTCCTTTATATGATTACTGTGTTTACAAGAGTATGCTAAACTGGTAAAAAGCTTACAGCACATGAATAGGTATGGCTTACGGCCATACCTATTCAGATAGGTATGGCCGTAAGCCATAGCATGACATTTGGATAGACTCTTTCATGTTCATGTAACTCAAAAAACGTGGATGATATAAATTAGAAATTCCATTTTGTATCGTCCTTTATATGATTACTGTGTTTACGAGAGTATGCTAAACAGCTTACAGCACCTGGTATTCCCAAGTAGTCTCCTAACCAAGTACTAACCATGCCTGGCCCTGCTTAGCTTCTGAGATCGGACAAGATCAGGCGTTTTCAGGTTGGTATGGCCATAAGCCATGGTTTAATATTAGGATAGACTTTTTCAAGTTCATGTAACTAAAAAAACGGTTCACGAAATAAATTAGCAATTCCATTTTATATCGTCCTTTATATGATTACTGTGTTTACAAGAGTATGCTAAACTGGTAAAAAGCTTACAGCACCTGGTATTCCAAAGTAGTCTCCTAACCAAGTACTAACCAAGCCTGACCCTGCTTAGCTTCTGAGATCGGACAAGATCAGGCGTTTTCAGGTTGGTATGGCCATAAGCCATGGTTTAATATTAGGATAGACTTTTTCATGTTCATGTAACTCAAAAAACGTGGATGAACTAAATTAGCAATTCCATTTTATATCGTCCTTTATATGATTACTGTGTTTACAAGAGTATGCTAAATGGGCAAAAGCTTACAGCACCTGGTATTCCCAAGTAGTCTCCTAACCAAGTACTAACCAAGCCTGACCCTGCTTAGCTTCTGAGATCGGACAAGATCAGGCGTTTTCAGGTTGGTATGGCCATAAGCCATGGTATAATATTAGGATAGACTTTTTCATGTTCATGTAACTCAAAAAACGTGGATGAACTAAATTAGCAATTCCATTTTATATCGTCCTTTATATGATTACTGTGTTTACAAGAGTATGCTAAACTGGTAAAAAGCTTACAGCACCTGGTATTCCCAAGTAGTCTCCCAACCAAGTACTAACCATGCCTGGCCCTGCTTAGCTTCTGAGATCGGACGAGCTCAGGCGTATTCAGGTAGGTATGGCCGTAAGCCATAGAATGACATTTGGATAGACTCTTTCATGTTCATGTATCTCAAAAAACGTGGAAGATATAAATTCGAAATTCCATTTTATATCGTCCTTTATATGATTACTGTGTTTACAAGAGTATGCTAAACTGGTAAAAAGCTTACAGCACCTGGTATTCCCAAGTAGTCTCCTAACCAAGTACTAACCAAGCCTGACGCTGCTTAGCTTCTGAGATCGGACGAGATCAGGCGTTTTCAGGTTGGTATGGCCATAAACCATGGAATATAATTAGGATAGACTTTTTCATGTTCATGTAACTCAAAAAACGTGGATGAACTAAATTAGCAATTCCATTTTATATTGTCCTTTATATCATTACTGTGTATACAAGAGTATGCTAAATGGGCAAAAAGTTTACAGCACCTGGTATTCCCAAGTAGTCTCCCAACTAAGTACTAACCAAGCCAGACTCTGCTTAGCTTCTGAGATCGGACGAGATCAGGCATATTCAGGTTGGTATGGCCGTAAGCCGTGGAACGCTATTAGGATAGACTCTTTCATGTTCATGTAACTCAAAAAACGTGCATGAACTAAATTAGCAATTCCATTTTATATCATCCTTTATATGATTACTGTGTTTACAAGTGTATGCTAAACTGGTAAAAAGTTTACAGCACCTGGTATTCCCAAGTAGTCTGTTGGGTCGCGTCAATTCAAATCTGGTATTGGAACAAAAGGATTACTACGCCGTTTAAATCATCTATGTATTTTATTCTAGCAAACCCTTAAATGGTAAATATGAAGTTCGTATATACAGGCTCACTGTGACACCACGCAGGGCAAACAGCAAGCAGCACATGAGAAGAGAGAGAGAGAGAGAGAAAGAGAGAGCGCAAGAGAGCGCGAGAGAGAGTCAGCGAGCAGCGCTATAGAAGAGCGCCTAGAGAAGCGCATAGCCTAGAGAAGAGAAGCGCCCCTATCCTTTGTTCTTCCTTAAATACTCCGACAGAATCGTTTCCGCTCCTTGCTGACCTGTCGGAGTAGAGGCTGAGTGTGGTTTAAACTTACTCAGCCTATCGTTGGCGTGCAGGCTGGTCCCAGCCTCGTGACGCAATCCAGTTGACGGAAGTAGTGGTCTTCTCAGTAGATGTCCAAGCCTCATATTACAACAAGACACAGTTCTATCATAAAACCCCCAGCTAGCACATTCCTTCCACATAGCTCCCCCTTACCCAAACCTACAGCAGTTCTAAAGATCTATGATCACACAATACATTCACTTAATAACTCTTGTTGTAGATTAACATATTCATTAGCTAAAACATAGACCAGCCCTTACAGTCCCCCTTTTGACACCCCCTAGGGTGTCACTCACCCCAATACAAAAAATACAAAGCTTATGCATTAAGAAAAGTAAAAAACCCTCAACCTGTTACAGCTACACCTACTGGATATAAAGAGAACTACCAGTCACTCCAAAACTTACAACCCTCACATCTGTAACAGCAAATCAACCAACCCGCTCATCCTTCGTTTCTCCACCCTTAATGCTGAGTGGCTACCAGCCACCCAAGAACTTAAAACCCTCTTAGGTGTTTAGGACAGCACTGACACTTAACATACTAGGAAATATTGAGATTATATATATACATATATATATATATATATGTACACATACATATATATATATACATACGTACATACCTGCACATACACACACACATATTTTTATTTTTATTTATTTTTTAACCCGTGGAAAAAATGACTTATGAAAACACCTTATTCAACCCCACTTTATTCAACCACCTCCCGTATAGCAAACCAAGGGTCATCCTCAGTCAGACTCATCTTCCTATGAAGACTTGATTCGGTATCAGCATCAGCTACTTGAGCTCCAAGGAGGGGCATCATACCAACAGCCTGCACAACATCTGTAACAGACTTTTTCAAACATGGGATGATACAAGCAGCACAGCACATTAAAAGCAAAAACACAGTGATAACTATCTGTTTTTCCCACTGCTTTTGCCAGTGCAGCCATATGTCTGGCACAGTCTGTTTGGCCTGTTTCAATGTTGTCCAATTTTGCACTGTAATAATGCAATACTCTTCTCTCCCCCTTTTGTTTCTGATACAGGACGGAATGAACAAACCCGTCTTGTTCTGAAACATCAAGATGGAATGGTGTCGTGTAGTCAGGTAGAGACAGTGCTTCTGCTTGTGCTAAGGTTTGTTTGAGCTGAATGAATGCCGTTTCTGCTTCAGTAGTCCACTTTAGGACTGCAGTGAGATTACGTGGAGGGTCGGATAGTTTGTCCATTATAATCGGCATAAGTTGGTGTATAGGGGTGATTGAGATGTGCATCCCAGCCTGATTACAGTATATACTACACCCCATTTTTGATAGCAAGTCCCTGCCCATCAGTCCAACGGAGCATTCTGGGTTGTGTAGGAACTGATGTGTTACTTTAAGGTCATCCCATTCCACTTCCAGTGGTACCGTGTATGGCTTTCTCATAATTGTCCCTGAAACCCCAGAAAAAGCTTGTTTTTTCGTTGTGAGTTGATATGCTGTCTGCACAGAAGACCAGGTGCATCCTGTGTCAATCAGCATACCATGCTCCCTTCCTCCTATTACGCACTTCACCACTGGTTCCACATCTGGTGGAAAAGTGTAGATATTGGTGGTGGTGCTATTTGGGGTTTCCGGGCAGCTTCATTGGTTGCCACCTTCTCCAGCCCAGGCCATATTGGGGATCAGGGCTGGGTTTGGCACGGGCTGATATTGCCTCTGTTGCTGGAATGGCTGTTGTAGGGGCCATTGCTTCTGTCCACCTCGTCCTCCATGCCAGTTACCACTGTCTCGAGGTGCCCACTGTCCTCTTCCTCTGGTTTGGCCCATGTACCCTCTTCCTCTAGCCTGGAATGGTTGTCTTGGCAGAGCGCAGTTTCTAGCCATGTGTCCGGATCTTCCACAGTTGAAACATCCTTGATTCCCATATCCGAGATCATGTGGCTGGGTTGATAGCGGCATGTAGGCTGACTGTTGATATAAAGGTTCAGCATACACCAGGGGTGTGGGTGTGATGGGGGCTGATATGGTGCTCTTTCCAGGGCCATCAATCCTGCCATAGCCTGAACTGCTGTAGTTAACGCTGCCACATCGGGAGTGAGTGTCGTAGCCCCACTCGTAGGTGTACTGGTCACCACCATTTGCTTGCTGGCCTTATCCTCCATCAGTTGCTTTTCTAAGACCTTCTTCTGTAGCTGTTTAATTTCATCCTCTTCTTTTCGCTTACCTTCCCTCCATCTTTCCACATGGTGTTGGACTATATCAGTGAACTCCAACACACTCTTTGCAGTGATGCCCACCATTTTCTCGCATTCCAGCCTCACCTGTTCTGGGAGTCCCTCCAAACAGCTAGCCAGGAATAGGTATTTGGTGGTTTCCTTTCCTGGTTCTTCATTCCAGGCCTGTCTCCACAGGTTTTTTGCCTTTTTCATATACACTGGCACACTCTCCTCTCCGTCCAGTGTCAGCGTTTTCATCAACTGAGGTCTTGGTTGGGTCGGATATTTGCATCTTACGGCATCCCATATTTGTCCGCGATGCTGATCAAATCGAGTTGCTGATGCCACCATTCCTCTTACTCCCCCCTGTGTCATGATCTCCCGACATTCTTGATCGCCCATGCATCTGTTCATAACCGCTGCCATGTCTCCTAACGTAAGTTCATCTGCAGCAGTTAGGCTTTCAAAAGCTTTGACCCACCTATCTCCAGACTCTTCTGGAGTAGGGAGAGCGTCCACCAGGGTTTGTATGTCTCTATGGGCCCATGGCTTGTAAATGGCACCACCCCCTGGTGCGTCTCTCATTGGGTATTGGCCCCTGGTTTCTTGCTCCCGGGTTCTGGCTCTAGTGTGGTGGGCAGGGGCATCACATGGGTCCCACACATTTCCTTCAAATTTTCCACAAAGTACTTTGAGATCACTTCTCTCTTGCTCCACTGGTTCCTCCTGTTCCCCCAGGTCAATAAAGTGTCCCCTCGGAGGTGTGGGTGTTCTGTACCTCCTACTTCCCTTCTTTCTCTCCTCACTCAGGTCCCTTCTTGTTTTCTCCATTTCCTGTAGCTGCTCTGCCCCTCTTCTCACTTCCTCTTCCATTTCTTTCAGCTTTCTTCTATTCTTTTCTATCACCATTCTCTCCCTTTCTCCTTCCTCTTGGTCCATCTGAGTCCATTCCTGCTGCACCAGTTCTCCACTTTCACTGCCACCCGTTAAACTCATACTGGTCGCATCCGTCGATATTCTGGTCAAGTTGGACACCACCTTTTGTATGGCTTTTACCTCCTGTCTCCATTTTCCCATTTCATTCACTCTTACCCATTGTTCCTCCTCTTCATCATCTGGTCTCTTGTGATATTTGACCTCTCCCACAATGTCCAACACTGGAGCCATCACTTTTGGTGTCCCATACGGGGGAGGTGCCGATGGCAGGACCGGGTATAGTTGAAGTTTTATGACCTCTTCTTTTTTCTTGTCTTTGTTCTGTCCTTCTTCCCATATGTTCTTTAGTTTCACCAACATGGCCAGTACTATTTTCTCCTCCAGTCTGGCTTCTTCCATTACTCCCTTGAGTTTGCCTTTATTTGGTTCACCTTCTTTCCTCCATTTCTCCTCTACTTTTTTGATTCTGCGTTTCAATGTTTCCAATATTCTACCTGGTTCACCTTCAATAGGAATACCATCAGAAGATTGGATCCAGCCATCTTCTAGCCACTCCCTATACACTTTTTCTCCTCTTCGTTTCCATTCTTCTCCATCCTTTCCCCCGTGGATTTCCAATGTGGATTTCAACGTCTCCAATATTCTGTCTGATTCTTTTAATGCCATTTTATTACTAGATTTCAACCTGTTAATTATCCCCTTCATTCTATAGATTTATAGGACAGTTTTAAATACTTCTATTCTGTACTTTGTAATGATAACCTTTATGTTACTAAACACTCCCTTCAACTTTACTTTCAACTCCGCCCTAATATCTAAAAATATTCCGCCGAACCTTGCCGTACCCCCTAGTTACGAACCTTGCCGGTCGCTAATATTTATCTAAACTTTCCCGAACCTAGCCGTACCCTTGTAGTTACGGACCTTGCCGAATCTAATTACTAAACCAATTATTCCCTATACTCCTCGAACCTAGCCGTACACTCGTAGTTACGGACCTTGCCGAATAAAACAATACTCTAATATATCAGGGCTTCACAATCACATTTACCAAATCACAGGTTTTCATGGTATTACTTATCTATTCATAGCTTGACATTCACCAAATCAGAGGGTTGCATGGTATTACTTATCTATTCATAGCATGACATTCACATTCACCAAATCACAGGTTTGCATGGTATTATTTATCTATTCATAGCTTGACATTCACATTTACCAAATCACAGGTTTGCATGGTATCATATTACTTATCTATTCATAATAATTCATAATTCAGTTCACTTACATCAAACAGGTGTTTCTCAAAATTAATTTGGATAAAGCCAATGTGCAGAACTTTAGTTATTCACAATAGGTGTCTGCTTACCTTTTTAGTTGACTCTTTATGAAACACCGTTCAACGATAGTGATGTCCAATCGGCTGGTCAATCCCCCGCAAAGTCCCGCTACCAGATCACGTCGGGGTCACCAATTGTTGGGTCGCGTCAATTCAAATCTGGTATTGGAACAAAAGGATTACTACGCCGTTTAAATCATCTATGTATTTTATTCTAGCAAACCCTTAAATGGTAAATATGAAGTTCGTATATACAGGCTCACTGTGACACCACGCAGGGCAAACAGCAAGCAGCACATGAGAAGAGAGAGAGAGAGAGAGAAAGAGAGAGCGCAAGAGAGCGCGAGAGAGAGTCAGCGAGCAGCGCTATAGAAGAGCGCCTAGAGAAGCGCATAGCCTAGAGAAGAGAAGCGCCCCTATCCTTTGTTCTTCCTTAAATACTCCGACAGAATCGTTTCCGCTCCTTGCTGACCTGTCGGAGTAGAGGCTGAGTGTGGTTTAAACTTACTCAGCCTATCGTTGGCGTGCAGGCTGGTCCCAGCCTCGTGACGCAATCCAGTTGACGGAAGTAGTGGTCTTCTCAGTAGATGTCCAAGCCTCATATTACAACAAGACACAGTTCTATCATAAAACCCCCAGCTAGCACATTCCTTCCACATAGCTCCCCCTTACCCAAACCTACAGCAGTTCTAAAGATCTATGATCACACAATACATTCACTTAATAACTCTTGTTGTAGATTAACATATTCATTAGCTAAAACATAGATCAGCCCTTACAAGTCTCCCAACTAAGTACTAACCAAGCAAGACTCTGCTTAGCTTCTGAGATCGGACGAGATCAGGCATATTCAGGTTGGTATGGCCGTAAGCCATGGAATGATATTAGGATAGACTTTTTCAAGTTCATGTAACTCAAAAAACGTGGATGAACTAAATTAGCAATTCCATTTTATATCGTCCTTTATATCATTACTGTGTATACGAGAGTATGCTAAATGGGCAGAAAGCTTACAGCACCTGGTATTCCCAAGTAGTCTCCCAACCAAGCCAGACTCTGCTTAGCTTCTGAGATCAGACGAGATCAGGCATATTCAGGTTGGTATGGCCGTAAGCCATGGTGTGATATTAGGATAGACTCTTTCGTGTTCATGTATCTCAAAAAACGTGGATGAACTAAATTAGCAATTACATTTTATATCGTCCTTTATATGATTACTGTGTTTACAAGAGTATGCTAAACTGGTAAAAAGCTTACAGCACCTGATATTCCCAAGTAGTCTTCTAACCAAGTCTGGCCCTGCTTAGCTTCTGAGATCGGACGAGATCAGGCATATTCAGGTAGGTATGGCCGTAAACCGTAGAAAGACATTTGGATAGACTCTTTAATGTTCATGTAACTCAAAAAACGTGGATGATACAAATTAGAAATTCCATTTTATATCGTCCTTTATATGATTACTGTATTTACAAGAGTATGCTAAACTGGTAAAAAGCTTACAGCACCTGATATTCCCAAGTAGTCTTCTAACCAAGTCTGGCCCTGCTTAGCTTCTGAGATCGGACGAGATCAGGCATATTCAGGTAGGTATGGCCGTAAAC
This sequence comes from Thymallus thymallus, assembly GCA_023634145.1. Lineage (NCBI taxonomy): Eukaryota > Metazoa > Chordata > Actinopteri > Salmoniformes > Salmonidae > Thymallus > Thymallus thymallus. The sequence goes on from CM042422.1 coordinate 2,002,477, forward strand.
CGTAGAAAGACATTTGGATAGACTCTTTCATGTTCATGTAACTCAAAAAACGTGGATGAACTAAATGAGCAGTTCCATTTTATATCGTCCTTTATATCATTACTGTGATTACAAGAGTATGCTAAACTGGTAAAAAGCTTACAGCACCTGGTATTCCCAAGTAGTCTCCTGACCAAGTACTAACAAAGCCTGGCCCTGCTTAGCTTCTGAGATCGGACGAGATCAGGCGTATTCAGGTAGGTATGGCCGTAAGCCATAGAAAGACATTTGGATAGACTCTTTCATGTTCATGTAACTCAAAAAACGTGGATGATATAATTTTGAAATTCCATTTTATATCGTCCTTTATATGATTACTGTGTTTACAAGAGTATGCTAAACTGGTAAAAAGCTTACAGCACCTGGTATTCCCAAGTCGTCTACTAACCAAGTACTAACCAAGCCTGACCCTGCTTAGCTTCTGAGATCGGGCGTATTCAGGTTGGTATGGCCGTAAGCCATGGAATGATATTAGTATAGACTTTTTCAAGTTCATGTAACTAAAAAAACGTGGATGAACTAAATTAGCAATTCCATTTTATATCGTCCTTTATATGATTACTGTGTTTACAAGAGTATGCTAAACTGGTAAAAAGCTTACAGCACCTGGTATTCCCAAGTAGTCTAATAACCAAGTACTAACCAAGCCTGACGCTGCTTAGCTTCTGAGATCGGACGAGATCAGGCGTATTCAGGTTGGTATGGCCGTAAGCCATGGTATGATATTAGGATATACTTTTTCAAGTTCATGTAACTCAAAAAACGTGGATGAACTAAATTAGCAATTCCATTTTATATTGTCCTTTATATCATTACTGTGTATACAAGAGTATGCTAAATGGGCAAAAAGCTTACAGCACCTGGTATTCCCAAGTAGTCTCCCAACTAAGTACTAACCAAGCCAGACTCTGCTTAGCTTCTGAGATAAGACGAGATCAGGTATATTCAGGTTGGTATGTCCGTAAGCCATGGAGTTATATTAGGATAGACTTTTTCATGTTCATGTAACTCAAAAAACGTGGATGAACTAAATTAGCAATTCCATTTTATATCGTCCTTTATATGAGTACTGTGTTTTCAAGAGTATGCTAAACTGGTAAAAAGCTTAAAGCACCTGGTATTCCCAAGTAGTCTCCTGACCAAGTACTGACCAAGCCTGGCCCTGCTTAGCTTCTGAGATCGGACGAGATCAGGCGTATTCAGGGAGGTATGGCCTTAAGCCGCAGAAAGACATTTGGATAGACTCTTTCATGTTCATGTAACTCAAAAAATGTGGATGAACTAAATTAGCAATTCCATTTTATATCGTCCTTTATATGATTACTGTGTTTACAAGAGTATGCTAAACTGGTAAAAAGCTTACAGCACCTGGTATTCCCAAGTAGTCTCCTAACCAAGTACTAACCAAGCCTGACCCTGCTTAGCTTCTGAGATCGGACGAGATCAGGCGTATTCAGGTTGGTATGGCCGTAAGCCATGGAATGATATTAGGATAGACTTTTTCAAGTTCATGTAACTCAAAAAACGTGGATGAACTAAATTAGCAATTCCATTTTATATTGTCCTTTATATAATTACTGTGTTTATAAGAGTATGCTAAACTGGTAAAAAGCTTACAGCACCTGGTATTCCCAAGTAGTCTCCTAACCAAGTACTAACCAAGCCTGACCCTGCTTAGCTTCTGAGATCGGACGAGATCAGGCGTATTCAGGTTGGTATGGCCGTAAGCCATTGAATGATATTAGGATAGACTTTTTCAAGTTCATGTAACTCAAAAAACGTGGATGAACTAAATTAGCAATTCCATTTTATATTGTCCTTTATATAATTACTGTGTTTATAAGAGTATGCTAAACTGGTAAAAAGCTTACAGCACCTGGTATTCCCAAGTAGTCTCCTAACCAAGTACTAACCAAGCCTGACCCTGCTTAGCTTCTGAGATCGGACGAGATCAGGCGTATTCAGGTTGGTATGGCCGTAAACCATTGAATGATATTAGGATAGACTTTTTCAAGTTCATGTAACTCAAAAAACGTGGATGAACTAAATTAGCAATTCCATTTTATATTGTCCTTTATATCATTACTGTGTTTACAAGAGTATGCTAAATGGGCAAAAAGTTTACAGCACCTGGTATTCCCAAGTAGTCTCCTAACCAAGTACTAACCAAGCCTGACTCTACTTAGCTTCTGAGATCGTACGAGATCAGGCGTTTTCAGGTTGGTATGGCCATTAGCCATGGAATGATATTAGGATAGACTTTTTCATGTTCATGTAACTCAAAAAACGTGGATGAACTAAATTAGCAATTCCATTTTATATCGTCCTTTATATCATTACTGTGTTTACAAGAGTATGCTAAATGGCAAAAAGCTTACAGCACCTGGTATTCCCAAGTAGTCTCCTAACCAAGAACTAACCAAGCCTGGTCCTGCTTAGCTTCTGAGATCGGGCGTATTCAGGTTGGTATGGCCGTAAGCCATGGAATGATATTAGGATAGACTTTTTCAAGATCATGTAACTCAAAAAACGTGGATGAACTAAATTAGCAATTCCATTTTATATTGTCCTTTATATCATTACTGTGTTTACAAGAGTATGCTAAACTGGTAAAAAGCTTACAGCACCTGGTAATCCCAAGTAGTCTCCTAACCAAGTACTAATCAAGCCTGACCCTGCTTAGCTTATGAGATCGGACGAGATCAGGCGTATTCAGGTTGGTATTGCCGTAAGCCATGGAATGATATTAGGATAGACTTTTTCAAGTTCATGTAACTCAAAAAACGTAGATGAACTAAATTAGCAATTCCATTTTATATTGTCCTTTATATCATTACTGTGTTTACAAGAGTATGCTAAACTGGTAAAAAGCTTACATCACCTGGTATTCCCAAGTAGTCTCCTAACCAAGCCTGACCCTGCTTAGCTTCTGAGATCGGACGAGATCAGGCGTATTCAAGTAGGTATGGCCGTAAACCGTAGAAAGACATTTGGATAGACTCTTTCATGTTCATGTAACTCAAAAAATGTGGATGATATAATTTAGAAATTCCATTTTATATCGTCCTTTATATGATTACTGTGTTTACAAGAGTATGCTAAACTGGTAAAAAGCTTACAGCACCTGGTATTCCCAAGTAGTCTCCTAACCAAGTACTAACCAAGCCTGACCCTGCTTAGCTTCTGAGATCGGACGAGATCAGGCGTTTTCAGGTTGGTATGGCCATAATTCACGAAACAATATTAGGATAGACTCTTTCATGTTCATGTAACTCAAAAAACGTGGATGATATAAATTAAAAATTCCATTTTATATCGTCCTTTATATGATTACTGTGTTTACAAGAGTATGCTAAACTGGTAAAAAGCTTACAGCACCTGGTATTCACAAGTAGTCTCCTAACCAAGTACTAACCAAGCCTGACCCTGCTTAGCTTCTGAGATCGGACGAGATCAGGCGTATTCAGGTTGGTATGGCCGTAAGCCACGTAATGATATTAGGATAGACTTTTTCAAGTTCATGTAACTCAAAAAACGTGGATGAACTAAATTAGCAATTCCATTTTATATTGTCCTTTATATGATTACTGTGTTTACAAGAGTATGCTAAACTGGTAAAAAGCTTACAGCACCTGGTATTCCCAAGTAGTCTCCTAACCAAGTACTAACCAAGCCTGACCCTGCTTAGCTCCTGAGATCGGACAAGAGCAGGCGTATTATGGTTGGTACGGCCGTAAGCCATGGAATGGTATTAGGATAGACTTTTTCAAGTTCATGTAACTCAAAAAACGTGGATGATATAAATTAGCAATTCCATTTTATATCGTCCTTTATATCATTACTGTGTTTACAAGAGTATGCTAAATGGCAAAAATCTTACAGCACCTGGTATTTCCAAGTAGTCTCCTAACCGAGCCAGACCCTGCTTAGCTTCTGAGATGGGACGAGATCAGGCGTATTCAGGTTGGTATGGCCGTAAGCCATGGAATGATATTAGGATAGACTTTTTCAAGTTCATGTAACTCAAAAAACGTGTGTGAACTAAATTAGCAATTCCATTTTATATCGTCCTTTATATGATTACTGTGTTTACAAGAGTATGCTAAACTGGTAAAAAGCTTACAGCACCTGGTATTCCCAAGTAGTCTCCTAACTAAGTACTAACCATGCCTGGCCCTGCTTAGCTTCTGAGATCGGACGAGATCAGTCGTATTCAGGTAGGTATGGCCGTAAGCCATCGAATGACATTTGGATAGACTCTTTCATGTTCATGTAACTCAAAAAACGTGGAAGATATAAATTCAAAATTCCATTTTATATCGTCCTTTATATGATTACTGTGTTTACAAGAGTATGCTAAACTGGTAAAAAGCTTACAACACCGGGTACTCCCAAGTAGTCTCCTAACCAAGTACAAACCGAGCCTGACCCTGCTTAGCTTCTGAGATCGGACGAGATCAGGCGTATTCAGGTTGGTATGGCCGTAAGCCATGAAATGATATTAGGATAGACTTTTTCAAGTTCATGTAACTCAAAAAACGTGGATGAACTAAATTAGCAATTCCATTTTATATCGTCCTTTATATGATTACTGTGTTTACAAGAGTATGCTAAACTGGTAAAAAGCTTACAGCACCTGGTATTCCCAAGTAGTCTTCTAACCAAGTACTAACCAAGCCTGACCCTGCTTAGCTTCTGAGATCGGAAAAGATCAGGCGTATTCAGGTTGGTATGGCCGTAAGCCATGGAATGATATTAGGATAGACTTTTTCATGTTCATGTAACTCAAAAAACGTGGATGAACTAAATTAGCAATTCCATTTTATATCGTCCTTTATATCATTACTGTGTTTACAAGAGTATGCTAAATGGCAAAAAGCTTACAGCACCTGGAATTCCCAAGTAGTCTCCTAACCAAGCCTGACCCTGCTTAGCTTCTGAGATCGGACGAGATCAGGCGTATTCAGGTTGGTATGGCCGTAAGCCATGGAATGATATTAGGATAGACTTTTTCAAGTTCATGTAACTCAAAAAACGTGGATGAACTAAATTAGCAATTCCATTTTATATTGTCCTTTATATCATTACTGTGTTTACAAGAGTATGCTAAACTGGTAAAAAGCTTACAGCACCTGGTATTCCCAAGTAGTCTCCTAACCAAGTACTAACCAAGCCTGACCCTGCTTAGCTTCTGAGATCGGACGAGATCAGGCGTATTCAGGTAGGTATGGCCGTAAACCATGTAACGATATTAGGATAGACTCTTTCAAGTTCATGTAACTTAAAAAACGTGGATTATGTAAATTAGAAATTCCATTTTATATCGTCCTTTATATGATTACTGTGTTTACAAGAGTATGCTAAATGGGCAAAAAGCTTACAGCACCTGGTATTCCCAAGTAGTCTCCTAACCAAGTACTAACCAAGCCTGACCCTGATTAGCTTCTGAGATCGGACGAGATCAGGCGTTTTCAGGTTGGTATGGCCATAAGCCATGGAGTAATATTAGGATAGACTTTTTCAAGTTCATGTAACTCAAAAAACGTGGATGAACTAAATTAGCAAATCCATTTTATATCTTCTTTTATATGATTACTGTGTATACAAGAGTATGCTAAACTGGTAAAAAGCTTACAACACCTGGTATTCCCAAGTAGTCTCCTAACCAAGTACTAACCAAGCCAGACTCTGCTTAGCTTCTGAGATCGGACGAGATCAGGCGTATTCAGGTTGGTATGGCCGTAAGCCATGGAATGATATTAGGATAGACTTTTTCATGTTCATGTAACTCAAAAAACGTGGATGAACTAAATTAGCAATTCCATTTTATATCGTCCTTTATATGATTACTGTGTTTACAAGAGTATGCTAAACTTGTAAAAAGCTTACAGCACCTGGTATTCCCAAGTAGTCTCTTATCCAAGTACTAACCATGCCTGACCCTGCTTAGCTTCTGAGATGGGACGAGATCAGGCGTATTCAGGTTGGTATGGCCGTAAGCCATGGAATGATATTAGGATAGACTTTTTCAAGTTCATGTAACTCAAAAAACGTGTGTGAACTAAATTAGCAATTCCATTTTATATCGTCCTTTATATGATTACTGTGTTTACAAGAGTATGCTAAACTGGTAAAAAGCTTACAGCACCTGGTATTCCCAAGTAGTCTCCTAACTAAGTACTAACCATGCCTGGCCCTGCTTAGCTTCTGAGATCGGACGAGATCAGTCGTATTCAGGTAGGTATGGCCGTAAGCCATCGAATGACATTTGGATAGACTCTTTCATGTTCATGTAACTCAAAAAACGTGGAAGATATAAATTCAAAATTCCATTTTATATCGTCCTTTATATGATTACTGTGTTTACAAGAGTATGCTAAACTGGTAAAAAGCTTACAGCACCGGGTATTCCCAAGTAGTCTCCTAACCAAGTACTAACCGAGCCTGACCCTGCTTAGCTTCTGAGATCGGACGAGATCAGGCGTATTCAGGTTGGTATGGCCGTAAGCCATGAAATGATATTAGGATAGACTTTTTCAAGTTCATGTAACTAAAATAACGTGGATGAACTAAATTAGCAATTCCATTTTATATCGTCCTTTATATGATTACTGTGTTTACAAGAGTATGCTAAACTGGTAAAAAGCTTACAGCACCTGGTATTCCCAAGTAGTCTTCTAACCAAGTCTGACCCTGCTTAGCTTCTGAGATCGGAAAAGATCAGGCGTATTCAGGTTGGTATGTCCGTAAGCCATGGAATGATATTAGGATAGACTTTTTCAAGTTCATGTAACTCAAAAAACGTGCATGAACTAAATTAGCAATTCCATTTTATATTGTTCTTTATATGATTACTGTGTTTACAAGAGTATGCTAAACTGGTAAAAAGCTTACAGCACATGGTATTCCCAAGTAGTCTCCTAACCAAGTACAAACCAAGCCTGACCCTGCTTAGCTTCTGAGATCGGACGAGATCAGGCGTATTCAGGTAGGTATGGCCGTAAGCCATCGAATGACATTTGGATAGACTCTTTCATGTTCATGTAACTCAAAAAACGTGGAAGATATAAATTCAAAATTCCATTTTATATCGTCCTTTATATGATTACTGTGTTTACAAGAGTATGCTAAACTGGTAAAAAGCTTACAGCACCGGGTATTCCCAAGTAGTCTCCTAACCAAGTACTAACCGAGCCTGACCCTACTTAGCTTCTGAGATCGGACGAGATCAGGCGTATTCAGGTTGGTATGGCCGTAAGCGATGAAATGATATTAGGATAGACTTTTTCAAGTTCATGTAACTAAAATAACGTGGATGAACTAAATTAGCAATTCCATTTTATATCGTCCTTTATATGATTACTGTGTTTACAAGAGTATGCTAAACTGGTAAAAAGCTTACAGCACCTGGTATTCCCAAGTAGTCTTCTAACCAAGTCTGACCCTGCTTAGCTTCTGAGATCGGAAAAGATCAGGCGTATTCAGGTTGGTATGTCCGTAAGCCATGGAATGATATTAGGATAGACTTTTTCAAGTTCATGTAACTCAAAAAACGTGCATGAACTAAATTAGCAATTCCATTTTATATTGTTCTTTATATGATTACTGTGTTTACAAGAGTATGCTAAACTGGTAAAAAGCTTACAGCACATGGTATTCCCAAGTAGTCTCCTAACCAAGTACAAACCAAGCCTGACCCTGCTTAGCTTCTGAGATCGGACGAGATCAGGCGTATTCAGGTTGGTATGGCCGTAAGGCATGGAATGATATTAGGATAGACTTTTTCAAGTTCATGTAACTCAAAAAACGTGGATGAACTAAATTAGCAATTCCATTTTATATCGTCCTTTATATCATTACTGTGTATACAAGAGTATGCTAAATGGGCAGAAAGCTTACAGCACCTGGTATTCCCAAGTAGTCTCCCAAATAAGTACTAACCATGCCTGGCCCTGCTTAGCTTCTGAGATCGGACGAGATCAGTCGTATTCAGGTAGGTATGGCCGTAAGCCATCGAATGACATTTGGATAGACTCTTTCATGTTCATGTAACTCAAAAAACGTGGAAGATATAAATTCAAAATTCCATTTTATATCGTCCTTTATATGATTACTGTGTTTACAAGAGTATGCTAAACTTGTAAAAAGCTTACAGCACCTGGTATTCCCAAGTAGTCTCTTATCCAAGTACTAACCATGCCTGACCCTGCTTAGCTTCTGAGATGGGACGAGATCAGGCGTATTCAGGTTGGTATGGCCGTAAGCCATGGAATGATATTAGGATAGACTTTTTCATGTTCATGTAACTCAAAAAAAGTGGATGAACTAAATTAGCAATTCCATTTTATATCGTCCATTATATGATTACTGTGTTTACAAGAGTATGCTGAACTGGTAAAAAGCTTACAGCACCTGGTATTCCCAAGTAGTCTCCTAACCAAGTACTAACCAAGCCTGAACCTGCTTAGCTTCTGAGATGAGACGAGATCAGGCGTATTCAGGTTGGTATGCCCGTAAGCCATGGAATGATATTAGGATAGACTTTTTCAAGTTCATGTAACTCAAAAAACGTGCATGAACTAAATTAGCAATTCCATTTTATATCGTTCTTTATATGATTACTGTGTTTACAAGAGTATGCTAAACTGGTAAAAAGCTTACAGCACCTGGTATTCCCAAGTAGTCTCCTAACCAAGTACAAACCAAGCCTGACCCTGCTTAGCTTCTGAGATCGGACGAGATCAGGCGTATTCAGATTGGTATGGCCGTAAGGCATGGAATGATATTAGGATAGACTTTTTCATGTTCATGTAACTCAAAAAACGTGGAAGATATAAATTCAAAATTCCATTTTATATCGTCCTTTATATGATTACTGTGTTTACAAGAGTATGCTAAACTGGTAAAAAGCTTACAGCACCTGGTATTCCCAAGTAGTCTCCTAACCAAGTACTAACCGAGCCTGACCCTGCTTAGCTTCTGAGATCAGACGAGATCAGGCGTATTCAGGTTGGTATGGCCGTAAGCCAGGAAATGATATTAGGATAGACTTTTTCAAGTTCATGTAACTAAAAAAACGTGGATGAACTAAATTAGCAATTCCATTTTATATCGTCCATTATATGATTACTGTGTTTACAAGAGTATGCTGAACTGGTAAAAAGCTTACAGCACCTGGTATTCCCAAGTAGTCTCCTAACCAAGTACTAACCAAGCCTGACCCTGCTTAGCTTCTGAGATCAGACGAGATCAGGGGTATTCAGGTTGGTATGTCCGTAAGCCATGGAATGATATTAGGATAGACTTTTTCAAGTTCATGTTACTCATAAAACGTGCATGAACTAAATTAGCAATTCCATTTTATATCGTTCTTTATATGATTACTGTGTTTACAAGAGTATGCTAAACTTGTAAAAGACTTACAGCACCTGGTATTCCCAAGTAGTCTCCTAACCAAGTACAAACCAAGCCTGACCCTGCTTAGCTTCTGAGATCGGACGAGATCAGGCGTATTCAGGTTGGTATGGCCGTAAGGCGTGGAATGATATTAGGATAGACTTTTTCAAGTTCATGTAACTCAAAAAACGTGGATGAACTAAATTAGCAATTCCATTTTATATCGTCCTTTATATCATTACTGTGTATACGTGAGTATGCTAAATGGGCAGAAAGCTTACAGCACCTGGTATTCCCAAGTAGTCTCCCAACTAAGTACTAACCAAGCCAGACTCTGCTTAGCTTCTGAGATCTGACGAGATCAGGCATATTCAGGTTGGTATGGCCGTAAGCCATGGAATGATATTAGGATAGACTTTTTCATGTTCATGTAACTCAAAAAACGTGGATGAACTAAATTAGCAATTCCATTTTATATCGTCCTTTATATGATTACTGTGTTTACAAGAGTATCCTAAACTGGTAAAAAGCTTACAACACCTGGTATTCCTAAGTAGTCTCCTAACCAAGTACTAACCAAGCCTGGCCCTGCTTAGCTTCTGAGATCGGACGAGATCAGGCGTATTCAGGTAGGTATGGCCGTGATCCACAGAATGGCATTTGGATAGACTCTTTCATGTAACTCAAAAAACGTGGATGATATAAATTAGAAATTCCATTTTATATCGTCCTTTATATGATTACTGTGTTTACAAGAGTATGCTAAACTGGTAAAAACTTACAGCACCTGGTACTCCCAAGTAGTCTCCCAACTAAGTACTAACCAAGCCAGACTCTGCTTAGCTTCTGAGATCGGACGAGATCAGGCGTATTCAGGTTGGTAGGGCCGTAAGCCATGGAATTATATTACGATAGACTTTTTCAAGTTCATGTAACTCAAAAAACGTGGATGAACTAAATTAGCAATTCCACATTTTATATTGTCCTTTTTATCATTACTGTGTTTACAAGAGTATGCTAAACTGGTAAAAAGCTTACAGCACCTGATACTCCCAAGTAGTCTCCTAACCAAGTACTAACCAAGCCTGACCCTGCTTAGCTTCTGAGATCGGACGAGATCAGGCGTATTCAGGTTGGTATAGCCGTAAACCACGGAAAGATATTAGGATAGACTTTTTCAAGTTCATGTAACTCAAAAAACGTGGATGAACTAAATTAGCAATTCCATTTTATATCGTCCTTTATATCATTACTGTGTTTACAAGAGTATGCTAAATGGGCAAAAAGCTTACAGCACCTGGTATTCCCAAGAAGTCTCCTAACCAAGTACTAACCAAGCCAGACCCTGCTTAGCTTCTGAGATCGGACGAGATCAGGCGTATTCAGGTTGGTATGGCCGTAAGCCATGGAATGATATTAGGATAGACTTTTTCAAGTTCATGTAACAAAAAAAACGTGGATGAACTAAATTAGCAATTCCATTTTATATCGTCCTTTATATGATTACTGTGTTTACAAGAGTATGCTAAATGGGCAAAAAGCTTACAGCACCTGGTATTCCCAAGTAGTCTCCCAACTAAGTACTAACCAAGCCAGACTGTGCTTAGCTTCTGAGATCGGACGAGATCAGGCGTATTCAGGTTGGTATGGCCGTAAACCATGGAATGATATTAGGATAGACTTTTTCAAGTTCATGTAACTCAAAAAACGTGGATGAACTAAATTAGCAATTCCACTTTATATCGTCCTTTATATCATTACTGTGTTTACAAGAGTATGCTAAACTGGTAAAAAGCTTACAGCACCTGGTATTCCCAAGTAGTCTCCTAACCAAGTACTAACCAAGCCTGACCCTGCTTAGCTTCTGAGATCGGACGAGATCAGGCGTATTCAGGTTGGTATGGCCGTAAGCCATGGAATGATATTAGGATAGACTTTTTCAAGTTCATGTAACTAAAAAAACGTGGATGAACTAAATTAGCAATTCCATTTTATATCGTCCTTTATATGATTACTGTGTTTACAAGAGTATGCTAAACTGGTAAAAAGCTTTCAGCACCTGGTATTCCCAATTAGTCTCCTAACCAAGTACTAACCAAGCCTGACCCTGCTTAGCTACTGAGATCGGACGAGCTCAGGCGTATTCAGGTTGGTATGGCCGTAAGCCATGGAACGATATTAGGATAGACTTTTTGAAGTTCTTGTAACTCAAAAAACGTGGAATAACTAAATTAGCAATTCCATTTTATATTGTCCTTTATATCATTACTGTGTTTACAAGAGTATGCTAAACTGGTAAAAAGCTTACAGCACCTGGTATTCCCAAGTAGTCTCCTAACCAAGTCTGACCCTGCTTAGCTTCTGAGATCGGACGAGATCAGGCGTTTTCAGGTTGGTATGGCCATAAGCCATGGAATAATATTAGGATAGACTTTTTCATGTTCATGTAACTCAAAAAACGTGGATGAACTAAATTAGCAATTCCATTTTATATCGTCCTTTATATCATTACTGTGTTTACAAGAGTATGCTAAATGGGCAAAAAAGCTTACAGCACCTGGTATTCCCAAGTAGTCTCCTAACCAAGTACTAACCAAGCCTGACCCTGCTTAGCTTCTGAGATCGGACGAGATCAGGCGTATTCAGGTTGGTATGGCCGTAAGCCATGAAATTATATTAGGATAGACTTTTTCAAGTTCATGTAATTAAAAAAACGTGGATGAACTAAATTAGCAATTCCATTTTATAGAGTCCTTTAAATGATTACTGTGTTTACAAGAGTATGCTAAACTGGTAAAAAGCTTACAGCACCTGGTATTCCCAAGTAGTCTCCTAACCAAGTACTAACCAAGCCTGGCCCTGCTTAGCTTCTGAGATCGGACGAGATCAGGCGTATTCAGGTAGGTATGGCCGTGATCCATAGAATGGCATTTGGATAGACTCTTTCATGTAACTCAAAAAACGTGGATGATATAAATTAGAAATTCCATTTTATATCGTCCTTTATATGATTACTGTGTTTACAAGAGTATGCTAAACTGGTAAAAACTTACAGCACCTGGTACTCCCAAGTAGTCTCCCAACTAAGTACTAACCAAGCCAGACTCTGCTTAGCTTCTGAGATCGGACGAGATCAGGCGTATTCAGGTTGGTAGGGCCGTAAGCCATGGAATTATATTAGGATAGACTTTTTCAAGTTCATGTAACTCAAAAAACGTGGATGAACTAAATTAGCAATTCCACATTTTATATTGTCCTTTTTATCATTACTGTGTTTACAAGAGTATGCTAAACTGGTAAAAAGCTTACAGCACCTGATACTCCCAAGTAGTCTCCTAACCAAGTACTAACCAAGCCTGACCCTGCTTAGCTTCTGAGATCGGACGAGATCAGGCGTATTCAGGTTGGTATAGCCGTAAACCATGGAAAGATATTAGGATAGACTTTTTCAAGTTCATGTAACTTAAAAAACGTGGATGAACTAAATTAGCAATTCCATTTTATATCGTCCTTTATATCATTACTGTGTTTACAAGAGTATGCTAAATGGGCAAAAAGCTTACAGCACCTGGTATTCCCAAGAAGTCTCCTAACCAAGTACTAACCAAGCCAGACCCTGCTTAGCTTCTGAGATCGGACGAGATCAGGCGTATTCAGGTTGGTATGGCCGTAAGCCATGGAATGATATTAGGATAGACTTTTTCAAGTTCATGTAACAAAAAAAACGTGGATGAACTAAATTAGCAATTCCATTTTATATCGTCCTTTATATGATTACTGTGTTTACAAGAGTATGCTAAATGGGCAAAAAGCTTACAGCACCTGGTATTCCCAAGTAGTCTCCCAACTAAGTACTAACCAAGCCAGACTCTGCTTAGCTTCTGAGATCGGACGAGATCCGGCATATTCAGGTTGGTTATGGCCGTAAGCCGTGGAGTGATATTAGGATAGACTTTTTCATGTTCATGTAACTCAAAAAACGTGGAAGAACTAAATTAGCAATTCCATTTTATATCGTCCTTTATATGATTACTGTGTTTACAAGAGTATGCTAAACTGGTAAAAAGCTTACAGCACCTGGTATTCCCAAGTAGTCTCCTAACCAAGTACTAACCAAGCCTGACCCTGCTTAGCTTCTGAGATCGGACGAGATCAGGCGTATTCAGGTTGGTATGGCCGTAAACCATGGAATGATATTAGGATAGACTTTTTCAAGTTCATGTAACTCAAAAAACATGGATGAACTAAATTAGCAATTCCACTTTATATCGTCCTTTATATCATTACTGTGTTTACAAGAGTATGCTAAACTGGTAAAAAGCTTACAGCACCTGGTATTCCCAAGTAGTCTCCTAACCAAGTACTAACCAAGCCTGACCCTGCTTAGCTTCTGAGATCGGACGAGATCAGGCGTATTCAGGTTGGTATGGCCGTAAGCCATGGAATGATATTAGGATAGACCTTTTCAAGTTCATGTAACTAAAAAAACGTGGATGAACTAAATTAGCAATTCCATTTTATATCGTCCTTTATATGATTACTGTGTTTACAAGAGTATGCTAAACTGGTAAAAAGCTTTCAGCACCTGGTATTCCCAATTAGTCTCCTAACCAAGTACTAACCAAGCCTGACCCTGCTTAGCTACTGAGATCGGACGAGCTCAGGCGTATTCAGGTTGGTATGGCCGTAAGCCATGGAACGAAATTAGGATAGACTTTTTGAAGTTCTTGTAACTCAAAAAACGTGGAATAACTAAATTAGCAATTCCATTTTATATTGTCCTTTATATCATTACTGTGTTTACAAGAGTATGCTAAACTGGTAAAAAGCTTACAGCACCTGGTATTCCCAAGTAGTCTCCTAACCAAGTCTGACCCTGCTTAGCTTCTGAGATCGGACGAGATCAGGCGTATTCAGGTTGGTATGGCCGTAAACCATGGAATGATATTAGGATAGACTTTTTCAAGTTCATGTAACTCAAAAAACGTGGATGAACTAAATTAGCAATTCCATTTTATATCGTCCTTTATTTCATTACTGTGTTTACAAGAGTATGCTAAATGGGCAAAAAGCTTACAGCACCTGGTCTTCCCAAGTAGTCTCCTAATCAAGTACTAACCAAGCCTGACAATGCTTAGCTTCTGAGATCTGACGAGATCAGGCGTTTTCAGGTTGGTATGGCCATAAGCCATGGAATAATATTAGGATAGACTTTTTCATGTTCATGTAACTCAAAAAACGTGGATGAACTAAATTAGCAATTCCATTTTATATCGTCCTTTATATCATTACTGTGTTTACAAGAGTATGCTAAATGGGCAAAAAAGCTTACAGCACCTGGTATTCCCAAGTAGTCTCCTAACCAAGTACTAACCAAGCCTGACCCTGCTTAGCTTCTGAGATCGGACGAGATCAGGCGTATTCAGGTTGGTATGGCCGTAAGCCATGAAATTATATTAGGATAGACTTTTTCAAGTTCATGTAATTAAAAAAACGTGGATGAACTAAATTAGCAATTCCATTTTATAGAGTCCTTTAAATGATTACTGTGTTTACAAGAGTATGCTAAACTGGTAAAAAGCTTACAGCACCTGGTATTCCCAAGTAGTCTCCTAACCAAGTACTAACCAAGCCTGACCCTGCTTAGCTTCTGAGATCGGACGAGATCATGCGTATTCGGGTTGGTATGGCCGTAAACCGTGGAATGATATTAGGATAGACTTTTTTAAGTTCATGTAACTCAAAAAACGTGGATGAACTAAATTAGCAATTCCATTTTATATCGTCCTTTTATATCATTACTGTGTTTTTCAAGAGTATGCTAAATGGGCAAAAAGCTTACAGCACCTGGTATTCCCAAGTAGTCTCCTAAACAAGTACTAACCAAGCCTGACCCTGCTTAGCTTCTAAGATCAGACGAGATCAGACATATTCAGGTTGGTATGGCCGTAAGCCATGGAGTGATATTAGGATAGACTTTTTCAAGTTCATGTAACTAAAAAAACGTGGATGAACTAAATTAGCAATTCCATTTTATATCGTCCTTTATATGATTACTGTGTTTACAAGAGTATGCTAAACTGGTAACAAGCTTACAGCACCTGGTATTCCCAAGTAGTCTCCTAACCAAGTACTAACCAAGCCAGCCTCTGCTTAGCTTCTGAGATCGGACGAGATCAGGCGTATTCAGGTTGGTATGGCCGTAAGCCATGGACTGATATTAGGATAGACTTTTTCAAGTTCATGTAACTCAAAAAACGTGGATGAACTAAATTAGCAATTCCATTTTATATCGTCCTTTTATATCATTACTGTGTTTTTCAAGAGTATGCTAAATGGGCAAAAAGCTTACAGCACCTGGTATTCCCAAGAAGTCTCCTAACCAAGTACTAACCAAGCCTGACCCTGCTTAGCTTCTGAGATCTGACGAGATCAGGCGTATTCAGGTTGGTATGGTCGTAAGCCATGGAATGATATTAGGATAGACTTTTTCAAGTTCATGTAACTCAAAAAACGTGGATGAACTAAATTAGCAATTCCATTTTATATTGTCCTTCAAATCATTACTGTGTTTACAAGAGTATGCTAAACTGGTAAAAACCTTACAGAACCTGGTATTCCCAAGTAGTCTCCTAACCAAGTCTGACCCTGCTTAGCTTCTGAGATCGGACGAGATCAGGCGTATTCAGGTTGGTATGGCCGTAAGCCATGGAGTGATATTAGGATAGACTTTTTCATGTTCATGTAACTCAAAAAACGTGGATGAACTAAATTAGCAATTCCATTTTATATCGTCCTTTATATGATTACTGTGTTTACAAGAGTAAGCTTAACTGGTAAAAAGCTTACAGCACCTGGTATTCCCAAGTAGTCTCCTAACCAAGTACTAACCAAGCCAGCCTCTGCTTAGCTTCTGAGATCGGACGAGATCAGGCGTATTCAGGTTGGTATGGCCGTAAGCCATGGACTGATATTAGGATAGACTTTTTCAAGTTCATGTAACTCAAAAAACGTGGATGAACTAAATTAGCAATTCCATTTTATATCGTCCTTTTATATCATTACTGTGTTTTTCAAGAGTATGCTAAATGGGCAAAAAGCTTACAGCACCTGGTATTCCCAAGAAGTCTCCTAACCAAGTACTAACCAAGCCTGACCCTGCTTAGCTTCTGAGATCTGACGAGATCAGGCGTATTCAGGTTGGTATGGTCGTAAGCCATGGAATGATATTAGGATAGACTTTTTCAAGTTCATGTAACTCAAAAAACGTGGATGAACTAAATTAGCAATTCCATTTTATATTGTCCTTCAAATCATTACTGTGTTTACAAGAGTATGCTAAACTGGTAAAAACCTTACAGAACCTGGTATTCCCAAGTAGTCTCCTAACCAAGTCTGACCCTGCTTAGCTTCTGAGATCGGACGAGATCAGGCGTATTCAGGTTGGTATGGCCGTAAGCCATGGAGTGATATTAGGATAGACTTTTTCATGTTCATGTAACTCAAAAAACGTGGATGAACTAAATTAGCAATTCCATTTTATATCGTCCTTTATATGATTACTGTGTTTACAAGAGTAAGCTTAACTGGTAAAAAGCTTACAGCACCTGGTATTCCCAAGTAGTCTCCTAACCAAGTACTAACCAAGCCTGACCCTGCTTAGCTTCTGAGATCAGACGAGATCAGGCGTATTCAGGTTGGTATGGCCGTAAGCCATGGAATGATATTAGGATAGACTTTTTCAAGTTCATGTAACTAAAAAAACGTGGATGAACTAAATTAGCAATTCCATTTTATATTGTCCTTTATATAATTACTGTGTTTACAAGAGTATGCTAAACTGGTAAAAAGCTTAGAGCACCTGGTATTCCCAAGTAGTCTCCTGACCAAGTACTAACCAAGCCTGGCCCTGCTTAGCTTCTGAGATCGGACGAGATCAGGCGTATTCAGGTAGGTATGGCGGTAAGCTGTAGAAAGACATTTGGATAGACTCTTTCATGTTCATGTAACTCAAAAAACGTGGATGATATAAATTAGAAATTCCATTTTATATCGTCCTTTATATGATTACTGTGTTTACAAGAGTATGCTAAACTGGTAAAAAGCTTACAGCACCTGGTATTCCCAAGTAGTCTCCTAACCAAGCCTGACCCTGCTTAGCTTCTGAGATCGGACGAGATCAGGCGTTCTCAGGTTGGTATGGCCATAAGCCATGGAATAATATTAGGATAGACTTTTTCATGTTCATGTAACTCAAAAAACGTGGATGAACTAAATTAGCAATTCCATTTTATATCGTCCTTTATATCATTACTGTGTTTACAAGAATATGCTAAACTGGTAAAAAGCTTACAGCACCTGGTATTCACAAGTAGTCTCCTAACCAAGTACTAGCCTAGCCTGACCCTGCTTAGCTTCTGAGATCGGGCATATTCAGGTTGGTATGGCCGTAAGCCATGGAGTGATATTAGGATAGACTTTTTCATGTTCATGTAACTCAAAAAACGTGGATGAACTAAATTAGCAATTCCATTTTATATTGTCCTTTATATCATTACTTTGTTTACAAGAGTATGCTAAACTGGTAAAAAGCTTACAGCACCTGGTATTCCCAAGTAGTCTCCTAACCAAGTACTAACCAAGCCTGACCCTGCTTAGCTTCTGAGATCGGACGAGATCAGGCGTATTCAGGTTGGTATGGCCGTAAACCATGGAATGATATTAGGATAGACTTTTTCAATTTCATGTAACTCAAAAAACGTGGATGAACTAAATTAGCAATTCCATTTTATATATCGTCCTTTATATCATTACTGTGTTTACAAGAGTATGCTAAATGGGCAAAAAGCTTACAGCACCTGGTATTCCCAAGTAGTCTCCTAACCAAGTACTAACCAAG
Organism: Thymallus thymallus; assembly: GCA_023634145.1. NCBI lineage: Eukaryota > Metazoa > Chordata > Actinopteri > Salmoniformes > Salmonidae > Thymallus > Thymallus thymallus. Next base: position 2,020,811 of record CM042422.1, read on the forward strand.
CCTGACCCTGCTTAGCTTCTGAGATCAGGTATATTCAGGTTGGTATGGCCGTAAGCCATGGAGTGATATTAGGATAGACTTTTTCATGTTCATGTAACTCAAAAAACGTGGATGAACTAAATTAGCAATTCCATTTTATATCGTCCTTTATATGATTACTGTGTTTACAAGAGTATGCTAAATGGGCAAAAAGCTTACAGCACCTGGTATTCCCAAGTAGTCTCCTAACCAAGTACTAACCAAGCCTGACCCTGCTTAGCTTCTGAGATCGGGCATATTCAGGTTGGTAGGGCCGTAAGCCATGGGGTGATATTAGGATAGACTCTTTCATGTTCATGTAACTCAAAAAACGTGGATGATATAAATTAGAAATTCCATTTTATATCGTCCTTTATATGATTACTGTGTTTACAAGAGTATGCTAAACTGGTAAAAAGCTTACAGCACCTGGTATTCCCAGGGAGTCTCCTAACCAATTACTAACCAAGCCTGACCCTGCTTAGCTTCTGAGATCGGACGAGATCAGGCGTATTCAGGTTGGTATGGCCGTATTCCATGGAGTGATATTAGGATAGAATTTTTCAAGTTCATGTAACTCAAAAAACGTGGATGAACTAAATTAGCAATTCCATTTTATATCGTCCTTTATATCATTACTGTGTTTACAAGAGTATGCTAAATGGGCAAAAAGCTTACAGCACCTGGTATTCCCAAGTAGTCTCCTAACCAAGTACTAACCAAGCCTGACCCTGCTTAGCTTCTGAGATCGGACGAGATCAGGAGTATTCAGGTTGGTATGGCCGTAAACCATGGAATGATATTAGGATAGACTTTTTCAAGTTCATATAACTCAAAAAACGTGGATGAACTAAATTAGCAATTCCATTTTATATCGTCCTTTATATCATTACTGTGTTTACAAGAATATGCTAATTGGGCAAAAAGCTTACAGCACCTGGTATTCCCAAGTAGTCTCCTAACCAAGTACTAACCAAGCCTGACCCTGCTTAGTTTCTGAGATCGGGCGTATTCTGGTTGGTATGGCCGTAAGCCATGGAATGATATTAGGATAGACTTTTTCAAGTTCATGTAACTCAAAAAACGTGGATGAACTAAATTACCAATTCCATTTTATATCGTCCTTTATATCATTACTGTGTTTACAAGAGTATGCTAAACTGGTAAAAAGCTTACAGCACCTGGTATTCCCAAGTAGTCTCCTAACCAAGTACTAACCAAGCCTGACCCTGCTTAGCTTTTGAGATCGGACGAGATCAGGCGTATTCAGGAATTTATGGCCGTAAGCCATGGAAAGACATTTGGATAGACTCTTTCATTTTCATGTAACTCAAAAAACGTGGATGATATAAATTAGAAATTCCATTTTATATCGTCCTTTATATGATTACTGTGTTTACAAGAGTATGCTAAACTGGTAAAAAGCGTACAGCACCTGGTATTCCCAAGTAGTCTACTAACCAAGTACTAACCAAGCCTGACCCTGCTTAGCTTCTGAGATCGGACGAGATCAGGCGTATTCAGGTTGGTATGGCCGTAAGCCATGGAATGATATTAGGATAGACTTTTTCAAGTTCATGTAACTAAAAAAACATGGATGAACTAAATTAGCAATTCCATTTTATATCGTCCTTTATATGATTACTGTGTTTACAAGAGTATGCTAAACTGGTAAAAAGCTTACAGCACCTGGTATTCCCAAGTAGTCTCCTAACCAAGCCTGACCCTGCTTAGCTTTTGAGATCGGACGAGATCAGATGTTCTCAGGTTGGTATGGCCATAATCCATGGAATAATATTAGGATAGACTTTTTCATGTTAATGTAACTCAAAAAACGTGGATGAACTAAATTAGCAATTCCATTATATAATGTCCTTTATATCGTTACTGTGTATACAAGAGTATGCTAAATGGGCAAAAAGCTTACAGCACCTGGTATTCCCAAGTAGTCTCCTAACCAAGTACTAACCAAGCCTAGTCCTGCTTAGCTTCTGAGATCGGACGAGATCAGGCGTATTCAGGAATTTATGGCCGTAATCCATGGAAAGACATTTGGATAGACTCTTTCATTTTCATGTAACTCAAAAAACGTGGATGATATAAATTAGAAATTCCATTTTATGTCGTCCTTTATATGATTACTGTGTTTACAAGAGTATGCTAAACTGGTAAAAAGCTTACAGCACCTGGTATTCCCAAATAGTCTACTAACCAAGTACTAACCAAGCCTGACCCTGCTTAGCTTCTGAGATCGGGCGTATTCAGGTTGGTATGGCCGTAAGCCATGGAGTGATATTAGGATAGACTTTTTCATGTTCATGTAACTCAAAAAACGTGGATGAACTAAATTAGCAATTCCATTTTATATCGTCCTTTATATGATTACTGTGTTTACAAGAGTAAGCTTAACTGGTAAAAAGCTTACAGCACCTGGTATTCCCAAGTAGTCTCCTAACCAAGTACTAACCAAGCCTGACCCTGCTTAGCTTCTGAGATCAGGCGTATTCAGGTTGGTATGGCCGTAAGCCATGGAATGATATTAGGATAGACTTTTTCAAGTTCATGTAACTAAAAAAACGTGGATGAACTAAATTAGCAATTCCATTTTATATTGTCCTTTATATAATTACTGTGTTTACAAGAGTATGCTAAACTGGTAAAAAGTTAAGAGCACCTGGTATTCCCAAGTAGTCTCCTGACCAAGTACTAACCAAGCCTGGCCCTGCTTAGCTTCTGAGATCGGACGAGATCAGGCGTATTCAGGTAGGTATGGCGGTAAGCCGTAGAAAGACATTTGGATAGACTCTTTCATGTTCATGTAACTCAAAAAACGTGGATGATATAAATTAGAAATTCCATTTTATATCGTCCTTTATATGATTACTCTGTTTACAAGAGTATGCTAAACTGGTAAAAAGCTTACAGCACCTGGTATTCCCAAGTAGTCTCCTAACCAAGCCTGACCCTGCTTAGCTTCTGAGATCGGACGAGATCAGGCGTTCTCAGGTTGGTATGGCCATAAGCCATGGAATAATATTAGGATAGACTTTTTCATGTTCATGTAACTCAAAAAACGTGGATGAACTAAATTAGCAATTCCATTTTATATCGTCCTTTATATCATTACTGTGTTTACAAGAATATGCTAAACTGGTAAAAAGCTTACAGCACCTGGTATTCACAAGTAGTCTCCTAACCAAGTACTAGCCTAGCCTGACCCTGCTTAGCTTCTGAGATCGGGCATATTCAGGTTGGTATGGCCGTAAGCCATGGAGTGATATTAGGATAGACTTTTTCATGTTCATGTAACTCAAAAAACGTGGATGAACTAAATTAGCAATTCCATTTTATATTGTCCTTTATATCATTACTTTGTTTACAAGAGTATGCTAAACTGGTAAAAAGCTTACAGCACCTGGTATTCCCAAGTAGTCTCCTAACCAAGTACTAACCAAGCCTGACCCTGCTTAGCTTCTGAGATCGGACGAGATCAGGCGTATTCAGGTTGGTATGGCCGTAAACCATGGAATGATATTAGGATAGACTTTTTCAATTTCATGTAACTCAAAAAACGTGGATGAACTAAATTAGCAATTCCATTTTATATATCGTCCTTTATATCATTACTGTGTTTACAAGAGTATGCTAAATGGGCAAAAAGCTTACAGCACCTGGTATTCCCAAGTAGTCTCCTAACCAAGTACTAACCAAGCCTGACCCTGCTTAGCTTCTGAGATCGGGCATATTCAGGTTGGTATGGCCGTAAGCCATGGAGTGATATTAGGATAGACTTTTTCATGTTCATGTAACTCAAAAAACGTGGATGAACTAAATTAGCAATTCCATTTTATATCGTCCTTTATATGATTACTGTGTTTACAAGAGTATGCTAAATGGGCAAAAAGCTTACAGCACCTGGTATTCCCAAGTAGTCTCCTAACCAAGTACTAACCAAGCCTGACCCTGCTTAGCTTCTGAGATCGGGCATATTCAGGTTGGTAGGGCCGTAAGCCATGGGGTGATGTTAGGATAGACTCTTTCATGTTCATGTAACTCAAAAAACGTGGATGATATAAATTAGAAATTCCATTTTATATCGTCCTTTATATGATTACTGTGTTTACAAGAGTATGCTAAACTGGTAAAAAGCTTACAGCACCTGGTATTCCCAGGGAGTCTCCTAACCAATTACTAACCAAGCCTGACCCTGCTTAGCTTCTGAGATCGGACGAGATCAGGCGTATTCAGGTTGGTATGGCCGTATTCCATGGAGTGATATTAGGATAGAATTTTTCAAGTTCATGTAACTCAAAAAACGTGGATGAACTAAATTAGCAATTCCATTTTATATCGTCCTTTATATCATTACTGTGTTTACAAGAGTATGCTAAATGGGCAAAAAGCTTACAGCACCTGGTATTCCCAAGTAGTCTCCTAACCAAGTACTAACCAAGCCTGACCCTGCTTAGCTTCTGAGATCGGACGAGATCAGGAGTATTCAGGTTGGTATGGCCGTAAACCATGGAATGATATTAGGATAGACTTTTTCAAGTTCATATAACTCAAAAAACGTGGATGAACTAAATTAGCAATTCCATTTTATATCGTCCTTTATATCATTACTGTGTTTACAAGAATATGCTAATTGGGCAAAAAGCTTACAGCACCTGGTATTCCCAAGTAGTCTCCTAACCAAGTACTAACCAAGCCTGACCCTGCTTAGTTTCTGAGATCGGGCGTATTCTGGTTGGTATGGCCGTAAGCCATGGAATGATATTAGGATAGACTTTTTCAAGTTCATGTAACTCAAAAAACGTGGATGAACTAAATTACCAATTCCATTTTATATCGTCCTTTATATCATTACTGTGTTTACAAGAGTATGCTAAACTGGTTAAAAGCTTACAGCACCTGGTATTCCCAAGTAGTCTCCTAACCAAGTACTAACCAAGCCTGACCCTGCTTAGCTTTTGAGATCGGACGAGATCAGGCGTATTCAGGAATTTATGGCCGTAAGCCATGGAAAGACATTTGGATAGACTCTTTCATTTTCATGTAACTCAAAAAACGTGGATGATATAAATTAGAAATTCCATTTTATATCGTCCTTTATATGATTACTGTGTTTACAAGAGTATGCTAAACTGGTAAAAAGCTTACAGCACCTGGTATTCCCAAGTAGTCTACTAACCAAGTACTAACCAAGCCTGACCCTGCTTAGCTTCTGAGATCGGACGAGATCAGGCGTATTCAGGTAGGTATGGCCGTAAGCCGTAGAAAGACATTTGGATAGACTCTTTCATGTTCATGTAACTCAAAAAACGTGGATGATATAAATTAGAAATTCCATTTTATATCGTCCTTTATATGATTACTGTGTTTACAAGAGTATGCTAAACAGCTTACAGCACCTGGTATTCCCAAGTAGTCTCCTAACCAAGTACTAACCAAGCCTGACCCTGCTTAGCTTCTGAGATCGGGCATATTCAGGTTGGTAGGGCCGTAAGCCATGGGGTGATATTAGGATAGACTCTTTCATGTTCATGTAACTCAAAAAACGTGGATGAACTAAATTAGCAATTCCATTTTATATCGTCCTTTATATCATTACTGTGTTTACAAGAATATGCTAAACTGGTAAAAAGCTTACAGCACCTGGTATTCACAAGTAGTCTCCTAACCAAGTACTAGCCTAGCCTGACCCTGCTTAGCTTCTGAGATCGGGCATATTCAGGTTGGTATGGCCATAAGCCATGGAGTGATATTAGGATAGACTTTTTCATGTTCATGTAACTCAAAAAACGTGGATGAACTAAATTAGCAATTCCATTTTATATTGTCCTTTATATCATTACTTTGTTTACAAGAGTATGCTAAACTGGTAAAAAGCTTACAGCACCTGGTATTCCCAAGTAGTCTCCTAACCAAGTACTAACCAAGCCTGACCCTGCTTAGCTTCTGAGATCGGACGAGATCAGGCGTATTCAGGTTGGTATGGCCGTAAACCATGGAATGATATTAGGATAGACTTTTTCAATTTCATGTAACTCAAAAAACGTGGATGAACTAAATTAGCAATTCCATTTTATATATCGTCCTTTATATCATTACTGTGTTTACAAGAGTATGCTAAACTGGTAAAAAGCTTACAGCACATGGTATTCCAAAGCAGTCTCCTAACCAAGTACTAACCAAGCCTGACCCTGCTTAGCTTCTGAGATTCAACGAGATCAGGAGTATTCAGGTTGGTATGGCCGTAAACCATGGAATGATATTAGGATAGACTTTTTCAATTTCATGTAACTCAAAAAACGTGGATGAACTAAATTAGCAATTCCATTTTATATATCGTCCTTTATATCATTACTGTGTTTACAAGAGTATGCTAAATGGGCAAAAAGCTTACAGCACCTGGTATTCCCAAGTAGTCTCCTAACCAAGTACTAACCAAGCCTGACCCTGCTTAGCTTCTGAGATCGGGCATATTCAGGTTGGTATGGCCGTAAGCCATGGAGTGATATTAGGATAGACTTTTTCATGTTCATGTAACTCAAAAAACGTGGATGAACTAAATTAGCAATTCCATTTTATATCGTCCTTTATATGATTACTGTGTTTACAAGAGTATGCTAAATGGGCAAAAAGCTTACAGCACCTGGTATTCCCAAGTAGTCTCCTAACCAAGTACTAACCAAGCCTGACCCTGCTTAGCTTCTGAGATCGGGCATATTCAGGTTGGTAGGGCCGTAAGCCATGGGGTGATATTAGGATAGACTCTTTCATGTTCATGTAACTCAAAAAACGTGGATGAACTAAATTAGCAATTCCATTTTATATCGTCCTTTATATCATTACTGTGTTTACAAGAATATGCTAAACTGGTAAAAAGCTTACAGCACCTGGTATTCACAAGTAGTCTCCTAACCAAGTACTAGCCAAGCCTGACCCTGCTTAGCTTCTGAGATCGGACGAGAACAGGCATTTTCAGGTTGGTATGGCCATAAGCCACGGAATAATATTAGGATAGACTTTTTCATGTTCATGTAACTAAAAAAACATGGATGAACTAAATTAGCAATTCCATTTTATATCATCCTTTATATGATTACTGTGTTTACAAGAGTATGCTAAACTGGTAAAAAGCTTACAGCACCTGGTATTCCCAAGTAGTCTCCTAACCAAGTACTAGCCAAGCCTGACCCTGCTTAGCTTCTGAGATCAGGCGTATTCAGGTTGGTATGGCCGTAAGCCATGGAATGATATTAGGATAGACTTTTTCAAATTCATGTAACTCAAAAAACGTGGATGAACTAAATTAGCAATTCCATTTTATATCGTCCTTTATATCATTACTGTGTTTACAAGAGTATGCTAAACTGGTAAAAAGCTTACAGCACCTGGTATTCCAAAGCAGTCTCCTAACCAAGTACTAACCAAGCCTGACCCTGCTTAGCTTCTGAGATCGGACGAGATCAGGCGTATTCAGGTTGGTATGGCCGTAAGCCATGGAATGATATTAGGATAGACTTTTTCAAGTTCATGTAACTCAAAAAACGTGGATGAACTAAATTAGCAATTCCATTTTATATTGTCCTTTATATCATTACTGTGTTTACAAGAGTATGCTAAACTGGTAAAAAGCTTACAGTACCTGGTATTCCCAAGTAGTCTCCTAACCAAGTACTAACCAAGCCTGACCCTGCTTAGCTTCTGAGATCGGACGAGATCAGGCGTATTCAGGTTGGTATGGCCGTAAACCATGGAATGATATTAGGATAGACTTTTTCAATTTCATGTGACTCAAAAAACGTGGATGAACTAAATTAGCAATTCCATTTTATATCGTCCTTTATATCATTACTGTGTTTACAAGAGTATGCTAAATGGGCAAAAAGCTTACAGCACCTGGTATTCCCAAGTAGTCGCCTAACCAAGTACTAACCAAGCCTGACCCTGCTTAGCTTCTGAGATCGGGCATATTCAGGTTGGTATGGCCGTAAGCCATGGAGTGATATTAGGATAGACTTTGTCATGTTCATGTATCTCAAAAAACGTGGATGAACTAAATTAGCAATTCCATTTTATATCGTCCTTTATATGATTACTGCGTTTACAAGAGTATGCTAAACTGGTAAAAAGATTACAGCACCTGGTATTCCCAAGTAGTCTCCTAACCAAGTACTAACCAAGCCTGACCCTGCTTAGCTTCTGAGATCGGGCGTATTCAGGTTGGTATACAGGGCCCCAGTGGCCTAAAAAGGCACCAACCTCCTAAGCCAGGGATAGTGTCCAATATGGGTTTTCTGAAATCAGAGTGGCGCAGTGGTAGTATGCTGGCACCATAACCCAGAGGTCGATGGATCGAAACCATCCTCTGCTATCCAGTTGTTTTTTTATCTATGAAGTGAGTCATGAGCAGGTCTCAGTTCTTTCAATGCTGAATATTTTTCATTGCTTCTGTCAGTTCATGTAGTTCATATTGGTTATACAGTGTCCCAGTGGCCTAAAAAGGCACCAACCTCCTAAGCCAGGGATAGTGTCCAATCTGTGTTTTCTGAAAGCAGAGTGGCGCAGCGGTAGCTTGCTGGGCCCATAACCCAGAGGTCGGTGGATCGAAACCATCCTCTGCTATCCAGTTGGTTTTTAGCTTTGATGTATATTCAGGGATTATTAGCCTAAACCTTTAATTCAGGACAAGTTTCTCAGTTCCTTCAATGCTGAATATTTTTCACTGCTTCTGTCAGTTTATGTAGTTCATATTGGTTATTCAGTGCCCCAGTGGTGTTGAGGTCCCTTAACACAGAGGTCCAACGATCAAAACCTTTTTCTGCTATCCAGTTGGTTTTTAGCTATGAAGTGTATTCAGGGATTATTAGCCTAAACCTTTTTTTCATGAGCAGGTCTCAGTTCTTTCAATGCTGAATATTTTTCACTCCTTCTGTCAGTTCATGTAGTTCATATTGATTATACAGTGCCCCAGTGGCCAAAAAAGGCACCAACCTCCTAAACCAGGGATGGTGTCCAATCTGGGTTTTCTGAAAGCAGAGTGGCGCAGCGGTAGCGTGCTGGGCCCATAACCCAGAGGTCGATGGATCAAAACCATCCTCTGCTATCCAGTTGGTTTTTAGCTTTGAAGTGTATTCAGGGATTATTAGCCTAAACCTTTATTTCAGGACAAGTTTCGCAGTTCCTTCAATGCTGAATTTGTTTCACCCTCTTCTGTCAGTTCATGTAGTTCATATTGGTTATTCAGTGCCCCAGTGGTGTTGAGGTCCCTTAACACAGAGGTCCAACGATCAAAACCTTTTTCTGCTATCCAGTTGGTTTTTAGCTATGAAGTGTATTCAGGGATTATTAGCCTAAACCTTTTTTTTATGAGCAGGTCTCAGTTCTTTCAATGCTGAATATTTTTCACTGCTTCTGTCAGTTCATGTAGTTCATATTGATTATACAGTGTCCTAGTGGCCTATAAAGGCACCAACCTCATAAGCCAGGGATAGTGTCCAATCTGGGTTTTCTGAAAGCAGAGTGGCGCAGAGTAGCGTGCTGGGCCCATAACCCAGAGGTCGATGGATTGAAACCATCCTCTGCTATCCAGTTGGTTTTTAGCTTTGATGTGTATTCAGGGATTATTAGCCTAAACCTTTATTTCATGAGCAGGTCTCAGTTCTTTCAATGCTGAATATTTTTCACTCCTTCTGTCAGTTCATGTAGTTCATATTGATTATACAGTGCCCCAGTGGCCAAAAAAGGCACCAACCTCCTAAACCAGGGATGGTGTCCAATCTGGGTTTTCTGAAAGCAGAGTGGCGCAGCGGTAGCGTGCTGGGCCCATAACCCAGAGGTCGATGGATCAAAACCATCCTCTGCTATCCAGTTGGTTTTTAGCTTTGAAGTGTATTCAGGGATTATTAGCCTAAACCTTTATTTCAGGACAAGTTTCGCAGTTCCTTCAATGCTGAATTTGTTTCACCCTCTTCTGTCAGTTCATGTAGTTCATATTGGTTATTCAGTGCCCCAGTGGTGTTGAGGTCCCTTAACACAGAGGTCCAACGATCAAAACCTTTTTCTGCTATCCAGTTGGTTTTTAGCTATGAAGTGTATTCAGGGATTATTAGCCTAAACCTTTTTTTTATGAGCAGGTCTCAGTTCTTTCAATGCTGAATATTTTTCACTGCTTCTGTCAGTTCATGTAGTTCATATTGATTATACAGTGCCCCAGTGGCCAAAAAAGGCACCAACCTCCTAAACCAGGGATGGTGTCCAATCTGGGTTTTCTGAAAGCAGAGTGGCGCAGCGGTAGCGTGCTGGGCCCATAACCCAGAGGTCGATGGATCAAAACCATCCTCTGCTATCCAGTTGGTTTTTAGCTTTGAAGTGTATTCAGGGATTATTAGCCTAAACCTTTATTTCAGGACAAGTTTCGCAGTTCCTTCAATGCTGAATTTGTTTCACCCTCTTCTGTCAGTTCATGTAGTTCATATTGGTTATTCAGTGCCCCAGTGGTGTTGAGGTCCCTTAACACAGAGGTCCAACGATCAAAACCTTTTTCTGCTATCCAGTTGGTTTTTAGCTATGAAGTGTATTCAGGGATTATTAGCCTAAACCTTTTTTTTATGAGCAGGTCTCAGTTCTTTCAATGCTGAATATTTTTCACTGCTTCTGTCAGTTCATGTAGTTCATATTGATTATACAGTGTCCTAGTGGCCTATAAAGGCACCAACCTCATAAGCCAGGGATAGTGTCCAATCTGGGTTTTCTGAAAGCAGAGTGGCGCAGAGTAGCGTGCTGGGCCCATAACCCAGAGGTCGATGGATTGAAACCATCCTCTGCTATCCAGTTGGTTTTTAGCTTTGATGTGTATTCAGGGATTATTAGCCTAAACCTTTATTTCATGAGCAGGTCTCAGTTCTTTCAATGCTGAATATTTTTCACTCCTTCTGTCAGTTCATGTAGTTCATATTGATTATACAGTGCCCCAGTGGCCAAAAAAGGCACCAACCTCCTAAACCAGGGATGGTGTCCAATCTGGGTTTTCTGAAAGCAGAGTGGCGCAGCGGTAGCGTGCTGGGCCCATAACCCAGAGGTCGATGGATCAAAACCATCCTCTGCTATCCAGTTGGTTTTTAGCTTTGAAGTGTATTCAGGGATTATTAGCCTAAACCTTTATTTCAGGACAAGTTTCGCAGTTCCTTCAATGCTGAATTTGTTTCACCCTCTTCTGTCAGTTCATGTAGTTCATATTGGTTATTCAGTGCCCCAGTGGTGTTGAGGTCCCTTAACACAGAGGTCCAACGATCAAAACCTTTTTCTGCTATCCAGTTGGTTTTTAGCTATGAAGTGTATTCAGGGATTATTAGCCTAAACCTTTTTTTTATGAGCAGGTCTCAGTTCTTTCAATGCTGAATATTTTTCACTGCTTCTGTCAGTTCATGTAGTTCATATTGATTATACAGTGTCCTAGTGGCCTATAAAGGCACCAACCTCATAAGCCAGGGATAGTGTCCAATCTGGGTTTTCTGAAAGCAGAGTGGCGCAGAGTAGCGTGCTGGGCCCATAACCCAGAGGTCGATGGATTGAAACCATCCTCTGCTATCCAGTTGGTTTTTAGCTTTGATGTGTATTCAGGGATTATTAGCCTAAACCTTTATTTCATGAGCAGGCCTCAGTTCTTTCAATGCTGAATATTTTTCACTGCTTCTGTCAGTTCATGTAGTTCATATTGATTATACAGTGTCCCAGTGGCCTAAAAAGGCACCAACCTCCTAAGCCAGGGATGGTGTCCAATCTGGGTTTTCTGAAAGCAGAGTGGCGCAGCGGTAGCGTGCTGGGCCCATAACCCAGAGGTCGACGGATTGAAACCATCCTCTGCTATCCAGTTGGTTTTTAGCTTTGATGTGTGTTCAGGGATTATTAGCCTAAACCTTTATTTCAGGACAAGTTTCTCAGTTCCTTCAATGCTGAATTTGTTTCACTGCTTCTGTCAGTTCATGTAGTTCATATTGGTTATTCAGTGCCCCAGTGGTGTTCAGGTCCCATAACAGAGGTCCATCGTTCAAAACCTTTCTCTGCTATCCAGTTGGCTTTTAGATATAAAGTGCAAACAGGGATAAAAATGCCTCAATTCATGGGCAGGTCTCAGTGCCGGTCCATGATTTAAAAAAATCTATGCTTCTGTAAGTTCGTAAAGGTTGTTATGGTTAGGCAGTGCCCCAGTGGCCTAATGGATAGGTTACTGGCCTCCTAAACCATGTATTGTGGGTTCAAGTCCCATCTGGGGTGGCAGAAAGAATAATGGTGCAGTGGAAGTGTTCTAGGCCCAGAAGTAGATTGATTGAAACAATCCTCTGCTGTTCATTTGTTTTTTATCTATGAAGTGTATTCATGGATTATTAGCCTAAACCTTTTTTTCATGAGCAGGTCTCAGTTCTTTCAATGCTGAATATTTTTCACTGCTTCTGTCAGTTCATGTAGTTCATATTGATTATACAGTGTCCCAGTGGCCTATGAAGGCACCAACCTCCTAAGCCAGGGATAGTGTCCAATCTGGGTTTTCTGAAAGCAGAGTGGTGCAGCGGTAGCGTGCTGGGCCCATAACCCAGAGGTCGATGGATCGAAACCATCCTCTGCTATCCAGTTGGTTTTTAGATTTGAAGTGTATTCAGGGATTATTAGCCTAAACCTTTATTTCAGGACAAGTTTCTCAGTTCCTTCAATGCTGAATTTGTTTCACCCTCTTCTGTCAGTTCATGTAGTTCATATTAGTTATTCAGTGCCCCAGTGGTGTTGAGGTCCCTTAACACAGAGGTCCAACGATCAAAACCTTTTTCTGCTATCCAGTTGGTTTTTAGCTATGAAGTGTATTCAGGGATTATTAGCCTAAACCTTTTTTTCATGAGCAGGTCTCAGTTCTTTCAATGCTGAATATTTTTCACTGCTTCTGTCAGTTCATGTAGTTCATATTGATTATACAGTGTCCCAGTGGCCTAAAAAGGCACCAACCTCCTAAGCCAGGGATGGTGTCCAATCTGGGTTTTCTGAAAGCAGAGTGGCGCAGCGGTAGCGTGCTGGGCCCATAACCCAGAGGTCGATGGATCGAAGCTATCCAGTTGGTTTTTAGCTTTGAAGTGTATTCAGGGATTATTAGCCTAATCCTTTATTTCAGGACAAGTTTCGCAGTTCCTTCAATGCTGAATTTGTTTCACCCTCTTCTGTCAGTTCATGTAGTTCATATTGGTTATTCAGTGCCCCAGTGGTGTTGAGGTCCCTTAACACAGAGGTCCAACGATCAAAACCTTTTTCTGCTATCCAGTTGGTTTTTAGCTATGAAGTGTATTCAGGGATTATTAGCCTAAACCTTTTTTTCATGAGCAGGTCTCAGTTCTTTCAATGCTGAATATTTTTCACTGCTTCTGTCAGTTCATGTAGTTCATATTGATTATACAGTGTCCCAGTGGCCTAAAAAGGCACCAACCTCCTAAGCCAGGGATAGTGTCCAATATGGGTTTTTTGAAAGCAGAGTGGCGCAGTGGTAGTGTACTGGCACCATAAGCCAGAGGTCGATGGATCGAAACCATCCTCTGCTATCCAGTTGTTTTTTTATCTATGAAGTGTATTCAGTGATTATTAGCCTAAACCTTTTTTTTAATGAGCAGGTCTCAGTTCTTTCAATGCTGAATATTTTTCACTGCTTCTGTCAGTTCATGTAGTTCATATTGATTATACAGTGTCCCAGTGGCCTAAAAAGGCACCAACCTCCTAAGCCAGGGATGGTGTCCAATCTGGGTTTTCTGAAAGCAGAGTGGCGCAGCGGTAGCGTGCTGGGCCCAAAACCCAGAGGTAGATGGATTGAAACCATACTCTGCTATCCAGTTGGTTTTTAGCATTTTTATGTGTATTCAGGGATTATTAGCCTAAACCTTTATTTCAGGACAAGTTTCTCAGTTCCTTCAATGCTGAATTTGTTTCACTGCTTCTGTCAGTTCATGTAGTCCATATTGGTTATTCAGTGCCCCAGTGGTGTTCAGGTCCCATAACACAGAGGTCCATCGTTCAAAACCTTTCTCTGCTATCCAGTTGGTTTTTAGATATAAAGTGCAAACAGGGATAAAAATGCCTCAATTCATGGGCAGGTCTCAGTGCCGGTCCATGATTTAAAAAAATCTATGCTTCTGTAAGTTCGTAAAGGTTCTTATGGGTAGGCAGTGCTCTAGTGGCCTAATGGATAGGGCACTGGCCTCCTAAGCCAAGGATTGTGGGTTCAAGTCCCATCTGGGGTGGCAGAAAGAATAATGGTGCATTGGAAGTGTTCTATACCCAGAAGTTGATGGATTGAAACAATCCTCTGCTGTTCATTTTTTTTTTATCTATGAAGTGTATTCATGGATTATTAGCCTAAACCTTTTTTTCATGAGCAGGTCTCAGTTCTTTCAATGCTGAATATTTTTCACTCCTTCTGTCAGTTCATGTAGTTCATATTGATTATACAGTGCCCCAGTGGCCAAAAAAGGCACCAACCTCCTAAACCAGGGATGGTGTCCAATCTGGGTTTTCTGAAAGCAGAGTGGCGCAGCGGTAGCGTGCTGGGCCCATAACCCAGAGGTCGATGGATCAAAACCATCCTCTGCTATCCAGTTGGTTTTTAGCTTTGAAGTGTATTCAGGGATTATTAGCCTAAACCTTTATTTCAGGACAAGTTTCGCAGTTCCTTCAATGCTGAATTTGTTTCACCCTCTTCTGTCAGTTCATGTAGTTCATATTGGTTATTCAGTGCCCCAGTGGTGTTGAGGTCCCTTAACACAGAGGTCCAACGATCAAAACCTTTTTCTGCTATCCAGTTGGTTTTTAGCTATGAAGTGTATTCAGGGATTATTAGCCTAAACCTTTATTTCAAGAGCAGGTCTCAGTTCTTTCAATGCTGAATATTTTTCAATGCTTCCTTTCAGTTCATATAGTTCATATTGATTATACAGTGTCCCAGTGGCCTAAAAAGGCACCAACCTCCTAAGCCAGGGATAGTGTCCAATCTGGGTTTTCTGAAAGCAGAGTGGCGCAGCGGTAGCGTGCTGGGCCCATAACCCAGAGGTCGATGGATTGAAACCATCCTCTGCTATCCAGTTGGTTTTTAGCTTTGATGTGTATTCAGGGATTATTAGCCTAAACCTTTAATTCAGGACAAGTTTCTCAGTTCCTTCAATGCTGAATTTGTTTCACCCTCTTCTGTCATTTCATGTAGTTCATATTGGTTATTCAGTGCCCCAGTGGTGTTGAGGTCCCTTAACACAGAGGTCCAACGATCAAAACCTTTTTCTGCTATCCAGTTGGTTTTTAGCTATGAAGTGTATTCATGGATTATTAGCCTAAACCTTTTTTTCATGAGCAGGTCTCAGTTCTTTCAATGCTGAATATTTTTCACTCCTTCTGTCAGTTCATGTAGTTCATATTGATTATACAGTGCCCCAGTGGCCAAAAAAGGCACCAACCTCCTAAACCAGGGATGGTGTCCAATCTGGGTTTTCTGAAAGCAGAGTGGCGCAGCGGTAGCGTGCTGGGCCCATAACCCAGAGGTCGATGGATCAAAACCATCCTCTGCTATCCAGTTGGTTTTTAGCTTTGAAGTGTATTCAGGGATTATTAGCCTAAACCTTTATTTCAGGACAAGTTTCGCAGTTCCTTCAATGCTGAATTTGTTTCACCCTCTTCTGTCAGTTCATGTAGTTCATATTGGTTATTCAGTGCCCCAGTGGTGTTGAGGTCCCTTAACACAGAGGTCCAACGATCAAAACCTTTTTCTGCTATCCAGTTGGTTTTTAGCTATGAAGTGTATTCAGGGATTATTAGCCTAAACCTTTATTTCAAGAGCAGGTCTCAGTTCTTTCAATGCTGAATATTTTTCAATGCTTCCTTTCAGTTCATATAGTTCATATTGATTATACAGTGTCCCAGTGGCCTAAAAAGGCACCAACCTCCTAAGCCAGGGATAGTGTCCAATCTGGGTTTTCTGAAAGCAGAGTGGCGCAGCGGTAGCGTGCTGGGCCCATAACCCAGAGGTCGATGGATCGAAACCATCCTCTGCTATCCAGTTGGTTTTTAGCTTTGATGTGTATTCAGGGATTATTAGCCTAAACCTTTAATTCAGGACAAGTTTCTCAGTTCCTTCAATGCTGAATTTGTTTCACCCTCTTCTGTCATTTCATGTAGTTCATATTGGTTATTCAGTGCCCCAGTGGTGTTGAGGTCCCTTAACACAGAGGTCCAACGATCAAAACCTTTTTCTGCTATCCAGTTGGTTTTTAGCTATGAAGTGTATTCAGGGATTATTAGCCTAAACCTTTTTTTTATGAGCAGGTCTCAGTTCTTTCAATGCTGAATATTTTTCACTGCTTCTGTCAGTTCATGTAGTTCATATTGATTATACAGTGTCCTAGTGGCCTATAAAGGCACCAACCTCATAAGCCAGGGATAGTGTCCAATCTGGGTTTTCTGAAAGCAGAGTTGCGCAGAGTAGCGTGCTGGGCCCATAACCCAGAGGTCGATGGATTGAAACCATCCTCTGCTATCCAGTTGGTTTTTAGCTTTGATGTGTATTCAGGGATTATTAGCCTAAACCTTTATTTCATGAGCAGGCCTCAGTTCTTTCAATGCTGAATATTTTTCACTGCTTCTGTCAGTTCATGTAGTTCATATTGATTATACAGTGTCCCAGTGGCCTAAAAAGGCACCAACCTCCTAAGCCAGGGATGGTGTCCAATCTGGGTTTTCTGAAAGCAGAGTGGCGCAGCGGTAGCGTGCTGGGCCCATAACCCAGAGGTCGATGGATTGAAACCATCCTCTGCTATCCAGTTGGTTTTTAGCTTTGATGTGTATTCAGGGATTATTAGCCTAAACCTTTATTTCAGGACAAGTTTCTCAGTTCCTTCAATGCTGAATTTGTTTCACTGCTTCTGTCAGTTCATGTAGTTCATATTGGTTATTCAGTGCCCCAGTGGTGTTCAGGTCCCATAACACAGAGGTCCATCGTTCAAAACCTTTCTCTGCTATCCAGTTGGTTTTTAGATATAAAGTGCAAACAGGGATAAAAATGCCTCAATTCATGGGCAGGTCTCAGTGCCGGTCCATGATTTAAAAAAATCTATGCTTCTGTAAATTCGTAAAGGTTGTTATGATTAGGCAGTGCCCCAGTGGCCTAATGGATAGGGCACTGGCCTCCTAAACCATGTATTGTGGGTTCAAGTCCCATCTGGGGTGGCAGAAAGAATAATGGTGCATTGGAAGTGTTCTAGGCCCAGAAGTTGATGGATTGAAATAGTCCTCTGCTATCCATTTGTTTTTTTATCTATGAAGTGTATTCATGGATTATTAGCCTAACCTTTTTTTCATGAGCAGGTCTCAGTTCTTTCAATGCTGAATATTTTTCACTGCTTCTGTCAGTTCATGTAGTTCATATTGATTGATTATCTGCTGAGACAATCAGTGACCCCACCTCCGCCCCTGCCCCCCCTGGACTGATCCTCAATACCCCCCTTCCCCCCACCTCCCCACCTGGGCTGGCTTTCACCACCAACCAAGTGAAGAGAGAGCTGGAGAGACTACACCAGTGGAAAGCGGCGGGCCCTGATGGCATCAGCCCAAGGGTGCTGAGGGTCTGTGCTGACCAACTGTGTGGAATACTCCAGCGTCTTTTCAACCTTAGCCTGAGCCTAGAAAGGGTCCCTGTGCTGTGGAAAACATCCTGCCTCGTCCCAGTGCCCAAGAAGGCACACCCCACTGTCCTGAATGACTTCAGACCTGTAGCGCTAACATCCCACATCATGAAGACCCTGGAAAGGTGAGTCCTCGCTCACCTCAGACCCCTGGTGTGTTCATCAATGGACCCCCTGCAGTTTGCATACCAGCGCAACATTGGGGTGGATGATGCAATCATCTACCTTCTGCAGAGGGCCTACTCTCACCTGGACAATGCAGGTTGCACTGTGAGGGTCATGTTTTTTTACTTCTCCAGTGCCTTCAATACCATTCAGCCCCTGCTACTGGGTGAGAAGATGAGGAGGATGAAAGTGGAAGCACCCTTAGTCTCCTGGGTCACGGACTACCTGACCGGTAGGCCACAATTTGTGCGACTACAGAGCTGTGTGTCAGAACGGGCAGTTAGCAACACAGGGGCCCCCCAGGGAACGGTCCTGTCCCCCTTCCTGTTCACCCTCTACACCTCAGACTTCAGATATAACTCTGAAACATGCCACCTACAGAAGTTCTCGGATGACTCTGCTATTGTAGGGTGCATCAGGGGTGGGCAGGAGGAGGAGTACAGGAGCACAATCAGTGACTTTGTGTTGTGGTGTGAGCAGAACCACCTTCAGCTCAACATCAGCAAAACTAAGGAGATGGTGGTGGACTTCAGGAGAACCAAGGCACAACTGACTGCAGTCCCTATAAAGGGGATGGATGTGGAAATGGTTGAGTCATACAAGTTCCTGGGTGTCCATATGGACAACAGACTGGAATGGGCTGGTAACACCGGGGCCCTGTACCAAAAGGGCCAGAGCCGACTCTACTTTCTGAGGAGGCTCAGGTCCTTCAACGTGTGCAGTAAACTACTGCATACCTTCTACCAGTCTGTGGTGGCCAGTGCCATCTTTTTTGCAGTGGTGTGCTGGGGAGCAAACATCAAAGCCGGTGATGCTTCTCGGGTAAATAAGCTGATCAGGAAGGCTAGCTCTGTCCTGGGGATGAGCCTTGACACTCTAGAGGAGGTGGCGGAGAGACGGATCCTGGCCAAACTGCTGGCCATCATGGACAACGTCACCCACCCTCTGCACGCTATGGTTATGACGCAGAGGAGCACTTTCAGTCACAGACTGATCCCACCACGGTGTGCCAGAGAGCGCTACAGGAGGTCCTTCCTGCCGGCGGCTATGAGACTGTATAATGTCTCACCGGGGCAACATAGATCTGGAACTGTTGGGGTGCTAGGACCTAGTTTAACAATTATGCATCCATCCGTGAGTAACTCTGGTCCGTCAGCACTCATCCACTCAGGACCTATTTATTCATACAGGTCTGTATATACATACTCATGTACAGTTGTTATATTATATCACATGCAATATTGTAAGTAATTATTGGACGTAGGCATTCACTCAGGAATGCATATTAGTATCCTGCCAGTTGCACCTTTTCTCATTGTTTTTAGTATATTGAATGTGCAATAAGTGCAGTTGTCTGTAATTAAACCCTGCGCACTAAGGACTGTATTTTAAGGGAATTACTATTATTACCCCAAATGATATCATACACACATTTAGCTATTAAAGTATCTCTTCCTGTCATTTACCTGTACAGTTTGTGTAAACATGCAAGTATTCACCTATCTGTAAATATAACTGTATTCCTAACTGTACAGCTAATTTAACCATGCAAAATTTTCACTTACCTGTTCATTTACCCAGTCTGTCTATTAAGTAAACTATTATTACCCTCGCTCATATCATACGCATTTTTAGCTACTGAAGTATTTCTCTGCCATCGACCGTATAGTATAGTTAACCATCCAACATCCACCAACGTATAGTGTACATATTCAGCCAACCACCCATACTATGCAATGTCCTTTTATAGCTTTTTTTTTTTAACTCCAGATATCTTGTATTTCTATACTTTTTCATACTGCCGCTCTATGTATCATGTACCGTGTATCTGTCTTTTGTGTACTTTCGTTGTGGCATTTTGCACCTGCCCTGTGTTTTGTTGTAGCTGCTTGACAATGAAATTTCCCCCCCGGGGATCAATAAAGTACCTATCTATCTATCTATCTATCTATCTATCTATCAGTGTCCCAGTGGCCTATAAAGGCACCAACCTCCTAAGCCAGGGATAGTGTCCAATCTGGGTTTTCTGAAAGCAGAGTGGCGCAGCGTTAGTGTGCTGGGCCCATAACCCAGAGGTCGATGGATCGAAACCATCCTCTGCTATCCAGTTTGTTTTTAGCTTTGAAGTGTATTCAGGGATTATTAGCCTAAACCTTTATTTCAGGACAAGTTTCGCAGTTCCTTCAATGCTGAATTTGTTTCACCCTCTTCTGTCAGTTCATGTAGTTCATATTGGTTATTCAGTGCCCCAGTGGTGTTGAGGTCCCTTAACACAGAGGTCCAACGATCAAAACCTTTTTCTGCTATCCAGTTGGTTTTTAGCTATGAAGTGTATTCAGGGATTATTAGCCTAAACCTTTTTTTCATGAGCAGGTCTCAGTTCTTTCAATGCTGAATATTTTTCACTGCTTCTGTCAGTTCATGTAGTTCATATTGATTATACAGTGTCCCAGTGGCCTAAAAAGGCACCAACCTCCTAAGCCAGGGATAGTGTCCAATATGGGTTTTCTGAAAGCAGAGTGGCGCAGTGGTAGCGTGCTGGGCCCATAACCCAGAGGTCGATGGATCGAAACCATCCTCGGCTATCCAGTTGGTTTTTAGCTTTGAAGTGTATTCAGTGATTATTAGCCTAAACCTTTTTTTCATGAGCAGGTCTCAGTTCTTTCAATGCTGAGTATTTTTCACTGCTTCTGTCAGTTCATGTAGTTCATATTGATTATACAGTGCCCCAGTGGCCAAAAAAGAAACCAACCTCCTAAGCCAGGGATGGTGTCCAATCTGGGTTTTCTGAAAGCAGAGTGGCGCAGGGGTAGCGTGCTGGGCCCATAACCCAGAGGTCGATGTATTGGAACCATACTCTGCTATCCAGTTGGTTTTTAGCTTTGAAGTGTATTCAGGGATTATTAGCCTAATCCTTTATTTCAGGACAAGTTTCGCAGTTCCTTCAATGCTGAATTTGTTTCACCCTCTTCTGTCAGTTCATGTAGTTCATATTGGTTATTCAGTGCCCCAGTGGTGTTGAGGTCCCTTAACACAGAGGTCCAACGATCAAAACCTTTTTCTGCTATCCAGTTGGTTTTTAGCTATGAAGTGTATTCAGGGATTATTAGCCTAAACCTTTTTTTCATGAGCAGGTCTCAGTTCTTTCAATGCTGAATATTTTTCACTGCTTCTGTCAGTTCATGTAGTTCATATTGATTATACAGTGTCCCAGTGGCCTAAAAAGGCACCAACCTCCTAAGCCAGGGATAGTGTCCAATATGGGTTTTCTGAAAGCAGAGTGGCGCAGTGGTAGTGTGCTGGCACCATAACCCAGAGGTCGATGGATCGAAACCATCCTCTGCTATCCAGTAGTTTTTTTATCTATGAAGTGTATTCAGTGATTATTAGCCTAAACCTTTTTTTTTATGAGCAGGTCTCAGTTCTTTCAATGCTGAATATTTTTCACTGCTTCTGTCAGTTCATGTAGTTCATATTGATTATACAGTGTCCCAGTGGCCTAAAAAGGCACCAGCCTCCTAAGCCAGGGATGGTGTCCAATCTGGGTTTTCTGAAAGCAGAGTGGCGCAGCGGTAGCGTGCTGGGCCCATAACCCAGAGGTCGATGGATTGAAACCATACTCTGCTATCCAGTTGGTTTTTAGCATTTTTATGTGTATTCAGGGATTATTAGCCTAAACCTTTATTTCAGGACAAGTTTCTCAGTTCCTTCAATGCTGAATTTGTTTCACTGCTTCTGTCAGTTCATGTAGTTCATATTGGTTATTCAGTGCCCCAGTGGTGTTCAGGTCCCATAACACAGAGGTCCATCGATCAAAACCTTTCTCTGCTATCCAGTTGGTTTTTAGATATAAAGTGCAAACAGGGATAAAAATGCCTCAATTCATGGGCAGGTCTCAGTGCCGGTCCATGATTTAAAAAAATCTATGCTTCTGTAAATACCCTTAACACAGAGGTCCAACGATCAAAACCTTTTTCTGCTATCCAGTTGGTTTTTAGCTATGATGTGTATTCAGGGATTATTAGCCTAAACCTTTATTTCAAGAGCAGGTCTCAGTTCTTTCAATGCTGAATATTTTTCAATGCTTCCTTTCAGTTCATGTAGTTCATATTGATTATACAGTGCCCCAGTGGCCTAAAAAGGCACCAACCTCCTAAGCCAGGGATAGTGTCCAATCTAGGTTTTCTGAAAGCAGAGTGGCGCAGCGGTAGCGTGCTGGGCCCAGAGGTCGATGGATTGAAACCATCCTCTGCTATCCTGTTGGTTTTTAGCTTTGAAGTGTATTCAGGGATTATTAGCCTAAACATTTATTTCAGGACAGGTTTCTCAGTTCCTTCACTGAATATTGATTATTCAGTGCCCCAGTGGTGTTCAGGTCCCATAACACAGAGGTCCATCGATCAAAACCTTTCTCTGCTATCCAGTTGGTTTTTAGATATAAAGTGCAAACCGGGATAAAAATGCCTCAATTCATGGGCAGGTCTCAGTGCCGGTCCATGATTTAAAAAAATCTATGCTTCTGTAAATACCCTTAACACAGAGGTCCAACGATCAAAACCTTTTTCTGCTATCCAGTTGGTTTTTAGCTATGATGTGTATTCAGGGATTATTAGCCTAAACCTTTATTTCAAGAGCAGGTCTCAGTTCTTTCAATGCTGAATATTTTTCAATGCTTCCTTTCAGTTCATGTAGTTCATATTGATTATACAGTGCCCCAGTGGCCTAAAAATGCACCAACCTCCTAAGCCAGGGATAGTGTCCAATCTAGGTTTTCTGAAAGCAGAGTGGCGCAGCGGTAGCGTGCTGGGCCCAGAGGTCGATGGATCGAAACCATCCTCTGCTATCCAGTTGGTTTTTAGCTTTGAAGTGTATTCAGGGATTATTAGCCTAAACCTTTATTTCAGGACAAGTTTCTCAGTTCCTTCACTGAATATTGGTTATTCAGTGCCCCAGTGGTGTTCAGGTCCCATAACACAGAGGTCCATCGATCAAAACCTTTCTCTGCTATCCAGTTGGTTTTTAGATATAAAGTGCAAACAGGGATAAAAATGCCTCAATTCATGGGCAGGTCTCAGTGCCGGTCCATGATTTAAAAAAATCTATGCTTCTGTAAATACCCTTAACACAGAGGTCCAACGATCAAAACCTTTTTCTGCTATCCAGTTGGTTTTTAGCTATGATGTGTATTCAGGGATTATTAGCCTAAACCTTTATTTCAAGAGCAGGTCTCAGTTCTTTCAATGCTGAATATTTTTCAATGCTTCCTTTCAGTTCATGTAGTTCATATTGATTATACAGTGCCCCAGTGGCCTAAAAAGGCACCAATCTCCCAAGCCAGGGATAGTGTCCAATCTAGGTTTTCTGAAAGCAGAGTGGCGCAGCGGTAGCGTGCTGGGCCCAGAGGTCGATGGATCGAAACCATCCTCTGCTATCCAGTTGGTTTTTAGCTTTGAAGTGTATTCAGGGATTATTAGCCTAAACCTTTATTTCAGGACAAGTTTCTCAGTTCCTTCACTGAATATTGGTTATTCAGTGCCCCAGTGGTGTTCAGGTCCCATAACACAGAGGTCCATCGATCAAAACCTTTCTCTGCTATCCAGTTGGTTTTTAGATATAAAGTGCAAACAGGGATAAAAATGCCTCAATTCATGGACAGGTCTCAGTGCCGGTCCATGATTTAAAATAATCTATGCTTCTGTAAATTCGTAATGGTTGTCATGGGTAGGCAGTGCCCCAGTGGCCTAATGGATAAGGCACTGGCCTCCTAAGCCAGGGATTGTGGGTTCAAGTCCCATCTGGGGTGGCAGAAAGAAGAATGGTGCAGTGGAAGTGTTCTAGGCCTAGAAGATGATGGTTTGAAAAAATCCTCTGCTGTTCATTTGTTTTTTATCTATGAAGTGTATTCAGGGATTATTAGCCTAAACCTTTTTTTCATGAGCAGGTCTCAGTTCTTTCAATGCTGAATATTTTTCACTGCTTCTGTCAGTTCATGTAGTTCATATTGATTATACAGTGCCCCATTGGCCTAAAAAGGCACCAACCTCCTAATCCAGGGATAGTGTCCAATCTGGGTTTTCTTAAAGCAGAGTGGCGCAGCGGTAGCGTGCTGGGCCCATAACCCAGAGGTCAATGGATCGAAACCATCCTCTGCTATCCAGTTGGTTTTTAGCTTTGAAGTGTATTCAGGGATTATTAGCCTAAACCTTTATTTCAGGACAAGTTTCTCAGTTCCTTCAATGCTGAATTTGTTTCACTGCTTCTGTCAGTTCATGTAGTTCATATTGGTTATTCAGTGCCCCAGTGGTGTTGAGGTCCCTTAACACAGAGGTCCAACGATCAAAACCTTTTTCTGCTATCCAGTTGGTTTTTAGCTATGAAGTGTATTCAGGGATTATTAGCCTAAACCTTTATTTCAAGAGCAGGTCTCAGTTCTTTCAGTGCTGAATATTTTTCAATGCTTCCTTTCAGTTCATGTAGTTCATATTGATTATACAGTGCCCCAGTGGCCTAAAAAGGCACCAACCTCCTAAACCAGGGATGGTGTCCAATCTGGGTTTTCTGAAAGCAGAGTGGCGTGGCAGTAGCGTGCTGGGCCCATAACCCAGAGGTCGATGGATGTAAGCTATCCAGTTGGTTTTTAGCTTTGAAGTGTATTCAGGCATTATTAGCCTAAACCTTTATTTCAGGACAAGTTTCTCAGTTCCTTCAATGCTGAATTTGTTTCACTGCTTCTGTCAGTTCATGTAGTTCATATTGGTTATTCAGTGCCCCAGTGGTGTTCAGGTCCCATAACACAGAGGTCCATCGATCAAAACCTTTCTCTGCTATCCAGTTGGTTTTTAGATATGATGTGTATTCAGGGATTGTTAGCCTAAACCTTTATTTCAAGAGCAGGTCTCAGTTCTTTCAATGCTGAATATTTTTCAATGCTTCCTTTCAGTTCATGTAGTTCATATTGATTATACAGTGCCCCAGTGGCCTAAAAAGGCACCAACCTCCTAAACCAGGGATTGTGTCCAATCTGGGTTTTCTGAAAGCAGAGTGGCGCAGCGGTAGCGTGCTGGGCCCATAACCCAGAGGTCAATGGATCGAAACCATCCTCTGCTATCCAGTTGGTTTTTAGCTTTGAAGTGTATTCAGGGATTATTAGCCTAAACCTTTATTTCAGGACAAGTTTCTCAGTTCCTTCAATGCTGAATTTGTTTCACTGCTTCTGTCAGTTCATGTAGTTCATATTGGTTATTCAGTGCCCCAGTGGTGTTGAGGTCCCTTAACACAGAGGTCCAACGATCAAAACCTTTTTCTGCTATCCAGTTGGTTTTTAGCTATGAAGTGTATTCAGGGATTATTAGCCTAAACCTTTATTTCAAGAGCAGGTCTCAGTTCTTTCAATGCTGAATATTTTTCAATGCTTCCTTTCAGTTCATGTAGTTCATATTGATTATACAGTGCCCCAGTGGCCTAAAAAGGCACCAACCTCCTAAACCAGGGATGGTGTCCAATCTGGGTTTTCTGAAAGCAGAGTGGCGTGGCGGTAGCGTGCTGGGCCCATAACCCAGAGGTTGATGGATGTAAGCTATCCAGTTGGTTTTTAGCTTTGAAGTGTATTCAGGCATTATTAGCCTAAACCTTTATTTCAGGACAAGTTTCTCAGTTCCTTCAATGCTGAATTTGTTTCACTGCTTCTGTCAGTTCATGTAGTTCATATTGGTTATTCAGTGCCCCAGTGGTGTTCAGGTCCCATAACACAGAGGTCCATCGATCAAAACCTTTCTCTGCTATCCAGTTGGTTTTTAGATATGATGTGTATTCAGGGATTGTTAGCCTAAACCTTTATTTTAAGAGCAGGTCTCAGTTCTTTCAATGCTGAATATTTTTCAATGCTTCCTTTCAGTTCATGTAGTTCATATTGATTATACAGTGCCCCAGTGGCCTAAAAAGGCACCAACCTCCTAAACCAGGGATTGTGTCCAATCTGGGTTTTCTGAAAGCAGAGTGGCGCAGCGGTAGCGTGCTGGGCCCATAACCCAGAGGTCGATGGATTGAAACCATCCTCTACTATCCAGTTGGTTTTTAGCTTTGAAGTGTATTCAGGGATTATTAGCCTAAACCTTTATTTCAGGACAAGTTTCTCAGTTCCTTCAATGCTGAATTTGTTTCACTGCTTCTGTCAGTTCATGTAGTTCATATTGGTTATTCAGTGCCCCAGTGGTGTTCAGGTCCCATAACACAGAGGTCCATCGATCAAAACCTTTCTCTGCTATCCAGTTGGTTTTTAGATATGATGTGTATTCAGGGATTGTTAGCCTAAACCTTTATTTCAAGAGCAGGTCTCAGTTCTTTCAATGCTGAATATTTTTCAA
The DNA here is from genome assembly GCA_023634145.1 of Thymallus thymallus. Classification (NCBI taxonomy): domain Eukaryota; kingdom Metazoa; phylum Chordata; class Actinopteri; order Salmoniformes; family Salmonidae; genus Thymallus; species Thymallus thymallus. Next base: position 2,047,059 of record CM042422.1, read on the forward strand.
TGCTTCCTTTCAGTTCATGTAGTTCATATTGATTATACAGTGCCCCAGTGGCCTAAAAAGGCACCAACCTCCTAAACCAGGGATTGTGTCCAATCTGGGTTTTCTGAAAGCAGAGTGGCGCAGCGGTAGCGTGCTGGGCCCATAACCCAGAGGTCAATGGATCGAAACCATCCTCTGCTATCCAGTTGGTTTTTAGCTTTGAAGTGTATTCAGGGATTATTAGCCTAAACCTTTATTTCAGGACAAGTTTCTCAGTTCCTTCAATGCTGAATTTGTTTCACTGCTTCTGTCAGTTCATGTAGTTCATATTGGTTATTCAGTGCCCCAGTGGTGTTGAGGTCCCTTAACACAGAGGTCCAACGATCAAAACCTTTTTCTGCTATCCAGTTGGTTTTTAGCTATGAAGTGTATTCAGGGATTATTAGCCTAAACCTTTATTTCAAGAGCAGGTCTCAGTTCTTTCAATGCTGAATATTTTTCAATGCTTCCTTTCAGTTCATGTAGTTCATATTGATTATACAGTGCCCCAGTGGCCTAAAAAGGCACCAACCTCCTAAACCAGGGATGGTGTCCAATCTGGGTTTTCTGAAAGCAGAGTGGCGTGGCGGTAGCGTGCTGGGCCCATAACCCAGAGGTTGATGGATGTAAGCTATCCAGTTGGTTTTTAGCTTTGAAGTGTATTCAGGCATTATTAGCCTAAACCTTTATTTCAGGACAAGTTTCTCAGTTCCTTCAATGCTGAATTTGTTTCACTGCTTCTGTCAGTTCATGTAGTTCATATTGGTTATTCAGTGCCCCAGTGGTGTTCAGGTCCCATAACACAGAGGTCCATCGATCAAAACCTTTCTCTGCTATCCAGTTGGTTTTTAGATATGATGTGTATTCAGGGATTGTTAGCCTAAACCTTTATTTTAAGAGCAGGTCTCAGTTCTTTCAATGCTGAATATTTTTCAATGCTTCCTTTCAGTTCATGTAGTTCATATTGATTATACAGTGCCCCAGTGGCCTAAAAAGGCACCAACCTCCTAAACCAGGGATTGTGTCCAATCTGGGTTTTCTGAAAGCAGAGTGGCGCAGCGGTAGCGTGCTGGGCCCATAACCCAGAGGTCGATGGATTGAAACCATCCTCTACTATCCAGTTGGTTTTTAGCTTTGAAGTGTATTCAGGGATTATTAGCCTAAACCTTTATTTCAGGACAAGTTTCTCAGTTCCTTCAATGCTGAATTTGTTTCACTGCTTCTGTCAGTTCATGTAGTTCATATTGGTTATTCAGTGCCCCAGTGGTGTTCAGGTCCCATAACACAGAGGTCCATCGATCAAAACCTTTCTCTGCTATCCAGTTGGTTTTTAGATATGATGTGTATTCAGGGATTGTTAGCCTAAACCTTTATTTCAAGAGCAGGTCTCAGTTCTTTCAATGCTGAATATTTTTCAATGCTTCCTTTCAGTTCATGTAGTTCATATTGATTATACAGTGCCCCAGTGGCCTAAAAAGGCACCAACCTCCTAAACCAGGGATTGTGTCCAATCTGGGTTTTCTGAAAGCAGAGTGGCGCAGCGGTAGCGTGCTGGGCCCATAACCCAGAGGTCAATGGATCGAAACCATCCTCTGCTATCCAGTTGGTTTTTAGCTTTGAAGTGTATTCAGGGATTATTAGCCTAAACCTTTATTTCAGGACAAGTTTCTCAGTTCCTTCAATGCTGAATTTGTTTCACTGCTTCTGTCAGTTCATGTAGTTCATATTGGTTATTCAGTGCCCCAGTGGTGTTGAGGTCCCTTAACACAGAGGTCCAACGATCAAAACCTTTTTCTGCTATCCAGTTGGTTTTTAGCTATGAAGTGTATTCAGGGATTATTAGCCTAAACCTTTATTTCAAGAGCAGGTCTCAGTTCTTTCAATGCTGAATATTTTTCAATGCTTCCTTTCAGTTCATGTAGTTCATATTGATTATACAGTGCCCCAGTGGCCTAAAAAGGCACCAACCTCCTAAACCAGGGATGGTGTCCAATCTGGGTTTTCTGAAAGCAGAGTGGCGTGGCGGTAGCGTGCTGGGCCCATAACCCAGAGGTTGATGGATGTAAGCTATCCAGTTGGTTTTTAGCTTTGAAGTGTATTCAGGCATTATTAGCCTAAACCTTTATTTCAGGACAAGTTTCTCAGTTCCTTCAATGCTGAATTTGTTTCACTGCTTCTGTCAGTTCATGTAGTTCATATTGGTTATTCAGTGCCCCAGTGGTGTTCAGGTCCCATAACACAGAGGTCCATCGATCAAAACCTTTCTCTGCTATCCAGTTGGTTTTTAGATATGATGTGTATTCAGGGATTGTTAGCCTAAACCTTTATTTTAAGAGCAGGTCTCAGTTCTTTCAATGCTGAATATTTTTCAATGCTTCCTTTCAGTTCATGTAGTTCATATTGATTATACAGTGCCCCAGTGGCCTAAAAAGGCACCAACCTCCTAAACCAGGGATTGTGTCCAATCTGGGTTTTCTGAAAGCAGAGTGGCGCAGCGGTAGCGTGCTGGGCCCATAACCCAGAGGTCGATGGATTGAAACCATCCTCTACTATCCAGTTGGTTTTTAGCTTTGAAGTGTATTCAGGGATTATTAGCCTAAACCTTTATTTCAGGACAAGTTTCTCAGTTCCTTCAATGCTGAATTTGTTTCACTGCTTCTGTCAGTTCATGTAGTTCATATTGGTTATTCAGTGCCCCAGTGGTGTTCAGGTCCCATAACACAGAGGTCCATCGATCAAAACCTTTCTCTGCTATCCAGTTGGTTTTTAGATATAAAGTGCAAACAGGGATAAAAATGCCTCAATTCATGGGCAGGTCTCAGTGCCGGTCCATGATTTAAAAAAATCTATGCTTCTGTAAATACCCTTAACACAGAGGTCCAACGATCAAAACCTTTTTCTGCTATCCAGTTGGTTTTTAGCTATGATGTGTATTCAGGGATATTAGCCTAAACCTTTATTTCAAGAGCAGGTCTCAGTTCTTTCAATGCTGAATATTTTTCAATGCTTCCTTTCAGTTCATGTAGTTCATATTGATTATACAGTGCCCCAGTGGCCTAAAAAGGCACCAACCTCCTAAACCAGGGATGGTGTCCAATCTGGGTTTTCTGAAAGCAGAGTGGCGTGGCGGTAGCGTGCTGGGCCCATAACCCAGAGGTCGATGGATGTAAGCTATCCAGTTGGTTTTTAGCTTTGAAGTGTATTCAGGCATTATTAGCCTACACCTTTATTTCAGGACAAGTTTCTCAGTTCCTTCAATGCTGAATTTGTTTCACTGCTTCTGTCAGTTCATGTAGTTCATATTGGTTATTCAGTGCCCCAGTGGTGTTCAGGTCCCATAACACAGAGGTCCATTGATCAAAACCTTTCTCTGCTATCCAGTTGGTTTTTAGATATGATGTGTATTCAGGGATTGTTAGCCTAAACCTTTATTTCAAGAGCAGGTCTCAGTTCTTTCAATGCTGAATATTTTTCAATGCTTCCTTTCAGTTCATGTAGTTCATATTGATTATACAGTGCCCCAGTGGCCTAAAAAGGCACCAACCTCCTAAACCAGGGATTGTGTCCAATCTGGGTTTTCTGAAAGCAGAGTGGCGCAGCGGTAGCGTGCTGGGCCCATAACCCAGAGGTCGATGGATTGAAACCATCCTCTACTATCCAGTTGGTTTTTAGCTTTGAAGTGTATTCAGGGATTATTAGCCTAAACCTTTATTTCAGGACAAGTTTCTCAGTTCCTTCAATGCTGAATTTGTTTCACTGCTTCTGTCAGTTCATGTAGTTCATATTGGTTATTCAGTGCCCCAGTGGTGTTCAGGTCCCATAACACAGAGGTCCATCGATCAAAACCTTTCTCTGCTATCCAGTTGGTTTTTAGATATGATGTGTATTCAGGGATTGTTAGCCTAAACCTTTATTTCAAGAGCAGGTCTCAGTTCTTTCAATGCTGAATATTTTTCAATGCTTCCTTTCAGTTCATGTAGTTCATATTGATTATACAGTGCCCCAGTGGCCTAAAAAGGCACCAACCTCCTAAACCAGGGATTGTGTCCAATCTGGGTTTTCTGAAAGCAGAGTGGCGCAGCGGTAGCGTGCTGGGCCCATAACCCAGAGGTCGATGGATTGAAACCATCCTCTACTATCCAGTTGGTTTTTAGCTTTGAAGTGTATTCAGGGATTATTAGCCTAAACCTTTATTTCAGGACAAGTTTCTCAGTTCCTTCAATGCTGAATTTGTTTCACTGCTTCTGTCAGTTCATGTAGTTCATATTGGTTATTCAGTGCCCCAGTGGTGTTCAGGTCCCATAACACAGAGGTCCATCGATCAAAACCTTTCTCTGCTATCCAGTTGGTTTTTAGATATGATGTGTATTCAGGGATTGTTAGCCTAAACCTTTATTTCAAGAGCAGGTCTCAGTTCTTTCAATGCTGAATATTTTTCAATGCTTCCTTTCAGTTCATGTAGTTCATATTGATTATACAGTGCCCCAGTGGCCTAAAAAGGCACCAACCTCCTAAACCAGGGATTGTGTCCAATCTGGGTTTTCTGAAAGCAGAGTGGCGCAGCGGTAGCGTGCTGGGCCCATAACCCAGAGGTCGATGGATTGAAACCATCCTCTACTATCCAGTTGGTTTTTAGCTTTGAAGTGTATTCAGGGATTATTAGCCTAAACCTTTATTTCAGGACAAGTTTCTCAGTTCCTTCAATGCTGAATTTGTTTCACTGCTTCTGTCAGTTCATGTAGTTCATATTGGTTATTCAGTGCCCCAGTGGTGTTCAGGTCCCATAACACAGAGGTCCATCGATCAAAACCTTTCTCTGCTATCCAGTTGGTTTTTAGATATAAAGTGCAAACAGGGATAAAAATGCCTCAATTCATGGGCAGGTCTCAGTGCCGGTCCATGATTTAAAAAAATCTATGCTTCTGTAAATACCCTTAACAGAGAGATCCAACGATCAAAACCTTTTTCTGCTATCCAGTTGGTTTTTAGCTATGATGTGTATTCAGGGATATTAGCCTAAACCTTTATTTCAAGAGCATGTCTCAGTTCTTTCAATGCTGAATATTTTTCAATGCTTCCTTTCAGTTCATGTAGTTCATATTGATTATACAGTGCCCCAGTGGCCTAAAAAGGCACCAACCTCCTAAGCCAGGGATAGTGTCCAATCTAGGTTTTCTGAAAGCAGAGTGGCGCAGCGGTAGCGTGCTGGGCCCAGAGGTTGATGGATCGAAACCATCCTCTGCTATCCAGTTGGTTTTTAGCTTTGAAGTGTATTCAGGGATTATTAGCCTAAACCTTTATTTCAGGACAAGTTTCTCAGTTCCTTCACTGAATATTGGTTATTCAGTGCCCCAGTGGTGTTCAGGTCCCATAACACAGAGGTCCATCGATCAAAACCTTTCTCTGCTATCCAGTTGGTTTTTAGATATAAAGTGCAAACAGGGATAAAAATGCCTCAATTCATGGGCAGGTCTCAGTGCCGGTCCATGATTTAAAATAATCTATGCTTCTGTAAATTCGTAAAGGTTGTCATGGGTAGGCAGTGCCCCAGTGGCCTAATGGATAAGACACTGGCCTCCTAAGCCAGGGATTGTGGGTTCAAGTCCCATTTGGGGTGGCAGAAAGAAGAATGGTGCAGTGGAAGTGTTCTAGGCCTAGAAGATGATGGTTTGAAAAAATCCTCTGCTGGTCATTTGTTTTTTATCTATGAAGTGTATTCAGGGATTATTAGCCTAAACCTTTTTTTCATGAGCAGATCTCAGTTCTTTCAATGCTGAATATTTTTCACTGCTTCTGTCAGTTCATGTAGTTCATATTGATTATACAGTGCCCCATTGGCCTAAAAAGGCACCAACCTCCTAATCCAGGGATAGTGTCCAATCTGGGTTTTCCGAAAGCAGAGTGGCGCAGCGGTAGCGTGCTGGGCCCATAACCCAGAAGTCAATGGATCGAAACCATCCTCTGCTATCCAGTTGGTTTTTAGCTTTGAAGTGTATTCAGGGATTATTAGCCTAAACCTTTATTTCAGGACAAGTTTCTCAGTTCCTTCAATGCTGAATTTGTTTCACTGCTTCTGTCAGTTCATGTAGTTCATATTGGTTATTCAGTGCCCCAGTGGTGTTGAGGTCCCTTAACACAGAGGTCCAACGATCAAAACCTTTTTCTGCTATCCAGTTGATTTTTAGCTATGAAGTGTATTCAGGGATTATTAGCCTAAAACTTTTTTTCATGAGCAGGTCTCAGTTCTTTCAATGCTGAATATTTTTCACTGCTTCTGTCAGTTCATGTAGTTCATATTGGTTATTCAGTGCCCCAGTGGTCTTCAGGTCCCATAACACAGAGGTCCATCGATCAAAACCTTTTTCTGCTATCCAGTTGGTTTTTAGCTATGAAGTGTTTTCAGAGATTATTAGCCTAAAACTTTTTTTCATGAGCAGGTCTTCGTTCTTTCAATGCTGAATATTTTTCACTGCTTCTGTCAGTTCATGTAGTTCATATTGATTAAACAGTGCCCCAGTGGCCTAAAAATGCACCAACCTCCTAAGCCAGGGATGGTGACCAATATGTGTTTTCTGAAAGCAGAGTGGTGCAGCGGTAGCTTGCTGGGCCCATATCCCAGAGGTCGATGGATCGAAACCATCCTCTGCTATCCAGTTGGTTTTTTATCTATGAAGTGTATTCAGGGATAAATAGCATAAACCTTTATTTCATGAGCAGGTCTCAGTTCTTTCAGTGCTGAATTTGTTTCACTGCTTCTGTCAGTTCATGTAGTTCATATTGATAATTCAGTGCCCCAGTGGTGTTGAGGTCCCTTAACACAGAGGTCCATCGATCAAAACCTTTTTCTGCTATCCAGTTGGTTTTTAGCTATGAAGTGTATTCAGGGATTATTAGCCTAAACCTTTATTTCAAGAGCAGGTCTCAGTTCTTTCAGTGCTGAATATTTTTCAATGCTTCCTTTCAGTTCATGTAGTTCATATTGATTATACAGTGCCCCAGTGGCCTAAAAAGTCACCAACCTCCTAAACCAGGGATGGTGTCCAATCTGGGTTTTCTGAAAGCAGAGTGGCGCAGCGGTAGCGTGCTGGCCCATAACCCAGAGGTCGATGGACTGAAACCATCCTCTGCTATCCAGTTGGTTTTTAGCTTTGAAGTGTATTCAGGGATTATTAGCCTAAACCTTTATTTCAGGACAAGTTTCTCAGTTCCTTCAATGCTGAATTTGTTTCACTGCTTCTGTCAGTTCATGTAGTTCATATTGGTTATTCAATGCCCCAGTGGTGTTCAGGTCCCATAACACAGAGGTCCATCGATCAAAACCTTTTTCTGCTATCCAGTTGGTTTTTACCTATGAAGTGTATTCAGGGATTATTAGCCTAAACCTTTTTTTCATGAGCAGGTCTCAGTTCTTTCAATGCTGAATATTTTTCACTGCTTCTGTCAGTTCATGTAGTTCATATTGATTATACAGTGCCCCAGTGGCTTAATAAGGCACCAACCTCCTAAGCCAGGGATGGTGTCCAATCTGGGTTTTCTGAAAGCAGAGTGGCGCAGAGGTAGCGTGCTGAGCCCATAACCCAGAGGTAGGTGGATCGAAACCATCCTCTGCTATCCAGTTGGTTTTTAGCTTTAAAGTGTATTCAGGGATTATTAGCCTAAACCTTTATTTCATGAGAAGTTTCTCAGTTCCTTCAATGCTGCATTTGTTTCACTGCTTTTGTCAGTTCATGTAGTTCATATTGGTTATTCAGTGCCCCAGTGGTGTTGAGGTCCCATAACACAGAGGTCCATCGATCAAAACCTTTCTCTGCTATCCAGTTGGTTTTTATATATAAAGTGCAAACAGGGATAAAAATGCCTCATTTCATGGGCAAGTCTTAGTGCCGGTCCATGATTTAAAAAAATCTATGCTTCTGTAAGTTTGTAAAGGTTGTTATCGGTAGGCAGTGCCCCAGTGGCCTAATGGCTAAGGCATTGGCCTTCTAAACCAGGGATTGCGAGTTCAAGTTCCATCTGGGGTGGCAGAAAGAATAATGGTGCAGTGGAAGTCTTCTAGGCCCAGAAGTTGATGGATTGAAACAATCCTTGGCTGTTCATTTGTTTTTTATCTATGAAGTGTATTCAGGGATTATTAGCCTAAACCTTTATTTCAGAACAAGTTTCTCAGTTCCTTCAATGCTGAATTTGTTTCACTGCTTCTGTCAGTTCATGTAGTTCAAAATGGTTATTCAGTGCCCCAGTGGTGTTGAGGTCCCTTAACACAGAGGTCCAACGATCAAAACATTTTCTGCTATCCAGTTGGTTTTTAGCTATGAATTGCATTCAGGGATTATTAGCCTAAACCTTTATTTCAAGAGCAGGTCTCAGTTCTTTCAATGCTGAATATTTTTCAATGCTTCCTTTCAGTTCATGTAGTTCATATTGATTATACAGTGCCCCAGTGGCCTAAAAAGGCACCAACCTCCTAAACCAGGGATGGTGTCCAATCTGGGTTTTCTGAAAGCAGAGTGGCGCAGCGGTAGCGTGCTGGCCCATAACCCAGAGGTCGATGGATCGAAACCATCCTCTGCTATCCAGTTGGTTTTTAGCTTTGAAGTGTATTCAGGGATTATTAGACTAAACCTTTATTTAAGGACAAATTTCTCAGTTCCTTCAATGCTGAATTTGTTTCACTGCTTCTGTCAGTTCATGTAGTTCATATTGATTATACAGTGTCCCAGTGGCCTAAAAAGGCACCAACCTCCTAAGCCAGGGATGGTGTCCAATCTGGGTTTTCTGAAAGCAGAGTGGCGCAGCGGTAGCGTGCTGGGCCCATAACCCAGAGGTCGATGGATTGAAACCATACTCTGCTATCCAGTTGGTTTTTAGCATTTTTATGTGTATTCAGGGATTATTAGCCTAAACCTTTATTTCAGGACAAGTTTCTCAGTTCCTTCAATGCTGAATTTGTTTCACTGCTTCTGTCAGTTCATGTAGTTCATATTGGTTATTCAGTGCCCCAGTGGTGTTCAGGTCCCATAACACAGAGGTCCATCGATCAAAACCTTTCTCTGCTATCCAGTTGGTTTTTAGATATAAAGTGCAAACCGGGATAAAAATGCCTCAATTCATGGGCAGGTCTCAGTGCCGGTCCATGATTTAAAAAAATCTATGCTTCTGTAAATACCCTTAACACAGAGGTCCAACGATCAAAACCTTTTTCTGCTATCCAGTTGGTTTTTAGCTATGATGTGTATTCAGGGATTATTAGCCTAAACCTTTATTTCAAGAGCAGGTCTCAGTTCTTTCAATGCTGAATATTTTTCAATGCTTCCTTTCAGTTCATGTAGTTCATATTGATTATACAGTGCCCCAGTGGCCTAAAAAGGCACCAACCTCCTAAGCCAGGGATAGTGTCCAATCTAGGTTTTCTGAAAGCAGAGTGGGGCAGCGGTAGCGTGCTGGGCCCAGAGGTCGATGGATCGAAACCATCCTCTGCTATCCAGTTGGTTTTTAGCTTTGAAGTGTATTCAGGGATTATTAGCCTAAACCTTTATTTCAGGACAAGCTTCTCAGTTCCTTCACTGAATATTGGTTATTCAGTGCCCCAGTGGTGTTCAGGTCCCATAACACAGAGGTCCATCGATCAAAACCTTTCTCTGCTATCCAGTTGGTTTTTAGATATAAAGTGCAAACAGGGATAAAAATGCCTCAATTCATGGACAGGTCTCAGTGCCGGTCCATGATTTAAAATAATCTATGCTTCTGTAAATTCGTAATGGTTGTAATGGGTAGGCAGTGCCCCAGTGGCCTAATGGATAAGGCACTGGCCTCCTAAGCCAGGGATTGTGTGTTCAAGTCCCATCTGGGGTGGCAGAAAGAAGAATGGTGCAGTGGAACTGTTCTAGGCCTAGAAGATGATGGTTTGAAAAAATCCTCTGCTGTTCATTTGTTTTTTATCTATGAAGTGTATTCAGGGATTATTAGCCTAAACCTTTTTTTCATGAGCAGGTCTCAGTTCTTTCAATGCTGAATATTTTTCACTGCTTCTGTCAGTTCATGTAGTTCATATTGATTATACAGTGCCCCATTGGCCTAAAAAGGCACCAACCTCCTAAACCAGGGATGGTGTCCAATCAGGGTTTTCTGAAAGCAGAGTGGCGCAGCGGTAGCGTGCTGGGCCCATAACCCAGAGGTCAATGGATCGAAACCATCCTCTGCTATCCAGTTGGTTTTTAGCTTTGAAGTGTATTCAGGGATTATTAGCCTAAACCTTTATTTCAGGACAAGTTTCTCAGTTCCTTCAATGCTGAATTTGTTTCACTGCTTCTGTCAGTTCATGTAGTTCATATTGGTTATTCAGTGCCCCAGTGGTGTTGAGGTCCCTTAACACAGAGGTCCAACGATCAAAACCTTTTTCTGCTATCCAGTTGGTTTTTAGCTATGAAGTGTATTCAGGGATTATTAGCCTAAACCTTTATTTCAAGAGCAGGTCTCAGTTCTTTCAGTGCTGAATATTTTTCAATGCTTCCTTTCAGTTCATGTAGTTCATATTGATTATACAGTGCCCCAGTGGCCTAAAAAGGCACCAACCTCCTAAACCAGGGATGGTGTCCAATCTGGGTTTTCTGAAAGCAGAGTGGCGTGGCAGTAGCGTGCTGGGCCCATAACCCAGAGGTCGATGGATGTAAGCTATCCAGTTGGTTTTTAGCTTTGAAGTGTATTCAGGCATTATTAGCCTAAACCTTTATTTCAGGACAAGTTTCTCAGTTCCTTCAATGCTGAATTTGTTTCACTGCTTCTGTCAGTTCATGTAGTTCATATTGGTTATTCAGTGCCCCAGTGGTGTTCAGGTCCCATAACACAGAGGTCCATCGATCAAAACCTTTCTCTGCTATCCAGTTGGTTTTTAGATATGATGTGTATTCAGGGATTGTTAGCCTAAACCTTTATTTCAAGAGCAGGTCTCAGTTCTTTCAATGCTGAATATTTTTCAATGCTTCCTTTCAGTTCATGTAGTTCATATTGGTTATTCAGTGCCCCAGTGGTGTTGAGGTCCCTTAACACAGAGGTCCAACGATCAAAACCTTTCTCTGCTATCCAGTTGGTTTTTAGATATAAAGTGCAAACAGGGATAAAAATGCCTCAATTCATGGGCAGGTCTCAGTGCCGGTCCATGATTTAAAAAAATCTATGCTTCTGTAAATACCCTTAACACAGAGGTCCAACGATCAAAACCTTTTTCTGCTATCCAGTTGGTTTTTAGCTATGATGTGTATTCAGGGATATTAGCCTAAACCTTTATTTCAAGAGCAGGTCTCAGTTCTTTCAATGCTGAATATTTTTCAATGCTTCCTTTCAGTTCATGTGGTTCATATTGATTATACAGTGCCCCAGTGGCCTAAAAAGGCACCAACCTCCTAAACCAGGGATGGTGTCCAATCTGGGTTTTCTGAAAGCAGAGTGGCCTGGCGGTAGCGTGCTGGGCCCATAACCCAGAGGTCGATGGATGTAAGCTATCCAGTTGGTTTTTAGCTTTGAAGTGTATTCAGGGATTATTAGCCTAAACCTTTATTTCAGGACAAGTTTCTCAGTTCCTTCACTGAATATTGGTTATTCAGTGCCCCAGTGGTGTTCAGGTCCCATAACACAGAGGTCCATCGATCAAAACCTTTTTCTGCTATCCAGTTGGTTTTTAGCTATGAAGTGTTTTCAGAGATTATTAGCCTAAAACTTTTTTTCATGAGCAGGTCTCAGTTCTTTCAATGCTGAATATTTTTCACTGCTTCTGTCAGTTCATGTAGTTCATATTGGTTATTCAGTGCCCCAGTGGTGTTCAGGTCCCATAACACAGAGGTCCATCGATCAAAACCTTTCTCTGCTATCCAGTTGGTTTTTAGATATAAAGTGCAAACAGGGATAAAAATGCCTCAATTCATGGGCAGGTCTCAGTGCCGGTCCATGATTTAAAATAATCTATGCTTCTGTAAATTCGTAAAGGTTGTCATGGGTAGGCAGTGCCCCAGTGGCCTAATGGATAAGACACTTGCCTCCTAAGCCAGGGATTGTGGGTTCAAGTCCCATTTGGGGTGGCAGAAAGAAGAATGGTGCAGTGGAAGTGTTCTAGGCCTAGAAGATGATGGTTTGAAAAAATCCTCTGCTGGTCATTTGTTTTTTATCTATGAAGTGTATTCAGGGATTATTAGCCTAAACCTTTTTTTCATGAGCAGATCTCAGTTCTTTCAATGCTGAATATTTTTCACTGCTTCTGTCAGTTCATGTAGTTCATATTGATTATACAGTGCCCCATTGGCCTAAAAAGGCACCAACCTCCTAATCCAGGGATAGTGTCCAATCTGGGTTTTCCGAAAGCAGAGTGGCGCAGCGGTAGCGTGCTGGGCCCATAACCCAGAAGTCAATGGATCGAAACCATCCTCTGCTATCCAGTTGGTTTTTAGCTTTGAAGTGTATTCAGGGATTATTAGCCTAAACCTTTATTTCAGGACAAGTTTCTCAGTTCCTTCAATGCTGAATTTGTTTCACTGCTTCTGTCAGTTCATGTAGTTCATATTGGTTATTCAGTGCCCCAGTGGTGTTGAGGTCCCTTAACACAGAGGTCCAACGATCAAAACCTTTTTCTGCTATCCAGTTGATTTTTAGCTATGAAGTGTATTCAGGGATTATTAGCCTAAAACTTTTTTTCATGAGCAGGTCTCAGTTCTTTCAATGCTGAATATTTTTCACTGCTTCTGTCAGTTCATGTAGTTCATATTGGTTATTCAGTGCCCCAGTGGTGTTCAGGTCCCATAACACAGAGGTCCATCGATCAAAACCTTTTTCTGCTATCCAGTTGGTTTTTAGCTATGAAGTGTTTTCAGAGATTATTAGCCTAAAACTTTTTTTCATGAGCAGGTCTTCGTTCTTTCAATGCTGAATATTTTTCACTGCTTCTGTCAGTTCATGTAGTTCATATTGATTAAACAGTGCCCCAGTGGCCTAAAAATGCACCAACCTCCTAAGCCAGGGATGGTGACCAATATGTGTTTTCTGAAAGCAGAGTGGTGCAGCGGTAGCTTGCTGGGCCCATATCCCAGAGGTCGATGGATCGAAACCATCCTCTGCTATCCAGTTGGTTTTTTATCTATGAAGTGTATTCAGGGATAAATAGCATAAACCTTTATTTCATGAGCAGGTCTCAGTTCTTTCAGTGCTGAATTTGTTTCACTGCTTCTGTCAGTTCATGTAGTTCATATTGGTTATTCAGTGCCCCAGTGGTGTTGAGGTCCCTTAACACAGAGGTCCATCGATCAAAACCTTTTTCTGCTATCCAGTTGGTTTTTAGCTATGAAGTGTATTCAGGGATTATTAGCCTAAACCTTTATTTCAAGAGCAGGTCTCAGTTCTTTCAGTGCTGAATATTTTTCAATGCTTCCTTTCAGTTCATGTAGTTCATATTGATTATACAGTGCCCCAGTGGCCTAAAAAGTCACCAACCTCCTAAACCAGGGATGGTGTCCAATCTGGGTTTTCTGAAAGCAGAGTGGCGCAGCGGTAGCGTGCTGGCCCATAACCCAGAGGTCGATGGACTGAAACCATCCTCTGCTATCCAGTTGGTTTTTAGCTTTGAAGTGTATTCAGGGATTATTAGCCTAAACCTTTATTTCAGGACAAGTTTCTCAGTTCCTTCAATGCTGAATTTGTTTCACTGCTTCTGTCAGTTCATGTAGTTCATATTGGTTATTCAATGCCCCAGTGGTGTTCAGGTCCCATAACACAGAGGTCCATCGATCAAAACCTTTTTCTGCTATCCAGTTGGTTTTTACCTATGAAGTGTATTCAGGGATTATTAGCCTAAACCTTTTTTTCATGAGCAGGTCTCAGTTCTTTCAATGCTGAATATTTTTCACTGCTTCTGTCAGTTCATGTAGTTCATATTGATTATACAGTGCCCCAGTGGCTTAATAAGGCACCAACCTCCTAAGCCAGGGATGGTGTCCAATCTGGGTTTTCTGAAAGCAGAGTGACGCAGAGGTAGCGTGCTGAGCCCATAACCCAGAGGTAGGTGGATCGAAACCATCCTCTGCAATCCAGTTGGTTTTTAGCTTTAAAGTGTATTCAGGGATTATTAGCCTAAACCTTTATTTCATGAGAAGTTTCTCAGTTCCTTCAATGCTGCATTTGTTTCACTGCTTTTGTCAGTTCATGTAGTTCATATTGGTTATTCAGTGCCCCAGTGGTGTTGAGGTCCCATAACACAGAGGTCCATCGATCAAAACCTTTCTCTGCTATCCAGTTGGTTTTTATATATAAAGTGCAAACAGGGATAAAAATGCCTCATTTCATGGGCAAGTCTTAGTGCCGGTCCATGATTTAAAAAAATCTATGCTTCTGTAAGTTTGTAAAGGTTGTTATCGGTAGGCAGTGCCCCAGTGGCCTAATGGCTAAGGCATTGGCCTTCTAAACCAGGGATTGCGAGTTCAAGTTCCATCTGGGGTGGCAGAAAGAATAATGGTGCAGTGGAAGTCATCTAGGCCCAGAAGTTGATGGATTGAAACAATCCTTGGCTGTTCATTTGTTTTTTATCTATGAAGTGTATTCAGGGATTATTAGCCTAAACCTTTATTTCAGAACAAGTTTCTCAGTTCCTTCAATGCTGAATTTGTTTCACTGCTTCTGTCAGTTCATGTAGTTCAAAATGGTTATTCAGTGCCCCAGTGGTGTTGAGGTCCCTTAACACAGAGGTCCAACGATCAAAACATTTTCTGCTATCCAGTTGGTTTTTAGCTATGAATTGCATTCAGGGATTATTAGCCTAAACCTTTATTTCAAGAGCAGGTCTCAGTTCTTTCAATGCTGAATATTTTTCAATGCTTCCTTTCAGTTCATGTAGTTCATATTGATTATACAGTGCCCCAGTGGCCTAAAAAGGCACCAACCTCCTAAACCAGGGATGGTGTCCAATCTGGGTTTTCTGAAAGCAGAGTGGCGCAGCGGTAGCGTGCTGGCCCATAACCCAGAGGTCGATGGACTGAAACCATCCTCTGCTATCCAGTTGGTTTTTAGCTTTGAAGTGTATTCAGGGATTATTAGCCTAAACCTTTATTTCAGGACAAGTTTCTCAGTTCCTTCAATGCTGAATTTGTTTCACTGCTTCTGTCAGTTCATGTAGTTCATATTGGTTATTCAATGCCCCAGTGGTGTTCAGGTCCCATAACACAGAGGTCCATCGATCAAAACCTTTTTCTGCTATCCAGTTGGTTTTTACCTATGAAGTGTATTCAGGGATTATTAGCCTAAACCTTTTTTTCATGAGCAGGTCTCAGTTCTTTCAATGCTGAATATTTTTCACTGCTTCTGTCAGTTCATGTAGTTCATATTGATTATACAGTGCCCCAGTGGCCTAAAAAGGCACCAACCTCCTAAACCAGGGATAATGTCCAATCTGTGTTTTCTGAAAGCAGATTGGCGCAGCGGTAGCGTGCTGGGTCCATAACCCAGAGGTCGATGGATCGAAACCATCCTCTGCTATCCATTTGTTTTTTATCTATTAAGTGTATTCAGGGATTATTAGGCTAAACCTTTTTTTCATGAGCAGGTCTCAGTTCTTTCAATGCTGAATATTTTTCACTGCTTCTGTCAGTTCATGTAGTTCATATTGATTATACAGTGCCCCAGTGGCCTAAAAAGGCACCAACCTCCTAAACCAGGGATAGTGTCCAATCTGTGTTTTCTGAAAGCAGAGTGGCGCAGCGGTAGCGTGCTGGGCCCATAACCCAGAGGTTGATGGGTCGAAACCATCCTTTGGTTTTCAGCTTTGAATTGTATTCAGGGATTATTAGCCTAAACCTTTATTTCTCAGTTCCTTCAATTGTGAATTGTTTCACTTCTTTCTGTCAGTTCATGTAGTTCATATTGGTTATTCAGTGCCCCAGTGGTGTTGAGGTCCCTTAACACAGAGGTCCAACGATCAAAACCTTTTTCTGCTATCCAGTTGGTTTTTAGATATAAAGTGCAAACAGGGATAAAAATGCCTCAATTCATGGGCAGGTCTCAGTGCCGGTCCATGATTTAAAAAAATCTATGCTTCTGTAAGTTCGTAAAGGTTGTTAGGGGTAGGCAGTGTCCAAGTGGCCTAATAGATAAGTCACTGGCTTCCTAAACCAGGGATTGTGGGTTCAAGTCCCATCTGGGGTGGCAGAAAGTAGAATTGTGCAGTGGAAGTGTTCTAGGCCCAGAAGATGATGGCTTGAAACCATCCTCTGCTGTTCATTTGATTTTTATCTATGAAGTGTATTCAGGGATTATTAGCCTAAACCTTGAGTTGACATTGTTTCCACTTGAGGGCATCGCCATGGGTCCCACAGAAATGTCCCCAGTAGCTTGCCGAAATAGCTCAGTTGGGAGAGCGTTAGACTGAAGATCTAAATGTCCCTGGTTCAATCCCTGGTCTCGGCATATTAGTTTGTTCTTGCTTCATGTTCCGCTTTGACTGAAAAGATCATGTCTTCAGCTTTGTTTGATGGCCTCAATGCCCCTATATCTTTTGTGCTGCACTTTTCCTCAAAAATGAAGAAATATCATTTTTTTTCAGCTGACATTTTGACATCAGTGTAACATGAAAGTAAGTTATCATTGTTACATTAGAGTAGATTGTCGTAAGACTAAGATGCAAGAAGTGTGAACTGCAGATGTCTTGAATGCACAAAAGCAATGTGTTTTTGAGAATTCAGGCATCAATCCCGCTAGCTCTCACATGCTAAGCAAGCACTCTAGCATGTTTAGCTAATTCCCAAGCTGTTTGAAATTGCCACAGGAAACAACCAAGAGGGTCCAGCCTTGTTTGGCTATCCACTTGGCAAACTTTTTAGTTTACACACCAGCACTGGCATTTGAGCTAATTCACAAGCTGCTTTAGATTGCCACAAGGAACAACCAAGAGGGTCTAGTCTTGTTTGGCTATCTGCTTGGTGTACATTTTAGTTTACGCACCAGCACTGGCAGATGCTCGCTGGCTTGTAACAACTGTGCAATGTGTTATGTGGCCGGTTAGCTCAGTTGGTTAGAGTGTGGTGTTAATAACGCCAAGGTCGTGGGTTCAATCCCCATACTGGCCATGATGTACATTTTGAGAGTTGACATTGTTTCCACTTGAGGGCATCGCCATGGGTCCCACAGAAATGTCCCCAGTAGCTTGCCGAAATAGCTCAGTTGGGACAGTGTTAGACTGAAGATCTAAATGTCCCTGGTTCAATCCCGGGTTTCGGCATACTAGTTTGTTCTTGCTTCATGTTCCGCTTTGACTGAAAAGATCATGTCTTCAGCTTTGTTTGATGGCCTCATTGCCCCTATATCTTTTGTGCTGCGCTTTTCCTCAAAAATGAAGAAATATCATTTTTTTTCAGCTGACATTTTGACATCAGTGTTACATGAAAGTAAGTTATCATTGTTACATTAGAGTAGATTGTCGTAAGACTAAGATGCAAGAAGTGTGAACTGCAGATGTCTTGAATGCACAAAAGCAATGTGTTTTTGAGAATTCAGGCATCAATCCCGCTAGCTCTCACATGCTAAGCAAGCACTCTAGCATTTTTAGCTAATTCCCAAGCTGTTTGAAATTGCCACAGGAAACAACCAAGAGGGTCCAGCCTTGTTTGGCTATCCACTTGGCAAACTTTTTAGTTTACACACCAGCACTGGCATTTGAGCTAATTCACAAGCTGCTTTAGATTGCCACAAGGAACAACCAAGAGGGTCTAGTCTTGTTTGGCTATCTGCTTGGTGTACATTTTAGTTTACGCACCAGCACTGGCAGATGCTCGCTGGCTTGTAACAACTGTGCAATGTGTTATGTGGCCGGTTAGCTCAGTTGGTTAGAGTGTGGTGCTAATAATGCCAAGGTCGTGGGTTCAAACCCCATACTGGCCATGATGTACATTTTGAGAGTTGACATTGTTTCCACTTGAGGGCATCGCCATGGGTCCCACATAAATGTCCCCAGTAGCTTGCCGAAATAGCTCAGTTGGGAGAGCGTTAGACTGAAGATCTGAATGTCCCTGGTTCAATCCCGGGTTTCGGCATATTAGTTTGTTCTTGCTTCATGTTCCGCTTTGACTGAAAAGATCATGTCTTCAGCTTTGTTTGATGGCCTCAATGCCCCTATATCTTTTGTGCTGCGCTTTTCCTCAAAAATGAAGAAATATCATTTTTTTTCAGCTGACATTTTGACATCAGTGTTACATGAAAGTAAGTTATCATTGTTACATTAGAGTAGATTGTCGTAAGACTAAGATGCAAGAAGTGTGAACTGCAGATGTCTTGAATGCACAAAAACAATGTGTTTTTGAGAATTCAGGCATCAATCCCGCTAGCTCTCACATGCTAAGCAAGCACTCTAGCATTTTTAGCTAATTCCCAAGCTGTTTGAAATTGCCACAGGAAACAACCAAGAGGGTCCAGCGTTGTTTGGCTATCCACTTGGCAAACTTTTTAGTTTACACACCAGCACTGGCATTTGAGCTAATTCACAAGCTGCTTTAGATTGCCACAAGGAACAACCAAGAGGGTCTAGTCTTGTTTGGCTATCTGCTTGGTGTACATTTTAGTTTACGCACCAGCACTGGCAGATGCTCGCTGGCTTGTAACAACTGTGCAATGTGTTATGTGGCCGGTTAGCTCAGTTGGTTAGAGCGTGGTGCTAATAACGCCAAGGTCGTGGGTTCAAACCCCATACTGGCCATGATGTACATTTTGAGAGTTGACATTGTTTCCACTTGAGGGCATCGCCATGGGTCCCACAGAAATGTCCCCAGTAGCTTGCTGAAATAGCTCAGTTGGGAGAGCGTTAGACTGAAGATCTAAATGTCCCTGGTTCAATCCCGGGTTTCGGCATATTAGTTTGTTCTTGCTTCATGTTCCGCTTTGACTGAAAAGATCATGTCTTCAGCTTTGTTTGATGGCCTCAATGCCCCTATATCTTTTGTGCTGCGCTTTTCCTCAAAAATGAAGAAATATCATTTTTTTTCAGCTGACATTTTGACATCAGTGTAACATGAAAGTAAGTTATCATTGTTACATTAGAGTAGATTGTCGTAAGACTAAGATGCAAGAAGTGTGAACTGCAGATGTCTTGAATGCACAAAAGCAATGTGTTTTTGAGAATTCAGGCATCAATCCCGCTAGCTCTCACATGCTAAGCAAGCACTCTAGCATGTTTAGCTAATTCCCAAGCTGTTTGAAATTGCCACAGGAAACAACCAAGAGGGTCCAGCCTTGTTTGGCTATCCACTTGGCAAACTTTTTAGTTTACACACCAGCACTGGCATTTGAGCTAATTCACAAGCTGCTTTAGATTGCCACAAGGAACAACCAAGAGGGTCTAGTCTTGTTTGGCTATCTGCTTGGTGTACATTTTAGTTTACGCACCAGCACTGGCAGATGCTCGCTGGCTTGTAACAACTGTGCAATGTGTTATGTGGCCGGTTAGCTCAGTTGGTTAGAGCGTGGTGCTAATAACGCCAAGGTCGTGGGTTCAAACCCCATACTGGCCATGATGTACATTTTGAGAGTTGACATTGTTTCCACTTGAGGGCATCGCCATGGGTCCCACAGAAATGTCCCCAGTAGCTTGCCGAAATAGCTCAGTTGGGAGAGCGTTAGACTGAAGATCTAAATGTCCCTGGTTCAATCCTGGGTTTCGGCATATTAGTTTGTTCTTGCTTCATGTTCTGCTTTGACTGAAAAGATCATGTCTTCAGCTTTGTTTGATGGCCTCAATGCCCCTATATCTTTTGTGCTGCGCTTTTCCTCAAAAATGAAGAAATATCATTTTTTTTCAGCTGACATTTTGACATCAGTGTTACATGAAAGTAAGTTATCATTGTTACATTAGAGTAGATTGTCGTAAGACTAAGATGCAAGAAGTGTGAACTGCAGATGTCTTGAATGCACAAAAGCAATGTGTTTTTGACAATTCAGGCATCAATCCCGCTAGCTCTCACATGCTAAGCAAGCACTCTAGCATTTTTAGCTAATTCCCAAGCTGTTTGAAATTGCCACAGGAAACAACCAAGAGGGTCCAGCCTTGTTTGGCTATCCACTTGGCAAACTTTTTAGTTTACACACCAGCACTGGCATTTGAGCTAATTCACAAGCTGCTTTGGATTGCCACAAGGAACAACCAAGAGGGTCTAGTCTTGTTTGGCTATCTGCTTGGTGTACATTTTAGTTTACGCACCAGCACTGGCAGATGCTCGCTGGCTTGTAACAACTGTGCAATGTGTTATGTGGCCGGTTAGCTCAGTTGGTTAGAGCGTGGTGCTAATAACGCCAAGGTCGTGGGTTCAAACCCCATACTGGCCATGATGTACATTTTGAGAGTTGACATTGTTTCTACTTGAGGGCATCGCCATGGGTCCCACAGAAATGTCCCCAGTAGCTTGCCGAAATAGCTCAGTTGGGAGAGTGTTAGACTGAAGATCTAAATGTCCCTGGTTCAATCCCGGGTTTCGGCATATTAGTTTGTTCTTGCTTCATGTTCCGCTTTGACTGAAAAGATCATGTCTTCAGCTTTGTTTGATGGCCTCAATGCCCCTATATCTTTTGTGCTGCGCTTTTCCTCAAAAATGAAGAAATATCATTTTTTTTCAGCTGACATTTTGACATCAGTGTTACATGAAAGTAAGTTATCATTGTTACATTAGAGTAGATTGTCGTAAGACTAAGATGCAAGAAGTGTGAACTGCAGATGTCTTGAATGCACAAAAGCAATGTGTTTTTGAGAATTCAGGCATCAATCCCGCTAGCTCTCACATGCTAAGCAAGCACTCTAGCATTTTTAGCTAATTCCCAAGCTGTTTGAAATTGCCACAGGAAACAACCAAGAGGGTCCAGCCTTGTTTGGCTATCCACTTGGCAAACTTTTTAGTTTACACACCAGCACTGGCATTTGAGCTAATTCACAAGCTGCTTTGGATTGCCACAAGGAACAACCAAGAGGGTCTAGTCTTGTTTGGCTATCTGCTTGGTGTACATTTTAGTTTACGCACCAGCACTGGCAGATGCTCGCTGGCTTGTAACAACTGTGCAATGTGTTATGTGGCCGGTTAGCTCAGTTGGTTAGAGCGTGGTGCTAATAACGCCAAGGTCGTGGGTTCAAACCCCATACTGGCCATGATGTACATTTTGAGAGTTGACATTGTTTCCACTTGAGGGCATCGCCATGGGTCCCACAGAAATGTCCCCAGTAGCTTGCCGAAATAGCTCAGTTGGGAGAGCGTTAGACTGAAGATCTAAATGTCCCTGGTTCAATCCCGGGTTTTGGCATATTAGTTTGTTCTTGCTTCATGTTCCGCTTTGACTGAAAAGATCATGTCTTCAGCTTTGTTTGATGGCCTCAATGCCCCTATATCTTTTGTGCTGCGCTTTTCCTCAAAAATGAAGAAATATCATTTTTTTTCAGCTGACATTTTGACATCAGTGTTACATGAAAGTAAGTTATCATTGTTACATTAGAGTAGATTGTCGTAAGACTAAGATGCAAGAAGTGTGAACTGCAGATGTCTTGAATGCACAAAAGCAATGTGTTTTTGAGAATTCAGGCATCAATCCCGCTAGCTCTCACATGCTAAGCAAGCACTCTAGCATTTTTAGCTAATTCCCAAGCTGTTTGAAATTGCCACAGGAAACAACCAAGAGGGTCCAGCCTTGTTTGGCTATCCACTTGGCAAACTTTTTAGTTTACAAACCAGCACTGGCATTTGAGCTAATTCACAAGCTGCTTTAGATTGCCACAAGGAACAACCAAGAGGGTCTAGTCTTGTTTGGCTATCTGCTTGGTGTACATTTTAGTTTACGCACCAGCACTGGCAGATGCTCGCTGGCTTGTAACAACTGTGCAATGTGTTATGTGGCCGGTTAGCTCAGTTGGTTAGAGCGTGGTGCTAATAACGCCAAGGTCGTGGGTTCAAACCCCATACTGGCCATGATGTACATTTTGAGAGTTGACATTGTTTCCACTTGAGGGCATCGCCATGGGTCCCACAGAAATGTCCCCAGTAGCTTGCCGAAATAGCTCAGTTGGGAGAGCGTTAGACTGAAGATCTAAATGTCCCTGGTTCAATCCCGGGTTTCGGCATATTAGTTTGTTCTTGCTTCATGTTCTGCTTTGACTGAAAAGATCATGTCTTCAGCTTTGTTTGATGGCCTCAATGCCCCTATATCTTTTGTGCTGCGCTTTTCCTCAAAAATGAAGAAATATCATTTTTTTTCAGCTGACATTTTGACATCAGTGTTACATGAAAGTAAGTTATCATTGTTACATTAGAGTAGATTGTCGTAAGACTAAGATGCAAGAAGTGTGAACTGCAGATGTCTTGAATGCACAAAAGCAATGTGTTTTTGAGAATTCAGGCATCAATCCCGCTAGCTCTCACATGCTAAGCAAGCACTCTAGCATTTTTAGCTAATTCCCAAGCTGTTTGAAATTGCCACAGGAAACAACCAAGAGGGTCCAGCCTTGTTTAGCTATCCGCTTGGCTTACTTTTTAGTTTAGGCACCAGCAGTGGCATTTGAGCTAATTCACAAGCTGCTTTAGATTGCCACAAGGAACAACCAAGAGGGTCCAGCCTTGTTTGGCTATCCACTTGGCAAACGTTTTAGTTTACACACCAGCACTGGCATTTGAGCTAATTCACAAGCTGCTTTAGATTGCCACAAGGAACATCCAAGAGGGTCTAGTCTTGTTTGGCTATCTGCTTGGTGTACATTTTAGTTTACGCACCAGCACTGGCAGATGCTCGCTGGCTTGTAACAACTGTGCAATGTGTTATGTGGCCGGTTAGCTCAGTTGGTTAGAGCGTGGTGCTAATAACGCCAAGGTCGTGGGTTCAAACCCCATACTGGCCATGATGTACATTTTGAGAGTTGACATTGTTTCTACTTGAGGGCATCGCCATGGGTCCCACAGAAATGTTCCCAGTAGCTTGCCGAAATAGCTCAGTTGGGAGAGCGTTAGACTGAAGATCTAAATGTCCCTGGTTCAATCCCGGGTTTTGGCATATTCGTTTGTTCTTGCTTCATGTTCCGCTTTGACTGAAAAGATCATGTCTTCAGCTTTGTTTGATGGCCTTAATGCCCCTAAACATTTTGTGCTGCGCTTTTCCTCAAAAATTAAGAAATATCTATTTTTTTCAGCTGACATTTTTACATCAGTGTTACATGAAAGTAAGTTATCATTGTTACATTAGAGTAGATTGTCGTAAGACTAAGATGCAAGAAGTGTGAACTGCAGATGTCTTGAATGCACAAAAGCAATGTGTTTTTGAGAATTCAGGCATCAATCCCGCTAGCTCTCACATGCTAAGCAAGCACTCTAGCATTTTTAGCTAATTCCCAAGCTGTTTGAAATTGCCACAGGAAACAACCAAGAGGGTCCAGCCTTGTTTGGCTATCCACTTGGCAAACTTTTTAGTTTACACACCAGCACTGGCATTTGAGCTAATTCACAAGCTGCTTTAGATTGCCACAAGGAACATCCAAGAGGGTCTAGTCTTGTTTGGCTATCTGCTTGTTGTACATTTTAGTTTACGCACCAGCACTGGCAGATGCTCGCTGGCTTGTAACAACTGTGCAATGTGTTATGTGGCCGGTTAGCTCAGTTGGTTAGAGCGTGGTGCTAATAACGCCAAGGTCATGGGTTCAAACCCCATACTGGCCATGATGTACATTTTGAGAGTTTACATTGTTTCCACTTGAGGGCATCACCATGAGTCCCACAGAAATGTCTCAGGAGCTTGCCGAAATAGCTCAGTTGGGAGAGCGTTAGACTGAAGATCTAAATGTCCCTGGTTCAATCCCGGGTTTCGGCATATTAGTTTGTTCTTGCTTCATGTTCCTCTTTGACTGAAAAGATCATGTCTTCAGCTTTCTTTGATGGCCTCAATGCCCCTAAACATTTTGTGCTGCGCTTTTCCTCAAAAATTAAGAAATATCATTTTTTTTCAGCTGACATTTTGACATCAGTGTTACATGAAAGTAAGTTATCATTGTTACATTAGAGTAGATTGTCGTAAGACTAAGATGCAAGAAGTGTGAACTGCAGATGTCTTGAATGCACAAAAGCAATGTGTTTTTGAGAATTCAGGCATCAATCCCGCTAGCTCTCACATGCTAAGCAAGCACTCTAGCATTTTTAGCTAATTCCCAAGCTGTTTGAAATTGCCACAGGAAACAACCAAGAGGGTCCAGCCTTGTTTGGCTATCCACTTGGCATACTTTTTAGTTTACGCAGCAGCACTGGCATTTGAGCTAATTCCAAAGCTGGTTTAAAATAGCCACAAGGAACAACCAAGAGGGTCTGGCCTTGTTTAGCTATCCGCTTGGCTTACTTTTTAGTTTAGGCACCAGCAGTGGCATTTGAGCTAATTCACAAGCTGCTTTAGATTGCCACAAGGAACAACCAAGAGGGTCCAGCCTTGTTTGGCTATCCACTTGGCAAACTTTTTAGTTTACACACCAGCACTGGCATTTGAGCTAATTCACAAGCTGCTTTAGATTGCCACAAGGAACAACCAAGAGGGTCTAGTCTTGTTTGGCTATCTGCTTGGTGTACATTTTAGTTTACGCACCAGCACTGGCAGATGCTCGCTGGCTTGTAACAACTGTGCAATGTGTTATGTGGCCGGTTAGCTCAGTTGGTTAGAGCGTGGTGCTAATAACGCCAAGGTCGTGGGTTCAAACCCCATACTGGCCATGATGTACATTTTGAGAGTTGACATTGTTTCTACTTGAGGGCATCGCCATGGGTCCCACAGAAATGTCCCCAGTAGCTTGCTGAAATTGCTCAGTTGGGAGAGTGTTAGACTGAAGATCTAAATGTCCCTGGTTCAATCCCGGGTTTCGGCATATTAGTTTGTTCTTGCTTCATGTTCCGCTTTGACTGAAAAGATCATGTCTTCAGCTTTGTTTGATGGCCTCAATGCCCCTATATCTTTTGTGCTGCGCTTTTCCTCAAAAATGAAGAAATATCATTTTTTTTCAGCTGACATTTTGACATCAGTGTTACATGAAAGTAAGTTATCATTGTTACATTAGAGTAGATTGTCGTAAGACTAAGATGCAAGAAGTGTGAACTGCAGATGTCTTGAATGCACAAAAGCAATGTGTTTTTGAGAATTCAGGCATCAATCCCGCTAGCTCTCACATGCTAAGCAAGCACTCTAGCATTTTTAGCTAATTCCCAAGCTGTTTGAAATTGCCACAGGAAACAACCAAGAGGGTCCAGCCTTGTTTGGCTATCCACTTGGCAAACTTTTTAGTTTACAAACCAGCACTGGCATTTGAGCTAATTCACAAGCTGCTTTAGATTGCCACAAGGAACAACCAAGAGGGTCTAGTCTTGTTTGGCTATCTGCTTGGTGTACATTTTAGTTTACGCACCAGCACTGGCAGATGCTCGCTGGCTTGTAACAACTGTGCAATGTGTTATGTGGCCGGTTAGCTCAGTTGGTTAGAGCGTGGTGCTAATAACGCCAAGGTCGTGGGTTCAAACCCCATACTGGCCATGATGTACATTTTGAGAGTTGACATTGTTTCCACTTGAGGGCATCGCCATGGGTCCCACAGAAATGTCCCCAATAGCTTGCCGAAATAGCTCAGTTGGGAGAGCGTTAGACTGAAGATCTAAATGTCCCTGGTTCAATCCTGGGTTTCGGCATATTAGTTTGTTCTTGCTTCATGTTCTGCTTTGACTGAAAAGATCATGTCTTCAGCTTTGTTTGATGGCCTCAATGCCCCTATATCTTTTGTGCTGCGCTTTTCCTCAAAAATGAAGAAATATCATTTTTTTTCAGCTGACATTTTGACATCAGTGTTACATGAAAGTAAGTTATCATTGTTACATTAGAGTAGATTGTCGTAAGACTAAGATGCAAGAAGTGTGAACTGCAGATGTCTTGAATGCACAAAAGCAATGTGTTTTTGACAATTCAGGCATCAATCCCGCTAGCTCTCACATGCTAAGCAAGCACTCTAGCATTTTTAGCTAATTCCCAAGCTGTTTGAAATTGCCACAGGAAACAACCAAGAGGGTCCAGCCTTGTTTGGCTATCCACTTGGCAAACTTTTTAGTTTACACACCAGCACTGGCATTTGAGCTAATTCACAAGCTGCTTTGGATTGCCACAAGGAACAACCAAGAGGATCTAGTCTTGTTTGGCTATCTGCTTGGTGTACATTTTAGTTTACGCACCAGCACTGGCAGATGCTCGCTGGCTTGTAACAACTGTGCAATGTGTTATGTGGCCGGTTAGCTCAGTTGGTTAGAGCGTGGTGCTAATAACGCCAAGGTCGTGGGTTCAAACCCCATACTGGCCATGATGTACATTTTGAGAGTTGACATTGTTTCTACTTGAGGGCATCGCCATGGGTCCCACAGAAATGTCCCCAGTAGCTTGCCGAAATAGCTCAGTTGGGAGAGTGTTAGACTGAAGATCTAAATGTCCCTGGTTCAATCCCGGGTTTCGGCATATTAGTTTGTTCTTGCTTCATGTTCCGCTTTGACTGAAAAGATCATGTCTTCAGCTTTGTTTGATGGCCTCAATGCCCCTATATCTTTTGTGCTGCGCTTTTCCTCAAAAATGAAGAAATATCATTTTTTTTCAGCTGACATTTTGACATCAGTGTTACATGAAAGTAAGTTATCATTGTTACATTAGAGTAGATTGTCGTAAGACTAAGATGCAAGAAGTGTGAACTGCAGATGTCTTGAATGCACAAAAGCAATGTGTTTTTGACAATTCAGGCATCAATCCCGCTAGCTCTCACATGCTAAGCAAGCACTCTAGCATTTTTAGCTAATTCCCAAGCTGTTTGAAATTGCCACAGGAAACAACCAAGAGGGTCCAGCCTTGTTTGGCTATCCACTTGGCAAACTTTTTAGTTTACACACCAGCACTGGCATTTGAGCTAATTCACAAGCTGCTTTGGATTGCCACAAGGAACAACCAAGAGGGTCTAGTCTTGTTTGGCTATCTGCTTGGTGTACATTTTAGTTTACGCACCAGCACTGGCAGATGCTCGCTGGCTTGTAACAACTGTGCAATGTGTTATGTGGCCGGTTAGCTCAGTTGGTTAGAGCGTGGTGCTAATAACGCCAAGGTCGTGGGTTCAAACCCCATACTGGCCATGATGTACATTTTGAGAGTTGACATTGTTTCTACTTGAGGGCATCGCCATGGGTCCCACAGAAATGTCCCCAGTAGCTTGCCGAAATAGCTCAGTTGGGAGAGTGTTAGACTGAAGATCTAAATGTCCCTGGTTCAATCCCGGGTTTCGGCATATTAGTTTGTTCTTGCTTCATGTTCCGCTTTGACTGAAAAGATCATGTCTTCAGCTTTGTTTGATGGCCTCAATGCCCCTATATCTTTTGTGCTGCGCTTTTCCTCAAAAATGAAGAAATATCATTTTTTTTCAGCTGACATTTTGACATCAGTGTTACATGAAAGTAAGTTATCATTGTTACATTAGAGTAGATTGTCGTAAGACTAAGATGCAAGAAGTGTGAACTGCAGATGTCTTGAATGCACAAAAGCAATGTGTTTTTGAGAATTCAGGCATCAATCCCGCTAGCTCTCACATGCTAAGCAAGCACTCTAGCATTTTTAGCTAATTCCCAAGCTGTTTGAAATTGCCACAGGAAACAACCAAGAGGGTCCAGCCTTGTTTGGCTATCCACTTGGCAAACTTTTTAGTTTACACACCAGCACTGGCATTTGAGCTAATTCACAAGCTGCTTTAGATTGCCACAAGGAACAACCAAGAGGGTCTAGTCTTGTTTGGCTATCTGCTTGGTGTACATTTTATTTTACGCACCAGCACTGGCAGATGCTCGCTGGCTTGTAACAACTGTGCAATGTGTTATGTGGCCGGTTAGCTCAGTTGGTTAGAGCGTGGTGCTAATAACGCCAAGGTCGTGGGTTCAAACCCCATACTGGCCATGATGTACATTTTGAGAGTTGACATTGTTTCCACTTGAGGGCATCGCCATGGGTCCCACAGAAATGTCCCCAGTAGCTTGCCGAAATAGCTCAGTTGGGAGAGCGTTAGACTGAAGATCTGAATGTCCCTGGTTCAATCCCGGGTTTCGGCATATTAGTTTGTTCTTGCTTCATGTTCCGCTTTGACTGAAAAGATCATGTCTTCAGCTTTGTTTGATGGCCTCAATGCCCCTATATCTTTTGTGCTGCGCTTTTCCTCAAAAATGAAGAAATATCATTTTTTTTCAGCTGACATTTTGACATCAGTGTTACATGAAAGTAAGTTATCATTGTTACATTAGAGTAGATTGTCGTAAGACTAAGATGCAAGAAGTGTGAACTGCAGATGTCTTGAATGCACAAAAGCAATGTGTTTTTGAGAATTCAGGCATCAATCCCGCTAGCTCTCACATGCTAAGCAAGCACTCTAGCATTTTTAGCTAATTCCCAAGCTGTTTGAAATTGCCACAGGAAACAACCAAGAGGGTCCAGCCTTGTTTGGCTATCCACTTGGCAAACTTTTTAGTTTACACACCAGCACTGGCATTTGAGCTAATTCACAAGCTGCTTTAGATTGCCACAAGGAACAACCAAGAGGGTCTAGTCTTGTTTGGCTATCTGCTTGGTGTACATTTTAGTTTGCGCACCAGCACTGGCAGATGCTCTCTGGCTTGTAACAACTGTGCAATGTGTTATGTGGCCGGTTAGCTCAGTTGGTTAGAGCGTGGTGCTAATAACGCCAAGGTCGTGGGTTCAAGCCCCATACTGGCCATGATGTACATTTTGAGAGTTGACATTGTTTCTACTTGAGGGCATCGCCATGGGTCCCACTGAAATGTCCCCAGTAGCTTGCCGAAATAGCTCAGTTGGGAGAGCGTTAGACTGAAAATCTAAATGTCCCTGGTTCAATCCCGGATCTCGGCATATTAGTTTGTTCTTGCTTCATGTTCCGCTTTGACTGAAAAGATCATGTCTTCAGCTTTGTTTGATGGCCTCAATGCCCCTAAACATTTTGTGATGCGCTTTTCCTCAAAAATTAAGAAATATCATTTTTTTTCAGCTGACATTTTGACATCAGTGTTACATGAAAGTAAGTTATCATTGTTACATTAGAGTAGATTGTCGTAAGACTAAGATGCAAGAAGTGTGAACTGCAGATGTCTTGAATGCACAAAAGCAATGTGTTTTTGAGAATTCAGGCATCAATCCCGCTAGCTCTCACATGCTAAGCAAGCACTCTAGCATTTTTAGCTAATTCCCAAGCTGTTTGAAATTGCCACAGGAAACAACCAAGAGGGTCCAGCCTTGTTTGGCTATCCACTTGGCAAACTTTTTAGTTTACACACCAGCACTGGCATTTGAGCTAATTTCAAAACTGGCTTTAAATTGCCACAAGGAACAACCAAGAGGGTCTAGCCTTGTTTAGCTATCCGCTTGGCTTACTTTTTAGTTTAGGCAGCAGCAGTGGCATTTGAGCTAATTCACAAGCTGCTTTAGATTGCCACAAGGAACAACCAAGAGGGTCTAGTCTTGTTTGGCTATCTGCTTGGTGTACATTTTAGTTTACGCACCAGCACTGGCAGATGCTCGCTGGCTTGTAACAACTGTGCAATGTGTTATGTGGCCGGTTAGCTCAGTTGGTTAGAGCGTGGTGCTAATAACGCCAAGGTCGTGTGTTCAAACCCCATACTGGCCATGATGTACATTTTGAGAGTTGACATTGTTTCTACTTGAGGGCATCGCCATGGGTCCCACAGAAATGTCCCCAGTAGCTTGCTGAAATTGCTCAGTTGGGAGAGTGTTAGACTGAAGATCTAAATGTCCCTGGTTCAATCCCGGGTTTCGGCATATTAGTTTGTTCTTGCTTCATGTTCCGCTTTGACTGAAAAGATCATGTCTTCAGCTTTGTTTGATGGCCTCAATGCCCCTATATCTTTTGTGCTGAGCTTTTCCTCAAAAATGAAGAAATATCATTTTTTTTCAGCTGACATTTTGACATCAGTGTTACATGAAAGTAAGTTATCATTGTTACATTAGAGTAGATTGTCGTAAGACTAAGATGCAAGAAGTGTGAACTGCAGATGTCTTGAATGCACAAAAGCAATGTGTTTTTGAGAATTCAGGCATCAATCCCGCTAGCTCTCACATGCTAAGCAAGCACTCTAGCATTTTTAGCTAATTCCCAAGCTGTTTGAAATTGCCACAGGAAACAACCAAGAGGGTCCAGCCTTGTTTGGCTATCCACTTGGCAAACTTTTTAGTTTACACACCAGCACTGACATTTGAGCTAATTCACAAGCTGCTTTAGATTGCCACAAGGAACAACCAAGAGGGTCTAGTCTTGTTTGGCTATCTGCTTGGTGTACATTTTAGTTTACGCACCAGCACTGGCAGATGCTCGCTGGCTTGTAACAACTGTGCAATGTGTTATGTGGCCGGTTAGCTCAGTTGGTTAGAGCGTGGTGCTAATAACGCCAAGGTCGTGGGTTCAAACCCCATACTGGCCATGATGTACATTTTGAGAGTTGACATTGTTTCCACTTGAGGGCATCGCCATGGGTCCCACAGAAATGTCCCCAGTAGCTTGCCGAAATAGCTCAGTTGGGAGAGCGTTAGACTGAAGATCTAAATGTCCCTGGTTCAATCCCGGGTTTCGGCATATTAGTTTGTTCTTGCTTCATGTTCCGCTTTGACTGAAAAGATCATGTCTTCAGCTTTGTTTGATGGCCTCAATGCCCCTATATCTTTTGTGCTGCGCTTTTCCTCAAAAATGAAGAAATATCATTTTTTTTCAGCTGACATTTTGACATCAGTGTTACATGAAAGTAAGTTATCATTGTTACATTAGAGTAGATTGTCGTAAGACTAAGATGCAAGAAGTGTGAACTGCAGATGTCTTGAATGCACAAAAGCAATGTGTTTTTGAGAATTCAGGCATCAATCCCGCTAGCTCTCACATGCTAAGCAAGCACTCTAGCATTTTTAGCTAATTCCCAAGCTGTTTGAAATTGCCACAGGAAACAACCAAGAGGGTCCAGCCTTGTTTGGCTATCCACTTGGCAAACTTTTTAGTTTACAAACCAGCACTGGCATTTGAGCTAATTCACAAGCTGCTTTAGATTGCCACAAGGAACAACCAAGAGGGTCTAGTCTTGTTTGGCTATCTGCTTGGTGTACATTTTAGTTTACGCACCAGCACTGGCAGATGCTCGCTGGCTTGTAACAACTGTGCAATGTGTTATGTGGCCGGTTAGCTCAGTTGGTTAGAGCGTGGTGCTAATAACGCCAAGGTCGTGGGTTCAAACCCCATACTGGCCATGATGTACATTTTGAGAGTTGACATTGTTTCCACTTGAGGGCATCGCCATGGGTCCCACAGAAATATCCCCAGTAGCTTGCCGAAATAGCTCAGTTGGGAGAGCGTTAGACTGAAGATCTAAATGTCCCTGGTTCAATCCCGGGTTTCGGCATATTAGTTTGTTCTTGCTTCATGTTCTGCTTTGACTGAAAAGATCATGTCTTCAGCTTTGTTTGATGGCCTCAATGCCCCTATATCTTTTGTGCTGCGCTTTTCCTCAAAAATGAAGAAATATCATTTTTTTTCAGCTGACATTTTGACATCAGTGTTACATGAAAGTAAGTTATCATTGTTACATTAGAGTAGATTGTCGTAAGACTAAGATGCAAGAAGTGTGAACTGCAGATGTCTTGAATGCACAAAAGCAATGTGTTTTTGAGAATTCAGGCATCAATCCCGCTAGCTCTCACATGCTAAGCAAGCACTCTAGCATTTTTAGCTAATTCCCAAGCTGTTTGAAATTGCCACAGGAAACAACCAAGAGGTTCCAGCCTTGTTTGGCTATCCACTTGGCAAACTTTTTAGTTTACACACCAGCACTGGCATTTGAGCTAATTCACAAGCTGCTTTGGATTGCCACAAGGAACAACCAAGAGGGTCTAGTCTTGTTTGGCTATCTGCT
Organism: Thymallus thymallus; assembly: GCA_023634145.1. Classification (NCBI taxonomy): domain Eukaryota; kingdom Metazoa; phylum Chordata; class Actinopteri; order Salmoniformes; family Salmonidae; genus Thymallus; species Thymallus thymallus. The sequence continues at coordinate 2,079,068 of CM042422.1, forward strand.
TGGTGTACATTTTAGTTTACGCACCAGCACTGGCAGATGCTCGCTGGCTTGTAACAACTGTGCAATGTGTTATGTGGCCGGTTAGCTCAGTTGGTTAGAGCGTGGTGCTAATAACGCCAAGGTCGTGGGTTCAAACCCCATACTGGCCATGATGTACATTTTGAGAGTTGACATTGTTTCCACTTGAGGGCATCGCCATGGGTCCCACAGAAATGTCCCCAGTAGCTTGCCGAAATAGCTCAGTTGGGAGAGCGTTAAACTGAAGATCTAAATGTCCCTGGTTCAATCCCGGGTTTCGGCATATTAGTTTGTTCTTGCTTCATGTTCCGCTTTGACTGAAAAGATCATGTCTTCAGCTTTGTTTGATGGCCTCAATGCCCCTATATCTTTTGTGCTGCGCTTTTCCTCAAAAATGAAGAAATATCATTTTTTTTCAGCTGACATTTTGACATCAGTGTTACATGAAAGTAAGTTATCATTGTTACATTAGAGTAGATTGTCGTAAGACTAAGATGCAAGAAGTGTGAACTGCAGATGTCTTGAATGCACAAAAGCAATGTGTTTTTGAGAATTCAGGCATCAATCCCGCTAGCTCTCACATGCTAAGCAAGCACTCTAGCATTTTTAGCTAATTCCCAAGCTGTTTGAAATTGCCACAGGAAACAACCAAGAGGGTCCAGCCTTGTTTGGCTATCCACTTGGCAAACTTTTTAGTTTACAAACCAGCACTGGCATTTGAGCTAATTCACAAGCTGCTTTAGATTGCCACAAGGAACAACCAAGAGGGTCTAGTCTTGTTTGGCTATCTGCTTGGTGTACATTTTAGTTTACGCACCAGCACTGGCAGATGCTCGCTGGCTTGTAACAACTGTGCAATGTGTTATGTGGCCGGTTAGCTCAGTTGGTTAGAGCGTGGTGCTAATAACGCCAAGGTCGTGGGTTCAAACCCCATACTGGCCATGATGTACATTTTGAGAGTTGACATTGTTTCCACTTGAGGGCATCGCCATGGGTCCCACAGAAATGTCCCCAGTAGCTTGCCGAAATAGCTCAGTTGGGAGAGCGTTAGACTGAAGATCTAAATGTCCCTGGTTCAATCCCGGGTTTCGGCATATTAGTTTGTTCTTGCTTCATGTTCTGCTTTGACTGAAAAGATCATGTCTTCAGCTTTGTTTGATGGCCTCAATGCCCCTATATCTTTTGTGCTGCGCTTTTCCTCAAAAATGAAGAAATATCATTTTTTTTCAGCTGACATTTTGACATCAGTGTTACATGAAAGTAAGTTATCATTGTTACATTAGAGTAGATTGTCGTAAGACTAAGATGCAAGAAGTGTGAACTGCAGATGTCTTGAATGCACAAAAGCAATGTGTTTTTGAGAATTCAGGCATCAATCCCGCTAGCTCTCACATGCTAAGCAAGCACTCTAGCATTTTTAGCTAATTCCCAAGCTGTTTGAAATTGCCACAGGAAACAACCAAGAGGGTCCAGCCTTGTTTGGCTATCCACTTGGCAAACTTTTTAGTTTACACACCAGCACTGGCATTTGAGCTAATTTCAAAACTGGCTTTAAATTGCCACAAGGAACAACCAAGAGGGTCTAGCCTTGTTTAGCTATCCGCTTGGCTTACTTTTTAGTTTAGGCACCAGCAGTGGCATTTGAGCTAATTCACAAGCTGCTTTAGATTGCCACAAGGAACAACCAAGAGGGTCTAGTCTTGTTTGGCTATCTGCTTGGTGTACATTTTAGTTTACGCACCAGCACTGGCAGATGCTCGCTGGCTTGTAACAACTGTGCAATGTGTTATGTGGCCGGTTAGCTCAGTTGGTTAGAGCGTGGTGCTAATAACGCCAAGGTCGTGGGTTCAAGCCCCATACTGGCCATGATGTACATTTTGAGAGTTGACATTGTTTCTACTTGAGGGCATCGCCATGGGTCCCACTGAAATGTCCCCAGTAGCTTGCTGAAATAGCTCAGTTGGGAGAGCGTTAGACTGAAAATCTAAATGTCCCTGGTTCAATCCTGGATCTCGGCATATTAGTTTGTTCTTGCTTCATGTTCCGCTTTGACTGAAAAGATCATGTCTTCAGCTTTGTTTGATGGCCTCAATGCCCCTAAACATTTTGTGATGCGCTTTTCCTCAAAAATTAAGAAATATCATTTTTTTTCAGCTGACATTTTGACATCAGTGTTACATGAAAGTAAGTTATCATTGTTACATTAGAGTAGATTGTCGTAAGACTAAGATGCAAGAAGTGTGAACTGCAGATGTCTTGAATGCACAAAAGCAATGTGTTTTTGAGAATTCAGGCATCAATCCCGCTAGCTCTCACATGCTAAGCAAGCACTCTAGCATTTTTAGCTAATTCCCAAGCTGTTTGAAATTGCCACAGGAAACAACCAAGAGGGTCCAGCCTTGTTTGGCTATCCACTTGGCAAACTTTTTAGTTTACACACCAGCACTGGCATTTGAGCTAATTTCAAAACTGGCTTTAAATTGCCACAAGGAACAACCAAGAGGGTCTAGCCTTGTTTAGCTATCCGCTTGGCTTACTTTTTAGTTTAGGCACCAGCAGTGGCATTTGAGCTAATTCACAAGCTGCTTTAGATTGCCACAAGGAACAACCAAGAGGGTCTAGTCTTGTTTGGCTATCTGCTTGGTGTACATTTTAGTTTACGCACCAGCACTGGCAGATGCTCGCTGGCTTGTAACAACTGTGCAATGTGTTATGTGGCCGGTTAGCTCAGTTGGTTAGAGCGTGGTGCTAATAACGCCAAGGTCGTGTGTTCAAACCCCATACTGGCCATGATGTACTTTTTGAGAGTTGACATTGTTTCCACTTGAGGGCATCGCCATGGGTCCCACAGAAATGTCCCCAGTAGCTTGCTGAAATAGCTCAGTTGGGAGAGTGTTAGACTGAAGATCTAAATGTCCCTGGTTCAATCCCGGGTTTCGGCATATTAGTTTGTTCTTGCTTCATGTTCCGCTTTGACTGAAAAGATCATGTCTTCAGCTTTGTTTGATGGCCTCAATGCCCCTATATCTTTTGTGCTGAGCTTTTCCTCAAAAATGAAGAAATATCATTTTTTTTCAGCTGACATTTTGACATCAGTGTTACATGAAAGTAAGTTATCATTGTTACATTAGAGTAGATTGTCGTAAGACTAAGATGCAAGAAGTGTGAACTGCAGATGTCTTGAATGCACAAAAGCAATGTGTTTTTGAGAATTCAGGCATCAATCCCGCTAGCTCTCACATGCTAAGCAAGCACTCTAGCATTTTTAGCTAATTCCCAAGCTGTTTGAAATTGCCACAGGAAACAACCAAGAGGGTCCAGCCTTGTTTGGCTATCCACTTGGCAAACTTTTTAGTTTACACACCAGCACTGGCATTTGAGCTAATTCACAAGCTGCTTTAGATTGCCACAAGGAACAACCAAGAGGGTCTAGTCTTGTTTGGCTATCTGCTTGGTGTACATTTTAGTTTACGCACCAGCACTGGCAGATGCTCGCTGGCTTGTAACAACTGTGCAATGTGTTATGTGGCCGGTTAGCTCAGTTGGTTAGAGTGTGGTGCTAATAACGCCAAGGTCGTAGGTTCAAACCCCATACTGGCCATGATGTACATTTTGAGAGTTGACATTGTTTCCACTTGAGGGCATCGCCATGGGTCCCACAGAATTGTCCCCAGTAGCTTGCCGAAATAGCTCAGTTGGGAGAGCGTTAGACTGAAGATCTAAATGTCCCTGGTTCAATCCCGGGTTTCGGCATATTAGTTTGTTCTTGCTTCATGTTCCGCTTTGACTGAAAAGATCATGTCTTCAGCTTTGTTTGATGGCCTCAATGCCCCTATATCTTTTGTGCTGCGCTTTTCCTCAAAAATGAAGAAATATCATTTTTTTTCAGCTGACATTTTGACATCAGTGTTACATGAAAGTAAGTTATCATTGTTACATTAGAGTAGATTGTCGTAAGACTAAGATGCAAGAAGTGTGAACTGCAGATGTCTTGAATGCACAAAAGCAATGTGTTTTTGAGAATTCAGGCATCAATCCCGCTAGCTCTCACATGCTAAGCAAGCACTCTAGCATTTTTAGCTAATTCCCAAGCTGTTTGAAATTGCCACAGGAAACAACCAAGAGGGTCCAGCGTTGTTTGGCTATCCACTTGGCAAACTTTTTAGTTTACACACCAGCACTGGCATTTGAGCTAATTCACAAGCTGCTTTAGATTGCCACAAGGAACAACCAAGAGGGTCTAGTCTTGTTTGGTTATCTGCTTGGTGTACATTTTAGTTTACGCACCAGCACTGGCAGATGCTCGCTGGCTTGTAACAACTGTGCAATGTGTTATGTGGCCGGTTAGCTCAGTTGGTTAGAGTGTGGTGCTAATAACGCCAAGGTCGTGGGTTCAAACCCCATACTGGCCATGATGTACATTTTGAGAGTTGACATTGTTTCCACTTGAGGGCATCGCCATGGGTCCCACAGAAATGTCCCCAGTAGCTTGCCGAAATAGCTCAGTTGGGAGAGCGTTAGACTGAAGATCTAAATGTCCCTGGTTCAATCCCGGGTTTCGGCATACTAGTTTGTTCTTGCTTCATGTTCCGCTTTGACTGAAAAGATCATGTCTTCAGCTTTGTTTGATGGCCTCAATGCCCCTATATCTTTTGTGCTGCGCTTTTCCTCAAAAATGAAGAAATATCATTTTTTTTCAGCTGACATTTTGACATCAGTGTTACATGAAAGTAAGTTATCATTGTTACATTAGAGTAGATTGTCGTAAGACTAAGATGCAAGAAGTGTGAACTGCAGATGTCTTGAATGCACAAAAGCAATGTGTTTTTGAGAATTCAGGCATCAATCCCGCTAGCTCTCACATGCTAAGCAAGCACTCTAGCATTTTTAGCTAATTCCCAAGCTGTTTGAAATTGCCACAGGAAACAACCAAGAGGGTCCAGCCTTGTTTGGCTATCCACTTGGCAAACTTTTTAGTTTACAAACCAGCACTGGCATTTGAGCTAATTCACAAGCTGCTTTAGATTGCCACAAGGAACAACCAAGAGGGTCTAGTCTTGTTTGGCTATCTGCTTGGTGTACATTTTAGTTTACGCACCAGCACTGGCAGATGCTCGCTGGCTTGTAACAACTGTGCAATGTGTTATGTGGCCGGTTAGCTCAGTTGGTTAGAGCGTGGTGCTAATAACGCCAAGGTTGTGGGTTCAAACCCCATACTGGCCATGATGTACATTTTGAGAGTTGACATTGTTTCCACTTGAGGGCATCGCCATGGGTCCCACAGAAATGTCCCCAGTAGCTTGCCGAAATAGCTCAGTTGGGAGAGCGTTAGACTGAAAATCTAAATGTCCCTGGTTCAATCCCGGGTTTCGGCATATTAGTTTGTTCTTGCTTCATGTTCTGCTTTGACTGAAAAGATCATGTCTTCAGCTTTGTTTGATGGCCTCAATGCCCCTATATCTTTTGTGCTGCGCTTTTCCTCAAAAATGAAGAAATATCATTTTTTTTCAGCTGACATTTTGACATCAGTGTTACATGAAAGTAAGTTATCATTGTTACATTAGAGTAGATTGTCGTAAGACTAAGATGCAAGAAGTGTGAACTGCAGATGTCTTGAATGCACAAAAGCAATGTGTTTTTGAGAATTCAGGCATCAATCCCGCTAGCTCTCACATGCTAAGCAAGCACTCTAGCATTTTTAGCTAATTCCCAAGCTGTTTGAAATTGCCACAGGAAACAACCAAGAGGGTCCAGCCTTGTTTGGCTATCCACTTGGCAAACTTTTTAGTTTACACACCAGCACTGGCATTTGAGCTAATTCACAAGCTGCTTTGGATTGCCACAAGGAACAACCAAGAGGGTCTAGTCTTGTTTGGCTATCTGCTTGGTGTACATTTTAGTTTACGCACCAGCACTGGCAGATGCTCGCTGGCTTGTAACAACTGTGCAATGTGTTATGTGGCCGGTTAGCTCAGTTGGTTAGAGCGTGGTGCTAATAACGCCAAGGTCGTGGGTTCAAACCCCATACTGGCCATGATGTACATTTTGAGAGTTGACATTGTTTCCACTTGAGGGCATCGCCATGGGTCCCACAGAAATGTCCCCAGTAGCTTGCCGAAATAGCTCAGTTGGGAGAGCGTTAGACTGAAGATCTAAATGTCCCTGGTTCAATCCCGGGTTTCGGCATATTAGTTTGTTCTTGCTTCATGTTCCGCTTTGACTGAAAAGATCATGTCTTCAGCTTTGTTTGATGGCCTCAATGCCCCTATATCTTTTGTGCTGCGCTTTTCCTCAAAAATGAAGAAATATCATTTTTTTTCAGCTGACATTTTGACATCAGTGTTACATGAAAGTAAGTTATCATTGTTACATTAGAGTAGATTGTCGTAAGACTAAGATGCAAGAAGTGTGAACTGCAGATGTCTTGAATGCACAAAAGCAATGTGTTTTTGAGAATTCAGGCATCAATCCCGCTAGCTCTCACATGCTAAGCAAGCACTCTAGCATTTTTAGCTAATTCCCAAGCTGTTTGAAATTGCCACAGGAAACAACCAAGAGGGTCCAGCCTTGTTTGGCTATCCACTTGGCAAACTTTTTAGTTTACAAACCAGCACTGGCATTTGAGCTAATTCACAAGCTGCTTTAGATTGCCACAAGGAACAACCAAGAGGGTCTAGTCTTGTTTGGCTATCTGCTTGGTGTACATTTTAGTTTACGCACCAGCACTGGCAGATGCTCGCTGGCTTGTAACAACTGTGCAATGTGTTATGTGGCCGGTTAGCTCAGTTGGTTAGAGCGTGGTGCTAATAACGCCAAGGTCGTGGGTTCAAACCCCATACTGGCCATGATGTACATTTTGAGAGTTGACATTGTTTCCACTTGAGGGCATCGCCATGGGTCCCACAGAAATGTCCCCAGTAGCTTGCCGAAATAGCTCAGTTGGGAGAGCGTTAGACTGAAGATCTAAATGTCCCTGGTTCAATCCCGGGTTTCGGCATATTAGTTTGTTCTTGCTTCATGTTCTGCTTTGACTGAAAAGATCATGTCTTCAGCTTTGTTTGATGGCCTCAATGCCCCTATATCTTTTGTGCTGCGCTTTTCCTCAAAAATGAAGAAATATCATTTTTTTTCAGCTGACATTTTGACATCAGTGTTACATGAAAGTAAGTTATCATTGTTACATTAGAGTAGATTGTCGTAAGACTAAGATGCAAGAAGTGTGAACTGCAGATGTCTTGAATGCACAAAAGCAATGTGTTTTTGAGAATTCAGGCATCAATCCCGCTAGCTCTCACATGCTAAGCAAGCACTCTAGCATTTTTAGCTAATTCCCAAGCTGTTTGAAATTGCCACAGGAAACAACCAAGAGGGTCCAGCCTTGTTTAGCTATCCGCTTGGCTTACTTTTTAGTTTAGGCACCAGCAGTGGCATTTGAGCTAATTCACAAGCTGCTTTAGATTGCCACAAGGAACAACCAAGAGGGTCCAGCCTTGTTTGGCTATCCACTTGGCAAACGTTTTAGTTTACACACCAGCACTGGCATTTGAGCTAATTCACAAGCTGCTTTAGATTGCCACAAGGAACATCCAAGAGGGTCTAGTCTTGTTTGGCTATCTGCTTGGTGTACATTTTAGTTTACGCACCAGCACTGGCAGATGCTCGCTGGCTTGTAACAACTGTGCAATGTGTTATGTGGCCGGTTAGCTCAGTTGGTTAGAGCGTGGTGCTAATAACGCCAAGGTCGTGGGTTCAAACCCCATACTGGCCATGATGTACATTTTGAGAGTTGACATTGTTTCTACTTGAGGGCATCGCCATGGGTCCCACAGAAATGTTCCCAGTAGCTTGCCGAAATAGCTCAGTTGGGAGAGCGTTAGACTGAAGATCTAAATGTCCCTGGTTCAATCCCGGGTTTTGGCATATTCGTTTGTTCTTGCTTCATGTTCCGCTTTGACTGAAAAGATCATGTCTTCAGCTTTGTTTGATGGCCTTAATGCCCCTAAACATTTTGTGCTGCGCTTTTCCTCAAAAATTAAGAAATATCTATTTTTTTCAGCTGACATTTTTACATCAGTGTTACATGAAAGTAAGTTATCATTGTTACATTAGAGTAGATTGTCGTAAGACTAAGATGCAAGAAGTGTGAACTGCAGATGTCTTGAATGCACAAAAGCAATGTGTTTTTGAGAATTCAGGCATCAATCCCGCTAGCTCTCACATGCTAAGCAAGCACTCTAGCATTTTTAGCTAATTCCCAAGCTGTTTGAAATTGCCACAGGAAACAACCAAGAGGGTCCAGCCTTGTTTGGCTATCCACTTGGCAAACTTTTTAGTTTACACACCAGCACTGGCATTTGAGCTAATTCACAAGCTGCTTTAGATTGCCACAAGGAACATCCAAGAGGGTCTAGTCTTGTTTGGCTATCTGCTTGTTGTACATTTTAGTTTACGCACCAGCACTGGCAGATGCTCGCTGGCTTGTAACAACTGTGCAATGTGTTATGTGGCCGGTTAGCTCAGTTGGTTAGAGCGTGGTGCTAATAACGCCAAGGTCATGGGTTCAAACCCCATACTGGCCATGATGTACATTTTGAGAGTTTACATTGTTTCCACTTGAGGGCATCACCATGAGTCCCACAGAAATGTCTCAGGAGCTTGCCGAAATAGCTCAGTTGGGAGAGCGTTAGACTGAAGATCTAAATGTCCCTGGTTCAATCCCGGGTTTCGGCATATTAGTTTGTTCTTGCTTCATGTTCCTCTTTGACTGAAAAGATCATGTCTTCAGCTTTCTTTGATGGCCTCAATGCCCCTAAACATTTTGTGCTGCGCTTTTCCTCAAAAATTAAGAAATATCATTTTTTTTCAGCTGACATTTTGACATCAGTGTTACATGAAAGTAAGTTATCATTGTTACATTAGAGTAGATTGTCGTAAGACTAAGATGCAAGAAGTGTGAACTGCAGATGTCTTGAATGCACAAAAGCAATGTGTTTTTGAGAATTCAGGCATCAATCCCGCTAGCTCTCACATGCTAAGCAAGCACTCTAGCATTTTTAGCTAATTCCCAAGCTGTTTGAAATTGCCACAGGAAACAACCAAGAGGGTCCAGCCTTGTTTGGCTATCCACTTGGCATACTTTTTAGTTTACGCAGCAGCACTGGCATTTGAGCTAATTCCAAAGCTGGTTTTAAATCGCCACAAGGAACAACCAAGAGGGTCTGGCCTTGTTTAGCTATCCGCTTGGCTTACTTTTTAGTTTAGGCACCAGCAGTGGCATTTGAGCTAATTCACAAGCTGCTTTAGATTGCCACAAGGAACAACCAAGAGGGTCCAGCCTTGTTTGGCTATCCACTTGGCAAACTTTTTAGTTTACACACCAGCACTGGCATTTGAGCTAATTCACAAGCTGCTTTAGATTGCCACAAGGAACAACCAAGAGGGTCTAGTCTTGTTTGGCTATCTGCTTGGTGTACATTTTAGTTTACGCACCAGCACTGGCAGATGCTCGCTGGCTTGTAACAACTGTGCAATGTGTTATGTGGCCGGTTAGCTCAGTTGGTTAGAGCGTGGTGCTAATAACGCCAAGGTCGTGGGTTCAAACCCCATACTGGCCATGATGTACATTTTGAGAGTTGACATTGTTTCTACTTGAGGGCATCGCCATGGGTCCCACAGAAATGTCCCCAGTAGCTTGCCGAAATAGCTCAGTTGGGAGAGTGTTAGACTGAAGATCTAAATGTCCCTGGTTCAATCCCGGATCTCGGCATATTAGTTTGTTCTTGCTTCATGTTCCGCTTTGACTGAAAAGATCATGTCTTCAGCTTTGTTTGATGGCCTCAATGCCCCTATATCTTTTGTGCTGCGCTTTTCCTCAAAAATGAAGAAATATCATTTTTTTTCAGCTGACATTTTGACATCAGTGTTACATGAAAGTAAGTTATCATTGTTACATTAGAGTAGATTGTCGTAAGACTAAGATGCAAGAAGTGTGAACTGCAGATGTCTTGAATGCACAAAAGCAATGTGTTTTTGAGAATTCAGGCATCAATCCCGCTAGCTCTCACATGCTAAGCAAGCACTCTAGCATTTTTAGCTAATTCCCAAGCTGTTTGAAATTGCCACAGGAAACAACCAAGAGGGTCCAGCCTTGTTTGGCTATCCACTTGGCAAACTTTTTAGTTTACACACCAGCACTGGCATTTGAGCTAATTCACAAGCTGCTTTAGATTGCCACAAGGAACAACCAAGAGGGTCTAGTCTTGTTTGGCTATCTGCTTGGTGTACATTTTAGTTTACGCACCAGCACTGGCAGATGCTCGCTGGCTTGTAACAACTGTGCAATGTGTTATGTGGCCGGTTAGCTCAGTTGGTTAGAGCGTGGTGCTAATAACGCCAAGGTCGTGTGTTCAAACCCCATACTGGCCATGATGTACTTTTTGAGAGTTGACATTGTTTCCACTTGAGGGCATCGCCATGGGTCCCACAGAAATGTCCCCAGTAGCTTGCCGAAATAGCTCAGTTGGGAGAGCGTTAGACTGAAGATCTAAATGTCCCTGGTTCAATCCCGGGTTTTGGCATATTAGTTTGTTCTTGCTTCATGTTCCGCTTTGACTGAAAAGATCATGTCTTCAGCTTTGTTTGATGGCCTCAATGCCCCTATATCTTTTGTGCTGAGCTTTTCCTCAAAAATGAAGAAATATCTTTTTTTTTCAGCTGACATTTTGACATCAGTGTTACATGAAAGTAAGTTATCATTGTTACATTAGAGTAGATTGTCGTAAGACTAAGATGCAAGATGTGTGAACTGCAGATGTCTTGAATGCACAAAAGCAATGTGTTTTTGAGAATTCAGGCATCAATCCCGCTAGCTCTCACATGCTAAGCAAGCACTCTAGCATTTTTAGCTAATTCCCAAGCTGTTTGAAATTGCCACAGGAAACAACCAAGAGGGTCCAGCCTTGTTTGGCTATCCACTTGGCATACTTTTTAGTTTACGCAGCAGCACTGGCATTTGAACTAATTCCAAAGCTGGTTTTAAATCGCCACAAGGAACAACCAAGAGGGTCTGGCCTTGTTTAGCTATCCGCTTGGCTTACTTTTTAGTTTAGGCACCAGCAGTGGCATTTGAGCTAATTCACAAGCTGCTTTAGATTGCCACAAGGAACAACCAAGAGGGTCCAGCCTTGTTTGGCTATCCACTTGGCAAACTTTTTAGTTTACACACCAGCACTGGCATTTGAGCTAATTCACAAGCTGCTTTAGATTGCCACAAGGAACAACCAAGAGGGTCTAGTCTTGTTTGGCTATCTGCTTGGTGTACATTTTAGTTTACGCACCAGCACTGGCAGATGCTCGCTGGCTTGTAACAACTGTGCAATGTGTTATGTGGCCGGTTAGCTCAGTTGGTTAGAGCGTGGTGCTAATAACGCCAAGGTCGTGGGTTCAAACCCCATACTGGCCATGATGTACATTTTGAGAGTTGACATTGTTTCTACTTGAGGGCATCGCCATGGGTCCCACTGAAATGTCCCCAGTAGCTTGCTGAAATTGCTCAGTTGGGAGAGTGTTAGACTGAAGATCTAAATGTCCCTGGTTCAATCCCGGATCTCGGCATATTAGTTTGTTCTTGCTTCATGTTCCGCTTTGACTGAAAAGATCATGTCTTCAGCTTTGTTTGATGGCCTCAATGCCCCTATATCTTTTGTGCTGCGCTTTTCCTCAAAAATGAAGAAATATCATTTTTTTTCAGCTGACATTTTGACATCAGTGTTACATGAAAGTAAGTTATCATTGTTACATTAGAGTAGATTGTCGTAAGACTAAGATGCAAGAAGTGTGAACTGCAGATGTCTTGAATGCACAAAAGCAATGTGTTTTTGAGAATTCAGGCATCAATCCCGCTAGCTCTCACATGCTAAGCAAGCACTCTAGCATTTTTAGCTAATTCCCAAGCTGTTTGAAATTGCCACAGGAAACAACCAAGAGGGTCCAGCCTTGTTTGGCTATCCACTTGGCAAACTTTTTAGTTTACACACCAGCACTGGCATTTGAGCTAATTCACAAGCTGCTTTAGATTGCCACAGGAAACAACCAAGAGGGTCCAGCCTTGTTTGGCTATCCACTTGGCAAACTTTTTAGTTTACACACCAGCACTGGCATTTGAGCTAATTTCAAAACTGGCTTTAAATTGCCACAAGGAACAACCAAGAGGGTCCAGCCTTGTTTAGCTATCTGCTTGGCTTACTTTTTAGTTTAGGCACCAGCAGTGGCATTTGAGCTAATTCACAAGCTGCTTTAGATGGCCACAAGGAACAACCAAGAGGGTCCAGCCTTGTTTGGCTATCCACTTGGCAAACTTTTTAGTTTACACACCAGGACTGGCATTTGAGCTAATTCACAAGCTGCTTTAGATTGCCACAAGGAACAACCAAGAGGGTCTAGTCTTGTTTGGCTATCTGCTTGGTGTACATTTTAGTTTACGCACCAGCACTGGCAGATGCTCGCTGGCTTGTAACAACTGTGCAATGTGTTATGTGGCCGGTTAGCTCAGTTGGTTAGAGCGTGGTGCTAATAACGCCAAGGTCGTGGGTTCAAACCCCATACTGGCCATGATGTACATTTTGAGAGTTGACATTGTTTCCACTTGAGGGCATCGCCATGGGTCCCACAGAAATGTCCCCAGTAGCTTGCCGAAATAGCTCAGTTGGGAGAGTGTTAGACTGAAGATCTAAATGTCCCTGGTTCAATCCCGGGTTTCGGCATACTGGTTTGTTCTTGCTTCATGTTCTGCTTTGACTGAAAAGATCATGTCTTCATCTTTGTTTGATGGCCTCAATGCCCCTATATCTTTTGTGCTGCGCTTTTCCTCAAAAATGAAGAAATATCATTTTTTTTCAGCTGACATTTTGACATCAGTGTTGCATGAAAGTAAGTTATCATTGTTACATTAGAGTAGATTGTCGTAAGACTAAGATGCAAGAAGTGTGAACTGCAGATGTCTTGAATGCACAAAAGCAATGTGTTTTTGAGAATTCAGGCATCAATCCCGCTAGCTCTCACATGCTAAGCAAGCACTCTAGCATTTTTAGCTAATTCCCAAGCTGTTTGAAATTGCCACAGGAAACAACCAAGAGGGTCCAGCCTTGTTTGGCTATCCACTTGGCAAACTTTTTAGTTTACACACCAGCACTGGCATTTGAGCTAATTCCAAAGCTGGTTTTAAATCGCCACAAGGAACAACCAAGAGGGTCTGGCCTTGTTTAGCTATCCGCTTGGCGTACTTTTTAGTTTACGCACCAGCACTGGCAGATGCTCGCTGGCTTGTAACAACTGTGCAATGTGTTATGTGGCCGGTTAGCTCAGTTGGTTAGAGCGTGGTGCTAATAACTCCAAGGTCGTGGGTTCAAACCCCATACTGGCCATGATGTACATTTTGAGAGTTGACATTGTTTCTACTTGAGGGCATCGCCATGGGTCCCACAGAAATGTCCCCAGTAGCTTGCCGAAATAGCTCAGTTGGGAGAGCGTTAGACTGAAGATCTAAATGTCCCTGGTTCAATCCCGGGTTTTGGCATATTAGTTTGTTCTTGCTTCATGTTCCGCTTTGACTAAAAAGATCATGTCTTCAGCTTTGTTTGATGGCCTCAATGCCCCTAAATCTTTTGTGCTGCGCTTTTCCTCAAAAAGTAAGAAATATCCTTTTTTTCAGCTGACATTTTGACATCAGTGTTACATGAAAGTAAGTTATCATTGTTACATTAGAGTAGATTGTCGTAAGACTAAGATGCAAGAAGTGTGAACTGCAGATGTCTTGAATGCACAAAAGCAATGTGTTTTTGAGAATTCAGGCATCAATCCCGCTAGCTCTCACATGCTAAGCAAGCACTCTAGCATTTTTAGCTAATTCCCAAGCTGTTTGAAATTGCCACAGGAAACAACCAAGAGGGTCCAGCCTTGTTTGGCTATCCACTTGGCAAACTTTTTAGTTTACACACCAGCACTGGCATTTGAGCTAATTCACAAGCTGCTTTAGATTGCCACAGGAAACAACCAAGAGGGTCCAGCCTTGTTTGGCTATCCACTTGGCAAACTTTTTAGTTTACACACCAGCACTGGCATTTGAGCTAATTTCAAAACTGGCTTTAAATTGCCACAAGGAACAACCAAGAGGGTCCAGCCTTGTTTAGCTATCTGCTTGGCTTACTTTTTAGTTTAGGCACCAGCAGTGGCATTTGAGCTAATTCACAAGCTGCTTTAGATGGCCACAAGGAACAACCAAGAGGGTCCAGCCTTGTTTGGCTATCCACTTGGCAAACTTTTTAGTTTACACACCAGGACTGGCATTTGAGCTAATTCACAAGCTGCTTTAGATTGCCACAAGGAACAACCAAGAGGGTCTAGTCTTGTTTGGCTATCTGCTTGGAGTACATTTAGTTTACGCACCAGCACTGGCAGATGCTCGCTGGCTTGTAACAACTGTGCAATGTGTTATGTGGCCGGTTAGCTCAGTTGGTTAGAGCGTGGTGCTAATAACGCCAAGGTTGTGGGTTCAAACCCCATACTGGCCATGTTGTACATTTTGAGAGTTGATATTGTTTCCACTTGAGGGCATCGCCATGGGTCCCACAGAAATGTCCCCAGTAGCTTGCCGAAATAGCTCAGTTGGGAGAGCGTTAGACTGAAGATCTAAATGTCCCTGGTTCAATCCCGGGTTTCGGCATATTAGTTTGTTCTTGCTTCATGTTCCGCTTTGACTGAAAAGATCATGTCTTCAGCTTTGTTTGATGGCCTCAATGCCCCTATATCTTTTGTGCTGCGCTTTTCCTCAAAAATGAAGAAATATCATTTTTTTTCAGCTGACATTTTGACATCAGTGTTACATGAAAGTAAGTTATCATTGTTACATTAGAGTAGATTGTCGTAAGACTAAGATGCAAGAAGTGTGAACTGCAGATGTCTTGAATGCACAAAAGAAATGTGTTTTTGAGAATTCAGGCATCAATCCCACTAGCTCTCACATGCTAAGCAAGCACTCTAGCATTTTTAGCTAATTCCCAAGCTGTTTGAAATTGCCACAGGAAACAACCAAGAGGGTCCAGCCTTGTTTGGCTATCCACTTGGCAAACTTTTTAGTTTACACACCAGCACTGGCATTTGAGCTAATTTCAAAACTGGCTTTAAATTGCCACAAGGAACAACCAAGAGGGTCTAGCCTTGTTTAGCTATCCGCTTGGCTTACTTTTTAGTTTAGGCACCAGCAGTGGCATTTGAGCTAATTCACAAGCTGCTTTAGATTGCCACAAGGAACAACCAAGAGGGTCCAGCCTTGTTTGGCTATCCACTTGGCAAACGTTTTAGTTTACACACCAGCACTGGCATTTGAGCTAATTCACAAGCTGCTTTAGATTGCCACAAGGAACATCCAAGAGGGTCTAGTCTTGTTTGGCTATCTGCTTGGTGTACATTTTAGTTTACGCACCAGCACTGGCAGATGCTCGCTGGCTTGTAACAACTGTGCAATGTGTTATGTGGCCGGTTAGCTCAGTTGGTTAGAGCGTGGTGCTAATAATGCCAAGGTCGTGGGTTCAAACCCCATACTGGCCATGATGTACATTTTGAGAGTTGACATTGTTTCTACTTGAGGGCATCGCCATGGGTCCCACAGAAATGTCCCCAGTAGCTTGCCGAAATAGCTCAGTTGGGAGAGCGTTAGACTGAAGATCTAAATGTCCCTGGTTCAATCCCGGGTTTTGGCATATTCGTTTGTTCTTGCTTCATGTTCTGCTTTGACTGAAAAGATCATGTCTTCAGCTTTGTTTGATGGCCTCAATGCCCCTATATCTTTTGTGCTGAGCTTTTCCTCAAAAATGAAGAAATATCATTTTTTTTCAGCTGACATTTTGACATCAGTGTTACATGAAAGTAAGTTATCATTGTTACATTAGAGTAGATTGTCGTAAGACTAAGATGCAAGAAGTGTGAACTGCAGATGTCTTGAATGCACAAAAGAAATGTGTTTTTGAGAATTCAGGCATCAATCCCACTAGCTCTCACATGCTAAGCAAGCACTCTAGCATTTTTAGCTAATTCCCAAGCTGTTTGAAATTGCCACAGGAAACAACCAAGAGGGTCCAGCCTTGTTTGGCTATCCACTTGGCAAACTTTTTAGTTTACACACCAGCACTGGCATTTGAGCTAATTCCAAAGCTGGTTTTAAATCGCCACAAGGAACAACCAAGAGGGTCTGGCCTTGTTTAGCTATCCGCTTGGCGTACTTTTTAGTTTACGCACCAGCACTGGCAGATGCTCGCTGGCTTGTAACAACTGTGCAATGTGTTATGTGGCCGGTTAGCTCAGTTGGTTAGAGCGTGGTGCTAATAACTCCAAGGTCGTGGGTTCAAACCCCATACTGGCCATGATGTACATTTTGAGAGTTGACATTGTTTCTACTTGAGGGCATCGCCATGGGTCCCACAGAAATGTCCCCAGTAGCTTGCCGAAATAGCTCAGTTGGGAGAGCGTTAGACTGAAGATCTAAATGTCCCTGGTTCAATCCCGGGTTTTGGCATATTAGTTTGTTCTTGCTTCATGTTCCGCTTTGACTAAAAAGATCATGTCTTCAGCTTTGTTTGATGGCCTCAATGCCCCTAAATCTTTTGTGCTGCGCTTTTCCTCAAAAAGTAAGAAATATCCTTTTTTTCAGCTGACATTTTGACATCAGTGTTACATGAAAGTAAGTTATCATTGTTACATTAGAGTAGATTGTCGTAAGACTAAGATGCAAGAAGTGTGAACTGCAGATGTCTTGAATGCACAAAAGCAATGTGTTTTTGAGAATTCAGGCATCAATCCCGCTAGCTCTCACATGCTAAGCAAGCACTCTAGCATTTTTAGCTAATTCCCAAGCTGTTTGAAATTGCCACAGGAAACAACCAAGAGGGTCCAGCCTTGTTTGGCTATCCACTTGGCAAACTTTTTAGTTTACACACCAGCACTGGCATTTGAGCTAATTCACAAGCTGCTTTAGATTGCCACAGGAAACAACCAAGAGGGTCCAGCCTTGTTTGGCTATCCACTTGGCAAACTTTTTAGTTTACACACCAGCACTGGCATTTGAGCTAATTTCAAAACTGGCTTTAAATTGCCACAAGGAACAACCAAGAGGGTCCAGCCTTGTTTAGCTATCTGCTTGGCTTACTTTTTAGTTTAGGCACCAGCAGTGGCATTTGAGCTAATTCACAAGCTGCTTTAGATGGCCACAAGGAACAACCAAGAGGGTCCAGCCTTGTTTGGCTATCCACTTGGCAAACTTTTTAGTTTACACACCAGCACTGGCATTTGAGCTAATTCACAAGCTGCTTTAGATTGCCACAAGGAACAACCAAGAGGGTCTAGTCTTGTTTGGCTATCTGCTTGGAGTACATTTAGTTTACGCACCAGCACTGGCAGATGCTCGCTGGCTTGTAACAACTGTGCAATGTGTTATGTGGCCGGTTAGCTCAGTTGGTTAGAGCGTGGTGCTAATAACGCCAAGGTTGTGGGTTCAAACCCCATACTGGCCATGTTGTACATTTTGAGAGTTGATATTGTTTCCACTTGAGGGCATCGCCATGGGTCCCACAGAAATGTCCCCAGTAGCTTGCCGAAATAGCTCAGTTGGGAGAGCGTTAGACTGAAGATCTAAATGTCCCTGGTTCAATCCCGGGTTTCGGCATATTAGTTTGTTCTTGCTTCATGTTCCGCTTTGACTGAAAAGATCATGTCTTCAGCTTTGTTTGATGGCCTCAATGCCCCTATATCTTTTGTGCTGCGCTTTTCCTCAAAAATGAAGAAATATCATTTTTTTTCAGCTGACATTTTGACATCAGTGTTACATGAAAGTAAGTTATCATTGTTACATTAGAGTAGATTGTCGTAAGACTAAGATGCAAGAAGTGTGAACTGCAGATGTCTTGAATGCACAAAAGAAATGTGTTTTTGAGAATTCAGGCATCAATCCCACTAGCTCTCACATGCTAAGCAAGCACTCTAGCATTTTTAGCTAATTCCCAAGCTGTTTGAAATTGCCACAGGAAACAACCAAGAGGGTCCAGCCTTGTTTGGCTATCCACTTGGCAAACTTTTTAGTTTACACACCAGCACTGGCATTTGAGCTAATTTCAAAACTGGCTTTAAATTGCCACAAGGAACAACCAAGAGGGTCTAGCCTTGTTTAGCTATCCGCTTGGCTTACTTTTTAGTTTAGGCACCAGCAGTGGCATTTGAGCTAATTCACAAGCTGCTTTAGATTGCCACAAGGAACAACCAAGAGGGTCCAGCCTTGTTTGGCTATCCACTTGGCAAACGTTTTAGTTTACACACCAGCACTGGCATTTGAGCTAATTCACAAGCTGCTTTAGATTGCCACAAGGAACATCCAAGAGGGTCTAGTCTTGTTTGGCTATCTGCTTGGTGTACATTTTAGTTTACGCACCAGCACTGGCAGATGCTCGCTGGCTTGTAACAACTGTGCAATGTGTTATGTGGCCGGTTAGCTCAGTTGGTTAGAGCGTGGTGCTAATAACGCCAAGGTCGTGGGTTCAAACCCCATACTGGCCATGATGTACATTTTGAGAGTTGACATTGTTTCTACTTGAGGGCATCGCCATGGGTCCCACAGAAATGTCCCCAGTAGCTTGCCGAAATAGCTCAGTTGGGAGAGCGTTAGACTGAAGATCTAAATGTCCCTGGTTCAATCCCGGGTTTTGGCATATTCGTTTGTTCTTGCTTCATGTTCTGCTTTGACTGAAAAGATCATGTCTTCAGCTTTGTTTGATGGCCTCAATGCCCCTAAACATTTTGTGCTGCGCTTTTCCTCAAAAATTAAGAAATATCTATTTTTTTCAGCTGACATTTTTACATCAGTGTTACATGAAAGTAAGTTATCATTGTTACATTGGAGTAGATTGTCGTAAGACTAAGATGCAAGAAGTGTGAACTGCAGATGTCTTGAATGCACAAAAGCAATGTGTTTTTGAGAATTCAGGCATCAATCCCGCTAGCTCTCACATGCTAAGCAAGCACTCTAGCATTTTTAGCTAATTCCCAAGCTGTTTGAAATTGCCAAAGGAAACAACCAAGAGGGTCCAGCCTTGTTTGGCTATCCACTTGGCAAACTTTTTAGTTTACACACCAGCACTGGCATTTGAGCTAATTCACAAGCTGCTTTAGATTGCCACAAGGAACATCCAAGAGGGTCTAGTCTTGTTTGGCTATCTGCTTGTTGTACATTTTAGTTTACACACCAGCACTGGCAGATGCTCGCTGGCTTGTAACAACTGTGCAATGTGTTATGTGGCCGGTTAGCTCAGTTGGTTAGAGCGTGGTGCTAATAACGCCAAGGTCATGGGTTCAAACCCCATACTGGCCATGATGTACATTTTGAGAGTTGACATTGTTTCCACTTGAGGGCATCGCCATGGGTCCCACAGAAATGTCTCAGGAGCTTGCCGAAATAGCTCAGTTGGGAGAGCGTTAGACTGAAGATCTAAATGTCCCTAGTTCAATCCCGGGTTTCGGCATATTCGTTTGTTCTTGCTTCATGTTCTGCTTTGACTGAAAAGATCATGTCTTCAGCTTTGTTTGATGGCCTCAATGCCCCTAAACATTTTGTGCTGCGCTTTTCCTCAAAAATTAAGAAATATCTATTTTTTTCAGCTGACATTTTTACATCAGTGTTACATGAAAGTAAGTTATCATTGTTACATTGGAGTAGATTGTCGTAAGACTAAGATGCAAGAAGTGTGAACTGCAGATGTCTTGAATGCACAAAAGCAATGTGTTTTTGAGAATTCAGGCATCAATCCCGCTAGCTCTCACATGCTAAGCAAGCACTCTAGCATTTTTAGCTAATTCCCAAGCTGTTTGAAATTGCCAAAGGAAACAACCAAGAGGGTCCAGCCTTGTTTGGCTATCCACTTGGCAAACTTTTTAGTTTACACACCAGCACTGGCATTTGAGCTAATTCACAAGCTGCTTTAGATTGCCACAAGGAACATCCAAGAGGGTCTAGTCTTGTTTGGCTATCTGCTTGTTGTACATTTTAGTTTACACACCAGCACTGGCAGATGCTCGCTGGCTTGTAACAACTGTGCAATGTGTTATGTGGCCGGTTAGCTCAGTTGGTTAGAGCGTGGTGCTAATAACGCCAAGGTCATGGGTTCAAACCCCATACTGGCCATGATGTACATTTTGAGAGTTGACATTGTTTCCACTTGAGGGCATCGCCATGGGTCCCACAGAAATGTCTCAGGAGCTTGCCGAAATAGCTCAGTTGGGAGAGCGTTAGACTGAAGATCTAAATGTCCCTAGTTCAATCCCGGGTTTCGGCATATTAGTTTGTTCTTGCTTCATGTTCCTCTTTGACTGAAAAGATCATGTCTTCAGCTTTCTTTGATGGCCTCAATGCCCCTAAACATTTTGTGCTGCGCTTTTCCTCAAAAATTAAGAAATATCATTTTTTTTCAGCTGACATTTTGACATCAGTGTTACATGAAAGTAAGTTATCATTGTTACATTAGAGTAGATTGTCGTAAGACTAAGATGCAAGAAGTGTGAACTGCAGATGTCTTGAATGCACAAAAGCAATGTGTTTTTGAGAATTCAGGCATCAATCCCGCTAGCTCTCACATGCTAAGCAAGCACTCTAGCATTTTTAGCTAATTCCCAAGCTGTTTGAAATTGCCACAGGAAACAACCAAGAGGGTCCAGCCTTGTTTGGCTATCCACTTGGCATACTTTTTAGTTTACGCAGCAGCACTGGCATTTGAGCTAATTCCAAAGCTGGTTTTAAATCGCCACAAGGAACAACGAAGAGGCTCTGGCCTTGTTTAGCTATCCGCTTGGCTTACTTTTTAGTTTAGGCACCAGCAGTGGCATTTGAGCTAATTCACAAGCTGCTTTAGATTGCCACAAGGAACAACCAAGAGGGTCCAGCCTTGTTTGGCTATCCACTTGGCAAACTTTTTAGTTTACACACCAGCACTGGCATTTGAGCTAATTCACAAGCTGCTTTAGATTGCCACAAGGAACAACCAAGAGGGTCTAGTCTTGTTTGGCTATCTGCTTGGTGTACATTTTAGTTTACGCACCAGCACTGGCAGATGCTCGCTGGCTTGTAACAACTGTGCAATGTGTTATGTGGCCGGTTAGCTCAGTTGGTTAGAGCGTGGTGCTAATAATGCCAAGGTCGTGGGTTCAAACCCCATACTGGCCATGATGTATATTTTGAGAGTTGACATTGTTTCTACTTGAGGGCATCGCCATGGGTCCCACAGAAATGTCCCCAGTAGCTTGCCGAAATAGCTCAGTTGGGAGAGCGTTAGACTGAAGATCTAAATGTCCCTGGTTCAATCCCGGGTTTCGGCATATTAGTTTGTTCTTGCTTCATGTTCCGCTTTGACTGAAAAGATCA
Organism: Thymallus thymallus; assembly: GCA_023634145.1. Lineage (NCBI taxonomy): Eukaryota > Metazoa > Chordata > Actinopteri > Salmoniformes > Salmonidae > Thymallus > Thymallus thymallus. The sequence continues at coordinate 2,100,537 of CM042422.1, forward strand.
TGTCTTCAGCTTTGTTTGATGGCCTCAATGCCCCTATATCTTTTGTGCTGAGCTTTTCCTCAAAAATGAAGAAATATCATTTTTTTTCAGCTGACATTTTGACATCAGTGTTACATGAAAGTAAGTTATCATTGTTACATTAGAGTAGATTGTCGTAAGACTAAGATGCAAGAAGTGTGAACTGCAGATGTCTTGAATGCACAAAAGCAATGTGTTTTTGAGAATTCAGGCATCAATCCCGCTAGCTCTCACATGCTAAGCAAGCACTCTAGCATTTTTAGCTAATTCCCAAGCTGTTTGAAATTGCCACAGGAAACAACCAAGAGGGTCCAGCCTTGTTTGGCTATCCACTTGGCAAACTTTTTAGTTTACACACCAGCACTGGCATTTGAGCTAATTTCAAAACTGGCTTTAAATTGCCACAAGGAACAACCAAGAGGGTCTAGCCTTGTTTAGCTATCCGCTTGGCTTACTTTTTAGTTTAGGCACCAGCAGTGGCATTTGAGCTAATTCACAAGCTGCTTTAGATTGCCACAAGGAACAACCAAGAGGGTCCAGCCTTGTTTGGCTATCCACTTGGCAAACTTTTTAGTTTACACACCAGCACTGGCATTTGAGCTAATTCACAAGCTGCTTTAGATTGCCACAAGGAACAACCAAGAGGGTCTAGTCTTGTTTGGCTATCTGCTTGGTGTACATTTTAGTTTACGCACCAGCACTGGCAGATGCTCGCTGGCTTGTAACAACTGTGAAATGTGTTATGTGGCCGGTTAGCTCAGTTGGTTAGAGCTTGGTGCTAATAACGCCAAGGTCGTGGGTTCAAACCCCATACTGGCCATGATGTACATTTTGAGAGTTGACATTGTTTCTACTTGAGGGCATCGCCATGGGTCCCACAGAAATGTCCCCAGTAGCTTGCTGAAATAGCTCAGTTGGGAGAGTGTTAGACTGAAGATCTAAATGTCCCTGGTTCAATCCCAGGTCTCGGCATATTAGTTTGTTCTTGCTTCATGTTCCGCTTTGACTGAAAAGATCATGTCTTCAGCTTTGTTTGATGGCCTCAATGCCCCTATATCTTTTGTGCTGCGCTTTTCCTCAAAAATGAAGAAATATCATTTTTTTTCAGCTGACATTTTGACATCAGTGTTACATGAAAGTAAGTTATCATTGTTACATTAGAGTAGATTGTCGTAAGACTAAGATGCAAGAAGTGTGAACTGCAGATGTCTTGAATGCACAAAAGCAATGTGTTTTTGAGAATTCAGGCATCAATCCCGCTAGCTCTCACATGCTAAGCAAGCACTCTAGCATTTTTAGCTAATTCCCAAGCTGTTTGAAATTGCCACAGGAAACAACCAAGAGGGTCCAGCCTTGTTTGGCTATCCACTTGGCAAACTTTTTAGTTTACACACCAGCACTGGCATTTGAGCTAATTCACAAGCTGCTTTAGATTGCCACAAGGAACAACCAAGAGGGTCTAGTCTTGTTTGGCTATCTGCTTGGTGTACATTTTAGTTTACGCACCAGCACTGGCATTTGAGCTAATTCCAAAGCTGGTTTTAAATCGCCACAAGGAACAACCAAGAGGGTCTGGCCTTGTTTAGCTATACGCTTGGCTTACTTTTTAGTTTAGGCACCAGCAGTGGCATTTGAGCTAATTCACAAGCTGCTTTAGATTGCCACAAGGAACAACCAAGAGGGTCCAGCCTTGTTTGGCTATCCACTTGGCAAACTTTTTAGTTTACACACCAGCACTGGCATTTGAGCTAATTCACAAGCTGCTTTAGATTGCCACAAGGAACAACCAAGAGGGTCTAGTCTTGTTTGGCTATCTGCTTGGTGTACATTTTAGTTTACGCACCAGCACTGGCAGATGCTCGCTGGCTTGTAACAACTGTGCAATGTGTTATGTGGCCGGTTAGCTCAGTTGGTTAGAGCGTGGTGCTAATAACGCCAAGGTCGTGGGTTCAATCCCCATACTGGCCATGATGTACGTTTTGAGAGTTGACATTGTTTCCACTTGAGGGCATCGCCATGGGTCCCACAGAAATGTCCCCAGTAGCTTGCTGAAATTGCTCAGTTGGGAGAGCGTTAGACTGAAGATCTAAATGTCCCTGGTTCAATCCCGGATCTCGGCATATTAGTTTGTTCTTGCTTCATGTTCCGCTTTCACTGAAAAGATCATGTCTTCAGCTTTGTTTGATGGCCTCAATGCCCCTATATCTTTTGTGCTGCGCTTTTCCTCAAAAATGAAGAAATATCATTTTTTTTCAGCTGACATTTTGACATCAGTGTTACATGAAAGTAAGTTATCATTGTTACATTAGAGTAGATTGTCGTAAGACTAAGATGCAAGAAGTGTGAACTGCAGATGTCTTGAATGCACAAAAGCAATGTGTTTTTGAGAATTCAGGCATCAATCCCGCTAGCTCTCACATGCTAAGCAAGCACTCTAGCATTTTTAGCTAATTCCCAAGCTGTTTGAAATTGCCACAGGAAACAACCAAGAGGGTCCAGCCTTGTTTGGCTATCCACTTGGCAAACTTTTTAGTTTACACACCAGCACTGGCATTTGAGCTAATTCACAAGCTGCTTTAGATTGCCACAAGGAACAACCAAGAGGGTGTAGTCTTGTTTGGCTATCTGCTTGGTGTACATTTTAGTTTACGCACCAGCACTGGCAGATGCTCGCTAGCTTGTAACAACTGTGCAATGTGTTATGTGGCCGGTTAGCTCAGTTGGTTAGAGCGTGGTGCTAATAACGCCAAGGTCGTGTGTTCAAACCCCATACTGGCCATGATGTACATTTTGAGAGTTGACATTGTTTCTACTTGAGGGCATCGCCATGGGTCCCACAGAAATGTCTCCAGTAGCTTGCCGAAATAGCTCAGTGGGGAGAGCGTTAGACTGAAGATCTAAATGTCCCTGGTTCAATCCCGGGTTTCGGCATATTAGTTTGTTCTTGCTTCATGTTCCGCTTTGACTGAAAAGATCATGTCTTCAGCTTTGTTTGATGGCCTCAATGCCCCTATATCTTTTGTGCTGAGCTTTTCCTCAAAAATGAAGAAATATCATTTTTTTTCAGCTGACATTTTGACATCAGTGTTACATGAAAGTAAGTTATCATTGTTACATTAGAGTAGATTGTCGTAAGACTAAGATGCAAGAAGTGTGAACTGCAGATGTCTTGAATGCACAAAAGCAATGTGTTTTTGAGAATTCAGGCATCAATCCCGCTAGCTCTCACATGCTAAGCAAGCACTCTAGCATTTTTAGCTAATTCCCAAGCTGTTTGGTTGTTCCTTGTGGCAATCTAAAGAAACAACCAAGAGGGTCCAGCCTTGTTTGGCTATCCACTTGGCAAACTTTTTAGTTTACACACCAGGACTGGCATTTGAGCTAATTCACAAGCTGCTTTAGATTGCCACAAGGAACAACCAAGAGGGTCTAGTCTTGTTTGGCTATCTGCTTGGTGTACATTTTAGTTTACGCACCAGCACTGGCAGATGCTCGCTGGCTTGTAACAACTGTGCAATGTGTTATGTGGCCGGTTAGCTCAGTTGGTTAGAGCGTGGTGCTAATAACGCCAAGGTCGTGGGTTCAAACCCCATACTGGCCATGATGTACATTTTGAGAGTTGACATTGTTTCCACTTGAGGGCATCGCCATGGGTCCCACAGAAATGTCCCCAGTAGCTTGCCGAAATAGCTCAGTTGGGAGAGCGTTAGACTGAAGATCTAAATGTCCCTGGTTCAATCCTGGGTTTCGGCATATTAGTTTGTTCTTGCTTCATGTTCCGCTTTGACTGAAAAGATCATGTCTTCATCTTTGTTTGATGGCCTCAATGCCCCTATATCTTTTGTGCTGCGCTTTTCCTCAAAAATGAAGAAATATCATTTTTTTTCAGCTGACATTTTGACATCAGTGTTGCATGAAAGTAAGTTATCATTGTTACATTAGAGTAGATTGTCGTAAGACTAAGATGCAAGAAGTGTGAACTGCAGATGTCTTGAATGCACAAAAGCAATGTGTTTTTGAGAATTCAGGCATCAATCCCGCTAGCTCTCACATGCTAAGCAAGCACTCTAGCATTTTTAGCTAATTCCCAAGCTGTTTGAAATTGCCACAGGAAACAACCAAGAGGGTCCAGCCTTGTTTGGCTATCCACTTGGCAAACTTTTTAGTTTACACACCAGGACTGGCATTTGAGCTAATTCACAAGCTGCTTTAGATTGCCACAAGGAACAACCAAGAGGGTCTAGTCTTGTTTGGCTATCTGCTTGGTGTACATTTTAGTTTACGCACCAGCACTGGCAGATGCTCGCTGGCTTGTAACAACTGTGCAATGTGTTATGTGGCCGGTTAGCTCAGTTGGTTAGAGCGTGGTGCTAATAACGCCAAGGTCGTGGGTTCAAACCCCATACTGGCCATGATGTACATTTTGAGAGTTGACATTGTTTCCACTTGAGGGCATCGCCATGGGTCCCACAGAAATGTCCCCAGTAGCTTGCCGAAATAGCTCAGTTGGGAGAGCGTTAGACTGAAGATCTAAATGTCCCTGGTTCAATCCCGGGTTTCGGCATATTAGTTTGTTCTTGCTTCATGTTCCGCTTTGACTGAAAAGATCATGTCTTCAGCTTTGTTTGATGGCCTCAATGCCCCTATATCTTTTGTGCTGCGCTTTTCCTCAAAAATGAAGAAATATCTTTTTTTTTCAGCTGACATTTTGACATCAGTGTTACATGAAAGTAAGTTATCATTGTTACATTAGAGTAGATTGTCGTAAGACTAAGATGCAAGAAGTGTGAACTGCAGATGTCTTGAATGCACAAAAGCAATGTGTTTTTGAGAATTCAGGCATCAATCCCGCTAGCTCTCACATGCTAAGCAAGCACTCTAGCATTTTTAGCTAATTCCCAAGCTGTTTGAAATTGCCACAGGAAACAACCAAGAGGGTCCAGCCTTGTTTGGCTATCCACTTGGCAAACTTTTTAGTTTACACACCAGGACTGGCATTTGAGCTAATTCACAAGCTGCTTTAGATTGCCACAAGGAACAACCAAGAGGGTCTAGTCTTGTTTGGCTATATGCTTGGTGTACATTTTAGTTTACGCACCAGCACTGGCAGATGCTCGCTGGCTTGTAACAACTGTGCAATGTGTTATGTGGCCGGTTAGCTCAGTTGGTTAGAGCGTGGTGCTAATAACTCCAAGGTCGTGGGTTCAAACCCCATACTGGCCATGATGTACATTTTGAGAGTTGACATTGTTTCCACTTGAGGGCATCGCCATGGGTCCCACAGAAATGTCCCCAGTAGCTTGCCGAAATAGCTCAGTTGGGAGAGCGTTAGACTGAAGATCTAAATGTCCCTGGTTCAATCCCGGGTTTCGGCATATTAGTTTGTTCTTGCTTCATGTTCCGCTTTGACTGAAAAGATCATGTCTTCAGCTTTGTTTGATGGCCTCAATGCCCCTATATCTTTTGTGCTGCGCTTTTCCTCAAAAATGAAGAAATATCATTTTTTTTCAGCTGACATTTTGACATCAGTGTTACATGAAAGTAAGTTATCATTGTTACATTAGAGTAGATTGTCGTAAGACTAAGATGCAAGAAGTGTGAACTGCAGATGTCTTGAATGCACAAAAGCAATGTGTTTTTGAGAATTCAGGCATCAATCCCGCTAGCTCTCACATGCTAAGCAAGCACTCTAGCATTTTTAGCTAATTCCCAAGCTGTTTGAAATTGCCACAGGAAACAACCAAGAGGGTCCAGCCTTGTTTGGCTATCCACTTGGCAAACTTTTTAGTTTACACACCAGCACTGGCATTTGAGCTAATTCACAAGCTGCTTTAGATTGCCACAAGGAACAACCAAGAGGGTCTAGTCTTGTTTGGCTATCTGCTTGGTGTACATTTTAGTTTACGCACCAGCACTGGCATTTGAGCTAATTCCAAAGCTGGTTTTAAATCGCCACAAGGAACAACCAAGAGGGTCTGGCCTTGTTTAGCTATACGCTTGGCTTACTTTTTAGTTTAGGCACCAGCAGTGGCATTTGAGCTAATTCACAAGCTGCTTTAGATTGCCACAAGGAACAACCAAGAGGGTCCAGCCTTGTTTGGCTATCCACTTGGCAAACTTTTTAGTTTACACACCAGCACTGGCATTTGAGCTAATTCACAAGCTGCTTTAGATTGCCACAAGGAACAACCAAGAGGGTCTAGTCTTGTTTGGCTATCTGCTTGGTGTACATTTTAGTTTACGCACCAGCACTGGCAGATGCTCGCTGGCTTGTAACAACTGTGCAATGTGTTATGTGGCCGGTTAGCTCAGTTGGTTAGAGCGTGGTGCTAATAACGCCAAGGTCGTGGGTTCAATCCCCATACTGGCCATGATGTACGTTTTGAGAGTTGACATTGTTTCCACTTGAGGGCATCGCCATGGGTCCCACAGAAATGTCCCCAGTAGCTTGCTGAAATTGCTCAGTTGGGAGAGTGTTAGACTGAAGATCTAAATGTCCCTGGTTCAATCCCGGATCTCGGCATATTAGTTTGTTCTTGCTTCATGTTCCGCTTTGACTGAAAAGATCATGTCTTCAGCTTTGTTTGATGGCCTCAATGCCCCTATATCTTTTGTGCTGCGCTTTTCCTCAAAAATGAAGAAATATCATTTTTTTTCAGCTGACATTTTGACATCAGTGTTACATGAAAGTAAGTTATCATTGTTACATTAGAGTAGATTGTCGTAAGACTAAGATGCAAGAAGTGTGAACTGCAGATGTCTTGAATGCACAAAAGCAATGTGTTTTTGAGAATTCAGGCATCAATCCCGCTAGCTCTCACATGCTAAGCAAGCACTCTAGCATTTTTAGCTAATTCCCAAGCTGTTTGAAATTGCCACAGGAAACAACCAAGAGGGTCCAGCCTTGTTTGGCTATCCACTTGGCAAACTTTTTAGTTTACACACCAGCACTGGCATTTGAGCTAATTCACAAGCTGCTTTAGATTGCCACAAGGAACAACCAAGAGGGTCCAGTCTTGTTTGGCTATCTGCTTGGTGTACATTTTAGTTTACGCACCAGCACTGGCAGATGCTCGCTGGCTTGTAACAACTTTGCAATGTGTTATGTGGCCGGTTAGCTCAGTTGGTTAGAGCGTGGTGCCAATAACGCCAAGGTCGTGGGTTCAAACCCCATACTGGCCATGATGTACTTTTTGAGAGTTGACATTGTTTCCACTTGAGGGCATCGCCATGGGTCCCACAGAAATGTCCCCAGTAGCTTGCCGAAATAGCTCAGTTGGGAGAGTGTTAGACTGAAGATCTAAATGTCCCTGGTTCAATCCCGGGTTTCGGCATACTAGTTTGTTCTTGCTTCATGTTCCGCTTTGACTGAAAAGATCATGTCTTCATCTTTGTTTGATGGCCTCAATGCCCCTATATCTTTTGTGCTGCGCTTTTCCTCAAAAATGAAGAAATATCATTTTTTTTCAGCTGACATTTTGACATCAGTGTTGCATGAAAGTAAGTTATCATTGTTACATTAGAGTAGATTGTCGTAAGACTAAGATGCAAGAAGTGTGAACTGCAGATGTCTTGAATGCACAAAAGCAATGTGTTTTTGAGAATTCAGGCATCAATCCCGCTAGCTCTCACATGCTAAGCAAGCACTCTAGCTAATTCCCAAGCTGTTTGAAATTGCCACAGGAAACAACCAAGAGGGTCCAGCCTTGTTTGGCTATCCACTTGGCAAACTTTTTAGTTTACACACCAGCACTGGCATTTGAGCTAATTCACAAGCTGCTTTAGATTGCCACAAGGAACAACCAAGAGGGTCTAGTCTTGTTTGGCTATCTGCTTGGTGTACATTTTAGTTTACGCACCAGCACTGGCAGATGCTCGCTGGCTTGTAACAACTGTGCAATGTGTTATGTGGCCGGTTAGCTCAGTTGGTTAGAGCGTGGTGCTAATAACGCCAAGGTCGTGGGTTCAAACCCCATACTGGCCATGATGTACATTTTGAGAGTTGACATTGTTTCCACTTGAGGGCATCGCCATGGGTCCCACAGAAATGTCCCCAGTAGCTTGCCGAAATAGCTCAGTTGGGAGAGTGTTAGACTGAAGATCTAAATGTCCCTGGTTCAGTCCCGGGTTTTGGCATATTATTTTGTACTTGCTTCATGTTCCGCTTTGACTGAAAAGATCATGTCTTCATCTTTGTTTGAAGGCCTCAATGCCCCTATATCTTTTGTGCTGCGCTTTTCCTCAAAAATGAAGAAATATCATTTTTTTTCAGCTGACATTTTGACATCAGTGTTGCATGAAAGTAAGTTATCATTGTTACATTAGAGTAGATTGTCGTAAGACTAAGATGCAAGAAGTGTGAACTGCAGATGTCTTGAATGCACAAAAGCAATGTGTTTTTGAGAATTCAGGCATCAATCCCGCTAGCTCTCACATGCTAAGCAAGCACTCTAGCATTTTTAGCTAATTCCCAAGCTGTTTGAAATTGCCACAGGAAACAACCAAGAGGGTCCAGCCTTGTTTGGCTATCCACTTGGCAAACTTTTTAGTTTACACACCAGGACTGGCATTTGAGCTAATTCACAAGCTGCTTTAGATTGCCACAAGGAACAACCAAGAGGGTCTAGTCTTGTTTGGCTATCTGCTTGGTGTACATTTTAGTTTACGCACCAGCACTGGCAGATGCTCGCTGGCTTGTAACAACTGTGCAATGTGTTATGTGGCCGGTTAGCTCAGTTGGTTAGAGCGTGGTGCTAATAACGCCAAGGTCGTGGGTTCAAACCCCATACTGGCCATGATGTACATTTTGAGAGTTGACATTGTTTCCACTTGAGGGCATCGCCATGGGTCCCACAGAAATGTCCCCAGTAGCTTGCCGAAATAGCTCAGTTGGGAGAGCGATAGACTGAAGATCTAAATGTCCCTGGTTCAATCCTGGGTTTCGGCATATTAGTTTGTTCTTGCTTCATGTTCCGCTTTGACTGAAAAGATCATGTCTTCATCTTTGTTTGATGGCCTCAATGCCCCTATATCTTTTGTGCTGCGCTTTTCCTCAAAAATGAAGAAATATCATTTTTTTTCAGCTGACATTTTGACATCAGTGTTGCATGAAAGTAAGTCATTGTTACATTAGAGTAGATTGTCGTAAGACTAAGATGCAAGAAGTGTGAACTGCAGATGTCTTGAATGCACAAAAGCAATGTGTTTTTGAGAATTCAGGCATCAATCCCGCTAGCTCTCACATGCTAAGCAAGCACTCTAGCATTTTTAGCTAATTCCCAAGCTGTTTGAAATTGCCACAGGAAACAACCAAGAGGGTCCAGCCTTGTTTGGCTATCCACTTGGCAAACTTTTTAGTTTACACACCAGGACTGGCATTTGAGCTAATTCACAAGCTGCTTTAGATTGCCACAAGGAACAACCAAGAGGGTCTAGTCTTGTTTGGCTATCTGCTTGGTGTACATTTTAGTTTACGCACCAGCACTGGCAGATGCTCGCTGGCTTGTAACAACTGTGCAGTGTGTTATGTGGCCGGTTAGCTCAGTTGGTTAGAGTGTGGTGCTAATAACGCCAAGGTCGTGGGTTCAAACCCCATACTGGCCATGATGTACATTTTGAGAGTTGACATTGTTTCCACTTGAGGGCATCGCCATGGGTCCCACAGAAATGTCCCCAGTAGCTTGCCGAAATAGCTCAGTTGGGAGAGCGTTAGACTGAAGATCTAAATGTCCCTGGTTCAATCCCGGGTCTTGGCATATTAGTTTGTTCTTGCTTCATGTTCCGCTTTGACTGAAAAGATCATGTCTTCAGCTTTGTTTGATGGCCTCAATGCCCCTAAACATTTTGTGCTGCGCTTTTCCTCAAAAATTAAGAAATATCATTTTTTTTCAGCTGACATTTTGACATCAGTGTTACATGAAAGTAAGTTATCATTGTTACATTAGAGTAGATTGTCGTAAGACTAAGATGCAAGAAGTGTGAACTGCAGATGTCTTGAATGCACAAAAGCAATGTGTTTTTGAGAATTCAGGCATCAATCCCGCTAGCTCTCACATGCTAAGCAAGCACTCTAGCATTTTTAGCTAATTCCCAAGCTGTTTGAAATTGCCACAGGAAACAACCAAGAGGGTCCAGCCTTGTTTGGCTATCCACTTGGCAAACTTTTTAGTTTACACACCAGCACTGGCATTTGAGCTAATTTCAAAACTGGCTTTAAATTGCCACAAGGAACAACCAAGAGGGTCTAGCCTTGTTTAGCTATCCACTTGGCAAACTTTTTAGTTTACACACCAGCACTGGCATTTGAGCTAATTCACAAGCTGCTTTAGATTGCCACAATGAACAACCAAGAGGGTCCAGCCTTGTTTGGCTATCCACTTGGCAAACTTTTTAGTTTACACACCAGCACTGGCATTTGAGCTAATTCACAAGCTGCTTTAGATTGCCACAAGGAACAACCAAGAGGGTCTAGTCTTGTTTAATTATAATTCTCTTTTTACTTGTTTTAACAATTGTTCTCTGAGGCGTCTTCAACTAGTTCAAAATGCCGCATCCAGGCTTTTAACAGGAACAAACAGAAGGGCACACATTACTCCTATTTTATTTACTCTCCACTGGCTACCGGTAAAATACAGAATTGATTTTAAAATTTTAATTTTAACTTTTAAAGCACTACATGGACAGACGCCTCAATACATCACTGACATGTTGACCCCTTACTCTTCGTCTCGTATTCTTCGCTCCTCAGGTCAGAATCTCCTGATGGTACCTAAAACCCGCCTTAAAACTAGGGGAGATCGTTCCTTCCAGGCGACTGCTCCAAAATTGTGGAATGCCCTGCCCTTGTCGTTGCGTGTGGCCGATTCTATTGTTTCTTTTAAAAAGCAGCTGAAGACACTACTATTTAGACAAGCTTTTAATTGATTGTGCTTTTATGTTTTATGTTTTTATGTTAGTATGATGTTTTTTAAATGGTATACTTGCTACTTGTAAAGCACTCTGTGATTCTTTCTGTGATGGGTGCTATATAAATAAAGTTTATTATTATTATTATTGTTTGGCTATCTGCTTGGTGTACATTTTAGTTTACGCACCAGCACTGGCAGATGCTCGCTGGCTTGTAACAACTGTGCAATGTGTTATGTGGCCGGTTAGCTCAGTTGGTTAGAGAGTGGTGCTAATAACGCCAAGGTCGTTGGTTCAAACCCCATACTGGCCATGATGTACATTTTGAGAGTTGACATTGTTTCCACTTGAGGGCATCGCCATGGGTCCCACAGAAATGTCCCCAGTAGCTTGCCGAAATAGCTCAGTTGGGAGAGCGTTAGACTGAAGATCTAAATGTCCCTGGTTCAATCCCGGGTCTCGGCATATTAGTTTGTTCTTGCTTCATGTTCCGCTTTGACTGAAAAGATCATGTCTTCAGCTTTGTTTGATGGCCTCAATGCCCCTATATCTTTTGTGCTGCGCTTTTCCTCAAAAATGAAGAAATATCATTTTTTTTCAGCTGACATTTTGACATCAGTGTTACATGAAAGTAAGTTATCATTGTTACATTAGAATAGATTGTCGTAAGACTAAGATGCAAGAAGTGTGAACTGCAGATGTCTTGAATGCACAAAAGCAATGTGTTTTTGAGAATTCAGGCATCAATCCCGCTAGCTCTCACATGCTAAGCAAGCACTCTAGCATTTTTAGCTAATTCCCAAGCTGTTTGAAATTGCCACAGGAAACAACCAAGAGGGTCCAGCCTTGTTTGGCTATCCACTTGGCAAACTTTTTAGTTTACACACCAGCACTGGCATTTGAGCTAATTTCAAAACTGGCTTTAAATTGCCACAAGGAACAACCAAGAGGGTCTAGCCTTGTTTAGCTATCCACTTGGCAAACTTTTTAGTTTACACACCAGCACTGGCATTTGAGCTAATTCACAAGCTGCTTTAGATTGCCACAAGGAATAACCAAGAGGGTCCAGCCTTGTTTGGCTATCCACTTGGCAAACTTTTTAGTTTACACACCAGCACTGGCATTTGAGCTAATTCACAAGCTGCTTTAGATTGCCACAAGGAACAACCAAGAGGGTCCAGCCTTGTTTGGCTATCCACTTGGCAAACTTTTTAGTTTACACACCAGCACTGGCATTTGAGCTAATTTCAAAACTGGCTTTAAATTGCCACAAGGAACAACCAAGAGGGTCTAGCCTTGTTTAGCTATCCACTTGGCAAACTTTTTAGTTTACACACCAGCACTGGCATTTGAGCTAATTCACAAGCTGCTTTAGATTGCCACAAGGAACAACCAAGAGGGTCCAGCCTTGTTTGGCTATCCACTTGGCAAACTTTTTAGTTTACACACCAGCACTGGCATTTGAGCTAATTCACAAGCTGCTTTAGATTGCCACAAGGAACAACCAAGAGGGTCTAGTCTTGTTTAATTATAATTCTCTTTTTACTTGTTTTAACAATTGTTCTCTGAGGCGTCTTCAACTAGTTCAAAATGCCGCAGCCAGGCTTTTAACAGGAACAAACAGAAGGGCACACATTACTCCTATTTTATTTACTCTCCACTGGCTACCGGTAAAATACAGAATTGATTTTAAAATTTTAATTTTAACTTTTAAAGCACTACATGGACAGACGCCTCAATACATCACTGACATGTTGACCCCTTACTCTTCGTCTCGTATTCTTCGCTCCTCAGGTCAGAATCTCCTGATGGTACCTATAACCCGCCTTAAAACTAGGGGAGATCGTTCCTTCCAGGCGACTGCTCCAAAATTGTGGAATGCCCTGCCCTTGTCGTTGCGTGTGGCCGATTCTATTGTTTCTTTTAAAAAGCAGCTGAAGACACTACTATTTAGACAAGCTTTTAATTGATTGTGCTTTTATGTTTTATGTTTTTATGTTAGTATGATGTTTTTTAAATGGTATACTTGCTACTTGTAAAGCACTCTGTGATTCTTTCTGTGATGGGTGCTATATAAATAAAGTTTATTATTATTATTATTGTTTGGCTATCTGCTTGGTGTACATTTTAGTTTACGCACCAGCACTGGCAGATGCTCGCTGGCTTGTAACAACTGTGCAATGTGTTATGTGGCCGGTTAGCTCAGTTGGTTAGACTGTGGTGCTAATAACGCCAAGGTCGTTGGTTCAAACCCCATACTGGCCATGATGTACATTTTGAGAGTTGACATTGTTTCCACTTGAGGGCATCGCCATGGGTCCCACAGAAATGTCCCCAGTAGCTTGCCGAAATAGCTCAGTTGGGAGAGCGTTAGACTGAAGATCTAAATGTCCCTGGTTCAATCCCGGGTTTCGGCATATTAGTTTGTTCTTGCTTCATGTTCCGCTTTGACTGAAAAGATCATGTCTTCATCTTTGTTTGATGGCCTCAATGCCCCTATATCTTTTGTGCTGCGCTTTTCCTCAAAAATGAAGAAATATCATTTTTTTTCAGCTGACATTTTGACATCAGTGTTACATGAAAGTAAGTTATCATTGTTACATTAGAGTAGATTGTCGTAAGACTAAGATGCAAGAAGTGTGAACTGCAGATGTCTTGAATGCACAAAAGCAATGTGTTTTTGAGAATTCAGGCATCAATCCCGCTAGCTCTCACATGCTAAGCAAGCACTCTAGCATTTTTAGCTAATTCCCAAGCTGTTTGAAATTGCCACAGGAAACAACCAAGAGGGTCCAGCCTTGTTTGGCTATCCACTTGGCAAACTTTTTAGTTTACACACCAGCACTGGCATTTGAGCTAATTTCAAAACTGGCTTTAAATTGCCACAAGGAACAACCAAGAGGGTCTAGCCTTGTTTAGCTATCCGCTTGGCTTACTTTTTAGTTTAGGCACCAGCAGTGGCATTTGAGCTAATTCACAAGCTGCTTTAGATTGCCACAAGGAACAACCAAGAGGGTCCAGCCTTGTTTGGCTATCCAGTTGGCAAACTTTTTAGTTTACACACCAGCACTGGCATTTGAGCTAATTCACAAGCTGCTTTAGATTGCCACAAGGAACAACCAAGAGGGTCTAGTCTTGTTTGGCTATCTGCTTGGTGTACATTTTAGTTTACGCACCAGCACTGGCAGATGCTCGCTGGCTTGTAACAACTGTGCAGTGTGTTATGTGGCCGGTTAGCTCAGTTGGTTAGAGTGTGGTGCTAATAACGCCAAGGTCGTGGGTTCAAACCCCATACTGGCCATGATGTACATTTTGAGAGTTGACATTGTTTCCACTTGAGGGCATCGCCATGGGTCCCACAGAAATGTCACCAGTAGCTTGCTGAAATAGCTCAGTTGGGAGAGCGTTAGACTGAAGATCTAAATGTCACTGGTTCATTCCTGGGTTACATGAAATCAGTGTTACATGAAAGTAAGTTATCATTGTTACATTAGAGTAGATTGTCGTAAGACCAAGATGCAAGAAGTGTGAACTGCAGATGTCTTGAATGCACAAAAGCAAATTGAATTTCTAATTTAGTTCATCCACGTTTTTTGAGTTACATGAACATGAAAAAGTCTATCCAAAAATCATTCTTTGGCTTACGGCCATACCAACCTGAATACACCCGATCTCTTTTTTTTGTATTTGTCAGGCTCTGGCCATAGAGAAGCTTTGCTTCTCTATATTTCTATGGTCAGAGTCTGGCAGATCTATTATTTCTACATCTGTGTGGTGTTGTGTGTGGGATCCCTAATTAGAGGCAGCTGCTATGCATTACCTCTAATTAGGGATCCTACTTATATGTCTGTGTTCCACTCCCTTGGCGTGGTTCATTGTTATATGTATGTCCCGTGTTCGTGCTACGTGTGTTTCATCATTATATTGTATTTGTTATTTTGTATGGTTCGCATCCAGTCGAGTTTATTTAGTTCAATAAACGATGTCGAACTATCGCTACGCTGTGCCTTGGTCTCTCTACACACCCGAACGTGACAGAATGAACCACCACCCGACCAAGCAGCGTTATGAGGGAGCAAAGGAGAAGAAGAGAGGAAAACGGCGTAATCGAGGAAACGGAGCCCGTAGGCAACCCCAAGAACATTTCGGGGGGGGGGGGCTATGGGGATGGTCTGGCTACGAGGAGGACGCGCCAGTACCACTCTCCATGTGGAATACGGTGGAGGAAGAGGAATACCTGAAGGGGGTATATAATGGCATTATGGAGCAGTGTAGGTGAAATTGGGAGGAGTGTGAGAACGAGCGGAAGGAGCTGGAGCTAAAGGTGCCCACAGTGTGCATCCCCAGTCCGGGTCGTTTAATGCCTACATCCCGCGCCGAGTCTCCAGTGTGCATCCCCACTCCAGTATGTTCCATGCCGGCTTCCTGTATGCGTGCTGAAATGCTTGTCACCAGTCCGGTGCAACCTATGCCGGTTTCACGTGTTAGAACTCCAGTGCCAGAGCAGTCCGTTCCATCGGTGCCCAGTCCGGGTCTGGCCGTCTGCTACACTCCAGTGACAGAGCAGTCCGTTCCACCGGTGCCCAGTCTGGGTCCGGCTGTCTGCTACACTCCAGTGTCAGAGCAGTCCGCTCCACCGGTGCCCAGTCCGGGTCCGACCGTCTGCTACACTCCAGTGCGCCTCTCCAGTCCAGTAAGCTCAATACCGGCTCCCCGCACTCGCCCTAAAGTGCGTGTTATTAGTCCGGTGCCACCAGTGCCGACTCCACGCACCAGGCTTCCAGTGCGCATCTCCAGTCCGGTACGTCCTGTGCCTGCTCCCCGCACTAGCCCTGAGGTGCGTGTCATTAGTCCGGTGCCACCAGTGCCGACTCCACGCACTAAGCTTCCAGTGCGCGTCTCCAGTCCGGTACGTCCTGTGCCTGCTCCCCGCACTCGCCCTAAAGTGCGTGTTATTAGTCCGGTGCCACCAGTGCCGACTCCACGCACCAGGCTTCCAGTGCGCGTCTCCAGTCCGGTACGCACTGTGCCTGCTCACCGCACTCGCCCTGAGGTGCGTGTCATTAGTCCGGTGCCACCAGTGCCGACTCCACGCACCAGGCCTCCAGTGGGCCTCTCCAGTCCGGTACGTCCCGTGCCGGCTCCCCGCACCCGACCTCCAGTGCGTGCGCCCAGCCAGGTACCTCCAGTGCCGGCTCCACGCACCAGACCGTCGGTGCGCCTCCCCAGCCCGGAGCCTCCCGTGATGGTCGACAGCCCGGAGTCTCCCGTGATGGTCGACAGCCCGGAGCCTCCCGTGATGGTCGACAGCCCGGAGCCTCCCGTGATGGTCGACAGCCCGGAGCCTTCCGTGATGGTCGACAGCCCGGAGCTTCCCGTGATGGTCGACAGCCCGGAGCCTCCCGTGATGATCGACAGCCCGGAGACTCCTGTGATGGTCGACAGCCCGGAGACTCCCGTGGTGGTCCACAGGCCGGAGTCGCCTGCCACACCGGTGCCCAGTTCTGGCCCGGTTATTTGCCCCGCTCCATGGCCTGAGTCTTTTTCCCCACCGGTGCCATTTTTACGACCGGTTGTTTACCTCTTTGAAAGGCCGGAGTCGCCTGCCACACCGGTGCTCAGTCCTGGCCCGGTTATTTGCCCCGCTCCATGGCCTGAGCCTTTTGCCCCACCATTGTTATTTCCAGGACCGGTGGGTTGCCCCTTTACATGGCCGGAGTCACCTGCCACACCGGTGCCCAGTCCTGGCCCGGTTATTTGCCCCGCTCCATGGCCTGAGCCTTTTGCCCCACCATGGTCATTTCCAGGACCGGTGGGTTATCCCTTTAAATGGCCTGAGTCGCCTGCCACACCGGGGCCCAGTCCGGGCCCAGTAGAAAAGAGGGGGAAGCTATCCACTTTGCCGGGGCCGGAACCACCACCTGCGATGGTTGTGATGTTTTTTCCTCCCTGATCCTTCCCTCATGTTTTTGTGTTTGTTTTCTTGCGGCCGGGGGTCCGCACCTTTGAGGGGGGGTACTGTCAGGCTCTATTTCTATGGTCAGAGTCTGGCAGATCTATTATTTCTACATCTGTGTGGTGTTGTGTGTGGGATCCCTAATTAGAGGCAGCTGCTATGCATTACCTCTAATTAGGGATCCTACTTATATGTCTGTGTTCCACTCCCTTGGCGTGGTTCATTGTTATATGTATGTCCCGTGTTCGTGCTACGTGTGTTTCATCATTATATTGTATTTGTTATTTTGTATGGTTCGCATCCAGTCGAGTTTATTTAGTTCAATAAACGATGTCGAACTATCGCTACGCTGCGCCTTGGTCTCTCTACACACCCGAACGTGACAGTATTAATAAGTTTTGTGCCCCGGCAGCATTGGCCGTTTGGGGGACAGATACTTATTGTTTCTTTCCCGTTTTTTACCGGACTGATCTCAATGGCTACAATGACTAAGGCGAGGAAATCGGCGATGAATATGGAACATGGAGGAACTGTCCCTGGTGCTCCCCTTCCAAAAGAGAAGTCCTATGATAGTGATTGTACAGTGGCGGTGGATATATCCGGGGACCAGAAATTAACAATCATGGAGATGCTACGTGGGATAAAGGAGGCGTGTGGCACAGTGACAGGCTGCAGATTCAAAGGAGACCAAAAGTATGAAATCACAATGTCGCATGTTCATGGGAAGGAGAGACTAATGGATGGTCTGAAAATAAAATCATGTACAGTGATGGTGAGGGACATTTCATCCGACGAAATGGTGGTGTCATTCATGAATTTACCCATATACATTGGTGATGAGGTTATTATAGCCAAACTAGAAGGTTGGGGAGTGTCGGCGGTTTCCCCGATTAAAAGACGACATTGGCCAGCTACGGATATCGCAGATGGCACAAGGTTCTGCAGAGTCCGGTTTACGGACAAAGTGCGCTCCCTCCCGTATTCTACAAAGTTTGAGACGTTGGAGGGGACTGAATATTTTCGTGTCATACATGACAGGCAAGTGAAGGTATGCCGTGTTTGTATTCAGCCTGGTCACATTGTCCGCGACTGTCCTGATTTTTTGTGCCTGAGGTGCAGGGAACAAGGCCATTACACAAGGGAGTGTGTTGGGGAAGCTGAAAGACCTTGCCATCATTGTGGAGGAAGGGGAGTTCACTGTACTTGTACGAGGACTGATGTTGGAGATGATGCAGAGCAACGAGGAGAGGAGGAGGAGGAGGAAGAGGAGGACGAGGTGGAGGTGGTGGAGGAAAGTATGGAGGATTTGGAGAAGGAAGAGTTGAAGAAGGAGATTGAAATGGAGGGTGTGGGCCAAGAAGACCAGGAAGGAGAAGAGGGTGGTGAACCTGGAGAGGAGGATGGAGATGGTATCGGGCCTAGCCTAGATCGGGAGTTTTTGGAAGGTGTATTTGCCAATGGAAAGGAGTGAAGGAAAAGAGGAAAGAAATGGTGAAGAGGAAAAAGACTGAGGTGCGATGATGGACATGATATTCATCTTAATCATACTCATGGCACCGGGGAGAAGATTGGCTCATGTGAGTACTTCTGAAGGCAGAGAGACGGATGGGAGATTGAGGACACAAGGAGAAGGGATGACAGCAACTGTACAAGAATCTGTGTCCGACACAGGCAGCACACAGGACAAGGCGATCAAACAAACAAGTTGGATGGAGGAGATGGAAGTAGGGTCTATTTCTGACTCGGAGGACACTGACATGTTGGATAGATGGGGAAGGAGTTACAGGAAGAGGAAGGCGGCTGCGGACCTGAAGAAGGAGGGAAGAAGGAAAAGACATGAAGACAGGTAGATGGTAATGAAGATACAACTTTTACCGCTATTAATTCAAGCAATGATTAATTTAATGTCTCTCAATGCTAATGGACTGAGAAATATGGAAACATTTCACAGAGTAGTTAACATGGAGAAGACTGATATTTTGTGTATACAAGAGACACATTGGGATAACAAATGTGTGATGGAGGTTAAAAAAAGATGGAGTGACTATATCTTTATAAATAATGGTATGGGAAATTCATGTGGGGTTGCAATATTGCTGAAGAAGGATGCAGTGGAGAATGTAACACAAATATATGCAGACAATAATGGGAGAATATTAATCCAGGGACATTATGCACAAGAATGTCCTGAGACAAGAAGGAGATGTGATTAATGTGACTCATTCAACTGTATATGTGGGGAAAATGTGGATGAAGGTCTTGAGATTGAGAATGAGAGAGGCTCAGTATCAACGGAAGGGAGCATGGAGGAAAGTGATCTGGGGGAAGAGAGTGATATGGGGGAGAGCAGTGGAATGAATGAAGGGGAGAGAAGTTCCAGCAGACATGCAGAGATGGGGTTGATGGAGCTGGGATCCAGTATGGACACTGCTGTAGACTGGATCAGTTCACTAGAGGTTGTGGAGGGGGAGGATGTGAGGGTTAGACGAGCTCAGATGAATGTACAGGAATCTGAGATTGTCAAGGACCCTCTAACAGAGAATGTACAGCCTGATGGGTCTGTTCAGAATGATAAAACTGATGAGGGAGAAGTGAATGTTCCAACTTCTCCTACCAGTATGCTGGGATCGGGGGATGAGCTAGATGTGGGAATGCTCCAGGCTTTGGTACGTCAAAAGAGAATCTCCTCTAAGAATACCAGTAGTAAGAAGAGTAGTAAGAAGTTCAAACATATAGAGGAGAGATGATTTGCTCTCTATGGTATATGTTTGTGTTACTCATGGTGGGTATAAAGATATTTTCTTTAAATGTGAGGGGGTTGAGGGGGGCTGATAAGCTGAGTAGGCTATTGGCATATACGGATGCAGATATTATCTGTGTACAGGAGACCAAATGGTCTCTGAGTTCTATGGATATGGTGAAAAGAGTATGGACAGATCTATGTTTTGTTAGTCATGGGTGAGCGGGCTCATGTGGGGTGGCGATATTGATCAAAAGGGGGGTAGTGGAAAATGTAGGAATAATGGAAACGTCTTATGAAGGGCGTCTTCTTGCCGTAGATTTTTCATTGAGTTCAGTTGCCTATCGTATAATTAATGTGTATGCCCCAAATGTAGAAAGGGAGAGGGAGAGGTTTTTCAGGGCAGTTCGGTCTCTGTGTAATGACAATACTATTTTGGTTGGGGATTTTAATGTGTGGTTGGGGCGTTTAGATGCAACGAGTAGTGTGCAATTTCGCCCTGACACTTCACGAAGGGAATTGATATCAATGATGGGAGATTATGATTTGCATGATGTGTGGAGAGAACGGTATCCTCGGAGGAGAGAGTTTTCAAGAAGGCAAATAGTTCTAAATAAGGTGAAACAAAGCAGGATTGATTACTGCTTAACGGGGAAGACTGTACAGCATTTAATACATGATCCTGAATAGAAGGCAAGAGAAGACATATTAAGGAGTTAATTAATGATAAGGGGGAGAAGATCAATGATTTGGTGGGGATTCTGGATACGGTAGAGAGATATTATGAGTGTTTATTAAAAAAAGATGAGGTTAATGATTCCTGCATGGATAGGGTGCTTGGGCATGTCGATGTGGGTTTAACAGAGGAAGATAAATACATGTGTGACACATATATAAGTCTAACTGACATTAAGGATGCCATATTTGCTGCTAATTGCAATAAGAGCCCGGGCTCTGATGGCCTAACTGCAGAGTTTTACAAAGTGTTTGCAAATGTGTTGATTCCAATTCTGAGAAAATTGTATGAGTCTATGGAAAAGACTCAGGTGGTGCCAGATTCACTGGCCACAGGGGTTCTAACCATGTTGTATAAAAATAAAGGGAGTCGTGCAAATCTAGATAATTATCGACCATTGACACTCTTAAATTGTGATTTAGGTCTTAGCTAATAGAGTGAAAAAGGTAATGGGGGCATTAATATCGGAGACCCAGGCATATAGTGTTCCAGGGAGAGATGTTTCTGACACAGTGGGAACTATAAGGGATATGATAAAGCATATGGGAGAGGAACCTGAATACGCCTGATCTCGTCCGATCTCAGAAGTTAAGCAGGGTCAGGCTTGGTTAGTACTTGGTTAGGAGACTATTTGGGAATACCAGGTGCTGTAAGCTTTTTACCAGTTTAGCATACTCTTGTAAACACAGTAATCATATAAAGGACGATATAAAATGGAATTGCTAATTTAGTTCATCCACGTTTTTTGAGTTACATGAACTTGAAAAAGTCTATCCTAATATCATTCCATGGCTTACGGCCATACCAACCTGAATATGCTGATCTCGTCCGATCTCCGAAGCTAAGCAGGGTCAGGCTTGGTTAGTACTTGGTTAGGAGACTACTTGGAATACCAGGTGCTGTAAGCTTTTTACCAGTTTAGCATACTCTTGTAAACACAGTTATCATATAAAGGACGATATAAAATGGAATTGCTAATTTAGTTCATCCACGTTTTTTGAGTTACATGAACATGAAAAAGTCTATCCTAATATCACTCCATGGCTTACGGCCATACCAACCTGAATATGCCTGATCTCGTCCGATCTCAGAAGCTAAGCAGAGTCTGGCTTGGTTAGTACTTAGTTGGAAGACTACTTGGGAATACCAGGTGCTGTAAGCTTTTTGCCCATTTAGCATACTCTTGTATACACAGTAATGATATAAAGGACAATATAAAATGGAATTGCTAATTTAGTTCATCCACGTTTTTTGAGTTACATGAACGTGAATAAGTCTATCCAAATATCAATCCATGGCTTACGGGCATACCAACCTGAATATGCCTGATCTCGTCTGATCTCAGAAGCTAAGCAGAATCTGGCTTGTTAGTACTTACTTGGGAAACTACTTGGGAATACCAGGTGCTGTAAGCTTTTTGCCCATTTAGCAAACTCTTGTATACACAGTAATCATATAAAGGACAATATAAAATGGAATTGCTAATTTAGTTCATCCACGTTTTTTGAGTTACATGAACTTGAAAAAGTCTATCCTAATATCATTCCATGGTTTACGGCCATACCAACCTGAACACGCCTGATCTCGTCCGATCTCAGAAGCTAAGCATGGTCAGGCTTGGTTAGTACTTGGTTAGGAGACTACTTGGGAATACCAGGTGCTGTAAACCTTTTACCAGTTTAGCATACTCTTGTAAACACAGTAATCATATAATGGATGATATAAAATGGAATTGCTAATTTAGTTCATCTACGTTTTTTGAGTTACATGAACATGAAAAAGTCTATCCTAATATCACACCATGGCTTACGGCCATACCAACCTGGATATGCCGGATCTCGTCCGATCTCAGAAGCTAAGCAGAGTCTGGCTTGGTTAGTACTTAGTTGAAAGACTACTTGGGAATACCACGTGCTGTAAGCTTTTTGCCCATTTAGCATACTCTTGTATACACAGTAATGATATAAAGGACAATATAAAATGGAATTGCTAATTTAGTTCATCCACGTTTTTTGAGTTACATGAACGTGAATAAGTCTATCCAAATATCAATCCATGGCTTACGGGCATACCAACCTGAATATGCCTGATCTCGTCTGATCTCAGAAGCTAAGCAGAGTCTCTCTTGGTTAGTACTTAGTTGGGAAACTACTTGGGAATACCAGGTGTTGTAAGCTTTTTGCCCATTTAGCATACTCTTGTATACACAGTAATCATATAAAGGACGATATAAAATGGAATTGCTAATTTAGTTCATCCACGTTTTTTGAGTTACATGAACATGAAAAAGTCTATCCTAATATCACTCCATGGCTTACGGCCATACCAACCTGAATATGCCTGATCTCGTCCGATCTCAGAAGCTAAGCAGAGTCTGGCTTGGTTAGTACTTAGTTGAAAGACTACTTGGGAAAACCACGTGCTGTAAGCTTTTTGCCCATTTAGCATACTCTTGTATACACAGTAATGATATAAAGGACAATATAAAATGGAATTGCTAATTTAGTTCATCCACGTTTTTTGAGTTACATGAACGTGAATAAGTCTATCCAAATATCAATCCATGGCTTACGGGCATACCAACCTGAATATGCCTGATCTCGTCTGATCTCAGAAGCTAAGCAGAGTCTGTCTTGGTTAGTACTTAGTTGGGAAACTACTTGGGAATACCAGGTGCTGTAAGCTTTTTGCCCATTTAGCATACTCTTGTATACACAGTAATCATATAAAGGACGATATAAAATGGAATTGCTAATTTAGTTCATCCACGTTTTTTGAGTTACATGAACATGAAAAAGTCTATCCTAATATCATTACATGGCTTACGGCCATACCAACCTGAATACGTCTGATCTCGTCAGATCTCAGAAGCTAAGCAGGGTCAGGCTTGGTTAGTATTTGGTTAGGAGACTACTTGGGAATACCAGGTGCTGTAAACTTTTTACCAGTTTAGCATACTCTTGTAAACACAGTAATCATATAAAGGACGATATAAAATGGAATTGCTAATTTAGTTCAGCCACGTTTTTTGAGTTACATGAACTTGAAAAAGTCTATCCTAATATCATTCCATGGCTTACGGCCATACCAACCTGAATACGCCTGATCTCGTCCAATCTCAGAAGCTATGCAGGGTCAGTCTTGGTTAGTACTTGGTCAGGAGACTACTTGGGAATACCAGGTGCTGTAAGCTTTTTACCAGTTTAGCATACTCTTGTAAACACAGTAATCATATAATGGAAGATATAAAATTGAATTTCTAATTTATATCATCCACGTTTTTTGAGTAACATGAACATGAAAGAGTCTATCCAAATGTCTTTCTACGGTTTACGGCCATACCTACCTGAATACGCCTGATCTCGTCCGATCTCAGAAGCTAAGCAGCGCTAGCTTGGTTAGGAGACTACTTGGGAATACCAGGTGCTGTAAGCTTTTTACCAGTTTAGCATACTCTTGTAAACACAGTAATGATATAAAGGACGATATAAAATGGAATTGCTAATTTAGTTCATCCACGTTTTTTGAGTTACATGAACATGAAAAAGTCTATCCTAATATTATTCCATTGCTTATGGCCATACCAACCTGAAAACGCCTGATCTCGTCCGATCTCAGAAGCTAAGCAGGATCAGGCTTGGTTAGTACTTGGTCAGGAGACTACTTGGGAATACCAGGTGCTGTAAGCTTTTTACCAGTTTAGCATACTCTTGTAAACACAGTTATCATTTAAAGGACGATATAAAATGGAATTGCTTATATAGTTCATCCACGTTTTTTTAGTTACATGAACTTGAAAAAGTCTATCCTAATATCATTCCATGGTTTACGGCCATACCAACCTGAATACGCCTGATCTCGTCCGATCTCAGAAGCTAAGCAGGGTCAGTCTTGGTTAGTACTTGGTCAGGAGACTACTTGGGAATTCCAGGTGCTGTAATCTTTTTACCAGTTTAACATACTCTTGTAAACACAGTAATCATATAAAGGACGATATAAAATGGAATTGCTAATTTAGTTCATCCACGTTTTTTGAGTTACATGAACAAGAAAAAGTATATCCTAATATGACTCCATGGCTTACGGCCATACCAACCTGAATATGCCTGATCTCGTCCGATCTCAGAAGCTAAGCAGGGTCAGGCTTGGTTAGTACTTGGTTAGGAGACTACTTGGGAATACCAGGTGCTGTAAGCTTTTTGCCCATTTAGCATACTCTTGAAAACACAGTAATGATATAAAGGAGGATATAAAATGGAATTGCTAATTTAGTTCATACACGTTTTTTGAGTTACATGAACTTGAAAAAGTCTATCCTAATATCATTCCACGGTTTACGGCCATACCAACCTGAATACGCCTGATCTTGTCCGATCTCAGAAGCTAATCAGGGTCAGGCTTGGTTAGTACTTGGTTAGGAGACTACTTGGGAATACCAGGTGCTGTAAGCTTTTTACCAGTTTAGCATACTCTTGTAAACACAGTAATGATATAAAGGAAAATATAAAATGGAATTGCTAATTTAGTTCATCCACGTTTTTTGAGTTACATGAACTTGAAAAAGTCTATCCTAATATCACTCCATGGCTTACGGCCATACCAACCTGAATATGCCCGATCTCAGAAGCTAAGCAGAGTCTGGCTTGGTTAGTACTTGGGAATACCAGGTGCTGTAAGCTTTTTGCCCATTTAGCATACTCTTGTATACACAGTAATGATATAAAGGACAATATAAAATGGAATTGCTAATTTAGTTCATCCACGTTTTTTGAGTTACATGAACATGAAAAAGTCTATCCTAATATTATTCCATGGTTTATGGCCATACCAACCTGAATACGCCTGATCTCGTCCGATCTCAGAAGCTAAGCAGGGTCAGGCATGGTTAGTACTTGGATAAGAGACTACTTGGGAATACCAGGTGCTGTAAGCTTTTTACCAGTTTAGCATACTCTTGTATACACAGTAATCATATAAAAGAAGACATAAAATGGAATTGCTAATTTAGTTCATCCACGTTTTTTGAGTTACATGAACTTGAAAAAGTCTATCCTAATATTACTCCATGGCTTATGGCCATACCAACCTGAAAACGCCTGATCTCGTCCGATCTCAGAAGCTAATCAGGGTCAGGCTTGGTTAGTACTTGGTTAGGAGACTACTTGGGAATACCAGGTGCTGTAAGCTTTTTGCCCATTTAGCATACTCTTGTAAACACAGTAATGATAAAAAGGACGATATAAAATGGAATTGCTAATTTAGTTCATCCACGTTTTTTGAGTTACATGAACTTGAAAAAGTCTATCCTAATATCATTCCATGGCATATGGCCATACCAACCTGAATACGCCTGATCTCGTCCGATCTCAGAAGCTAAGTAGGGTCAGGCTTGGCAAGTACTTGGTCAGGAGACTACTTGGGAATACCAGGTGCTGTAAGCTTTTTACCAGTTTAGCATACTCTTGTAAACACAGTAATCATATAAAGGACGATATAAAATGGAATATCTAATTTATATCATCCACGTTTTTTGAGTTACATGAACATGAAAGAGTCTATTCAAATGTCAATCTATGGCTTACGGCCATACCTACCTGAATACGCCTGATCTCGTTCGATCTCAGAAGCTAAGCAGGGTCAGGCTTGGTAAGTACTTGGTTAGGAGACTACTTGGGAATACCAGGTGCTGTAAGATTTTTACAATTTTAGCATACTCTTGTAAACACAGTAATCATATAAAGGACGATATAAAATGGAATTTCGAATTTATATCTTCCACGTTTTTTGAGTTACATGAACATGAAAGAGTCTATCCAAATGTCATTCTATGGCTTACGGCCATACCTACCTGAATACGCCTGATCTCGTCTGATCTCAGAAACTAAACAGGGCCAGGCTTGGTTAGTACTTGGTTAGGAGACTACTTGGGAATACCAGGTGCTGTAAGCTTTTTACCAGTTTAGCATACTCTTGTAAACACAGTAATCATATAAAGGACGATATAAAATGGAATTGCTAATTTAGTTCATCCACGTTTTTTGAGTTACATGAACATGAAAAAGTCTATCCTAATATTATTCCATGGCTTATGGCCATACCAACCTGAAAACGCCTGATCTCGTCCGATCTCAGAAGCTAAGCAGGGTCAGGCTTGGTTAGTACTTGGTTAGGAGACTACTTCGGAATACCAGGTGCTGTAAGCTTTTTACCAGTTTAGCATACTCTTTTAAACACAGTAATCATATAAAGGACGATATAAAATGGAATTTCTAATTTATATCATCCACGTTTTTTGAGTTACATGAACATGAAAGAGTCTATCCAAATGTCATTCTATGGCTTACGGCCATACCAACCTGAATACACCTGATCTCGTCCGATCTCAGAAGCTAAGCAGAGTCTGGCTTGGTTAGTGCTTGGTTAGGAGACTACTTGGGAATACCAGGTGCTGTAAGCTTTTTACCAGTTTAGCATACTCTTGTAAACACAGTAATCATATAAAGGACGATATAAAATGGAATTGCTCATTTAGTTCATCCACGTTTTTTGAGTTACATGAACTTGAAAAAGTCTATCCTAATATCATTCCATGGCTTACGGCCATACCAACCTGAATACGCCTGATCTCGTCCGATCTCAGAAGCTAAGCAGGGTCAGGCTTGGTTAGTACTTGGTTAGGAGACTACTTGGGAATACCAGGTGCTGTAAGCTTTTTACCAGTTTAGCATACTCTTGTTAACACAGTAATCATATAAAGGACGATATAAAATGGAATTTCTAATTTATATCATCCACTTTTTTTGAGTTACATGAACATGAAAGAGTCTATCCAAATGTCATTCTATGGCTTACCCCCATACCTACCTGAATACGCCTGATCTCGTCCGATCTCAGAAGCTAAGCAGGACCAGGCTTGGTTAGTACTTGGTTAGGAGACTACTTGGGAATACCAGGTGCTGGAAGCTTTTTACCAGTTTAGCATATTGTAAACACAGTAATCATATAAAGGACGATATAAAATGGAATTGCTAATTTAGTTCATCCACGTTTTTTGAGTTACATGAACTTGAAAAAGTCTATCCTAATATTACTCCATGGCTTATGGCCATACCAACCTGAAAACGCCTGATCTCGTCCGATCTCAGAAGCTAATCAGGGTCAGGCTTGGTTAGCACTTGGTTAGGAGACTACTTGGGAATACCAGGTGCTGTAAGCTTTTTACCAGTTTAGCATACTCTTGTAAACACAGTAATGATATAAAGGACGATATAAAATGGAATTGCTCATTTAGTTCATCCACGTTTTTTGAGTTACATGAACTTGAAAAAGTCTATCCTAATATCATTCCATGGCATACGGCCATACCAACCTGAATACGCCTGATCTCGTCCGATCTCAGAAGCTTAGCAGGGTCAGGCTTGGTTAGTACTTGGTTAGGAGACTACTTGGGAATACCAGGTGCTGTAAGATTTTTCCAAGTTTAGCATACTCTTGTAATCATATAAAGGACGATATAAAATGGAATTGCTAATTTAGTTCATCCACGTTTTTTGAGTTACATGAACTTGAAAAAGTCTATCCTAATATTACTCCATGGCTTATGGCCATACCAACCTGAAAACGCCTGATCTCGTCCGATCTCAGAAGCTAATCAGGGTCAGGCTTGGTTAGCACTTGGTTAGGAGACTACTTGGGAATACCAGGTGCTGTAAGCTTTTTACCAGTTTAGCATACTCTTGTAAACACAGTAATGATATAAAGGACGATATAAAATGGAATTGCTCATTTAGTTCATCCACGTTTTTTGAGTTACATGAACTTGAAAAAGTCTATCCTAATATCATTCCATGGCATACGGCCATACCAACCTGAATACGCCTGATCTCGTCCGATCTCAGAAGCTTAGCAGGGTCAGGCTTGGTTAGTACTTGGTTAGGAGACTACTTGGGAATACCAGGTGCTGTAAGATTTTTCCAAGTTTAGCATACTCTTGTAATCATATAAAGGACGATATAAAATGGAATTGCTAATTTAGTTCATCCACGTTTTTTGAGTTACATGAACTTGAAAAAGTCTATCCTAATATTACTCCATGGCTTATGGCCATACCAACCTGAAAACGCCTGGTCTCGTCCGATCTCAGAAGCTAATCAGGGTCAGGCTTGGTTAGCACTTGGTTAGGAGACTACTTGGGAATACCAGGTGCTGTAAGCTTTTTGCCCATTTAGCATACTCTTGTAAACACAGTAATGATATAAAGGACGATATAAAATGGAATTGCTCATTTAGTTCATCCACGTTTTTTGAGTTACATGAACTTGAAAAAGTCTATCCTAATATCATTCCATGGCATACGGCCATACCAACCTGAATACGCCTGATCTCGTCCGATCTCAGAAGCTTAGCAGGGTCAGGCTTGGTTAGTACTTGGTTAGGAGACTACTTGGGAATACCAGGTGCTGTAAGATTTTTCCAAGTTTAGCATACTCTTGTAATCATATAAAGGACGATATAAAATGGAATTGCTAATTTAGTTCATCCACGTTTTTTGAGTTACATGAACTTGAAAAAGTCTATCCTAATATCATTCCATGGTTTACGGCCATACCAACCTGAATACGCCTGATCTCGTCCGATCTCAGAAGCTAAGCAGGACCAGGCTTGGTTAGTACTTGGTTAGGAGACTACTTGGGAATACCAGGTGCTGTAAGCTTTTTGCCCATTTAGCATACTCTTGTAAACACAGTAATGATATAAAGGACGATATAAAATGGAATTGCTAATTTAGTTCATCCACGTTTTTTGAGTTACATGAACTTGAAAAAGTCTATCCTAATATCATTCCATGGTTTACGGCCATACCAACCTGAATACGCCTGATCTCGTCCGATCTCAGAAGCTAAGCAGGGTCAGGCTTGGTTAGTACTTGGTCAGGAGACTACTTGGGAATACCACGTGCTGTAAGCTGTTTAGCATACTCTTGTAAACACAGTAATCATATAAATGACGATATAAAATGGAATTGCTAATTTAGTTCATCCACGTTTTTTGAGTTACATGAACTTGAAAAAGTCTATCCTAATATCATTCCATGGCTTACGGCCATACCAACCTGAATACGCCTGATCTCTTCCGATCTCAGAAGCTAAGCAGGGTCAGGCTTGGTTAGTACTTGGTTAGGAGACTACTTGGGAATACCAGGTGCTGAAAGCTTTTTACCAGTTTAGCATACTCTTGTAAACACAGTTATCATTTAAAGGACGATATAAAATGGAATTGCTTATTTAGTTCATCCACGTTTTTTTAGTTACATGAACTTGAAAAAGTCTATCCTAATATCGTTCCATGGCTTACGGCCATACCAACCTGAATACGTCTGATCTCGTCCGATATCAGAAGCTAAGCAGGGTCAGTCTTGGTTAGTACTTGGTTAGGAGACTACTTGGGAATACCAGGTGCTGTAAGCTTTTTACCAGTTTAGCATATTGTAAACACAGTAATCATATAAAGAACGATATAAAATGGAATTTCTAATTTATATCATCCACGTTTTTTGAGTTACATAAACATGAAAGAGTCTATCCAAATGTCTTTCTACGGCTTACGGCCATACCTACCTGAATATGCCTGATCTTGTCCGATCTCAGAAGCTAAGCAGGGTCAGGCTTGGTTAGGAGACTACTTGGGAATACGAGGTGCTGTAAGCTTTTTGCCCATTTAGCATACTCTTGTAAACACAGTAATGATATAAAGGACGATATAAAATGGTATTGCTAATTTAGTTCATCCACGTTTTTTGAGTTACATGAACTTGAAAAAGTCTATCCTAATATCATTCCATGGCATACGGCCATACCACCCTGAATACGCCTGATCTCAGAAGCTAAGCAGGGTCAGGCTTGGTTAGTACTTGGTTAGGAGACTAGTTGGGAATACCAGGTGCTGTAAGTTTTCCAAGTTTAGCATACTCTTGTAAACACAGTAATCATATAAAGGACGATATAAAATGGAATTGCTAATTTAGTTCATCCACGTTTTTTGAGTTACATGAACTTGAAAAAGTCTATCCTAATATCATTCCATGGCTCACGGCCATACCAACCTGAATACGCCTGATCTCGTCCCATCTCAGAAAGTAAGCAGGGTCAGGCTTGGTTAGTACTTGGTCAGGAGACTACTTGGGAATACCAGGTGCTGTAAGCATTTTACCAGTTTAGCATACTCTTGTAAACACAGTAATCATATAAATGACAATATAAAATGGAATTGCTTATTTAGTTCATCCATGTTTTTTTAGTTACATGAACTTGAAAAAGTCTATCCTAATATCACTCCATGGCTTATGGCCATACCAACCTGAATATGCCCGATCTCTTCCGATCTCAGAAGCTAAGCAGGGTCAGGCTTGGTTAGTACTTGGTTAGGAGACTACTTGGGAATACCAGGTGCTGAAAGCTTTTTACCAGTTTAGCATACTCTTGTAAACACAGTTATCATTTAAAGGACGATATAAAATGGAATTGCTTATTTAGTTCATCCACGTTTTTTGAGTTACATGAACATGAAAGAGTGTATCCAAATGTCTTTCTACGGCTTACGGCCATACCTACCTGAATATGCCTGATCTCGTCCGATCTCAGAAGCTAAGCAGGGCCAGGCTTGTATAGTACTTGGTCAGGAGACTACTTGGGAATACCAGGTGCTGTAAGCTTTTTACCAGTTTAGCATACTCTTGTAAACACAGTAATCATATAAAGGACGATATAAAATGGAATTGCTAATTTAGTTCATCCACGTTTTTTGAGTTACATGAACATGAAAAAGTCTATCCTAATATCACTCCATGGCTTATGGCCATACCAACCTGAAAATACCTGATCTCGTCCGATCTCAGAAGCTAAGCAGGGTCAGGCTTGGTTAGTGCTTGGTTAGGAGACTACTTGGGAATACGAGATGCTGTAAGCTTTTTGCCCATTTAGCATACTCTTGTAAACACAGTAATGATATAAAGGACAATATAAAATGGTATTGCTAATTTAGTTCATCCACGTTTTTTGAGTTACATGAACTTTAAAAAGTCTATCCTAATATCATTCCATGGCATACGGCCATACCACCCTGAATACGCCTGATCTCAGAAGCTAAGCAGGGTCAGGCTTGGTTAGTACTTGGTTAGGAGACTAGTTGGGAATACCAGGTGCTGTAAGTTTTTCCAAGTTTAGCATACTCTTGTAAACACAGTAATCATATAAAGGACGATATAAAATGGAATTGCTAATTTAGTTCATCCACGTTTTTTGAGTTACATGAACTTGAAAAAGTCTATCCTAATATCATTCCATGGCTCACGGCCATACCAACCTGAATACGCCTGATCTCGTCCCATCTCAGAAAGTAAGCAGGGTCAGGCTTGGTTAGTACTTGGTCAGGAGACTACTTGGGAATACCAGGTGCTGTAAGCATTTTACCAGTTTAGCATACTCTTGTAAACACAGTAATCATATAAATGACAATATAAAATGGAATTGCTTATTTAGTTCATCCACGTTTTTTTAGTTACATGAACTTGAAAAAGTCTATCCTAATATCACTCCATGGCTTACGGCCATACCAACCTGAATATGCCCGATCTCAGAAGCTAAGCAGAGTCTGGCTTGGTTAGTACTTGGGAATACCAGGTGCTGTAAGTTTTTCCAAGTTTAGCATACTCTTGTAAACACAGTAATCATATAAAGGACGATATAAAATGGAATTGCTAATTTAGTTCATCCACGTTTTTTGAGTTACATGAACTTGAAAAAGTCTATCCTAATATCATTCCATGGCTCACGGCCATACCAACCTGAATACGCCTGATCTCGTCCCATCTCAGAAAGTAAGCAGGGTCAGGCTTGGTTAGTACTTGGTCAGGAGACTACTTGGGAATACCAGGTGCTGTAAGCATTTTACCAGTTTAGCATACTCTTGTAAACACAGTAATCATATAAATGACAATATAAAATGGAATTGCTTATTTAGTTCATCCACGTTTTTTGAGTTACATGAACTTGAAAAAGTCTATCCTAATATTACTCCATGGCTTATGGCCATACCAACCTGAAAACGCCTGATCTCGTCCGATCTCAGAAGCTAATCAGGGTCAGGCTTGGTTAGTACTTGGTTAGGAGACTACTTGGGAATACCAGGTGCTGTAAGCCTTTTGCCCATTTAGCATACTCTTGTAAACACAGTAATGATATAAAGGACGATATAAAATGGAATTGCTAATTTAGTTCATCCACGTTTTTTGAGTTACATGAACTTGAAAAAGTCTATCCTAATATTATTCCATGGCATATGGCCATACCAACCTGAATACGCCTGATCTCGTCCGATCTCAGAAGCTAAGCAGGGTCAGGCTTGGTAAGTACTTGGTTAGGAGACTACTTGGGAATACCAGGTGCTGTAAGATTTTTCCAAGTTTAGCATACTCTTGTAAACACAGTAATCATATAAAGGACGATATAAAATGGAATTGCTAATTTAGTTCATCCACGTTTTTTGAGTTACATGAACTTGAAAAAGTCTATCCTAATATAATTCCATGGTTTACGGCCATACCAACCTGAATACGCCTGATCTCGTCCGATCTCAGAAGCTAAGCAGGGTCAGGCTTGGTTAGTACTTGATCAGGAGACTACTTGGGAATACCAGGTGCTGTAAGCTTTTTACCAGTTTAGCATACTCTTGTAAACACAGTAATCATGTAAAGGACGATATAAAATGGAATATCTAATTTATATCATCCACGTTTTTTGAGTTACATGAACATGAAAGAGTCTATTCAAATGTCATTCTATGGCTTACGGCCATACCTACCTGAATACGCCTGATCTCGTTCGATCTCAGAAGCTAAGCAGAGTCTGGCTTGGTTAGTACTTGGTTAGGAGACTACTTGGGAATACCAGGTGCTGTAAGCTTTTTACAAGTTTAGCATACTCTTGTAAACACAGTAATCATATAAAGGACGATATAAAATGGAATTTCTAATTTATATCATCCACGTTTTTTGAGTTACATGAACATGAAAAAGTCTATCCAAATGTCATTCTATGGCTTACGGCCATACCTACCTGAATACGCCTGATCTCGTCCGATCTCAGAAGCTAAGCAGTGCCAGGCTTGGTTAGTACTTGGTTAGGAGACTACTTGGGAATACCAGGTGCTGTAAGCTTGTTACCAGTTTAGCATACTCTTGTATACACAGTAATCATACAAAAGAAGATATAAAATGGAATTGCTAATTTAGTTCATCCACGTTTTTTGAGTTACATGAACATGAAAAAGTCTATCCAAATGTCATTCTATGGCATACGGCCATACCAACCTGAATACGCCCGATCTCAGAAGCTAAGCAGGGTCAGGCTTGGTAAGTATTCGGTTAGGAGACTACTTGGGAATACCAGGTGCTGTAAGTTTTTTCCAAGTTTAGCATACTCTTGTAAACACAGTAATCATATAAAGGACGATATAAAATGGAATTGCTAATTTAGTTCATCCACGTTTTTTGAGTTACATGAACATGAAAGAGTCTATCCAAATGTCTTTCTACGGCTTACTGCCATACCTACCTGAATACGCCTGATCTCGTTCGATCTCAGAAGCTAAGCAGGACCAGGCTTGGTTAGTACTTGGTTAGGAGACTACTTGGGAATACCAGGTGCTGTAAGCTTTTTGCCCATTTAGCATACTCTTGTAAACACAGTAATGATATAAAGGACAATATAAAATGGAATTGCTAATTTAGTTCATCCACGTTTTTTGAGTTACATGAACTTGAAAAAGTCTATCCTAATATCATTCCATGGTTTACGGCCATACCAACCTGAATACGCCTGATCTCGTCCGATCTCAGAAGCTAAGCATGGTCAGGCTTGGTTAGTACTTGGTCAGGAGACTACTTGGGAATACCAGGTGCTGTAAGCTTTTTACCAGTTTAGCATACTCTTGTAAACACAGTTATCATTTAAAGGACGATATAAAATGGAATTGCTTATTTAGTTCATCCACGTTTTTTTAGTTACATGAACTTGAAAAAGTCTATCCTAATATCATTCCATGGCTTACGGCCATACCAACCTGAATACGTCAGATCTCAGAAGCTAAGCAGGGTCAGGCTTGGTTAGTACTTGGTTAGGAGACTACTTGGGAATACCAGGTGCTGAAAGCTTTTTACCAGTTTAGCATACTCTTGTAAACACAGTTATCATTTAAAGGACGATATAAAATGGAATTGCTTATTTAGTTCATCCACGTTTTTTTAGTTACATGAACTTGAAAAAGTCTATCCTAATATCGTTCCATGGCTTACGGCCATACCAACCTGAAAACGTCTGATCTCGTCCGATATCAGAAGCTAAGCAGGGTCAGTCTTGGTTAGTACTTGGTTAGGAGACTACTTGGGAATACCAGGTGCTGTAAGCTTTTTACCAGTTTAGCATATTGTAAACACAGTAATCATATAAAGGACGATATAAAATGGAATTTCTAATTTATATCATCCACGTTTTTTGAGTTACATGAACATGAAAGAGTCTATCCAAATGTCTTTCTACGGCTTACGGCCATACCTACCTGAATATGCCTGATCTTGTCCGATCTCAGAAGCTAAGCAGGGCCAGGCTTGTATAGTACTTGGTCAGGAGACTACTTGGGAATACCAGGTGCTGTAAGCTTTTTACCAGTTTAGCATACTCTTGTAAACACAGTAATCATATAAAGGACGATATAAAATGGAATTGCTAATTTAGTTCATCCACGTTTTTTGAGTTACATGAACATGAAAAAGTTTATCCTAATATCACTCCATGGCTTATGGCCATACCAACCTGAAAATGCCTGATCTCGTCCGATCTCAGAAGCTAAGCAGGGTCAGGCTTGGTTAGTGCTTGGTTAGGAGACTACTTGGGAATACGAGGTGCTGTAAGCTTTTTGCCCATTTAGCATACTCTTGTAAACACAGTAATGATATAAAGGACGATATAAAATGGTATTGCTAATTTAGTTCATCCACGTTTTTTGAGTTACATGAACTTGAAAAAGTCTATCCTAATATCATTCCATGGCATACGGCCATACCACCCTGAATACGCCTGATCTCAGAAGCTAAGCAGGGTCAGGCTTGGTTAGTACTTGGTTAGGAGACTAGTTGGGAATACCAGGTGCTGTAAGTTTTCCAAGTTTAGCATACTCTTGTAAACACAGTAATCATATAAAGGACGATATAAAATGGAATTGCTAATTTAGTTCATCCACGTTTTTTGAGTTACATGAACTTGAAAAAGTCTATCCTAATATCATTCCATGGCTCACGGCCATACCAACCTGAATACGCCTGATCTCGTCCCATCTCAGAAAGTAAGCAGGGTCAGGCTTGGTTAGTACTTGGTCAGGAGACTACTTGGGAATACCAGGTGCTGTATGCTTTTTGCCCAGTTTAGCATACTCTTGTAAAAACAGTAATGATATAAAGGACGATATAAAATGGAATAGCTAATTTAGTTCATCCACGTTTTATGAGTTACATGAACATGAAAGAGTCTATCCAAATGTCTTTCTACGGCTTACGGCCATACAAACCTGAATATGCCTGATCTTGTCTGATCTCAGAAGCTAAGCAGGGTCAGGCTTGGTTAGTACTTGTTTGGGAGACTACTTGGGAATACCAGGTGCTGTGAGCTTTTTGCCCAGTTTAGCATACTCTTGTAAACACAGTAATGATATAAAGGACGATATAAAATGGAATTGCTAATTTAGTTCATCCACGTTTTTTGAGTTACATGAACATGAAAGAGTCTATCCAAATGTCTTTCTAAGGCTTACGGCCATACCAACCTGAATATGCCTGATCTCGTCCGATCTCAGAAACTAAGCAGCGTCAGGCTTGGTTAGTACTTGGTTAGGAGACTACTTGGGAATACCAGGTGCTGTAAGCTTTTTGCCCATTTAGCATACTCTTGTATACACAGTAATTATATAAAGGACGATATAAAATGGAATTGCTAATTTAGTTCATCCACGTTTTTTGAGTTACATGAACATGAAAAAGTCTATCCTAATATTATTCCATGGCTTATGGCCATACCAACCTGAGAACGCCTGATCTCGTCCGATCTCAGAAGCTAAGCAGGGTCAGGCTTGGTTAGTACTTGGTTAGGAGACTACTTGGGAATACCAGGTGCTGTAAGCTTTTTACCAGTTTAGCATACTCTTGTAAACACAGTAATCATATAAAGGACGATATAAAATGGAATTTCTAATTTATATCATCCACGTTTTTTGAGTTACATGAACATGAAAGAGTCTATCCAAATGTCTTTCTACGGCTTACGGCCATACCTACCTGAATACGCCTGATCTCGTCCGATCTCAGAAGCTAAGCAGAGTCTGGCTTGGTTAGTACTTAGTTGGGAGACTACTTGGGAATACCAGGTGCTGTAAGCTTTTTGCCCATTTAGCATACTCTTGTAAACACAGTAATGATATAAAGGACAATATAAAATGGAATTGCTAATTTAGTTCATCCACGTTTTTTGAGTTACATGAACATGAAAAAGTCTATCCTAATATTATTCCATAGCTTATGGCCATACCAACCTGAAAACGCCTGATCTCGTCCGATCTCAGAAACTAAGCAGAGTCAGACTTGGTTAGGAGACTACTTGGGAATACCAGGTGCTGTAAGCTTTTTACCAGTTTAGCATACTTACATGAACATGAAAAAGTCTATCCAAATGTCATTCTATGGCTTACGGCCATACCAACCTGAATACGCCTGATCTCGTCTGATCTCAGAAGCTAAGCAGGGTCAGGCTTGGTTAGTACTTGTTTGGGAGACTACTTGGGAATACCAGGTGCTGTGAGCTTTTTGCCCAGTTTAGCATACTCTTGTAAACACAGTAATTATATAAAGGATGATATAAAATGGAATTGCTAATTTAGTTCATCCACGTTTTTTGAGTTACATGAACATGAAAAAGTCTATCCTAATATTATTCCATAGCTTACGGCCATACCAACCTGAAAACGCCTGATCTCGTCCGATCTCAGAAGCTAAGCAGGGTCAGGCTTGGTTAGTACTTGGTTAGGGGACTACTTGGGAATACCAGGTGCTTTAGGCTTTTTACCAGTTTAGCATACTCTTGTAAACACAGTAATCATATAAAGGACGATATTAAATGGAATTTCTAATTTATATCATCCACGTTTTTTGAGTTACATGAACATGAAAGAGTCTATCCAAATGTCTTTCTACAGCTTATGGCCATACCTACCTGAATACGCCTGATCTCGTCTTGTAAACACAGTAATCATATAAAGGACGATATAAAATGGAATTGCTAATTTAGTTCATCCACGTTTTTTGAGTTACATGAACTTGAAAAAGTCTATCCTAATTTCATTCCGTGGCTTACGGCCATACCAACCTGAATATGCCTGATCTCGTCTGATCTCAGAAGCTAAGCAGGGTCAGGCTTGGTTAGTACTTGTTTGGGAGACTACTTGGGAATACCAGGTGCTGTGAGCTTTTTGCCCAGTTTAGCATACTCTTGTAAACACAGTAATGATATAAAGGACGATATAAAATGGAATTGCTAATTTAGTTCATCTACGTTTTTTGAGTTTCATGAACATGAAAAAGTCTATCCAAATGTCATTCTATGGCTTATGGCCATACCAACCTGAATACGCCCGATCTCAGAAGCTAAGCAGGGTCAGGTTTGGTTAGTACTTGATTGGGAGACTACTTGGGAATACAAGGTGCTATAAGATTTTTGCCCATTTAGCATACTCTTGTAAACACAGTAATTATATAAAGGATGATATAAAATGGAATTGCTAATTTAGTTCATCCACGTTTCTTGAGTTACATGAAAATGAAAAAGTCTATCCAAATATCATTCCATGGCTTACGGCCATACCAACCTGAATACGCCTGATCTCTTCCGATCTCAGAAGCTAAGCAGGTTCAAGCTTGGTTGGTACTTTGTTGGGAGACTACTTGGGAATACCAGGTGCTGTATGCTTTTTGCCCAGTTTAGCATACTCTTGTAAACACAGTAATGATATAAAGGACGATATAAAATGGAATAGCTAATTTAGTTCATCCACGTTTTATGAGTTACATGAACATGAAAGAGTCTATCCAAATGTCTTTCTACGGCTTACGGCCATACCAACCTGAATATGCCTGATCTCGTCTGATCTCAGAAGCTAAGCAGGGTCAGGCTTGGTTAGTACTTGTTTGGGAGACTACTTGGGAATACCAGGTGCTGTGAGCTTTTTGCCCAGTTTAGCATACTCTTGTAAACACAGTAATGATATAAAGGACGATATAAAATGGAATTGCTAATTTAGTTCATCTACGTTTTTTGAGTTTCATGAACATGAAAAAGTCCATCCAAATGTCATTCTATGGCTTACGGCCATACCAACCTGAATACGCCTGATCTCGTCCGATCTCAGAAGCTAAGCAGGGTCAGGTTTGGTTAGTACTTGATTGGGAGACTACTTGGGAATACAAGGTGCTATAAGATTTTTGCCCATTTAGCATACTCTTGTAAACACAGTAATTATATAAAGGATGATATAAAATGGAATTGCTAATTTAGTTCATCCACGTTTCTTGAGTTACATGAAAATGAAAAAGTCTATCCAAATATCATTCCATGGCTTACGGCCATACCAACCTGAATACGCCTGATCTCTTCCGATCTCAGAAGCTAAGCAGGTTCAAGCTTGGTTGGTACTTGGTTGGGAGACTACTTGGGAATACCAGGTGCTGTATGCTTTTTGCCCAGTTTAGCATACTCTTGTAAACACAGTAATGATATAAAGGATGATATAAAATGGAATTGCTAATTTAGTTCATCCACGTTTTTTGAGTTACATGAACATGAAAAAGTCTATCCTAATATTATTCCATAGCTTACGGCCATACCAACCTGAAAACGCCTGATCTCGTCCGATCTCAGAAACTAAGCAGAGTCAGACTTGGTTAGGAGACTACTTGGGAATACCAGGTGCTGTAAGCTTTTTACCAGTTTAGCATACTTACATGAACATGAAAAAGTCTATCCAAATGTCATTCTATGGCTTACGGCCATACCAACCTGAATACGCCTGATCTCGTCTGATCTCAGAAGCTAAGCAGGGTCAGGCTTGGTTAGTACTTGTTTGGGAGACTACTTGGGAATACCAGGTGCTGTGAGCTTTTTGCCCAGTTTAGCATACTCTTGTAAACACAGTAATTATATAAAGGATGATATAAAATGGAATTGCTAATTTAGTTCATCCACGTTTTTTGAGTTACATGAACATGAAAAAGTCTATCCTAATATTATTCCATAGCTTACGGCCATACCAACCTGAAAACGCCTGATCTCGTCCGATCTCAGAAGCTAAGCAGGGTCAGGCTTGGTTAGTACTTGGTTAGGGGACTACTTGGGAATACCAGGTGCTTTAGGCTTTTTACCAGTTTAGCATACTCTTGTAAACACAGTAATCATATAAAGGACGATATTAAATGGAATTTCTAATTTATATCATCCACGTTTTTTGAGTTACATGAACATGAAAGAGTCTATCCAAATGTCTTTCTACAGCTTATGGCCATACCTACCTGAATACGCCTGATCTCGTCTTGTAAACACAGTAATCATATAAAGGACGATATAAAATGGAATTGCTAATTTAGTTCATCCACGTTTTTTGAGTTACATGAACTTGAAAAAGTCTATCCTAATATCATTCCGTGGCTTACGGCCATACCAACCTGAATATGCCTGATCTCGTCTGATCTCAGAAGCTAAGCAGGGTCAGGCTTGGTTAGTACTTGTTTGGGAGACTACTTGGGAATACCAGGTGCTGTGAGCTTTTTGCCCAGTTTAGCATACTCTTGTAAACACAGTAATGATATAAAGGACGATATAAAATGGAATTGCTAATTTAGTTCATCTACGTTTTTTGAGTTTCATGAACATGAAAAAGTCTATCCAAATGTCATTCTATGGCTTACGGCCATACCAACCTGAATACGCCCAATCTCAGAAGCTAAGCAGGGTCAGGTTTGGTTAGTACTTGATTGGGAGACTACTTGGGAATACAAGGTGCTATAAGATTTTTGCCCATTTAGCATACTCTTGTAAACACAGTAATTATATAAAGGATGATATAAAATGGAATTGCTAATTTAGTTCATCCACGTTTCTTGAGTTACATGAAAATGAAAAAGTCTATCCAAATATCATTCCATGGCTTACGGCCATACCAACCTGAATACGCCTGATCTCTTCCGATCTCAGAAGCTAAGCAGGTTCAAGCTTGGTTGGTACTTTGTTGGGAGACTACTTGGGAATACCAGGTGCTGTATGCTTTTTGCCCAGTTTAGCATACTCTTGTAAACACAGTAATGATATAAAGGACGATATAAAATGGAATAGCTAATTTAGTTCATCCACGTTTTATGAGTTACATGAACATGAAAGAGTCTATCCAAATGTCTTTCTACGGCTTACGGCCATACCAACCTGAATATGCCTGATCTCGTCTGATCTCAGAAGCTAAGCAGGGTCAGGCTTGGTTAGTACTTGTTTGGGAGACTACTTGGGAATACCAGGTGCTGTGAGCTTTTTGCCCAGTTTAGCATACTCTTGTAAACACAGTAATGATATAAAGGACGATATAAAATGGAATTGCTAATTTAGTTCATCTACGTTTTTTGAGTTTCATGAACATGAAAAAGTCCATCCAAATGTCATTCTATGGCTTACGGCCATACCAACCTGAATACGCCTGATCTCGTCCGATCTCAGAAGCTAAGCAGGGTCAGGTTTGGTTAGTACTTGATTGGGAGACTACTTGGGAATACAAGGTGCTATAAGATTTTTGCCCATTTAGCATACTCTTGTAAACACAGTAATTATATAAAGGATGATATAAAATGGAATTGCTAATTTAGTTCATCCACGTTTCTTGAGTTACATGAAAATGAAAAAGTCTATCCAAATATCATTCCATGGCTTACGGCCATACCAACCTGAATACGCCTGATCTCTTCCGATCTCAGAAGCTAAGCAGGTTCAAGCTTGGTTGGTACTTGGTTGGGAGACTACTTGGGAATACCAGGTGCTGTATGCTTTTTGCCCAGTTTAGCATACTCTTGTAAACACAGTAATGATATAAAGGATGATATAAAATGGAATTGCTAATTTAGTTCATCCACGTTTCTTGAGTTACATGAAAATGAAAAAGTCTATCCAAATATCATTCCATGGCTTACGGCCATACCAACCTGAATACGCCTGATCTCTTCCGATCTCAGAAGCTAAGCAGGTTCAAGCTTGGTTGGTACTTTGTTGGGAGACTACTTGGGAATACCAGGTGCTGTATGCTTTTTGCCCAGTTTAGCATACTCTTGTAAACACAGTAATGATATAAAGGACGATATAAAATGGAATAGCTAATTTAGTTCATCCACGTTTTATGAGTTACATGAACATGAAAGAGTCTATCCAAATGTCTTTCTACGGCTTACGGCCATACCAACCTGAATATGCCTGATCTCGTCTGATCTCAGAAGCTAAGCAGGGTCAGGCTTGGTTAGTACTTGTTTGGGAGACTACTTGGGAATACCAGGTGCTGTGAGCTTTTTGCCCAGTTTAGCATACTCTTGTAAACACAGTAATGATATAAAGGACGATATAAAATGGAATTGCTAATTTAGTTCATCTACGTTTTTTGAGTTTCATGAACATGAAAAAGTCCATCCAAATGTCATTCTATGGCTTACGGCCATACCAACCTGAATACGCCTGATCTCGTCCGATCTCAGAAGCTAAGCAGGGTCAGGTTTGGTTAGTACTTGATTGGGAGACTACTTGGGAATACCAGGTGCTATAAGATTTTTGCCCATTTAGCATACTCTTGTAAACACAGTAATTATATAAAGGATGATATAAAATGGAATTGCTAATTTAGTTCATCCACGTTTCTTGAGTTACATGAAAATGAAAAAGTCTATCCAAATATCATTCCATGGCTTACGGCCATACCAACCTGAATACGCCTGATCTCTTCCGATCTCAGAAGCTAAGCAGGTTCAAGCTTGGTTGGTACTTGGTTGGGAGACTACTTGGGAATACCAGGTGCTGTATGCTTTTTGCCCAGTTTAGCATACTCTTGTAAACACAGTAATGATATAAAGGATGATATAAAATGGAATTGCTAATTTAGTTCATCCACGTTTTTTGAGTTACATGAACATGAAAAAGTCTATCCTAATATTATTCCATAGCTTACGGCCATACCAACCTGAAAACGCCTGATCTCGTCCGATCTCAGAAACTAAGCAGAGTCAGACTTGGTTAGGAGACTACTTGGGAATACCAGGTGCTGTAAGCTTTTTACCAGTTTAGCATACTTACATGAACATGAAAAAGTCTATCCAAATGTCATTCTATGGCTTACGGCCATACCAACCTGAATACGCCTTATCTCGTCTGATCTCAGAAGCTAAGCAGGGTCAGGCTTGGTTAGTACTTGTTTGGGAGACTACTTGGGAATACCAGGTGCTGTGAGCTTTTTGCCCAGTTTAGCATACTCTTGTAAACACAGTAATTATATAAACGATGATATAAAATGGAATTGCTAATTTAGTTCATCCACGTTTTTTGAGTTACATGAACATGAAAAAGTCTATCCTAATATTATTCCATAGCTTACGGCCATACCAACCTGAAAACGCCTGATCTCGTCCGATCTCAGAAGCTAAGCAGGGTCAGGCTTGGTTAGTACTTGGTTAGGGGACTACTTGGGAATACCAGGTGCTTTAGGCTTTTTACCAGTTTAGCATACTCTTGTAAACACAGTAATCATATAAAGGACGATATTAAATGGAATTTCTAATTTATATCATCCACGTTTTTTGAGTTACATGAACATGAAAGAGTCTATCCAAATGTCTTTCTACAGCTTATGGCCATACCTACCTGAATACGCCTGATCTCGTCTTGTAAACACAGTAATCATATAAAGGACGATATAAAATGGAATTGCTAATTTAGTTCATCCACGTTTTTTGAGTTACATGAACTTGAAAAAGTCTATCCTAATATCATTCCGTGGCTTACGGCCATACCAACCTGAATATGCCTGATCTCGTCTGATCTCAGAAGCTAAGCAGGGTCAGGCTTGGTTAGTACTTGTTTGGGAGACTACTTGGGAATACCAGGTGCTGTGAGCTTTTTGCCCAGTTTAGCATACTCTTGTAAACACAGTAATGATATAAAGGACGATATAAAATGGAATTGCTAATTTAGTTCATCTACGTTTTTTGAGTTTCATGAACATGAAAAAGTCTATCCAAATGTCATTCTATGGCTTACGGCCATACCAACCTGAATACGCCCAATCTCAGAAGCTATGCAGGGTCAGGTTTGGTTAGTACTTGATTGGGAGACTACTTGGGAATACAAGGTGCTATAAGATTTTTGCCCATTTAGCATACTCTTGTAAACACAGTAATTATATAAAGGATGATATAAAATGGAATTGCTAATTTAGTTCATCCACGTTTCTTGAGTTACATGAAAATGAAAAAGTCTATCCAAATATCATTCCATGGCTTACGGCCATACCAACCTGAATACGCCTGATCTCTTCCGATCTCAGAAGCTAAGCAGGTTCAAGCTTGGTTGGTACTTTGTTGGGAGACTACTTGGGAATACCAGGTGCTGTATGCTTTTTGCCCAGTTTAGCATACTCTTGTAAACACAGTAATGATATAAA
The DNA here is from genome assembly GCA_023634145.1 of Thymallus thymallus. Taxonomy (NCBI): domain Eukaryota; kingdom Metazoa; phylum Chordata; class Actinopteri; order Salmoniformes; family Salmonidae; genus Thymallus; species Thymallus thymallus. The sequence continues at coordinate 2,144,718 of CM042422.1, forward strand.
GGACGATATAAAATGGAATAGCTAATTTAGTTCATCCACGTTTTATGAGTTACATGAACATGAAAGAGTCTATCCAAATGTCTTTCTACGGCTTACGGCCATACCAACCTGAATATGCCTGATCTCGTCTGATCTCAGAAGCTAAGCAGGGTCAGGCTTGGTTAGTACTTGTTTGGGAGACTACTTGGGAATACCAGGTGCTGTGAGCTTTTTGCCCAGTTTAGCATACTCTTGTAAACACAGTAATGATATAAAGGACGATATAAAATGGAATTGCTAATTTAGTTCATCTACGTTTTTTGAGTTTCATGAACATGAAAAAGTCCATCCAAATGTCATTCTATGGCTTACGGCCATACCAACCTGAATACGCCTGATCTCGTCCGATCTCAGAAGCTAAGCAGGGTCAGGTTTGGTTAGTACTTGATTGGGAGACTACTTGGGAATACAAGGTGCTATAAGATTTTTGCCCATTTAGCATACTCTTGTAAACACAGTAATTATATAAAGGATGATATAAAATGGAATTGCTAATTTAGTTCATCCACGTTTCTTGAGTTACATGAAAATGAAAAAGTCTATCCAAATATCATTCCATGGCTTACGGCCATACCAACCTGAATACGCCTGATCTCTTCCGATCTCAGAAGCTAAGCAGGTTCAAGCTTGGTTGGTACTTGGTTGGGAGACTACTTGGGAATACCAGGTGCTGTATGCTTTTTGCCCAGTTTAGCATACTCTTGTAAACACAGTAATGATATAAAGGATGATATAAAATGGAATTGCTAATTTAGTTCATCCACGTTTTTTGAGTTACATGAACATGAAAAAGTCTATCCTAATATTATTCCATAGCTTACGGCCATACCAACCTGAAAACGCCTGATCTCGTCCGATCTCAGAAACTAAGCAGAGTCAGACTTGGTTAGGAGACTACTTGGGAATACCAGGTGCTGTAAGCTTTTTACCAGTTTAGCATACTCTTGTAAACACAGTAATCATACAAAGGACGATATAAAATGGAATTGCTAATTTAGTTCATCCAAGTGTTTTGAGTTACATGAACTTGAAAAAGTCTATCCTAATATCATTCCATAGTTTACGGCCATACCCACCTGAATATGCCTGATCTCGTCCGATCTCAGAAGCTAAGCAGGGGCAGGCTTGGTTAGTACTTGGTTAGGAGACTACTTGGGAGTACCAGGTGCTGTAAGCTGTTTAGCATACTCTTGTAAACACAGTAATCATATAAAGGACGATATAAAATGGAATTGCTAATTTAGTTCATCCACGTTTTTTTAGTTACATGAACTTGAAAAAGTCAATCCTAATATCATTCCATGGCTTACGACCATACCAACCTGAATACGCCTGATCTCGTCCGATCTCAGAAGCTAAGCAGGGTCAGGCTTGGTTAGTACTTGGTTAGGGGACTACTTGGGAATACCAGGTGCTTTAGGCTTTTTACCAGTTTAGCATACTCTTGTAAACACAGTAATCATATAAAGGACGATATTAAATGGAATTTCTAATTTATATCATCCACGTTTTTTGAGATACATGAACATGAAAGAGTCTATCCAAATGTCTTTCTACAGCTTATGGCCATACCTACCTGAATACGCCTGATCTCGTCTTGTAAACACAGTAATCATATAAAGGACGATATAAAATGGAATTGCTAATTTAGTTCATCCACGTTTTTTGAGTTACATGAACTTGAAAAAGTCTATCCTAATATCATTCCGTGGCTTACGGCCATACCAACCTGAATATGCCTGATCTCGTCTGATCTCAGAAGCTAAGCAGGGTCAGGCTTGGTTAGTACTTGTTTGGGAGACTACTTGGGAATACCAGGTGCTGTGAGCTTTTTGCCCAGTTTAGCATACTCTTGTAAACACAGTAATGATATAAAGGACGATATAAAATGGAATTGCTAATTTAGTTCATCTACGTTTTTTGAGTTTCATGAACATGAAAAAGTCTATCCAAATGTCATTCTATGGCTTACCGCCATACCAACCTGAATACACCCGATCTCAGAAGCTAAGCAGGGTCAGGTTTGGTTAGTACTTGATTGGGAGACTACTTGGGAATACAAGGTGCTATAAGATTTTTGCCCATTTAGCATACTCTTGTAAACACAGTAATTATATAAAGGATGATATAAAATGGAATTGCTAATTTAGTTCATCCACGTTTCTTGAGTTACATGAAAATGAAAAAGTCTATCCAAATATCATTCCACGGCTTACGGCCATACCAACCTGAATACGCCTGATCTCTTCCGATCTCAGAAGCTAAGCAGGTTCAAGCTTGGTTGGTACTTTGTTGGGAGACTACTTGGGAATACCAGGTGCTGTATGCTTTTTGCCCAGTTTAGCATACTCTTGTAAACACAGTAATGATATAAAGGACGATATAAAATGGAATAGCTAATTTAGTTCATCCACGTTTTATGAGTTACATGAACATGAAAGAGTCTATCCAAATGTCTTTCTACGGCTTACGGCCATACCAACCTGAATATGCCTGATCTCGTCTGATCTCAGAAGCTAAGCAGGGTCAGGCTTGGTTAGTACTTGTTTGGGAGACTACTTGGGAATACCAGGTGCTGTGAGCTTTTTGCCCAGTTTAGCATACTCTTGTAAACACAGTAATGATATAAAGGACGATATAAAATGGAATTGCTAATTTAGTTCATCTACGTTTTTTGAGTTTCATGAACATGAAAAAGTCCATCCAAATGTCATTCTATGGCTTACGGCCATACCAACCAGAATACGCCCGATCTCAGAAGCTAAGCAGGGTCAGGTTTGGTTAGTACTTGATTGGGAGACTTCTTGGGAATACAAGGTGCTATAAGATTTTTGCCCATTTAGCATACTCTTGTAAACACAGTAATTATATAAAGGATGATATAAAATGGAATTGCTAATTTAGTTCATCCACGTTTCTTGAGTTACATGAAAATGAAAAAGTCTATCCAAATATCATTCCATGGCTTACGGCCATACCAACCTGAATACGCCTGATCTCTTCCGATCTCAGAAGCTAAGCAGGTTCAAGCTTGGTTGGTACTTGGTTGGGAGACTACTTGGGAATACCAGGTGCTGTATGCTTTTTGCCCAGTTTAGCATACTCTTGTAAACACAGTAATGATATAAAGGACGATATAAAATGGAATAGCTAATTTAGTTCATCCACATTTTATGAGTTACATGAACATGAAAGAGTCTATCCAAATGTCTTTCTACGGCTTACGGCCATACCAACCTGAATATGCCTGATCTCGTCTGATCTCAGAAGCTAAGCAGGGTCAGGCTTGGTTAGTACTTGTTTGGGAGACTACTTGGGAATACCAGGTGCTGTGAGCTTTTTGCCCAGTTTAGCATACTCTTGTAAACACAGTAATGATATAAAGGACGATATAAAATGGAATTGCTAATTTAGTTCATCTACATTTTTTGAGTTTCATGAACATGAAAAAGTCTATCAAAATGTCATTCTATGGCTTACGGCCATACCAACCTGAATACGCCTGATCTCGTCCGATCTCAGAAGCTAAGCAGGGGCAGGTTTGGTTAGTACTTGATTGGGAGACTACTTGGGAATACAAGGTGCTGTATGCTTTTTGCCCAGTTTAGCATACTCTTGTAAACACAGTAATGATATAAAGGACGATATAAAATGGAATAGCTAATTTAGTTCATCCACGTTTTATGAGTTACATGAACATGAAAGAGTCTATCCAAATGTCTTTCTATGGCTTACGGCCATACCTACCTGAAAATGCCTGATCTCGTCCGATCCCAGAAGCTAAGCAGAGTCTGGCTTGGTTAGTACTTAGTTGGGAGACTACTTGGGAATACCAGGTGCTGTAAGCTTTTTACCAGTTTAGCATACTCTTTTGCCCATTTAGCATACTCTTGTATACACAGTAATGATATAAAGGACAATATAAAATGGAATTGCTAATTTAGTTCATCCACGTTTTTTGAGTTACATGAACTTGAAAAAGTCTATCCTAATATCATTCCATGGCTTACGGCCATACCAACCTGAATACGCCTGATCTCAGAAGCTAAGCATGGTCAGGCTTGGTTAGTACTTGGTTAGGAGATTACTTGGGAATACCAGGTGCTGTAAGCTTTTTACCAGTTTAGCATACTCTTGTAAACACAGTAATCATATAAAGGACGATATAAAATGGAATTGCTAATTTAGTTCATCCACGTTTTTTTAGTTACATGAACTTGAAAAAGTATATCCTAATATTATTCCGTGGCTTATGGCCATACCAACCTGAAAACGCCTGATCTCGTCTGATCTCAGAAGCTAAGCAGGGTCAGGCTTGGTTAGTACTTGGTGTGGAGACTACTTGGGAATACCAGGTGCTGTAAGCTTTTTGCCCATTTAGCATACTCTTGTAAACACAGTAATCATATAAAGGATGATATAAAATTGAATTTCTAATTTATATCATCCACGTTTTTTGAGTTACATGAACATGAAAGAGTCTATCCAAATGTCTTTCTACGGTTTACGGCCATACCTACCTGAATACGCCTGATCTCGTCCGATCTCAGAAGCTAAGCAGGGCCAGACTTGGTTAGGAGACTACTTGGGAATACCAGGTGCTGTAAGCTTTTTACCAGTTTAGCATACTCTTGTAAACACAGTAATCATACAAAGGACGATATAAAATGGAATTGCTAATTTAGTTCATCCAAGTGTTTTGAGTTACATGAACTTGAAAAAGTCTATCCTAATATCATTCCATAGTTTACGGCCATACCCACCTGAATATGCCTGATCTCGTCCGATCTCAGAAGCTAAGCAGGGGCAGGCTTGGTTAGTACTTGGTTAGGAGACTACTTGGGAGTACCAGGTGCTGTAAGCTTTTTACCAGTTTAGCATACTCTTGTAAACACAGTAATCATATAAAGGACGATATAAAATGGAATTGCTAATTTAGTTCATCCACGTTTTTTTAGTTACATGAACTTGAAAAAGTCAATCCTAATATCATTCCATGGCTTACGACCATACCAACCTGAATACGCCTGATCTCGTCCGATCTCAGAAACTAAGCAGAGTCAGACTTGGTTAGGAGACTACTTGGGAATACCAGGTGCTGTAAGCTTTTTACCAGTTTAGCATACTCTTGTAAACACAGTAATCATACAAAGGACGATATAAAATGGAATTGCTAATTTAGTTCATCCAAGTGTTTTGAGTTACATGAACTTGAAAAAGTCTATCCTAATATCATTCCATAGTTTACGGCCATACCCACCTGAATATGCCTGATCTCGTCCGATCTCTGAAGCTAAGCAGGGGCAGGCTTGGTTAGTACTTGGTTAGGAGACTACTTGGGAGTACCAGGTGCTGTAAGCTTTTTACCAGTTTAGCATACTCTTGTAAACACAGTAATCATATAAAGGACGATATAAAATGGAATTGCTAATTTAGTTCATCCACGTTTTTTTAGTTACATGAACTTGAAAAAGTCAATCCTAATATCATTCCATGGCTTACAACCATACCAACCTGAATACGCCTGATCTCGTCCGATCTCAGAAGCTAAGCAGGGTCAGGCTTGGTTAGTACTTGGTTAGGGGACTACTTGGGAATACCAGGTGCTTTAGGCTTTTTACCAGTTTAGCATACTCTTGTAAACACAGTAATCATATAAAGGACGATATTAAATGGAATTTCTAATTTATATCATCCACGTTTTTTGAGTTACATGAACATGAAAGAGTCTATCCAAATGTCTTTCTACAGCTTATGGCCATACCTACCTGAATACGCCTGATCTCGTCTTGTAAACACAGTAATCATATAAAGGACGATATAAAATGGAATTGCTAATTTAGTTCATCCACGTTTTTTGAGTTACATGAACTTGAAAAAGTCTATCCTAATATCATTCCGTGGCTTACGGCCATACCAACCTGAATATGCCTGATCTCGTCTGATCTCAGAAGCTAAGCAGGGTCAGGCTTGGTTAGTACTTGTTTGGGAGACTACTTGGGAATACCAGGTGCTGTGAGCTTTTTGCCCAGTTTAGCATACTCTTGTAAACACAGTAATGATATAAAGGACGATATAAAATGGAATTGCTAATTTAGTTCATCTACGTTTTTTGAGTTTCATGAACATGAAAAAGTCTATCCAAATGTCATTCTATGGCTTACGGCCATACCAACCTGAATACACCCGATCTCAGAAGCTAAGCAGGGTCAGGTTTGGTTAGTACTTGATTGGGAGACTACTTGGGAATACAAGGTGCTATAAGATTTTTGCCCATTTAGCATACTCTTGTAAACACAGTAATTATATAAAGGATGATATAAAATGGAATTGCTAATTTAGTTCATCCACGTTTCTTGAGTTACATGAAAATGAAAAAGTCTATCCAAATATCATTCCATGGCTTACGGCCATACCAACCTGAATACGCCTGATCTCTTCCGATCTCAGAAGCTAAGCAGGTTCAAGCTTGGTTGGTACTTTGTTGGGAGACTACTTGGGAATACCAGGTGCTGTATGCTTTTTGCCCAGTTTAGCATACTCTTGTAAACACAGTAATGATATAAAGGACGATATAAAATGGAATAGCTAATTTAGTTCATCCACGTTTTATGAGTTACATGAACATGAAAGAGTCTATCCAAATGTCTTTCTACGGCTTACGGCCATACCAACCTGAATATGCCTGATCTCGTCTGATCTCAGAAGCTAAGCAGGGTCAGGCTTGGTTAGTACTTGTTTGGGAGACTACTTGGGAATACCAGGTGCTGTGAGCTTTTTGCCCAGTTTAGCATACTCTTGTAAACACAGTAATGATATAAAGGACGATATAAAATGGAATTGCTAATTTAGTTCATCTACGTTTTTTGAGTTTCATGAACATGAAAAAGTCCATCCAAATGTCATTCTATGGCTTACGGCCATACCAACCTGAATACGCCTGATCTCGTCCGATCTCAGAAGCTAAGCAGGGTCAGGTTTGGTTAGTACTTTGTTGGGAGACTACTTGGGAATACCAGGTGCTGTATGCTTTTTGCCCAGTTTAGCATACTCTTGTAAACACAGTAATGATATAAAGGACGATATAAAATGGAATAGCTAATTTAGTTCATCCACGTTTTATGAGTTACATGAACATGAAAGAGTCTATCCAAATGTCTTTCTACGGCTTACGGCCATACCAACCTGAATATGCCTGATCTCGTCTGATCTCAGAAGCTAAGCAGGGCCAGACTTGGTTAGGAGACTACTTGGGAATACCAGGTGCTGTAAGCTTTTTACCAGTTTAGCATACTCTTGTAAACACAGTAATCATACAAAGGACGATATAAAATGGAATTGCTAATTTAGTTCATCCAAGTGTTTTGAGTTACATGAACTTGAAAAAGTCTATCCTAATATCATTCCATAGTTTACGGCCATACCCACCTGAATATGCCTGATCTCGTCCGATCTCAGAAGCTAAGCAGGGGCAGGCTTGGTTAGGAGACTACTTGGGAGTACCAGGTGCTGTAAGCTTTTTACCAGTTTAGCATACTCTTGTAAACACAGTAATCATATAAAGGACGATATAAAATGGAATTGCTAATTTAGTTCATCCACGTTTTTTTAGTTACATGAACTTGAAAAAGTCAATCCTAATATCATTCCATGGCTTACGACCATACCAACCTGAATACGCCTGATCTCGTCCGATCTCAGAAACTAAGCAGAGTCAGACTTGGTTAGGAGACTACTTGGGAATACCAGGTGCTGTAAGCTTTTTACCAGTTTAGCATACTCTTGTAAACACAGTAATCATACAAAGGACGATATAAAATGGAATTGCTAATTTAGTTCATCCAAGTGTTTTGAGTTACATGAACTTGAAAAAGTCTATCCTAATATCATTCCATAGTTTACGGCCATACCCACCTGAATATGCCTGATCTCGTCCGATCTCAGAAGCTAAGCAGGGGCAGGCTTGGTTAGTACTTGGTTAGGAGACTACTTGGGAGTACCAGGTGCTGTAATCTTTTTACCAGTTTAGCATACTCTTGTAAACACAGTAATCATATAAAGGACGATATAAAATGGAATTGCTAATTTAGTTCATCCACGTTTTTTTAGTTACATGAACTTGAAAAAGTCAATCCTAATATCATTCCATGGCTTACGACCATACCAACCTGAATACGCCTGATCTCGTCCGATCTCAGAAGCTAAGCAGGGTCAGGCTTGGTTAGTACTTGGTTAGGGGACTACTTGGGAATACCAGGTGCTTTAGGCTTTTTACCAGTTTAGCATACTCTTGTAAACACAGTAATCATATAAAGGACGATATTAAATGGAATTTCTAATTTATATCATCCACGTTTTTTGAGTTACATGAACATGAAAGAGTCTATCCAAATGTCTTTCTACAGCTTATGGCCATACCTACCTGAATACGCCTGATCTCGTCTTGTAAACACAGTAATCATATAAAGGACGATATAAAATGGAATTGCTAATTTAGTTCATCCACGTTTTTTGAGTTACATGAACTTGAAAAAGTCTATCCTAATATCATTCCGTGGCTTACGGCCATACCAACCTGAATATGCCTGATCTTGTCTGATCTCAGAAGCTAAGCAGGGTCAGGCTTGGTTAGTACTTGTTTGGGAGACTACTTGGGAATACCAGGTGCTGTGAGCTTTTTGCCCAGTTTAGCATACTCTTGTAAACACAGTAATGATATAAAGGACGATATAAAATGGAATTGCTAATTTAGTTCATCTACGTTTTTTGAGTTTCATGAACATGAAAAAGTCCATCCAAATGTCATTCTATGGCTTACGGCCATACCAACCTGAATACGCCTGATCTCGTCCGATCTCAGAAGCTAAGCAGGGTCAGGTTTGGTTAGTACTTGATTGGGAGACTACTTGGGAATACAAGGTGCTATAAGATTTTTGCCCATTTAGCATACTCTTGTAAACACAGTAATTATATAAAGGATGATATAAAATGGAATTGCTAATTTAGTTCATCCACGTTTCTTGAGTTACATGAAAATGAAAAAGTCTATCCAAATATCATTCCATGGCTTACGGCCATACCAACCTGAATACGCCTGATCTCTTCCGATCTCAGAAGCTAAGCAGGTTCAAGCTTGGTTGGTACTTGGTTGGGAGACTACTTGGGAATACCAGGTGCTGTATGCTTTTTGCCCAGTTTAGCATACTCTTGTAAACACAGTAATGATATAAAGGACGATATAAAATGGAATAGCTAATTTAGTTCATCCACGTTTTATGAGTTACATGAACATGAAAGAGTCTATCCAAATGTCTTTCTACGGCTTACGGCCATACCAACCTGAATATGCCTGATCTCGTCTCATCTCAGAAGCTAAGCAGGGTCAGGCTTGGTTAGTACTTGTTTGGGAGACTACTTGGGAATACCAGGTGCTGTGAGCTTTTTGCCCAGTTTAGCATACTCTTGTAAACACAGTAATGATATAAAGGACGATATAAAATGGAATTGCTAATTTAGTTCATCTACATTTTTTGAGTTTCATGAACATGAAAAAGTCTATCCAAATGTCATTCTATGGCTTACGGCCATACCAACCTGAATACGCCTGATCTCGTCCGATCTCAGAAGCTAAGCAGGGTCAGGTTTGGTTAGTACTTGATTGGGAGACTACTTGGGAATACAAGGTGCTGTATGCTTTTTGCCCAGTTTAGCATACTCTTGTAAACACAGTAATGATATAAAGGACGATATAAAATGGAATAGCTAATTTAGTTCATCCACGTTTTATGAGTTACATGAACATGAAAGAGTCTATCCAAATGTCTTTCTACGGCTTACGGCCATACCTACCTGAAAATGCCTGATCTCGTCCGATCTCAGAAGCTAAGCAGAGTCTGGCTTGGTTAGTACTTAGTTGGGAGACTACTTGGGAATACCAGGTGCTGTAAGCTTTTTACCAGTTTAGCATACTCTTTTGCCCATTTAGCATACTCTTGTATACACAGTAATGATATAAAGGACAATATAAAATGGAATTGCTATTTTAGTTCATCCACGTTTTTTGAGTTACATGAACTTGAAAAAGTCTATCCTAATATCATTCCATGGCTTACGGCCATACCAACCTGAATACGCCTGATCTCAGAAGCTAAGCAGGGTCAGGCTTGGTTAGTACTTGGTTAGGAGATTACTTGGGAATACCAGGTGCTGTAAGCTTTTTACCAGTTTAGAATACTCTTGTAAACACAGTAATCATATAAAGGACGATATAAAATGGAATTGCTAATTTAGTTCATCCACGTTTTTTTAGTTACATGAACTTGAAAAAGTATATCCTAATATTATTCCGTGGCTTATGGCCATACCAACCTGAAAACGCCTGATCTCGTCTGATCTCAGAAGCTAAGCAGGGTCAGGCTTGGTTAGTACTTGGTGTGGAGACTACTTGGGAATACCAGGTGCTGTAAGCTTTTTGCCCATTTAGCATACTCTTGTAAACACAGTAATCATATAAAGGATGATATAAAATTGAATTTCTAATTTATATCATCCACGTTTTTTGAGTTACATGAACATGAAAGAGTCTATCCAAATGTCTTTCTACGGTTTACGGCCATACCTACCTGAATACGCCTGATCTCGTCCGATCTCAGAAGCTAAGCAGGGCCAGACTTGGTTAGGAGACTACTTGGGAATACCAGGTGCTATAAGCTTTTTACCAGTTTAGCATACTCTTGTAAACACAGTAATCATATAAAGGACGATATAAAATGGAATTGCTAATTTAGTTCATCCACGTTTTTTGAGTTACATGAACTTGAAAAAGTATATCCTAATATCATTCCATGGCTTACGGCCATACCAACCTGAATACACCTGATCTCGTCCGATCTCAGAAGCTAAGCAGGGTCAGGCTTGGTTAGTACTTGTTTAGGAGACTACTTGGGAATACCAGGTACTGTAAGCTTTTTACCAGTTTAGCATACTCTTGTAAACACAGTAATGATATAAAGGACGATATAAAATGGAATTGCTAATTTAGTTCATCCACGTTTTTTGAGTTACATGAACTTGAAAAAGTCTATCCTAATATAATTCCAAGGCTTATGGCCATACCATCCTGAAAACGCCTGATCTCGTCCGATCTCAGAAGCTTAGCAGGGTCAGGCTTGGTTAGTACTTGGTTTGGAGACTACTTGGGAATACCAGGTGCTGTAAGCTTTTTGCCCATTTAGCATACTCTTGTAAACACAGTAATGATATAAAGGACAATATAAAATGCAATTGCTAATTTAGTTCATCCACGTTTTTTGAGTTACATGAACTTGAAAAAGTCTATCCTAATATCATTCCATGGTTTACGGCCATACCAACCTGAAAACGCCTGATCTTGTCCGATCTCAGAAGCTAAGCAGGGTTAGGCTTGGTTAGTACTTGGTTAGGAGACTACTTGGGAATACCAGGTGCTGTAAGCTTTTTACCAGTTTAGCATACTCTTGTAAACACAGTAATGATATAAAGGATGATATAAAATGGAATTGCTAATTTAGTTCATCCACATTTTTTGAGTTACATGAACATGAAAGAGTCTATCCAAATGTCTTTCTACGGTTTACGGCCATACCTACCTGAATACGCCTGATCTCGTCCGATCTCAGAAGCTAAGCAGGGCCAGACTTGGTTAGGAGACTACTTGGGAATACCAGGTGCTATAAGCTTTTTACTAGTTTAGCATACTCTTGTAAACACAGTAATCATATAAAGGACAATATAAAATGGAATTGCTAATTTAGTTCATCCAAGTGTTTTGAGTTACATGAACTTGAAAAAGTCTATCCTAATATCATTCCATAGTTTACGGCCATACCCACCTGAATACGCCTGATCTTGTCCGATCTCAGAAGCTAAGCAGGGGCAGGCTTGGTTAGTACTTGGTGTGGAGACTACTTGGGAATACCAGGTGCTGTAAGCTTTTTGCCCATTTAGCATACTCTTGTAAACACAATAATCATATAAAGGATGATATAAAATTGAATTTCTAATTTATATCATCCACGTTTTTTGAGTTACATGAACATGAAAGAGTCTATCCAAATGTCTTTCTACGGTTTACGGCCATACCTACCTGAATACGCCTGATCTCGTCCGATCTCAGAAGCTAAGCAGGGCCAGACTTGGTTAGTACTTGTTTAGGAGACTACTTGGGAATACCAGGTGCTATAAGCTTTTTACTAGTTTAGCATACTCTTGTAAACACAGTAATCATATAAAGGACGATATAAAATGGAATTGCTAATTTAATTCATCCACGTTTTTTGAGTTACATGAACTTGAAAAAGTATATCCTAATATCATTCCATGGCTTACGGCCATACCAACCTGAATACACCTGATCTCGTCCGATCTCAGAAGCTAAGCAGGGTCAGGCTTGGTTAGTACTTGTTTAGGAGACTACTTGGGAATACCAGGTGCTGTAAGCTTTTTACCAGTTTAGCATACTCTTGTAAACACAGTAATCGTATAAAGGACGATATAAAATGGAATTGCTAATTTAGTTCATCCACGTTTTTTGAGTTACATGAACATGAAAAAGTCTATCCTAATATTACTCCATGGCTTACGGCCATACCAACCTGAACATGCCTGATCTCGTCCGATTTCAGAAGCTAAGCAGAGTCTGGCTTGGTTAGTACTTAGTTGGGAGACTACTTGGGAATACCAGGTGCTGTAAGCTTTTTGCCCATTTAGCATACTCTTGTATACACAGTAATGATATAAAGGACAATATAAAATGGAATTGCTAATTTAGTTCATCCACGTTTTTTGAGTTACATGAACATGAAAAAGTCTATCCTAATATTATTCCATAGCTTATGGCCATACCAACCTGAAAACGCCTGATCTCGTCCGATCTCAGAAACTAAGCAGGGTCAGACTTGGTTAGGAGACTACTTGGGAATACCAGGTGCTGTAAGATTTTTACCAGTTTAGCATACTCTTGTAAACACAGTAATCATATAAAGGACGATATAAAATGGAATTGCTAATTTAGTTCATCCAAGTGTTTTGAGTTACATGAACTTGAAAAAGTCTATCCTAATATCATTCTATAGTTTACGGCCATACCCACCTGAATACGCCTGATCTCGTCCGATCTCAGAAGCTAAGCAGGGGCAGGCTTGGTTAGTACTTGGTTAGGAGACTACTTGGGAATACCAGGTGCTGTAAGCTTTTTACCAGTTTATCATACTCTTGTAAACACAGTAATCATATAAAGGACGATATATAATGGAATTGCTAATTTAGTTCATCCACGTTTTTTTAGTTACATGAACATGAAAGAGTCTATCCAAATGTCTTTCTACGGCTTACGGCCATACCTACCTGAATACGCCTGATCTCGTCTTGTAAACACAGTAATCATATAAAGGACGATATAAAATGGAATTGCTAATTTAGTTCATCCACGTTTTTTGAGTTACATGAACTTGAAAAAGTCTATCCTAATATCATTCCGTGGCTTACGGCCATACCAACCTGAATATTCCTGATCTCGTCTGATCTCAGAAGCTAAGCAGGGTCAGGCTTGGTTAGTACTTGTTTGGGAGACTACTTGGGAATACCAGGTGCTGTGAGCTTTTTACCAGTTTAGCATACTCTTGTAATCATATAAAGGACGATATAAAATGGAATTTCTAATTTAGTTCATCCACGTTTTTTGAGTTACATGAACATGAAAGAGTCTATCCAAATGTCTTTCTACGGCTTACGGCCATACCTACCTGAATACGCCTGATCTCGTCTTGTAAACACAGTAATCATATAAAGGACGATATAAAATTGAATTGCTAATTTAGTTCATCCACGTTTTTTGAGTTACATGAACTTGAAAAAGTCTATCCTAATATCATTCCGTGGCTTACGGCCATACCAACCTGAATATTCCTGATCTCGTCTGATCTCAGAAGCTAAGCAGGGTCAGGCTTGGTTAGTACTTGTTTCGGAGACTACTTGGGAATACCAGGTGCTGTGAGCTTTTTGCCCAGTTTAGCATACTCTTGTAAACACAGTAATGATATAAAGGACGATATAAAATGGAATTGCTAATTTAGTTCATCTACGTTTTTTGAGTTACATGAACATGAAAAAGTCTATCCAAATGTCATTCTATGGCTTACGGCCATACCAACCTGAATACGCCTGATCTCGTCCGATCTTAGAAGCTAAGCAGGGTCAGGCTTGGTTAGTACTTGATTGGGAGACTACTTGGGAATACAAGGTGCTGTAAGCTTTTGGCCCATTTAGCATACTCTTGTAAACACAGTAATTATATAAAGGATGATATAAAATGGAATTGCTAATTTAGTTAATCCACGTTTCTTGAGTTACATGAACATGAAAAAGTCTATCCAAATATTATTCCATGGCTTATGGCCATACCAACCTGAAAACGCCGGATCTCGTCCAATCTCAGAAGCTAAGCAGGGTCAGGCTTGGTTAGTACTTGGTTAGGAGACTACTTGGGAGTACCAGGTGCTGTAAGCTTTTTACCAGTTTAGCATACTCTTGTAATCATATAAAGGACGATATAAAATGGAATTGCTAATTTAGTTCATCCACGTTTTTTTAGTTACATGAACTTGAAAAAGTCTATCCTAATATCATTCCATGGCTTACGGCCATACCAACCTGAATACGCCTGATCTCGTCCGATCTCAGAAGCTAAGCAGGGTCAGGCTTGGTTAGTACTTGGTTAGGGGACTACTTGGGAATACCAGGTGCTGTAGGCTTTTTACCAGTTTAGCATACTCTTGTAAACACAGTAATCATATAAAGGACGATATAAAATGGAATTTCTAATTTATATCATCCACGTTTTTTGAGTTACATGAACATGAAAGAGTCTATCCAAATGTCTTTCTACGGCTAACGGCCATACCTACCTGAATACGCCTGATCTCGTCTTGTAAACACAGTAATCATATAAAGGACGATATAAAATGGAATTGCTAATTTAGTTCATCCACGTTTCTTGAGTTACATGAACTTGAAAAAGTCTATCCTAATATCATTCCGTGGCTTACGGCCATACCAACCTGAATATGCCTGATCTCGTCTGATCTCAGAAGCTAAGCAGGGTCAGGCTTGGTTAGTACTTGTTTGAGAGACTACTTGGGAATACCAGGTGCTGTGAGATTTTTGCCCAGTTTAGCATACTCTTGTAAACACAGTAATGATATAAAGGACGATATAAAATGGAATTGCTAATTTAGTTCACCTACGTTTTTTGAGTTACATGAACATGAAAAAGTCTATCCAAATGTCATTCTATGGCTTACGGCCATACCAACCTGAATACGCCTGATCTCGTCCGATCTCAGAAGCTAAGCAGGGTCAGGCTTGGTTAGTACTTGATTGGGAGACTACTTGGGAATACAAGGTGCTATAAGATTTTTGCCCATTTAGCATACTCTTGTAAACACAGTAATTATATAAAGGATGATATAAAATGGAATTGCTGATTTAGTTCATCCACGTTTCTTGAGTTACATGAACATGAAAAAGTCTATCCAAATATTATTCCATGGCTTATGGCCATACCAACCTGAAAACGCCGGATCTCGTCCAATCTCAGAAGCTAAGCAGGGTCAGGCTTGGTTAGTACTTAGTTAGGAGACTACTTGGGAGTACCAGGTGCTGTAAGCTTTTTACCAGTTTAGCATACTCTTGTAATCATATAAAGGACGATATAAAATGGAATTGCTAATTTAGTTCATCCACGTTTTTTTAGTTACATGAACTTTAAAAAGTCTATCCTAATATCATTCCATGGCTTACGGCCATACCAACCTGAATACGCCTGATCTCGTCCGATCTCAGAAGCTAAGCAGGGTCAGGCTTGGTTAGTACTTGGTTAGGGGACTACTTGGGAATACCAGGTGCTGTAGGCTTTTTACCAGTTTAGCATACTCTTGTAAACACAGTAATCATATAAAGGACGATATAAAATGGAATTTCTAATTTATATCATCCACGTTTTTTGAGTTACATGAACATGAAAGAGTCTATCCAAATGTCTTTCTATGGCTTACGGCCATACCTACCTGAATACGCCTGATCTCGTCTTGTAAACACAGTAATCATATAAAGGACGATATAAAATGGAATTGCTAATTTAGTTCATCCACGTTTTTTGAGTTACATGAACTTGAAAAAGTCTATCCTAATATCATTCCGTAGCTTACGGCCATACCAACCTGAATATGTCTGATCTCAGAAGCTAAGCAGGGTCAGGCTTGGTTAGTACTTGTTTGGGAGACTACTTGGGAATACCAGGTGCTGTGAGCTTTTTGCCCAGTTTAGCATACTCTTGTAAACACAGTAATGATATAAAGGACGATATAAAATGGAATTGCTAATTTAGTTCATCTACGTTTTTTGAGTTACATGAACATGAAAAAGTCTATCCAAATGTCATTCTATGGCTTACTGCCATACCAACCTGAATACGCCTGATCTCTTCCGATCTCAGAAGCTAAGCAGGTTCAAGCTTGGTTGGTACTTGGTTGGGAGACTACTTGGGAATACCAGGTGCTGTAAGCTTTTTACCAGTTTAGCATACTCTTTTGCCCATTTAGCATACTCTTGTAAACACAGTAATGATATAAAGGACAATATAAAATGGAATAGCTAATTTAGTTCATCCACGTTTTATGAGTTACATGAACATGAAAGAGTCTATCCAAATGTCTTTCTACGGCTTACGGCCATACCTACCTGAAAATGCCTGATCTCGTCCGATCTCATGAAGCTAAGCAGAGTCTGGCTTGGTTAGTACTTAGTTGGGAGACTACTTGGGAATACCAGGTGCTGTAAGCTTTTTACCAGTTTAGCATACTCTTTTGCCCATTTAGCATACTCTTGTATACACAGTAATGATATAAAGGACAATATAAAATGGAATTGCTAATTTAGTTCATCCACGTTTTTTGAGTTACATGAACTTGAAAAAGTCTATCCTATTATCATTCCATGGCTTACGGCCATACCAACCTGAATACGCCTGATCTCAGAAGCTAAGCAGGGTCAGGCTTGGTTAGTACTTCGTTAGGAGATTACTTGGGAATACCAGGTGCTGTAAGCTTTTTACCAGTTTAGCATACTCTTGTAAACACAGTAATCATATAAAGGACGATATAAAATGGAATTGCTAATTTAGTTCATCCACGTTTTTTTAGTTACATGAACTTGAAAAAGTCTATCCTAATATCATTCTGTGGCATACGGCCATACCAACCTGAATATGCCTGATCTCGTCTGATCTCAGAAGCTAAGCAGGGTCAGGCTTGGTTAGTACTTGGTTAGGAGACTACTTGGGAATACCAGGTGCTGTAAGCTTTTTGCCCATTTAGCATACTCTTGAAAAACACAGTAATGATATAAAGGACGATATAAAATGGAATTGCTAATTTAGTTCATCCATGTTTTTTGAGTTACATGAACTTGAAAAAGTCTATCCTAATATTATTCCATGGCTTATGGCCATACCAACCTGAAAACGCCTGATCTCGTCTGATCTCAGAAGCTAAGCAGGGTCAGGCTTGGTTAGTACTTGGTTAGGAGACTACTTGGGAATACCAGGTGCTGTAAGCTTTTAGCCCATTTAGCATACTCTTGTAAACACAGTAATCATATAAAGGATGATATAAAATTGAATTTCTAATTTATATCATCCACGTTTTTTGAGTTACATGAACATGAAAGAGTCTATCCAAATGTCTTTCTACGGTTTACGGCCATACCTACCTGAATACGCCTGATCTCGTCTTGTAAACACAGTAATCATATAAAGGACGATATAAAATGGAATTGCTAATTTAGTTCATCCACGTTTCTTGAGTTACATGAACTTGAAAAAGTCTATCCTAATATCATTCCGTGGCTTACGGCCATACCAACCTGAATATGCCTGATCTCGTCTGATCTCAGAAGCTAAGCAGGGTCAGGCTTGGTTAGTACTTGTTTGAGAGACTACTTGGGAATACCAGGTGCTGTGAGATTTTTGCCCAGTTTAGCATACTCTTGTAAACACAGTAATGATATAAAGGACGATATAAAATGGAATTGCTAATTTAGTTCACCTACGTTTTTTGAGTTACATGAACATGAAAAAGTCTATCCAAATGTCATTCTATGGCTTACGGCCATACCAACCTGAATACGCCTGATCTCGTCCGATCTCAGAAGCTAAGCAGGGTCAGGCTTGGTTAGTACTTGATTGGGAGACTACTTGGGAATACAAGGTGCTATAAGATTTTTGCCCATTTAGCATACTCTTGTAAACACAGTAATTATATAAAGGATGATATAAAATGGAATTGCTGATTTAGTTCATCCACGTTTCTTGAGTTACATGAACATGAAAAAGTCTATCCAAATATTATTCCATGGCTTATGGCCATACCAACCTGAAAACGCCGGATCTCGTCCAATCTCAGAAGCTAAGCAGGGTCAGGCTTGGTTAGTACTTAGTTAGGAGACTACTTGGGAGTACCAGGTGCTGTAAGCTTTTTACCAGTTTAGCATACTCTTGTAATCATATAAAGGACGATATAAAATGGAATTGCTAATTTAGTTCATCCACGTTTTTTTAGTTACATGAACTTTAAAAAGTCTATCCTAATATCATTCCATGGCTTACGGCCATACCAACCTGAATACGCCTGATCTCGTCCGATCTCAGAAGCTAAGCAGGGTCAGGCTTGGTTAGTACTTGGTTAGGGGACTACTTGGGAATACCAGGTGCTGTAGGCTTTTTACCAGTTTAGCATACTCTTGTAAACACAGTAATCATATAAAGGACGATATAAAATGGAATTTCTAATTTATATCATCCACGTTTTTTGAGTTACATGAACATGAAAGAGTCTATCCAAATGTCTTTCTATGGCTTACGGCCATACCTACCTGAATACGCCTGATCTCGTCTTGTAAACACAGTAATCATATAAAGGACGATATAAAATGGAATTGCTAATTTAGTTCATCCACGTTTTTTGAGTTACATGAACTTGAAAAAGTCTATCCTAATATCATTCCGTAGCTTACGGCCATACCAACCTGAATATGTCTGATCTCAGAAGCTAAGCAGGGTCAGGCTTGGTTAGTACTTGTTTGGGAGACTACTTGGGAATACCAGGTGCTGTGAGCTTTTTGCCCAGTTTAGCATACTCTTGTAAACACAGTAATGATATAAAGGACGATATAAAATGGAATTGCTAATTTAGTTCATCTACGTTTTTTGAGTTACATGAACATGAAAAAGTCTATCCAAATGTCATTCTATGGCTTACTGCCATACCAACCTGAATACGCCTGATCTCTTCCGATCTCAGAAGCTAAGCAGGTTCAAGCTTGGTTGGTACTTGGTTGGGAGACTACTTGGGAATACCAGGTGCTGTAAGCTTTTTACCAGTTTAGCATACTCTTTTGCCCATTTAGCATACTCTTGTAAACACAGTAATGATATAAAGGACAATATAAAATGGAATAGCTAATTTAGTTCATCCACGTTTTATGAGTTACATGAACATGAAAGAGTCTATCCAAATGTCTTTCTACGGCTTACGGCCATACCTACCTGAAAATGCCTGATCTCGTCCGATCTCATGAAGCTAAGCAGAGTCTGGCTTGGTTAGTACTTAGTTGGGAGACTACTTGGGAATACCAGGTGCTGTAAGCTTTTTACCAGTTTAGCATACTCTTTTGCCCATTTAGCATACTCTTGTATACACAGTAATGATATAAAGGACAATATAAAATGGAATTGCTAATTTAGTTCATCCACGTTTTTTGAGTTACATGAACTTGAAAAAGTCTATCCTATTATCATTCCATGGCTTACGGCCATACCAACCTGAATACGCCTGATCTCAGAAGCTAAGCAGGGTCAGGCTTGGTTAGTACTTCGTTAGGAGATTACTTGGGAATACCAGGTGCTGTAAGCTTTTTACCAGTTTAGCATACTCTTGTAAACACAGTAATCATATAAAGGACGATATAAAATGGAATTGCTAATTTAGTTCATCCACGTTTTTTTAGTTACATGAACTTGAAAAAGTCTATCCTAATATCATTCTGTGGCATACGGCCATACCAACCTGAATATGCCTGATCTCGTCTGATCTCAGAAGCTAAGCAGGGTCAGGCTTGGTTAGTACTTGGTTAGGAGACTACTTGGGAATACCAGGTGCTGTAAGCTTTTTGCCCATTTAGCATACTCTTGAAAAACACAGTAATGATATAAAGGACGATATAAAATGGAATTGCTAATTTAGTTCATCCATGTTTTTTGAGTTACATGAACTTGAAAAAGTCTATCCTAATATTATTCCATGGCTTATGGCCATACCAACCTGAAAACGCCTGATCTCGTCTGATCTCAGAAGCTAAGCAGGGTCAGGCTTGGTTAGTACTTGGTTAGGAGACTACTTGGGAATACCAGGTGCTGTAAGCTTTTAGCCCATTTAGCATACTCTTGTAAACACAGTAATCATATAAAGGATGATATAAAATTGAATTTCTAATTTATATCATCCACGTTTTTTGAGTTACATGAACATGAAAGAGTCTATCCAAATGTCTTTCTACGGTTTACGGCCATACCTACCTGAATACGCCTGATCTCGTCCGATCTCAGAAGCTAAGCAGGGTCAGGCTTGGTTAGTACTTGTTTAGGAGACTACTTGGGAATACCAGGTACTGTAAGCTTTTTACCAGTTTAGCATACTCTTGTAAACACAGTAATGATATAAAGGACGATATAAAATGGAATTGCTAATTTAGTTCATCCACGTTTTTTGAGTTACATGAACTTGAAAAAGTCTATCCTAATATTATTCCATGGCTTATGGCCATACCAACCTGAAAACGCCTGATCTCGTCTGATCTCAGAAGCTAAGCAGGGTCAGGCTTGGTTAGTACTTGTTTAGGAGACTACTTGGGAATACCAGGTGCTGTAAGCTTTTAGCCCATTTAGCATACTCTTGTAAACACAGTAATCATATAAAGCATGATATAAAATTGAATTTCTAATTTATATCATCCACGTTTTTTGAGTTACATGAACATGAAAGAGTCTATCCAAATGTCTTTCTACGGTTTACGGCCATACCTACCTGAATACGCCTGATCTCGTCCGATCTCAGAAGCTAAGCAGGGTCAGGCTTGGTTAGTACTTGTTTAGGAGACTACTTGGGAATACCAGGTACTGTAAGCTTTTTACCAGTTTAGCATACTCTTGTAAACACAGTAATGATATAAAGGACAATATAAAATGGAATTGCTAATTTAGTTCATCCACGTTTTTTGAGTTACATGAACTTGAAAAAGTCTATCCTAATATAATTCCAAGGCTTATGGCCATACCATCCTGAAAACGCCTGATCTCGTCCGATCTCAGAAGCTAAGCAGGGTCAGGCTTGGTTAGTACTTGTTTGGGAGACTACTTGGAAATACCAGGTGCTGTGAGCTTTTTGCCCAGTTTAGCATACTGTTGTAAACACAGTAATGATATAAAGGACGATATAAAATGGAATTGCTAATTTAGTTCATCTACGTTTTTTGAGTTACATGAACATGAAAAAGTCTATCCAAATGTCATTCTATGGCTTACGGCCATACCAACCTGAATACGCCTGATCTCAGAAGCTAAGCAGGTCAGGCTTGGTTAGTACTTGATTGGGAGACTACTTGGGATTACAAGGTGCTATAAGATTTTTGCCCATTTAGCATACTCTTGTAAACACAGTAATTATATAAAGGATGATATAAAATGGAATTGCTAATTTAGTTCATCCACGTTTCTTGAGTTACATGAACATGAAAAAGTCTATCCAAATATCATTCCATGGCTTACGGCCATACCAACCTGAATACGCCTGATCTCTTCCGATCTCAGAAGCTAAGCAGGTTCAAGTTTGGTTGGTACTTGGTTGGGAGACTACTTGGGAATACCAGGTGCTGTAAGCTTTTTACCAGTTTAGCATACTCTTTTGCCCATTTAGCATACTCTTGTAAACACAGTAATGATATAAAGGACGATATAAAATGGAATAGCTAATTTAGTTCATCCACGTTTTATGAGTTACATGAACATGAAAGAGTCTATCCAAATGTCTTTCTACGGCTTACGGCCATACCTACCTGAAAATGCCTGATCTCGTCCGATCTCAGAAGCTAAGCAGAGTCTGGCTTGGTTAGTACTTAGTTGGGAGACTACTTGGGAATACCAGGTGCTGTAAGCTTTTTACCAGTTTAGCATACTCTTTTGCCCATTTAGCATACTCTTGTATACACAGTAATGATATAAAGGACAATATAAAATGGAATTGCTAATTTAGTTCATCCACGTTTTTTGAGTTACATGAACTTGAAAAAGTCTATCCTATTATCATTCCATGGCTTACGGCCATACCAACCTGAATACGCCTGATCTCAGAAGCTAAGCAGGGTCAGGCTTGGTTAGTACTTCGTTAGGAGATTACTTGGGAATACCAGGTGCTGTAAGCTTTTTACCAGTTTAGCATACTCTTGTAAACACAGTAATCATATAAAGGACGATATAAAATGGAATTGCTAATTTAGTTCATCCACGTTTTTTTAGTTACATGAACTTGAAAAAGTCTATCCTAATATCATTCTGTGGCATACGGCCATACCAACCTGAATATGCCTGATCTCGTCTGATCTCAGAAGCTAAGCAGGGTCAGGCTTGGTTAGTACTTGGTTAGGAGACTACTTGGGAATACCAGGTGCTGTAAGCTTTTTGCCCATTTAGCATACTCTTGAAAAACACAGTAATGATATAAAGGACGATATAAAATGGAATTGCTAATTTAGTTCATCCATGTTTTTTGAGTTACATGAACTTGAAAAAGTCTATCCTAATATTATTCCATGGCTTATGGCCATACCAACCTGAAAACGCCTGATCTCGTCTGATCTCAGAAGCTAAGCAGGGTCAGGCTTGGTTAGTACTTGGTTAGGAGACTACTTGGGAATACCAGGTGCTGTAAGCTTTTAGCCCATTTAGCATACTCTTGTAAACACAGTAATCATATAAAGGATGATATAAAATTGAATTTCTAATTTATATCATCCACGTTTTTTGAGTTACATGAACATGAAAGAGTCTATCCAAATGTCTTTCTACGGTTTACGGCCATACCTACCTGAATACGCCTGATCTCGTCCGATCTCAGAAGCTAAGCAGGGTCAGGCTTGGTTAGTACTTGTTTAGGAGACTACTTGGGAATACCAGGTACTGTAAGCTTTTTACCAGTTTAGCATACTCTTGTAAACACAGTAATGATATAAAGGACGATATAAAATGGAATTGCTAATTTAGTTCATCCACGTTTTTTGAGTTACATGAACTTGAAAAAGTCTATCCTAATATTATTCCATGGCTTATGGCCATACCAACCTGAAAACGCCTGATCTCGTCTGATCTCAGAAGCTAAGCAGGGTCAGGCTTGGTTAGTACTTGTTTAGGAGACTACTTGGGAATACCAGGTGCTGTAAGCTTTTAGCCCATTTAGCATACTCTTGTAAACACAGTAATCATATAAAGCATGATATAAAATTGAATTTCTAATTTATATCATCCACGTTTTTTGAGTTACATGAACATGAAAGAGTCTATCCAAATGTCTTTCTACGGTTTACGGCCATACCTACCTGAATACGCCTGATCTCGTCCGATCTCAGAAGCTAAGCAGGGTCAGGCTTGGTTAGTACTTGTTTAGGAGACTACTTGGGAATACCAGGTACTGTAAGCTTTTTACCAGTTTAGCATACTCTTGTAAACACAGTAATGATATAAAGGACAATATAAAATGGAATTGCTAATTTAGTTCATCCACGTTTTTTGAGTTACATGAACTTGAAAAAGTCTATCCTAATATAATTCCAAGGCTTATGGCCATACCATCCTGAAAACGCCTGATCTCGTCCGATCTCAGAAGCTAAGCAGGGTCAGGCTTGGTTAGTACTTGTTTGGGAGACTACTTGGAAATACCAGGTGCTGTGAGCTTTTTGCCCAGTTTAGCATACTTTTGTAAACACAGTAATGATATAAAGGACGATATAAAATGGAATTGCTAATTTAGTTCATCTACGTTTTTTGAGTTACATGAACATGAAAAAGTCTATCCAAATGTCATTCTATGGCTTACGGCCATACCAACCTGAATACGCCTGATCTCAGAAGCTAAGCAGGTCAGGCTTGGTTAGTACTTGATTGGGAGATTACTTGGGATTACAAGGTGCTATAAGATTTTTGCCCATTTAGCATACTCTTGTAAACACAGTAATTATATAAAGGATGATATAAAATGGAATTGCTAATTTAGTTCATCCACGTTTCTTGAGTTACATGAACATGAAAAAGTCTATCCAAATATCATTCCATGGCTTACGGCCATACCAACCTGAATACGCCTGATCTCTTCCGATCTCAGAAGCTAAGCAGGTTCAAGCTTGGTTGGTACTTGGTTGGGAGACTACTTGGGAATACCAGGTGCTGTAAGCTTTTTACCAGTTTAGCATACTCTTTTGCCCATTTAGCATACTCTTGTAAACACAGTAATGATATAAAGGACGATATAAAATGGAATAGCTAATTTAGTTCATCCACGTTTTATGAGTTACATGAACATGAAAGAGTCTATCCAAATGTCTTTCTACGGCTTACGGCCATACCTACCTGAAAATGCCTGATCTCGTCCGATCTCAGAAGCTAAGCAGAGTCTGGCTTGGTTAGTACTTAGTTGGGAGACTACTTGGGAATACCAGGTGCTGTAAGCTTTTTACCAGTTTAGCATACTCTTTTGCCCATTTAGCATACTCTTGTATACACAGTAATGATATAAAGGACGATATAAAATGGAATTGCTAATTTAGTTCATCCACGTTTTTTGAGTTACATGAACTTGAAAAAGTCTATCCTAATATTATTCCATGGCTTATGGCCATACCAACCTGAAAACGCCTGATCTCGTCTGATCTCAGAAGCTAAGCAGGGTCAGGCTTGGTTAGTACTTGTTTAGGAGACTACTTGGGAATACCAGGTGCTGTAAGCTTTTAGCCCATTTAGCATACTCTTGTAAACACAGTAATCATATAAAGCATGATATAAAATTGAATTTCTAATTTATATCATCCACGTTTTTTGAGTTACATGAACATGAAAGAGTCTATCCAAATGTCTTTCTACGGTTTACGGCCATACCTACCTGAATACGCCTGATCTCGTCCGATCTCAGAAGCTAAGCAGGGTCAGGCTTGGTTAGTACTTGTTTAGGAGACTACTTGGGAATACCAGGTACTGTAAGCTTTTTACCAGTTTAGCATACTCTTGTAAACACAGTAATGATATAAAGGACAATATAAAATGGAATTGCTAATTTAGTTCATCCACGTTTTTTGAGTTACATGAACTTGAAAAAGTCTATCCTAATATAATTCCAAGGCTTATGGCCATACCATCCTGAAAACGCCTGATCTCGTCCGATCTCAGAAGCTAAGCAGGGTCAGGCTTGGTTAGTACTTGTTTGGGAGACTACTTGGAAATACCAGGTGCTGTGAGCTTTTTGCCCAGTTTAGCATACTGTTGTAAACACAGTAATGATATAAAGGACGATATAAAATGGAATTGCTAATTTAGTTCATCTACGTTTTTTGAGTTACATGAACATGAAAAAGTCTATCCAAATGTCATTCTATGGCTTACGGCCATACCAACCTGAATACGCCTGATCTCAGAAGCTAAGCAGGTCAGGCTTGGTTAGTACTTGATTGGGAGACTACTTGGGATTACAAGGTGCTATAAGATTTTTGCCCATTTAGCATACTCTTGTAAACACAGTAATTATATAAAGGATGATATAAAATGGAATTGCTAATTTAGTTCATCCACGTTTCTTGAGTTACATGAACATGAAAAAGTCTATCCAAATATCATTCCATGGCTTACGGCCATACCAACCTGAATACGCCTGATCTCTTCCGATCTCAGAAGCTAAGCAGGTTCAAGTTTGGTTGGTACTTGGTTGGGAGACTACTTGGGAATACCAGGTGCTGTAAGCTTTTTACCAGTTTAGCATACTCTTTTGCCCATTTAGCATACTCTTGTAAACACAGTAATGATATAAAGGACGATATAAAATGGAATAGCTAATTTAGTTCATCCACGTTTTATGAGTTACATGAACATGAAAGAGTCTATCCAAATGTCTTTCTACGGCTTACGGCCATACCTACCTGAAAATGCCTGATCTCGTCCGATCTCAGAAGCTAAGCAGAGTCTGGCTTGGTTAGTACTTAGTTGGGAGACTACTTGGGAATACCAGGTGCTGTAAGCTTTTTACCAGTTTAGCATACTCTTTTGCCCATTTAGCATACTCTTGTATACACAGTAATGATATAAAGGACAATATAAAATGGAATTGCTAATTTAGTTCATCCACGTTTTTTGAGTTACATGAACTTGAAAAAGTCTATCCTATTATCATTCCATGGCTTACGGCCATACCAACCTGAATACGCCTGATCTCAGAAGCTAAGCAGGGTCAGGCTTGGTTAGTACTTCGTTAGGAGATTACTTGGGAATACCAGGTGCTGTAAGCTTTTTACCAGTTTAGCATACTCTTGTAAACACAGTAATCATATAAAGGACGATATAAAATGGAATTGCTAATTTAGTTCATCCACGTTTTTTTAGTTACATGAACTTGAAAAAGTCTATCCTAATATCATTCTGTGGCATACGGCCATACCAACCTGAATATGCCTGATCTCGTCTGATCTCAGAAGCTAAGCAGGGTCAGGCTTGGTTAGTACTTGGTTAGGAGACTACTTGGGAATACCAGGTGCTGTAAGCTTTTTGCCCATTTAGCATACTCTTGAAAAACACAGTAATGATATAAAGGACGATATAAAATGGAATTGCTAATTTAGTTCATCCATGTTTTTTGAGTTACATGAACTTGAAAAAGTCTATCCTAATATTATTCCATGGCTTATGGCCATACCAACCTGAAAACGCCTGATCTCGTCTGATCTCAGAAGCTAAGCAGGGTCAGGCTTGGTTAGTACTTGGTTAGGAGACTACTTGGGAATACCAGGTGCTGTAAGCTTTTAGCCCATTTAGCATACTCTTGTAAACACAGTAATCATATAAAGGATGATATAAAATTGAATTTCTAATTTATATCATCCACGTTTTTTGAGTTACATGAACATGAAAGAGTCTATCCAAATGTCTTTCTACGGTTTACGGCCATACCTACCTGAATACGCCTGATCTCGTCCGATCTCAGAAGCTAAGCAGGGTCAGGCTTGGTTAGTACTTGTTTAGGAGACTACTTGGGAATACCAGGTACTGTAAGCTTTTTACCAGTTTAGCATACTCTTGTAAACACAGTAATGATATAAAGGACGATATAAAATGGAATTGCTAATTTAGTTCATCCACGTTTTTTGAGTTACATGAACTTGAAAAAGTCTATCCTAATATAATTCCAAGGCTTATGGCCATACCATCCTG
The DNA here is from genome assembly GCA_023634145.1 of Thymallus thymallus. Classification (NCBI taxonomy): domain Eukaryota; kingdom Metazoa; phylum Chordata; class Actinopteri; order Salmoniformes; family Salmonidae; genus Thymallus; species Thymallus thymallus. Next base: position 2,172,364 of record CM042422.1, read on the forward strand.
AAAACGCCTGATCTCGTCCGATCTCAGAAGCTAAGCAGGGTCAGGCTTGGTTAGTACTTGTTTGGGAGACTACTTGGAAATACCAGGTGCTGTGAGCTTTTTGCCCAGTTTAGCATACTTTTGTAAACACAGTAATGATATAAAGGACGATATAAAATGGAATTGCTAATTTAGTTCATCTACGTTTTTTGAGTTACATGAACATGAAAAAGTCTATCCAAATGTCATTCTATGGCTTACGGCCATACCAACCTGAATACGCCTGATCTCAGAAGCTAAGCAGGTCAGGCTTGGTTAGTACTTGATTGGGAGATTACTTGGGATTACAAGGTGCTATAAGATTTTTGCCCATTTAGCATACTCTTGTAAACACAGTAATTATATAAAGGATGATATAAAATGGAATTGCTAATTTAGTTCATCCACGTTTCTTGAGTTACATGAACATGAAAAAGTCTATCCAAATATCATTCCATGGCTTACGGCCATACCAACCTGAATACGCCTGATCTCTTCCGATCTCAGAAGCTAAGCAGGTTCAAGCTTGGTTGGTACTTGGTTGGGAGACTACTTGGGAATACCAGGTGCTGTAAGCTTTTTACCAGTTTAGCATACTCTTTTGCCCATTTAGCATACTCTTGTAAACACAGTAATGATATAAAGGACGATATAAAATGGAATAGCTAATTTAGTTCATCCACGTTTTATGAGTTACATGAACATGAAAGAGTCTATCCAAATGTCTTTCTACGGCTTACGGCCATACCTACCTGAAAATGCCTGATCTCGTCCGATCTCAGAAGCTAAGCAGAGTCTGGCTTGGTTAGTACTTAGTTGGGAGACTACTTGGGAATACCAGGTGCTGTAAGCTTTTTACCAGTTTAGCATACTCTTTTGCCCATTTAGCATACTCTTGTATACACAGTAATGATATAAAGGACAATATAAAATGGAATTGCTAATTTAGTTCATCCACGTTTTTTGAGTTACATGAACTTGAAAAAGTCTATCCTAATATCATTCCATGGCTTACGGCCATACCAACCTGAATACGCCTGATCTCAGAAGCTAAGCAGGGTCAGGCTTGGTTAGTACTTGTTTAGGAGACTACTTGGGAATACCAGGTACTGTAAGCTTTTTACCAGTTTAGCATACTCTTGTAAACACAGTAATGATATAAAGGACGATATAAAATGGAATTGCTAATTTAGTTCATCCACGTTTTTTGAGTTACATGAACTTGAAAAAGTCTATCCTAATATTATTCCATGGCTTATGGCCATACCAACCTGAAAACGCCTGATCTCGTCTGATCTCAGAAGCTAAGCAGGGTCAGGCTTGGTTAGTACTTGTTTAGGAGACTACTTGGGAATACCAGGTGCTGTAAGCTTTTAGCCCATTTAGCATACTCTTGTAAACACAGTAATCATATAAAGGATGATATAAAATTGAATTTCTAATTTATATCATCCACGTTTTTTGAGTTACATGAACATGAAAGAGTCTATCCAAATGTCTTTCTATGGTTTACGGCCATACCTACCTGAATACGCCTGATCTCGTCCGATCTCAGAAGCTAAGCAGGGTCAGGCTTGGTTAGTACTTGTTTTGGAGACTACTTGGGAATACCAGGTGCTGTAAGCTTTTTGCCCATTTAGCATACTCTTGTAAACACAGTAATGATATAAAGGACAATATAAAATGGAATTGCTAATTTAGTTCATCCACGTTTTTTGAGTTACATGAACTTGAAAAAGTCTATCCTAATATCATTCCGTGTTTTACGGCCATACCAACCTGAAAACGCATGATCTCGTCCGATCTCAGAAGCTAAGCAGGGTCAGGCTTGGTTAGTACTTGATTGGGAGACTACTTGGGAATACAAGGTGCTATAAGATTTTTGCCCATTTAGCATACTCTTGTAAACACAGTAATTATATAAAGGATGATATAAAATGGAATTGCTAATTTAGTTCATCCACGTTTCTTGAGTTACATGAACATGAAAAAGTCTATCCAAATATTATTCCATGGCTTATGGCCATACCAACCTGAAAACGCCGGATCTCGTCCAATCTCAGAAGCTAAGCAGGGTCAGGCTTGGTTAGTACTTGGTTAGGAGACTACTTGGGAGTACCAGGTGCTGTAAGCTTTTTACCTGTTTAGCATACTCTTGTAATCATATAAAGGACGATATAAAATGGAATTGCTAATTTAGTTCATCCACGTTTTTTTAGTTACATGAACTTGAAAAAGTCTATCCTAATATCATTCCATGGCTTACGGCCATACCAACCTGAATACGCCTGATCTCGTCCAATCTCAGAAGCTCAGCAGGGTCAGGCTTGGTTAGTACTTGTTTGGGAGACTACTTGGGAATACCAGGTGCTGTGAGCTTTTTGCCCAGTTTAGCATACTCTTGTAAACACAGTAATGATATAAAGGACGATATAAAATGGAATTGCTAATTTAGTTCATCCACGTTTCTTGAGTTACATGAACATGAAAAAGTCTATCCAAATATCATTCCGTGCCTTACGGCCATACCAACCTGAATACGCCTGATCTCTTCCGATCTCAGAAGCTAAGCAGGTTCAAGCTTGGTTGGTACTTGGTTGGGAGACTACTTGGGAATACCAGGTGCTGTAAGCTTTTTACCAGTTTAGCATACTCTTTTGCCCATTTAGCATACTCTTGTAAACACAGTAATGATATAAAGGACGATATAAAATGGAATAGCTAATTTAGTTCATCCACGTTTCTTGAGTTACATGAACTTGAAAAAGTCTATCCTAATATCATTCCATGGCTTACGGCCATACCAACCTGAATACGCCTGATCTCAGAAGCTAAGCAGGGTCAGGCTTGGTTAGTACTTGGTTAGGAGATTACTTGGGAATACCAGGTGCTGTAAGCTTTTTACCAGTTTAGCATACTCTTGTAAACACAGTAATCATATAAAGGACGATATAAAATGGAATTGCTAATTTAGTTCATCCACGTTTTTTGAGTTACATGAACTTGAAAAAGTCTATCCTAATAACATTCCATGGCTTATGGCCATACCAACCCGAAAGCGCCTGATCTCGTCCGATCTCAGAAGCTAAGCAGGGTCAGGCTTGGTTAGTACTTGGTTAGGAGACTACTTGGGAATACCAGGTGCTGTAAGCTTTTTGCCCATTTAGCATACTCTTGTAAACACAGTAATGATATAAAGGACGATATATAATGGAATTGCTAATTTAGTTCATCCACGTTTTTTGAGTTACATGAACTTGAAAAAGTCTATCCTAATATCATTCCATGGTTTACGGCTATACCAACCTGAATACGCCTGATCTCGTCCGATCTCAGAAGCTAAGCAGGGTCAGGCTTGGTTAGTACTTGTTTGGGAGACTACTTGGGAATACCAGGTACTGTAAGCTTTTTACCAGTTTAGCATACTCTTGTAAACACAGTAATGATATAAAGGACGATATAAAATGGAATTGCTAATTTAGTTCATCCACGTTTTTTGAGTTACATGAACTTGAAAAAGTCTATCCTAATATAATTCCAAGGCTTATGGCCATACCATCCTGAAAACGCCTGATGTTGTCCGATCTCAGAAGCTAAGCAGGGTCGTACTTGGTTTGGAGACTACTTGGGAATACCAGATGCTGTAAGCTTTTTGCCCATTTAGCATACTCTTGTAAACACAGTAATGATATAAAGGACGATATAAAATGGAATTGCTAATTTAGTTCATCCACGTTTTTTGAGTTACATGAACATGAAAAAGTCTATCCTAATATTACTCCATGGCTTACGGCCATACCAACCTGAATATGCCTGATCTCGTCCGATCTCAGAAGCTAAGCAGAGTCTGGCTTGCTTATTACTTAGTTGGGAGACTACTTGGGAATACCAGGTGCTGTAATCTTTTTGCCCATTTAGCATACTCTTGTATACACAGTAATGATATAAAGGACAATATAAAATGGAATTGCTAATTTAGTTCATCCACGTTTTTTGAGTTACATGAACATGAAAAAGTCTATCCTAATATTATTCCATAGCTTATGGCCATACCAACCTGAAAACGCCTGATCTCGTCCGATCTCAGAAACTAAGCAGGGTCAGACTTGGTTAGGAGACTACTTGGGAATACCAGGTGCTGTAAGCTTTTTACCAGTTTAGCATACTCTTGTAAACACAGTAATCATATAAAGGACGATATAAAATGGAATTGCTAATTTAGTTCATCCACGTTTTTTGAGTTACATGAACTTGAAAAAGTCTATCCTAATATCATTCCATAGTTTACGGCCATACCCACCTGAATACGCCTGATCTCAGAAGCTAAGCAGGGGCAGGCTTGATTAGTACTTGGTTAGGAGACTACTTTGGAATACCAGGTGCTGTAAGCTTTTTACCAGTTTAGCATACTCTTGTAAACACAGTAATCATATAAAGGACGATATAAAATGGAATTGCTAAATTATATCATCCACGTTTTTAGAGTTATATGAACATGAAAGAGTCTATCAAAATGTCTTTCTACGGCTTACGGCCATACCTACCTGAATACGCCTGATCTCGTCTTGTAAACACAGTAATCATATAAAGGACGATATAAAATGGAATTGCTAATTTAGTTCATCCACGTTTTTTTAGATACATGAACTTGAAAAAGTCTATCCTAATATCATTCCATGGCTTACGGCCATACCAACCTGAATACGCCTGATCTCGTCCGATCTCAGAAGCTAAGCAGGGCCAGGCTTGGTTAGTACTTGGTCAGGAGACTTCTTGGGAATACCAGGTGCTGTAAGCTTTTTGCCCATTTAGCATACTCTTGTAAACACAGTAATGATATTAAGGGCGATATAAAATGGAATTGGTAATTTAGTTCATCCACGTTTTTTGAGTTACATGAACATGAAAGAGTCTATCCAAATGTCTTACTACGGCTTACGGCCATACATACTTGAATACGCCTGATCTCGTCTGATCTCAGAAGCTAAGCAGGGCCAGGCTTGGTTAGTACTTGGTCAGGAGACTGCTTGGGAATACCCGGTGCTGTAAGCTTTTTACCAGTTTAGCATACTCTTGTAAACACAGTAATCATATAAAGGACGATATAAAATGGAATTGCTAATTTAGGTCATCCACGTTTTTTGAGTTACATGAACTTGAAAAAGTCTATCCTAATATCATTCCATGGCTTACGGCCATACCAACCTGAGTACGCCTGATCTCGTCCGATCTCAGAAGCTAAGCAGGGTCAGGCTTGGTTAGTACTTGGTTAGGAGACTACTTGGGAATACCAGGTACTGTAAGCTTTTTACCAGTTTAGCATACTCTTGTAAACACAGTAATGATATAAAGGACAATATAAAATGGAATTGCTAATTTAGTTCATCCACGTTTTTTGAGTTACATGAACTTGAAAAAGTCTATCCTAATATTATTCCATGGCTTATGGCCATACCAACCTGAAAACGCCTGATCTCGTCCGATCTCAGAAGCTAAGCAGGGTCAGGCTTGGTTAGTACTTGGTTTGCAGACTACTTGGGAATACCAGGTGCTGTAAGCTTTTTGCCCATTTAGCATACTCTTGTAAACACAGTAATGATATAAAGGACGATATAAAATGGAATTGGTAATTTAGTTCATTCACGTTTTTTGAGTTACATGAACTTGAAAAAGTCTATCCTAATATCATTCCATGGCTTACGGCCATACCAACCTGAATACGCCTGATCTCGTCCGATCTCAGAAGCTAAGCAGGGTCAGCCTTGGTTAGTACTTGGTCAGGGGAATACCAGGTGCTCTAAGCTTTTTACTAGTTTAGCATACTCTTGTAAACACATTAATCATATAAAGGACGATATAAAATGGAATTGCTAATTTAGTTCATCCACGTTTTTTGAGTTACATGAACATGAAAAAGTCTATCCTAATATCACTCCATGGCTTACGGCCATACCAACCTGAATATGCCTGATCTCGTCCGATCTCAGAAGCTAAGCAGAGTCTGGCTTGGTTAGTACTTAGTTGGGAGACTACTTGGGAATACCAGGTGCTGTAAGCATTTTGCCCATTTAGCATACTCTTGTATACACAGTAATGATATAAAGGACAATATAAAATGGAATTGCTAATTTAGTTCATCCACGTTTTTTGAGTTACATGAACTTGAAAAAGTCTATCCTAATATCATTCCATGGCTTACGGCCAAAACAACCTGAATACTCCTGATCTCGTCCAATCTCAGAAGCTAAGCAGGGTCAGGCTTGGTTAGTACTTGGTTAGGAGACTACTTGGGAATACCAGGTGCTGTAAGCTATTTACCAGTTTAGCATACTCTTGTAAACACAGTAATCATATAAAGGACGATATAAAATTGAATTTCTAATTTATATCAGCCACGTTTTTTGAGTTACATGAACATGAAAGAGTCTATCCAAATGTCTTTCTACGGCTTACGGCCATACCTACCTGAATACGCCTGATCTCGTCCGATCTCAGAAGCTAAGCAGGGCCAGGCTTGGTTAGTACTTGGTTAGGAGACTTCTTGGGAATACCAGGTGCTGTAAGCTTTTTGCCCATTTAGCATACTCTTGTATACACAGTAATGATATAAAGGACAATATAAAATGGAATTGCTAATTTAGTTCATCCACGTTTTTTGAGTTACATGAACATAAAAAAGTCTATCCTAATATTACTCCACGGCTTATGGCCATACCAACCTGAAAGCGCCTGATCTCGTCCGATCTCAGAAGCTAAGCAGGGTCAGGCTTCGTTAGTACTTGGTTAGGAGACTACTTGGGAATACCAGGTGCTGTAAGCTTTTTGCCCATTTAGCATACTCTTGTAAACACAGTAATGATATAAAGGACGATATAAAATGGAATTGCTAATTTAGTTCATCCACGTTTTTTGAGTTACATGAACTTGAAAAAGTCTATCCTAATGTCATTCCATTTTTTACGGCCATACCAACCTGAATACGCCTGATCTCGTCCGATCTCAGAAGCTAAGCAGGGTCAGGCTTGGTTAGTACTTGGTTAGGAGACTACTTGGGAATACCAGGTACTGTAAGCTTTTTACCAGTTTAGCATACTCTTGTAAACACAGTAATGATATAAAGGACAATATAAAATGGAATTGCTAATTTAGTTCATCCACGTTTTTTGAGTTACATGAACTTGAAAAAGTCTATCCTAATATTATTCCATGGCTTATGGCCATACCAACCTGAAAACGCCTGATCTCGTCCGATCTCAGAAGCTAAGCAGGGTCAGGCTTGGTTAGTACTTGGTTTGCAGACTACTTGGGAATACCAGGTGCTGTAAGCTTTTTGCCCATTTAGCATACTCTTGTAAACACAGTAATGATATAAAGGACGATATAAAATGGAATTGGTAATTTAGTTCATTCACGTTTTTTGAGTTACATGAACTTGAAAAAGTCTATCCTAATATCATTCCATGGCTTACGGCCATACCAACCTGAATACGCCTGATCTCGTCCGATCTCAGAAGCTAAGCAGGGTCAGCCTTGGTTAGTACTTGGTCAGGGGAATACCAGGTGCTTTAAGCTTTTTACTAGTTTAGCATACTCTTGTAAACACAGTAATCATATAAAGGACGATATAAAATGGAATTGCTAATTTAGTTCATCCACGTTTTTTGAGTTAAATGAACATGAAAAAGTCTATCCTAATATCACTCTGTGGCTTACGGCCATACCAACCTGAATATGCCTGATCTCGTCCGATCTCAGAAGCTAAGCAGAGTCTGGCTTGGTTAGTACTTAGTTGGGAGACTACATGGGAATACCAGGTGCTGTAAGCATTTAGCATACTCTTGTATACACAGTAATGATATAAAGGACAATATAAAATGGAATTGCTAATTTAGTTCATCCACGTTTTTTGAGTTACATGAACATGAAAAAGTCTATCCAAATATCATTTCATGGTTTACGGCCATACCAACCTGAATACGCCTGATCTCGTCCGATCTCAGAAGCTAAGCAGAGTCAGGCTTGGTTAGTACTTGGTTAGGAGACTACTTGGGAATACCAGGTGCTGTAAGCTTTTTACCAGTTTAGCATACTCTTGTAAACACAGTAATCATATAAAGGACGATATAAAATGGAATTGCTAATTTAGTTCATCCACGTTTTTTTAGTTACATGAACTTGAAAAAGTCTATCCTAATATCATTCCATGGCTTACGGCCATACCAACCTGAATACGCCTGATCTCGTCCGATCTCAGAAGCTAAGCAGGGTCAGGCTTGGTTAGTACTTGGTTAGGAGACTACTTGGGAATACCAGGTGCTGTAAGCTTTTTACCAGTTTAGCATACTCTTGTAAACACAGTAATCATATAAAGGACGATATAAAATTGAATTTCTAATTTATATCATCCACGTTTTTTGAGTTACATGAACATGAAAGAGTCTATCCAAATGTCTTTCTACGGCTTTCGGCCATACCTACCTGAATACGCCTGATCTCGTCAGATCTCAGAAGCTAAGCAGGGCCAGGCTTGGTTAGTACTTGGTCAGGAGACTACTTGGGAATACCAGGTGCCTTAAGCTTTTTACTAGTTTAGCATACTCTTGTAAACACAGTAATCATATAAAGGACGATATAAAATGGAATTGCTAATTTAGTTCATCCACGTTTTTTGAGTTACATGAACATGAAAAAGTCTATCCAAATATAATTTCATGGTTTACGGCCATACCAACCTGAATACGCCTGATCTCGTCCGATCTCAGAAGCTAAGCAGAGTCAGGCTTGGTTAGTACTTGGTTAGGAGACTACTTGGGAATACCAGGTGCTGTAAGCTTTTTACCAGTTTAGCATACTCTTGTAAACACAGTAATCATATAAAGGACGATATAAAATGGAATTGCTAATTTAGTTCATCCACGTTTTTTTAGTTACATGAACTTGAAAAAGTCTATCCTAATATCATTCCATGGCTTACGGCCAAAACAACCTGAATACTCCTGATCTCGTCCAATCTCAGAAGCTAAGCAGGGTCAGGCTTGGTTAGTACTTGGTTAGGAGACTACTTGGGAATACCAGGTGCTGTAAGCTTTTTACCAGTTTAGCATACTCTTGTAAACACAGTAATCATAGAAAGGACGATATAAAATTGAATTTCTAATTTATATCATCCACGTTTTTTGAGTTACATGAACATGAAAGAGTCTATCCAAATGTCTTTCTACGGCTTACGGCCATACCTACCTGAATACGCCTGATCTCGTCCGATCTCAGAAGCTAAGCAGGGCCAGGCTTGGTTAGTACTTGGTCAGGAGACTACTTGGGAATACCAGGTGCTATAAGCTTTTTACCAGTTTAGCATACTCTTGTAAACACAGTAATCATATAAAGGACGATATAAAGTGGAATTGCTAATTTAGTTCATCCACGTTTTTTGAGTTACATGAACATGAAAAAGTCTATCCTAATATCACTCCATGGCTTACGGCCATACCAACCTGAATATTCCTGATCTCGTCCGATCTCAGAAGCTAAGCAGGGTCAGGCTTGGTTAGTACTTGGTTAGGAGACTACTTGGGAATACCAGGTGCTATAAGCTTTTTGCCCATTTAGCATACTCTTGTAAACACAGTAATGATATAATGGACGATATAAAATGGAATTGCTAATTTAGTTCATCCACGTTTTTTGAGTTACATGAACTTGAAAAAGTCTATCCTAATATCATTCCATGATTTACGGCCATACCAACCTGAATACGCCTGATCTCGTCCGATCTCAGAAGCTAAGCAGGGTCAGGCTTGGTTAGTACTTGGTCAGGAGACTGCTTGGGAATACCATGTACTGTAAGCTTTTTACCAGTTTAGCATACTCTTGTAAACACAGTAATGATATAAAGGACAATATAAAATGGAATTGCTAATTTAGTTCATCCACGTTTTTTGAGTTACATGAACTTGAAAAAGTCTATCCTAATATTATTCCATGGCTTATGGCCATACCAACCTGAAAACGCCTGATCTCGTCCGATCTCAGAAGCTAAGCAGGGTCAGGCTTGGTTAGTACTTGGTCAGGGGAATACCAGGTGCTTTAAGCTTTTTACTAGTTTAGCATACTCTTGTAAACACAGTAATCATATAAAGGACGATATAAAATGGAATTGCTAATTTAGTTCATCCACGTTTTTTGAGTTACATGAACATGAAAAAGTCTATCCTAATATCACTCCATGGCTTACGGCCATACCAACCTGAATATGCCTGATCTCGTCCGATCTCAGAAGCTAAGCAGAGTCTGGCTTGGTTAGTACTTAGTTGGGAGACTACTTGGGAATACCAGGTGCTGTAAGCATTTTGCCCATTTAGCATACTCTTGTATACACAGTAATGATATAAAGGACAATATAAAATGGAATTGCTAATTTAGTTCATCCACGTTTTTTGAGTTACATGAACATGAAAAAGTCTATCCAAATATCATTTCATGGTTTACGGCCATACCAACCTGAATACGCCTGATCTCGTCCGATCTCAGAAGCTAAGCAGAGTCAGGCTTGGTTAGTACTTGGTTAGGAGACTACTTGGGAATACCAGGTGCTGTAAGCTTTTTACCAGTTTAGCATACTCTTGTAAACACAGTAATCATATAAGGACGATATAAAATGGAATTGCTAATTTAGTTCATCCACGTTTTTTTAGTTACATGAACTTGAAAAAGTCTATCCTAATATCATTCCATGGCTTACGGCCATACCAACCTGAATACGCCTGATCTCGTCCGATCTCAGAAGCTAAGCAGGGTCAGGCTTGGTTAGTACTTGGTTAGGAGACTACTTGGGAATACCAGGTGCTGTAAGCTTTTTACCAGTTTAGCATACTCTTGTAAACACAGTAATCATATAAAGGACGATATAAAATTGAATTTCTAATTTATATCATCCACGTTTTTTGAGTTACATGAACATGAAAGAGTCTATCCAAATGTCATTCTACGGCTTACGGCCATACCAACCTGAATACGCCTGATCTCGTCCGATCTCAGAAGCTAAGCAGGGTCAGGCTTGGTTAGTACTTGGTTAGGAGACTACTTGGAAATACCAGGTGCTGTAAGCTTTTTGCCCATTTAGCATACTCTTGTAAACACAGTAATGATATAAAGGACGATATAAAATGGAATTGCTAATTTAGTTCATCCACGTTTTTTGAGTTACATGAACTTGAAAAAGTCTATCCTAATGTCATTCCATGTTTTACGGCCATACCAACCTGAATACGCCTGATCTCGTCCGATCTCAGAAGCTAAGCAGGGTCAGGCTTGGTTAGTACTTGGTTAGGAGACTACTTGGAAATACCAGGTACTGTAAGCTTTTTACCAGTTTAGCATACTCTTGTAAACACAGTAATGATATAAAGGACAATATAAAATGGAATTGCTAATTTAGTTCATCCACGTTTTTTGAGTTACATGAACTTGAAAAAGTCTATCCTAATATTATTCCATGGATTATGGCCATACCAACCTGAAAACGCCTGATCTCGTCCGATCTCAGAAGCTAAGCAGGGTCAGGCTTGGTTAGTACTTGGTTTGCAGACTACTTGGGAATACCAGGTGCTGTAAGCTTTTTGCCCATTTAGCATACTCTTGTAAACACAGTAATGATATAAAGGACGATATAAAATGGAATTGCTAATTTAGTTCATCCACGTTTTTTTAGTTACATGAACTTGAAAAAGTCTATCCTAATATCATTCCATGGCTTACGGCCATACCAACCTGAATACGCCTGATCTCGTCCGATCTCAGAAGCTAAGCAGGGTCAGGCTTGGTTAGTACTTTGTTAGGAGACTACTTGGAAATACCAGGTACTGTAAGCTTTTTACCAGTTTAGCATACTCTTGTAAACACAGTAATGATATAAAGGACAATATAAAATGGAATTGCTAATTTAGTTCATCCACGTTTTTTGAGTTACATGAACTTGAAAAAGTCTATCCTAATATTATTCCATGGATTATGGCCATACCAACCTGAAAACGCCTGATCTCGTCCGATCTCAGAAGCTAAGCACGGTCAGGCTTGGTTAGTACTTGGTTTGCAGACTACTTGGGAATACCAGGTGCTGTAAGCTTTTTGCCCATTTAGCATACTCTTGTAAACACAGTAATGATATAAAGGACGATATAAAATGGAATTGCTAATTTAGTTCATCCACGTTTTTTTAGTTACATAAACTTGAAAAAGTCTATCCTAATATCATTCCATGGCTTACGGCCATACCAACCTGAATACGCCTGATCTCGTCCGATCTCAGAAGCTAAGCAGGGTCAGGCTTGGTTAGTACTTGTTTAGGAGACTACTTGGGAATACCAGGTACTGTAAGCTTTTTACCAGTTTAGCATACTCTTGTAAACACAGTAATGATATAAAGGACGATATAAAATGGAATTGCTAATTTAGTTCATCCACGTTTTTTGAGTTACATGAACTTGAAAAAGTCTATCCTAATATCATTCCATGGCTTACGGCCATACCAACCTGAGTACGCCTGATCTCGTCCGATCTCAGAAGCCAAGCAGGGTCAGGCTTGGTTAGTACTTGTTTAGGAGACTACTTGGGAATACCAGGTGCTGTAAGCTTTTAGCCCATTTAGCATACTCTTGTAAACACAGTAATCATATAAAGGACAATATAAAATGGAATTGCTAATTTAGTTCATCCACGTTTTTTGAGTTACATGAACTTGAAAAAGTCTATCCTAATATCATTCCATGGTTTACGACCATACCAACCTGAAAACGCATGATCTCGTCCGATCTCAGAAGCTAAGCAGGGTCAGGCTTGGTTAGTACTTGATTGGGAGACTACTTGGGAATACAAGGTGCTATAAGATTTTTGCCCATTTAGCATACTCTTGTAAACACAGTAATTATATAAAGGATGATATAAAATGGAATTGCTAATTTAGTTCATCCACGTTTCTTGAGTTACATGAACATGAAAAAGTCTATCCAAATATTATTCCATGGCTTATGGCCATACCAACCTGAAAACGCCGGATCTCGTCCAATCTCAGAAGCTAAGCAGGGTCAGGCTTGGTTAGTACTTGGTTAGGAGACTACTTGGGAGTACCAGGTGCTGTAAGCTTTTTACCTGTTTAGCATACTCTTGTAATCATATAAAGGACGATATAAAATGGAATTGCTAATTTAGTTCATCCACGTTTTTTTAGTTACATGAACTTGAAAAAGTCTATCCTAATATCATTCCATGGCTTACGGCCATACCAACCTGAATACGCCTGATCTCGTCCAATCTCAGAAGCTCAGCAGGGTCAGGCTTGGTTAGTACTTGTTTGGGAGACTACTTGGGAATACCAGGTGCTGTGAGCTTTTTGCCCAGTTTAGCATACTCTTGTAAACACAGTAATGATATAAAGGACGATATAAAATGGAATTGCTAATTTAGTTCATCCACGTTTCTTGAGTTACATGAACATGAAAAAGTCTATCCAAATATCATTCCGTGCCTTACGGCCATACCAACCTGAATACGCCTGATCTCTTCCGATCTCAGAAGCTAAGCAGGTTCAAGCTTGGTTGGTACTTGGTTGGGAGACTACTTGGGAATACCAGGTGCTGTAGGCTTTTTACCAGTTTAGCATACTCTTTTGCCCATTTAGCATACTCTTGTAAACACAGTAATGATATAAAGGACGATATAAAATGGAATAGCTAATTTAGTTCATCCACGTTTCTTGAGTTACATGAACTTGAAAAAGTCTATCCTAATATCATTCCATGGCTTACGGCCATACCAACCTGAATACGCCTGATCTCAGAAGCTAAGCAGGGTCAGGCTTGGTTAGTACTTGGTTAGGAGATTACTTGGGAATACCAGGTGCTGTAAGCTTTTTACCAGTTTAGCATACTCTTGTAAACACAGTAATCATATAAAGGACGATATAAAATGGAATTGCTAATTTAGTTCATCCACGTTTTTTGAGTTACATGAACTTGAAAAAGTCTATCCTAATAACATTCCATGGCTTATGGCCATACCAACCCGAAAGCGCCTGATCTCGTCCGATCTCAGAAGCTAAGCAGGGTCAGGCTTGGTTAGTACTTGGTTAGGAGACTACTTGGGAATACCAGGTGCTGTAAGCTTTTTGCCCATTTAGCATACTCTTGTAAACACAGTAATGATATAAAGGACGATATATAATGGAATTGCTAATTTAGTTCATCCACGTTTTTTGAGTTACATGAACTTGAAAAAGTCTATCCTAATATCATTCCATGGTTTACGGCTATACCAACCTGAATACGCCTGATCTCGTCCGATCTCAGAAGCTAAGCAGGGTCAGGCTTGGTTAGTACTTGTTTGGGAGACTACTTGGGAATACCAGGTACTGTAAGCTTTTTACCAGTTTAGCATACTCTTGTAAACACAGTAATGATATAAAGGACGATATAAAATGGAATTGCTAATTTAGTTCATCCACGTTTTTTGAGTTACATGAACTTGAAAAAGTCTATCCTAATATAATTCCAAGGCTTATGGCCATACCATCCTGAAAACGCCTGATCTTGTCCGATCTCAGAAGCTAAGCAGGGTCGTACTTGGTTTGGAGACTACTTGGGAATACCAGATGCTGTAAGCTTTTTGCCCATTTAGCATACTCTTGTAAACACAGTAATGATATAAAGGACGATATAAAATGGAATTGCTAATTTAGTTCATCCACGTTTTTTGAGTTACATGAACATGAAAAAGTCTATCCTAATATTACTCCATGGCTTACGGCCATACCAACCTGAATATGCCTGATCTCGTCCGATCTCAGAAGCTAAGCAGAGTCTGGCTTGGTTAGTACTTAGTTGGGAGACTACTTGGGAATACCAGGTGCTGTAATCTTTTTGCCCATTTAGCATACTCTTGTATACACAGTAATGATATAAAGGACAATATAAAATGGAATTGCTAATTTAGTTCATCCACGTTTTTTGAGTTACATGAACATGAAAAAGTCTATCCTAATATTATTCCATAGCTTATGGCCATACCAACCTGAAAACGCCTGATCTCGTCCGATCTCAGAAACTAAGCAGGGTCAGACTTGGTTAGGAGACTACTTGGGAATACCAGGTGCTGTAAGCTTTTTACCAGTTTAGCATACTCTTGTAAACACAGTAATCATATAAAGGACGATATAAAATGGAATTGCTAATTTAGTTCATCCACGTTTTTTGAGTTACATGAACTTGAAAAAGTCTATCCTAATATCATTCCATAGTGTACGGCCATACCCACCTGAATACGCCTGATCTCAGAAGCTAAGCAAGGGCAGGCTTGATTATTACTTGGTTAGGAGACTACTTTGGAATACCAGGTGCTGTAAGCTTTTTACCAGTTTAGCATACTCTTGTAAACACAGTAATCATATAAAGGACGATATAAAATGGAATTGCTAAATTATATCATCCACGTTTTTAGAGTTATATGAACATGAAAGAGTCTATCAAAATGTCTTTCTACGGCTTACGGCCATACCTACCTGAATACGCCTGATCTCGTCTTGTAAACACAGTAATCATATAAAGGACGATATAAAATGGAATTGCTAATTTAGTTCATCCACGTTTTTTTAGATACATGAACTTGAAAAAGTCTATCCTAATATCATTCCATGGCTTACGGCCATACCAACCTGAATACGCCTGATCTCGTCCGATCTCAGAAGCTAAGCAGGGCCAGGCTTGGTTAGTACTTGGTCAGGAGACTACTTGGGAATACCAGGTGCTGTAAGCTTTTTGCCCATTTAGCATACTCTTGTAAACACAGTAATGATATTAAGGGCGATATAAAATGGAATTGGTAATTTACTTCATCCACGTTTTTTGAGTTACATGAACATGAAAGAGTCTATCCAAATGTATTTCTACGGCTTACGGCCATACATACTTGAATACGCCTGATCTCGTCTGATCTCAGAAGCTAAGCAGGGCCAGGCTTGGTTAGTACTTGGTCAGGAGACTGCTTGGGAATACTCGGTGCTGTAAGCTTTTTACCAGTTTAGCATACTCTTGTAAACACAGTAATCATATAAAGGACGATATAAAATGGAATTGCTAATTTAGGTCATCCATGTTTTTTGAGTTACATGAACATGAAAAAGTCTATCCTAATATCACTCCATGGCTTACGGCCATACCAACCTGAATATGCCTGATCTCGTCCGATCTCAGAAGCTAAGCAGGGTCAGGCTTGGTTAGTACTTGGTTAGGAGACTACTTGGGAATACCATGTGCTGTAAGCTTTTTACCAGTTTAGCATACTCTTGTAAACACAGTAATGATATAAAGGACAATATAAAATGGAATTGCTAATTTAGTTCATCCACGTTTTTTGAGTTACATGAACTTGAAAAAGTCTATCCTAATATCATTCCATGGCTTACGGCCATACCAACCTGAGTACGCCTGATCTCGTCCGATCTCAGAAGCTAAGCAGGGTCAGGCTTGGTTAGTACTTGGTTAGGAGACTTCTTGGGAATACCAGGTGCTGTAAGCTTTTTGCCCATTTAGCATACTCTTGTATACACAGTAATGATATAAAGGACAATATAAAATGGAATTGCTAATTTAGTTCATCCACGTTTTTTGAGTTACATGAACATAAAAAAGTCTATCCTAATATTACTCCATGGCTTATGGCCATACCAACCTGAAAGCGCCTGATCTCGTCCGATCTCAGAAGCTAAGCAGGGTCAGGCTTCGTTAGTACTTGGTTAGGAGACTACTTGGGAATACCAGGTGCTGTAAGCTTTTTGCCCATTTAGCATACTCTTGTAAACACAGTAATGATATAAAGGACGATATAAAATGGAATTGCTAATTTAGTTCATCCACGTTTTTTGAGTTACATGAACTTGAAAAAGTCTATCCTAATGTCATTCCATGTTTTACGGCCATACCAACCTGAATACGCCTGATCTCGTCCGATCTCAGAAGCTAAGCAGGGTCAGGCTTGGTTAGTACTTGGTTAGGAGACTACTTGGGAATACCAGGTACTGTAAGCTTTTTACCAGTTTAGCATACTCTTGTAAACACAGTAATGATATAAAGGACAATATAAAATGGAATTGCTAATTTAGTTCATCCACGTTTTTTGAGTTACATGAACTTGAAAAAGTCTATCCTAATATCATTCCATGGCTTACGGCCATACCAACCTGAATACGCCTGATCTCGTCCGATCTCAGAAGCTAAGCAGGGTCAGCCTTGGTTAGTACTTGGTCAGGGGAATACCAGGTGCTCTAAGCTTTTTACTAGTTTAGCATACTCTTGTAAACACAGTAATCATATAAAGGACGATATAAAATGGAATTGCTAATTTAGTTCATCCACGTTTTTTGAGTTACATGAACATGAAAAAGTCTATCCTAATATCACTCCATGGCTTACGGCCATACCAACCTGAATATGCCTGATCTCGTCCGATCTCAGAAGCTAAGCAGAGTCTGGCTTGGTTAGTACTTAGTTGGGAGACTACTTGGGAATACCAGGTGCTGTAAGCATTTTGCCCATTTAGCATACTCTTGTATACACAGTAATGATATAAAGGACAATATAAAATGGAATTGCTAATTTAGTTCATCCACGTTTTTTGAGTTACATGAACATGAAAAAGTCTATCCAAATATCATTTCATGGTTTACGGCCATACCAACCTGAATACGCCTGATCTCGTCCGATCTCAGAAGCTAAGCAGAGTCAGGCTTGGTTAGTACTTGGTTAGGAGACTACTTGGGAATACCAGGTGCTGTAAGCTTTTTACCAGTTTAGCATACTCTTGTAAACACAGTAATCATATAAAGGACGATATAAAATGGAATTGCTAATTTAGTTCATCCACGTTTTTTTAGTTACATGAACTTGAAAAAGTCTATCCTAATATCATTCCATGGCTTACGGCCAAAACAACCTGAATACTCCTGATCTCGTCCAATCTCAGAAGCTAAGCAGGGTCAGGCTTGGTTAGTACTTGGTTAGGAGACTACTTGGGAATACCAGGTGCTGTAAGCTTTTTACCAGTTTAGCATACTCTTGTAAACACAGTAATCATATAAAGGACGATATAAAATTGAATTTCTAATTTATATCATCCACGTTTTTTGAGTTACATGAACATGAAAGAGTCTATCCAAATGTCTTCCTACGGCTTACGGCCATACCTACCTGAATACACCTGATCTCGTCCGATCTCAGAAGCTAAGCAGGGCCAGGCTTGGTTAGTACTTGGTTAGGAGACTTCTTGGGAATACCAGGTGCTGTAAACTTTTTGCCCATTTAGCATACTCTTGTATACACAGTAATGATATAAAGGACAATATAAAATGGAATTGCTAATTTAGTTCATCCACGTTTTTTGAGTTACATGAACATAAAAAAGTCTATCCTAATATTACTCCACGGCTTATGGCCATACCAACCTGAAAGCGCCTGATCTCGTCCGATCTCAGAAGCTAAGCAGGGTCAGGCTTCGTTAGTACTTGGTTAGGAGACTACTTGGGAATACCAGGTGCTGTAAGCTTTTTGCCCATTTAGCATACTCTTGTAAACACAGTAATGTTATAAAGGACGATATAAAATGGAATTGCTAATTTAGTTCATCCACGTTTTTTGAGTTACATGAACTTGAAAAAGTCTATCCTAATGTCATTCCATGTTTTACGGCCATACCAACCTGAATACGCCTGATCTCGTCCGATCTCAGAAGCTAAGCAGGGTCAGGCTTGGTTAGTACTTGGTTAGGAGACTACTTGGGAATACCAGGTACTGTAAGCTTTTTACCAGTTTAGCATACTCTTGTAAACACAGTAATGATATAAAGGACAATATAAAATGGAATTGCTAATTTAGTTCATCCACGTTTTTTGAGTTACATGAACTTGAAAAAGTCTATCCTAATATTATTCCATGGCTTATGGCCATACCAACCTGAAAACGCCTGATCTCGTCCGATCTCAGAAGCTAAGCAGGGTCAGGCTTGGTTAGTACTTGGTTTGCAGACTACTTGGGAATACCAGGTGCTGTAAGCTTTTTGCCCATTTAGCATACTCTTGTAAACACAGTAATGATATAAAGGACGATATAAAATGGAATTGGTAATTTAGTTCATTCACGTTTTTTGAGTTACATGAACTTGAAAAAGTCTATCCTAATATCATTCCATGGCTTACGGCCATACCAACCTGAATACGCCTGATCTCGTCCGATCTCAGAAGCTAAGCAGGGTCAGCCTTGGTTAGTACTTGGTCAGGGGAATACCAGGTGCTTTAAGCTTTTTACTAGTTTAGCATACTCTTGTAAACACAGTAATCATATAAAGGACGATATAAAATGGAATTGCTAATTTAGTTCATCCACGTTTTTTGAGTTACATGAACATGAAAAAGTCTATCCTAATATCACTCTGTGGCTTACGGCCATACCAACCTGAATATGCCTGATCTCTTCCGATCTCAGAAGCTAAGCAGAGTCTGGCTTGGTTAGTACTTAGTTGGGAGACTACATGGGAATACCAGGTGCTGTAAGCATTTTGCCCATTTAGCATACTCTTGTATACACAGTAATGATATAAAGGACGATATAAAATTGAATTTCTAATTTATATCATCCACGTTTTTTGAGTTACATGAACATGAAAGAGTCTATCCAAATGTCTTTCTACGGCTTACGGCCATACCTACCTGAATACGCCTGATCTCGTCCGATCTCAGAAGCTAAGCAGGGCCAGGCTTGGTTAGTATTTGGTCAGGAGACTACTTGGGAATACCAGGTGCTGTAAGCTTTTTACCAGTTTAGCATACTCTTGTAAACACAGTAATCATATAAAGGACGATATAAAGTGGAATTGCTAATTTAGTTCATCCACGTTTTTTGAGTTACATGAACATGAAAAAGTCTATCCTAATATCACTCCATGGCTTACGGCCATACCAACCTGAATATTCCTGATCTCGTCCGATCTCAGAAGCTAAGCAGGGTCAGGCTTGGTTAGTACTTGGTTAGGAGACTACTTGGAAATACCAGGTGCTGTAAGCTTTTTGCCCATTTAGCATACTCTTGTAAACACAGTAATGATATAAAGGACGATATAAAATGGAATTGCTAATTTAGTTCATCCACGTTTTTTGAGTTACATGAACTTGAAAAAGTCTATCCTAATGTCATTCCATGTTTTACGGCCATACCAACCTGAATACGCCTGATCTCGTCCGATCTCAGGAGCTAAGCAGGGTCAGGCTTGGTTAGTACTTGGTTAGGAGACTACTTGGAAATACCAGGTACTGTAAGCTTTTTACCAGTTTAGCATACTCTTGTAAACACAGTAATGATATAAAGGACAATATAAAATGGAATTGCTAATTTAGTTCATCCACGTTTTTTGAGTTACATGAACTTGAAAAAGTCTATCCTAATATTATTCCATGGATTATGGCCATACCAACCTGAAAACGCCTGATCTCGTCCGATCTCAGAAGCTAAGCAGGGTCAGGCTTGGTTAGTACTTGGTTTGCAGACTACTTGGGAATACCAGGTGCTGTAAGCTTTTTGCCCATTTAGCATACTCTTGTAAACACAGTAATGATATAAAGGACGATATAAAATGGAATTGCTAATTTAGTTCATCCACGTTTTTTTAGTTACATGAACTTGAAAAAGTCTATCCTAATATCATTCCATGGCTTACGGCCATACCAACCTGAATACGCCTGATCTCGTCCGATCTCAGAAGCTAAGCAGGGTCAGCCTTGGTTAGTACTTGGTCAGGGGAATACCAGGTGCTTTAAGCTTTTTACTAGTTTAGCATACTCTTGTAAACACAGTAATCATATAAAGGACAATATAAAATGGAATTGCTAATTTAGTTCATCCACGTTTTTTGAGTTACATGAACATGAAAAAGTCTATCCTAATATCACTCCATGCCTTACGGCCATACCAACCTGAATATGCCTGATCTCGTCCGATCTCAGAAGCTAAGCAGAGTCTGGCTTGGTTAGTACTTAGTTGGGAGACTACTTGGGAATACCAGGTGCTGTAAGCATTTTGCCCATTTAGCATACTCTTGTATACACAGTAATGATATAAAGGACAATATAAAATGGAATTGCTAATTTAGTTCATCCACGTTTTTTGAGTTACATGAACATGAAAAAGTCTATCCAAATATAATTTCATGGTTTACGGCCATACCAACCTGAATACGCCTGATCTCGTCCGATCTCAGAAGCTAAGCAGAGTCAGGCTTGGTTAGTACTTGGTTAGGAGACTACTTGGGAATACCAGGTGCTGTAAGCTTTTTACCAGTTTAGCATACTCTTGTAAACACAGTAATCATATAAAGGACGATATAAAATGGAATTGCTAATTTAGTTCATCCACGTTTTTTTAGTTACATGAACTTGAAAAAGTCTATCCTAATATCATTCCATGGCTTACGGCCATACCAACCTGAATACGCCTGATCTCGTCCGATCTCAGAAGCTAAGCAGGGTCAGGCTTGGTTAGTACTTGGTTAGGAGACTACTTGGGAATACCAGGTGCTGTAAGCTTTTTACCAGTTTAGCATACTCTTGTAAACACAGTAATCATATAAAGGACGATATAAAATTGAATTTCTAATTTATATCATCCACGTTTTTTGAGTTACATGAACATGAAAGAGTCTATCCAAATGTCTTTCTACGGCTTACGGCCATACCTACCTGAATACGCCTGATCTCGTCAGATCTCAGAAGCTAAGCAGGGCCAGGCTTGGTTAGTACTTGGTCAGGAGACTACTTGGGAATACCAGGTGCCTTAAGCTTTTTACTAGTTTAGCATACTCTTGTAAACACAGTAATCATATAAAGGACGATATAAAATGGAATTGCTAATTTAGTTCATCCACGTTTTTTGAGTTACATGAACATGAAAAAGTCTATCCAAATATAATTTCATGGTTTACGGCCATACCAACCTGAATACGCCTGATCTCGTCCGATCTCAGAAGCTAAGCAGAGTCAGGCTTGGTTAGTACTTGGTTAGGAGACTACTTGGGAATACCAGGTGCTGTAAGCTTTTTACCAGTTTAGCATACTCTTGTAAACACAGTAATCATATAAAGGACGATATAAAATGGAATTGCTAATTTAGTTCATCCACGTTTTTTTAGTTACATGAACTTGAAAAAGTCTATCCTAATATCATTCCATGGCTTACGGCCATACCTACCTGAATACGCCTGATCTCGTCCGATCTCAGAAGCTAAGCAGGGCCAGGCTTGGTTAGTACTTGGTCAGGAGACTACTTGGGAATACCAGGTGCTGTAAGCTTTTTACCAGTTTAGCATACTCTTGTAAACACAGTAATCATATAAAGGACGATATAAAGTGGAATTGCTAATTTAGTTCATCCACGTTTTTTGAGTTATATGAACATGAAAAAGTCTATCCTAATATCACTCCATGGCTTACGGCCATACCAACCTGAATATTCCTGATCTCGTCCGATCTCAGAAGCTAAGCAGAGTCTTGCTTGGTTAGTACTTAGTTGGGAGACTACTTGGGAATACCAGGTGCTATAAGCTTTTTGCCCATTTAGCATACTCTTGTAAACACAGTAATGATATAATGGACGATATAAAATGGAATTGCTAATTTAGTTCATCCACGTTTTTTGAGTTACATGAACTTGAAAAAGTCTATCCTAATATCATTCCATGATTTACGGCCATACCAACCTGAATACGCCTGATCTCGTCCGATCTCAGAAGCTAAGCAGGGTCAGGCTTGGTTAGTACTTGGTTAGGAGACTACTTGGGAATACCATGTACTGTAAGCTTTTTACCAGTTTAGCGTACTCTTGTAAATACAGTAATGATATAAAGGACAATATAAAATGGAATTGCTAATTTAGTTCATCCACGTTTTTTGAGTTACATTAACTTGAAAAAGTCTATCCTAATATTATTCCATGGCTTATGGCCATACCAACCTGAAAACGCCTGATCTCGTCCGATCTCAGAAGCTAAGCAGGGTCAGGCTTGGTTAGTACTTGGTCAGGGGAATACCAGGTGCTTTAAGCTTTTTACTAGTTTAGCATACTCTTGTAAACACAGTAATCATATAAAGGACGATATAAAATGGAATTGCTAATTTAGTTCATCCACGTTTTTTGAGTTACATGAACATGAAAAAGTCTATCCTAATATCACTCCATGGCTTACGGCCATACCAACCTGAATATGCCTGATCTCGTCCGATCTCAGAAGCTAAGCAGAGTCTGGCTTGGTTAGTACTTAGTTGGGAGACTACTTGGGAATACCAGGTGCTGTAAGCTTTTTGCCCATTTAGCATACTCTTGTATACACAGTAATGATATAAAGGACAATATAAAATGGAATTGCTAATTTAGTTCATCCACGTTTTTTGAGTTACATGAACATGAAAAAGTCTATCCAAATATCATTTCATGGTTTACGGCCATACCAACCTGAATACGCCTGATCTCGTCCGATCTCAGAAGCTAAGCAGAGTCAGGCTTGGTTAGTACTTGGTTAGGAGACTACTTGGGAATACCAGGTGCTGTAAGCTTTTTACCAGTTTAGCATACTCTTGTAAACACAGTAATCATATAAAGGATGATATAAAATGGAATTGCTAATTTAGTTCATCCACGTTTTTTTAGTTACATGAACTTGAAATAGTCTATCCTAATATCATTCCATGGCTTACGGCCATACCAACCTGAATACGCCTGATCTCGTCCGATCTCAGAAGCTAAGCAGGGTCAGGCTTGGTTAGTACTTGGTTAGGAGACTACTTGGGAATACCAGGTGCTGTAAGCTTTTTACCAGTTTAGCATACTCTTGTAAACACAGTAATCATATAAAGGACGATATAAAATTGAATTTCTAATTTATATCATCCACGTTTTTTGAGTTACATGAACATGAAAGAGTCTATCCAAATGTCTTTCTACGGCTTACGGCCATACCTACCTGAATACGCCTGATCTCGTCAGATATCGGAAGCTAAGCAGGGCCAGGCTTGGTTAGTACTTGGTCAGGAGACTACTTGGGAATACCAGGTGCTTTAAGCTTTTTACCAGTTTAGCATACTCTTGTAAACACAGTAATCATATAAAGGACGATATAAAGTGGAATTGCTAATTTAGTTCATCCACGTTTTTTGAGTTACATGAACATGAAAAAGTCTATCCTAATATCACTCCATGGCTTACGGCCATACCAACCTGAATATGCCTGATCTCGTCCGATCTCAGAAGCTAAGCAGAGTCTGGCTTGGTTAGTACTTAGTTGGGAGACTACTTGGGAATACCAGGTGCTGTAAGCTTTTTGCCCATTTAGCATACTCTTGTATACACAGTAATGATATAAAGGACAATATAAAATGGAATTGCTAATTTAGTTCATCCACGTTTTTTGAGTTACATGAACATGAAAAAGTCTATCCAAATATCATTTCATGGTTTACGGCCATACCAACCTGAATACGCCTGATCTCGTCCGATCTCAGAAGCTAAGCAGAGTCAGGCTTGGTTAGTACTTGGTTAGGAGACTACTTGGGAATACCAGGTGCTGTAAGCTTTTTACCAGTTTAGCATACTCTTGTAAACACAGTAATCATATAAAGGATGATATAAAATGGAATTGCTAATTTAGTTCATCCACGTTTTTTTAGTTACATGAACTTGAAATAGTCTATCCTAATATCATTCCATGGCTTACGGCCATACCAACCTGAATACGCCTGATCTCGTCCGATCTCAGAAGCTAAGCAGGGTCAGGCTTGGTTAGTACTTGGTTAGGAGACTACTTGGGAATACCAGGTGCTGTAAGCTTTTTACCAGTTTAGCATACTCTTGTAAACACAGTAATCATATAAAGGACGATATAAAATTGAATTTCTAATTTATATCATCCACGTTTTTTGAGTTACATGAACATGAAAGAGTCTATCCAAATGTCTTTCTACGGCTTACGGCCATACCTACCTGAATACGCCTGATCTCGTCAGATATCGGAAGCTAAGCAGGGCCAGGCTTGGTTAGTACTTGGTCAGGAGACTACTTGGGAATACCAGGTGCTTTAAGCTTTTTACCAGTTTAGCATACTCTTGTAAACACAGTAATCATATAAAGGACGATATAAAGTGGAATTGCTAATTTAGTTCATCCACGTTTTTTGAGTTACATGAACATGAAAAAGTCTATCCTAATATCACTCCATGGCTTACGGCCATACCAACCTGAATATTCCTGATCTCGTCCGATCTCAGAAGCTAAGCAGAGTCTGGCTTGGTTAGTACTTAGTTGGGAGACTACTTGGGAATACCAGGTGCTATAAGCTTTTTGCCCATTTAGCATACTCTTGTAAACACAGTAATGATATAAAGGACGATATAAAATGGAATTGCTAATTTAGTTCATCCACGTTTTTTGAGTTACATGAACTTGAAAAAGTCTATCCTAATATCACTCCATGATTTACGGCCATACCAACCTGAATACGCCTGATCTCGTCCGATCTCAGAAGCTAAGCAGGGTCAGGCTTGGTTAGTACTTGGTTAGGAGACTACTTGGGAATACCATGTACTGTAAGCTTTTTACCAGTTTAGCATACTCTTGTAAACACAGTAATGATATAAAGGACAATATAAAATGGAATTGCTAATTTAGTTCATCCACGTTTTTTGAGTTACATGAACTTGAAAAAGTCTATCCTAATATTATTCCATGGCTTATGGCCATACCAACCTGAAAACGCCTGATCTCGTCCGATCTCAGAAGCTAAGCAGGGTCAGGCTTGGTTAGTACTTGGTTTGCAGACTACTTGGGAATACCAGGTGCTGTAAGCTTTTTGCCCATTTAGCATACTCTTGTAAACACAGTAATGATATAAAGGACGATATAAAATGGAATTGGTAATTTAGTTCATTCACGTTTTTTGAGTTACATGAACTTGAAAAAGTCTATCCTAATATCATTCCATGGTTTACGGCCATACCAACCTGAAAACGCATGATCTCGTCCGATCTCAGAAGCTAAGCAGGGTCAGGCTTGGTTAGTACTTGGTTAGGAGACTACTTGGGAATACCAGGTGCTGTAAGCTTTTTACCAGTTTAGCATACTCTTGTAAACACAGTAATCATATAAAGGACGATATAAAATGGAATTGCTAATTTAGTTAATCCACGTTTTTTTAGTTACATGAACTTGAAAAAGTCTATCCTAATATCATTCCATGGCTTACGGCCATACCAACCTGAATACGCCTGATCTCGTCCGATCTCAGAAGCTAAGCAGGGTCAGCCTTGGTTAGTACTTGGTCAGGGAAATACCAGGTGCTTTAAGCTTTTTACTAGTTTAGCATACTCTTGTAAACACAGTAATCATATAAAGGACGATATAAAATGGAATTGCTAATTTAGTTCATCCACGTTTTTTGAGTTACATGAACATGAAAAAGTCTATCCTAATATCACTCCATGGCTTACGGCCATACCAACCTGAATATGCCTGATCTCGTCCGATCTCAGAAGCTAAGCAGAGTCTGGCTTGGTTAGTACTTAGTTGGGAGACTACTTGGGAATACCAGGTGCTGTAAGCATTTTGCCCATTTAGCATACTCTTGTATACACAGTAATGATATAAAGGACAATATAAAATGGAATTGCTAATTTAGTTCATCCACGTTTTTTGAGTTACATGAACATGAAAAAGTCTATCCAAATATCATTTCATGGTTTACGGCCATACCAACCTGAATACGCCTGATCTCGTCCGATCTCAGAAGCTAAGCAGAGTCAGGCTTGGTTAGTACTTGGTTAGGAGACTACTTGGGAATACCAGGGGCTGTAAGCTTTTTACCAGTTTAGCATACAATTGTAAACACAGTAATCATATAAAGGACGATATAAAATGGAATTGCTAATTTAGTTCATCCACGTTTTTTTAGTTACATGAACTTGAAAAAGTCTATCCTAATATCATTCCATGGCTTACGGCCATACCAACCTGAATACGCCTGATCTCGTCCGATCACAGAAGCTAAGCAGGGTCAGGCTTGGTTAGTACTTGGTTAGGAGACTACTTGGGAATACCAGGTGCTGTAAGCTTTTTACCAGTTTAGCATACTCTTGTAAACACAGTAATCATATAAAGGACGATATAAAATTGAATTTCTAATTTATATCATCCACGTTTTTTGAGTTACATGAACATGAAAGAGTCTATCCAAATGTCTTTCTACGGCTTTCGGCCATACCTACCTGAATACGCCTGATCTCGTCAGATCTCAGAAGCTAAGCAGGGCCAGGCTTGGTTAGTACTTGGTCAGGAGACTACTTGGGAATACCAGGTGCCTTAAGCTTTTTACTAGTTTAGCATACTCTTGTAAACACAGTAATCATATAAAGGACGATATAAAATGGAATTGCTAATTTAGTTCATCCACGTTTTTTGAGTTACATGAACATGAAAGAGTCTATCCAAATGTCTTTCTACGGCTTTCGGCCATACCTACCTGAATACGCCTGATCTCGTCAGATCTCAGAAGCTAAGCAGGGCCAGGCTTGGTTAGTACTTGGTTAGGAGACTACTTGGGAATACCAGGTGCTGTAAGCTTTTTACCAGTTTAGCATACTCTTGTAAACACAGTAATCATATAAAGGACGATATAAAATGGAATTGCTAATTTAGTTCATCCACGTTTTTTTAGTTACATGAACATGAAAAAGTCTCTCCTAATATCATTCCATGGCTTACGGCCATACCTACCTGAATACGCCTGATCTCGTCCGATCTCAGAAGCTAAGCAGGGCCAGGCTTGGTTAGTATTTGGTCAGGAGACTACTTGGGAATACCAGGTGCTGTAAGCTTTTTACCAGTTTAGCATACTCTTGTAAACACAGTAATCATATAAAGGACGATATAAAGTGGAATTGCTAATTTAGTTCATCCACGTTTTTTGAGTTACATGAACATGAAAAAGTCTATCCTAATATCACTCCATGGCTTACGGCCATACCAACCTGAATATTCCTGATCTCGTCCGATCTCAGAAGCTAAGCAGAGTCTGGCTTGGTTAGTACTTAGTTGGGAGACTACTTGGGAATACCAGGTGCTATAAGCTTTTTGCCCATTTAGCATACTCTTGTAAACACAGTAATGATATAATGGACGATATAAAATGGAATTGCTAATTTAGTTCATCCACGTTTTTTGAGTTACATGAACTTGAAAAAGTCTATCCTAATATCATTCCATGATTTACGGCCATACCAACCTGAATACGCCTGATCTCGTCCGATCTCAGAAGGTAAGCAGGGTCAGGCTTGGTTAGTACTTGGTTAGGAGACTACTTGGGAATACCATGTACTGTAAGCTTTTTACCAGTTTAGCATACTCTTGTAAACACAGTAATGATATAAAGGACAATATAAAATGGTATTGCTAATTTAGTTCATCCACGTTTTTTGAGTTACATGAACTTGAAAAAGTCTATCCTAATATTATTCCATGGCTTATGGCCATACCAACCTGAAAACGCCTGATCTCGTCCGATCTCAGAAGCTAAGCAGGGTCAGGCTTGGTTAGTACTTGGTCAGGGGAATACCAGGTGCTTTAAGCTTTTTACTAGTTTAGCATACTCTTGTAAACACAGTAATCATATAAAGGACGATATAAAATGGAATTGCTAATTTAGTTCAGCCACGTTTTTTGAGTTACATGAACTTGAAAAAGTCTATCCTAATATTAGTCCATGGCTTATGGCCATACCAACCTGAAAACGCCTGATCTCGTCCGATCTCAGAAGCTAAGCAGGGTCAGGCTTGGTTAGTACTTGGTTTGCAGACTACTTGGGAATACCAGGTGCTGTAAGCTTTTTGCCCATTTAGCATACTCTTGTAAACACAGTAATGATATAAAGGACGATATAAAATGGAATTGGTAATTTAGTTCATTCACGTTTTTTGAGTTACATGAACTTGAAAAAGTCTATCCTAATATCATTCCATGGTTTACGGCCATACCAACCTGAAAACGCATGATCTCGTCCGATCTCAGAAGCTAAGCAGGGTCAGGCTTGGTTAGTACTTGGTTAGGAGACTACTTGGGAATACCAGGTGCTGTAAGCTTTTTACCAGTTTAGCATACTCTTGTAAACACAGTAATCATATAAAGGACGATATAAAATGGAATTGCTAATTTAGTTCATCCACGTTTTTTTAGTTACATGAACTTGAAAAAGTCTATCCTAATATCATTCCATGGCTTACGGCCATACCAACCTGAATACGCCTGATCTCGTCCGATCACAGAAGCTAAGCAGGGTCAGGCTTGGTTAGTACTTGGTTAGGAGACTACTTGGGAATACCAGGTGCTGTAAGCTTTTTACCAGTTTAGCATACTCTTGTAAACACAGTAATCATATAAAGGACGATATAAAATTGAATTTCTAATTTATATCATCCACGTTTTTTGAGTTACATGAACATGAAAGAGTCTATCCAAATGTCTTTCTACGGCTTTCGGCCATACCTACCTGAATACGCCTGATCTCGTCAGATCTCAGAAGCTAAGCAGGGCCAGGCTTGGTTAGTACTTGGTCAGGAGACTACTTGGGAATACCAGGTGCCTTAAGCTTTTTACTAGTTTAGCATACTCTTGTAAACACAGTAATCATATAAAGGACGATATAAAATGGAATTGCTAATTTAGTTCATCCACGTTTTTTGAGTTACATGAACATGAAAGAGTCTATCCAAATGTCTTTCTACGGCTTTCGGCCATACCTACCTGAATACGCCTGATCTCGTCAGATCTCAGAAGCTAAGCAGGGCCAGGCTTGGTTAGTACTTGGTTAGGAGACTACTTGGGAATACCAGGTGCTGTAAGCTTTTTACCAGTTTAGCATACTCTTGTAAACACAGTAATCATATAAAGGACGATATAAAATGGAATTGCTAATTTAGTTCATCCACGTTTTTTTAGTTACATGAACATGAAAAAGTCTCTCCTAATATCATTCAATGGCTTACGGCCATACCTACCTGAATACGCCTGATCTCGTCCGATCTCAGAAGCTAAGCAGGGCCAGGCTTGGTTAGTATTTGGTCAGGAGACTACTTGGGAATACCAGGTGCTGTAAGCTTTTTACCAGTTTAGCATACTCTTGTAAACACAGTAATCATATAAAGGACGATATAAAGTGGAATTGCTAATTTAGTTCATCCACGTTTTTTGAGTTACATGAACATGAAAAAGTCTATCCTAATATCACTCCATGGCTTACGGCCATACCAACCTGAATATTCCTGATCTCGTCCGATCTCAGAAGCTAAGCAGAGTCTGGCTTGGTTAGTACTTAGTTGGGAGACTACTTGGGAATACCAGGTGCTATAAGCTTTTTGCCCATTTAGCATACTCTTGTAAACACAGTAATGATATAATGGACGATATAAAATGGAATTGCTAATTTAGTTCATCCACGTTTTTTGAGTTACATGAACTTGAAAAAGTCTATCCTAATATCATTCCATGATTTACGGCCATACCAACCTGAATACGCCTGATCTCGTCCGATCTCAGAAGCTAAGCAGGGTCAGGCTTGGTTAGTACTTGGTTAGGAGACTACTTGGGAATACCATGTACTGTAAGCTTTTTACCAGTTTAGCATACTCTTGTAAACACAGTAATGATATAAAGGACAATATAAAATGGTATTGCTAATTTAGTTTATCCACGTTTTTTGAGTTACATGAACTTGAAAAAGTCTATCCTAATATTATTCCATGGCTTATGGCCATACCAACCTGAAAACGCCTGATCTCGTCCGATCTCAGAAGCTAAGCAGGGTCAGGCTTGGTTAGTACTTGGTCAGGGGAATACCAGGTGCTTTAAGCTTTTTACTAGTTTAGCATACTCTTGTAAACACAGTAATCATATAAAGGACGATATAAAATGGAATTGCTAATTTAGTTCAGCCACGTTTTTTGAGTTACATGAACTTGAAAAAGTCTATCCTAATATTAGTCCATGGCTTATGGCCATACCAACCTGAAAACGCCTGATCTCGTCCGATCTCAGAAGCTAAGCAGGGTCAGGCTTGGTTAGTACTTGGTTTGCAGACTACTTGGGAATACCAGGTGCTGTAAGCTTTTTGCCCATTTAGCATACTCTTGTAAACACAGTAATGATATAAAGGACGATATAAAATGGAATTGGTAATTTAGTTCATTCACGTTTTTTGAGTTACATGAACTTGAAAAAGTCTATCCTAATATCATTCCATGGTTTACGGCCATACCAACCTGAAAACGCATGATCTCGTCCGATCTCAGAAGCTAAGCAGGGTCAGGCTTGGTTAGTACTTGGTTAGGAGACTACTTGGGAATACCAGGTGCTGTAAGCTTTTTACCAGTTTAGCATACTCTTGTAAACACAGTAATCATATAAAGGACGATATAAAATGGAATTGCTAATTTAGTTCATCCACGTTTTTTTAGTTACATGAACTTGAAAAAGTCTATCCTAATATCATTCCATGGCTTACGGCCATACCAACCTGAATACGCCTGATCTCGTCCGATCACAGAAGCTAAGCAGGGTCAGGCTTGGTTAGTACTTGGTTAGGAGACTACTTGGGAATACCAGGTGCTGTAAGCTTTTTACCAGTTTAGCATACTCTTGTAAACACAGTAATCATATAAAGGACGATATAAAATTGAATTTCTAATTTATATCATCCACGTTTTTTGAGTTACATGAACATGAAAGAGTCTATCCAAATGTCTTTCTACGGCTTTCGGCCATACCTACCTGAATACGCCTGATCTCGTCAGATCTCAGAAGCTAAGCAGGGCCAGGCTTGGTTAGTACTTGGTCAGGAGACTACTTGGGAATACCAGGTGCCTTAAGCTTTTTACTAGTTTAGCATACTCTTGTAAACACAGTAATCATATAAAGGACGATATAAAATGGAATTGCTAATTTAGTTCATCCACGTTTTTTGAGTTACATGAACATGAAAAAGTCTATCCAAATATAATTTCATGGTTTACGGCCATACCAACCTGAATACGCCTGATCTCGTCCGATCTCAGAAGCTAAGCAGAGTCAGGCTTGGTTAGTACTTGGTTAGGAGACTACTTGGGAATACCAGGTGCTGTAAGCTTTTTACCAGTTTAGCATACTCTTGTAAACACAGTAATCATATAAAGGACGATATAAAATGGAATTGCTAATTTAGTTCATCCACGTTTTTTTAGTTACATGAACATGAAAAAGTCTATCCTAATATCATTCCATGGCTTACGGCCATACCTACCTGAATACGCCTGATCTCGTCCGATCTCAGAAGCTAAGCAGGGCCAGGCTTGGTTAGTAGTTGGTCAGGAGACTACTTGGGAATACCAGGTGCTGTAAGCTTTTTACCAGTTTAGCATACTCTTGTAAACACAGTAATCATATAAAGGACGATATAAAGTGGAATTGCTAATTTAGTTCATCCACGTTTTTTGAGTTACATGAACATGAAAAAGTCTATCCTAATATCACTCCATGGCTTACGGCCATACCAACCTGAATATTCCTGATCTCGTCCGATCTCAGAAGCTAAGCAGAGTCTGGCTTGGTTAGTACTTAGTTGGGAGACTACTTGGGAATACCAGGTGCTATAAGCTTTTTGCCCATTTAGCATACTCTTGTAAACACAGTAATGATATAATGGACGATATAAAATGGAATTGCTAATTTAGTTCATCCACGTTTTTTGAGTTACATGAACTTGAAAAAGTCTATCCTAATATCATTCCATGATTTACGGCCATACCAACCTGAATACGCCTGATCTCGT
This sequence comes from Thymallus thymallus, assembly GCA_023634145.1. Classification (NCBI taxonomy): domain Eukaryota; kingdom Metazoa; phylum Chordata; class Actinopteri; order Salmoniformes; family Salmonidae; genus Thymallus; species Thymallus thymallus. Next base: position 2,205,307 of record CM042422.1, read on the forward strand.
CCGATCTCAGAAGCTAAGCAGGGTCAGGCTTGGTTAGTACTTGGTTAGGAGACTACTTGGGAATACCATGTACTGTAAGCTTTTTACCAGTTTAGCATACTCTTGTAAACACAGTAATGATATAAAGGACAATATAAAATGGAATTGCTAATTTAGTTCATCCACGTTTTTTGAGTTACATGAACTTGAAAAAGTCTATCCTAATATTATTCCATGGCTTATGGCCATACCAACCTGAAAACGCCTGATCTCGTCCGATCTCAGAAGCTAAGCAGGGTCAGGCTTGGTTAGTACTTGGTCAGGGGAATACCAGGTGCTTTAAGCTTTTTACTAGTTTAGCATACTCTTGTAAAAACAGTAATCATATAAAGGACGATATAAAATGGAATTGCTAATTTAGTTCAGCCACGTTTTTTGAGTTACATGAACTTGAAAAAGTCTATCCTAATATTAGTCCATGGCTTATTGCCATACCAACCTGAAAACGCCTGATCTCGTCCCATCTCAGAAGCTAAGCAGGGTCAGGCTTGGTTAGTACTTGGTTTGCAGACTACTTGGGAATACCAGGTGCTGTAAGCTTTTTGCCCATTTAGCATACTCTTGTAAACACAGTAATGATATAAAGGACGATATAAAATGGAATTGGTAATTTAGTTCATTCACGTTTTTTGAGTTACATGAACTTGAAAAAGTCTATCCTAATATCATTCCATGGTTTACGGCCATACCAACCTGAAAACGCATGATCTCGTCCGATCTCAGAAGCTAAGCAGGGTCAGGCTTGGTTAGTACTTGGTTAGGAGACTACTTGGGAATACCAGGTGCTGTAAGCTTTTTACCAGTTTAGCATATTCTTGTAAACACAGTAATCATATAAAGGACGATATAAAATGGAATTGCTAATTTAGTTAATCCACGTTTTTTTAGTTACATGAACTTGAAAAAGTCTATCCTAATATCATTCCATGGCTTACGGCCATACCAACCTGAATACGCCTGATCTCGTCCGATCTCAGAAGCTAAGCAGGGTCAGCCTTGGTTAGTACTTGGTCAGGGGAATACCAGGTGCTTTAAGCTTTTTACTAGTTTAGCATACTCTTGTAAACACAGTAATCATATAAAGGACGATATAAAATGGAATTGCTAATTTAGTTCATCCACGTTTTTTGAGTTACATGAACATGAAAAAGTCTATCCTAATATCACTCCATGGCTTACGGCCATACCAACCTGAATATGCCTGATCTCGTCCGATCTCAGAAGCTAAGCAGAGTTTGTCTTGGTTAGTACTTTTTTGGGAGACTACTTGGGAATACCAGGTGCTGTAAGCATTTTGCCCATTTAGCATACTCTTGTATACACAGTAATGATATAAAGGACAATATAAAATGGAATTGCTAATTTAGTTCATCCACGTTTTTTGAGTTACATGAACATGAAAAAGTCTATCCAAATATCATTTCATGGTTTACGGCCATACCAACCTGAATACGCCTGATCTCGTCCGATCTCAGAAGCTAAGCAGAGTCAGGCTTGGTTAGTACTTGGTTAGGAGACTACTTGGGAATACCAGGTGCTGTAAGCTTTTTACCAGTTTAGCATACTCTTGTAAACACAGTAATCATATAAAGGACGATATAAAATGGAATTGCTAATTTAGTTCATCCACGTTTTTTTAGTTACATGAACTTGAAAAAGTCTATCCTAATATCATTCCATGGCTTACGGCCATACCAACCTGAATACGCCTGATCTCGTCCGATCTCAGAAGCTAAGCAGGGTCAGGCTTGGTTAGTACTTGGTTAGGAGACTACTTGGGAATACCAGGTGCTGTAAGCTTTTTACCAGTTTAGCATACTCTTGTAAACACAGTAATCATATAAAGGACGATATAAAATTGAATTTCTAATTTATATCATCCACGTTTTTTGAGTTACATGAACATGAAAGAGTCTATCCAAATGTCTTTCTACGGCTTTCGGCCATACCTACCTGAATACGCCTGATCTCGTCAGATCTCAGAAGCTAAGCAGGGCCAGGCTTGGTTAGTACTTGGTCAGGAGACTACTTGGGAATACCAGGTGCCTTAAGCTTTTTACTAGTTTAGCATACTCTTGTAAACACAGTAATCATATAAAGGACGATATAAAATGGAATTGCTAATTTAGTTCATCCACGTTTTTTGAGTTACATGAACATGAAAAAGTCTATCCAAATATAATTTCATGGTTTACGGCCATACCAACCTGAATACGCCTGATCTCGTCCGATCTCAGAAGCTAAGCAGAGTCAGGCTTGGTTAGTACTTGGTTAGGAGACTACTTGGGAATACCAGGTGCTGTAAGCTTTTTACCAGTTTAGCATACTCTTGTAAACACAGTAATCATATAAAGGACGATATAAAATGGAATTGCTAATTTAGTTCATCCACGTTTTTTTAGTTACATGAACATGAAAAAGTCTATCCTAATATCATTCCATGGCTTACGGCCATACCTACCTGAATACGCCTGATCTCGTCCGATCTCAGAAGCTAAGCAGGGCCAGGCTTTGTTAGTAGTTGGTCAGGAGACTACTTGGGAATACCAGGTGCTGTAAGCTTTTTACCAGTTTAGCATACTCTTGTAAACACAGTAATCATATAAAGGACGATATAAAGTGGAATTGCTAATTTAGTTCATCCACGTTTTTTGAGTTACATGAACATGAAAAAGTCTATCCTAATATCACTCCATGGCTTACGGCCATACCAACCTGAATATTCCTGATCTCGTCCGATCTCAGAAGCTAAGCAGAGTCTGGCTTGGTTAGTACTTAGTTGAGAGACTACTTGGGAATACCAGGTGCTATAAGCTTTTTGCCCATTTAGCATACTCTTGTAAACACAGTAATGATATAATGGACGATATAAAATGGAATTGCTAATTTAGTTCATCCACGTTTTTTGAGTTACATGAACTTGAAAAAGTCTATCCTAATATCATTCCATGATTTACGGCCATACCAACCTGAATACGCCTGATCTCGTCCGATCTCAGAAGCTAAGCAGGGTCAGGCTTGGTTAGTACTTGGTTAGGAGACTACTTGGGAATACCATGTACTGTAAGCTTTTTACGAGTTTAGCATACTCTTGTAAACACAGTAATGATATAAAGGACAATATAAAATGGAATTGCTAATTTAGTTCATCCACGTTTTTTGAGTTACATGAACTTGAAAAAGTCTATCCTAATATTATTCCATGGCTTATGGCCATACCAACCTGAAAACGCCTGATCTCGTCCGATCTCAGAAGCTAAGCAGGGTCAGGCTTGGTTAGTACTTGGTCAGGGGAATACCAGGTGCTTTAAGCTTTTTACTAGTTTAGCATACTCTTGTAAACACAGTAATCATATAAAGGACGATATAAAATGGAATTGCTAATTTAGTTCATCCACGTTTTTTGAGTTACATGAACATGAAAAAGTCTATCCTAATATCACTCCATGGCTTACGGCCATACCAACCTGAATATGCCTGATCTCGTCCGATCTCAGAAGCTAAGCAGAGTCTGGCTTGGTTAGTACTTAGTTGGGAGACTACTTGGGAATACCAGGTGCTGTAAGCATTTTGCCCATTTAGCATACTCTTGTATACACAGTAATGATATAAAGGACAATATAAAATTGCTAATTTAGTTCATCCACGTTTTTTGAGTTACATGAACATGAAAAAGTCTATCCAAATATCATTTCATGGTTTACGGCCATACCAACCTGAATACGCCTGATCTCGTCCGATCTCAGAAGCTAAGCAGAGTCAGGCTTGGTTAGTACTTGGTTAGGAGACTACTTGGGAATACCAGGAGCTGTAAGCTTTTTACCAGTTTAGCATACTCTTGTAAACACAGTAATCATATAAAGGACGATATAAAATGGAATTGCTAATTTAGTTCATCCACGTTTTTTTAGTTACATGAACTTGAAAAAGTCTATCCTAATATCATTCCATGGCTTACGGCCATACCAACCTGAATACGCCTGATCTCGTCCGATCTCAGAAGCTAAGCAGGGTCAGGCTTGGTTAGTACTTGGTTAGGAGACTACTTGGGAATACCAGGTGCTGTAAGCTTTTTACCAGTTTAGCATACTCTTGTAAACACAGTAATCATATAAAGGACGATATAAAATTGAATTTCTAATTTATATCATCCACGTTTTTTGAGTTACATGAACATGAAAGAGTCTATCCAAATGTCTTTCTACGGCTTACGGCCATACCTACCTGAATACGCCTGATCTCGTCAGATCTCAGAAGCTAAGCAGTGCCAGGCTTGGTTAGTACTTGGTCAGGAGACTACTTGGGAATACCAGGTGCCTTAAGCTTTTTACTAGTTTAGCATACTCTTGTAAACACAGTAATCATATAAAGGACGATATAAAATGGAATTGCTAATTTAGTTCATCCACGTTTTTTGAGTTACATGAACATGAAAAAGTCTATCCAAATATAATTTCATGGTTTACGGCCATACCAACCTGAATACGCCTGATCTCGTCCGATCTCAGAAGCTAAGCAGAGTCAGGCTTGGTTAGTACTTGGTTAGGAGACTACTTGGGAATACCAGGTGCTGTAAGCTTTTTACCAGTTTAGCATACTCTTGTAAACACAGTAATCATATAAAGGACGATATAAAATGGAATTGCTAATTTAGTTCATCCACGTTTTTTTAGTTACATGAACATGAAAAAGTCTATCCTAATATCATTCCATGGCTTACGGCCATACCTACCTGAATACGCCTGATCTCGTCCGATCTCAGAAGCTAAGCAGGGCCAGGCTTGGTTAGTACTTGGTCAGGAGACTACTTGGGAATACCAGGTGCTGTAAGCTTTTTACCAGTTTAGCATACTCTTGTAAACACAGTAATCATATAAAGGACGATATAAAGTGGAATTGCTAATTTAGTTCATCCACGTTTTTTGAGTTACATGAACATGAAAAAGTCTATCCTAATATCACTCCATGGCTTACGGCCATACCAACCTGAATATTCCTGATCTCGTCCGATCTCAGAAGCTAAGCAGAGTCTGGCTTGGTTAGTACTTAGTTGGGAGACTACTTGGGAATACCAGGTGCTATAAGCTTTTTGCCCATTTAGCATACTCTTGTAAACACAGTAATGATATAATGGACGATATAAAATGGAATTGCTAATTTAGTTCATCCACGTTTTTTGAGTTACATGAACTTGAAAAAGTCTATCCTAATATCATTACATGATTTACGGCCATACCAACCTGAATACGCCTGATCTCGTCCGATCTCAGAAGCTAAGCAGGGTCAGGCTTGGTTAGTACTTGGTTAGGAGACTACTTGGGAATACCATGTACTGTAAGCTTTTTACCAGTTTAGCATACTCTTGTAAACACAGTAATGATATAAAGGACAATATAAAATGGAATTGCTAATTTAGTTCATCCACGTTTTTTGAGTTACATGAACTTGAAAAAGTCTATCCTAATATTATTCCATGGCTTATGGCCATACCAACCTGAAAACGCCTGATCTCGTCCGATCTCAGAAGCTAAGCAGGGTCAGGCTTGGTTAGTACTTGGTCAGGGGAATACCAGGTGCTTTAAGCTTTTTACTAGTTTAGCATACTCTTGTAAACACAGTAATCATATAAAGGACGATATAAAATGGAATTGCTAATTTAGTTCATCCACGTTTTTTGAGTTACATGAACATGAAAAAGTCTATCCTAATATCACTCCATGGCTTACGGCCATACCAACCTGAATATGCCTGATCTCGTCCGATCTCAGAAGCTAAGCAGAGTCTGGCTTGGTTAGTACTTAGTTGGGAGACTACTTGGGAATACCAGGTGCTGTAAGCTTTTTGCCCATTTAGCATACTCTTGTATACACAGTAATGATATAAAGGACAATATAAAATGGAATTGCTAATTTAGTTCATCCACGTTTTTTGAGTTACATGAACATGAAAAAGTCTATCCAAATATCATTTCATGGTTTACGGCCATACCAACCTGAATACGCATGATCTCGTCCGATCTCAGAAGCTAAGCAGAGTCAGGCTTGGTTAGTACTTGGTTAGGAGACTACTTGGGAATACCAGGTGCTGTAAGCTTTTTACCAGTTTAGCATACTCTTGTAAACACAGTAATCATATAAAGGACGATATAAAGTGGAATTGCTAATTTAGTTCATCCACGTTTTTTGAGTTACATGAACATGAAAAAGTCTATCCTAATATCACTCCATGGCTTACGTTCATACCAACCTGAATATTCCTGATCTCGTCCGATCTCAGAAGCTAAGCAGAGTCTGGCTTGGTTAGTACTTAGTTGGGAGACTACTTGGGAATACCAGGTGCTATAAGCTTTTTGCCCATTTAGCATACTCTTGTAAACACAGTAATGATATAAAGGACGATATAAAATGGAATTGCTAATTTAGTTCATCCACGTTTTTTGAGTTACATGAACTTGAAAAAGTCTATCCTAATATCATTCTATGGCTTACGGCCATACCAACCTGAAAACGCCTGATCTCGTCCGATCTCAGAAGCTAAGAGGGTCAGGCTTGGTTAGTACTTGGTTAGGAGACTACTTGGGAATACCAGGTGCTGTAAGCTTTTTACCAGTTTAGCATACTCTTGTAAACACAGTAATCATATAAAGGACGATATAAAATGGAATTTCTAATTTATATCATCCACGTTTTTTGAGTTACATGAACATGAAAGAGTCTATCCAAATGTCTTTCTACGGTTTACGGCCATACCTACCTGAATACGTTTGATCTCGTCAGATCTCAGAAGCTAAGCAGGGCCAGACTTGGTTAGGAGACTACTTGGGATTACCAGGTGCTGTAAGCTTTTTGCCCATTTAGCATACTCTTCTATACACAGTAATGATATAAAGGACAATATAAAATGGAATTGCTAATTTAGTTCATCCACGTTTTTTGAGTTACATGAACATGAAAAAGTCTATCCTAATATTATTCCATGGCTTATGGCCATACCAACCTGAAAACGCCTGATCTCGTCCGATCTCAGAAGCTAAGCAGGGTCAGGCATGGTTAGTACTTGGTTAAGAGACTACTTGGGAATACCAGGTGCTGTAAGCTTTTTACCAGTTTAGCATACTCTTGTAAACACAGTAATCATATAAAGGACGATATAACATTGAATTTCTAATTTATATCATCCACGTTTTTTGATTTACATGAACATGAAAGAGTCTATCCAAATGTCTTTCAACGGCTTACGGCCTTACCTACGTGAATACGCCTGATCTCGTCCGATCTCAGAAGCTAAGCGGGGCAAGGCTTGGTTAGTACTTGGTCAGGAGACTACTTGGGAATACCAGGTGCTTTAAGCTTTTTACTAGTTTAGCATACTCTTGTAAACACAGTAATCATATAAAGGACGATATAAAATGGAATTGCTAATTTAGTTCATCCACGTTTTTTGAGTTACATGAACATGAAAAAGTCTATCCTAATATCACTCCATGGCTTACGGCCATACCAACCTGAATATGCCTGATCTCGTCCGATCTCAGAAGCTAAGCAGAGTCTGGCTTGGTTAGTACTTAGTTGGGAGACTACTTGGGAATACCAGGTGCTGTAAGCTTTTTTCCCATTTAGCATACTCTTGTAAACACAGTAATGATATAAAGGACAATATAAAATGGAATTGCTAATTTAGTTCATCCACGTTTTTTGAGTTACATGAACATGAAAAAGTCTATCCTAATATCATTCCATGGCTTACGGCCATACCAACCTGAATACGCCTGATCTCGTCCGATTTCAGAAGCTAAGCAGGGTCAGGCTTGGTTAGTACTTGGTTAGGAGACTACTTGGGAATACCAGGTGCTGTAAGCTTTTTACCAGTTTAGCATACTCTTGTAAACACAGTAATCATATAAAGGACGATATAAAATTGAATTTCTAATTTTTATCATCCACGTTTTTTGAGTTACATGAACATGAAAGAGTCTATCCAAATGTCTTTCTACGGCTTACGGCCATACCTACCTGAATACGCCTGATCTCGTCCGATCTCAGAAGCTAAGAGGGTCAGGCTTGGTTAGTACTTGGTTAGGAGACTACTTGGGAATACCAGGTGCTGTAAGCTTTTTACCAGTTTAGCATACTCTTGTAAACACAGTAATCATATAAAGGACGATATAAAATGGAATTTCTAATTTATATCATCCACGTTTTTTGAGTTACATGAACATGAAAGAGTCTATCCAAATGTCTTTCTACGGTTTACGGCCATACCTACCTGAATACGTTTGATCTCGTCAGATCTCAGAAGCTAAGCAGGGCCAGACTTGGTTAGGAGACTACTTGGGAATACCAGGTGCTGTAAGCTTTTTGCCCATTTAGCATACTCTTCTATACACAGTAATGATATAAAGGACAATATATAATGGAATTGCTAATTTAGTTCATCCACGTTTTTTGAGTTACATGAACATGAAAAAGTCTATCCTAATATTATTCCATGGCTTATGGCCATACCAACCTGAAAACGCCTGATCTCGTCCGATCTCAGAAGCTAAGCAGGGTCAGGCATGGTTAGTACTTGGTTAAGAGACTACTTGGGAATACCAGGTGCTGTAAGCTTTTTACCAGTTTAGCATACTCTTGTAAACACAGTAATCATATAAAGGACGATATAACATTGAATTTCTAATTTATATCATCCACGTTTTTTGATTTACATGAACATGAAAGAGTCTATCCAAATGTCTTTCAACGGCTTACGGCCTTACCTACATGAATACGCCTGATCTCGTCCGATCTCAGAAGCTAAGCGGGGCAAGGCTTGGTTAGTACTTGGTCAGGAGACTACTTGGGAATACCAGGTGCTTTAAGCTTTTTACTAGTTTAGCATACTCTTGTAAACACAGTAATCATATAAAGGACGATATAAAATGGAATTGCTAATTTAGTTCATCCACGTTTTTTGAGTTACATGAACATGAAAAAGTCTATCCTAATATCACTCCATGGCTTACGGCCATACCAACCTGAATATGCCTGATCTCGTCCGATCTCAGAAGCTAAGCAGAGTCTGGCTTGGTTAGTACTTGGTCAGGAGACTACTTGGGAATACCAGGTGCTCTAAGCTTTTTACCAGTTTAGCATACTCTTGTAAACACAGTAATCATATAAAGGACGATATAAAGTGGAATTGCTAATTTAGTTCATCCACGTTTTTTGAGTTACATGAACATGAAAAAGTCTATCCTAATATCACTCCATGGCTTACGGCCATACCAACCTGAATATTCCTGATCTCGTCCGATCTCAGAAGCTAAGCAGAGTCTGGCTTGGTTAGTAATTAGTTGGGAGACTACTTGGGAATACCAGGTGCTGTAAGCTTTTTGCCCATTCAGCATACTCTTGTAAACACAGTAATGATATAAAGGACGATATAAAATGGAATTGCTAATTTAGTTCATCCACGTTTTTTGAGTTACATGAACTTGAAAAAGTCTATCCTAATATCATTCCATGGCTTACGGCCATACCAACCTGAAAACGCCTGATCTCGTCCGATCTCAGAAGCTAAGAGGGTCAGGCTTGGTTAGTACTTGGTTAGGAGACTACTTGGGAATACCAGGTGCTTTAAGCTTTTTACTAGTTTAGCATACTCTTGTAAACACAGTAATCATATAAAGGACGATATAAAATGGAATTGCTAATTTAGTTCATCCACGTTTTTTGAGTTACATGAACATGAAAAAGTCTATCCTAATATCACTCCATGGCTTACGGCCATACCAACCTGAATATGCCTGATCTCGTCCGATCTCAGAAGCTAAGCAGAGTCTGGCTTGGTTAGTACTTGGTGAGGAGACTACTTGGGAATACCAGGTGCTGTAAGCTTTTTACCAGTTTAGCATACTCTTGTAAACACAGTAATCATATAAAGGACGATATAAAATTGAATTTCTAATTTATATCATCCACGTTTTTTGAGTTACATGAACATGAAAGAGTCTATCCAAATGTCTTTCCGCGGCTTACGGCCATACCTACCTGAATACGCCTGATCTCATCCGATCTCAGAAGCTAAGCAGGGTCAGGCTTGGTTAGTACTTGGTTAGGAGACTACTTGGGAATACCAGGTGCTGTAAGCTTTTTGCCTATTTAGCATACTCTTGTAAACACAGTAATGATATAAAGGACGATATAAAATGGAATTGCTAATTTAGTTCATCCACGTTTTTTGAGTTACATGAACATGAAAAAGTCTATCCTAATATTATTCCATGGCTTATGGCCATACCAACCTGAAAACGCCTGATCTCGTCCTATCTCAGAAGCTAAGCAGGGTCAGGCTTGGTTAGTACTTGGTTAGGAGACTACTTGGGAATACCAGGTGCTGTAAGCTTTTTGCCCATTTAGCATACTCCTGTAAACACAGTAATGATATAAAGGACGATATAAAATGGAATTGCTAATTTAGTTCATCCACGTTTTTTGAGTTACATGAACTTGAAAAAGTCTATCCTAATATCATTCCATGGCTTACGGCCATACCAACCTGAATACGCCTGATCTCGTCCGATCTCAGAAGCTAAGCAGGGTCAGGCATGGTTAGTACTTGGTTAAGAGACTACTTGGGAATACCAGGTGCTGTAAGCTTTTTACCAGTTTAGCATACTCTTGTAAACACAGTAATCATATAAAGGACGATATAAAATTGATTTTCTAATTTATATCATCCACGTTTTTTGAGTTACATGAACATGAAAGAGTCTATCCAAATGTCTTTCTACGGCTTACGGCCATACCAACCTGAATACGCCTGATCTCGTCCGATCTCAGAAGCCAAGCAGGGTCAGTCTTGGTTAGTACTTGGTTAGGAGACTACTTGGGAATACCAGGCGCTGTAAGCTTTTTACCAGTTTAGCATACTCTTGTAAACACAGTAATGATATAAAGGACAATATAAAATGGAATTGCTAATTTAGTTCATCCACGTTTTTTGAGTTACATGAACTTGAAAAAATGTCTATCCTAATATCATTCAATGGCTTACGGCCATACCAACCTGAATACGCCTGATCTCGTTCGATCTCAGAAGCTAAGCAGGGTCAGACTTGGTTAGGAGACTACTTGGGTATACCAGGTGCTGTAAGCTTTTTACCAGTTTAGCATACTCTTGTAAACACAGTAATCATATAAAGGACGATATAAAATGGAATTGCTAATTTAGTTCATCCACGTTTTTTTAGTTACATGAACTTGAAAAAGTCTATCCTAATAGCTTTCCATGGTTTACGGCCATACCAACCTGAATACCCCTGATCTCGTCCGATCTCAGAAGCTAAGCAGGGTCAGGCTTGGTTAGTACTTGGTTAGGAGACTACTTGGGAATACGAGGTGCTGTAAGCTTTTTACCAGTTTAGCATACTCTTGTAAACACAGTAATCATATAAAGGACGATATAAAATGGAATTGCTAATTTAGTTCATCCACGTTTTTTTAGTTACATGAACTTGAAAAAGTCTATCCTAATATCATTCCATGGCTTACGGCCATACCAACCTGAATACGCCCGATCTCAGAAGCTAAGCAGGGTCAGTCTTGGTTAGTACTTGTTTAGGAGACTACTTGGGAATACCAGGTGCTGAAAGCTTTTTACCAGTTTAGCATACTCTTGTAAACACAGTAATCATATAAAGGACGATATAAAATGGAATTGCTAATTTAGTTCATCCACGTTTTTTTAGTTACATGAACTTGAAAAAGTCTATCCTAATCTCTTTCCATGGTTTACGGCCATACCAACCTGAATACCCCTGATCTCGTCCGATCTCAGAAGCTAAGCAGGGTCAGGCTTGGTTAGTACTTGGTTAGGAGACTACTTGGGAATACCAGGTGCTGTAAGCTTTTTACCAGTTTAGCATACTCTTGTAAACACAGTAATCATATAAAGGACGATATAAAATGTAATTTCTAATTTATATCATCCACGTTTTTTGAGTTATATGAACATGAAAGAGTCTATCCAAATGTCTTTCTACGGCTTACGGCCATACCTACCTGGATACGCCTGATCTCGTCCGATCTCAGAAGCTAAGCAGGCCAGGCTTGGTTAGTACTTGGTCAGGAGACTACTTGGGAATACCAGGTGCTGTAAGCTTTTTACCAGTTTAGAATACTCTTGTAAACACAGTAATCATATAAAGGACGATATAAAATGGAATTGCTAATTTAGTTCATCCACGTTTTTTGAGTTACATGAACATGAAAACGTCTATCCTAATATCACTCCATGGCTTACGGCCATACCAACCTGAATACGCCTGATCTCGTCAGAAGCTAAGCAGGGTCAGGCTTGGTTAGTACTTGGTTAGGAGACTACTTGGGAATACCAGGTGCTGTAAGCTTTTTACCAGTTTAGCATACTCTTGTAAACACAGTAATGATATAAAGGACAATATAAAATGGAATTGCTAATTTAGTTCATCCACGTTTTTTGAGTTACATGAACTTGAAAAAATGTCTATCCTAATATCATTCAATGGCTTACGGCCATACCAACCTGAATACGCCTGATCTCGTTCGATCTCAGAAGCTAAGCAGGGTCAGGCTTGGTTAGTACTTGGTTAGGAGACTACTTGGGTATACCAGGTGCTGTAAGCTTTTTACCAGTTTAGCATACTCTTGTAAACACAGTAATCATATAAAGGACGATATAAAATGGAATTGCTAATTTAGTTCATCCACGTTTTTTTAGTTACATGAATTTGAAAAAGTCTATCCTAATATTACTCCATGGCTTACGGCCATACCAACCTGAATATGCCTGATCTCGTCTGATCTCAGAAGCTAAGCAGGGTTAGGCTTGGTTAGTACTTGGTTAGGAGACTACTTGGGAATACCAGGTGCTGTAAGCTTTTTGCCCATTTAGCATACTCTTGTAAACACAGTAATGATATAAAGGACAATATAAAATGGAATTGGTAATTTAGTTCATCCACGTTTTTTTAGTTACATGAACTTGAAAAAGTCTATCCTAATATCACTCCATGGTTTATGGCCATACCAACCTGAATACGCCTGATCTCGGTCTATCTCAGAAGCTAAGCAGTGTCAGGCTTGGTTAGTACTTGGTTAGGAGACTACTTGGGAATACCAGGTGCTGTAAGCTTTTTACCAGTTTAGCATACTCTTGTAAACACAGTAATCATATAAAGGACGATATAAAATGGAATTGCTAATTTAGTTCATCCACGTTTTTTTAGTTACATGAACTTGAAAAAGTCTATCCTAATATCATTCCATGGCTTACGGCCATACCAACCTGAATACGCCTGATCTCGTCCGATCTCAGAAGCTAAGCAGGGTCAGGCTTGGTTAGTACTTGGTTAGGAGACTACTTGGGAATACCAGGTGCTGTAAGCTTTTTACCAGTTTAGCATACTCTTGTAAACACAGTAATCATATAAAGGATGATATAAAATGGAATTTCTAATTTATATCGTCCACGTTTTTTGAGTTACATGAACATGAAAGAGTCTATCCAAATGTTTTTCTACGGCTTACGGCCATACCTACCTGAATACGCCTGATCTCGTCCTATCTCAGAAGCTAAGCAGGTCCAGGCTTGGTTAGTACTTGGTCCGGAGACTACTCTGGAATACCAGGTGCTGTAAGCTTTTTACCAGTTTAACATACTCTTGTAAACACAGTAATCATATAAAGGACAATATAAAATGGAATTGCTAATTTAGTTCATCCACGTTTTTTGAGTTACATGAACTTGAAAAAGTCTATCCTAATATCATTCCATGGCTTACGGCCATACCAACCTGAATACGCCCGATCTCAGAAGCTAAGCAGGGTCAGGCTTGGTTAGTACTTGGTTAGGAGGCTACTTGGGAATACCAGGTGCTGTAAGCTTTTTGCCCATTTAGCATACTCTTGAAAATACAGTAATGATATAAAAGGACGATATAAAATGGAATTGCTAATTTAGTTCATCCACGTTTTTTGTGATACATTAACTTGAAAAAGTCTATCCTAATATCATTCCATGGTTTACGGCCATACCAACCTGAATACGCCTGATCTCGTCAGATCTCAGAAGCTAAGCAGGGTCAGGCTTGGTTAGTACTTGGTTAGGAGACTACTTGGGAATACCAGGTGCTGTAAGCTTTTTACCAGTTTAGCATACTCTTGTAAATACAGTAATCATATAAAGTACGATATAAAATGGAATTGCTAATTTAGTTCATCCACGTTTTTTTAGTTACATGAACTTGAAAAAGTCTATCCTAATATCACTCCGTGGCTTACGGCCACACCAACCTGAATACGCCTGATCTTGTCCGATCTCAGAAGTTAAGCAGGGTCAGGCTTGGTTAGTACTTGGTCAGGAGACTACTTGGGAATACCAGGTGCTGTAAGCTTTTTACAAGTTTAGCATACTCTTGTAAACACAGTAATCATATAAAGGACGATATAAAATGGAATTGCTAATTTAGTTCATCCATGTTTTTTGAGTTACATGAACATGAAAACGTCTATCCTAATATCATTCCATGGTTTACGGCCATACCAACCTGAATACGCCTGATCTCGTCCGATCTCAGAAGCTAAGCAGGGTCAGGCTTGGTTAGTACTTGGTTAGGAGACTACTTGGGAATACCAGGTGCTGTAAGCTTTTTACCAGTTTAGCATACTCTTGTAAACACAGTAATGATATAAAGGACAATATAAAATGGAATTGCTAATTTAGTTCATCCACGTTTTTTGAGTTACATGAACTTGAAAAAGTCTATCCTAATATCATTCCATGGCTTACGGCCATACCAACCTGAATACGCATGATCTCGTCAGATCTCAGAAGCTAAGCAGGGTCAGGCTTGGTTAGTACTTGGTTAGGAGACTACTTGGGAATACCAGGTGCTGTAAGCTTTTTACCAGTTTAGCATACTCTTATAAACACAGTAATCATATAAAGGACTCTATAGAATGGAATTGCTAATTTAGTTCATCCACATTTTTTTAGTTACATGAACTTGAAAAAGTCTATCCTAATATCATCTCATGGCTTACGGCCATACCAACCTGAATACGCCTGATCTCGTCCGATCTCAGAAGCTAAGCAGGGTCAGGCTTGGTTAGTACTTGGTTAGGAGACTACTTGGGAATACCAGGTGCTGTAAGCTTTTTGCCCATTTAGCATACTCTTGTAAACACAGTAATGATATAAAGGACGATATAAAATGGAATTGCTAATTTAGTTCATCCACATTTTTTGAGTTACATGAACATGAAAAAGTCTATCCTAATTTCACTCCATGGCTTACGGCCATACCAACCTGAATATGCCTGATCTCGTCCGATCTCAGAAGCTAAGCAGGGTCGTACTTGGTTAGGAGTCTACTTGGGAATACCAGGTGCTGTAAGCTTTTTGCCCATTTAGCATACTCTTGTAAACACAGTAATGATATAAAGGACGATATAAAATGGAATTGCTAATTTAGTTCATCCACATTTTTTGAGTTACATGAACATGAAAAAGTCTATCCTAATTTCACTCCATGGCTTACGGCCATACCAACCTGAATATGCCTGATCTTGTCTGTTCTCAGAAGCTAAGCAGGGTCAGGCTTGGTTAGTACTTTGTTAGGAGACTACTTGGGAATACCAGGTGCT
This sequence comes from Thymallus thymallus, assembly GCA_023634145.1. NCBI lineage: Eukaryota > Metazoa > Chordata > Actinopteri > Salmoniformes > Salmonidae > Thymallus > Thymallus thymallus. The sequence goes on from CM042422.1 coordinate 2,221,014, forward strand.
GTAAGCTTTTTACCAGTTTAGCATACTCTTGTATACACAGTAATGATATAAAGGACGATATAAAATGGAATTGCTAATTTAGTTCATCCACGTTTTTTGAGTTACATGAACTTGAAAAAGTCTATCCTAATATCATTCTATGGTTTATGGCCATACCAACCTGAATATGCCTGATCTCGGTCTATCTCAGAAGCTAAGCAGTGTCAGGCTTGGTTAGTACTTGGTTAGGAGACTACTTGGGAATACCAGGTGCTGTAAGCTTTTTACCAGTTTAGCATACTCTTGTAAACACAGTAATCATATAAAGGACGATATAAAATGGAATTGCTAATTTAGTTCATCCACGTTTTTTGAGTTACATGAACTTGAAAAAGTCTATCCTAATATCATTCCGTGGTTTATGGCCATACCAACCTGAATACGCCTGATCTCGTCCGATCTCAGAAGCTAAGCAGTGTCAGGCTTGGTTAGTACTTGGTTAGGAGACTACTTGGGAATACGAGGTGCTGTAAGCTTTTTACCAGTTTAGCATACTCTTGTAAACACAGTAATCATATAAAGGACGATATAAAATGGAATTTCTAATTTATATCATCCACGTTTTTTGAGTTACATGAACATGAAAGAGTCTATCCAAATGTTTTTCGACGGCTTACGGCCATACCTACCTGAATACGCCTGATCTCGTCCTATCTCAGAAGCTAAGCAGGTCCAGGCTTGGTTAGTACTTGGTCCGGAGACTACTCTGGAATACCGGGTGCTGTAAGCTTTTTACCAGTTTAACATACTCTTGTAAACACAGTAATCATATAAAGGACAATATAAAATGGAATTGCTAATTTAGTTCATCCACGTTTTTTGAGTTACATGAACTTGAAAAAGTCTATCCTAATATCATTCCATGGCTTACGGCCATACCAACCTGAATACGCCCGATCTCAGAAGCTAAGCAGGGTCAGGCTTGGTTAGTACTTGGTTAGGAGGCTACTTGGGAATACCAGGTGCTGTAAGCTTTTTGCCCATTTAGCATACTCTTGAAAAACACAGTAATGATATAAAAGGACGATATAAAATGGAATTGCTAATTTAGTTCATCCACGTTTTTTGTGATACATTAACTTGAAAAAGTCTATCCTAATATCATTCCATGGTTTACGGCCATACCAACCTGAATACGCCTGATCTCGTCAGATCTCAGAAGCTAAGCAGGGTCAGGCTTGGTTAGTACTTGGTTAGGAGACTACTTGGGAATACCAGGTGCTGTAAGCTTTTTACCAGTTTAGCATACTCTTGTAAATACAGTAATCATATAAAGTACGATATAAAATGGAATTGCTAATTTAGTTCATCCACGTTTTTTTAGTTACATGAACTTGAAAAAGTCTATCCTAATATCACTCCATGGCTTACGGCCATACCAACCTGAATACGCCTGATCTTGTTCGATCTCAGAAGTTAAGCAGGGTCAGGCTTGGTTAGTACTTGGTCAGGAGACTACTTGGGAATACCAGGTGCTGTAAGCTTTTTACAAGTTTAGCATACTCTTGTAAACACAGTAATCATATAAAGGACGATATAAAATGGAATTGCTAATTTAGTTCATCCACGTTTTTTGAGTTACATGAACATGAAAACGTCTATCCTAATATCATTCCATGGTTTACGGCCATACCAACCTGAATACGCCTGATCTCGTCCGATCTCAGAAGCTAAGCAGGGTCAGGCTTGGTTAGTACTTGGTTAGGAGACTACTTGGGAATACCAGGTGCTGTAAGCTTTTTACCAGTTTAGCATACTCTTGTAAACACAGTAATGATATAAAGGACAATATAAAATGGAATTGCTAATTTAGTTCATCCACGTTTTTTGAGTTACATGAACTTGAAAAAGTCTATCCTAATATCATTCCATGGCTTACGGCCATACCAACCTGAATACGCATGATCTCGTCAGATCTCAGAAGCTAAGCAGGGTCAGGCTTGGTTAGTACTTGGTTAGGAGACTACTTGGGAATACCAGGTGCTGTAAGCTTTTTACCAGTTTAGCATACTCTTATAAACACAGTAATCATATAAAGGACTCTATAGAATGGAATTGCTAATTTAGTTCATCCACATTTTTTTAGTTACATGAACTTGAAAAAGTCTATCCTAATATCATTTCATGGCTTACGGCCATACCAACCTGAATACGCCTGATCTTGTCCGATCTCAGAAGCTACGCAGGTTCAGGCTTGGTTAGTACTTGGTTAGGAGACTACTTGGGAATACCAGGTGCTGTAAGCTTTTTGCCCATTTAGCATACTCTTGTAAACACAGTAATGATATAAAGGACGATATAAAATGGAATTGCTAATTTAGTTCATCCACATTTTTTGAGTTACATGAACATGAAAAAGTCTATCCTAATTTCACTCCATGGCTTACGGCCATACCAACCTGAATATGCCAGATCTCGTCCGATCTCAGAAGCTAAGCAGGGTCGTACTTGGTTAGGAGTCTACTTGGGAATACCAGGTGCTGTAAGCTTTTTGCCCATTTAGCATACTCTTGTAAACACAGTAATGATATAAAGGACGATATAAAATGGAATTGCTAATTTAGTTCATCCACATTTTTTGAGTTACATGAACATGAAAAAGTCTATCCTAATTTCACTCCATGGCTTACGGCCATACCAACCTGAATATGCCTGATCTTGTCTGTTCTCAGAAGCTAAGCAGGGTCAGGCTTGGTTAGTACTTTGTTAGGAGACTACTTGGGAATACCAGGTGCTGTAAGCTTTTTACCAGTTTAGCATACTCTTGTATACACAGTAATGATATAAAGGACGATATAAAATGGAATTGCTAATTTAGTTCATCCACGTTTTTTGAGTTACATGAACTTGAAAAAGTCTATCCTAATATCATTCCATGGTTTATGGCCATACCAACCTGAATATGCCTGATCTCGGTCTATCTCAGAAGCTAAGCAGTGTCAGGCTTGGTTAGTACTTGGTTAGGAGACTACTTGGGAATACCAGGTGCTGTAAGCTTTTTACCAGTTTAGCATACTCTTGTAAACACAGTAATCATATAAAGGACGATATAAAATGGAATTGCTAATTTAGTTCATCCACGTTTTTTGAGTTACATGAACTTGAAAAAGTCTATCCTAATATCATTCCATGGTTTATGGCCATACCAACCTGAATACGCCTGATCTCGTCCGATCTCAGAAGCTAAGCAGTGTCAGGCTTGGTTAGTACTTGTTCCGGAGACTACTTGGGAATACGAGGTGCTGTAAGCTTTTTACCAGTTTAACATACTCTTGTAAACACAGTAATCATATAAAGGACAATATAAAATGGAATTGCTAATTTATATCATCCACGTTTTTTGAGTTACATGAACTTGAAAAAGTCTATCCTAATATCATTCCATGGCTTACGGCCATACCAACCTGAATACGCCTGATCTCAGAAGCTAAGCAGGGTCAGGCTTGGTTAGTACTTGGTTAGGAGGCTACTTGGGAATACCAGGTGCTGTAAGCTTTTTGCCCATTTAGCATACTCTTGAAAAACACAGTAATGATATAAAAGGACGATATAAAATGGAATTGCTAATTTAGTTCATCCACGTTTTTTGTGATACATTAATTTGAAAAAGTCTATCCTAATATCATTCCATGGTTTACGGCCATACCAACCTGAATACGCATGATCTCGTCAGATCTCAGAAGCTAAGCAGGGTCAGGCTTGGTTAGTACTTGGTTAGGAGACTGCTTGGGAATACCAGGTGCTGTAAGCTTTTTACCAGTTTAGCATACTCTTGTAAATACAGTAATCATATAAAGGACGATATAAAATGGAATTGCTAATTTAGTTCATCCACGTTTTTTTAGTTACATGAACTTGAAAAAGTCTATCCTAATATCACTCCATGGCTTACGGCCATACCAACCTGAATACGCCTGATCTTGTCCGATCTCAGAAGTTAAGCAGGGTCAGGCTTGGTTAGTACTTGGTCAGGAGACTACTTGGGAATACCAGGTGCTGTAAGCTTTTTACCAGTTTAGCATACTCTTGTAAACACAGTAATCATATAAAGGACGATATAAAATGGAATTGCTAACTTAGTTCATCCACGTTTTTTGAGTTACATGAACATGAAAACGTCTATCCTAATTTCACTCCATGGCTTACGGCCATACCAACCTGAATATGCCTGATCTCGTCCGATCTCAGAAGCTAAGCAGGGTCGTACTTGGTTAGGAGTCTACTTGGGAATACCAGGTGCTGTAAGCTTTTTGCCCATTTAGCATACTCTTGTAAACACAGTAATGATATAAAGGACAATATAAAATGGAATTGCTAATTTAGTTCATCCACGTTTTTTGAGTTACATGAACTTGAAAAAGTCTATCCTAATATCATTCCATGGCTTACGGCCATACCAACCTGAATACGCATGATCTCGTCAGATCTCAGAAGCTAAGCAGGGTCAGGCTTGGTTAGTACTTGGTTAGGAGACTACTTGGGAATACCAGGTGCTGTAAGCTTTTTACCAGTTTAGCATACTCTTGTAAACACAGTAATGATATAAAGGACAATATAAAATGGAATTGCTAATTTAGTTCATCCACGTTTTTTGAGTTACATGAACTTGAAAAAGTCTATCCTAATATTACTCCATGGCTTACGGCCATACCAACCTGAATATGCCTGATCTCGTCTGATCTCAGAAGCTAAGCAGGGTTAGGCTTGGTTAGTACTTGGTTAGGAGACTACTTGGGAATACCAGGTGCTGTAATCTTTTTACCAGTTTAGCATACTCTTGTATACACAGTAATGATATAAAGGACGATATAAAATGGAATTGCTAATTTAGGTCATCCACGTTTTTTGAGTTACATGAACTTGAAAAAGTCTATCCTAATATCCTTCCATGGTTTATGGCCATACCAACCTGAATACGCCTGATCTCGGTCTATCTCAGAAGCTAAGCAGTGTCAGGCTTGGTTAGTACTTGGTTAGGAGACTACTTGGGAATACCAGGTGCTGTAAGCTTTTTACCAGTTTAGCATACTCTTGTAAACACAGTAATCATATAAAGGACGATATAAAATGGAATTGCTAATTTAGTTCATCCACGTTTTTTGAGTTACATGAACTTGAAAAAGTCTATCCTAATATCATTCCATGGTTTATGGCCATACCAACCTGAATACGCCTGATCTCGTCCGATCTCAGAAGCTAAGCAGTGTCAGGCTTGGTTAGTACTTGGTTAGGAGACTACTTGGGAATACGAGGTGCTGTAAGCTTTTTACCAGTTTAGCATACTCTTGTAAACACAGTAATCATATAAAGGACGATATAAAATGGAATTGCTAATTTAGTTCATCCACGTATTTTGAGTTACATGAACTTGAAAAAGTCTATCCTAATATCATTCCATGGCTTACGGCCATACCAACCTGAATATGCCTGATCTCGTCCGATCTCAGAAGCTAAGCAGGGTCGTACTTGGTTAGGAGTCTACTTGGGAATACCAGGTGCTGTAAGCTTTTTGCCCATTTAGCATACTCTTGTAAACACAGTAATGATATAAAGGACAATATAAAATGGAATTGCTAATTTAGTTCATCCACGTTTTTTGAGTTACATGAACTTGAAAAAGTCTATCCTAATATCATTCCATGGCTTACGGCCATACCAACCTGAATACGCATGATCTCGTCAGATCTCAGAAGCTAAGCAGGGTCAGGCTTGGTTAGTACTTGGTTAGGAGAATACTTGGGAATACCAGGTGCTGTAAGCTTTTTACCAGTTTAGCATACTCTTATAAACACAGTAATCATATAAAGGACTCTATAGAATGGAATTGCTAATTTAGTTCATCCACATTTTTTTAGTTACATGAACTTGAAAAAGTCTATCCTAATTTCACTCCATGGCTTACGGCCATACCAACCTGAATATGCCTGATCTCGTCCGATCTCAGAAGCTAAGCAGGGTCAGGCTTGGTTAGTACTTGGTTAGGAGACTACTTGGGAATACCAGGTGCTGTAAGCTTTTTGCCCATTTAGCATACTCTTGAAAAACACAGTAATGATATAAAAGGACGATATAAAATGGAATTGCTAATTTTGTTCATCCACGTTTTTTGAGTTACATGAACTTGAAAAAGTCTATCCTAATATCATTCTAAGGTTTACGGCCATACCAACCTGAATACGTCTGATCTCGTCCGATCTCAGAAGTTAAGCAGGGTCAGGCTTGGTTAGTACTTGGTTAGGAGACTACTTGGGAATACCAGGTGCTGTAAGCTTTTTACCAGTTTAGCATACTCTTGTAAACACAGTAATCATATAAAGGACGATATAAAATGGAATTGCTAATTTAGTTCATCCACGTTTTTTTAGTTACATGAACATGAAAGAGTCTATCCAAATGTATTTCTATGGCTTATGGCCATACCTTCCTGAATACGCCTGATCTTGTCCGATATCAGAAGCTAAGCAGGGCCAGGCTTGGTTAGTACTTGGTCAGGGGACTACTTGGGAATACCAGGTGCTGTAAGCTATTTGCCCATTTAGCATACTCTTGTAAACACAGTAATGATATAAAGAACGATATAAAATGGAATTTCTAATTTATTTCATCCACGTTTTTTGAGTTACATGAACATGAAAGAGTCTATACAAATGTCTTTCTACGGCTTACGGCCATACCTACCTGAATACGCCTGATCTCGTCCGGTCTCAGAAGCTAAGCAGGGCCAGGCTTGGTTAGTACTTGGTTAGGAGACTACTTGGGAATACCAGGTGCTGTAAGCTTTTTACCAGTTTAACATACTCTTGTAAACACAGTAATGATATAAAGGACAATATAAAATGGAATTGCTAATTTAGTTCATCCACGTTTTTTGAGTTACATGAACTTGAAAAAGTATATCATAATATCATTCCATGGCTTACGGCCATACCAACCTGAATACGCCTGATATCGTCCGATCTCAGAAGCTAAGCAGGGTCGTACTTGGTTAGGAGTCTACTTGGGAATACCAGGTGCTGTAAGCTTTTTGCCCATTTAGCATACTCTTGTAAACACAGTAATGATATAAAGGACGATATAAAATGGAATTGCTAATTTAGTTCATCCACGTTTTTTGAGTTACATGAACTTGAAAAAGTCTATCCTAATATCATTCAATGGCTTACGGCCATACCAACCTGAATACGCCTGATCTCGTCCGATCTCAGAAGCTAAGCAGGGTCAGGTTTGGTTAGTACTTGGTTAGGAGACTACTAGGGAATACCAGGTTCTTTAAGCTTTTTACCAGTTTAGCATACTCTTGTAAACACAGTAATCATATAAAGGACGATATAAAATGGAGTTTCTAATTTATATCATCCACGTTTTTTGAGTTACATGAACATGAAAGAGTCTATCCAAATGTATTTCTATGGCTTACGGCCATACCTACCTGAATACTCCTGATCTCGTCCGATCTCAGAAGCTAAGCAGATCCAGGCTTGGTAGGTACTTGGTCAGGAGACTACTTGGGAATACCAGGTGCTGTAAGCTTTTTACCAGTTTAGCATACTCTTGTAAACAAAGTAATCATATAAAGGACGATATAAAATGGAATTGCTAATTTAGTTCATCCACGTTTTTTGAGTTACATGAACATGAAAAAGTCTATCCTAATTTCACTCCATGGTTTACGGCCATACCAACCTGAATACGCCCAATCTCAGAAGCTAAGCAGAGTCAGGCTTGGTTAGTACTTGGTCAAGAGACTACTTGGGAATACCAGGTGCTGTAAGCTTTTTGCCCATTTAGCATATTCTTGAAAAACACAGTAATGATATAAAAGGACGATATAAAATGGAATTGCTAATTTTGTTCATCCACGTTTTTTGAGTTACATGAACTTGAAAAAGTCTATCCTAATATCATTCTATGGTTTACGGCCATACCAACCTGAATACGTCTGATCTCGTCCGATCTCAGAAGTTAAGCAGGGTCAGGCTTGGTTAGTACTTGGTTAGGAGACTACTTGGGAATACCAGGTGCTGTAAGCTTTTTACCAGTTTAGCATACTCTTGTAAACACAGTAATCATATAAAGGACGATATAAAATGGAATTGCTAATTTAGTTCATCCACGTTTTTTTAGTTACATGAACATGAAAAAGTCTATCCTAATATCATTCTATGGTTTACGGCCATACCAACCTGAATACGTCTGATCTCGTCCGATCTCAGAAGTTAAGCAGGGTCAGGCTTGGTTAGTACTTGGTTAGGAGACTACTTGGGAATACCAGGTGCTGTAAGCTTTTTGCCCATTTAGCATACTCTTGTAAACACAGTAATGATATAAAGGACGATAGAAAATGGAATTGCTAATTTAGTTCATCCACGTTTTTTGAGTTACATGAACTTGAAAAAGTCTATCCTAATATCATTCAATGGCTTACGGCCATACCAACCTGAATACGCCTGATCTCGTCCGATCTCAGAAGCTAAGCAGGGTCAGGTTTGGTTAGTACTTGGTTAGGAGACTACTAGGGAATACCAGGTGCTTTAAGCTTTTTACCAGTTTAGCATACTCTTGTAAACAAAGTAATCATATAAAGGACGATATAAAATGGAATTGCTAATTTAGTTCATCCACGTTTTTTGAGTTACATGAACATGAAAAAGTCTATCCTAATTTCACTCCATGGTTTACGGCCATACCAACCTGAATACGCCCGATCTCAGAAGCTAAGCAGAGTCAGGCTTGGTTAGTACTTGGTCAGGAGACTACTTGGGAATACCAGGTGCTGTAAGCTTTTTGCCCATTTAGCATACTCTTGAAAAACACAGTAATGATATAAAAGGACGATATAAAATGGAATTGCTAATTTAGTTCATCCAAGTTTTTTGAGATTCATTAACTTGAAAAAGTCTATCCTAATATCATTCCATGGTTTACGGCCATACCAACCTGAATACGCCTGATCTCGTCCGATCTCCGTAGCTAAGCAGGGTCAGGCTTGGTTAGTACTTGGTTAGGAGACTACTTGGGAATACCAGGTGCTGTAAGCTTTTTACCAGTTTAGCATACTCTTGTAAACACAGTAATCATATAAAGGACGATATAAATTGGAATTGCTAATTTAGTTCATCCACGTTTTTTTAGTTACATGAACTTGAAAAAGTCTATCCTAATATCACTCCGTGGCTTACGGCCATACCAACCTGAATATGCCTGATCTTGTCTGATCTCAGAAGCTAAGCAGGGTCAGGCTTGGTTAGTACTTGGTTAGGAGACTACTTGGGAATACCAGGTGCTGTAAGCTTTTTGCCCATTTAGCATATTCTTGAAAAACACAGTAATGATATAAAAGGACGATATAAAATGGAATTGCTAATTTTGTTCATCCACGTTTTTTGAGTTACATGAACTTGAAAAAGTCTATCCTAATATCATTCTATGGTTTACGGCCATACCAACCTGAATACGTCTGATCTCGTCCGATCTCAGAAGTTAAGCAGGGTCAGGCTTGGTTAGTACTTGGTTAGGAGACTACTTGGGAATACCAGGTGCTGTAAGCTTTTTACCAGTTTAGCATACTCTTGTAAACACAGTAATCATATAAAGGACGATATAAAATGGAATTGCTAATTTAGTTCATCCACGTTTTTTTAGTTACATGAACATGAAAAAGTCTATCCTAATATCATTCTATGGTTTACGGCCATACCAACCTGAATACGTCTGATCTCGTCCGATCTCAGAAGTTAAGCAGGGTCAGGCTTGGTTAGTACTTGGTTAGGAGACTACTTGGGAATACCAGGTGCTGTAAGCTTTTTACCAGTTTAGCATACTCTTGTAAACACAGTAATCATAAAAAGGACAATATAAAATGGAATTGCTAATTTAGTTCATCCACGTTTTTTTAGTTACATGAACTTGAAAAAGTTTATCCTAATATCATTCCATGGCTTACGGCCATACCAACTTGAATACGCCTGATCTCGTCCGATCTCAGAAGCTAAGCAGGGTCAGGCTTGGTTAGTACTTGGTTAGGAGACTACTTGGGAATACCAGGTGCTGTAAGCTTTTTACCAGTTTAGCATACTCTTGTAAACACAGTAATCATATAAAGGACGATATAAAATAGAATTTCTAATTTATATCATCCACGTTTTTTGAGTTACATGAACATGAAAGAGTCTATCCAAATGTCCTTCTAGGGCATACGGCCATACCTACCTGAATACGCCTGATCTCGTCAGATCTCAGAAGCTAAGCAGGGCCAGGCTTGGTTAGTACTTGGTCAGGAGACTACTTGGGAATACCAGGTGCTGTAAGCTTTTTACCAGTTTAGCATACTCTTGTAAACACAGTAATCATATAAAGGACGATATAAAATGGAATTGCTAATTTAGTTCATCCACATTTTTTGAGATACATTAACTTGAAAAAGTCTATCCTAATTTCACTCCATGGCTTACGGCCATACCAACCTGAATATGCCTGATCTCGTCCGATCTCAGAAGCTAAGCAGGGTCAGGCTTGGTTAGTACTTGGTTAGGAGACTACTTGGGAATACCAGGTGCTGTAAGCTTTTTGCCCATTTAGCATACTCTTGAAAAACACAGTAATGATATAAAAGGACTATATAAAATGGAATTGCTAATTTAGTTCATCCACGTTTTTTGAGATACATTAACTTGAAAAAGTCTATCCTAATAACATTCCATGGTTTACGGCCATACCAACCTGAATACGCCTGATCTCGTCCGATCTCAGAAGCTAAGCAGGGTCAGGCTTGGTTAGTACTTGTTTAGGAGACTACTTGGGAATACCAGGTGCTGTAAGCTTTTTACCAGTTTAGCATACTCTTGTAAACACAGTAATCATATAAAGGACGATATAAATTGGAATTGCTAATTTAGTTCATCCACGTTTTTTTAGTTACATGAACTTGAAAAAGTCTATCCTAATATCACTCCATGGCTTACGGCCATACCAACCTGAATATGCCTGATCTCGTCTGATCTCAGAAGCTAAGCAGGGTCAGGCTTGGTTAGTACTTGGTTAGGAGACTACTTGGGAATACCAGGTGCTGTAAGCTTTTTGCCCATTTAGCATATTCTTGAAAAACACAGTAATGATATAAAAGGACGATATAAAATGGAATTGCTAATTTTGTTCATCCACGTTTTTTGAGTTACATGAACTTGAAAAAGTCTATCCTAATATCATTCTATGGTTTACGGCCATACCAACCTGAATACGTCTGATCTCGTCCGATCTCAGAAGTTAAGCAGGGTCAGGCTTGGTTAGTACTTGGTTAGGAGACTACTTGGGAATACCAGGTGCTGTAAGCTTTTTACCAGTTTAGTATACTCTTGTAAACACAGTAATCATATAAAGGACGATATAAAATGGAATTACTAATTTAGTTCATCCACGTTTTTTTAGTTACATGAACATGAAAAAGTCTATCCTAATATCGTTCTATGGTTTACGGCCATACCAACCTGAATACGTCTGATCTCGTCCGATCTCAGAAGTTAAGCAGGGTCAGGCTTGGTTAGTATTTGGTTAGGAGACTACTTGGGAATACCAGGTGCTGTAAGCTTTTTACCAGTTTAGCATACTCTTGTAAACACAGTAATCATATAAAGGACGATATAAAATGGAATTGCTAATTTGGTTCATCCACATTTTTTGAGATACATTAACTTGAAAAAGTCTATCCTAATTTCACTCCATGGCTTACGGCCATACCAACCTGAATATGCCTGATCTCGTCCGATCTCAGAAGCTAAGCAGGGTCAGGCTTGGTTAGTACTTGGTTAGGAGACTACTTGGGAATACCAGGTGCTGTAAGCTTTTTGCCCATTTAGCATACTCTTGAAAAACACAGTAATGATATAAAAGGACTATATAAAATGGAATTGCTAATTTAGTTCATCCACGTTTTTTGAGATACATTAACTTGAAAAAGTCTATCCTAATAACATTCCATGGTTTACGGCCATACCAACCTGAATACGCCTGATCTCGTCCGATCTCAGAAGCTAAGCAGGGTCAGGCTTGGTTAGTACTTGGTTAGGAGACTACTTGGGAATACCAGGTGCTGTAAGCTTTTTACCAGTTTAGCATACTCTTGTAAACACAGTAATCATATAAAGGACGATATAAATTGGAATTGCTAATTTAGTTCATCCACGTTTTTTTAGTTACATGAACTTGAAAAAGTCTATCCTAATATCACTCCATGGCTTACGGCCATACCAACCTGAATATGCCTGATCTCGTCTGATCTCAGAAGCTAAGCAGGGTCAGGCTTGGTTAGTACTTGGTTAGGAGACTACTTGGGAATACCAGGTGCTGTAAGCTTTTTACCAGTTTAGCATACTCTTGTAAACACAGTAATCATATAAAGGACGATATAAAATAGAATTTCTAATTTATATCATCCACGTTTTTTGAGTTACATGAACATGAAAGAGTCTATCCAAATGTCCTTCAAGGTATACGGCCATACCTACCTGAATACGCCTGATCTCGTCAGATCTCAGAAGCTAAGCAGGGCCAGGCTTGGTTAGTACTTGGTCAGGAGACTACTTGGGAATACCAGGTGCTGTAAGCTTTTTACCAGTTTAGCATACTCTTGTAAACACAGTAATCATATAAAGGACGATATAAAATGGAATTGCTAATTTAGTTCATCCACATTTTTTGAGATACATTAACTTGAAAAAATCTATCCTAATTTCACTCCATGGCTTACGGCCATACCAACCTGAATATGCCTGATCTCGTCCGATCTCAGAAGCTAAGCAGGGTCAGGCTTGGTTAGTACTTGGTTAGGAGACTACTTGGGAATACCAGGTGCTGTAAGCTTTTTGCCCATTTAGCATACTCTTGAAAAACACAGTAATGATATAAAAGGACTATATAAAATGGAATTGCTAATTTAGTTCATCCACGTTTTTTGAGATACATTAACTTGAAAAAGTCTATCCTAATATCATTCCATGGTTTACGGCCATACCAACCTGAATACGCCTGATCTCGTCCGATCTCAGAAGCTAAGCAGGGTCAGGCTTTGTTAGTACTTGGTTAGGAGACTACTTGGGAATACCAGGTGCTGTAAGCTTTTTACCAGTTTAGCATACTCTTGTAAACACAGTAATCATATAAAGGACGATATAAAATGGAATTGCTAATTTAGTTCATCCACATTTTTTGAGATACATTAACTTGAAAAAGTCTATCCTAATTTCACTCCATGGCTTACGGCCATACCAACCTGAATATGCCTGATCTCGTCCGATCTCAGAAGCTAAGCAGGGTCAGGCTTGGTTAGTACTTGGTTAGGAGACTACTTGGGAATACCATGTGCTGTAAGCTTTTTGCCCATTTAGCATACTCTTGAAAAACACAGTAATGATATAAAAGGACGATATAAAATGGAATTGCTAATTTTGTTCATCCACGTTTTTTGAGTTACATGAACTTGAAAAAGTCTATCCAAATGTATTTCTATGGCTTACGGCCATACCTTCCTGAATACGCCTGCTCTCGTCCGATATCAGAAGCTAAGCAGGGCCAGGCTTGGTTAGTACTTGGTCAGGAGACTACTTGGGAATACCAGGTGCTGTAAGCTATTTGCCCATTTAGCATACTCTTGTAAACACAGTAATGATATAAAGAACGATATAAAATGGAATTTCTAATTTATATCATCCACGTTTTTTGAGTTACATGAACATGAAAGAGTCTATCCAAATGTCTTTCTACGGCTTACGGCCATACCTACCTGAATATGCCTGTTCTCGTCCGATCTCAGAAGCTAAGCAGGGCCAGGCTTGGTTAGTACTTGGTTAGGAGACTACTTGGGAATACCAGGTGCTGTAAGCTTTTTACCAGTTTAACATACTCTTGTAAACACAGTAATGATATAAAGGACAATATAAAATGGAATTGCTAATTTAGTTCATCCACGTTTTTTGAGTTACATGAACTTGAAAAAGTATATCATAATATCATTCCATGGCTTACGGCCATACCAACCTGAATATGCCTGATCTCGTCTGATCTCAGAAGCTAAGCAGGGTCAGGCTTGGTTAGTACTTGGTTAGGAGACTACTTGGGAATACCAGGTGCTGTAAGCTTTTTGCCCATTTAGCATACTCTTGAAAAACACATTAATGATATAAAAGGACGATATAAAATGGAATTGCTAATTTAGTTCATCCACGTTTTTTGAGTTACATGAACTTGAAAAAGTCTATCCTAATATCATTCTATGGTTTACGGCCATACCAACCTGACTACGTCTGATCTCGTCCGATCTCAGAAGTTAAGCAGGGTCAGGCTTGGTTAGTACTTGGTTAGGAGACTACTTGGGAATACCAGGTGCTGTAAGCTTTTTACCAGTTTAGCATACTCTTGTAAACACAGTAATCATATAAAGGACGATATAAAATGGAATTGCTAATTTAGTTCATTCACGTTTTTTTAGCTACATGAACTTGAAAAAGTCTATCCTAATATCATTCCATGGTTTACGGCCATAACAACCTGAATACGCCTGATCTCGTCCGATCTCAGAAGCTAAGCAGGGTCAGGCTTGGTTAGTACTTGGTTAGGAGACTACTTGGGAAAACCAGGTGCTGTAAGCTTTTTACCAGTTTAGCATACTCTTGTAAACACAGTAATTATATAAAAGACGATATAAAATGGAATTGCTAATTTAGTTCATCCACGTTTTTTGAGTTACATGAACTTGAAAAAGTCTATCCTAATATCATTCTATGGTTTACGGCCATACCAACCTGAATACGTCTGATCTCGTCCGATCTCAGAAGTTAAGCAGGGTCAGGCTTGTTTAGTACTTGGTTAGGAGACTACTTGGGAATACCAGGTGCTGTAAGCTTTTTACCAGTTTAGCATACTCTTGTAAACACAGTAATCATATAAAGGACGATATAAAATGGAATTGCTAATTTAGTTCATCCACGTTTTTTTAGTTACATGAACATGAAAAAGTCTATCCTAATATCGTTCTATGGTTTACGGCCATACCAACCTGAATACGTCTGATCTCGTCCGATCTCAGAAGTTAAGCAGGGTCAGGCTTGGTTAGTATTTGGTTAGGAGACTACTTGGGAATACCAGGTGCTGTAAGCTTTTTACCAGTTTAGCATACTCTTGTAAACACAGTAATCATAAAAAGGACAATATAAAATGGAATTGCTAATTTAGTTCATCCACGTTTTTTTAGTTACATGAACTTGAAAAAGTTTATCCTAATATCATTCCATGGCTTACGGCCATACCAACTTGAATACGCCTGATCTCGTCCGATCTCAGAAGCTAAGCAGGGTCAGGCTTGGTTAGTACTTGGTTAGGAGACTACTTGGGAATACCAGGTGCTGTAAGCTTTTTACCAGTTTAGCATACTCTTGTAAACACAGTAATCATATAAAGGACGATATAAAATAGAATTTCTAATTTATATAATCCACGTTTTTTGAGTTACATGAACATGAAAGAGTCTATCCAAATGTCCTTCTAGGGCATACGGCCATACCTACCTGAATACGCCTGATCTCGTCAGATCTCAGAAGCTAAGCAGGGCCAGGCTTGGTTAGTACTTGGTCAGGAGACTACTTGGGAATACCAGGTGCTGTAAGCTTTTTACCAGTTTAGCATACTCTTGTAAACACAGTAATCATATAAAGGACGATATAAAATGGAATTGCTAATTTAGTTCATCCACATTTTTTGAGATACATTAACTTGAAAAAATCTATCCTAATTTCACTCCATGTCTTACGGCCATACCAACCTGAATATGCCTGATCTCGTCCGATCTCAGAAGCTAAGCAGGGTCAGGCTTGGTTAGTACTTGGTTAGGAGACTACTTGGGAATACCAGGTACTGTAAGCTTTTTGCCCATTTAGCATACTCTTGAAAAACACAGTAATGATATAAAAGGACTATATAAAATGGAATTGCTAATTTAGTTCATCCACGTTTTTTGAGATACATTAACTTGAAAAAGTCTATCCTAATATCATTCCATGGTTTACGGCCATACCAACCTGAATACGCCTGATCTCGTCCGATCTCAGAAGCTAAGCAGGGTCAGGCTTGGTTAGTACTTGGTTAGGAGACTACTTGGGAATACCAGGTGCTGTAAGCTTTTTACCAGTTTAGCATACTCTTGTAAACACAGTAATCATATAAAGGACGATATAAAATGGAATTGCTAATTTAGTTCATCCACATTTTTTGAGATACATTAACTTGAAAAAGTCTATCCTAATTTCACTCCATGGCTTACGGCCATACCAACCTGAATATGACTGATCTCGTCCGATCTCAGAAGCTAAGCAGGGTCAGGCTTGGTTAGTACTTGGTTAGGAGACTACTTGGGAATACCAGGTGCTGTAAGCTTTTTGCCCATTTAGCATACTCTTGAAAAACACAGTAATGATATAAAAGGACGATATAAAATGGAATTGCTAATTTTGTTCATCCACGTTTTTTGAGTTACATGAACTTGAAAAAGTCTATCCAAATGTATTTCTATGGCTTACGGCCATACCTTCCTGAATACGCCTGATCTCGTCCGATATCAGAAGCTAAGCAGGGCCAGGCTTGGTTAGTACTTGGTCAGGAGACTACTTGGGAATACCAGGTGCTGTAAGCTATTTGCCCATTTAGCATACTCTTGTAAACACAGTAATGATATAAAGAACGATATAAAATGGAATTTCTAATTTATATCATCCACGTTTTTTGAGTTACATGAACATGAAAGAGTCTATCCAAATGTCTTTCTACGGCTTACGGCCATACCTACCTGAATACGCCTGATCTCGTCCGATCTCAGAAGCTAAGCAAGGCCAGGCTTGGTTAGTACTTGGTTAGGAGACTACTTGGGAATACCAGGTGCTGTAAGCTTTTTACCAGTTTAACATACTCTTGTAAACACAGTAATGATATAAAGGACAATATAAAATGGAATTGCTAATTTAGTTCATCCACGTTTTTTGAGTTACATGAATTTGAAAAAGTATATCATAATATCATTCCATGGCTTACGGCCATACCAACCTGAATACGCCCGAACTCAGAAGCTAATCTGGGTCAGGCTTGGTTAGTACTTGGTTAGGAGACTACTTGGGAATACCAGGTGCTGTAAGCTTTTTGCCCATTTAGCATACTCTTGAAAAACACAGTAATGATATAAAAGGACGATATAAAATGGAATTGCTAATTTAGTTCATCCACGTTTTTTGAGATACATTAACTTGAAAAAGTCTATCCTAATATCATTCCATGGTTTACGGCCATACCAACCTGAATACGCCTGATCTCGTCCGATCTCAGAAGCTAAGCAGGGTCAGGCTTGGTTGGTACTTGGTTAGGAGACTACTTGGGAATACCAGGTGCTGTAAGCTTTTTACCAGTTTAGCATACTCTTGTAAACACAGTAATCATATAAAGGACGATATAAAATGGAATTGCTAATTTATTTCATTCACGTTTTTTTTGTTACATGAACTTGAAAAAGTCTATCCTAATATCACTCCATGGCTTACGGCCATACCAACCTGAATATGCCTGATCTCGTCTGATCTCAGAAGCTAAGCAGGGTCAGGCTTGGTTAGTACTTGGTTAGGAGACTACTTGGGAATACCAGGTGCTGTAAGCTTTTTACCAGTTTAGCATACTCTTATAACACAGTAATCATATAAAGGACGATATAAAATGGAATTGCTAATTTAGTTCATCCACGTTTTTTGAGTTACATGAACTTGAAAAAGTCTATCCTAATATCATTCCATGGCTTACGGCCATACCAACCTGAATACGCCTGATCTTGTCTGATCTCAGAAGCTAAGCAGGGTCAGGCTTGGTTAGTACTTGGTTAGGAGACTACTTGGGAATACCAGGTGCTGTAAGCTTTTTGCCCAGTTTAGCATACTCTTGTAAACACAGTAATCATATAAAGGACGATATAAAATGGAATTGCTAATTTAGTTCATCCACGTTTTTTGAGTTACATGAACATGAAAGAGTCTATCCAAATGTCTTTCTACGGTTTACGGCCATACCTACCTGAATACGCCTGATCTCGTCCGATCTCAGAAGCTTAGCAGGGCCAGACTTGGTTAGGAGACTACTTGGAAATACCATGTGCTGTAAGCTTTTTACCAGTTTAGCATACTCTTGTAAACACAGTAATCATATAAAGGACGATATAAAATGGAATTGCTAATTTATATCATCCACGTCCATCGACCTCTACCAGATCACGTCGGGGTCACCAATTGTTGGGTCGCGTCAATTCAAATCTGGTATTGGAACAAAAGGATTACTACGCCGTTTAAATCATCTATGTATTTTATTCTAGCAAACCCTTAAATGGTAAATATGAAGTTCGTATATACAGGCTCACTGTGACACCACGCAGGGCAAACAGCAAGCAGGGCCAGAGAAGAGAGAGAGAGAGAGAGAGAGAGAGAGAGAGAGAGAGAGAGAGAGAGAGAGAGAGAGAGAGAGAGAGAGAGAGAGAGAGAGAGAGAGAGAGAGAGAGAGAGAGAGAGAGAGAGAGAGAGAGAGAGAGAGAGAGAGAGAGAGAGAGAGAGAGAGAGAGAGAAAGAGAGAGCGCAAGAGAGCGCGAGAGAGAGTCAGCGAGCAGCGCTATAGAAGAGCGCCTAGAGAAGCGCATAGCCTAGAGAAGAGAGAGGCCGATCCTTTGTTCTTCCTTAAATACTCCGACAGAATCGTTCCCGCTCCTTGCTGACCTGTCGGAGTAGAGGCTGAGTGTGGTTTAAACTTACTCAGCCTATCGTTGGCGTGCAGGCTGGTCCCAGCCTCGTGACGCAATCCAGTTGACGGAAGCAGTTCCCTCTCAGCAGATGTCCTTATCTCGTGTTTACCACAAGACACAGTTCTATTGGGAAACCCTTAAGCTAGCACATTCTTTCCACATGGCTCCCCCACACACAAGCCTACAGCAGTTCTACAGTTCTATGATCACACAATACATTCAGTTAATAACTCTTGTTGTAGATTAACATATTAATTAGATAAACATATATCAGCCCTTACAGTAAGTACAAATCAGCTATACCGTCTATCATTATGGGCAACGTAGATCGCTACATAACAAGGTGGATGAGCATGAGGGTCTGGTCCATGGGCAAAGAGACTATTGTGCTTTACAGAGACATGTGGATGTTATCATTCAGCCATGCTTT
The DNA here is from genome assembly GCA_023634145.1 of Thymallus thymallus. Lineage (NCBI taxonomy): Eukaryota > Metazoa > Chordata > Actinopteri > Salmoniformes > Salmonidae > Thymallus > Thymallus thymallus. The sequence goes on from CM042422.1 coordinate 2,240,288, forward strand.
ACAGAGACATGGCTGAATGATAACATCCCCATAGAGAACGTAACTATCGGCGGTTTCCAGACCAGACTGGGATGTGCTCTGTGTGCTATGTATACCCAAGTAGTCTGGTAAAAAGCTTACTAAACCTGGTATTCCCAAGAAGTCTCCCAACCAAGCCTGTCCCTGCTTAGCTTCTGAGATCAGACGAGATCAGGCGTATTCAGGGAGGTATGGCCGTAAGCCTTAGAAGAACATTTGGAATGACTCTTTCATGTTCATGTAACTCAAAAAACGTGGATGAACTAAATTAGCAATTCCATTTTATATCGTCCTTTATATCATTACTGTGTATACAAGAGTATGCTAAATGGGCAAAAAGCTTAGAGCACCTGGTATTCCCAAGTAGTCTCCCAACTAAGTACTAACAAAGCCGGACCCTGCTTAGCTTCTGAGATCGGACGACATCAGGCATATTCAGGTTGGTATGGCCGTAAGCAATGGAATAAAATTTGGATCGACTTTTTCATGTTCATGTAACTCAAAAAACGTGGATGAACTAAATAAGCTATTCCATATCGTCCTTTATATCATTACTGTGTTTACAAGAGTATGCTAAACTGGTAAAAAGCTTACAGCACCTGGTATTCCCAAGTAGTCTCCTAACCAAGCCTGACCCTGCTTTGCTTCTGAGATCAGACGAGTTCAGGCGTATTCAGGTTGGTATGGCCGTAAGCCATGGAATGATATTTGAATAGACTTTTTCATGTTCATGTAACTCAAAAAACGTGGATGAACTAAATTAGCTATTCCATTTTATATCGTCCTTTATATAATTTCTGTGTTTACAAGAGTATGCTCAACTGGTAAAAAGCTTACAGCACCTGGTATTCCCAAGTAGTCTCCCAACCAAATACGAACCAAACCTAACCCTGCTTAGCTTCTGAGATCGAACGAGATCAGGCGTATTCAGGTTGGTATGGCCGTATGCCATGGAATGATATTTGGATAGACTTTTTCATGTTCATGTTACTCAAAAAACATGGATGAAATAAATTAGAAATTCTGTTTTATATCATCCTTTAAATGATTACTGTGTTTACAAGAGTATGCTAAACTGGGCAAAAAGCTTACAGCACCTGGTATTCCCAAGTAGTCTCCTAACCAAGCCTGACCCTGCTTAGCTTCTTAGATCGGACGAGATCAGGCGTATTCAGGTTGGTATGGCCGTATGCCATGGAATGATATTTGGATAGACCTTTTCATGTTCATGTTACTCAAAAAACGTGGATGAACTAAATTAGAAATTCCATTTTATATCGTCCTTTATATCATTACTGTGTATACAAGAGTATGCTAAATGGGCATAAAGCTTACAGCACCTGGTATTCCCAAGTAGTCTCCTAACCAAGTACTAACCAAGCCTGACCCTGCTTATTTTCTGAGATCTGACGAGATCAGGCGTATTCAGGTTGGTATGGCCGTATGGCATGGAATGATATTTGGATAGACTTTTTCATGTTAATGTTACTCAAAAAACGTGAATGAACTAAATTAGCAAATACCATTTGATATCATCCTGTATATATTACTGTGTTTACAAGAGTATGCTAAACTGGTAAAAAGCTTACAGCCCTGGTATTCCCAAGTAGTCTCCTAACCAAGTACTAACCAAGCCTGACCTTGCTTAGCTTCTGAGATCAGACGAGATCAGGCATATTCAGGTTGGTATGGCCGTAAGCTGTAGAAAGACATTTGGATAGACTCTTTCATGTTCATGTAACTCAAAAAACGTGGATGAACTAAATTAGCAATTCCATTTTATATCGTCCTTTATATCATTACTGTGTTTACAAGAGTATGCTAAATGGGCAAAAAGCTTACAGCAGCTGGTATTCCCAAGTAGTCTCCTACCCAAGTACTAACCAAGCCTGACCCTGCTTAGCTTCTGAGATCGGACGAGATCAGGCGTATTCAGGTTGGTATGGCCGTAAGCCATGGAGTGATACTAGGATAGACTTTTTCATGTTCATGTAACTCAAAAAACGTAGATGAACTAAATTAGCAATTCCATTTTATATCGTCCTTTATATGATTACTGTGTTTACAAGAGTATGCTAAACTGGTAAAAATCTTACAGCACATGGTATTTCCAAGTAGTCTCCTGACCAAGCACTAACCAAGCCTGGCCCTGCTTAGCTTCTGAGATCGGACGAGATCAGGCGTATTCAGGTTGGCATGGAATTATATTAGGATAGACTTTTTCAAGTTCATGTAACTCAAAAAACGTGGATGAACTAAATTAGCAATTCCATTTTATATCGTCCTTTATATCATTACTGTGTTTACAAGAGTATGCTAAACGGGCAAAAAGCTTACAGCACCTGGTATTCCCAAGTAGTCTCCTAACCAAGTACTAACCAAGCCTGACCCTGCTTAGCTTCTGAGATCGGACGAGATCAGGCATTTTCAGGTTGGTATGGCCATAAGCCATGGAATAGTATTAGGATAGACGTTTTCATGTACATGTAACTCAAAAAACGTGGATGAACTAAATTAGCAATTCCATTTTATATCGTCCTTTATATCATTACTGTGTTTACAAGAGTATGCTAAACTGGTAAAAAGCTTACAGCACCTGGTATTCCCAAGTAGTCTCCCAACCAAATACGAACCAAACCTAACCCTGCTTAGCTTCTGAGATCGAACGAGATCAGGCGTATTCAGGTTGGTATGGCCGTATGCCATGGAATGATATTTGGATAGACTTTTTCATGTTCATGTTACTCAAAAAACATGGATGAAATAAATTAGAAATTCTGTTTTATATCATCCTTTAAATGATTACTGTGTTTACAAGAGTATGCTAAACTGGGCAAAAAGCTTACAGCACCTGGTATTCCCAAGTAGTCTCCTAACCAAGCCTGACCCTGCTTAGCTTCTTAGATCGGACGAGATCAGGCGTATTCAGGTTGGTATGGCCGTATGCCATGGAATGATATTTGGATAGACCTTTTCATGTTCATGTTACTCAAAAAACGTGGATGAACTAAATTAGAAATTCCATTTTATATCGTCCTTTATATCATTACTGTGTATACAAGAGTATGCTAAATGGGCATAAAGCTTACAGCACCTGGTATTCCCAAGTAGTCTCCTAACCAAGTACTAACCAAGCCTGACCCTGCTTATTTTCTGAGATCGGACGAGATCAGGCGTATTCAGGTTGGTATGGCCGTATGGCATGGAATGATATTTGGATAGACTTTTTCATGTTCATGTTACTCAAAAAACGTGAATGAACTAAATTAGCAAATACCATTTGATATCATCCTGTATATATTACTGTGTTTACAAGAGTATGCTAAACTGGTAAAAAGCTTACAGCCCTGGTATTCCCAAGTAGTCTCCTAACCAAGTACTAACCAAGCCTGACCTTGCTTAGCTTCTGAGATCAGACGAGATCAGGCATATTCAGGTTGGTATGGCCGTAAGCTGTAGAAAGACATTTGGATAGACTCTTTCATGTTCATGTAACTCAAAAAACGTGGATGAACTAAATTAGCAATTCCATTTTATATCGTCCTTTATATCATTACTGTGTTTACAAGAGTATGCTAAATGGGCAAAAAGCTTACAGCACCTGGTATTCCCAAGTAGTCTCCTACCCAAGTACTAACCAAGCCTGACCCTGCTTAGCTTCTGAGATCGGACGAGATCAGGCGTATTCAGGTTGGTATGGCCGTAAGCCATGGAGTGATATTAGGATAGACTTTTTCATGTTCATGTAACTCAAAAAACGTGGACGAACTAAATTAGCAATTCCATTTTATATCGTCCTTTATATGATTACTGTGTTTACAAGAGTATGCTAAACTGGTAAAAATCTTACAGCACATGGTATTCCCAAGTAGTCTCCTAACCAAGACTGGCCCTGCTTAGCTTCTGAGATCGGACGAGATCAGGCGTATTCAGGTAGGTATGGCCGTAAACCGTAGAAAGACATTTGGATAGACTCTTTCATGTTCATGTAACTCAAAAAACGTGGATGATATAAATTAGAAATTCCATTTTATATCGTCCTTTATATGATTACTGTGTTTACAAGAGTATGCTAAACTGGTAAAAACCTTACAGCACCTGGTATTCCCAAGTAGTCTCCTAACCAAGTACTAACCAAGCCTGACACTGCTTAGCTTCTGAGATCGGACGAGATCAGGCGTATTCAGGTCGGTATGGCCGTAAGCCATGGAATGATATTAGGATAGACTTTTTCAAGTTCATGTAACTCAAAAAACGTGGATGAACTAAATTAGCAATTCCATTTTATATCATCCTTTATATCATTACTGTGTTTACTAGAGTATGCTAAATGGGCAAAAAGCTTACAGCACCTGGTATTCCCAAGTAGTCTCCCAACTAAGTACTAACCAAGCCAGACTCTGCTTAGCTTCTGAGATCGAACGAGATCAGGAGTATTCAGGTTGGTATGGCCGTAAGCCACGGAATGATATTAGGATAGACTTTTTCAAGTTCATGTAACTAAAAAAACGTGGATGAACTAAATTAGCAATTCCATTTTATATCGTCCTTTATATGATTACTGTGTTTACAAGAGTATGCTAAACTGGTAAAAAGCTTACAGCACCTGGTATTCCCAAGTAGTCTCCTAACCAAGTACTAACCAAGCCTGACCCTGCTTAGCTTCTGAGATCGGGCATCTTCAGGTAGGTATGGCCGTAAGCCATAGAATGACATTTGGATAGACTTTTTCATGTTCATGTAACTCAAAAAACGTGGATGATCTAAATTAGAAATTCCATTTTATATCGTCCTTTATATGATTACTGGGTTTACAAGAGTATGCTAAACTGGTAAAAAGCTTACAGCACCGGGTATTCCCAAGTAGACTCCTAACCAAGTTCTAACCAAGCCTGGCCCTGCTTAGCTTCTGAGATCAGACGAGATCAGGCGTATTCTGGTTGATATAGCCGTAAGCCATGGAATGATATTAGGATAGACTTTTTCATGTTCATGTAACTCAAAAAACGTGGATGAACTAAATTAGCAATTCCATTTTATATCGTCCTTTATATCATTACTGTGTATACAAGAGTATGCTAAATGGGCAAAAAGCTTACAGCACCTGGTATTCCCAAGTTTTCTCCCAACTAAGTACTAACCAAGACAGACTCTGCTTAGCTTCTGAGATCGGACGAGATCAGGCATATTCAGGTTGGTATGGCCGTAAGCCATGGAATGATATTAGGATAGACTTTTTCAAGTTCATGTAACTCAAAAAACGTGGATGAACTATATTAGCAATTCCATTTTATATCGTCCTTTATATCATTACTGTGTTTACAAGAGTATGCTAAATGGGCAAAAAGCTTACAGCACCTGGTATTCCCAAGAAGTCTCCTAACCAAGTACTAACCAAGCCTGACCCTGCTTAGCTTCTGAGCTCAGGCGTATTCAGGTTGGTATGGCCGTAAGCCATTGAATGATATTAGGATAGACTTTTTCAAGTTCATGTAACTAAAAAAACGTGGATGAACTAAATTAGCAATTCCATTTTATATCGTCCTTTATATGATTACTGTGTTTACAAGAGTATGCTAAACTGGTAAAAAGCTTACAGCACCTGGTATTCCCAAGTAGTCTCCTAACCAAATATGACCCTACTTAGCTTCTGAGATCGGACGAGATCAGGCGTATTCAGGTCGGTATGGCCGTAAACCGTAGAAAGATATTTGGATAGACTCTTTCATGTTCATGTAACTCAAAAAACGTGGATGATATAAATTAGAAATTCCATTTTATATCGTCCTTTATATGATTACTGTGTTTACAAGAGTATGCTAAACTGGTAAAAAGCTTACAGCACCTGGTATTCCCAAGTAGTCTCCTAACCAAATATGACCCTACTTAGCTTCTGAGATCGGACGAGATCAGGCGTATTCAGGTCGGTATGGCCGTAAGCCATGGAATGATATTAGGATAGACTTTTTCAAGTTCATGTAACTCAAAAAACGTGGATGAACTAAATTAGCAATTCCATTTTATATCGTCCTTTATATCATTACTGTGTTTACAAGAGTATGCTAAATGGGCAAAAAGCTTACAGCACCTGGTATTCCCAAGTAGTCTCCCAACTAAGTACTAACCAAGCCAGACTCTGCTTAGCTTCTGAGATCGGATGAGATCAGGCGTATTCAGGTAGGTATGGCCGTAAGCCGTAGAAAGACATTTGGATAGACTCTTTCATGTTCATGTAACTCAAAAAACGTAGATGATATAAATTAGAAATTCCATTTTATATCGTCCTTTATATGATTACTGTGTTTACAAGAGTATGCTAAACTGGTAAAAAGCTTACAGCACCTGGTATTCCCAAGTAGTCTCCTAACCAAGTCTGACCCTGCTTAGCTTCTGAGATCGGACGAGAGCAGGCGTATTCAGGTTGGTATGGCCGTAAGCCATGGAGTGATATTAGGATAGACTTTTTCATGTTCATGTAACTCAAAAAACGTGGATGATATAAATTAGAAATTCCATTTTATATCGTCCTTTATATGATTACTGTGTTTACAAGAGTATGCTAAACTGGTAAAAAGCTTACAGCACCTGGTATTCCCAAGTAGTCTCCTAACCAAGTACTAACCAAGCCTGACCCTGCTTAGCTTCTGAGATCGGACGAGATCAGGCGTTTTCAGGTTGGTATGGCCATAAGCCATGGAATAATATTAGGATAGACTTTTTCATGTTCATGTAACTCAAAAAACGTGGATGATATAAATTAGAAATTCCATTTTATATCGTCCTTTATATGATTACTGTGTTTACAAGAGTATGCTAAACTGGTAAAAAGCTTACAGCACCTGGTATTCCCAAGTAGTCTCCCAACCAAGTACTTACCTAAACTTCCCCTGCTTAGCTTCTGAGATCAGGCGTCTTCAGGTAGGTATGGCCGTAAGCCATAGAATGAAATTTGGATAGACTTTTTCATGTTCTTGTAACTCAAAAAACGTGGATGATCTAAATTAGAAATTCCATTTTATATCGTCCTTTATATGATTACTGGGTTTACAAGAGTATGCTAAACTGGTAAAAAGCTTACAGCACCGGGTATTCCCAAGTAGACTCCTAACCAAGTTCTAACCAAGCCTGGCCCTGCTTAGCTTCTGAGATCAGACGAGATCAGGCGTATTCTGGTTGATATAGCCGTAAGCCATGGAATGATATTAAAATAGACTTTTTCATGTTCATGTAACTCAAAAAACGTGGATGAACTAAATTAGCAATTCCATTTTATATCGTCCTTTATATCATTACTGTGTATACAAGAGTATGCTAAATGGGCAAAAAGCTTACAGCACCTGGTATTCCCAGGAAGTCTCCCAACTAAGTACCAACCAAGCCAGACTCTACTTAGCTTCTGAAATCGGACGAGATCAGGCGTATTCAGGTTGGTACGGCCGTAAGCCATGTAATGATATTAGGATAGACTTTTTCATGTTCATGTAACTCAAAAAACGTGGATGAACTAAATTAGCAATTCCATTTTATATCGTCCTTTATATGATTACTGTGTTTACAAGAGTATGCTAAACTGGTAAAAAGATAACAGCACCTGGTATTCCTAAGTAGTCTCCTAACCAAGCCTGACCATGCTTAGCTTCTGAGATCGGACGAGATCAGGCATATTCTGGTAGGTATGGCCGTAAGCCGTAGAACGACATTTGGATAGACTCTTTCATGTTCATCTAACTCAAAAAACGTGGATGATATAAATTAGAAATTGCATTTTATATCGTCCTTTATATGATTACTGTGTTTACAAGAGTATGCTAAACTGGTAAAAAGCTTACAGCACCTAGTATTCCCAAGTAGTCTCCCAACCAAGTACTAACCAAAACTTCCCCTGCTTAGCTTCTGAGATCAGGCGTCTTCAGGTAGGTATGGCCGTAAGCCATAGAATGACATTTGGATGGACTTTTTCATGTTCATGTAACTCAAAAAACGTGGATGATCTAAATTAGAAATTCCATTTTATATCGTCCTTTATATGATTACTGGGTTTACAAGAGTATGCTAAACTGGTAAAAAGCTTACAGCACCGGGTATTCCCAAGTAGACTCCTAACCAAGTTCTAACCAAGCCTGGCCCTGCTTAGCTTCTGAGATCAGACGAGATCAGGCGTATTCTGGTTGATACAGCCGTAAGCCATGGAATGATATTAGGATAGACTTTTTCATGTTCATGTAACTTAAAAAACGTGGATGAACTAAATTAGCAATTCCATTTTATATCGTCCTTTATATCATTACTGTGTATACAAGAGTATGCTAAATGGGCAAAAAGCTTACAGCACCTGGTATTCCCAAGTTTTCTCCCAACTAAGTACTAACCAAGACAGACTCTGCTTAGCTTCTGAGATCGGACGAGATCAGGAATATTCAGGTTGGTATGGCCGTAAGCCATGGAATGATATTAGGATAGACTTTTTCAAGTTCATGTAACTCAAAAAACGTGGATGAACTAAATTAGCAATTCCATTTTATATCATCCTTTATATCATTACTGTGTTTACAAGAGTATGCTAAATGGGCAAAAAGCTTACAGCACCTGGTATTCCCAAGTAGTCTCCTAACCAAGTACTAAGCAAGCCTGACCCTGCTTAGCTTCTGAGATCGGACGAGATCAGACGTTTTCAGGTTGGTATGGCCATAAGCCATGGAATAATATTAGGATAGACTTTTTCATGTTCATGTAACTCAAAAAACGTGGATGAACTAAATTAGCAATTCCATTTTATATCGTCCTTTATATGATTACTGTGTTGACAAGAGTATGCTAAACTGGTAAAAAGCTTACAGCACCTGGTATTCCCAAGTAGTCTCCTAACCAAGTACTAACCAAGCCTGACCCTGTTTAGCTTCTGAGATCGGACGAGATCAGGCATATTCAGGTAGGTATGGCCGTAAGCTGTCGAAAGACATTTGGATAGACTCTTTCATGTTCATGTAACTCAAAAAACGTGGATGATATAAATTAGAAATTGCATTTTATATCGTCCTTTATATGATTACTGTGTTTACAAGAGTATGCTAAACTGGTAAAAAGCTTACAGCACCTGGTATTCCCAAGTAGTCTCCCAACTAAGTACTAACTAAGCCAGCCTCTGCTTGGCTTCTGAGATCAGATGAGATCAGGCGTATTCAGGTAGGTATGGCCGTAAGCCGTAGAAAGACATTTGGATAGACTCTTTCATGTTCATGTAACTCAAAAAAACGTAGATGATATAAATTAGAAATTCCATTTTATATCGTCCTTTATATGATTACTGTGTTTACAAGAGTATGCTAAACTGGTAAAAAGCTTACAGCACCTGGTATTACCAAGTAGTCTCCTAACCAAGTACTAACCAAGCCTGACCCTGTTTAGCTTCTGAGATCGGACAAGATCAGGCGTATTCAGGTTGGTATGTCCGTAAGCCATGGAATGATATTAGGATAGACTTTTTCAAGTTCATGTAACTAAAAAAACGTGGATGAACTAAATTAGCAATTCCATTTTATACCATCCTTTATATGATTACTGTGTTTACAAGAGTATGCTAAACTGGTAAAAATCTTACAGCACCTGGTATTCCCAAGTAGTCTCCTAACCAAGTACTAACCAAGCCTGACCCTGCTTAGCTTCTGAGATCGGACGAGATCAGGCGTATTCAGGTTGTTATGGCTGTAAACCATGGATGATATTAGGATAGACTTTTTCAAGTTCATGTAACTAAAAAAACGTGGATGAACTGAATTAGAAATTCCATTTTATATCGTCCTTTATATGATTACTGTGTTTACAAGAGTATGCTAAACTGGTAAAAAGCTTACAGCACCTGGTATTCCCAAGTAGTCTACTAACCAAGTACTAACCAAGCCTGACCCTGTTTAGCTTCTGAGATCGGACGAGATCAGGCGTATTCAGGTTGGTATGGCCGTAAGCCAAGGAATGATATTAGGATAGACTTTTTCAAGTTCATGTAACTAAAAAAACGTGGATGAACTAAATTAGCAATTCCATTTTATATCGTCCTTTATATGATTACTGTGTTTACAAGAGTATGCTAAACTGGTCAAAAGCTTACAGCACCTGGTATTCCCAAGTAGTCTCCTAACCAAGTACTAACCAAGCCTGACCCTGCTTAGCTTCTGAGATCGGACGAGATCAGGCGTATTCAGGTTGGTATGGCCGTAAGCCATGGAATAATATTAGGATAGACTTTTTCAAGTTCATGTAACTCAAAAAACGTGGATGAACTAAATTAGAAATTCCATTTTATATCGTCCTTTATATGATTACTGTGTTTACAAGAATATGCTAAACTGGTAAAAAGCTTACAGCACCTGGTATTCCCAAGTAGTCTACTAACCAAGTACTAACCAAGCCTGACCCTGTTTAGCTTCTGAGATCGGACGAGATCAGGCGTATTCAGGTTGGTATGGCCGTAAGCCAAGGAATGATATTAGGATAGACTTTTTCAAGTTCATGTAACTAAAAAAATGTGGATGAACTAAATTAGCAATTCCATTTTGTATCGTCCTTTATATGATTACTGTGTTTACAAGAGTATGCTAAACTGGTCAAAAGCTTACAGCACCTGGTATTCCCAAGTAGTCTCCTAACCAAGTACTAACCAAGCCTGACCCTGCTTAGCTTCTGAGATCGGACGAGATCAGGCGTATTCAGGTTGGTATGGCCGTAAGCCATGGAATGATATTAGGATAGACTTTTTCAAGTTCATGTAACTCAAAAAACGTGGATGAACTAAATTAGCAATTCCATTTTATATCGTCCTTTATATGATTACTGTGTTTACAAGAGTATGCTAAACTGGTCAAAAGCTTACAGCACCTGGTATTCCCAAGTAGTCTCCTAACCAAGTACTAACCAAGCCTGACCCTGCTTAGCTTCTGAGATCGGACGAGATCAGGCGTATTCAGGTTGGTATGGCCGTAAGCCATAGAATGATATTAGGATAGACTTTTTTGAGTTCATGTAACTAAAAAAACGTGGATGAACTAAATTAGCAATTCCATTTTATATCGTCCTTTATATGATTACTGTGTTTACAAGAGTATGCTAAACTGGTCAAAAGCTTATAGCACCTGGTATTCCCAAGTAGTCTCCTAACCAAGTACTAACCAAGCCTGACCCTGCTTAGCTTCTGAGATCGGACGAGATCAGGCGTATTCAGGTTGGTATGGCCGTAAGCCATGGAATAATATTAGGATAGACTTTTTCAAGTTCATGTAACTCAAAAAACGTGGATGAACTAAATTAGAAATTCCATTTTATATCGTCCTTTATATGATTACTGTGTTTACAAGAATATGCTAAACTGGTAAAAAGCTTACAGCACCTGGTATTCCCAAGTAGTCTACTAACCAAGTACTAACTAAGCCTGACCCTGTTTAGCTTCTGAGATCGGACGAGATCAGGCGTATTCAGGTTGGTATGGCCGTAAGCCAAGGAATGATATTAGGATAGACTTTTTCAAGTTCATGTAACTAAAAAAACGTGGATGAACTAAATTAGCAATTCCATTTTGTATCGTCCTTTATATGATTACTGTGTTTACAAGAGTATGCTAAACTGGTCAAACGCTTACAGCACCTGGTATTCCCAAGTAGTCTCCTAACCAAGTACTAACCAAGCCTGACCCTGCTTAGCTTCTGAGATCAGACGAGATCAGGCGTATTCAGGTTGGTATGGCCGTAAGCCATGGAATGATATTAGGATAGACTTTTTCAAGTTCATGTAACTAAAAAAACTTGGATGAACTAAATTAGCAATTCCATTTTATATCGTCCTTTATATGATTACTGTGTTTACAAGAGTATGCTAAACTGGTCAAAAGCTTACAGCACCTGGTATTCCCAAGTAGTCTCCTAACCAAGTACTAACCAAGCCTGACCCTGCTTAGCTTCTGAGATCGGGCGTATTCAGGTTGGTATGGCCGTAAGCCATGGAATGATATTAGGATAGACTTTTTCAAGTTCATGTAACTCAAAAAACGTGGATGAACTAAATTAGAAATTCCATTTTATATCGTCCTTTATAGGATTACTGTGTTTACAAGAATATGCTAAACTGGTAAAAAGCTTACAGCACCTGGTATTCCCAAGTAGTCTCCTAACCAAGTACTAACCAAGCCTGACCCTGCTTAGCTTCTGAGATCGGACGAGATCAGGCGTATTCAGGTTGGTATGGCCGTAAGCCATGAAATGATATTAGGATAGACTTTTTCAAGTTCATGTAACTCAAAAAACGTGGATGAACTAAATGAGCAATTCCATTTTATATCGTCCTTTATATGATTACTGTGTTTACAAGAGTATGCTAAACTGGTCAAAAGCTTACAGCACCTGGTATTCCCAAGTAGTCTCCTAACCAAGTACTAACCAAGCCTGACCCTGCTTAGCTTCTGAGATCAGACGAGATCAGGCGTATTCAGGTTGGTATGGCCGTAAGCCATGAAATGATATTAGGATAGACTTTTTCAAGTTCATGTAACTAAAAAAACGTGGATGAACTAAATTAGCAATTCCATTTTATATCGTCCTTTATATGATTACTGTGTTTACAAGAGTATGCTAAACTGGTCAAAAGCTTACAGCACCTGGTATTCCCAAGTAGTCTCCTAACCAAGTACTAACCAAGCCTGACCCTGCTTAGCTTCTGAGATCGGACGAGATCAGGCGTATTCAGGTTGGTATGGCCGTAAGCCATGGAATGATATTAGGATAGACTTTTTCAAGTTCATGTAACTGAAAAAACGTGGATGAACTAAATTAGAAATTCCATTTTATATCGTCCTTTATAGGATTACTGTGTTTACAAGAATATGCTAAACTGGTAAAAAGCTTACAGCACCTGGTATTCCCAAGTAGTCTCCTAACCAAGTACTAACCAAGCCTGACCCTGCTTAGCTTCTGAGATCGGACGAGATCAGGCGTATTCAGGTTGGTATGGCCGTAAGCCATGGAATGATATTAGGATAGACTTTTTCAAGTTCATGTAACTAAAAAAAAGTGGATGAACTAAATTAGCAATTCCATTTTATATCGTCCTTTATATGATTACTGTGTTTACAAGAGTATGCTTAACTGGTCAAAAGCTTACAGCACCTGGTATTCCCAAGTAGTCTCCTAACCAAGTACTAACCAAGCCTGACCCTGCTTAGCTTCTGAGATCAGACGAGATCAGGCGTATTCAGGTTGGTATGGCCGTAAGCCATGGAATGATATTAGGATAGACTTTTTCAAGTTCATGTAACTAAAAAAACGTGGATGAACTAAATTAGCAATTCCATTTTATATCGTCCTTTATATGATTACTGTGTTTACAAGAGTATGCTAAACTGGTCAAAAGCTTACAGCACCTGGTATTCCCAAGTAGTCTCCTAACCAAGTACTAACCAAGCCTGACCCTGCTTAGCTTCTGAGATCGGACGAGATCAGGCGTATTCAGGTTGGTATGGCCGTAAGCCATGGAATGATATTAGGATAGACTTTTTCAAGTTCATGTAACTCAAAAAACGTGGATGAACTAAATTAGAAATTCCATTTTATATCGTCCTTTATAGGATTACTGTGTTTACAAGAATATGCTAAACTGGTAAAAAGCTTACAGCTCCTGGTATTCCCAAGTAGTCTCCTAACCAAGTACTAACCAAGCCTGACCCTGCTTAGCTTCTGAGATCGGACGAGATCAGGCGTATTCAGGTTGGTATGGCCGTAACCTATGGAATGATATTAGGATAGACTTTTTCAAGTTCATGTAACTAAAAAAAAGTGGATGAACTAAATTAGCAATTCCATTTTATATCGTCCTTTATATGATTACTGTGTTTACAAGAGTATGCTTAACTGGTCAAAGGCTTACAGCACCTGGTATTCCCAAGTAGTCTCCTAACCAAGTACTAACCAAGCCTGACCCTGCTTAGCTTCTGAGACCGGACGAGAACAGGCGTATTCAAGTTGGTATGGCCGTAAGCCATGGAATGATATTAGGATAGACTTTTTCAAGTTCATGTAACTGAAAAAACGTGGATGAACTAAATTAGAAATTCCATTTTATATCGTCCTTTATAGGATTACTGTGTTTACAAGAATATGCTAAACTGGTAAAAAGCTTACAGCACCTGGTATTCCCAAGTAGTCTCCTAACCAAGTACTAACCAAGCCTGACCCTGCTTAGCTTCTGAGATCGGACGAGATCAGGCGTATTCAGGTTGGTATGGCCGTAAGCCATGGAATGATATTAGGATAGACTTTTTCAAGTTCATGTAACTAAAAAAAAGTGGATGAACTAAATTAGCAATTCCATTTTATATCGTCCTTTATATGATTACTGTGTTTACAAGAGTATGCTTAACTGGTCAAAAGCTTACAGCACCTGGTATTCCCAAGTAGTCTCCTAACCAAGTACTAACCAAGCCTGACCCTGCTTAGCTTCTGAGATCAGACGAGATCAGGCGTATTCAGGTTGGTATGGCCGTAAGCCATGGAATGATATTAGGATAGACTTTTTCAAGTTCATGTAACTAAAAAAACGTGGATGAACTAAATTAGCAATTCCATTTTATATCGTCCTTTATATGATTACTGTGTTTACAAGAGTATGCTAAACTGGTCAAAAGCTTACAGCACCTGGTATTCCCAAGTAGTCTCCTAACCAAGTACTAACCAAGCCTGACCCTGCTTAGCTTCTGAGATCGGACGAGATCAGGCGTATTCAGGTTGGTATGGCCGTAAGCCATGGAATGATATTAGGATAGACTTTTTCAAGTTCATGTAACTCAAAAAACGTGGATGAACTAAATTAGAAATTCCATTTTATATCGTCCTTTATAGGATTACTGTGTTTACAAGAATATGCTAAACTGGTAAAAAGCTTACAGCTCCTGGTATTCCCAAGTAGTCTCCTAACCAAGTACTAACCAAGCCTGACCCTGCTTAGCTTCTGAGATCGGACGAGATCAGGCGTATTCAGGTTGGTATGGCCGTAACCTATGGAATGATATTAGGATAGACTTTTTCAAGTTCATGTAACTAAAAAAAAGTGGATGAACTAAATTAGCAATTCCATTTTATATCGTCCTTTATATGATTACTGTGTTTACAAGAGTATGCTTAACTGGTCAAAGGCTTACAGCACCTGGTATTCCCAAGTAGTCTCCTAACCAAGTACTAACCAAGCCTGACCCTGCTTAGCTTCTGAGACCGGACGAGAACAGGCGTATTCAAGTTGGTATGGCCGTAAGCCATGGAATGATATTAGGATAGACTTTTTCAAGTTCATGTAACTAAAAAAACGTGGACGAACTAAATTAGCAATTCCATTTTATATCGTCCTTTATATGATTACTGTGTTTACAAGAGTATGCTAAACTGGTCAAAAGCTTACAGCACCTGGTATTCCCAAGTAGTTTCCTAACCAAGTACTAACCAAGCCTGACCCTGCTTAGCTTCTGAGATCGGACGAGATCAGGCGTATTCAGGTTGGTATGGCCGTAAGCCATGGAATGATATTAGGATAGACTTTTTCAAGTTCATGTAACTAAAAAAACGTGGATGAACTAAATTAGCAATTCCATTTTATATCGTCCTTTATATGATTACTGTGTTTACAAGAGTATGCTAAACTGGTCAAAATCCTACAGCAGCTGGTATTCCCAAGTAGTATCCTAACCAAGTACTAACCAAGCCTGACCCTGCTTAGCTTCTGAGATCGGACGAGATAAGGCGTATTCAGGTTGGTATGGCCGTAAGCCATGGAATGATGTTAGGATAGACATTTTCAAGTTCATGTAACTAAAAAAACGTGGATGAACTAAATTAGAAATTCCATTTTATATCGTCCTTTATATGATTACTGTGTTTACAAGAATATGCTAAACTGGTCAAAAGCTTACATCACCTGGTATTCCCAAGTAGTCTCCTAACCAAGTACTAACCAAGCCTGACCCTGCTTAGCTTCTGAGATCGGACGAGATCAGGCGTATTCAGGTTGGTATGGCCGTAAGCCATGGAATGATATTAGGATAGACTTTTTCAAGTTCATGTAACTCAAAAAACGTGGATAAACTAAATTAGCAATTCCATTTTATATCGTCCTTTATATCATTACTGTGTTTACAAGAGTATGCTAAACTGGTCAAAAGCTTACAGCACCTTGTATTCCCAAGTAGTCTCCTAACCAAGTACTAACCAAGCCTGACTCTGCTTAGCTTCTGAGATCGGGCGTATTCAGGTTGGTATGGCCGTAAGCCATGGAATGATATTAGGATAGACTTTTTCAAGTTCATGTAACTGAAAAAACGTGGATGAACTAAATTAGAAATTCCATTTTATATCGTCCTTTATAGGATTACTGTGTTTACAAGAATATGCTAAACTGGTAAAAAGCTTACAGCACCTGGTATTCCCAAGTAGTCTCCTAACCAAGTACTAACCAAGCCTGACCCTGCTTAGCTTCTGAGATCGGACGAGATCAGGCGTATTCAGGTTGGTATGGCCGTAAGCCATGGAATGATATTAGGATAGACTTTTTCAAGTTCATGTAACTAAAAAAAAGTGGATGAACTAAATTAGCAATTCCATTTTATATCGTCCTTTATATGATTACTGTGTTTACAAGAGTATGCTTAACTGGTCAAAAGCTTACAGCACCTGGTATTCCCAAGTAGTCTCCTAACCAAGTACTAACCAAGCCTGACCCTGCTTAGCTTCTGAGATCAGACGAGATCAGGCGTATTCAGGTTGGTATGGCCGTAAGCCATGGAATGATATTAGGATAGACTTTTTCAAGTTCATGTAACTAAAAAAACGTGGATGATCTAAATTAGCAATTCCATTTTATATCGTCCTTTATATGATTACTGTGTTTACAAGAGTATGCTAAACTGGTCAAAAGCTTACAGCACCTGGTATTCCCAAGTAGTCTCCTAACCAAGTACTAACCAAGCCTGACCCTGCTTAGCTTCTGAGATCGGACGAGATCAGGCGTATTCAGGTTGGTATGGCCGTAAGCCATGGAATGATATTAGGATAGACTTTTTCAAGTTCATGTAACTAAAAAAAAGTGGATGAACTAAATTAGCAATTCCATTTTATATCGTCCTTTATATGATTACTGTGTTTACAAGAGTATGCTTAACTGGTCAAAGGCTTACAGCACCTGGTATTCCCAAGTAGTCTCCTAACCAAGTACTAACCAAGCCTGACCCTGCTTAGCTTCTGAGACCGGACGAGAACAGGCGTATTCAAGTTGGTATGGCCGTAAGCCATGGAATGATATTAGGATAGACTTTTTCAAGTTCATGTAACTCAAAAAACGTGGACGAACTAAATTAGCAATTCCATTTTATATCGTCCTTTATATGATTACTGTGTTTACAAGAGTATGCTAAACTGGTCAAAAGCTTATAGCACCTGGTATTCCCAAGTAGTTTCCTAACCAAGTACTAACCAAGCCTGACCCTGCTTAGCTTCTGAGATCGGACGAGATCAGGCGTATTCAGGTTGGTATGGCCGTAAGCCATGGAATGATATTAGGATAGACTTTTTCAAGTTCATGTAACTAAAAAAACGTGGATGAACTAAATTAGCAATTCCATTTTATATCGTCCTTTATATGATTACTGTGTTTACAAGAGTATGCTAAACTGGTCAAAATCCTACAGCAGCTGGTATTCCCAAGTAGTCTCCTAACCAAGTACTAACCAAGCCTGACCCTGCTTAGCTTCTGAGATCGGACGAGATAAGGCGTATTCAGGTTGGTATGGCCGTAAGCCATGGAATGATGTTAGGATAGACATTTTCAAGTTCATGTAACTAAAAAAACGTGGATGAACTAAATTAGAAATTCCATTTTATATCGTCCTTTATATGATTACTGTGTTTACAAGAATATGCTAAACTGGTCAAAAGCTTACATCACCTGGTATTCCCAAGTAGTCTCCTAACCAAGTACTAACCAAGCCTGACCCTGCTTAGCTTCTGAGATCGGACGAGATCAGGCGTATTCAGGTTGGTATGGCCGTAAGCCATGGAATGATATTAGGATAGACTTTTTCAAGTTCATGTAACTCAAAAAACGTGGATAAACTAAATTAGCAATTCCATTTTATATCGTCCTTTATATCATTGCTGTGTTTACAAGAGTATGCTAAACTGGTCAAAAGCTTACAGCACCTTGTATTCCCAAGTAGTCTCCTAACCAAGTACTAACCAAGCCTGACTCTGCTTAGCTTCTGAGATCGGGCGTATTCAGGTTGGTATGGCCGTAAGCCATGGAATGATATTAGGATAGACTTTTTCAAGTTCATGTAACTCAAAAAACGTGGATGAACTAAATTAGAAATTCCATTTTATATCGTCCTTTATATGATTACTGTGTTTACAAGAATATGCTAAACTGGTAAAAAGCTTACAGCACCTGGTATTCCCAAGTAGTCTCCTAACCAAGTACTAACCAAGCCTGACCCTGCTTAGCTTCTGAGATCGGACGAGATCAGGGTATTCAGGTTGGTATGGCCGTAAGCCATGGAAAGATATTAGGATAGACTTTTTCAAGTTCATGCAACTAAAAAAACGTGGATGAACTAAATTAGCAATTCCATTTTATATTGTCCTTTATATCATTACTGTGTTTACAAGAGTATGCTAAACTGGTCAAAAGCTTACAGCACCTGGTATTCCCAAGTAGTCTCCTAAACAAGTACTAATCAAGCCTGACCCTGCTTAGCTTCTGAGATCGGACGAGATCTGGCGTATTCAGGTTGGTATGGCCGTAAGCCATGGAATGATATTAGGATAGACTTTTTCAAGTTCATGTAACTCAAAAAACGTGGATGAACTAAATTAGCAATTCCATTTTATATCGTCCTTTATATGATTACTGTGTTTACAAGAGTATGCTAAACTGGTCATAAGCTTACAGCACCTGGTATTCCCAAGTTGTCTCCTAACCAAGTACTAACCAAGCCTGACCCTGCTTAGCTTCTGAGATCGGACGAGATCAGGCGGATTCAGGTTGGTATGGCCGTAAGCCATGGAATGATATTAGGATAGACTTTTTCAAGTTCATGTAACTAAAAAAACGTGGATGAACTAAATTAGAAATTCCATTTTATATCGTCCTTTATAGGATTACTGTGTTTACAAGAATATGCTAAACTGGTAAAAAGCTTACAGCACCTGGTATTCCCAAGTAGTCTCCTAACCAAGTACTAACCAAGCCTGACCCTGCTTAGCTTCTGAGATCGGACGAGATCAGGCGTATTCAGGTTGGTATGGCCGTAAGCCATGAAATGATATTAGGATAGACTTTTTCAAGTTCATGTAACTCAAAAAACGTGGATGAACTAAATGAGCAATTCCATTTTATATCGTCCTTTATATGATTACTGTGTTTACAAGAGTATGCTAAACTGGTCAAAAGCTTACAGCACCTGGTATTCCCAAGTAGTCTCCTAACCAAGTACTAACCAAGCCTGACCCTGCTTAGCTTCTGAGATCAGACGAGATCAGGCGTATTCAGGTTGGTATGGCCGTAAGCCATGAAATTATATTAGGATAGACTTTTTCAAGTTCATGTAACTAAAAAAACGTGGATGAACTAAATTAGCAATTCCATTTTATATCGTCCTTTATATGATTACTGTGTTTACAAGAGTATTCTAAACTGGTCAAAAGCTTACAGCACCTGGTATTCCCAAGTAGTCTCCTAACCAAGTACTAACCAAGCCTGACCCTGCTTAGCTTCTGAGATCGGACGAGATCAGGCGTATTCAGGTTGGTATGGCCGTAAGCCATGGAATGATATTAGGATAGACTTTTTCAAGTTCATGTAACTCAAAAAACGTGGATGAACTAAATTAGAAATTCCATTTTATATCGTCCTTTATAGGATTACTGTGTTTACAAGAATATGCTAAACTGGTAAAAAGCTTACAGCACCTGGTATTCCCAAGTAGTCTCCTAACCAAGTACTAACCAAGCCTGACCCTGCTTAGCTTCTGAGATCGGACGAGATCAGGCGTATTCAGGTTGGTATGGCCGTAAGCCATGGAATGATATTAGGATAGACTTTTTCAAGTTCATGTAACTAAAAAAAAGTGGATGAACTAAATTAGCAATTCCATTTTATATCGTCCTTTATATGATTACTGTGTTTACAAGAGTATGCTTAACTGGTCAAAAGCTTACAGCACCTGGTATTCCCAAGTAGTCTCCTAACCAAGTACTAACCAAGCCTGACCCTGCTTAGCTTCTGAGACCGGACGAGAACAGGCGTATTCAGGTTGGTATGGCCGTAAGCCATGGAATGATATTAGGATAGACTTTTTCAAGTTCATGTAACTCAAAAAACGTGGACGAACTAAATTAGCAATTCCATTTTATATCGTCCTTTATATGATTACTGTGTTTACAAGAGTATGCTAAACTTGTCAAAAGCTTACAGCACCTGGTATTCCCAAGTAGTCTCCTAACCAAGTACTAACCAAGCCTGACCCTGCTTAGCTTCTGAGATCGGACGAGATCAGGCGTATTCAGGTTGGTATGGCCGTAAGCCATGGAATGATATTAGGATAGACTTTTTCAAGTTCATGTAACTAAAAAAAAGTGGATGAACTAAATTAGCAATTCCATTTTATATCGTCCTTTATATGATTACTGTGTTTACAAGAGTATGCTTAACTGGTCAAAAGCTTACAGCACCTGGTATTCCCAAGTAGTCTCCTAACCAAGTACTAACCAAGCCTGACCCTGCTTAGCTTCTGAGACCGGACGAGAACAGGCGTATTCAGGTTGGTATGGCCGTAAGCCATGGAATGATATTAGGATAGACTTTTTCAAGTTCATGTAACTCAAAAAACGTGGACGAACTAAATTAGCAATTCCATTTTATATCGTCCTTTATATGATTACTGTGTTTACAAGAGTATGCTAAACTTGTCAAAAGCTTACAGCACCTGGTATTCCCAAGTAGTCTCCTAACCAAGTACTAACCAAGCCTGACCCTGCTTAGCTTCTGAGATCGGACGAGATCAGGCGTATTCAGGTTGGTATGGCCGTAAGCCATGGAATGATATTAGGATAGACTTTTTCAAGTTCATGTAACTAAAAAAACGTGGATGAACTAAATTAGCAATTCCATTTTATATTGTCCTTTATATGATTACTGTGTTTACAAGAGTATGCTAAACTGGTCAAAATCCTACAGCAGCTGGTATTCCCAAGTAGTCTCCTAACCAAGTACTAACCAAGCCTGACCCTGCTTAGCTTCTGAGATCGGACGAGATAAGGCGTATTCAGGTTGGTATGGCCGTAAGCCATGGAATGATGTTAGGATAGACATTTTCAAGTTCATGTAACTAAAAAAACGTGGATGAACTAAATTAGAAATTCCATTTTATATCGTCCTTTATATGATTACTGTGTTTACAAGAATATGCTAAACTGGTCAAAAGCTTACATCACCTGGTATTCCCAAGTAGTCTCCTAACCAAGTACTAACCAAGCCTGACCCTGCTTAGCTTCTGAGATCGGACGAGATCAGGCGTATTCAGGTTGGTATGGCCGTAAGCCATGGAATGATATTAGGATAGACTTTTTCAAGTTCATGTAACTCAAAAAACGTGGATAAACTAAATTAGCAATTCCATTTTATATCGTCCTTTATATCATTACTGTGTTTACAAGAGTATGCTAAACTGGTCAAAAGCTTACAGCACCTTGTATTCCCAAGTAGTCTCCTAACCAAGTACTAACCAAGCCTGACTCTGCTTAGCTTCTGAGATCGGGCGTATTCAGGTTGGTATGGCCGTAAGCCATGGAATGATATTAGGATAGACTTTTTCAAGTTCATGTAACTCAAAAAACGTGGATGAACTAAATTAGAAATTCCATTTTATATCATCCTTTATATGATTACTGTGTTTACAAGAATATGCTAAACTGGTAAAAAGCTTACAGCACCTGGTATTCCCAAGTAGTCTCCTAACCAAGTACTAATCAAGCCTGACCCTGCTTAGCTTCTGAGATCGGACGAGATCAGGGTATTCAGGTTGGTATGGCCGTAAGCCATGGAAAGATATTAGGATAGACTTTTTCAAGTTCATGCAACTAAAAAAACGTGGATGAACTAAATTAGCAATTCCATTTTATATTGTCCTTTATATCATTACTGTGTTTACAAGAGTATGCTAAACTGGTCAAAAGCTTACAGCACCTGGTATTCCCAAGTAGTCTCCTAAACAAGTACTAATCAAGCCTGACCCTGCTTAGCTTCTGAGATCGGACGAGATCTGCCGTATTCAGGTTGGTATGGCCGTAAGCCATGGAATGATATTAGGATAGACTTTTTCAAGTTCATGTAACTCAAAAAACGTGGATGAACTAAATTAGCAATTCCATTTTATATCGTCCTTTATATGATTACTGTGTTTACAAGAGTATGCTAAACTGGTCATAAGCTTACAGCACCTGGTATTCCCAAGTAGTCTCCTAACCAAGTACTATCCTAACCAAGTACTAACCAAGCCTGACCCTGCTTAGCTTCTGAGATCGGACGAGATCAGGCGGATTCAGGTTGGTATGGCCGTAAGCCATGGAATGATATTAGGATAGACTTTTTCAAGTTCATGTAACTAAAAAAACGTGGATGAACTGAATTAGAAATTCCATTTTATATCGTCCTTTATATGATTACTGTGTTTACAAGAGTATGCTAAACTGGTCAAAAGCTTACAGCACCTGGTATTCCCAAGTAGTCTCCTAATCAAGTACTAACCAAGCCTGACCCTGCATAGCTTCTGAGATCGGACGAGATCAGGCGTATTCAGGTTGGTATGGCCGTAAGCCATGGAATAATATTAGGATAGACTTTTTCAAGTTCATGTAACTCAAAAAACGTGGATGAACTAAATTAGAAATTCCATTTTATATCGTCCTTTATATGATTACTGTGTTTACAAGAGTATGCTAAACTGGTCAAAAGCTTACAGCACCTGGTATTCCCAAGTTGTCTCCTAACCAAGTACTAACCAAGCCTGACCCTGCTTAGCTTCTGAGATCGGACGAGATCAGGCGTATTCAGGTTGGTATGGCCGTAAGCCATGGAATAATATTAGGATAGACTTTTTCAAGTTCATGTAACTCAAAAAACGTGGATGATCTAAATTAGAAATTCCATTTTATATCGTCCTTTATATGATTACTGTGTTTACAAGAATATGCTAAACTGGTAAAAAGCTTACAGCACCTGGTATTCCCAAGTAGTCTACTAACCAAGTACTAACCAAGCCTGACCCTGCTTAGCTTCTGAGATCGGACGAGATCAGGCGTATTCAGGTTGGTATGGCCGTAAGCCATGGAATAATATTAGGATAGACTTTTTCAAGTTCATGTAACTCAAAAAACGTGGATGAACTAAATTAGAAATTCCATTTTATATCGTCCTTTATATGATTACTGTGTTTACAAGAATATGCTAAACTGGTAAAAAGCTTACAGCACCTGGTATTCCCAAGTAGTCTACTAACCAAGTACTAACCAAGCCTGACCCTGTTTAGCTTCTGAGATCGGACGAGATCAGGCGTTTTCAGGTTGGTATGGCCGTAAGCCAAGGAATGATATTAGGATAGACTTTTTCAAGTTCATGTAACTAAAAAAACGTGGATGAACTAAATTAGCAATTCCATTTTGTATCGTCCTTTATATGATTACTGTGTTTACAAGAGTATGCTAAACTGGTCAAAAGCTTACAGCACCTGGTATTCCCAAGTAGTCTCCTAACCAAGTACTAACCAAGCCTGACCCTGCTTAGCTTCTGAGATCGGACGAGATCAGGCGTATTCAGGTTGGTATGGCCGTAAGCCATGGAATGATATTAGGATAGACTTTTTCGAGTTCATGTAACTAAAAAAACGTGGATGAACTAAATTAGCAATTCCATTTTATATCGTCCTTTATATGATTACTGTGTTTACAAGAGTATGCTAAACTGGTCAAAAGCTTACAGCACCTGGTATTCCCAAGTAGTCTCCTAACCAAGTACTAACCAAGCCTGACCCTGCTTAGCTTCTGAGATCGGACGAGATCAGGCGTATTCAGGTTGGTATGGCCGTAAGCCATGGAATAATATTAGGATATACTTTTTCAAGTTCATGTAACTCAAAAAACGTGGATGAACTAAATTAGAAATTCCATTTTATATCGTCCTTTATATGATTACTGTGTTTACAAGAATATGCTAAACTGGTAAAAAGCTTACAGCACCTGGTATTCCCAAGTAGTCTACGAACCAAGTACTAACCAAGCCTGACCCTGTTTAGCTTCTGAGATCGGACGAGATCAGGCGTATTCAGGTTGGTATGGCCGTAAGCCAAGGAATGATATTAGGATAGACTTTTTCAAGTTCATGTAACTAAAAAAACGTGGATGAACTAAATTAGCAATTCCATTTTATATCGTCCTTTATATGATTACTGTGTTTACAAGAGTATGCTAAACTGGTCAAAAGCTTACAGCACCTGGTATTCCCAAGTAGTCTCCTAACCAAGTACTAACCAAGCCTGACCCTGCTTAGCTTTTGAGATCAGACGAGATCAGGCGTATTCAGGTTGGTATGGCCGTAAGCCACGGAATGATATTAGGATAGACTTTTTCAAGTTCATGTAACTAAAAAAACGTGGATGAACTAAATTAGAAATTCCATTTTATATCGTCCTTTATATGATTACTGTGTTTACAAGAGTATGCTAAACTGGTCAAAAGCTTACAGCACCTGGTATTCCCAAGTAGTCTCCTAATCAAGTACTAACCAAGCCTGACCCTGCATAGCTTCTGAGATCGGACGAGATCAGGCGTATTCAGGATGGTATGGCCGTAAGCCATGGAATAATATTAGGATAGACTTTTTCAAGTTCATGTAACTCAAAAAACGTGGATGAACTAAATTAGAAATTCCATTTTATATCATCCTTTATATGATTACTGTGTTTACAAGAATATGCTAAACTGGTAAAAAGCTTACAGCACCTGGTATTCCCAAGTAGTCTACTAACCAAGTACTAACCAAGCCTGACCCTGCTTAGCTTCTGAGATCGGACGAGATCAGGCGTATTCAGGTTGGTATGGCCGTAAGCCAAGGAATGATATTAGGATAGACTTTTTCAAGTTCATGTAACTAAAAAAACGTGGATGAACTAAATTAGCAATTCCATTTTGTATCGTCCTTTATATGATTACTGTGTTTACAAGAGTATGCTAAACTGGTAAAAAGCTTACAGCACCTGGTATTCCCAAGTAGTCTACTAACCAAGTACTAACCAAGCCTGACCCTGCTTAGCTTCTGAGATCAGACGAGAGCAGGCGTATTCAGGTTGGTATGGCCGTAAGCCATGGAATGATATTAGGATAGACTTTTTCAAGTTCATGTAACTAAAAAAACGTGGATGAACTAAATTAGCAATTCCATTTTATATCGTCCTTTATATGATTACTGTGTTTACAAGAGTATGCTAAACTGGTCAAAAGCTTACAGCACCTGGTATTCCCAAGTAGTCTCCTAACCAAGTACTAACCAAGCCTGACCCTGCTTAGCTTCTGAGATCGGGCGTATTCAGGTTGGTATGGCCGTAAGCCATGGAATGATATTAGGATAGACTTTTTCAAGTTCATGTAACTAAAAAAACGTGGATGAACTAAATTAGAAATTCCATTTTATATCGTCCTTTATATGATTACTGTGTTTACAAGAGTATGCTAAACTGGTCAAAAGCTTACAGCACCTGGTATTCCCAAGTAGTCTCCTAATCAAGTACTAACCAAGCCTGACCCTGCATAGCTTCTGAGATCGGACGAGATCAGGCGTATTCAGGTTGGTATGGCCGTAAGCCATGGAATAATATTAGGATAGACTTTTTCAAGTTCATGTAACTCAAAAAACGTGGATGAACTAAATTAGAAATTCCATTTTATATCGTCCTTTATATGATTACTGTGTTTACAAGAGTATGCTAAACTGGTCAAAAGCTTACAGCACCTGGTATTCCCAAGTTGTCTCCTAACCAAGTACTAACCAAGCCTGACCCTGCTTAGCTTCTGAGATCGGAAGAGATCAGGCGTATTCAGGTTGGTATGGCCGTAAGCCATGGAATAATATTAGGATAGACTTTTTCAAGTTCATGTAACTCAAAAAACGTGGATGATCTAAATTAGAAATTCCATTTTATATCGTCCTTTATATGATTACTGTGTTTACAAGAATATGCTAAACTGGTAAAAAGCTTACAGCACCTGGTATTCCCAAGTAGTCTACTAACCAAGTACTAACCAAGCCTGACCCTGCTTAGCTTCTGAGATCGGACGAGATCAGGCGTATTAAGGTTGGTATGGCCATAAGCCAAGGAATGATATTAGGATAGACTTTTTCAAGTTCATGTAACTAAAAAAACGTGGCTGAAATAAATTAGCAATTCCATTTTATATCGTCCTTTATATTATTACTGTGTTTACAAGAGTATGCTAAACTGGTCAAAAGCTTACAGCACCTGGTATTCCCAAGTAGTCTCCTAACCAAGTACTAACCAAGCCTGACCCTGCTTAGCTTCTGAGATCGGACGAGATCAGGCGTATTCAGGTTGGTATGGCCGTAAGCCATGGAATGATATTAGGATAGACTTTTTCAAGTTCATGTAACTAAAAAAAGGTGGATGAACTAAATTAGCAATTCCATTTTATATCGTCCTTTATATGATTACTGTGTTTACAAGAGTATGCTAAACTGGTCAAAAGCTTACAGCACCTGGTATTCCCAAGTAGTCTCCTAACCAAGTACTAACCAAGCCTGACCCTGCTTAGCTTCTGAGATTGGAAGAGATCAGGCGTATTCAGGTTGGTATGGC
This sequence comes from Thymallus thymallus, assembly GCA_023634145.1. Lineage (NCBI taxonomy): Eukaryota > Metazoa > Chordata > Actinopteri > Salmoniformes > Salmonidae > Thymallus > Thymallus thymallus. The sequence goes on from CM042422.1 coordinate 2,267,244, forward strand.
CGTAAGCCATGGAATAATATTAGGATAGACTTTTTCAAGTTCATGTAACTCAAAAAACGTGGATGAACTAAATTAGAAATTCCATTTTATATCGTCCTTTATATGATTACTGTGTTTACAAGAGTATGCTAAACTGGTCAAAAGCTTACAGCTCCTGGTATTCCCAAGTAGTCTCCTAACCAAGTACTAACCAAGCCTGACCCTGCTTAGCTTCTGAGATCGGACGAGATCAGGGGTATTCAGGTTGGTATGGCCGTAAGCCATGGAATGATATTAGGATAGACTTTTTCAAGTTCATGTAACTAAAAAAACGTGGATGAAATAAATTAGCAATTCCATTTTATATCATCCTTTATATTATTACTGTATTTACAAGAGTATGCTAAACTGGTCAAAAGCTTACAGCACCTGGTATTCCCAAGTAGTCTCCTAACCAAGTACTAACCAAGCCTGACCCTGCTTAGCTTCTGAGATCGGACGAGATCAGGCGTATTCAGGTTGGTATGGCCGTAAGCCATGGAATGATATTAGGATAGACTTTTTCAAGTTCATGTAACTAAAAAAACGTGGATGAACTAAATTAGCAATTCCATTTTATATCGTCCTTTATATGATTACTGTGTTTACAAGAGTATGCTAAACTGGTCAAAAGCTTACAGCACCTGGTATTCCCAAGTAGTCTCCTAACCAAGTACTAACCAAGCCTGACCCTGCTTAGCTTCTGAGATCAGACGAGATCAGGCGTATTCAGGTTGGTATGGCCGTAAGCCATGGAATGATATTAGGATAGACTTTTTCAAGTTCATGTAACTAAAAAAAGGTGGATGAACTAAATTAGCAATTCCATTTTATATCGTCCTTTATATGATTACTGTGTTTACAAGAGTATGCTAAACTGGTCAAAAGCTTACAGCACCTGGTATTCCCAAGTAGTCTCCTAACCAAGTACTAACCAAGCCTGACCCTGCTTAGCTTCTGAGATCGGAAGAGATCAGGCGTATTCAGGTTGGTATGGCCGTAAGCCATGGAATAATATTAGGATAGACTTTTTCAAGTTCATGTAACTCAAAAAACGTGGATGAACTAAATTAGAAATTCCATTTTATATCGTCCTTTATATGATTACTGTGTTTACAAGAGTATGCTAAACTGGTCAAAAGCTTACAGCACCTGGTATTCCCAAGTAGTCTCCTAACCAAGTACTAACCAAGCCTGACCCTGCTTAGCTTCTATGATCGGACGAGATCAGGGGTATTCAGGTTGGTATGGCCGTAAGCCATGGAATGATATTAGGATAGACTTTTTCAAGTTCATGTAACTAAAAAAACGTGGATGAAATAAATTAGCAATTCCATTTTATATCGTCCTTTATATTATTACTGTATTTACAAGAGTATGCTAAACTGGTCAAAAGCTTACAGCACCTGGTATTCCCAAGTAGTCTCCTAACCAAGTACTAACCAAGCCTGACCCTGCTTAGCTTCTGAGATCGGACGAGATCAGGCGTATTCAGGTTGGTATGGCCGTAAGCCATGGAATGATATTAGGATAGACTTTTTCAAGTTCATGTAACTAAAAAAACGTGGATGAACTAAATTAGCAATTCCATTTTATATCGTCCTTTATATGATTACTGTGTTTACAAGAGTATGCTAAACTGGTCAAAAGCGTACAGCACCTGGTATTCCCAAGTAGTCTCCTAACCAAGTACTAACCAAGCCTGACCCTGCTTAGCTTCTGAGATCGGACGAGATCAGGCGTATTCAGGTTGGTATGGCCGTAAGCCATGGAATAATATTAGGATAGACTTTTTCAAGTTCATGTAACTCAAAAAACGTGGATGAACTAAATTAGAAATTCCATTTTATATCGTCCTTTATATGATTACTGTGTTTACAAGAATATGCTAAACTGGTAAAAAGCTTACAGCACCTGGTATTCCCAAGTAGTCTACTAACCAAGTACTAACCAAGCCTGACCCTGCTTAGCTTCTGAGATCGGACGAGATCAGGCGTATTCAGGTTGGTATGGCCGTAAGCCAAGGAATGATATTAGGATAGACTTTTTCAAGTTCATGTAACTCAAAAAACGTGGATGAACTAAATTAGAAATTCCATTTTATATCGTCCTTTATATGATTACTGTGTTTACAAGAATATGCTAAACTGGTAAAAAGCTTACAGCATCTGGTATTCCCAAGTAGTCTACTAACCAAGTACTAACCAAGCCTGACCCTGCTTAGCTTCTGAGATCGGACGAGATCAGGCGTATTCAGGTTGGTATGGCCGTAAGCCAAGGAATGATATTAGGATAGACTTTTTCAAGTTCATGTAACTAAAAAAACGTGGATGAACTAAATTAGCAATTCCATTTTGTATCGTCCTTTATATGATTACTGTGTTTACAAGAGTATGCTAAACTGGTAAAAAGCTTACAGCACCTGGTATTCCCAAGTAGTCTACTAACCAAGTACTAACCAAGCCTGACCCTGCTTAGCTTCTGAGATCGGACGAGATCAGGCGTATTCAGGTTGGTATGGCCGTAAGCCATGGAATGATATTAGGATAGACTTTTTCAAGTTCATGTAACTAAAAAAACGTGGATGAACTAAATTAGCAATTCCATTTTATATCGTCCTTTATATGATTACTGTGTTTACAAGAGTATGCTAAACTGGTCAAAAGCTTACAGCACCTGGTATTCCCAAGTAGTCTCCTAATCAAGTACTAACCAAGCCTGACCCTGCATAGCTTCTGAGATCGGACGAGATCAGGCGTATTCAGGTTGGTATGGCCGTAAGCCATGGAATAATATTAGGATAGACTTTTTCAAGTTCATGTAACTCAAAAAACGTGGATGAACTAAATTAGAAATTCCATTTTATATCGTCCTTTATATGATTACTGTGTTTACAAGAGTATGCTAAACTGGTCAAAAGCTTACAGCACCTGGTATTCCCAAGTTGTCTCCTAACCAAGTACTAACCAAGCCTGACCCTGCTTAGCTTCTGAGATCGGAAGAGATCAGGCGTATTCAGGTTGGTATGGCCGTAAGCCATGGAATAATATTAGGATAGACTTTTTCAAGTTCATGTAACTCAAAAAACGTGGATGATCTAAATTAGAAATTCCATTTTATATCGTCCTTTATATGATTACTGTGTTTACAAGAATATGCTAAACTGGTAAAAAGCTTACAGCACCTGGTATTCCCAAGTAGTCTACTAACCAAGTACTAACCAAGCCTGACCCTGCTTAGCTTCTGAGATCGGACGAGATCAGGCGTATTAAGGTTGGTATGGCCATAAGCCAAGGAATGATATTAGGATAGACTTTTTCAAGTTCATGTAACCAAAAAAACGTGGATGAAATAAATTAGCAATTCCATTTTATATCGTCCTTTATATTATTACTGTGTTTACAAGAGTATGCTAAACTGGTCAAAAGCTTACAGCACCTGGTATTCCCAAGTAGTCTCCTAACCAAGTACTAACCAAGCCTGACCCTGCTTAGCTTCTGAGATCGGACGAGATCAGGCGTATTCAGGTTGGTATGGCCGTAAGCCATGGAATGATATTAGGATAGACTTTTTCAAGTTCATGTAACTAAAAAAAGGTGGATGAACTAAATTAGCAATTCCATTTTATATCGTCCTTTATATGATTACTGTGTTTACAAGAGTATGCTAAACTGGTCAAAAGCTTACAGCACCTGGTATTCCCAAGTAGTCTCCTAACCAAGTACTAACCAAGCCTGACCCTGCTTAGCTTCTGAGATCGGAAGAGATCAGGCGTATTCAGGTTGGTATGGCCGTAAGCCATGGAATAATATTAGGATAGACTTTTTCAAGTTCATGTAACTCAAAAAACGTGGATGATCTAAATTAGAAATTCCATTTTATATCGTCCTTTATATGATTACTGTGTTTACAAGAATATGCTAAACTGGTAAAAAGCTTACAGCACCTGGTATTCCCAAGTAGTCTACTAACCAAGTACTAACCAAGCCTGACCCTGCTTAGCTTCTGAGATCGGACAAGATCAGGCGTATTCAGGTTGGTATGGCCGTAAGCCATGGAATAATATTAGGATAGACTTTTTCAAGTTTATGTAACTCAAAAAACGTGGATGAACTAAATTAGAAATTCCATTTTATATCGTCCTTTATATGATTACTGTGTTTACAAGAGTATGCTAAACTGGTCAAAAGCTTACAGCACCTGGTATTCCCAAGTAGTCTCCTAACCAAGTACTAACCAAGCCTGACCCTGCTTAGCTTCTGAGATCGGACGAGATCAGGGGTATTCAGGTTGGTATGGCCGTAAGCCATGGAATGATATTAGGATAGACTTTTTCAAGTTCATGTAACTAAAAAAACGTGGATGAAATAAATTAGCAATTCCATTTTATATCGTCCTTTATATTATTACTGTGTTTACAAGAGTATGCTAAACTGGTCAAATGCTTACAGCACCTGGTATTCCCAAGTAGTCTCCTAACCAAGTACTAACCAAGCCTGACCCTGCTTAGCTTCTGAGATCAGACGAGATCAGGCGTATTCAGGTTGGTATGGCCGTAAGCCATGGAATGATATTAGGATAGACTTTTTCAAGTTCATGTAACTAAAAAAAGGTGGATGAACTAAATTAGCAATTCCATTTTATATCGTCCTTTATATGATTACTGTGTTTACAAGAGTATGCTAAACTGGTCAAAAGCTTACAGCACCTGGTATTCCCAAGTAGTCTCCTAACCAAGTACTAACCAAGCCTGACGCTGCTTAGCTTCTGAGATCGGACGAGATCAGGCGTATTCAGGTTGGTATGGCCGTCAGCCAAGGAATGATATTAGGATAGACTTTTTCAAGTTCATGTAACTCAAAAAACGTGGATGAACTAAATTAGAAATTCCATTTTATATCGTCCTTTATATGATTACTGTGTTTACAAGAGTATGCTAAACTGGTAAAAAGCTTACAGCACCTGGTATTCCCAAGTAGTCTCCTAACCAAGTACTAACCAAGCCAGACCCTGCTTAGCTTCTGAGATCAGACGAGATCAGGCGTATTCAGGTTGGTATGGCCGTAAGCCATGGAAAGATATTAGGATAGACTTTTTCATGTTCATGTAACTCAAAAAACGTGGATGAACTAAATTAGAAATTCCATTTTATATCGTCCTTTATATGATTACTGTGTTTACAAGAGTATGCTAAACTGGTCAAAAGCTTACAGCACCTGGTATTCCCAAGTTGTCTCCTAACCAAGTACTAACCAAACCTGACCCTGCTTAGCTTCTGAGATCGGAAGAGATCAGGCGTATTCAGGTTGGTATGGCGGTAAGCCATGGAATAATATTAGGATAGACTTTTTCAAGTTCATGTAACTCAAAAAACGTGGATGATCTAAATTAGAAATTCCATTTTATATCGTCCTTTATATGATTACTGTGTTTACAAGAATATGCTAAACTGGTCAAAAGCTTACAGCACCTGGTATTCCCAAGTAGTCTCCTAACCAAGTACTAACCAAGCCTGACCCTGCTTAGCTTCTGAGATCGGACGAGATCAGGGGTATTCAGGTTGGTATGGCCGTAAGCCATGGAATGATATTAGGATAGACTTTTTCAAGTTCATGTAACTAAAAAAACGTGGATGAAATAAATTAGCAATTCCATTTTATATCGTCCTTTATATTATTACTGTGTTTACAAGAGTATGCTAAACTGGTCAAAAGCTTACAGCACCTGGTATTCCCAAGTAGTCTCCTAACCAAGTACTAACCAAGCCTGACCCTGCTTAGCTTCTGAGATCGGACGAGATCAGGCGTATTCAGGTTGGTATGGCCGTAAGCCATGGAATGATATTAGGATAGACTTTTTCAAGTTCATGTAACTAAAAAAACGTGGATGAACTAAATTAGCAATTCCATTTTATATCGTCCTTTATATGATTACTGTGTTTACAAGAGTATGCTAAACTGGTCAAAAGCTTACAGCACCTGGTATTCCCAAGTAGTCTCCTAACCAAGTACTAACCAAGCCTGACCCTGCTTAGCTTCTGAGATCGGACGAGATCAGGCGTATTCAGGTTGGTATGGCCGTAAGCCATGGAATGATATTAGGATAGACTTTTTCAAGTTCATGTAACTAAAAAAACGTGGATGAACTAAATTAGAAATTCCATTTTATATCGTCCTTTATATGATTACTGTGTTTACAAGAGTATGCTAAACTGGTCAAAAGCTTACAGCACCTGGTATTCCCAAGTAGTCTCCTAATCAAGTACTAACCAAGCCTGACCCTGCATAGCTTCTGAGATCGGAAGAGATCAGGCGTATTCAGGTTGGTATGGCCGTAAGCCATGGAATAATATTAGGATAGACTTTTTCAAGTTCATGTAACTCAAAAAACGTGGATGAACTAAATTAGAAATTCCATTTTATATCGTCCTTTATATGATTACTGTGTTTACAAGAGTATGCTAAACTGGTCAAAAGCTTACAGCACCTGGTATTCCCAAGTTGTCTCCTAACCAAGTACTAACCAAGCCTGACCCTGCTTAGCTTCTGAGATCGGAAGAGATCAGGCGTATTCAGGTTGGTATGGCCGTAAGCCATGGAATAATATTAGGATAGACTTTTTCAAGTTCATGTAACTCAAAAAACGTGGATGATCTAAATTAGAAATTCCATTTTATATCGTCCTTTATATGATTACTGTGTTTACAAGAATATGCTAAACTGGTAAAAAGCTTACAGCACCTGGTATTCCCAAGTAGTCTACTAACCAAGTACTAACCAAGCCTGACCCTGCTTAGCTTCTGAGATCGGACGAGATCAGGCGTATTCAGGTTGGTATGGCCGTAAGCCATGGAATAATATTAGGATAGACTTTTTCAAGTTCATGTAACTCAAAAAACGTGGATGAACTAAATTAGAAATTCCATTTTATATCGTCCTTTATATGATTACTGTGTTTACAAGAATATTCTAAACTGGTAAAAAGCTTACAGCACCTGGTATTCCCAAGTAGTCTCCTAACCAAGTACTAACCAAGCCTGACCCTGCTTAGCTTCTGAGATCGGACGAGATCAGGCGTATTCAGGTTGGTATGGCCGTAAGCCATGGAATGATATTAGGATAGACTTTTTCAAGTTCAGGTAACTAAAAAAACGTGGATGAACTAAATTAGCAATTCCATTTTATATCGTCCTTTATATGATTACTGTGTTTACAAGAGTATGCTAAACTGGTCAAAAGCTTACAGCACCTGGTATTCCCAAGAAGTCTCCTAACCAAGTACTAACCAAGCCTGACCCTGCTTAGCTTCTGAGATCGGACGAGATCAGGCGTATTCAGGTTGGTATGGCCGTCAGCCAAGGAATGATATTAGGATAGACTTTTTCAAGTTCATGTAACTCAAAAAACGTGGATGAACTAAATTAAAAATTTTATTTTATATCGTCCTTTATATGATTACTGTGTTTACAAGAGTATGCTAAACTGGTAAAAAGCTTACAGCACCTGGTATTCCCAAGTAGTCTCCTAACCAAGTACTAACCAAGCCTGACCCTGCTTAGCTTCTGAGATCGGACGAGATCAGGCGTATTCAGGTTGGTATGGCCGTAAGCCATGTAAAGATATTAGGATAGACTTTTTCATGTTCATGTAACTCAAAAAACGTGGATGAACTAAATTAGAAATTCCATTTTATATCGTCCTTTATATGATTACTGTGTTTACAAGAGTATGCTAAACTGGTCAAAAGCTTACAGCACCTGGTATTCCCAAGTTGTCTCCTAACCAAGTACTAACCAAGCCTGACCCTGCTTAGCTTCTGAGATCGGAAGAGATCAGGCGTATTCAGGTTGGTATGGCGGTAAGCCATGGAATAATATTAGGATAGACTTTTTCAAGTTCATGTAACTCAAAAAACGTAGATGATCTAAATTAGAAATTCCATTTTATATCGTCCTTTATATGATTACTGTGTTTACAAGAATATGCTAAACTGGTCAAAAGCTTACAGCACCTGGTATTCCCAAGTAGTCTCCTAACCAAGTACTAACCAAGCCTGACCCTGCTTAGCTTCTGAGATCTGACGAGATCAGGGGTATTCAGGTTGGTATGGCCGTAAGCCATGGAATGATATTAGGATAGACTTTTTCAAGTTCATGTAACTAAAAAAACGTGGATGAAATAAATTAGCAATTCCATTTTATATCGTCCTTTATATTATTACTGTGTTTACAAGAGTATGCTAAACTGGTCAAAAGCTTACAGCACCTGGTATTCCCAAGTAGTCTCCTAACCAAGTACTAACCAAGCCTGACCCTGCTTAACTTCTGAGATCGGACGAGATCAGGCGTATTCAGGTTGGTATGGCCGTAAGCCATGGAATGATATTAGGATAGACTTTTTCAAGTTCATGTAACTAAAAAAACGTGGATGAACTAAATTAGCAATTCCATTTTATATCGTCCTTTATATGATTACTGTGTTTACAAGAGTATGCTAAACTGGTCAAAAGCTTACAGCACCTGGTATTCCCAAGTAGTCTCCTAACCAAGTACTAACCAAGCCTGACCCTGCTTAGCTTCTGAGATCGGACGAGATCAGGCGTATTCAGGTTGGTATGGCCGTAAGCCATGGAATGATATTAGGATAGACTTTTTCAAGTTCATGTAACTAAAAAAACGTGGATGAACTAAATTAGAAATTCCATTTTATATCGTCCTTTATATGATTACTGTGTTTACAAGAGTATGCTAAACTGGTCAAAAGCTTACAGCACCTGGTATTCCCAAGTAGTCTCCTAACCAAGTACTAACCAAGCCTGACCCTGCTTAGCTTCTGAGATCGGACGAGATCAGGCGTATCCAGGTTGGTATGGCCGTAAGCCATGGAATGATATTAGGATAGACTTTTTCAAGTTCAGGTAACTAAAAAAACGTGGATGAACTAAATTAGCAATTCCATTTTATATCGTCCTTTATATGATTACTGTGTTTACAAGAGTATGCTAAACTGGTCAAAAGCTTACAGCACCTGGTATTCCCAAGAAGTCTCCTAACCAAATACTAACCAAGCCTGACCCTGCTTAGCTTCTGAGATCGGACGAGATCAGGCGTATTCAGGTTGGTATGGCCGTCAGCCAAGGAATGATATTAGGATAGACTTTTTCAAGTTCATGTAACTCAAAAAACGTGGATGAACTAAATTAGAAATTCCATTTTATATCGTCCTTTATATGATTACTGTGTTTACAAGAGTATGCTAAACTGGTAAAAAGCTTACAGCACCTGGTATTACCAAGTAGTCTCCTAACCAAGTACTAACCAAGCCTGCCCTGCTTAGCTTCTGAGATCAGACGAGATCAGGCGTATTCAGGTTGGTATGGCCGTAAGCCATTGAAAGATATTAGAATAGACTTTTTCAAGTTCATGTAACTCAAAAAACGTGGATGAACTAAATTAGAAATTCCATTTTATATCGTCCTTTATATGATTACTGTGTTTACAAGAATATGCTAAACTGGTAAAAAGCTTACAGCACCTGGTTTTCCCAAGTAGTCTCCTAACCAAGTACTAACCAAGCCTGACCCTGCTTAGCTTCTGAGATCGGACGAGATCAGGGGTATTCAGGTTGGTATGGCCGTAAGCCATGGAATGATATTAGGATAGACTTTTTCAAGTTCATGTAACTAAAAAAAGGTGGATGAACTAAATTAGCAATTCCATTTTATATCGTCCTTTATATGATTACTGTGTTTACAAGAGTATGCTAAACTGGTCAAAAGCTTACAGCACCTGGTATTCCCAAGTAGTCTCCTAACCAAGTACTAACCAAACCTGACCCTGCTTAGCTTCTGAGATCGGACGAGATCAGGCGTATTCAGGTTGGTATGGCCGTAAGCCATGGAATGATATTAGGATAGACTTTTTCAAGTTCATGTAACTAAAAAAACGTGGATGAACTAAATTAGAAATTCCATTTTATATCGTCCTTTATATGATTACAGTGTTTACAAGAGTATGCTAAACTGGTCAAAAGCTTACAGCACCTGGTATTCCCAAGTAGTCTCCTAATCAAGTACTAACCAAGCCTGACCCTGCATAGCTTCTGAGATCGGACGAGATCAGGCGTATTCAGGTTGGTATGGCCGTAAGCCATGGAATAATATTAGGATAGACTTTTTCAAGTTCATGTAACTCAAAAAACGTGGATGAACTAAATTAGAAATTCCATTTTATATCGTCCTTTATATGATTACTGTGTTTACAAGAGTATGCTAAACTGGTCAAAAGCTTACAGCACCTGGTATTCCCAAGTTGTCTCCTAACCAAGTACTAACCAAGCCTGACCCTGCTTAGCTTCTGAGATCGGAAGAGATCAGGCGTATTCAGGTTGGTATGGCCGTAAGCCATGGAATAATATTAGGATAGACTTTTTCAAGTTCATTTAACTCAAAAAACGTGGATGAACTAAATTAGCAATTCCATTTTATATCGTCCTTTATATGATTACTGTGTTTACAAGAGTATGCTAAACTGGTCAAAAGCTTACAGCACCTGGTATTCCCAAGAAGTCTCCTAACCAAGTACTAACCAAGCCTGACCCTGCTTAGCTTATGAGATCGGACGAGATCAGGCGTATTCAGGTTGGTATGGCCATAAGCCATTGAAAGATATTAGGATAGACTTTTTCAAGTTCATGTAACTCAAAAAACGTGGATGAACTAAATTAGAAATTCCATTTTATATCGTCCTTTATATGATTACTGTGTTTACAAGAATATGCTAAACTGGTAAAAAGCTTACAGCACCTGGTTTTCCCAAGTAGTCTCCTAACCAAGTACTAACCAAGCCTGACCCTGCTTAGCTTCTGAGATCGGACGAGATCAGGGGTATTCAGGTTGGTATGGCCGTAAGCCATGGAATGATATTAGGATAGACTTTTTCAAGTTCATGTAACTAAAAAAAGGTGGATGAACTAAATTAGCAATTCCATTTTATATCGTCCTTTATATGATTACTGTGTTTACAAGAGTATGCTAAACTGGTCAAAAGCTTACAGCACCTGGTATTCCCAAGTAGTCTCCTAACCAAGTACTAACCAAGCCTGACCTTGCTTAGCTTCTGAGATCGGACGAGATCAGGGGTATTCAGGTTGGTATAGCCGTAAGCCATGGAATGATATTAGGATAGACTTTTTCAAGTTCATGTAACTAAAAAAAGGTGGATGAACTAAATTAGCAATTCCATTTTATATCGTCCTTTATATGATTACTGTGTTTACAAGAGTATGCTAAACTGGTCAAAAGCTTACAGCACCTGGTATTCCCAAGTAGTCTCCTAACCAAGTACTAACCAAACCTGACCCTGCTTAGCTTCTGAGATCGGACGAGATCAGGCGTATTCAGGTTGGTATGGCCGTAAGCCATGGAATGATATTAGGATAGACTTTTTCAAGTTCATGTAACTAAAAAAACGTGGATGAACTAAATTAGAAATTCCATTTTATATCGTCCTTTATATGATTACAGTGTTTACAAGAGTATGCTAAACTGGTCAAAAGCTTACAGCACCTGGTATTCCCAAGTAGTCTCCTAATCAAGTACTAACCAAGCCTGACCCTGCATAGCTTCTGAGATCGGACGAGATCAGGCGTATTCAGGTTGGTATGGCCGTAAGCCATGGAATAATATTAGGATAGACTTTTTCAAGTTCATGTAACTCAAAAAACGTGGATGAACTAAATTAGAAATTCCATTTTATATCGTCCTTTATATGATTACTGTGTTTACAAGAGTATGCTAAACTGGTCAAAAGCTTACAGCACCTGGTATTCCCAAGTTGTCTCCTAACCAAGTACTAACCAAGCCTGACCCTGCTTAGCTTCTGAGATCGGAAGAGATCAGGCGTATTCAGGTTGGTATGGCCGTAAGCCATGGAATAATATTAGGATAGACTTTTTCAAGTTCATTTAACTCAAAAAACGTGGATGAACTAAATTAGCAATTCCATTTTATATCGTCCTTTATATGATTACTGTGTTTACAAGAGTATGCTAAACTGGTCAAAAGCTTACAGCACCTGGTATTCCCAAGAAGTCTCCTAACCAAGTACTAACCAAGCCTGACCCTGCTTAGCTTCTGAGATCGGACGAGCTCAGGCGTATTCAGGTTGGTATGGCCGTCAGCCAAGGAATGATATTAGGATAGACTTTTTCAAGTTCATGTAACTCAAAAAACGTGGATGAACTAAATTAGAAATTCCATTTTATATCGTCCTTTATATGATTACTGTGTTTACAAGAGTATGCTAAACTGGTAAAAAGCTTACAGCACCTGGTATTCCCAAGTAGTCTCCTAACCAAGTACTAACCAAGCCTGACCCTGCTTAGCTTCTGAGATCGGACGAGATCAGGCGTATTCAGGTTGGTATGGCCGTAAGCCATTGAAAGATATTAGGATAGACTTTTTCAAGTTCATGTAACTCAAAAAACGTGGATGAACTAAATTAGAAATTCCATTTTATATCGTCCTTTATATGATTACTGTGTTTACAAGAATATGCTAAACTGGTAAAAAGCTTACAGCACCTGGTTTTCCCAAGTAGTCTCCTAACCAAGTACTAACCAAGCCTGACCCTGCTTAGCTTCTGAGATCGGACGAGATCAGGGGTATTCAGGTTGGTATGGCCGTAAGCCATGGAATGATATTAGGATAGACTTTTTCAAGTTCATGTAACTAAAAAAAGGTGGATGAACTAAATTAGCAATTCCATTTTATATCGTCCTTTATATGATTACTGTGTTTACAAGAGTATGCTAAACTGGTCAAAAGCTTACAGCACCTGGTATTCCCAAGTAGTCTCCTAACCAAGTACTAACCAAACCTGCCCCTGCTTAGCTTCTGAGATCGGACGAGATCAGGCGTATTCAGGTTGGTATGGCCGTAAGCCATGGAATGATATTAGGATAGACTTTTTCAAGTTCATGTAACTAAAAAAACGTGGATGAACTAAATTAGAAATTCCATTTTATATCGTCCTTTATATGATTACAGTGTTTACAAGAGTATGCTAAACTGGTCAAAAGCTTACAGCACCTGGTATTCCCAAGTAGTCTCCTAATCAAGTACTAACCAAGCCTGACCCTGCATAGCTTCTGAGATCGGACGAGATCAGGCGTATTCAGGTTGGTATGGCCGTAAGCCATGGAATAATATTAGGATAGACTTTTTCAAGTTCATGTAACTCAAAAAACGTGGATGAACTAAATTAGAAATTCCATTTTATATCGTCCTTTATATGATTACTGTGTTTACAAGAGTATGCTAAACTGGTCAAAAGCTTACAGCACCTGGTATTCCCAAGTTGTCTCCTAACCAAGTACTAACCAAGCCTGACCCTGCTTAGCTTCTGAGATCGGAAGAGATCAGGCGTATTCAGGTTGGTATGGCCGTAAGCCATGGAATAATATTAGGATAGACTTTTTCAAGTTCATTTAACTCAAAAAACGTGGATTAACTAAATTAGAAATTCCATTTTATATCGTCCTTTATATGATTACTGTGTTTACAAGAATATGCTAAACTGGTAAAAAGCTTACAGCACCTGGTATTCCCAAGTAGTCTACTAACCAAGTACTAACCAAGCCTGACCCTGCTTAGCTTCTGAGATCGGACGAGATGAGGCGTATTCAGGTTGGTATGGCCGTAAGCCAAGGAATGATATTAGGATAGACTTTTTCAAGTTCATGTAACTAAAAAAACGTGGATGAACTAAATTAGAAATTCCATTTTATATCGTCCTTTATATGATTACTGTGTTTACAAGAATATGCTAAACTGGTAAAAAGCTTACAGCACCTGGTTTTCCCAAGTAGTCTCCTAACCATGTACTAACCAAGCCTGACCCTGCTTAGCTTCTGAGATCGGACGAGATCAGGGGTATTCAGGTTGGTATGGCCGTAAGCCATGGAATGATATTAGGATAGACTTTTTCAAGTTCATGTAACTAAAAAAACGTGGATGAAATAAATTAGCAATTCCATTTTATATCGTCCTTTATATGATTACTGTGTTTACAAGAGTATGCTAAACTGGTCAAAAGCTTACGGCACCTGGTATTCCCAAGTAGTCTCCTAACCAAGTACTAACCAAGCCTGACCCTGCTTAGCTTCTGAGATCGGACGAGATCAGGCGTATTCAGGTTGGTATGGCCGTAAGCCATGGAATGATATTAGGATAGACTTTTTCAAGTTCATGTAACTAAAAAAACGTGGATGAACTAAATTAGCAATTCCATTTTATATCGTCCTTTATATGATTACTGTGTTTACAAGAGTATGCTAAACTGGTCAAAAGCTTACAGCACCTGGTATTCCCAAGTAGTCTCCTAACCAAGTACTAACCAAGCCTGACCCTGCTTAGCTTCTGAGATCGGACGAGATCAGGCGTATTCAGGTTGGTATGGCCGTAAGCCACGGAATGATATTAGGATAGACTTTTTCAAGTTCATGTAACTAAAAAAACGTGGATGAACTAAATTTGAAATTCCATTTTATATCGTCCTTTATATGATTACTGTGTTTACAAGAGTATGCTAAACTGGTCAAAAGCTTACAGCACCTGGTATTCCCAAGTAGTCTCCTAATCAAGTACTAACCAAGCTTGACCCTGCTTAGCTTCTGAGATCGGACGAGATCAGGCGTATTCAGGTTGGTATGGCCGTAAGCCATGGAATAATATTAGGATCGACTTTTTCAAGTTTATGTAACTCAAAAAACGTGGATGAACTAAATTAGAAATTCCATTTTATATCGTCCTTTATATGATTACTGTGTTTACAAGAGTATGCTAAACTGGTCAAAAGCTTACAGCACCTGGTATTCCCAAGTAGTCTCCTAAACAAGTACTAACCAAGCCTGACCCTGCTTAGCTTCTGAGATCGGACGAGATCAGGGGTATTCAGGTTGGTATGGCCGTAAGCCATGGAATGATATTAGGATAGACTTTTTCAAGTTCATGTAACTAAAAAAAGGTGGATGAAATAAATTAGCAATTCCATTTTATATCGTCCTTTATATTATTACTGTGTTTACAAGAGTATGCTAAACTGGTCAAAAGCTTACAGCACCTGGTATTCCCAAGTAGTCTCCTAACCAAGTACTAACCAAGCCTGACCCTACTTAGCTTCTGAGATCGGACGAGATCAGGCGTATTCAGGTTGGTATGGCCGTAAGCCAAGGAATGATATTAGGATAGACTTTTTCAAGTTCATGTAACTCAAAAAACGTGGATGAACTAAATTAGAAATTCCATTTTATATCGTCCTTTATATGATTACTGTGTTTACAAGAATATGCTAAACTGGTCAAAAGCTTACAGCACCTGGTATTCCCAAGAAGTCTCCTAACCAAGTACTAACCAAGCCTGACCCTGCTTAGCTTCTGAGATCGGACGAGATCAGGCGTATTCAGGTTGGTATGGCCATCAGCCAAGGAATGATATTAGGATAGACTTTTTCAAGTTCATGTAACTCAAAAAACGTGGATGAACTAAATTAGAAATTCCATTTTATATCGTCCTTTATATGATTACTGTGTTTACAAGAGTATGCTAAACTGGTCAAAAGCTTACAGCACCTGGTATTCCCAAGTAGTCTCCTAACCAAGTACTAACCAAGCCTGACCCTGCTTAGCTTCTGAGATCTGACGAGATCAGGCGTATTCAGGTTGGTATGGCCGTAAGCCATGGAATGATATTAGGATAGACTTTTTCAAGTTCAGGTAACTAAAAAAACGTGGATGAACTAAATTAGCAATTCCATTTTATATCGTCCTTTATATGATTACTGTGTTTACAAGAGTATGCTAAACTGGTCAAAAGCTTACAGCACCTGGTATTCCCAAGAAGTCTCCTAACCAAGTACTAACCAAGCCTGACCCTGCTTAGCTTCTGAGATCGGACGAGATCAGGCGTATTCAGGTTGGTATGGCCGTCAGCCAAGGAATGATATTAGGATAGACTTTTTCAAGTTCATGTAACTCAAAAAACGTGGATGAACTAAATTAGAAATTCCATTTTATATCGTCCTTTATATGATTACTGTGTTTACAAGAGTATGCTAAACTGGTAAAAAGCTTACAGCACCTGGTATTCCCAAGAAGTCTCCTAACCAAGTACTAACCAAGCCTGACCCTGCTTAGCTTCTGAGATCGGACGAGATCAGGCGTATTCAGGTTGGTATGGCCGTAAGCCATGGAAAGATATTAGGATAGACTTTTTCAAGTTCATGTAACTCAAAAAACGTGGATGAACTAAATTAGAAATTCCATTTTATATCGTCCTTTATAAGATTACTGTGTTTACAAGAATATGCTAAACTGGTAAAAAGCTTACAGCACCTGGTTTTCCCAAGTAGTCTCCTAACCAAGTACTAACCAAGCCTGACCCTGCTTAGCTTCTGAGATCGGACGAGATCAGGGGTATTCAGGTTGGTATGGCCGTAAGCCATGGAATGATATTAGGATAGACTTTTTCAAGTTCATGTAACTAAAAAAAGTGGATGAAATAAATTAGCAATTCCATTTTATATCGTCCTTTATATGATTACTGTGTTTACAAGAGTATGCTAAACTGGTCAAAAGCTTACGGCACCTGGTATTCCCAAGTAGTCTCCTAACCAAGTACTAACCAAGCCTGACCCTGCTTAGCTTCTGAGATCGGACAAGATCAGGCGTATTCAGGTTGGTATGGCCGTAAGCCGTGGAATGATATTAGGATAGACTTTTTCAAGTTCATGTAACTAAAAAAAGGTGGATGAACTAAATTAGCAATTCCATTTTATATCGTCCTTTATATGATTACTGTGCTTACAAGAGTATGCTAAACTGGTCAAAAGCTTACAGCACCTGGTATTCCCAAGTAGTCTCCTAACCAAGTACTAACCAAGCCTGACCCTTCTTAGCTTCTGAGATCGGACAAGATCAGGCGTATTCAGGTTGGTATGGCCGTAAACCATGGAATGATATTAGGATAGACTTTTTCAAGTTCATGTAACTCAAAAAACGTGGATGAACTAAATTAGAAATTCCATTTTATATCGTCCTTTATATGATTACTGTGTTTACAAGAATATGCTAAACTGGTAAAAAGCTTACAGCACCTGGTTTTCCCAAGTAGTCTCCTAACCAAGTACTAACCAAGCCTGACCCTGCTTAGCTTCTGAGATCGGACGAGATCAGGGGTATTCAGGTTGGTATGGCCGTAAGCCATGGAATGATATTAGGATAGACTTTTTCAAGTTCATGTAACTAAAAAAACGTGGATGAAATAAATTAATAATTCCATTTTATATCGTCCTTTATATGATTACTGTGTTTACAAGAGTATGCTAAACTGGTCAAAAGCTTACGGCACCTGGTATTCCCAAGTAGTCTCCTAACCAAGTACTAACCAAGCCTGACCCTGCTTAGCTTCTGAGATCGGACAAGATCAGGCGTATTCAGGTTGGTATGGCCGTAAGCCGTGGAATGATATTAGGATAGACTTTTTCAAGTTCATGTAACTAAAAAAAGGTGGATGAACTAAATTAGCAATTCCATTTTATATCGTCCTTTATATGATTACTGTGTTTACAAGAGTATGCTAAACTGGTCAAAAGCTTACAGCACCTGGTTTTCCCAAGTAGTCTCCTAACCAAGTACTAACCAAGCCTGACCCTGCTTAGCTTCTGAGATCGGACGAGATCAGGGGTATTCAGGTTGGTATGGCCGTAAGCCACGGAATGATATTAGGATAGACTTTTTCAAGTTCATGTAACTAAAAAAACGTGGATGAAATAAATTAGCAATTCCGTTTTATATCGTCCTTTATATGATTACTGTGTTTACAAGAGTATGCTAAACTGGTCAAAAGCTTACAGCACCTGGTATTCCCAAGTAGTCTCCTAACCAAGTACTAACCAAGCCTGACCCTGCTTAGCTTCTGAGATAGGACGAGATCAGGGGTATTCAGGTTGGTATGGCCGTAAGCCATGGAACTATATTAGGATAGACTTTTTCAAGTTCATGTAACTAAAAAAAGTGGATGAAATAAATTAGCAATTCCATTTTATATCGTCCTTTATATGATTACTGTGTTTACAAGAGTATGCTAAACTGGTCAAAAGCTTACGGCACCTGGTATTCCCAAGTAGTCTCCTAACCAAGTACTAACCAAGCCTGACCCTGCTTAGCTTCTGAGATCGGACAAGATCAGGCGTATTCAGGTTGGTATGGCCGTAAGCCGTGGAATGATATTAGGATAGACTTTTTCAAGTTCATGTAACTAAAAAAAGGTGGATGAACTAAATTAGCAATTCCATTTTATATCGTCCTTTATATGATTACTGTGCTTACAAGAGTATGCTAAACTGGTCAAAAGCTTACAGCACCTGGTATTCCCAAGTAGTCTCCTAACCAAGTACTAACCAAGCCTGACCCTTCTTAGCTTCTGAGATCGGACAAGATCAGGCGTATTCAGGTTGGTATGGCCGTAAACCATGGAATGATATTAGGATAGACTTTTTCAAGTTCATGTAACTCAAAAAACGTGGATGAACTAAATTAGAAATTCCATTTTATATCGTCCTTTATATGATTACTGTGTTTACAAGAATATGCTAAACTGGTAAAAAGCGTACAGCACCTGGTTTTCCCAAGTAGTCTCCTAACCAAGTACTAACCAAGCCTGACCCTGCTTAGCTTCTGAGATCGGACGAGATCAGGGGTATTCAGGTTGGTATGGCCGTAAGCCATGGAATGATATTAGGATAGACTTTTTCAAGTTCATGTAACTAAAAAAACGTGGATGAAATAAATTAGCAATTCCATTTTATATCGTCCTTTATATGATTACTGTGTTTACAAGAGTATGCTAAACTGGTCAAAAGCTTACGGCACCTGGTATTCCCAAGTAGTCTCCTAACCAAGTACTAACCAAGCCTGACTCTGCTTAGCTTCTGAGATCGGACAAGATCAGGCGTATTCAGGTTGGTATGGCCGTAAGCCGTGGAATGATATTAGGATAGACTTTTTCAAGTTCATGTAACTAAAAAAAGGTGGATGAACTAAATTAGCAATTCCATTTTATATCGTCCTTTATATGATTACTGTGTTTACAAGAGTATGCTAAACTGGTCAAAAGCTTACAGCACCTGGTTTTCCCAAGTAGTCTCCTAACCAAGTACTAACCAAGCCTGACCCTGCTTAGCTTCTGAGATCGGACGATATCAGGGGTATTCAGGTTGGTATGGCCGTAAGCCACGGAATGATATTAGGATAGACTTTTTCAAGTTCATGTAACTAAAAAAACGTGGATGAAATAAATTAGCAATTCCATTTTATATCGTCCTTTATATGATTACTGTGTTTACAAGAGTATGCTAAACTGGTCAAAAGCTTACAGCACCTGGTATTCCCAAGTAGTCTCCTAACCAAGTACTAACCAAGCCTGACCCTGCTTAGCTTCTGAGATAGGACGAGATCAGGCGTATTCAGGTTGGTATGGCCGTAAGCCATGGAATGATATTAGGATAGACTTTTTCAAGTTCATGTAACTAAAAAAAGGTGGATGAACTAAATTAGCAATTCCATTTTATATCGTCCTTTATATGATTACTGTGTTTACAAGAGTATGCTAAACTGGTCAAAAGCTTACAGCACCTGGTATTCCCAAGTAGTCTCCTAACCAAGTACTAACCAAGCCTGACCCTGCTTAGCTTCTGAGATCGGACGAGATCAGGGGTATTCAGGTTGTTATGGCCGTAAGCCATGGAATGATATTAGGATAGACTTTTTCAAGTTCATGTAACTAAAAAAAGGGGATGAACTAAATTAGCAATTCCATTTTATATCGTCCTTTATATGATTACTGTGTTTACAAGAGTATGATAAACTGGTCAAAAGCTTCCAGCACCTGGTATTCCCAAGTAGTCTCCTAACCAAGTACTAACCAAGCCTGACCCTGCTTAGCTTCTGAGATCGGACGAGATCAGGCGTATTTAGGTTGGTATGACCGTAAGCCATGGAATGATATTAGGATAGACTTTTTCAAGTTCATGTAACTAAAAAAACGTGGATTAACTAAATTAGCAATTCCATTTTATATCGTCCTTTATATGATTAATGTGTTTACAAGAGTATGCTAAACTGGTAAAAAGCTTACAGCACCTGGTATTCCGAAGTAGTCTCCTAACCAAGCCTGACCCTGCTTAGCTTCTGAGATCGGACGAGATCAGGAGTATTCAGGTTGGTATGGCCGTAAGCCATGGAATGATATTAGGATAGACTTTTTCAAGTTCATGTAACTAAAAAAACGTGGATGAACTAAATTAGCAATTCCATTTTATATCGTCCTTTATATGATTACTGTGTTTACAAGAGTATGCTAAACTGGTCAAAAGCTTACAGCACCTGGTATTCCCAAGTATTGTCCTAACCAAGTACTAACCAAGCCTGACCCTGCTTAGCTTCTGAGATCGGACGAGATCAGGCGTATTCAGGTTGGTATGGCCGTAAGCCATGGAATGATATTAGGATAGACTTTTTCAAGTTCATGTAACTCAAAAAACGTGGATGAACTAAATTAGAAATTCCATTTTATATCGTCCTTTATATGATTACTGTGTTTACAAGAGTATGCTAAACTGGTCAAAAGCTTACAGCACCTGGTATTCCCAAGTAGTCTCCTAACCAAGTACTAACCAAGCCTGACCCTGCTTAGCTTCTGAGATCGGACGAGATCAGGCATATTCAGGTTGGTATGGCCGTAAGCCATGGTATGATATTAGGATAGACTTTTTCAAGTTCATGTAACTAAAAAAAGGTGGATGAACTAAATTAGCAATTCCATTTTATATCGTCCTTTATATGATTACTGTGTTTACAAGAGTATGCTAAACTGGTCAAAAGCTTACAGCACCTGGTATTCCCAAGAAGTCTCCTAACCAAGTACTAACCAAGCCTGACCCTGCTTAGCTTCTGAGATCAGACGAGATCAGGCGTATTCAGGTTGGTATGGCCGTAAGCCATGGAATGATATTAGGATAGACTTTTTCAAGTTCATGAAACTCAAAAAACGTGGATGAACTAAATTAGAAATTCCATTTTATATCGTCCTTTATATGATTACTGTGTTTACAAGAATATGCTAAACTGGTAAAAACGCTTACAGCACCTGGTATTCCCAAGTAGTCTCCTAACCAAGTACTAACCAAGCCTGCCCCTGCTTAGCTTCTGAGATCGGACGAGATCAGGCGTATTTAGGTTGGTATGGCCGTAAGCCATGGAATGATATTAGGATAGACTTTTTCAAGTTCATGTAACTAAAAAAACGTGGATGAACTAAATTAGCAATTCCATTTTATATCGTCCTTTATATGATTACTGTGTTTACAAGAGTATGCTAAACTGGTAAAAAGCTTACAGCACCTGGTATTCCCAAGTAGTCTCCTAACCAAGCCTGACCCTGCTTAGCTTCTGAGATCGGACGAGATCAGGAGTATTCAGGTTGGTATGGCCGTAAGCCATGGAATGATATTAGGATAGACTTTTTCAAGTTCATGTAACTAAAAAAACGTGGATGAACTAAATTAGCAATTCCATTTTATATCGTCCTTTATATGATTACTGTGTTTACAAGAATATGCTAAACTGGTAAAAAGCTTACAGCACCTGGTATTCCCAAGTAGTCTCCTAACCAAATACTAATCAAGCCTGCCCTGCTTAGCTTCTGAGATCGGACGAGATCAGGCGTATTTAGGTTGGTATGGCCGTAAGCCATGGAATGATATTAGGATAGACTTTTTCAAGTTCATGTAACTAAAAAAACGTGGATGAACTAAATTAGAAATTCCATTTTATATCGTCCTTTATATGATTACTGTGTTTACAAGAATATGCTAAACTGGTAAAAAGCTTACAGCACCTGGTATTCCCAAGTAGTCTCCTAACCAAGCCTGACCCTGCTTAGCTTCTGAGATCGGACGAGATCAGGAGTATTCAGGTTGGTATGGCCGTAAGCCATGGAATGATATTAGGATAGACTTTTTCAAGTTCATGTAACTAAAAAAACGTGGATGAACTAAATTAGCAATTCCATTTTATATCGTCCTTTATATGATTACTGTGTTTACAAGAGTATGCTAAACTGGTCAAAAGCTTACAGCACCTGGTATTCCCAAGTAGTCTCCTAACCAAGTACTAACCAAGCCTGACCCTGCTTAGCTTCTGAGATCGGACAAGATCAGGCGTATTCAGGTTGGTATGGCCGTAAGCCATGGAATGATATTAGGATAGACTTTTTCAAGTTCATGTAACTCAAAAAACGTGGATGAACTAAATTAGAAATTCCATTTTATATCGTCCTTTATATGATTACTGTGTTTACAAGAATATGCTAAACTGGTAAAAAGCTTACAGCACCTGGTATTCCCAAGTAGTCTCCTAACCAAGTACTAACCAAGCCTGACCCTGCTTAGCTTCTGAGATAGGACGAGATCAGGCGTATTCAGGTTGGTATGGCCGTAAGCCATGGAATGATATTAGGATAGACTTTTTCAAGTTCATGTAACTAAAACAACGTGGATGAACTAAATTAGCAATTCCATTTTATATCGTCCTTTATATGATTACTGTGTTTACAAGAGTATGCTAAACTGGTAAAAAGCTTACAGCACCTGGTATTCCCAAGTAGTCTCCTAACCAAGCCTGACCCTGCTTAGCTTCTGAGATCGGACGAGATCAGGAGTATTCAGGTTGGTATGGCCGTAAGCCATGGAATGATATTAGGATAGACTTTTTCAAGTTCATGTAACTAAAAAAACGTGGATGAACTAAATTAGCAATTCCATTTTATATCGTCCTTTATATGATTACTGTGTTTACAAGAATATGCTAAACTGGTAAAAAGCTTACAGCACCTGGTATTCCCAAGTAGTCTCCTAACCAAATACTAATCAAGCCTGCCCCTGCTTAGCTTCTGAGATCGGACGAGATCAGGCGTATTTAGGTTGGTATGGCCGTAAGCCATGGAATGATATTAGGATAGACTTTTTCAAGTTCATGTAACTAAAAAAACGTGGATGAACTAAATTAGCAATTCCATTTTATATCGTCCTTTATATGATTACTGTGTTTACAAGAGTATGCTAAACTGGTAAAAAGCTTACAGCACCTGCTATTCCCAAGTAGTCTCCTAACCAAGCCTGACCCTGCTTAGCTTCTGAGATCGGACGAGATCAGGAGTATTCAGGTTGGTATGGCCGTAAGCCATGGAATGATATTAGGATAGACTTTTTCAAGTTCATGTAACTAAAAAAACGTGGATGAACTAAATTAGCAATTCCATTTTATATCGTCCTTTATATGATTACTGTGTTTACAAGAGTATGCTAAACTGGTCAAAAGCTTACAGCACCTGGTATTCCCAAGTAGTCTCCTAACCAAGTACTAACCAAGCCTGACCCTGCTTAGCTTCTGAGATCGGACAAGATCAGGCGTATTCAGGTTGGTATGGCCGTAAGCCACGGAATGATATTAGGATAGACTTTTTCAAGTTCATGTAACTCAAAAAACGTGGATGAACTAAATTAGAAATTCCATTTTATATCGTCCTTTATATGATTACTGTGTTTACAAGAATATGCTAAACTGGTAAAAAGCTTACAGCACCTGGTATTCCCAAGTAGTCTCCTAACCAAGTACTAACCAAGTCTGGCCCTGTTTAGCTTCTGAGATCGGACGAGATCAGGCGTATTCAGGTTGGTAAGGCCGTAAACCGTAGAAAGACATTTGGATAGACTCTTTCATGTTCATGTAACTCAAAAAACGTGGATGATATAAATTAGAAATACCATTTTATATCGTCCTTTATATGATTACTGTGTTTACAAGAGTATGCTAAACTGGTAAAAAGCCCACAGCACCTGGTATTCCCAAGTAGTCTCCTGACCAAGTACTAACCAAGCCTGGCCCTGCTTAGCTTCTGAGATCGGACGAGATCAGGCGTATTCAGGTAGGTATGGCCGTAAGACGTAGAAAGACATTTGGATAGACTCTTTCATGTTCATGTAACTCAAAAAACGTGGATGATATAAATTAGAAATTCCATTTTATATCGTACTTTATATGATTACTGTGTTTACAAGAGTATGCTAAACTGTTAAAAAGCTTACAGCACCTGTTATTCCTAAGTAGTCTCCTAACCAAGCCTGACCCTGCTTAGCTTCTGAGATCGGACGAGATCAGGCGTTTTCGGGTTGGTATGGCCATAAGCCATTGAATAATATTAGGATAGACTTTTTCATGTTCATGTAACTCAAAAAACGTGGATGAACTAAATTAGCAATTCCATTTTATATCGTCCTTTATATGATTACTGTGTTTACAAGAGTATGCTAAACTGGTAAAAAGCTTACAACACCTGGTATTCCCAAGTAGTCTCCTAACCAAGTACTAACCAAGCCTGACCCTGCCTAGCTTCTGAGATCGGACTAGATCAGGCGTATTCAGGTTGGTATGGCCGTAAGCCATGGAATGATATTAGGATAGACTTTTTCAAGTTCATGTAACTCAAAAAACGTGGATGAACTAAATTAGCAATTCCATTTTATATTGTCCTTTATATCATTACTGTTTTTACAAGAGTATGCTAAATGGGCAAAAAGCTTACAGCACCTGGTATTCCCAAGTAGTCTCATAACCAAGTACTATCCAAGCCTGACCCTGCTTAGCTTCTGAGATCGGACAAGATCAGGCATTTTCAGGTTGGTATGGCCATGGAATAATATTAGGATAGACTTTTTCATGTTCATGTAACTCAAAAAACGGGGATGAACTAAATTAGCAATTCCATTTTATATTGTCCTTTATATCATTACTGTGTATACAAGAGTATGCTAAATGGGCAAAAGCTTACAGCACCTGGTATTCCCAAGTAGTCTCCGAACCAAGTCTGGCCCTGTTTAGCTTCTGAGATCGGACGAGATCAGGCGTATTCAGGTAGGTATGGCCGTAAACTGTAGAAAGAGATTTGGATAAACTCTTTCATGTTCATGTAACTCAAAAAACGTGGATGATATAAATTAGAAATTCAATTTTATATCGTCCTTTATATGATTACTGTGTTTACAAGAGTATGCTAAACTGGTAAAAAGCTTACAGCACCTGGTATTCACCAGTAGTCTCCTAAACAAGTACTAACCAATCCTGACCCTGCTTAGCTTCTGAGATCAGACGAGATCAGGCGTATTCAGGTTGGTATGGCCGTAAGCCATGGAATAATATTAGGATAGACTTTTTCAAGTTCATGTAACTAAAAAAACGTGGATGAACTAAATTAGCAATTCCATTTTATATTGTCCTTTATATGATTACTGTGTTTACAAGAGTATGCTAAACTGGTAAAAAGCTTACAGCACCTGGTATTCCCTAGTAGTCTCCTAACCAAGTACTAACCAAGCCTGACCCTGCTTAGCTTCTGAGATCGGACGAGATCAGGCGTATTCAGGTTGGTACGGCCGTAAGCCATGGAATGATATTAGGATAGACTTTTTCAAGTTCATGAAACTCAAAAAACGTGGATGAACTAAATTAGCAATTCCATTTTATATCGTCCTTTATATCATTACTGTGTTTACAAGAGTATGCTAAATGGGCAAATAGCTTACAGCACCTGGTATTCCCAAGTAGTCTCCTAACCAAGTACTAACCAAGCCTGACCCTGCTTAGCTTCTGAGATCGGACGAGATCAGGCTTTTTCAGGTTGGTATGGCCGTAAGCCATGGAATAATATTAGGATAGACTTTTTCATGTTCATGTAACTCAAAAAACGTGGATGAACTAAATTTGCAATTCCATTTTATATTGTCCTTTATATCATTACTGTGTTTACAAGAGTATGCTAAATGGGCAAAAAGCTTACAGCACCTGGTATTCCCAAGTAGTCTCCCAACTAAGTACTAACCAAGCCAGACTCTGCTTAGCTTCTGAGATCGGACGAGATCAGGCGTATTCTGGTAGGTATGGCCGTAAGCCGTAGAAAGACATTTGGATAGACTCTTTCATGTTCATGTAACTCAAAAAACGTGGATGATATAAATTAGAAATTCCATTTTATATCGTCCTTTATATGATTACTGTGTTTACAAGAGTATGCTAAACTGGTAAAAAGCTTACAGCACCTGGTATTCCCAAATAGTCTCCTAACCAAGTACTAACCAAGCCTGACCCTGCTTAGCTTCTGAGATCGGACAAGATCAGGCGTATTCAGGTTGGTATGGCCGTAAGCCATGGAATGATATTAGGATAGACTTTTTCAAGTTCATGTAACTCAAAAAACGTGGATGAACTAAATTAGAAATTCCATTTTATATCGTCCTTTATATGATTACTGTGTTTACAAGAATATGCTAAACTGGTAAAAAGCTTACAGCACCTGGTATTCCCAAGTAGTCTCCTAACCAAGTACTAACCAAGCCTGACCCTGCTTAGCTTCTGAGATAGGACGAGATCAGGCGTATTCAGGTTGGTATGGCCGTAAGCCATGGAATGATATTAGGATAGACTTTTTCAAGTTCATGTAACTAAAACAACGTGGATGAACTAAATTAGCAATTCCATTTTATATCGTCCTTTATATGATTACTGTGTTTACAAGAGTATGCTAAACTGGTAAAAAGCTTACAGCACCTGGTATTCCCAAGTAGTCTCCTAACCAAGCCTGACCCTGCTTAGCTTCTGAGATCGGACGAGATCAGGAGTATTCAGGTTGGTATGGCCGTAAGCCATGGAATGATATTAGGATAGACTTTTTCAAGTTCATGTAACTAAAAAAACGTGGATGAACTAAATTAGCAATTCCATTTTATATCGTCCTTTATATGATTACTGTGTTTACAAGAATATGCTAAACTGGTAAAAAGCTTACAGCACCTGGTATTCCCAAGTAGTCTCCTAACCAAATACTAATCAAGCCTGCCCCTGCTTAGCTTCTGAGATCGGACGAGATCAGGCGTATTTAGGTTGGTATGGCCGTAAGCCATGGAATGATATTAGGATAGACTTTTTCAAGTTCATGTAACTAAAAAAACGTGGATGAACTAAATTAGCAATTCCATTTTATATCGTCCTTTATATGATTACTGTGTTTACAAGAGTATGCTAAACTGGTAAAAAGCTTACAGCACCTGCTATTCCCAAGTAGTCTCCTAACCAAGCCTGACCCTGCTTAGCTTCTGAGATCGGACGAGATCAGGAGTATTCAGGTTGGTATGGCCGTAAGCCATGGAATGATATTAGGATAGACTTTTTCAAGTTCATGTAACTAAAAAAACGTGGATGAACTAAATTAGCAATTCCATTTTATATCGTCCTTTATATGATTACTGTGTTTACAAGAGTATGCTAAACTGGTCAAAAGCTTACAGCACCTGGTATTCCCAAGTAGTCTCCTAACCAAGTACTAACCAAGCCTGACCCTGCTTAGCTTCTGAGATCGGACAAGATCAGGCGTATTCAGGTTGGTATGGCCGTAAGCCACGGAATGATATTAGGATAGACTTTTTCAAGTTCATGTAACTCAAAAAACGTGGATGAACTAAATTAGAAATTCCATTTTATATCGTCCTTTATATGATTACTGTGTTTACAAGAATATGCTAAACTGGTAAAAAGCTTACAGCACCTGGTATTCCCAAGTAGTCTCCTAACCAAGTACTAACCAAGCCTGACCCTGCTTAGCTTCTGAGATCAGACGAGATCAGGAGTATTCGGGTTGGTATGGCCGTAAGCCGTGGAATGATATTAGGATAGACTTTTTCAAGTTCATGTAACTCAAAAAACGTGGATGAACTAAATTAGCAATTCCATTTTATATCGTCCTTTATATGATTACTGGGTTTACAAGAGTATGCTAAACTGGTCAAAAGCTTACAGCACCTGGTATTCCCAAGAAGTCTCCTAACCAATAACTAACCAAGCCTGACCCTGCTTAGCTTCCGAGATCGGACGAGATCAGGCGTATTTAGGTTGGTATGGCCGTAAGCCATGGAATGATATTAGGATAGACTTTTTCAAGTTCATGTAACTAAAAAAACGTGGATGAACTAAATTAGCAATTCCATTTTATATCGTCCTTTATATGATTACTGTGTTTACAAGAGTATGCTAAACTGGTAAAAAGCTTACAGCACCTGCTATTCCCAAGTAGTCTCCTAACCAAGCCTGACCCTGCTTAGCTTCTGAGATCGGACGAGATCAGGCGTATTCAGGTTGGTATGGCCGTAAGCCATGGAATGATATTAGGATAGACTTTTTCAAGTTCATGTAACTAAAAAAACGTGGATGAACTAAATTAGCAATTCCATTTTATATCGTCCTTTATATGATTACTGTGTTTACAAGAGTATGCTAAACTGGTCAAAAGCTTACAGCACCTGGTATTCCCAAGTAGTCTCCTAACCAAGTACTAACCAAGCCTGACCCTGCTTAGCTTCTGAGATCTGACGAGATCAGGCGTATTCAGGTTGGTATGGCCGTAAGCCATGGAATGATATTAGGATAGACTTTTTCAAGTTCATGTAACTCAAAAAACGTGGATGAACTAAATTAGAAATTCCATTTTATATCGTCCTTTATATGATTACTGTGTTTACAAGAATATGCTAAACTGGTAAAAAGCTTACAGCACCTGGTATTCCCAAGTAGTCTCCTAACCAAGTACTAACCAAGTCTGGCCCTGTTTAGCTTCTGAGATCGGACGAGATCAGGCGTATTCAGGTTGGTAAGGCCGTAAACCGTAGAAAGACATTTGGATAGACTCTTTCATGTTCATGTAACTCAAAAAACGTGGATGATATAAATTAGAAATACCATTTTATATCGTCCTTTATATGATTACTGTGTTTACAAGAGTATGCTAAACTGGTAAAAAGCCCACAGCACCTGGTATTCCCAAGTAGTCTCCTGACCAAGTACTAACCAAGCCTGGCCCTGCTTAGCTTCTGAGATCGGACGAGATCAGGCGTATTCAGGTAGGTATGGCCGTAAGACGTAGAAAGACATTTGGATAGACTCTTTCATGTTCATGTAACTCAAAAAACGTGGATGATATAAATTAGAAATTCCATTTTATATCGTACTTTATATGATTACTGTGTTTACAAGAGTATGCTAAACTGGTAAAAAGCTTACAGCACCTGGTATTCCCAAGTAGTCTCCTAACCAAGCCTGACCCTGCTTAGCTTCTGAGATCGGACGAGATCAGGCGTTTTCGGGTTGGTATGGCCATAAGCCATTGAATAATATTAGGATAGACTTTTTCATGTTCATGTAACTCAAAAAACGTGGATGAACTAAATTAGCAATTCCATTTTATATCGTCCTTTATATGATTACTGTGTTTACAAGAGTATGCTAAACTGGTAAAAAGCTTACAACACCTGGTATTCCCAAGTAGTCTCCTAACCAAGTACTAACCAAGCCTGACCCTGCCTAGCTTCTGAGATCGGACTAGATCAGGCGTATTCAGGTTGGTATGGCCGTAAGCCATGGAATGATATTAGGATAGACTTTTTCAAGTTCATGTAACTCAAAAAACGTGGATGAACTAAATTAGCAATTCCATTTTATATTGTCCTTTATATCATTACTGTTTTTACAAGAGTATGCTAAATGGGCAAAAAGCTTACAGCACCTGGTATTCCCAAGTAGTCTCATAACCAAGTACTATCCAAGCCTGACCCTGCTTAGCTTCTGAGATCGGACAAGATCAGGCATTTTCAGGTTGGTATGGCCATGGAATAATATTAGGATAGACTTTTTCATGTTCATGTAACTCAAAAAACGGGGATGAACTAAATTAGCAATTCCATTTTATATTGTCCTTTATATCATTACTGTGTATACAAGAGTATGCTAAATGGGCAAAAGCTTACAGCACCTGGTATTCCCAAGTAGTCTCCGAACCAAGTCTGGCCCTGTTTAGCTTCTGAGATCGGACGAGATCAGGCGTATTCAGGTAGGTATGGCCGTAAACTGTAGAAAGAGATTTGGATAAACTCTTTCATGTTCATGTAACTCAAAAAACGTGGATGATATAAATTAGAAATTCAATTTTATATCGTCCTTTATATGATTACTGTGTTTACAAGAGTATGCTAAACTGGTAAAAAGCTTACAGCACCTGGTATTCACCAGTAGTCTCCTAAACAAGTACTAACCAATCCTGACCCTGCTTAGCTTCTGAGATCAGACGAGATCAGGCGTATTCAGGTTGGTATGGCCGTAAGCCATGGAATAATATTAGGATAGACTTTTTCAAGTTCATGTAACTAAAAAAACGTGGATGAACTAAATTAGCAATTCCATTTTATATTGTCCTTTATATGATTACTGTGTTTACAAGAGTATGCTAAACTGGTAAAAAGCTTACAGCACCTGGTATTCCCTAGTAGTCTCCTAACCAAGTACTAACCAAGCCTGACCCTGCTTAGCTTCTGAGATCGGACGAGATCAGGCGTATTCAGGTTGGTACGGCCGTAAGCCATGGAATGATATTAGGATAGACTTTTTCAAGTTCATGAAACTCAAAAAACGTGGATGAACTAAATTAGCAATTCCATTTTATATCGTCCTTTATATCATTACTGTGTTTACAAGAGTATGCTAAATGGGCAAATAGCTTACAGCACCTGGTATTCCCAAGTAGTCTCCTAACCAAGTACTAACCAAGCCTGACCCTGCTTAGCTTCTGAGATCGGACGAGATCAGGCTTTTTCAGGTTGGTATGGCCGTAAGCCATGGAATAATATTAGGATAGACTTTTTCATGTTCATGTAACTCAAAAAACGTGGATGAACTAAATTTGCAATTCCATTTTATATTGTCCTTTATATCATTACTGTGTTTACAAGAGTATGCTAAATGGGCAAAAAGCTTACAGCACCTGGTATTCCCAAGTAGTCTCCCAACTAAGTACTAACCAAGCCAGACTCTGCTTAGCTTCTGAGATCGGACGAGATCAGGCGTATTCTGGTAGGTATGGCCGTAAGCCGTAGAAAGACATTTGGATAGACTCTTTCATGTTCATGTAACTCAAAAAACGTGGATGATATAAATTAGAAATTCCATTTTATATCGTCCTTTATATGATTACTGTGTTTACAAGAGTATGCTAAACTGGTAAAAAGCTTACAGCACCTGGTATTCCCAAATAGTCTCCTAACCAAGTACTAACCAAGCCTGACCCTGCTTAGCTTCTGAGATCGGACAAGATCAGGCGTATTCAGGTTGGTATGGCCGTAAGCCATGGAATGATATTAGGATAGACTTTTTCAAGTTCATGTAACTCAAAAAACGTGGATGAACTAAATTAGAAATTCCATTTTATATCGTCCTTTATATGATTACTGTGTTTACAAGAATATGCTAAACTGGTAAAAAGCTTACAGCACCTGGTATTCCCAAGTAGTCTCCTAACCAAGTACTAACCAAGCCTGACCCTGCTTAGCTTCTGAGATAGGACGAGATCAGGCGTATTCAGGTTGGTATGGCCGTAAGCCATGGAATGATATTAGGATAGACTTTTTCAAGTTCATGTAACTAAAACAACGTGGATGAACTAAATTAGCAATTCCATTTTATATCGTCCTTTATATGATTACTGTGTTTACAAGAGTATGCTAAACTGGTAAAAAGCTTACAGCACCTGGTATTCCCAAGTAGTCTCCTAACCAAGCCTGACCCTGCTTAGCTTCTGAGATCGGACGAGATCAGGAGTATTCAGGTTGGTATGGCCGTAAGCCATGGAATGATATTAGGATAGACTTTTTCAAGTTCATGTAACTAAAAAAACGTGGATGAACTAAATTAGCAATTCCATTTTATATCGTCCTTTATATGATTACTGTGTTTACAAGAATATGCTAAACTGGTAAAAAGCTTACAGCACCTGGTATTCCCAAGTAGTCTCCTAACCAAATACTAATCAAGCCTGCCCCTGCTTAGCTTCTGAGATCGGACGAGATCAGGCGTATTTAGGTTGGTATGGCCGTAAGCCATGGAATGATATTAGGATAGACTTTTTCAAGTTCATGTAACTAAAAAAACGTGGATGAACTAAATTAGCAATTCCATTTTATATCGTCCTTTATATGATTACTGTGTTTACAAGAGTATGCTAAACTGGTAAAAAGCTTACAGCACCTGCTATTCCCAAGTAGTCTCCTAACCAAGCCTGACCCTGCTTAGCTTCTGAGATCGGACGAGATCAGGAGTATTCAGGTTGGTATGGCCGTAAGCCATGGAATGATATTAGGATAGACTTTTTCAAGTTCATGTAACTAAAAAAACGTGGATGAACTAAATTAGCAATTCCATTTTATATCGTCCTTTATATGATTACTGTGTTTACAAGAGTATGCTAAACTGGTCAAAAGCTTACAGCACCTGGTATTCCCAAGTAGTCTCCTAACCAAGTACTAACCAAGCCTGACCCTGCTTAGCTTCTGAGATCGGACAAGATCAGGCGTATTCAGGTTGGTATGGCCGTAAGCCACGGAATGATATTAGGATAGACTTTTTCAAGTTCATGTAACTCAAAAAACGTGGATGAACTAAATTAGAAATTCCATTTTATATCGTCCTTTATATGATTACTGTGTTTACAAGAATATGCTAAACTGGTAAAAAGCTTACAGCACCTGGTATTCCCAAGTAGTCTCCTAACCAAGTACTAACCAAGCCTGACCCTGCTTAGCTTCTGAGATCAGACGAGATCAGGAGTATTCGGGTTGGTATGGCCGTAAGCCGTGGAATGATATTAGGATAGACTTTTTCAAGTTCATGTAACTCAAAAAACGTGGATGAACTAAATTAGCAATTCCATTTTATATCGTCCTTTATATGATTACTGGGTTTACAAGAGTATGCTAAACTGGTCAAAAGCTTACAGCACCTGGTATTCCCAAGAAGTCTCCTAACCAATAACTAACCAAGCCTGACCCTGCTTAGCTTCCGAGATCGGACGAGATCAGGCGTATTTAGGTTGGTATGGCCGTAAGCCATGGAATGATATTAGGATAGACTTTTTCAAGTTCATGTAACTAAAAAAACGTGGATGAACTAAATTAGCAATTCCATTTTATATCGTCCTTTATATGATTACTGTGTTTACAAGAGTATGCTAAACTGGTAAAAAGCTTACAGCACCTGCTATTCCCAAGTAGTCTCCTAACCAAGCCTGACCCTGCTTAGCTTCTGAGATCGGACGAGATCAGGCGTATTCAGGTTGGTATGGCCGTAAGCCATGGAATGATATTAGGATAGACTTTTTCAAGTTCATGTAACTAAAAAAACGTGGATGAACTAAATTAGCAATTCCATTTTATATCGTCCTTTATATGATTACTGTGTTTACAAGAGTATGCTAAACTGGTCAAAAGCTTACAGCACCTGGTATTCCCAAGTAGTCTCCTAACCAAGTACTAACCAAGCCTGACCCTGCTTAGCTTCTGAGATCTGACGAGATCAGGCGTATTCAGGTTGGTATGGCCGTAAGCCATGGAATGATATTAGGATAGACTTTTTCAAGTTCATGTAACTCAAAAAACGTGGATGAACTAAATTAGAAATTCCATTTTATATCGTCCTTTATATGATTACTGTGTTTACAAGAATATGCTAAACTGGTAAAAAGCTTACAGCACCTGGTATTCCCAAGTAGTCTCCTAACCAAGTACTAACCAAGTCTGGCCCTGTTTAGCTTCTGAGATCGGACGAGATCAGGCGTATTCAGGTTGGTAAGGCCGTAAACCGTAGAAAGACATTTGGATAGACTCTTTCATGTTCATGTAACTCAAAAAACGTGGATGATATAAATTAGAAATACCATTTTATATCGTCCTTTATATGATTACTGTGTTTACAAGAGTATGCTAAACTGGTAAAAAGCCCACAGCACCTGGTATTCCCAAGTAGTCTCCTGACCAAGTACTAACCAAGCCTGGCCCTGCTTAGCTTCTGAGATCGGACGAGATCAGGCGTATTCAGGTAGGTATGGCCGTAAGACGTAGAAAGACATTTGGATAGACTCTTTCATGTTCATGTAACTCAAAAAACGTGGATGATATAAATTAGAAATTCCATTTTATATCGTACTTTATATGATTACTGTGTTTACAAGAGTATGCTAAACTGTTAAAAAGCTTACAGCACCTGTTATTCCTAAGTAGTCTCCTAACCAAGCCTGACCCTGCTTAGCTTCTGAGATCGGACGAGATCAGGCGTTTTCGGGTTGGTATGGCCATAAGCCATTGAATAATATTAGGATAGACTTTTTCATGTTCATGTAACTCAAAAAACGTGGATGAACTAAATTAGCAATTCCATTTTATATCGTCCTTTATATGATTACTGTGTTTACAAGAGTATGCTAAACTGGTAAAAAGCTTACAACACCTGGTATTCCCAAGTAGTCTCCTAACCAAGTACTAACCAAGCCTGACCCTGCCTAGCTTCTGAGATCGGACTAGATCAGGCGTATTCAGGTTGGTATGGCCGTAAGCCATGGAATGATATTAGGATAGACTTTTTCAAGTTCATGTAACTCAAAAAACGTGGATGAACTAAATTAGCAATTCCATTTTATATTGTCCTTTATATCATTACTGTTTTTACAAGAGTATGCTAAATGGGCAAAAAGCTTACAGCACCTGGTATTCCCAAGTAGTCTCATAACCAAGTACTATCCAAGCCTGACCCTGCTTAGCTTCTGAGATCGGACAAGATCAGGCATTTTCAGGTTGGTATGGCCATGGAATAATATTAGGATAGACTTTTTCATGTTCATGTAACTCAAAAAACGGGGATGAACTAAATTAGCAATTCCATTTTATATTGTCCTTTATATCATTACTGTGTATACAAGAGTATGCTAAATGGGCAAAAGCTTACAGCACCTGGTATTCCCAAGTAGTCTCCGAACCAAGTCTGGCCCTGTTTAGCTTCTGAGATCGGACGAGATCAGGCGTATTCAGGTAGGTATGGCCGTAAACTGTAGAAAGAGATTTGGATAAACTCTTTCATGTTCATGTAACTCAAAAAACGTGGATGATATAAATTAGAAATTCAATTTTATATCGTCCTTTATATGATTACTGTGTTTACAAGAGTATGCTAAACTGGTAAAAAGCTTACAGCACCTGGTATTCACCAGTAGTCTCCTAAACAAGTACTAACCAATCCTGACCCTGCTTAGCTTCTGAGATCAGACGAGATCAGGCGTATTCAGGTTGGTATGGCCGTAAGCCATGGAATAATATTAGGATAGACTTTTTCAAGTTCATGTAACTAAAAAAACGTGGATGAACTAAATTAGCAATTCCATTTTATATTGTCCTTTATATGATTACTGTGTTTACAAGAGTATGCTAAACTGGTAAAAAGCTTACAGCACCTGGTATTCCCTAGTAGTCTCCTAACCAAGTACTAACCAAGCCTGACCCTGCTTAGCTTCTGAGATCGGACGAGATCAGGCGTATTCAGGTTGGTACGGCCGTAAGCCATGGAATGATATTAGGATAGACTTTTTCAAGTTCATGAAACTCAAAAAACGTGGATGAACTAAATTAGCAATTCCATTTTATATCGTCCTTTATATCATTACTGTGTTTACAAGAGTATGCTAAATGGGCAAATAGCTTACAGCACCTGGTATTCCCAAGTAGTCTCCTAACCAAGTACTAACCAAGCCTGACCCTGCTTAGCTTCTGAGATCGGACGAGATCAGGCTTTTTCAGGTTGGTATGGCCGTAAGCCATGGAATAATATTAGGATAGACTTTTTCATGTTCATGTAACTCAAAAAACGTGGATGAACTAAATTTGCAATTCCATTTTATATTGTCCTTTATATCATTACTGTGTTTACAAGAGTATGCTAAATGGGCAAAAAGCTTACAGCACCTGGTATTCCCAAGTAGTCTCCCAACTAAGTACTAACCAAGCCAGACTCTGCTTAGCTTCTGAGATCGGACGAGATCAGGCGTATTCTGGTAGGTATGGCCGTAAGCCGTAGAAAGACATTTGGATAGACTCTTTCATGTTCATGTAACTCAAAAAACGTGGATGATATAAATTAGAAATTCCATTTTATATCGTCCTTTATATGATTACTGTGTTTACAAGAGTATGCTAAACTGGTAAAAAGCTTACAGCACCTGGTATTCCCAAATAGTCTCCTAACCAAGTACTAACCAAGCCTGACCCTGCTTAGCTTCTGAGATCGGACGAGATTAGGCGTATTCAGGTTGGTATGGACGTAAGCCATGGAATGATATTAGGATAGACTTTTTCAAGTTCATGTAACTAAAAAAACGTGGATGAACTAAATTAGCAATTCCATTTTATATCGTCCTTTATATGATTACTGTGTTTACAAGAGTATGCTAAACTGGTAAAAAGCTTACAGCACCTGGTATTCCAAAATAGACTCCTAACCAAGTACTAACCAAGCCTGACCCTGCTTAGCTTCTGAGATCGGGCGTATTCTGGTTGGTATGGCCGTAAGCTATAGAATGACATTTGGATAGACTTTTTCATGTTCATGTAACTCAAAAAACTTGGATGAACTAAATTAGCAATCCATTTTATATCGTCCTTTATATGATTACTGTGTTTACAAGAGTATGCTAAATGGGCAAAAACCTTACAGCACCTGGTATTCCCAAGTAGTCTCATAACCAAGTACTATCCAAGCCTGACCCTGCTTAGCTTCTGAGATCGGACAAGATCAGGCGTTTTCAGGTTGGTATGGCCATGGAATAATATTAGGATAGACTTTTTCATGTTCATGTAACTCAAAAAACGGGGATGAACTAAATTAGCAATTCCATTTTATATTGTCCTTTATATCATTACTGTGTATACAAGAGTATGCTAAATGGGCAAAAGATTACAGCACCTGGTATTCCCAAGTAGTCTCCGAACCAAGTCTGGCCCTGCTTAGCTTCTGAGATCGGACTAGATCAGGCGTATTCAGGTAGGTATGGCCGTAAACCGTAGAAAGAGATTTGGATAGACTCTTTCATGTTCATGTAACTCAAAAAACGTGGATGATATAAATTAGAAATTCAGTTTTATATCGTCCTTTATATGATTACTGTGTTTACAAGAATATGCTAAACTGGTAAAAAGCTTACAGCACCTGGTATTCACCAGTAGTCTCCTAAACAAGTACTAACCAATCCTGACCCTGCTTAGCTTCTGAGATCAGACGAGATCAGGCGTATTCAGGTTGGTATGGCCGTAAGCCATGGAATAATATTAGGATAGACTTTTTCAAGTTCATGTAACTAAAAAAACGTGGATGAACTAAATTAGCAATTCCATTTTATATCGTCCTTTATATCATTACTGTGTTTACAAGAGTATGCTAAATGGGCAAATAGCTTACAGCACCTGGTATTCCCAAGTAGTCTCCTAACCAAGTACTAACCAAGCCTGACCCTGCTTAGCTTCTGAGATCGGACGAGATCAGGCGTTTTCAGGTTGGTATGGCCGTAAGCCATGGAATAATATTAGGATAGACTTTTTCATGTTCATGTAACTCAAAAAACGTGGATGAACTAAATTTGCAATTCCATTTTATATTGTCCTTTATATCATTACTGTGTATACAAGAGTATGCTAAATGGGCAAAAAGCTTACAGCACCTGGTATTCCCAAGTAGTCTCCCAACTAAGTACTAACCAAGCCAGACTCTGCTTAAGCTTCTGAGATCGGACGAGATCAGGCATATTCAGGTTGGTATGGCCGTAAGCCATGGATTGGTATTAGGATAGACTTTTTCATATTCATGTAACTCAAAAAACGTGGATGAACTAAATTAGCAATTCCATTTTATATCGTCCTTTATATGATTACTGTTTTTACAAGAGTATGCTAAACTGGTAAAAAGCTTACAGCACCTGGTATTCCCAAGTAGTCTCCTGACCAAGTACTAACCAAGCCTGAGCCTGCTTAGCTTCTGAGATCGGACGAGATCAGGCGTATTCAGGTAGGTATGGCCGTAAGCCGTAGAAAGACATTTGGATAGACTCTTTCATGTTCATGTAACTCAAAAAACGTGGATGATATAAATTAGAAATTCCATTTTATATCGTCCTTTATATGATTACTGTGTTTACAAGAGTATGCTAAACTGGTAAAAAGCTTACAGCACCTGGTATTCCCAAATAGTCTCCTAACCAAGTACTAACCAAGCCTGACCCTGCTTAGCTTCTGAGATCGGACGAGATTAGGCGTATTCAGGTTGGTATGGCCGTAAGCCATGGAATGATATTAGGATAGACTTTTTCAAGTTCATGTAACTAAAAAAACGTGGATGAACTAAATTAGCAATTCCATTTTATATCGTCCTTTATATGATTACTGTGTTTACAAGAGTATGCTAAACTGGTAAAAAGCTTACAGCACCTGGTATTCCAAAATAGACTCCTAACCAAGTACTAACCAAGCCTGACCCTGCTTAGCTTCTGAGATCGGGCGTATTCTGGTTGGTATGGCCGTAAGCTATAGAATGACATTTGGATAGACTTTTTCATGTTCATGTAACTCAAAAAACTTGGATGAACTAAATTAGCAATCCATTTTATATCGTCCTTTATATGATTACTGTGTTTACAAGAGTATGCTAAACTGGTAAAAATCTTACAGCAACTGGTATTCCCAAGTAGTCTCCTAACCAAGTACTAACCAATCCAGACCCTGCTTAGCTTCTGAGATCAGACGAGATCAGGCGTATTCTGGTTGGTATGGACGTAAGCCATAGAATGACATTTGGATAGACTTTTTCATGTTCATGTAACTCAAAAAACGTGGATGATATAAATTAGAAATTCAATTTTATATTGTCCTTTATATGATTACTGTGTTTACAAGAGTATGCTAAACTGGTAAAAACCTTACAGCACCTTGTATTCCCAAGTAGTCTCCTAACCAAGTACTAACCAAGCCTGACCCTGCTTAGATTCTGAGATCGGACAAGATCAGGCATATTCAGGTTGGTATGGCCGTAAGCCGTGGAATGATATCAGGATAGACTTTTTCATGTTCATGTAACTCAAAAAACGTGGATGAACGAAATTAGCAATTCCATTTTATATCGTCCTTTATATGATTACTGTGTTTACAAGAGTATGCTAAACTGGTAAAAAGCTTACAGCACCTGGTATTCCTAAGTAGTCTCCTAACCAAGTACTAACCAAGCCTGGCCCTGCTTAGCTTCTGAGATCGAACGAGATCAGGCGTATTCAGGTAGGTATGGCCGTAAGCCATAGAATGACATTTGGATAGAATCTTTCATGTTCATGTAACTCAAAAAACGTGGATGATATAAATTAGAAATTCCATTTTATATCGTCCTTTATATGATTACTGTGTTTACAAGAGTATGCTAAACTGGTAAAAAGCTTACAGCACCTGGTATTCCCAAGTAGTCTCCCAACTAAGTACTTACCAAGCCAGACTCTGCTTAGCTTCTGAGATCGGACGAGATCAGGCATATTCAGGTTGGTATGGCCGTAAGCCACGGAATGATATTAGGATAGACTTTTTCATGTTCATGTAACTCAAAAAACGTGGATGAACTAAATTAGCAATTCCATTTTATATCGTCCTTTATATGATTACTGTGTTTACAAGAGTATGCTAAATGGGCAAAAGCTTACAGCACCTGGTATTCCCAAGTAGTCTCCTAACCAAGTACTAACCAAGCCTGACCCTGCTTAGCTTCTGAGATCGGACGAGATCAGGCGTTTTCAGGTTGGTATGGCCATGAGCCATGGAATAATATTAGGAACGACTTTTTCATGTTCATGTAACTCTTAAAACGTGGATGAACTAAATTAGCAATTCCATTTTATATCGTCCTTTATATGATTACTGTGTTTACAAGAGTATGCTAAACTGGTAAAATTCTTACAGCACATGGTATTCCCAAGTAGTCACCTAACCAAGTACTAACCAAGCCTGACCCTGCTTAGCTTCTGAGATCGGGCGTATTCAGGTTGGTATGGCCGTAAGCCACGGAATGATATTAGGATAGACTTTTTCAAGTTCAAGTACCTAAAAAAAAGTGGATGAACTAAATTAGCAATTCCATTTTATATCGTCCTTTATATGATTACTGTGTTTACAAGAGTATGCTAAACTGGTAAAAAGCTTACAGCACCTGGTATGTCCAAGTAGTCTCCTAACCAAGTCTGGCCCTGCTTTTTTTCTGAGATCAGACGAGA
Source organism: Thymallus thymallus (assembly GCA_023634145.1). Classification (NCBI taxonomy): domain Eukaryota; kingdom Metazoa; phylum Chordata; class Actinopteri; order Salmoniformes; family Salmonidae; genus Thymallus; species Thymallus thymallus. The sequence goes on from CM042422.1 coordinate 2,307,582, forward strand.
TCAGGCGTATTCAGGTAGGTATGGCCGTAAACCGTAGAAAGACATTTGTATAGACTCTTTCATTTTCATGTAACTCAAAAAACGTGGATGATATAAATGAGAAATTCCATTTTATATCGTCCTTTATATGATTACTGTGTTTACAAGAGTATGCTAAACTGGTAAAGAGCTTACAGCACCTGGTATTCCCAAGTAGTCTCCTAACCAAGTACTAACCAAGCCTGACCCTGCTTAGCTTCTGAGATCAGACAAGATCAGGCGTATTCAGGTTGGTATGGCCGTAAGCCATGGAATGATATTAGGATAGACTTTTTCAAGTTCATGTAACTAAAAAAACGTGGATGAACTAAATTAGCAATTCCATTTTATATCGTCCTTTATATGATTACTGTGTTTACAAGAGTATGCTAAATGGGCAAAAGCTTACAGCACCTTGTATTCCCAAGTAGTCTCCTAACCAAGTACTAACCAAGCCTGACCCTGCTTAGCTTCTGAGATCGGACGAGATCAGGCGTTTTCAGGTTGGTATGGCCACGAGCCATGGAATAATATTAGGAACGACTTTTTCATGTTCATGTAACTCTTAAAACGTGGATGAACTAAATTAGCAATTCCATTTTATATCGTCCTTTATATGATTACTGTGTTTACAAGAGTATGCTAAACTGGTAAAAAGCTTACAGCACCTGGTATTCCCAAGTAGTCTCCTAACCAAGTACAAACCAAGCCTGACCCTGCTTAGCTTCTGAGATCGGACGAGATCAGGCGTATTCAGGTTGGTATGGCCGTAAGCCGTGAAATGATATTAGGATAGACTTTTTCAAGTTCATGTAACTAAAAAAACGTGGATGAACTAAATTAGCAATTCCATTTTATATCGTCCTTTATATGATTACTGTGTTTACAAGAGTATACTAAACTGGTAAAAAGCTTACAGCACCTGGTATTCCCAAGTAGTCTCCTAACCAAGCCTGACCCTGCTTATTTTCTGAGATCGGACGAGATCAGGCGTATTCAGGTTGGTATGGCCGTAAGCCATGGAATGATATTAGGATAGACTTTTTCAAGTTCATGTAACTCAAAAAACGTGGATGAACTAAATTAGCAATTCCATTTTATATAGTCCTTTATATCATTACTGTGTATACAAGAGTATGCTAAATGGGCAAAAAGCTTATAGCACCTGGTATTCCCAAGTAGTCTCCCAACTAAGTACTAACCAAGCCAGACTTTGCTTAGCGTCTGAGATCGGACGAGATCAGGCATATTCAGGTTGGTATGGCCGTAAGCCATGGAGTGAAATTAGGATAGACTTTTTCATGTTCATGTAACTCAAAAAACGTGGATGAACTAAATTAGCAATTCCATTTTATATCGTCCTTTATATGATTACTGTGTTTACAAGAGTATGCTAAACTGGTAAAAAGCTTACAGCACCTGGTATTCCCAAGTAGTCTCCTGACAAAGTACTAACCATGCCTGGCCCTGCTTAGCTTCTGAGATCGGACGAGATCAGGCGTATTCAGGTAGGTATGGCCGTAAGCCATAGAAAGACATTTGGATAGACTCTTTCATGTTCATGTAACTCAAAAAACGTGGATGATATAAATTAGAAATTCCATTTTATATCGTCCTTTATATGATTACTGTGTTTACAAGAGTATGCTAAATGGGCAAAAAGCTTACAGCACCTGGTATTCACAAGTAGTCTCCTATCCAAGTACTAAGCAAGCCTGGCCCTGCTTAGCTTTTGAGATCGGACGAGATCAGGCGTATTCAGGTTGGTATGGCCGTAAGCCATGGAATGATATTTGGATAGACTTTTTTATGTTCATGTAACTCAAAAAACGTGGATGAACTAAATTAGCAATCCATTTTATATCGTCCTTTATATGATTACTGTGTTTACAAGAGTATGCTAAACTGGTAAAACCCTTACCGCAACTGGTATTCCCAAGTAGTCTCCTAACCAAGTACTAACCAATCCTGACCCTGCTTAGCTTCTGAGATCGGACGAGATCAGGCGTATTCTGGTTGGTATGGCCGTAAGCCATAGAATGACATTTGGATAGACTTTTTCATGTTCATGTAACTCAAAAAACGTGGATGATATAAATTAGAAATTCCATTTTATATCGTCCTTTATATCATTACTGTGTTTACAAGAGAATGCTAAACTGGGAAAAAACCTTACAGCACCTGGTATTCCCAAGTAGTCTCCTAACCAAGTACTAACCAAGCCTGAACTTGCTTAGCTTCTGAGATCGGACGAGAATCAGGTGTATTCAGGTTTGTATGGCCGTAAGACATGGGAAGATATTTGGATAGACTTTTTCATGTTCATGTAACTCAAAAAACGTGGATGAACTAAATTAGCTATTCCATTTTATATCGTCCTTTATATCATTACTGTGTTTACAAGAGTATGCTAAACTGGTAAAAAGCTTACAGCACCTGGTATTCCAAAATACACTCCTAACCAAGTACTAACCAAGCCTGACCCTGCTTAGCTTCTGAGATCGGGCGTATTCTGGTTGGTATGGCCGTAAGCTATAGAATGACATTTGGATAGACCTTTTCATGTTCATGTAACTCAAAAAACTTGGATGAACTAAATTAGCAATCCATTTTATTTCGTCCTTTATATGATTACTGTGTTTACAAGAGTATGCTAAACTGGTAAAAACCTTACAGCACCTTGTATTCCCAAGTAGTCTCCTAACCAAGAACTAACCAAGCCTGACCCTGCTTAGATTCTGAGATTGGACGAGATCAGGCATATTCAGGTTGGTATGGCCGTAAGCCATGGAATGATATTAGGATAGACTTTTTCATGTTCATGTAACTCAAAAAACGTGGATGAACTAAATTAGCAATTCCATTTTATATCGTCCTTTATATGATTACTGTGTTTACAAGAGTATGCTAAACTGGTAAAAAGCTTACAGCACCTGGTATTCATAAGTAGTCTCTTAACCAAGTACTTACCAAGCCAGACTCTGCTTAGCTTCTGAGATCAGACGAGATCAGGCATATTCAGGTTGGTATGGCCGTAAGCCATGGAATGATATTAGGATAGACTTTTTCATGTTCATGTAACTCAAAAAACGTGGATGAACTAAATTAGCAATTCCATTTTATATCGTCCTTTATATGATTACTGTGTTTACAAGAGTATGCTAAATGGGCAAAAGCTTACAGCACCTGGTATTCCCAAGTAGTCTCCTAACCAAGTACTAACCAAGCCTGACCCTGCTTAGCTTCTGAGATCAGAGTAGATCAGGCGTTTTCAGGTTGGTATGGCCGTAAGCCATGGAATGATATTAGGATAGACTTTTTCAAGTTCATGTAACTCAAAAAACGTGGATGAACTTAATTAGCAATTCCATTTTATATCTTCCTTTATATGATTACTGTGTTTACAAGAGTATGCTAAACTGGTAAAAAGCTTACAGCACCTGGTATTCCCAAGTAGTCTCCTAACCAAGTACTAACCAAGCCTGGCCCTGCTTAGCTTCTGAGATCGGACGAGATCAGGCGTATTCAGGTAGGTATGGCCGTAAACCATAGAATGACATTTGGATAGACTCTTTCATGTTCATGTAACTCAAAAAACGTGGATGAACTAATTTAGCAATTGCATTTTATATCGTCCTTTATATGATTACTGTGTTTACAAGAGTATGCTAAACTGGTAAAAAGCTTACAGCACCTGGTATTCCCAAGTAGTCTCCTAACCAAGTACTAACCAAGCCTGACCCTGCTTAGCTTCTGAGATCGGACGAGATCAGGCGTATTCAGGTTGGTATGGCCGTAAGCCGCGGAATGATATTAGGATAGACTTTTTCAAGTTCATGTAACTCAAAAAACGTGGATGAACTAAATTAGCAATTCCATTTTATATCGTCCTTTATATCATTACTCTGTATACTAGAGTATGCTAAACTGGTAAAAAGCTTACAGCACCTGGTATTCCTAAGTAGTCTCCTAACCAAGTACTAACCAAGCCTGGCCCTGCTTTGCTTCTGAGATCGGACGAGATCAGGGGTATTCAGGTAGGTATGGCCGTAAGCAATAGAATGACATTTGGATAGACTCTTTCATGTTCATGTAACTCAAAAAACGTGGATGATATAAATTAGAAATTCCATTTTATATCGTCCTTTATATGATTACTGTGTTTACAAGAGTATGCTAAATGGGCAAAAGCTTACAGCACCTGGTATTCCCAAGTAGTCTCCTAACCAAGTACTAACCAAGTCTGACCCTACTTAGCTTCTGAGATCGGAGTAGATCAGGCGTTTTCAGGTTTGTATGGCAGTAAGCCATGAAATGATATTAGGATAGACTTTTTCAAGTTCATGTAACTCAAAAAACGTGGATGAACTAAATTAGCAATTCCATTTTATATCTTCCTTTATATGATTACTGTGTTTACAAGAGTATGCTAAACTGGTAAAAAGCTTACAGCACCTGAATGGGTATGGCTTACGGCCATACCTATTCAGATAGGTATGGCCGTAAGCCATAGCATGACATTTGGATAGACTCTTTCATGTTCATGTAACTCAAAAAACGTGGATGATATAAATTAGAAATTCCATTTTGTATCGTCCTTTATATGATTACTGTGTTTACAAGAGTATGCTAAACTGGTAAAAAGGTTACAGCACCTGGTATTCCCAAGTAGTCTCCTAACCAAGTACTAACCATGCCTGGCCCTGCTTAGCTTCTGAGATCGGACGAGATCAGGCGTATTCAGGTAGGTATGGCCGTAAGCCATAGAATGACATTTGGATAGACTCTTTCATGTTCATGTAACTCAAAAAACGTGGATGAACTAATTTAGCAATTCCATTTTATATTGTCCTTTATATGATTACTGTGTTTACAAGAGTATGCTAAACTGGTAAAAAGCTTACAGCACCTGGTATTCCCAAGTAGTCTCCTAACCAAGTACTAACCAAGCCTGACCCTGCTTAGCTTCTGAGATCGGACGAGAATCAGGTGTATTCAGGTTTGTATGGCCGTAAGCCATGGGAAGATATTTGGATAGACTTTTTCATGTTCATGTAACTCAAAAAACGTGGATGAACTAAATTAGCTATTACATTTTATATCGTCCTTTATATCATTACTGTGTTTACAAGAGTATGCTAAACTGGTAAAAAGCTTACAGCACCTGGTATTCCTAAGTAGTCTCCTAACCAAGTACTAACCCAGCCTGACCCTGCTTAGATTCTGAGATCGGACGAGATCAGGCATATTCAGGTTGGTATGGCCGTAAGCCATGGAATGATATTAGGATAGACTTTTTCATGTTCATGTAACTCAAAAAACGTGGATGAACTAAATTAGCAATTCCATTTTATATCGTCCTTTATATGATTTCTGTGTTTACAAGAGTATGCTAAACTGGTAAAAAGCTTACAGCACCTGGTATTCCTAAGTAGTCTCCTAACCAAGTACTAACCAAGCCTGGCCCTGCTTAGCTTCTGAGATCGGACGAGATCAGGCGTATTCAAGTAAGTATGGCCGTAAGCCATAGAATGACATTTGGATAGAATCTTTCATGTTCATGTAACTCAAAAAACATGGATGATATAAATTAGAAATTCCATTTTATATCGTCCTTTATATGATTACTGTGTTTACAAGAGTATGCTAAACTGGTAAAAAGCTTACAGCACCTGGTATTCCCAAGTAGTCTCCTAACCAAGTACTAACCAAGCCTGACCCTGCTTAGCTTCTGAGATCGGACGAGATTAGGCGTATTCAGGTTGGTATGGCCGTAAGCCGTGGAATGATATTAGGATAGACTTTTTCAAGTTCATGTAACTCAAAAAACGTGGATGAACTAAATTAGCAATTCCATTTTATATCGTCCTTTATATCATTACTCTGTATACTAGAGTATGCTAAATGGGCAGAAAGCTTACAGCACCTGGTATTCCCAAGTAGTCTCCCAACTAAGTACTAACGAAGCCAGACTCTGCTTAGCTTCTGAGATCAGACGAGAATCAGGTGTATTCAGGTTTGTATGGCCGTAAGCCACGGGAAGATATTTGGATAGACTTTTTCATGTTCATGTAACTCAAAAAACGTGGATGAACTAAATTAGCTATTCCATTTTATATCGTCCTTTATATCATTACTGTGTTTACAAGAGTATGCTAAACTGGTAAAAAGCTTACAGCACCTGGTATTCCAAAATAGACTCCTAACCAAGTACTAACCAAGCCTGACCCTGCTTAGATTCTGAGATCGGACGAGATCAGGCATATTCAGGTTGGTATTGCCGTAAGCCATGGAATGATATTAGGATAGACTTTTTCATGTTCATGTAACTCAAAAAACGTGGATGAACTAAATTAGCAATTCCATTTTATATCGTCCTTTATATGATTACTGTGTTTACAAGAGTATGCTAAACTGGTAAAAAGCTTACAGCACCTGGTATTCCCAAGTAGTCTCCTAACCAAGTACTAACCAAGCCTGACCCTGCTTAGCTTCTGAGATCGGACGAGATTAGGCGTATTCAGGTTGGTATGGCCGTAAGCCGTGGAATGATATTAGGATAGACTTTTTCAAGTTCATGTAACTCAAAAAACGTGGATGAACTAAATTAGCTATTCCATTTTATATTGTCCTTTATATCATTACTCTGTATACTAGAGTATGCTAAATGGGCAGAAAGCTTACAGCACCTGGTATTCCCAAGTAGTCTCCCAACTAAGTACTAACCAAGCCAGACTCTGCTTAGCTTCTGAGATCAGACGAGAATCAGGTGTATTCAGATAGGTATGGCCGTAAGCCATAGCATGACATTTGGATAGACTCTTTCATGTTCATGTAACTCAAAAAACGTGGATGATATAAATTAGAAATTCCATTTTGTATCGTCCTTTATATGATTACTGTGTTTACAAGAGTATGCTAAACTGGTAAAAAGCTTACAGCACCTGGTATTCCCAAGTAGTCTCCTAACCAAGTACTAACCATGCCTGGCCCTGCTTAGCTTCTGAGATCGGACGAGATCAGGCGTATTCAGGTAGGTATGGCCGTAAGCCATAGAGTGACATTTGGATAGACTCTTTCATGTTCATGTAACTCAAAAAACGTGGATGAACTAATTTAGCAATTCCATTTTATATCGTCCTTTATATGATTACTGTGTTTACAAGAGTATGCTAAACTGGTAAAAAGCTTACAGCACCTGGTATTCCCAAGTAGTCTCCTAACCAAGTACTAACCAAGCCTGACCCTGCTTAGCTTCTGAGATCGGACGAGATCAGGCGTATTCAGGTTGGTATGGCCGTAAGCCGTGGAAAGATATTAGGATAGACTTTTTCAAGTTCATGTAACTCAAAAAACGTGGATGAACTAAATTAGCAATTCCATTTTATATCGTCCTTTATATCATTACTCTGTATACTAGAGTATGCTAAATGGGCAGAAAGCTTACAGCACCTGGTATTCCCAAGTAGTCTCCCAACTAAGTACTAAACAAGCCAGACTCTGCTTAGCTTCTGAGATCAGACGAGAATCAGGTGTATTCAGGTTTGTATGGCCGTAAGCCATGGGAAGATATTTGGATAGACTTTTTCATGTTCATGTAACTCAAAAAACGTGGATGAACTAAATTAGCTATTACATTTTATACCGTCCTTTATATCATTACTGTGTTTACAAGAGTATGCTAAACTGGTAAAAAGCTTACAGCACCTGGTATTCCTAAGTAGTCTCCTAACCAAGTACTAACCAAGCCTGGCCCTGCTTAGCTTCTGAGATCGGACGAGATCAGGCGTATTCAGGTAGGTATGGCCGTAAGCCATAGAACGACATTTGGATAGAATCTTTCATGTTCATGTAACTCAAAAAACGTGGATGATATAAATTAGAAATTCCATTTTATATCGTCCTTTATATGATTACTGTGTTTACAAGAGTATGCTAAACTGGTAAAAAGCTTACAGCACCTGGTCTTCCCAAGTAGTCTCCCAACTAAGTACTTACCAAGCCAGACTCTGCTTAGCTTCTGAGATCGGACGAGATCAGGCATATTCAGGTTGGTATGGCCGTAAGCCATGGAATGATATTAGGATAGACTTTTTCATGTTCATGTAACTCAAAAAACGTGGATGAACTAAATTAGCAATTCCATTTTATATCGTCCCTGTATATGATTACTGTGTTTACAAGAGTATGCTAAATGGGCAAAAGCTTACAGCACCTGGTATTCCCAAGCAGTCTCCTAACCAAGTACTAACCAAGCCTGACCCTTCTTAGCTTCTGAGATCAGAGTAGATCAGGCATATTCAGATAGGTATGGCCGTAAGCCATAGCATGACATTTGGATAGACTCTTTCATGTTCATGTAACTCAAAAAACGTGGATGATATAAATTAGAAATTCCATTTTGTATCGTCCTTTATATGATTACTGTGTTTACAAGAGTATGCTAAACTGGTAAAAAGCTTACAGCACCTGGTATTCCCAAGTAGTCTCCTAACCAAGTTCTAACCATGCCTGGCCCTGCTTAGCTTCTGAGATCAGACGAGATCAGGCGTATTCAGGTAGGTATGGCCGCAAGCCATAGAATGACATTTGGATAGACTCTTTCATGTTCATGTAACTCAAAAAACGTGGATGAACTAAATTAGCAATTCCATTTTATATCGTCCTTTATATGATTACTGTGTTTACAAGAGTATGCTAAACTGGTAAAAAGCTTACAGCACCTGGTATTCCCAAGTAGTCTCCTAACCAAGTACTAACCAAGCCTGACCCTGCTTAGCTTCTGAGATCGGACGAGATTAGGCGTATTCAGGTTGGTATGGCCGTAAGCCGTGGAATGATATTAGGATAGACTTTTTCAAGTTCATGTAACTCAAAAAACGTGGATGAACTAAATTAGCAATTCCATTTTATATCGTCCTTTATATCATTACTCTGTATACTAGAGTATGCTAAATGGGCAGAAAGCTTACAGCACCTGGTATTCCCAAGTAGTCTCCCAACTAAGTACTAACCAAGCCAGACTCTGCTTAGCTTCTGAGATCAGACGAGAATCAGGTGTATTCAGGTTTGTATGGCCGTAAGCCATGGGAAGATATTTGGATAGACTTTTTCATGTTCATGTAACTCAAAAAAGGTGGATGAACTAAATTAGCTATTCCATTTTATATCGTCCTTTATATCATTACTGTGTTTACAAGAGTATGCTAAACTGGTAAAAAGCTTACAGCACCTGGTATTCCAAAATAGACTCCTAACCAAGTACTAACCAAGCCTGACCCTGCTTAGATTCTGAGATCGGACGAGATCAGGCATATTCAGGTTGGTATGGCCGTAAGCCATGGAATGATATTAGGATAGACTTTTTCATGTTCATGTAACTCAAAAAACGTGGATGAACTAAATTAGCAATTCCATTTTATATCGTCCTTTATATGATTACTGTGTTTACAAGAGTATGCTAAACTGGTAAAAAGCTTACAGCACCTGGTATTCCTAAGTAGTCTCCTAACCAAGTACTAACCAAGCCTGGCCCTGCTTTGCTTCTGAGATCGGACGAGATCAGGCGTATTCAGGTAGGTATGGCCGTAAGCAATAGAATGACATTTGGATAGACTCTTTCATGTTCATGTAACTCAAAAAACGTGGATGATATAAATTAGAAATTCCATTTTATATCGTCCTTTATATGATTACTGTGTTTACAAGAGTATGCTAAACTGGTAAAAACCTTACAGCACCTTGTATTCCCAAGTAGTCTCCTAACCAAGTACTAACCAAGCCTGACCCTGCTTAGATTCTGAGATCGGACGAGATCAGGCATATTCAGGTTGGTATGGCCGTAAGCCATGGAATGATATTAGGATAGACTTTTTCATGTTCATGTAACTCAAAAAACGTGGATGAACTAAATTAGCAATTCCATTTTATATCGTCCTTTATATGATTACTGTGTTTACAAGAGTATGCTAAACTGGTAAAAAGCTTACAGCACCTGGTATTCCTAAGTAGTCTCCTAACCAAGTACTAACCAAGCCTGGCCCTTTTTAGCTTCTGAGATCGGACGAGATCAGGCGTTTTCAGGTTGGTATGGCCGTAAGCCATGGAATGATATTAGGATAGACTTTTTCAAGTTCATGTAACTCAAAAAACGTGGATGAACTAAATTAGCAATTCCATTTTATATCTTCCTTTATATCATTACTGTGTTTCCAAGAGTATGCTAAACTGGTAAAAAGCTTACAGCACCTGAATAGGTATGGCTTACGGTCCTGTCCCCCTTCCTGTTCACCCTCTACACCTCAGACTTCAGATATAACTCTGAAACATGCCACCTACAGAAGTTCTCGAATGACTCTGCTATTGTAGGGTGCATCAGGGGTGGGCAGGAGGAGGAGTACAGGAGCACAATCAGTGACTTTGTGTTGTGGTGTGAGCAGAACCACCTTCAGCTCAACATCAGCAAAACTAAGGAGATGGTGGTGGACTTCAGGAGAACCAAGGCACAACTGACTGCAGTCCCTATAAAGGGGATGGATGTGGAAATGGTTGAGTCATACAAGTTCCTGGGTGTCCATATGGACAACAGGCTGGAATGGGCTGGTAACACCGGGGCCCTGTACAAAAAGGGCCAGAGCCGACTCTACTTTCTGAGGAGGCTCAGGTCCTTCAACGTGTGCAGTAAACTACTGCATACCTTCTACCAGTCTGTGGTGGCCAGTGCCATCTTTTTTGCAGTGGTGTGCTGGGGAGCAAACATCAAAGCCGGTGATGCTTCTCGGGTAAATAAGCTGATCAGGAAGGCTAGCTCTGTCCTGGGGATGAGCCTTGACACTCTAGAGGAGGTGGCGGAGAGACGGATCCTGGCCAAACTGCTGGCCATCATGGACAACGTCACCCACCCTCTGCACGCTATGGTTATGACGCAGAGGAGCACTTTCAGTCACAGACTGATCCCACCACGGTGTGCCAGAGAGCGCTACAGGAGGTCCTTCCTGCCGGCGGCTATGAGACTATATAATGCCTCACCGGGGTGCCGTGCCGTCGGCAACATAGATCTGGAACTGTTGGGGTGCTAGGACCTAGTTTAACAATTATGCATCCATCCGTGAGTAACTCTGGTCCGTCAGCACTCATCCACTCAGGACCTATTTATTCATACAGGTCTGTATATACATACTCATGTACAGTTGTTATATTATATCACATGCAATGTTGTAAGTAATTATTGGACGTAGGCATTCACTCAGGAATGCATATTAGTATCCTGCCAGTTGCACATTTTCTCATTGCTTTTAGTATATCGAATGTGCAATAAGTGCAGTTGTCTGTAATTAAACCCTGCGCACTAAGGACTGTATTTTAAGGGAATTACTATTATTACCCCAAATGATATCATACACACATTTAGCTATTAAAGTATCTCTTCCTGTCATTTACCTGTACAGTTTGTGTAAACATGCAAGTATTCACTTATCTGTAAATATAACTGTATACCTAACTGTACAGCTAATTTAACCATGCAAAAATTTCACTTACCTGTTCATTTACCCAGTCTGTCTATTAAGTAAACTATTATTACCCTCGCTCATATCATACGCATTTTTAGCTACTGAAGTATTTCTCTGCCATCGACCTGTATAGTATAGTTAACCATCCAACATCCACCAATGTATAGTGTACATATTCAACCAACCACTCATACTATGCAATGTCCTTTTATAGCTTTTTTTTGCACTCCAGATATCTTGTATTTCTATACTTTTTCATACTGCCGCTCTATGTATCATGCACCGTGTATCTGTCTTTTGTGTACTTTCGTTGTGGCATTTTGCACCTGCCCTGTGTTTTTGTTGTAGCTGCTTGACAATGAAATTTCCCCCCCGGGGGATCAATAAAGTACCTATCTATCTATCTATCTATCTATATGAACTACATGAACTGACAAAAGCAGTGAAACAAATTCAGCATTGAAGGAACTGAGAAACTTCTCATGAAATAAAGGTTTAGGCTAATAATCCCTGAATACACTTCAAAGCTAAAAACCAACTGGATAGCAGAGGATGGTTTCGATCCACCTACCTCTGGGTTTTGGGCTCAGTACGCTACCGCTGCGCCACTCTGCTTTCAGAAAACCCAGATTGGACACCATCCCTGGCTTAGGAGGTTGGTGCCTTTTTAGGCCACTGGGGCACTGTATAATCAATATGAACTACATGAACTGACAGAAGCAGTGAAAAATATTCAGCATTGAAAGAACTGAGACCTGCTATTGAAAAAAAGGTTTAGGCTAATAATCCCTGAATACACTTCAAAGCTAAAAACCAACTGGATAGCAGAGGATGGTTTCAATCCATCGACCTCTGGGTTATGGGCCCAGCACGCTACAGCTGCGCCACTCTGCTTTCAGAAAACCCAGATTGGACCCCATCCCTGGCTTAGGAGGTTGGTGCCTTTTTAGGCCACTGGGGCACTGTATAATCAATATGAACTACATGAACTGACAGAAGCAGTGAAAAATATTCAGCATTGAAAGAACTGAGACCTGCTCATGAAAAAAAGGTTTAGGCTAATAATCCCTGAATACACTTCATAGATAAAAAACAAAATAACAGCAAAGGATAGTTTTGATACATCAACTTCTGAGCATAGAACACGTCCACTGCACCATTCTGCTTTCTGCCACCCCAGATGGGACTTGAACCCACAATCCCTGGCTTAGGAGGTTGGTGCCTTTTTAGGTCACTGGGACACTGTATAATCAATATGAACTACATGAACTGACAGAAGCAGTGAAAAATATTCATCATTGAAAGAACTGAGACCTGCTCATGAAAAAAAGGTTTAGGCTAATAATCCCGGAATACACTTCATAGATAAAAACCAAATGGATAGCAGAGGATGGTTTCGATCCATCTACCTCTGGGTTATGGGCTCAGCACGCTACTGCTGCGCCACTCTGCTTTCAGAAAACCCAGATTGGACACCATCCCTGGTTTAGGAGGTTGGTGCCTTTTTAGGCCACTGGGGCACTGTATAATCAATATGAACTACATGAACTGACAGAAGCAGTGAAAAATATTCAGCATTGAAAGAACTGAGACCTGCTCATGAAAAAAAGGTTTAGGCTAATAATCTCTGAATACACTTCATAGCTAAAAACCAACTGGATAGCAGAAAAAGGTTTTGATCGATGGACCTCTGTGTTATGGGACCTGAACACCACTGGGGCACTGAATAACCAATATGAACTACATGAACTGACAGAAGCAGTGAAACAAATTCAGCATTGAAGGAACTGAGAAACTTGTCCTGAAATAAAGGTTTAGGCTAATAATCCCTGAATACACTTCAAAGCTAAAAACCAACTGGATAGCAGAGGATGGTTTCGATCCATCGACCTCTGGGTTATGGGCCCAGCAAGCTACCGCTGCGCCGCTCTGCTTTCAGAAAACCCAGATTGGACACTATCCCTGGCTTAGGAGGTTGGTGCCTTTTTAGGCCACTGGGACACTGTATAATAAATATGAACTACATGAACTGAAAGGAAGCATTGAAAAATATTCAGCATTGAAAGAACTGAGACCTGCTCTTGAAATAAAGGTTTAGGCTAATAATCCCTGAATACACTTCATAGCTAAAAACCAACTGGATAGCAGAGGATGGTTTCGATCCATCGACCTCTGGGTTATGGGCCCAGCACGCTACTGCTGTGCCACTCTGCTTTCAGAAAACCCAGATTGGACACCATCCCTGGTTTAGGAGGTTGGTGCCTTTTTAGGCCACTGGGGCACTGTATAATCAATATGAACTACATGAACTGACAGAAGCAGTGAAAAATATTCAGCATTGAAAGAACTGAGACCTGCTCATGAAAAAAAGGTTTAGGCTAATAATCTCTGAATACACTTCATAGCTAAAAACCAACTGGATAGCAGAAAAAGGTTTTGATCGATGGACCTCTGTGTTATGGGACCTGAACACCACTGGGGCACTGAATAACCAATATGAACTACATGAACTGACAGAAGCAGTGAAACAAATTCAGCATTGAAGGAACTGAGAAACTTGTCCTGAAATAAAGGTTTAGGCTAATAATCCCTGAATACACTTCAAAGCTAAAAACCAACTGGATAGCAGAGGATGGTTTCAATCCATCGACCTCTGGGTTATGGGCCCAGCACGCTACCGCTGCGCCACTCTGCTTTCAGAAAACCCAGATTGGACACTATCCCTGGCTTAGGAGGTTGGTGCCTTTTTAGGCCACTGGGACACTGTATAATAAATATGAACTACATGAACTGAAAGGAAGCATTGAAAAATATTCAGCATTGAAAGAACTGAGACCTGCTCTTGAAATAAAGGTTTAGGCTAATAATCCCTGAATACACTTCATAGCTAAAAACCAACTGGATAGCAGAAAAAGGTTTTGATCGTTGGACCTCTGTGTTAAGGGACCTCAACACCACTGGGGCACTGAATAACCAATATGAACTACATTAACTGACAGAAGCAGTGAAACAAATTCAGCATTGAAGGAACTGAGAAACTTGTCCTGAAATAAAGGTTTAGGCTAATAATCCCTGAATACACTTCAAAGCTAAAAACCAACTGGATAGCAGAGGATGGTTTCAATCCATCGACCTCTGGGTTATGGGCCCAGCACGCTACCGCTGCGCCACTCTGCTTTCAGAAAACCCAGATTGGACACTATCCCTGGATTAGGAGGTTGGTGCCTTTTTAGGCCACTGGGACACTGTATAATCAATATGAACTACATGAACTGACAGAAGCAGTGAAAAATATTCAGCATTGAAAGAACTGAGACCTGCTCATGAAAAAAAGGTTTAGGCTAATAATCCCTGAATACACTTTAAAGCTAAAAACCAACTGGATAGCAGAGGATGGTTTCGATCCATCGACCTCTGGGTTATGGGCCCAGCACGCTACCGCTGCGCCACTCTGCTTTCAGAAAACCCACATTGGACACTATATCTGGGTTAGGAGGTTGGTGCCTTTTTAGGCCACTTGGACACTGTATAATCAATATGAACTACATGAACTGACAGAAGCAGTGAAAAATATTCAGCATTGAATGAACTGAGACCTGCTCATGAAAAAAAGGTTTAGGCTAATAATCCCTGAATACACATCATAGCTAAAAACCAACTGGATAGCAGAAAAAGGTTTTGATCGATTGACCTCTGTGTTATGGGACCTGAACACCACTGGGGCACTGAATAAACAATATGAACTACATGAACTGACAGAAGCAGTGAAACAAATTCAGCATTGAAGGAACTGAGAAACTTGTCCTGAAATAAAGGTTTAGACTAATAATCCCTGAATACACTTCAAAGCTAAAAAACCAACTGAATAGCAGAGGATGGTTTCAATCCATCGACCTCTGGGTTATGGGCCCAGCACGCTACCGCTGCGCCACTCTGCTTTCAGAAAACCCAGATTGGACACCATCCCTGGTTTAGGAGGTTGGTGCCTTTTTAGGCCACTGGGGCACTGTATAATCAATATGAACTACATGAACTGAAAGGAAGCATTGAAAAATATTCAGCATTGAAAGAACTGAGACCTGCTCTTGAAAAAAAGGTTTAGGCTAATAATCCCTGAATACACTTTAAAGCTAAAAACCAACTGGATAGCAGAGGATGGTTTCGATCCATCGACCTCTGGGTTATGGGCCCAGCACGCTACCGCTGCGCCACTCTGCTTTCAGAAAACCCACATTGGACACTATCCCTGGGTTAGGAGGTTGGTGCCTTTCTAGGCCACTGGGGCACTGTATAATCAATATGAACTACATGAACTGACAGAAGCAGTGAAAAATATTCAGCATTGAAAGAACTGAGACCTGCTCATGAAAAAAAGGTTTAGGCTAATAATCTCTGAATACACTTCATAGCTAAAAACCAACTGGATAGCAGAAAAAGGTTTTGATCGATGGACCTCTGTGTTATGGGACCTGAACACCACTGGGGCACTGAATAACCAATATGAACTACATGAACTGACAGAAGCAGTGAAACAAATTCAGCATTGAAGGAACTGAGAAACTTGTCCTGAAATAAAGGTTTAGGCTAATAATCCCTGAATACACTTCAAAGCTAAAAACCAACTGGATAGCAGAGGATGGTTTCGATCCATCGACCTCTGGGTTATGGGCCCAGCAAGCTACCGCTGCGCCGCTCTGCTTTCAGAAAACCCAGATTGGACACTATCCCTGGCTTAGGAGGTTGGTGCCTTTTTAGGCCACTGGGACACTGTATAATAAATATGAACTACATGAACTGAAAGGAAGCATTGAAAAATATTCAGCATTGAAAGAACTGAGACCTGCTCTTGAAATAAAGGTTTAGGCTAATAATCCCTGAATACACTTCATAGCTAAAAACCAACTGGATAGCAGAGGATGGTTTCGATCCATTGACCTCTGGGTTATGGGCCCAGCACGCTACTGCTGTGCCACTCTGCTTTCAGAAAACCCAGATTGGACACCATCCCTGGTTTAGGAGGTTGGTGCCTTTTTAGGCCACTGGGGCACTGTATAATCAATATGAACTACATGAACTGACAGAAGCAGTGAAAAATATTCAGCATTGAAAGAACTGAGACCTGCTCATGAAAAAAAGGTTTAGGCTAATAATCTCTGAATACACTTCATAGCTAAAAACCAACTGGATAGCAGAAAAAGGTTTTGATCGATGGACCTCTGTGTTATGGGACCTGAACACCACTGGGGCACTGAATAACCAATATGAACTACATGAACTGACAGAAGCAGTGAAACAAATTCAGCATTGAAGGAACTGAGAAACTTGTCCTGAAATAAAGGTTTAGGCTAATAATCCCTGAATACACTTCAAAGCTAAAAACCAACTGGATAGCAGAGGATGGTTTCAATCCATCGACCTCTGGGTTATGGGCCCAGCACGCTACCGCTGCGCCACTCTGCTTTCAGAAAACCCAGATTGGACACTATCCCTGGATTAGGAGGTTGGTGCCTTTTTAGGCCACTGGGACACTGTATAATCAATATGAACTACATGAACTGACAGAAGCAGTGAAAAATATTCAGCATTGAAAGAACTGAGACCTGCTCATGAAAAAAAGGTTTAGGCTAATAATCCCTGAATACACTTTAAAGCTAAAAACCAACTGGATAGCAGAGGATGGTTTCGATCCATCGACCTCTGGGTTATGGGCCCAGCACGCTACCGCTGCGCCACTCTGCTTTCAGAAAACCCACATTGGACACTATCCATGGGTTAGGAGGTTGGTGCCTTTCTAGGCCACTGGGACACTGTATAATCAATATGAACTACATGAACTGACAGAAGCAGTGAAAAATATTCAGCATTGAAAGAACTGAGACCTGCTCATGAAAAAAAGGTTTAGGCTAATAATCCCTGAATACACATCATAGCTAAAAACCAACTGGATAGCAGAAAAAGGTTTTGATCGATGGACCTCTGTGTTATGGGACCTGAACACCACTGGGGCACTGAATAAACAATATGAACTACATGAACTGACAGAAGCAGTGAAACAAATTCAGCATTGAAGGAACTGAGAAACTTGTCCTGAAATAAAGGTTTAGGCTAATAATCCCTGAATACACTTCAAAGCTAAAAACCAACTGGATAGCAGAGGATGGTTTCGATTCATCGACCTCTGGGTTATGGGCCCAGCACGCTACCGCGGCGCCACTCTGCTTTCAGAAAACCCAAATTGGACACTATCCCTGGTTTAGGAGGTTGTTGCCTTTTTAGGCCACTGGGGCACTGTATAATAAATATGAACTTCATTAACTGAAAGGAAGCATTGAAAAATATTCAGCATTGAAAGAACTGAGACCTGCTCTTGAAATAAAGGTTTAGGCTAATAATCCCTGAATACACTTCATAGCTAAAAACCAACTGGATAGCAGAAAAAGGTTTTGATCGTTGGACCTCTGTGTTAAGGGACCTCAACACCACTGGGGCACTGAATAACCAATATGAACTACATTAACTGACAGAAGCAGTGAAACAAATTCAGCATTGAAGGAACTGAGAAACTTGTCCTGAAATAAAGGTTTAGGCTAATAATCCCTGAATACACTTCAAAGCTAAAAACCAACTGAATAGCAGAGGATGGTTTCGATCCATCGACCTCTGGGTTATGGGCCCAGGACACTACCGCTGCGCCACTCTGCTTTCAGAAAACCCAGATTGGACACTATTGCTGGCTTAGGAGGTTGGTGCCGTTTTAGGCCACTGGGACACTGTATAATCAATATGAACTACATGAACTGACAGAAGCAGTGAAACAAATTCAGCATTGAAAGAACTGAGACCTGCTCATGAAAAAAAGGTTTAGGCTGATAATCCCTGAATACACTTCAAAGCTAAAAACCAACTGAATAGCAGAGGATGGTTTCGATCCATCGACCTCTGGGTTATGGGCCCAGCACGCTACCGCTGCGCCACTCTGCTTTCAGAAAACCCAGATTGGACACCATCCCTGGTTTAGGAGGTTGGTGCCTTTTTAGGCCACTGGGGCACTGTATAATCAATATGAACTACATGAACTGAAAGGAAGCATTGAAAAATATTCAGCATTGAAAGAACTGAGACCTGCTCATGAAAAAAAGGTTTAGGCTAATAATCCCTGAATACACTATAAAGCTAAAAACCAACTGGATAGCAGAGGATGGTTTCGATCCATCGACCTCTGGGTTATGGGCCCAGCACGCTACCGCTGCGCCACTCTGCTTTCAGAAAACCCACATTGGACACTATCCATGGGTTAGGAGGTTGGTGCCTTTCTAGGCCACTGGGACACTGTATAATCAATATGAACTACATGAACTGACAGAAGCAGTGAAAAATATTCAGCATTGAAAGAACTGAGACCTGCTCATGAAAAAAAGGTTTAGGCTAATAATCCCTGAATACACATCATAGCTAAAAACCAACTGGATAGCAGAAAAAGGTTTTGATCGATGGACCTCTGTGTTATGGGACCTGAACACCACTGGGGCACTGAATAAACAATATGAACTACATGAACTGACAGAAGCAGTGAAACAAATTCAGCATTGAAGGAACTGAGAAACTTGTCCTGAAATAAAGGTTTAGGCTAATAATCCCTGAATACACTTCAAAGCTAAAAACCAACTGGATAGCAGAGGATGGTTTCGATTCATCGACCTCTGGGTTATGGGCCCAGCACGCTACCGCGGCGCCACTCTGCTTTCAGAAAACCCAAATTGGACACTATCCCTGGTTTAGGAGGTTGTTGCCTTTTTAGGCCACTGGGGCACTGTATAATAAATATGAACTTCATTAACTGAAAGGAAGCATTGAAAAATATTCAGCATTGAAAGAACTGAGACCTGCTCTTGAAATAAAGGTTTAGGCTAATAATCCCTGAATACACTTCATAGCTAAAAACCAACTGGATAGCAGAAAAAGGTTTTGATCGTTGGACCTCTGTGTTAAGGGACCTCAACACCACTGGGGCACTGAATAACCAATATGAACTACATTAACTGACAGAAGCAGTGAAACAAATTCAGCATTGAAGGAACTGAGAAACTTGTCCTGAAATAAAGGTTTAGGCTAATAATCCCTGAATACACTTCAAAGCTAAAAACCAACTGAATAGCAGAGGATGGTTTCGATCCATCGACCTCTGGGTTATGGGCCCAGGACACTACCGCTGCGCCACTCTGCTTTCAGAAAACCCAGATTGGACACTATTGCTGGCTTAGGAGGTTGGTGCCGTTTTAGGCCACTGGGACACTGTATAATCAATATGAACTACATGAACTGACAGAAGCAGTGAAACAAATTCAGCATTGAAAGAACTGAGACCTGCTCATGAAAAAAAGGTTTAGGCTGATAATCCCTGAATACACTTCAAAGCTAAAAACCAACTGAATAGCAGAGGATGGTTTCGATCCATCGACCTCTGGGTTATGGGCCCAGGACACTACCGCTGCGCCACTCTGCTTTCAGAAAACCCAGATTGGACACTATCCCTGGCTTAGGAGGTTGGTGCCGTTTTAGGCCACTGGGACACTGTATAATCAATATGAACTACATGAACTGACAGAAGCAGTGAAACAAATTCAGCATTGAAAGAACTGAGACCTGCTCATGAAAAAAAGGTTTAGGCTGATAATCCCTGAATACACTTTAAAGCTAAAAACCAACTGGATAGCAGAGGATGGTTTCGATCCATCGACCTCTGGGTTATAGGCCCAGCACGCTACCGCCACGCCACTCTGCTTTCAGAAAACTCTGATTGGACACTATATCTGGGTTAGGAGGTTGGTGCCTTTTTAGGCCACTTGGACACTGTATAATCAATATGAACTACATGAACTGACAGAAGCAGTGAAAAATATTCAGCATTGAAAGAACTGAGACCTGCTCATGAAAAAAAGGTTTAGGCTAATAATCCCTGAATACACATCATAGCTAAAAACGAACTGGATAGCAGAAAAAAGTTTTGATCGATGGACCTCTGTGTTATGGGACCTGAACACCACTGGGGCACTGAATAACCAATATGAACAACATGAACTGACAGAAGCAGTGAAACAAATTCAGCATTGAAGGAACTGAGAAACTTGTCCTGAAATAAACGTTTAGGCTAATAATCCCTGAATACACTTCAAAGCTAAAAACTAACTGGATTGCAGAGGATGGTTTCAATCCATCAACTTCTGGGCCTAGAACACTTCCACTGCACCATTCTTCTTTCTGCCACCCCAGATGGGACTTGAACCCACAATCCCTGGCTTAGGAGGCCAGTGCGTTATCCATTAGGCCACTGGGGCACTGCCTACCCATAACAACCTTTACGAACTTACAGAAGCATAGATTGTTTTAAATCATGGACCGGCACTGAGACCTGCCCATGAATTGAGGCATTTTTATCCCTGTTTGCACTTTATATCTAAAAACCAACTGGATAGCAGAGAAAGGTTTTAAACGATGGACTTCTGTGTTATGGGACCTGAACACCACTGGGGCACTGAATAACCAATTTGAACTACATGAACTGACAGAAGCAGTGAAACAAATTCAGCATTGAAGGAACTGAGAAACTTGTCCTGAAATAAAGGTTTAGGCTAATAATCCCTGAATACACTTCAAAGCTAAAAACCAACTGGATAGCAGAGGATGGTTTCAATCCATCGACCTCTGGGTTATGGGCCCAGCACGCTACCGCTGCGCCACTCTGCTTTCAGAAAACCCAGATTGGACACTATCCCTGGTTTAGGAGGTTGGTGCCTTTTTAGGCCACTGGGACACTGTATAATCAATATGAACTACATGAACTGACAGAAGCAGTGAAAAATATTCAGCATTGAAAGAACTGAGACCTGCTCATGAAAAAAAGGTTTAGGCTAATAATCCCTGAATACACATCATAGCTAAAAACCAACTGGATAGCAGAAAAAGGTTTTGATTTATGGACCTCTGTGTTATGGGACCTGAACACCACTGGGGCACTGAATAACCAATATGAACAACATGAACTGACAGAAGCAGTGAAACAAATTCAGCATTGAAGGAACTGAGAAACTTGTCCTGAAATAAAGGTTTAGGCTAATAATCCCTGAATACACTTCAAAGCTAAAAACCAACTGGATAGCAGAGGATGGTTTCAATCCATCGACCTCTGGGTTATTGGCCCAGCACGCTACCGCTGCGCCACTCTGCTTTCAGAAAACCCAGATTGGACACCATCCCTGTTTTAGGAGGTTGGTGCCTTTTTTAGCCACTGGGGCACTGTATAATCAATATGAACTACATGAACTGACAAAAGCAGTGAAAAATATTCAGCATTGAAAGAACTGAGACCTGCTCATGAAATAAAGGTTTAGGCTAATAATCCCTGAATACACTTCAAAGCTAAAAACCAACTGGATAGCAGAGGATGGTTTCAATCCATCGACCTCTGGGTTATGGGCCCAGCACGCTACCACTGCGCCACTCTGCTTTCAGAAAACCCAGATTGGACACCATCCCTGGTTTAGGAGGTTGGTGCCTTTTTTGGCCACTGGGGCACTGTATAATCAATATGAACTACATGAACTGACAGAAGCAGTGAAAAATATTCAGCATTGAAAGAACTGAGACCTGCTCATAAAAAAAGGTTTAGGCTAATAATCCCTGAATACACATCATAGCTAAAAACGAACTGGATAGCAGAAAAAGGTTTTGATCGATGGACCTCTGTGTTATGGGACCTGAACACCACTGGGGCACTGAATAACCAATATGAACAACATGAACTGACAGAAGCAGTGAAACAAATTCAGCATTGAAGGAACTGAGAAACTTGTCCTGAAATAAAGGTTTAGGCTAATAATCCCTGAATACACTTCAAAGCTAAAAACTAACTGGATTGCAGAGGATGGTTTCAATCCATCAACTTCTGGGCCTAGAACACTTCCACTGCACCATTCTTCTTTCTGCCACCCCAGATGGGACTTGAACCCACAATCCCTGGCTTAGGAGGCCAGTGCGTTATCCATTAGGCCACTGGGGCACTGCCTACCCATAACAACCTTTACGAACTTACAGAAGCATAGATTGTTTTAAATCATGGACCGGCACTGAGACCTGCCCATGAATTGAGGCATTTTTATCCCTGTTTGCACTTTATATCTAAAAACCAACTGGATAGCAGAGAAAGGTTTTAAACGATGGACTTCTGTGTTATGGGACCTGAACACCACTGGGGCACTGAATAACCAATTTGAACTACATGAACTGACAGAAGCAGTGAAACAAATTCAGCATTGAAGGAACTGAGAAACTTGTCCTGAAATAAAGGTTTAGGCTAATAATCCCTGAATACACTTCAAAGCTAAAAACCAACTGGATAGCAGAGGATGGTTTCAATCCATCGACCTCTGGGTTATGGGCCCAGCACGCTACCGCTGCGCCACTCTGCTTTCAGAAAACCCAGATTGGACACTATCCCTGGTTTAGGAGGTTGGTGCCTTTTTAGGCCACTGGGACACTGTATAATCAATATGAACTACATGAACTGACAGAAGCAGTGAAAAATATTCAGCATTGAAAGAACTGAGACCTGCTCATGAAAAAAAGGTTTAGGCTAATAATCCCTGAATACACATCATAGCTAAAAACCAACTGGATAGCAGAAAAAGGTTTTGATTTATGGACCTCTGTGTTATGGGACCTGAACACCACTGGGGCACTGAATAACCAATATGAACAACATGAACTGACAGAAGCAGTGAAACAAATTCAGCATTGAAGGAACTGAGAAACTTGTCCTGAAATAAAGGTTTAGGCTAATAATCCCTGAATACACTTCAAAGCTAAAAACCAACTGGATAGCAGAGGATGGTTTCAATCCATCGACCTCTGGGTTATTGGCCCAGCACGCTACCGCTGCGCCACTCTGCTTTCAGAAAACCCAGATTGGACACCATCCCTGTTTTAGGAGGTTGGTGCCTTTTTTAGCCACTGGGGCACTGTATAATCAATATGAACTACATGAACTGACAAAAGCAGTGAAAAATATTCAGCATTGAAAGAACTGAGACCTGCTCATGAAATAAAGGTTTAGGCTAATAATCCCTGAATACACTTCAAAGCTAAAAACCAACTGGATAGCAGAGGATGGTTTCAATCCATCGACCTCTGGGTTATGGGCCCAGCACGCTACCGCTGCGCCACTCTGCTTTCAGAAAACCCAGATTGGACACCATCCCTGGTTTAGGAGGTTGGTGCCTTTTTTGGCCACTGGGGCACTGTATAATCAATATGAACTACATGAACTGACAGAAGCAGTGAAAAATATTCAGCATTGAAAGAACTGAGACCTGCTCATAAAAAAAGGTTTAGGCTAATAATCCCTGAATACACATCATAGCTAAAAACGAACTGGATAGCAGAAAAAGGTTTTGATCGATGGACCTCTGTGTTATGGGACCTGAACACCACTGGGGCACTGAATAACCAATATGAACAACATGAACTGACAGAAGCAGTGAAACAAATTCAGCATTGAAGGAACTGAGAAACTTGTCCTGAAATAAAGGTTTAGGCTAATAATCCCTGAATACACTTCAAAGCTAAAAACCAACTGGATAGCAGAGGATGGTTTCAATCCATCGACCTCTGGGTTATTGGCCCAGCACGCTACCGCTGCGCCACTCTGCTTTCAGAAAACCCAGATTGGACACCATCCCTGTTTTAGGAGGTTGGTGCCTTTTTTAGCCACTGGGGCACTGTATAATCAATATGAACTACATGAACTGACAAAAGCAGTGAAAAATATTCAGCATTGAAAGAACTGAGACCTGCTCATGAAATAAAGGTTTAGGCTAATAATCCCTGAATACACTTCAAAGCTAAAAACGAACTGGATAGCAGAAAAAGGTTTTGATCGATGGACCTCTGTGTTATGGGACCTGAACACCACTGGGGCACTGAATAACCAATATGAACAACATGAACTGACAGAAGCAGTGAAACAAATTCAGCATTGAAGGAACTGAGAAACTTGTCCTGAAATAAAGGTTTAGGCTAATAATCCCTGAATACACTTCAAAGCTAAAAACTAACTGGATTGCAGAGGATGGTTTCAATCCATCAACTTCTGGGCCTAGAACACTTCCACTGCACCATTCTTCTTTCTGCCACCCCAGATGGGACTTGAACCCACAATCCCTGGCTTAGGAGGCCAGTGCGTTATCCATTAGGCCACTGGGGCACTGCCTACCCATAACAACCTTTACGAACTTACAGAAGCATAGATTGTTTTAAATCATGGACCGGCACTGAGACCTGCCCATGAATTGAGGCATTTTTATCCCTGTTTGCACTTTATATCTAAAAACCAACTGGATAGCAGAGAAAGGTTTTAAACGATGGACTTCTGTGTTATGGGACCTGAACACCACTGGGGCACTGAATAACCAATTTGAACTACATGAACTGACAGAAGCAGTGAAACAAATTCAGCATTGAAGGAACTGAGAAACTTGTCCTGAAATAAAGGTTTAGGCTAATAATCCCTGAATACACTTCAAAGCTAAAAACCAACTGGATAGCAGAGGATGGTTTCAATCCATCGACCTCTGGGTTATGGGCCCAGCACGCTACCGCTGCGCCACTCTGCTTTCAGAAAACCCAGATTGGACACTATCCCTGGTTTAGGAGGTTGGTGCCTTTTTAGGCCACTGGGACACTGTATAATCAATATGAACTACATGAACTGACAGAAGCAGTGAAAAATATTCAGCATTGAAAGAACTGAGACCTGCTCATGAAAAAAAGGTTTAGGCTAATAATCCCTGAATACACATCATAGCTAAAAACCAACTGGATAGCAGAAAAAGGTTTTGATTTATGGACCTCTGTGTTATGGGACCTGAACACCACTGGGGCACTGAATAACCAATATGAACAACATGAACTGACAGAAGCAGTGAAACAAATTCAGCATTGAAGGAACTGAGAAACTTGTCCTGAAATAAAGGTTTAGGCTAATAATCCCTGAATACACTTCAAAGCTAAAAACCAACTGGATAGCAGAGGATGGTTTCAATCCATCGACCTCTGGGTTATTGGCCCAGCACGCTACCGCTGCGCCACTCTGCTTTCAGAAAACCCAGATTGGACACCATCCCTGTTTTAGGAGGTTGGTGCCTTTTTTAGCCACTGGGGCACTGTATAATCAATATGAACTACATGAACTGACAAAAGCAGTGAAAAATATTCAGCATTGAAAGAACTGAGACCTGCTCATGAAATAAAGGTTTAGGCTAATAATCCCTGAATACACTTCAAAGCTAAAAACCAACTGGATAGCAGAGGATGGTTTCAATCCATCGACCTCTGGGTTATGGGCCCAGCACGCTACCGCTGCGCCACTCTGCTTTCAGAAAACCCAGATTGGACACCATCCCTGGTTTAGGAGGTTGGTGCCTTTTTTGGCCACTGGGGCACTGTATAATCAATATGAACTACATGAACTGACAGAAGCAGTGAAAAATATTCAGCATTGAAAGAACTGAGACCTGCTCATAAAAAAAGGTTTAGGCTAATAATCCCTGAATACACATCATAGCTAAAAACGAACTGGATAGCAGAAAAAGGTTTTGATCGATGGACCTCTGTGTTATGGGACCTGAACACCACTGGGGCACTGAATAACCAATATGAACAACATGAACTGACAGAAGCAGTGAAACAAATTCAGCATTGAAGGAACTGAGAAACTTGTCCTGAAATAAAGGTTTAGGCTAATAATCCCTGAATACACTTCAAAGCTAAAAACTAACTGGATTGCAGAGGATGGTTTCAATCCATCAACTTCTGGGCCTAGAACACTTCCACTGCACCATTCTTCTTTCTGCCACCCCAGATGGGACTGGAACCCACAATCCCTGGCTTAGGAGGCCAGTGCTTTATCCATTAGGCCACTGGGGCACTGCCTACCCATAACAACCTTTACGAACTTACAGAAGCATAGATTGTTTTAAATCATGGACCGGCACTGAGACCTGCCCATGAATTGAGGCATTTTTATCCCTGTTTGCACTTTATATCTAAAAACCAACTGGATAGCAGAGAAAGGTTTTAAACGATGGACTTCTGTGTTATGGGACCTGAACACCACTGGGGCAATGAATAACCAATATGAACTACATGAACTGACAGAAGCAGTGT
This sequence comes from Thymallus thymallus, assembly GCA_023634145.1. NCBI lineage: Eukaryota > Metazoa > Chordata > Actinopteri > Salmoniformes > Salmonidae > Thymallus > Thymallus thymallus. The sequence goes on from CM042422.1 coordinate 2,334,329, forward strand.
AACAAATTCAGCATTGAAGGAACTGAGAAACTTGTCCTGAAATAAAGGTTCAGACTAATAATCCCTGAATACACATCAAAGCTAAAAACCAACTGGATAGCTTCAATCCATCGACCTCTGGGTTATGGGCCCAGCACGCTACCGCTGCGCCACTCTGCTTTCAGAAAACCCAGATCGGACACTATCCCTGGTTTAGGAGGTTGGTGCCTTTTTAGGCCACTGGGACACTGTATAATCAATATGAACTACATGAACTGACAGAAGCAGTGAAAAATATTCAGCATTGAAATAATTGAGACCTGCTCATGAAAAAAAGGTTTAGGCTAATAATCCCTGAATACACTTCAAAGCTAAAAACCAACTGGATAGCAGAAAAAGGTTTTGATCGATGTACCTCTGGGTTATGGGCCCAGCACGCTACCGCTGCGCCACTCTGCTTTCAGAAAACCCAGATTGGACACTATCCCTGGTTTAGGAGGTTGGTGCCTTTTTAGGCCACTGGGACACTGTATAATCAATATGAACTACATGAACTGACAGAAGCAGTGAAAAATATTCAGCATTGAAAGAACTGAGACCTGCTCATGAAAAAAAGGTTTAGGCTAATAATCCCTGAATACACTTCATAGCTAAAAACCAACTGGATAGCAGAAAAAGGTTTTGATCGATGGACCTCTGTGTTATGGGACCTGAACACCACTGGGGCACTGAATAACCAATATGAACTACATGAACTGACAGAAGCAGTGAAACAAATTCAGCATTGAAGGAACTGAGAAACTTGTCCTGAAATAAAGGTTTAGGCTAACAATCCCTGAATACACTTCAAAGCTAAAAACCAACTGGATGGCAGAGGATGGTTTCGATCCATCGACCTCTGGGTTATGGGCCCAGCACGCTACCGCTGCGCCACTCTGCTTTCAGAAAACCCAGATTGGACACTATCCCTGGTTTAGGAGGTTGGTGCCTTTTTAGGCCACTGGGACACTGTATAATCAATATGAACTACATGAACTGACAGAAGCAGTGAAAAATATATAGCATTGAAAGAACTGAGACCTGCTCATGAAAAAAAGGTTTAGGCTAATAATCCCTGAATACACATTATAGCTAAAAACCAACTGGATAGCAGAAAAAGGTTTTGATCGATGGACCTCTGTGTTATGGGACCTGAACACCACTGGGGCACTGAATAACCAATATGAACAACATGAACTGACAGAAGCAGTGAAACAAATTCAGCATTGAAGGAACTGAGAAACTTGTCCTGAAATAAAGGTTTAGGCTAATAATCCCTGAATACACTTCAAAGCTAAAAACCAACTGGATAGCAGAGGATGGTTTCAATCCATCGACCTCTGGGTTATGGGCCCAGCACGCTACCGCTGCGCCACTCTGCTTTCAGAAAACCCAGATTGGACACTATCCCTGGTTTAGGAGGTTGGTGCCTTTTTAGGCCACTGGGACACTGTATAATCAATATGAACTACATGAACTGACAGAAGCAGTGAAAAATATTCAGCATTGAAAGAACTGAGACCTGCTCATGAAAAAAAGGTTTAGGCTAATAATCCCTGAATACATATCATAGCTAAAAACCAACTGGATAGCAGAAAAAGGTTTTGATTTATGGACCTCTGTGTTATGGGACCTGAACACCACTGGGGCACTGAATAACCAATATGAACAACATGAACTGACAGAAGCAGTGAAACAAATTCAGCATTGAAGGAACTGAGAAACTTGTCCTGAAATAAAGGTTTAGGCTAATAATTCCTGAATACACTTCAAAGCTAAAAACCAACTGGATAGCAGAGGATGGTTTCAATCCATCGACCTCTGGGTTATTGGCCCAGCACGCTACCGCTGCGCCACTCTGCTTTCAGAAAACCCAGATTGGACACCATCCCTGTTTTAGGAGGTTGGTGCCTTTTTTAGCCACTGGGGCACTGTATAATCAATATGAACTACATGAACTGACAAAAGCAGTGAAAAATATTCAGCATTGAAAGAACTGAGACCTGCTCATGAAATAAAGGTTTAGGCTAATAATCCCTGAATACACTTCAAAGCTAAAAACCAACTGGATAGCAGAGGATGGTTTCAATCCATCGACCTCTGGGTTATGGGCCCAGCACGCTACCGCTGCGCCACTCTGCTTTCAGAAAACCCAGATTGGACACTATCCCTGGTTTAGGAGGTTGGTGCCTTTTTAGGCCACTGGGACACTGTATAATCAATATGAACTACATGAACTGACAGAAGCAGTGAAAAATATATAGCATTGAAAGAACTGAGACCTGCTCATGAAAAAAAGGTTTAGGCTAATAATCCCTGAATACACATTATAGCTAAAAACCAACTGGATAGCAGAAAAAGGTTTTGATCGATGGACCTCTGTGTTATGGGACCTGAACACCACTGGGGCACTGAATAACCAATATGAACAACATGAACTGACAGAAGCAGTGAAACAAATTCAGCATTGAAGGAACTGAGAAACTTGTCCTGAAATAAAGGTTTAGGCTAATAATCCCTGAATACACTTCAAAGCTAAAAACCAACTGGATAGCAGAGGATGGTTTCAATCCATCGACCTCTGGGTTATGGGCCCAGCACGCTACCGCTGCGCCACTCTGCTTTCAGAAAACCCAGATTGGACACTATCCCTGGCTTAGGAGGTTGGTGCCTTTTTAGGCCACTGGGACACTGTATAATCAATATGAACTACATGAACTGACAGAAGCAGTGAAAAATATTCAGCATTGAAAGAACTGAGACCTGCTCATGAAAAAAAGGTTTAGGCTAATAATCCCTGAATACACTTCATAGCTAAAAACCAACTGGATAGCAGAAAAAGGTTTTGATCGATGGACCTCTGTGTTATGGGACCTGAACACCACTGGGGCACTGAATAACCAATATGAACTACATGAACTGACAGAAGCAGTGAAACAAATTCAGCATTGAAGGAACTGAGAAAATTGTCCTGAAATAAAGGTTTAGGCTAATAATCCCTGAATACACTTCAAAGCTAAAAACCAACTGGATAGCAGAGGATGGTTTCAATCCATCGACCTCTGGGTTATTGGCCTAGCACGCTACCTCTGCGCCACTCTGCTTTCAGAAAACCCAGATTGGACACCATCCCTGGCTTAGGAGGTTGGTGCCTTTTTTAGCCACTGGGGCACTGTATAATCAATATGAACTACATGAACTGACAATAGCAGTGAAAAATATTCAGCATTGAAAGAACTGAGACCTGCTCATGAAAAAAAGGTTTAGGCTAATAATCCCTGAATACACTTCAAAGCTAAAAACCAACTGGATAGCAGAGGATGGTTTCAATCCATCGACCTCTGGGTTATGGGCCCAGCACGCTACCGCTGCGCCACTCTGCTTTCAGAAAACCCAGATTGGACACTATCCCTGGGTTAGGAGGTTGGTGCCTTTTTTGACCACTGGGGCACTGTATAATCAATATGAACTACATGAACTGACAAAAGCAGTGAAAAATATTCAGCATTGAAAGAACTGAGACCTGCTCATGAAAAAAAGGTTTAGGCTAATAATCCCTGAATACACTTCAAAGCTAAAAACCAACTGGATAGCAGAGGATGGTTTCAATTCATCGACCTCTGGGTTATTGGACCAGCACGCTACCGCTGCGCCACTCTGCTTTCAGAAAACCCAGATTGGACACCATCCCTGGCTTAGGAGGTTGGTGCCTTTTTTGGCCACTGGGGCACTGTATAATCAATATGAACTACATGAACTGACAGAAGCAGTGAAAAATATTCAGCATTGAAAGAACTGAGACCTGCTCATAAAAAAGGTTTAGGCTAATAATCCCTGAATACACATTATAGCTAAAAACCAACTGGATAGCAGAAAAAGGTTTTGATCGATGGACCTCTGTGTTATGGGACCTGAACACCACTGGGGCACTGAATAACCAATATGAACAACATGAACTGACAGAAGCAGTGAAACAAATTCAGCATTGAAGGAACTGAGAAACTTGTCCTGAAATAAAGGTTTAGGCTAATAATCCCTGAATACACTTCAAAGCTAAAAACCAACTGGATAGCAGAGGATGGTTTCAATCCATCGACCTCTGGGTTATTGGCCTAGCACGCTACCTCTGCGCCACTCTGCTTTCAGAAAACCCAGATTGGACACCATCCCTGGCTTAGGAGGTTGGTGCCTTTTTTAGCCACTGGGGCACTGTATAATCAATATGAACTACATGAACTGACAAAAGCAGTGAAAAATATTCAGCATTGAAAGAACTGAGACCTGCTCATGAAAAAAAGGTTTAGGCTAATAATCCCTGAATACACTTCAAAGCTAAAAACCAACTGGATAGCAGAGGATGGTTTCAATCCATCGACCTCTGGGTTATGGGCCCAGCGCGCTACCGCTGCGCCACTCTGCTTTCAGAAAACCCAGATTGGACACTATCCCTGGGTTAGGAGGTTGGTGCCTTTTTAGGCCACTGGGACACTGTATAATCAATATGAACTACATGAACTGACAGAAGCAGTGAAAAATATTCAGCATTGAAAGAACTGAGACCTGCTCATGAAAAAAAGGTTTAGGCTAATAATCCCTGAATACACTTCAAAGCTAAAAACCAACTGGATAGCAGAGGATGGTTTCGATCCATCGACCTCTGGGTTATGGGCCCAGCACGCTACCGCTGCGCCACTCTGCTTTCAGAAAACCCAGATTGGACACTATCCCTGGGTTAGGAGGTTGGTGCCTTTTTTGACCACTGGGGCACTGTATAATCAATATGAACTACATGAACTGACAAAAGCAGTGAAAAATATTCAGCATTGAAAGAACTGAGACCTGCTCATGAAAAAAAGGTTTAGGCTAATAATCCCTGAATACACTTCAAAGCTAAAAACCAACTGGATAGCAGAGGATGGTTTCAATTCATCGACCTCTGGGTTATTGGACCAGCACGCTACCGCTGCGCCACTCTGCTTTCAGAAAACCCAGATTGGACACCATCCCTGGCTTAGGAGGTTGGTGCCTTTTTTGGCCACTGGGGCACTGTATAATCAATATGAACTACATGAACTGACAGAAGCAGTGAAAAATATTCAGCATTGAAAGAACTGAGACCTGCTCATAAAAAAGGTTTAGGCTAATAATCCCTGAATACACATTATAGCTAAAAACCAACTGGATAGCAGAAAAAGGTTTTGATCGATGGACCTCTGTGTTATGGGACCTGAACACCACTGGGGCACTGAATAACCAATATGAACAACATGAACTGACAGAAGCAGTGAAACAAATTCAGCATTGAAGGAACTGAGAAACTTGTCCTGAAATAAAGGTTTAGGCTAATAATCCCTGAATACACTTCAAAGCTAAAAACCAACTGGATAGCAGAGGATGGTTTCAATCCATCGACCTCTGGGTTATTGGCCTAGCACGCTACCTCTGCGCCACTCTGCTTTCAGAAAACCCAGATTGGACACCATCCCTGGCTTAGGAGGTTGGTGCCTTTTTTAGCCACTGGGGCACTGTATAATCAATATGAACTACATGAACTGACAAAAGCAGTGAAAAATATTCAGCATTGAAAGAACTGAGACCTGCTCATGAAAAAAAGGTTTAGGCTAATAATCCCTGAATACACTTCAAAGCTAAAAACCAACTGGATAGCAGAGGATGGTTTCAATCCATCGACCTCTGGGTTATGGGCCCAGCGCGCTACCGCTGCGCCACTCTGCTTTCAGAAAACCCAGATTGGACACTATCCCTGGGTTAGGAGGTTGGTGCCTTTTTAGGCCACTGGGACACTGTATAATCAATATGAACTACATGAACTGACAGAAGCAGTGAAAAATATTCAGCATTGAAAGAACTGAGACCTGCTCATGAAAAAAAGGTTTAGGCTAATAATCCCTGAATACACTTCAAAGCTAAAAACCAACTGGATAGCAGAGGATGGTTTCGATCCATCGACCTCTGGGTTATGGGCCCAGCACGCTACCGCTGCGCCACTCTGCTTTCAGAAAACCCAGATTGGACACTATCCCTGGGTTAGGAGGTTGGTGCCTTTTTTGGCCACTGGGGCACTGTATAATCAATATGAACTACATGAACTGACAGAAGCAGTGAAAAATATTCAGCATTGAAAGAACTAAGACCTGCTCATAAAAAAAGGTTTAGGCTAATAATCCCTGAATACACATTATAGCTAAAAACCAACTGGATAGCAGAAAAAGGTTTTGATCGATGGACCTCTGTGTTATGGGACCTGAACACCACTGGGGCACTGAATAACCAATATGAACAACATGAACTGACAGAAGCAGTGAAACAAATTCAGCATTGAAGGAACTGAGAAACTTGTCCTGAAATAAAGGTTTAGGCTAATAATCCCTGAATACACTTCAAAGCTAAAAACCAACTGGATAGCAGAGGATGGTTTCAATCCATCGACCTCTGGGTTATTGGCCCAGCACGCTACCGCTGCGCCACTCTGCTTTCAGAAAACCCAGATTGGACACCATCCCTGGCTTAGGAGGTTGGTGCCTTTTTTAGCCACTGGGGCACTGTATAATCAATATGAACTACATGAACTGACAAAAGCAGTGAAAAATATTCAGCATTGAAAGAACTGAGACCTGCTCATGAAAAAAAGGTTTAGGCTAATAATCCCTGAATACACTTCAAAGCTAAAAACCAACTGGATAGCAGAAAAAGGTTTTGATCGATGTACCTCTGGGTTATGGGCCCAGCACGCTACCGCTGCGCCACTCTGCTTTCAGAAAACCCAGATTGGACACTATCCCTGGGATAGGAGGTTGGTGCCTTTTTAGGCCACTGGGACACTGTATAATCAATATGAACTACATGAACTGACAGAAGCAGTGAAAAATATTCAGCATTGAAAGAACTGAGACCTGCTCATGAAAAAAAGGTTTAGGCTAATAATCCCTGAATACACTTTAAAGCTAAAAACCAACTGGATAGCAGAGGATGGTTTCGATCCATCGACCTCTGGGTTATGGGCCCAGCACGCTACCGCTGCGCCACTCTGCTTTCAGAAAACCCAGATTGGACACTATCCCTGGGTTAGGAGGTTGGTGCCTTTTTTGGCCACTGGGGCACTGTATAATCAATATGAACTACATGAACTGACAGAAGCAGTGAAAAATATTCAGCATTGAAAGAACTAAGACCTGCTCATAAAAAAAGGTTTAGGCTAATAATCCCTGAATACACATTATAGCTAAAAACCAACTGGATAGCAGAAAAAGGTTTTGATCGATGGACCTCTGTGTTATGGGACCTGAACACCACTGGGGCACTGAATAACCAATATGAACAACATGAACTGACAGAAGCAGTGAAACAAATTCAGCATTGAAGGAACTGAGAAACTTGTCCTGAAATAAAGGTTTAGGCTAATAATCCCTGAATACACTTCAAAGCTAAAAACCAACTGGATAGCAGAGGATGGTTTCAATCCATCGACCTCTGGGTTATTGGCCCAGCACGCTACCGCTGCGCCACTCTGCTTTCAGAAAACCCAGATTGGACACCATCCCTGGCTTAGGAGGTTGGTGCCTTTTTTAGCCACTGGGGCACTGTATAATCAATATGAACTACATGAACTGACAAAAGCAGTGAAAAATATTCAGCATTGAAAGAACTGAGACCTGCTCATGAAAAAAAGGTTTAGGCTAATAATCCCTGAATACACTTCAAAGCTAAAAACCAACTGGATAGCAGAAAAAGGTTTTGATCGATGTACCTCTGGGTTATGGGCCCAGCACGCTACCGCTGCGCCACTCTGCTTTCAGAAAACCCAGATTGGACACTATCCCTGGGATAGGAGGTTGGTGCCTTTTTAGGCCACTGGGACACTGTATAATCAATATGAACTACATGAACTGACAGAAGCAGTGAAAAATATTCAGCATTGAAAGAACTGAGACCTGCTCATGAAAAAAAGGTTTAGGCTAATAATCCCTGAATACACTTTAAAGCTAAAAACCAACTGGATAGCAGAGGATGGTTTCGATCCATCGACCTCTGGGTTATGGGCCAAGCACGCTACCGCTGCACCACTCTGATTTCAGAAAACTCAGATTGGACACTATCCCTGACTTAGGAGGTTGGTGCCTATTTAGGCCACTGGGACACTGTATAATCAATATGAACAACATGAACTGACAGAAGCAGTGAAAAATATTCAGCATTGAAAGAACTGAGACCTGCTCATGAAATAAAGGTTTAGGCTAATAATCCCTGAATACACTTCATAGATAAAAAACAAATGAACAGCAGAGGATTGTTTCAATCCATCAACTTCTGGGCCTAGAACACTTCTACTGCACCATTCTTCTTTCTGCCAACCCAGATGGGACTTGAACCCACAATCCCTGGCTTAGGAGGCCAGTGCCTTATCCATTAGGCCACTGGGGCACTGCATACCCATAACAACCTTTACGAACTTACAGAAGCATAGATTTTTTTAAATCATGGACCGGCACTGAGACCTGCCCATGAATTGAGGCATTTTTATCCCTGTTTGCACTTTATATCTAAAAACCAACTGGATAGCAGAGAAAGGTTTTAAACGATGGACTTCTGTGTTATGGGACCTGAACACCACTGGGGCACTGAATAACCAATATGAACTACATGAACTAACAGAAGCAGTGTAACAAATTCAGCATTGAAGGAACTGAGAAACTTGTCCTGATATAAAGGTTCAGGCTAATAATCCCTGAATACACATCAAAGCTAAAAACCAACTGGATAGCTTCAATCCATCGACCTCTGGGGTATGGGCCCAGCACGCTACCGCTGCGCCACTCTGCTTTCAGAAAACCCAGGTTGGACACCATCCCTGGCTTAGGAGGTTGGTGCCTTTTTTTGGCCACTGGGGCACTGTATAATCAATATGAACTACATGAACTGACAAAAGCAGTGAAAAATATTCCTGAAAAAAAAAAAAAATTCAGCATTGAAAGAACTGAGACCTGCTCATGAAAAAAAGGTTTAGGCTAATAATCCCTGAATACACATTATAGCTAAAAACCATCTGGATAGCAGAAAAAGCTTTTGATCGATGGACCTCTGTGTTATGGGACCTGAACACCACTGGGGCACTGAATAACCAATATGAACAACATGAACTGACAGAAGCAGTGAAACAAATTCAGCATTGGAAGAACTGAGAAAATTGTCCTGAAAAAAAGGTTTAGGCTAATAATCCCTGAATACACATCATAGCTAAAAACCAACTGGATAGCAGAAAAAGGTTTTGATCGATGGACCTCTGTGTTATGGGACCTGAACACCACTGGGGCACTGAATAACCAATATGAACTACATGAACTGACAGAAGCAGTGAAACAAATTCAGCATTGAAGGAACTGAGAAACTTGTACTGAAATAAAGGTTTAGGCTAATAATCCCTGAATACACTTCAAAGCTAAAAACCAACTGGATAGCTTCAATCCATCGATCTCTGGGTTATGGGCCCAGCACGCTACTGCTGCGCCACTCTGCTTTCAGAAAACCCAGATTGGACACCATCCCTGGTTTAGGAGGTTGGTGCCTTTTTTGGCCACTGGGGCACTGTATAATCAATATGAACTACATGAACTGACAGAAGCAGTGAAAAACATTCAGCATTGAAAGAACTGAGACCTGCTCATGAAAAAAAGGTTTAGCTAAAAACCAACTGGATAGAAGAGTATGGTTTTGATCCATCGACCTCTGGGTTATGGGCCCAGCACGCTACCGCTGCACCACTCTGCTTTCAGATAACCCAGATTGGACACTATCCCTGGGTTAGGAGGTTGGTGCCTTTTTAGGCCACTGGGACACTGTATAATCAATATGAACTACATGAACTGACAGAAGTAGTGAAAAATATTCAGCATTGAAATAACTGAGACCTGCTCATGAAAAAAAGGTTTAGGCTAATAATCCTTGAATACACATCATAGCTAAAAACCAACTGGATAGCAGAAAAAGGTTTTGATCGATGGACCTCTGTGTTATGGGACCTGAACACCACTGGGGCACTGAATAACCAATATGAACTACATGAACTGACAGAAGCAGTGAAACAAATTCAGCATTGAAGGAACTGAGAAACTTGTCCTGAAATAAAGGTTTAGGCTAATAATCCCTGAATACACTTCAAAGCTAAAAACCAACTGGATAGCTTCAATCCATCGATCTCTGGGTTATGGGCCCAGCACGCTACCGCTGCGCCACTCTGCTTTCAGAAAACCCAGATTGGACACCATCCCTGGTTTAGGAGGTTGGTGCCTTTTTTGGCCACTGGGGCACTGTATAATCAATATGAACTACATGAACTGACAGAAGCAGTGAAAAATATTCAGCATTGAAAGAACTGAGACCTGCTCATGAAAAAAAGGTTTAGGCTAATAATCCCTGAATACACTTCAAAGCTAAAAACCAACTGGATAGAAGAGTATGGTTTTGATCCATCGACCTCTGGGCCTAGAACACTTCCACTGGACCATTCTTCTTTCTGCCATTTCAGATGGAACTTGAACCCACAATCCCTGGCTTAGGAGGCCAGTGCCTTTTCCATTAGGCCACTGGGGGACTGCATACCCACAACAACCTTTACGAACTTACAGAAGCATAGATTTTTTTAAATCATGGACCGGCACTGAGACCTGCCCATGAATTGAGGCATTTTTATCCCTGTTTGCACTTTATATCTAAAAACCAACTGGATAGCAGAGAAAGGTTTTAAACGATGGACTTCTGTGTTATGAGACCTGAACACCACTGGGGCACTGAATAACCAATATGAACTACATGAACTGACAGAAGCAGTGAAACAAATTCAGCATTGAAGGAACTGAGAAACTTGTCCTGAAATAAAGGTTTAGGCTAATAATCCCTGAATACACTTCAAAGCTAAAAACCAAATGGATAGCAGAGGATGGTTTCGATCCATCGACCTCTGGGTTATGGGCCCAGCACGCTACCGCTGCGCCACTCTGCTTTCAGAAAACCCAGATTGGACACCATCCCTGGTTTAGGAGGTTGGTGCCTTTTTTGGCCACTGGGGCGCTGTATAATCAATATGAACTACATGAACTGACAGAAGCAGTGAAAAATATTCAGCATTGAAAGAACTAAGACCTGCTCATGAAAAAAAGGTTTAGGCTAATAATCCCTGAATACACATCAAAGCTAAAAACCAACTGGATAGCAGAGGATGGTTTCGATCCATCGACCTCTGGGTTATGTGCCCAGCACGCTACCGCTGCGCCATCTGCTTTCAGATAACCCAGATTGGACACTATCCCTGGGTTAGGAGGTTGGTGCCTTTTTAGGCCACTGGGACACTGTATAATCAATATGAACAACATGAACTGACAGAAGCAGTACAAAATATTCAGCATTGAAAGAACTGAGACCTGCTCATGAAAAAAAGGTTTAGGCTAATAATCCCTGAATACACATCATAGCTAAAAACCAACTGGATAGCAGAAAAAGGTTTTGATCGATGGACCTCTGTGTTATAAGACCTGAACACCACTGGGGCACTGAATAACCAATATGAACTACATGAACTGACAGAAGCAGTGAAACAAATTCAGCATTGAAGGAACTGAGAAACTTGTCCTGAAATAAAGGTTTAGGCTAATAATCCCTGAATACACTTCAAAGCTAAAAACCAACTGGATAGCTTGAATCCATCGACCTCTGGGTTATGGGCCCAGCACACTACCGCTGCGCCACTCTGCTTTCAGAAAACCCAGATTGGACACCATCCCTGGATTAGGAGGTTGGTGCCTTTTTTGGCCACTGGGACACTGTATAATCAATATGAACTACATGAACTGACAGAAGCAGTGAAAAATATTCAGCATTGAAAGAACTGAGACCTGCTCATGAAAAAAAGGTTTAGGCTAATAATCTCTGAATACACTTCATAGCTAAAAACCAACTGTATAGCAGAAAAAGGTTTTGATCGTTGGACCTCTGTGTTATGGGACCTGAACACCACTGGGGCACTGAATAACCAATATGAACTACATGAACTGACAGAAGCAGTGAAACAAATTCAGCATTGAAGGAACTGAGAAACTTGTCCTGAAATAAAGGTTTAGGCTAATAATCCCTGAATACACTTCATAGATAAAAAACAAATGAACAGCAGAGGATGGTTTCGATCCATCGACCTCTGGGTTATGGGCCCAGCACGCTACCGCTGCGCCACTCTGCTTTCAGAAAACCAAGATTGGACAACATCCCTGGCTTAGGAGGTTGGTGCCTTTTTAGGCCACTGGGGCACTGTATAATCAATATGAACTACATGAACTGACAGATGCATTGAAAAACATTCAGCATTGAAAGAACTGAGACCTGCTCATGAAATAAAGGTTTAGGCTAATAATCCCTGAATACACTTCAAAGCTAAAAACCAACTGGATAGCAGAGGATGGTTTCGATCCATCGACCTCTGGGTTATGGGCCCAGCACGCTACCGCTGCGCCACTCTGCTTTCAGAAAACCCAGATTGGACACCATCCCTGGCTTAGGAGGTTGGTGCCTTTTTTGGCCACTGGGGCACTGTATAATCAATATGAACTACATGAACTGACAGAAGCATTGAAAAACATTCAGCATTGAAAGAACTGAGACCTGCTCATGAAATAAAGGTTTAGGCTAATAATCCCTGAATACACTTCAAAGCTAAAAACCAACTGGATAGCAGAGGATGGTTACGATCCAGCAACCTCTGGGTTATGGGCCCAGCACGCTACCGCTGCGCCACTCTGCTTTCAGAAAACCAAGATTGGACCCCATCCCTGGCTTAGGAGGTTGGTGCCTTTTTAGGCCACTGGGGCATTGTATAATCAATATGAACTACATGAACTGACAGAAGCAGTGAAAAATATTCAGCATTGAAAGAACTGAGACCTGCTCATGAAAAAAAGGTTTAGGCTAATAATCTCTGAATACACTTCATAGCTAAAAACCAACTGTATAGCAGAAAAAAGTTTTGATCGTTGGACCTCTGTGTTAAGGGACCTCAACACCACTGGGGCACTGAATAACCAATAGGAACTACATGAACTAACAGAAGCAGTGAAACAAATTCAGCATTTAAGGAACTGAGAAACTTGTCCTGAAATAAAGGTTTAGGCTAATAATCCCTGAATACACTTCAAAGCTAAAAACCAACTGGATAGCAGAGGACGGTTTCGATCCATCGACCTCTGGGTTATGGGCCCAGCACGCTACCGCTGCGCCACTCTGCTTTCAGAAAACCAAGATTGGACCCCATCCCTGGCTTAGGAGGTTGGTGCCTTATTAGGCCACTGGGGCACTGTATAATCAATATGAACTACATGAACTGACAGAAGCAGTGAAAAATATTCAGCATTGAAAGAACTGAGACCTGCTCATGAAAAAAAGGTTTAGGCTAATAATCTCTGAATACACTTCATAGCTAAAAACCAACTCTATAGCAGAAAAAGGTTTTGATCGTTGGACCTCTGTGTTAAGGGACCTCAACACCACTGGGGCACTGAATAACCAATATGAACTACATGAACTGACAGAAGCAGTGAAACAAATTCAGCATTGAAGGAACTGAGAAAATTGTCCTGAAATAAAGGTTTAGGCTAATAATCCCTGAATACACTTCAAAGCTAAAATCCAACTGGATAGCAGAGGATGGTTTCGATCCATCGACCTCTGGGTTATGGGCCCAGCACGCTACCGCTGCGCCACTCTGCTTTCAGAAAACCCAGATTGGACACCATCCCTGTTTTAGGAGGTTGGTGCCTTTTTAGGCCACTGGAGCACTGTATAATCAATATGAACTACATGAACTGACAGAAGCATTGAAAAACATTCAGCATTGAAAGAACTGAGACCTGCTCATGAAAAAAAGGTTTAGGCTAATAATCTCTGAATACACTTCATAGCTAAAAACCAACTGTATAGCAGAAAAAGGTTTTGATCGTTGGACCTCTGTGTTAAGGGACCTCAACACCACTGGGGCACTGAATAACCAATATGAACTACATGAACTGACAGAAGCATTGAAAAACATTCAGCATTGAAAGAACTGAGACCTGCTCATGAAATAAAGGTTTAGGCTAATAATCCCTGAACACACTTCATAGTTAAAAACCAACTGGATAGCAGAGGATGGTTTCGATCCATCGACCTCTGGGTTATGGGCCCAGCACGCTACCGCTGCGCCACTCTGCTCTCAGAAAACCAAGATTTGACACCATCCCTGGCTTAGGAGGTTGGTGCCTTTTTAGGCCACTGGGACACTGTATAATCAATATGAACAACATGAACTGACAGAAGCAGTAAAAAATATTCAGCATTGAAAGAACTGAGACCTGCTCATGAAAAAAAGGTTTAGGCTAATAATCCCTGAATACACATCATAGCTAAAAACCAACTGGATAGCAGAAAAAGGTTTTGATCGATGGACCTCTGTGTTATGGGACCTGAACACCACTGGGGCACTGAATAACCAATATGAACTACATGAACTGACAGAAGCAGTGAAACAAATTCAGCATTGAAGGAACTGAGAAACTTGTACTGAAATAAAGGTTTAGGCTAATAATTCCTGAATACACATCAAAGCTAAAAACCAAATGGATAGCAGAGGATGGTTTCAATCCATCAACTTCTGGGCCTAGAACACTTCCACTGCACCATTCTTCTTTCTGCCACCCCAGATGGGACTTGAACCCACAATCCCTGGCTTAGGAGGCCAGTGCCTTATCCATTAGGCCACTAGGGCACTGCATACCCATAACAACCTTTACGAACTTACAGAAGCATAGATTGTTTTAAATCATGGACCGGCATTGAGACCTGCCCATGAATTGAGGCATTTTTATCCCTGTTTGCACTTTATATCTAAAAACTAACTGGATAGCAGAGAAAGGTTTTAAACGATGGACTTCTGTGTTATGGGACCTGAACACCACTGGGGCACTGAATAACCAATATGAACTACATGAACTGACAGAAGAAGTGTAACAAATTCAGCATTGAAGGAACTGAGAAACTTGTCCTGAAATAAAGTTTCAGGCTAATAATCCCTGAATACACATCAAAGCTAAAAACCAACTGGATAGCTTGAATCCATCGACCTCTGGGTTATGGGCCCAGCACACTACCGCTGCGCCACTCTGCTTTCAGAAAACCCAGATTGGACACCATCCCTGGCTTAGGAGGTTGGTGCCTTTTTTGGCCACTGGGGCACTGTATAATCAATATGAACTACATGAACTGACAGAAAAATTGAAAAACATTCAGCATTGAAAGAACTGAGACCTGCTCATGAAATAAAGGTTTAGGCTAATAATCCCTGAATACACTTCAAAGCTAAAAACCAACTGGATAGCAGAGGATGGTTTCAATCCATCGACCTCTGGGTTATGGGCCCAGCACGCTACCGCTGCGCCACTCTGCTTTCAGAAAACCCAGATTGGACACCATCCCTGGCTTAGGAGGTTGGTGCCTTTTTAGGCCACTGGGACACTGTATAATCAATATGAACAACATGAACTGACAGAAGCAGTAAAAAATATTCAGCATTGAAAGAACTGAGACCTGCTCATGAAAAAAAGGTTTAGGCTAATAATCCCTGAATACACATCATAGCTAAAAACCAACTGGATAGCAGAGTATGGTTTTGATCGATGGACCTCTGTGTTATGGGACCTGAACACCACTGGGGCACTGAATAACCAATATGAACTACATGAACTGACAGAAGCAGTGAAACAAATTCAGCATTGAAACAAATTCAGCATTGAAGGAACTGAGAAACTTGTACTGAAATAAAGGTTTAGGCTAATAATCCCTGAATACACATCAAAGCTAAAAACCAAATGGATAGCAGAGGACATTTTCAATCCATCAACCTCTGGGCCTAGAACACTTCCACTGCACCATTCTTCTTTCTGCCACCCCAGATGGGACTTGAACCCACAATACCTGGCTTAGGTGGCCAGTGCCTTATCAATTAGGCCACTGGGGCACTGCATACCCATAACAACCTTTACGAACTTACAGAAGCATAGATTGTTTTAAATCATGGACCGGCACTGAGACCTGCCCATGAATTGAGGCATTTTATCCCTGTTTGCACTTTATATCTAAAAACTAACTGGATAGCAGAGAAAGGTTTTAAACGATGGACTTCTGTGTTATGGGACCTGAACACCACTGGGGCACTGAATAACCAATATGAACTACATGAACTGACAGAAGCAGTGTAACAAATTCAGCATTGAAGGAACTGAGAAACTTGTCCTGAAATAAAGTTTCAGGCTAATAATCCCTGAATACACATCAAAGCTAAAAACCAACTGGATAGCTTGAATCCATCGACCTCTGGGTTATGGGCCCAGCACACTACCGCTGCGCCACTCTGCTTTCAGAAAACCCAGATTGGACACCATCCCTGGCTTAGGAGGTTGGTGCCTTTTTTGGCCACTGGGGCACTGTATAATCAATATGAACTACATGAACTGACAGAAAAATTGAAAAACATTCAGCATTGAAAGAACTGAGACCTGCTCATGAAATAAAGGTTTAGGCTAATAATCCCTGAATACACTTCAAAGCTAAAAACCAACTGGATAGCAGAGGATGGTTTCAATCCATCGACCTCTGGGTTATGGGCCCAGCACGCTACCGCTGCGCCACTCTGCTTTCAGAAAACCCAGATTGGACACCATCCCTGGCTTAGGAGGTTGGTGCCTTTTTAGGCCACTGGGACACTGTATAATCAATATGAACAACATGAACTGACAGAAGCAGTAAAAAATATTCAGCATTGAAAGAACTGAGACCTGCTCATGAAAAAAAGGTTTAGGCTAATAATCCCTGAATACACATCATAGCTAAAAACCAACTGGATAGCAGAGTATGGTTTTGATCGATGGACCTCTGTGTTATGGGACCTGAACACCACTGGGGCACTGAATAACCAATATGAACTACATGAACTGACAGAAGCAGTGAAACAAATTCAGCATTGAAACAAATTCAGCATTGAAGGAACTGAGAAACTTGTACTGAAATAAAGGTTTAGGCTAATAATCCCTGAATACACATCAAAGCTAAAAACCAAATGGATAGCAGAGGACATTTTCAATCCATCAACCTCTGGGCCTAGAACACTTCCACTGCACCATTCTTCTTTCTGCCACCCCAGATGGGACTTGAACCCACAATACCTGGCTTAGGTGGCCAGTGCCTTATCAATTAGGCCACTGGGGCACTGCATACCCATAACAACCTTTACGAACTTACAGAAGCATAGATTGTTTTAAATCATGGACCGGCACTGAGACCTGCCCATGAATTGAGGCATTTTATCCCTGTTTGCACTTTATATCTAAAAACTAACTGGATAGCAGAGAAAGGTTTTAAACGATGGACTTCTGTGTTATGGGACCTGAACACCACTGGGGCACTGAATAACCAATATGAACTACATGAACTGACAGAAGCAGTGTAACAAATTCAGCATTGAAGGAACTGAGAAACTTGTCCTGAAATAAAGTTTCAGGCTAATAATCCCTGAATACACATCAAAGCTAAAAACCAACTGGATAGCTTTAATCCATCAACCTCTGGGTTATGGGCCCAGCACACTACCGCTGCGCCACTCTGCTTTCAGAAAACCCAGATTGGACACCATCCCTGGCTTAGGAGGTTGGTGCCTTTTTTGGCCACTGGGGCACTGTATAATCAATATGAACTACATGAACTGACAGAAAAATTGAAAAACATTCAGCATTGAAAGAACTGAGACCTGCTCATGAAATAAAGGTTTAGGCTAATAATCCCTGAATACACTTCATAGCTAAAAACCAACTGTATAGCAGAAAAAGGTTTTGATCGATGTACCTCTGTGTTATGGGACCTGAACACCACTGGGGCACTGAATAACCAATAGGAACTACATGAACTGACAGAAGCAGTGAAACAAATTCAGCATTGAAGGACTTGAGAAACTTGTCCTGAAATAAAGGTTTAGGCTAATAATCCCTGAATACACTTCAAAGCTAAAAACCAAATGGATAGCAGAGGATGGTTTCGATCCATCGACCTCTGGGTTATGGGCCCAGCACGCTACCGCTGCGCCACTCTGCTTTCAGAAAACCAAGATTGGACCCCATCCCTGGCTTAGGAGGTTGGTGCCTTTTTTGGCCACTGGGGCACTGTATAATCAATATGAACTACATGAACTGACAGAAGCATTGAAAAACATTCAGCATTGAAAGAACTGAGACCTGCTCATGAAATAAAGGTTTAGGCTAATAATCCCTGAAAACACTTCATAGCTAAAAACCAACTGTATAGCAGAAAAAGGTTTTGATCGTTGGACCTCTGTGTTAAGGGACCTCAACACCACTGGGGCACTGAATAACCAATATGAACTACATGAACTGACAGAAGCATTGAAAAACATTCAGCATTGAAAGAACTGAGACCTGCTCATGAAATAAAGGTTTAGGCTAATAATCCCTGAACACACTTCATAGTTAAAAACCAACTGGATAGCAGAGGATGGTTTCGATCCATCGACCTCTGGGTTATGGGCCCAGCACGCTACCGCTGCGCCACTCTGCTTTCAGAAAACCCAGATTGGACACCATCCCTGGCTTAGGAGGTTGGTGCCTTTTTTGGCCACTGGGGCACTGTATAATCAATATGAACTACATGAACTGACAGAAGCATTGAAAAACATTCAGCATTGAAAGAACTGAGACCTGCTCATGAAATAAAGGTTTAGGCTAATAATCCCTGAATACACTTCAAAGCTAAAAACCAACTGGATAGCAGAGGATGGTTACGATGCAGCAACCTCTGGGTTATGGGCCCAGCACGCTACCGCTGCGCCACTCTGCTTTCAGAAAACCAAGATTGGACCCCATCCCTGGCTTAGGAGGTTGGTGCCTTTTTAGGCCACTGGGGCATTGTATAATCAATATGAACTACATGAACTGACAGAAGCAGTGAAAAATATTCAGCATTGAAAGAACTGAGACCTGCTCATGAAAAAAAGGTTTAGGCTAATAATCTCTGAATACACTTCATAGCTAAAAACCAACTGTATAGCAGAAAAAGGTTTTGATCGTTGGACCTCTGTGTTAAGGGACCTCAACACCACTGGGGCACTGAATAACCAATAGGAACTACATGAACTAACAGAAGCAGTGAAACAAATTCAGCATTGAAAGAACTGAGACCTGCTCATGAAATAAAGGTTTAGGCTAATAATCCCTGAACACACTTCATAGTTAAAAACCAACTGGATAGCAGAGGATGGTTTCGATCCATCGACCTCTGGGTTATGGGCCCAGCACGCTACCGCTGCGCCACTCTGCTTTCAGAAAACCCAGATTGGACACCATCCCTGGTTTAGGAGGTTGGTGCCTTTTTTGGCCACTGGGGCACTGTATAATCAATATGAACTACATGAACTGATAGAAAAATTGAAAAACATTCAGCATTGAAAGAACTGAGACCTGCTCATGAAATAAAGGTTTAGGCTAATAATCCCTGAATACACTTCAAAGCTAAAAACCAACTGGATAGCAGAGGATGGTTTCAATCCATCGACCTCTGGGTTATGGGCCCAGCACGCTACCGCTGCGCCACTCTGCTTTCAGAAAACCAAGATTTGACATCATCCCTGGCTTAGGAGGTTGGTGCCTTTTTAGGCCACTGGGACACTGTATAATCAATATGAACAACATGAACTGACAGAAGCAGTAAAAAATATTCAGCATTGAAAGAACTGAGACCTGCTCATGAAAAAAAGGTTTAGGCTAATAATCCCAGAATACACATCATAGCTAAAAACCAACTGGATAGCAGAAAAAGGTTTTGATCGATGGACCTCTGTGTTATGGGACCTGAACACCACTGGGGCACTGAATAACCAATATGAACTACATGAACTGACAGAAGCAGTGAAACAAATTCAGCATTGAAGGAACTGAGAAACTTGTACTGAAATAAAGGTTTAGGCTAATAATTCCTGAATACACATCAAAGCTAAAAACCAAATGGATAGCAGAGGATGGTTTCAATCCATCAACTTCTGGGCCTAGAACACTTCCACTGCACCATTCTTCTTTCTGCCACCCCAGATGGGACTTGAACCCACAATCCCTGGCTTAGGAGGCCAGTGCCTTATCCATTAGGCCTCTAGGGCACTGCATACCCATAACAACCTTTACGAACTTACAGAAGCATAGATTGTTTTAAATCATGGACCGGCATTGAGACCTGCCCATGAATTGAGGCATTTTTATCCCTGTTTGCACTTTATATCTAAAAACTAACTGGATAGTAGAGAAAGGTTTTAAACGATGGACTTCTGTGTTATGGGACCTGAACACCACTGGGGCACTGAATAACCAATATGAACTACATGAACTGACAGAAGCAGTGTAACAAATTCAGCATTGAAGGAACTGAGAAACTTGTCCTGAAATAAAGGTTCAGGCTAATAATCCCTGAATACACATCAAAGCTAAAAACCAACTGGATAGCTTGAATCCATCAACCTCTGGGTTATGGGCCCAGCACACTACCGCTGCGCCACTCTGCTTTCAGAAAACCCAGATTGGACACCATCCCTGGTTTAGGAGGTTGGTGCCTTTTTTGGCCACTGGGGCACTGTATAATCAATATGAACTACATGAACTGACAGAAAAATTGAAAAACATTCAGCATTGAAAGAACTGAGACCTGCTCATGAAATAAAGGTTTAGGCTAATAATCCCTGAATACACTTCAAAGCTAAAAACCAACTGGATAGCAGAGGATGGTTTCAATCCATCGACCTCTGGGTTATGGGCCCAGCACGCTACCGCTGCGCCACTCTGCTTTCAGAAAACCCAGATTGGACACCATCCCTGGCTTAGGAGGTTGGTGCCTTTTTAGGCCACTGGGACACTGTATAATCAATATGAACAACATGAACTGACAGAAGCAGTAAAAAATATTCAGCATTGAAAGAACTGAGACCTGCTCATGAAAAAAAGGTTTAGGCTAATAATCCCTGAATACACATCATAGCTAAAAACCAACTGGATAGCAGAGTATGGTTTTGATCGATGGACCTCTGTGTTATGGGACCTGAACACCACTGGGGCACTGAATAACCAATATGAACTACATGAACTGACAGAAGCAGTGAAACAAATTCAGCATTGAAGGAACTGAGAAACTTGTACTGAAATAACGGTTTAGGCTAATAATCCCTGAATACACATCAAAGCTAAAAACCAAATGGATAGCAGAGGACATTTTCAATCCATCAACTTCTGGGCCTAGAACACTTCCACTGCACCATTCTTCTTTCTGCCACCCCAGATGGGACTTGAACCCACAATACCTGGCTTAGGTGGCCAGTGCCGTATCAATTAGGCCACTGGGGCACTGCATACCCATAACAACCTTTACGAACTTACAGAAGCATAGATTGTTTTAAATCATGGACCGGCACTGAGACCTGCCCATGAATTGAGGCATTTTATCCCTGTTTGCACTTTATATCTAAAAACTAACTGGATAGCAGAGAAAGGTTTTAAACGATGGACTTCTGTGTTATGGGACCTGAACACCACTGGGGCACTGAATAACCAATATGAACTACATGAACTGACAGAAGCAGTGTAACAAATTCAGCATTGAAGGAACTGAGAAACTTGTCCTGAAATAAAGTTTCAGGCTAATAATCCCTGAATACACATCAAAGCTAAAAACCAACTGGATAGCTTGAATCCATCGACCTCTGGGTTATGGGCCCAGCACACTACCGCTGCGCCACTCTGCTTTCAGAAAACCCAGATTGGACACCATCCCTGGTTTAGGAGGTTGGTGCCTTTTTTGGCCACTGGGGCACTGTATAATCAATATGAACTACATGAACTGACAGAAAAATTGAAAAACATTCAGCATTGAAAGAACTGAGACCTGCTCATGAAATAAAGGTTTAGGCTAATAATCCCTGAATACACTTCAAAGCTAAAAACCAACTGGATAGCAGAGGATGGTTTCAATCCATCGACCTCTGGGTTATGGGCCCAGCACGCTACCGCTGCGCCACTCTGCTTTCAGAAAACCCAGATTGGACACCATCCCTGGCTTAGGAGGTTGGTGCCTTTTTAGGCCACTGGGACACTGTATAATCAATATGAACAACATGAACTGACAGAAGCAGTAAAAAATATTCAGCATTGAAAGAACTGAGACCTGCTCATGAAAAAAAGGTTTAGGCTAATAATCCCTGAATACACATCATAGCTAAAAACCAACTGGATAGCAGAGTATGGTTTTGATCGATGGACCTCTGTGTTATGGGACCTGAACACCACTGGGGCACTGAATAACCAATATGAACTACATGAACTGACAGAAGCAGTGAAACAAATTCAGCATTGAAGGAACTGAGAAACTTGTACTGAAATAAAGGTTTAGGCTAATAATCCCTGAATACACATCAAAGCTAAAAACCAAATGGATAGCAGAGGACATTTTCAATCCATCAACTTCTGGGCCTAGAACACTTCCACTGCACCATTCTTCTTTCTGCCACCCCAGATGGGACTTGAACCCACAATACCTGGCTTAGGTGGCCAGTGCCGTATCAATTAGGCCACTGGGGCACTGCATACCCATAACAACCTTTACGAACTTACAGAAGCATAGATTGTTTTAAATCATGGACCGGCACTGAGACCTGCCCATGAATTGAGGCATTTTATCCCTGTTTGCACTTTATATCTAAAAACTAACTGGATAGCAGAGAAAGGTTTTAAACGATGGACTTCTGTGTTATGGGACCTGAACACCACTGGGGCACTGAATAACCAATATGAACTACATGAACTGACAGAAGCAGTGTAACAAATTCAGCATTGAAGGAACTGAGAAACTTGTCCTGAAATAAAGTTTCAGGCTAATAATCCCTGAATACACATCAAAGCTAAAAACCAACTGGATAGCTTGAATCCATCGACCTCTGGGTTATGGGCCCAGCACACTACCGCTGCGCCACTCTGCTTTCAGAAAACCCAGATTGGACACCATCCCTGGCTTAGGAGGTTGGTGCCTTTTTTGGCCACTGGGGCACTGTATAATCAATATGAACTACATGAACTGACAGAAAAATTGAAAAACATTCAGCATTGAAAGAACTGAGACCTGCTCATGAAATAAAGGTTTAGGCTAATAATCCCTGAATACACTTCATAGCTAAAAACCAACTGTATAGCAGAAAAAGGTTTTGATCGATGTACCTCTGTGTTATGGGACCTGAACACCACTGGGGCACTGAATAACCAATAGGAACTACATGAACTGACAGAAGCAGTGAAACAAATTCAGCATTGAAGGAACTGAGAAACTTGTCCTGAAATAAAGGTTTAGGCTAATAATCCCTGAATACACTTCAAAGCTAAAAACCAAATGGATAGCAGAGGATGGTTTCGATCCATCGACCTCTGGGTTATGGGCCCAGCACGCTACCGCTGCGCCACTCTGCTTTCAGAAAACCAAGATTGGACCCCATCCCTGGCTTAGGAGGTTGGTGCCTTTTTTGGCCACTGGGGCACTGTATAATCAATATGAACTACATGAACTGACAGAAGCATTGAAAAACATTCAGCATTGAAAGAACTGAGACCTGCTCATGAAATAAAGGTTTAGGCTAATAATCCCTGAAAACACTTCATAGCTAAAAACCAACTGTATAGCAGAAAAAGGTTTTGATCGTTGGACCTCTGTGTTAAGGGACCTCAACACCACTGGGGCACTGAATAACCAATAGGAACTACATGAACTGACAGAAGCAGTGAAACAAATTCAGCATTGAAGGAACTGAGAAACTTGTCCTGAAATAAAGGTTTAGGCTAATAATCCCTGAATACACTTCAAAGCTAAAAACCAACTGGATAGCAGAGGATGGTTTCGATCCATCAACCTCTGGGTTATGGGCCCAGCACGCTACCGCTGCGCCACTCTGCTTTCAGAAAACCCAGATTGGACACCATCCCTGGCTTAGGAGGTTGGTGCCTTTTTTGGCCACTGGGGCACTGTATAATCAATATGAACTACATGAACTGACAGAAGCATTGAAAAACATTCAGCATTGAAAGAACTGAGACCTGCTCATGAAATAAAGGTTTAGGCTAATAATCCCTGAATACACTTCAAAGCTAAAAACCAACTGGATAGCAGAGTATGGTTACGATGCAGCAACCTCTGGGTTATGGGCCCAGCACGCTACCGCTGCGCCACTCTGCTTTCAGAAAACCAAGATTGGACCCCATCCCTGGCTTAGGAGGTTGGTGCCTTTTTAGGCCACTGGGGCATTGTATAATCAATATGAACTACATGAGCTGACAGAAGCAGTGAAAAATATTCAGCATTGAAAGAACTGAGACCTGCTCATGAAAAAAAGGTTTAGGCTAATAATCTCTGAATACACTTCATAGCTAAAAACCAACTGTATAGCAGAAAAAGGTTTTGATCGTTGGACCTCTGTGTTAAGGGACCTCAACACCACTGGGGCACTGAATAACCAATAGGAACTACATGAACTAACAGAAGCAGTGAAACAAATTCAGCATTGAAGGAACTGAGAAACTTGTCCTGAAATAAAGGTTTAGGCTAATAATCCCTGAATACACTTCAAAGCTAAAAACCAACTGGATAGCAGAGGATGGTTTCGATCCATCGACCTCTGGGTTATGGGCCCAGCACGCTACCGCTGCGCCACTCTGCTTTCAGAAAACCAAGATTGGACCCCATCCCTGGCTTAGGAGGTTGGTGCCTTATTAGGCCACTGGGGCACTGTATAATCAATATGAACTACATGAACTGACAGAAGCAGTGAAAAATATTCAGCATTGAAAGAACTGAGACCTGCTCATGAAAAAAAGGTTTAGGCTAATAATCTCTGAATACACTTCATAGCTAAAAACCAACTCTATAGCAGAAAAAGGTTTTGATCGTTGGACCTCTGTGTTAAGGGACCTCAACACCACTGGGGCACTGAATAACCAATATGAACTACATGAACTGACAGAAGCATTGAAAAACATTCAGCATTGAAAGAACTGAGACCTGCTCATGAAATAAAGGTTTAGGCTAATAATCCCTGAACACACTTCATAGTTAAAAACCAACTGGATAGCAGAGGATGGTTTCGATCCATCGACCTCTGGGTTATGGGCCCAGCACGCTACCGCTGCGCCACACTGCTTTCAGAAAACCAAGATTTGACATCATCCCTGGCTTAGGAGGTTGGTGCCTTTTTAGGCCACTGGGACACTGTATAATCAATATGAACAACATGAACTGACAGAAGCAGTAAAAAATATTCAGCATTGAAAGAACTGAGACCTGCTCATGAAAAAAAGGTTTAGGCTAATAATCCCTGAATACACATCATAGCTAAAAACCAACTGGATAGCAGAAAAAGGTTTTGATCGATGGACCTCTGTGTTATGGGACCTGAACACCACTGGGGCACTGAATAACCAATATGAACTACATGAACTGACAGAAGCAGTGAAACAAATTCAGCATTGAAGGAACTGAGAAACTTGTACTGAAATAAAGGTTTAGGCTAATAATTCCTGAATACACATCAAAGCTAAAAACCAAATGGATAGCAGAGGATGGTTTCAATCCATCAACTTCTGGGCCTAGAACACTTCCACTGCACCATTCTTCTATCTGCCACCCCAGATGGGACTTGAACCCACAATCCCTGGCTTAGGAGGCCAGTGCCTTATCCATTAGGCCACTGGGGCACTGCATACCCATAACAACCTTTACAAACTTACAGAAGCATAGATTGTTTTAAATCATGGACCGGCACTGAGACCTGCCCATGAATTGAGGCATTTTATCCCTGTTTGCACTTTATATCTAAAAACTAACTGGATAGCAGAGAAAGGTTTTAAACGATGGACTTCTGTGTTATGGGACCTGAACACCACTGGGGCACTGAATAACCAATATGAACTACATGAACTGACAGAAGCAGTGTAACAAATTCAGCATTGAAGGAACTGAGAAACTTGTCCTGAAATAAAGTTTCAGGCTAATAATCCCTGAATACACATCAAAGCTAAAAACCAACTGGATAGCTTGAATCCATCGACCTCTGGGTTATGGGCCCAGCACACTACCGCTGCGCCACTCTGCTTTCAGAAAACCCAGATTGGACACCATCCCTGGTTTAGGAGGTTGGTGCCTTTTTTGGCCACTGGGGCACTGTATAATCAATATGAACTACATGAACTGATAGAAAAATTGAAAAACATTCAGCATTGAAAGAACTGAGACCTGCTCATGAAATAAAGGTTTAGGCTAATAATCCCTGAATACACTTCAAAGCTAAAAACCAACTGGATAGCAGAGGATGGTTTCAATCCATCGACCTCTGGGTTATGGGCCCAGCACGCTACCGCTGCGCCACTCTGCTTTCAGAAAACCCAGATTGGACACCATCCCTGGCTTAGGAGGTTGGTGCCTTTTTAGGCCACTGGGACACTGTATAATCAATATGAACAACATGAACTGACAGAAGCAGTAAAAAATATTCAGCATTGAAAGAACTGAGACCTGCTCATGAAAAAAAGGTTTAGGCTAATAATCCCTGAATACACATCATAGCTAAAAACCAACTGGATAGCAGAGTATGGTTTTGATCGATGGACCTCTGTGTTATGGGACCTGAACACCACTGGGGCACTGAATAACCAATATGAACTACATGAACTGACAGAAGCAGTGAAACAAATTCAGCATTGAAGGAACTGAGAAACTTGTACTGAAATAAAGGTTTAGGCTAATAATCCCTGAATACACATCATAGCTAAAAACCAAATGGATAGCAGAGGACATTTTCAATCCATCAACTTCTGGGCCTAGAACACTTCCACTGCACCATTCTTCTTTCTGCCACCCCAGATGGGACTTGAACCCACAATACCTGGCTTAGGTGGCCAGTGCCGTATCAATTAGGCCACTGGGGCACTGCATACCCATAACAACCTTTACGAACTTACAGAAGCATAGATTGTTTTAAATCATGGACCGGCACTGAGACCTGCCCATGAATTGAGGCATTTTATCCCTGTTTGCACTTTATATCTAAAAACTAACTGGATAGCAGAGAAAGGTTTTAAACGATGGACTTCTGTGTTATGGGACCTGAACACCACTGGGGCACTGAATAACCAATATGAACTACATGAACTGACAGAAGCAGTGTAACAAATTCAGCATTGAAGGAACTGAGAAACTTGTCCTGAAATAAAGTTTCAGGCTAATAATCCCTGAATACACATCAAAGCTAAAAACCAACTGGATAGCTTGAATCCATCGACCTCTGGGTTATGGGCCCAGCACACTACCGCTGCGCCACTCTGCTTTCAGAAAACCCAGATTGGACACCATCCCTGGCTTAGGAGGTTGGTGCCTTTTTTGGCCACTGGGGCACTGTATAATCAATATGAACTACATGAACTGACAGAAAAATTGAAAAACATTCAGCATTGAAAGAACTGAGACCTGCTCATGAAATAAAGGTTTAGGCTAATAATCCCTGAATACACTTCATAGCTAAAAACCAACTGTATAGCAGAAAAAGGTTTTGATCGATGTACCTCTGTGTTATGGGACCTGAACACCACTGGGGCACTGAATAACCAATAGGAACTACATGAACTGACAGAAGCAGTGAAACAAATTCAGCATTGAAGGAACTGAGAAACTTGTCCTGAAATAAAGGTTTAGGTTAATAATCCCTGAATACACTTCAAAGCTAAAAACCAAATGGATAGCAGAGGATGGTTTCGATCCATCGACCTCTGGGTTATGGGCCCAGCACGCTACCGCTGCGCCACTCTGCTTTCAGAAAACCCAGATTGGACACCATCCCTGGCTTAGGAGGTTGGTGCCTTTTTAGGCCACTGGGACACTGTATAATCAATATGAACAACATGAACTGACAGAAGCAGTAAAAAATATTCAGCATTGAAAGAACTGAGACCTGCTCATGAAAAAAAGGTTTAGGCTAATAATCCCTGAATACACATCATAGCTAAAAACCAACTGGATAGCAGAGTATGGTTTTGATCGATGGACCTCTGTGTTATGGGACCTGAACACCACTGGGGCACTGAATAACCAATATGAACTACATGAACTGACAGAAGCAGTGAAACAAATTCAGCATTGAAGGAACTGAGAAACTTGTACTGAAATAAAGGTTTAGGCTAATAATCCCTGAATACACATCATAGCTAAAAACCAAATGGATAGCAGAGGACATTTTCAATCCATCAACTTCTGGGCCTAGAACACTTCCACTGCACCATTCTTCTTTCTGCCACCCCAGATGGGACTTGAACCCACAATACCTGGCTTAGGTGGCCAGTGCCGTATCAATTAGGCCACTGGGGCACTGCATACCCATAACAACCTTTACGAACTTACAGAAGCATAGATTGTTTTAAATCATGGACCGGCACTGAGACCTGCCCATGAATTGAGGCATTTTATCCCTGTTTGCACTTTATATCTAAAAACTAACTGGATAGCAGAGAAAGGTTTTAAACGATGGACTTCTGTGTTATGGGACCTGAACACCACTGGGGCACTGAATAACCAATATGAACTACATGAACTGACAGAAGCAGTGTAACAAATTCAGCATTGAAGGAACTGAGAAACTTGTCCTGAAATAAAGTTTCAGGCTAATAATCCCTGAATACACATCAAAGCTAAAAACCAACTGGATAGCTTGAATCCATCGACCTCTGGGTTATGGGCCCAGCACACTACCGCTGCGCCACTCTGCTTTCAGAAAACCCAGATTGGACACCATCCCTGGCTTAGGAGGTTGGTGCCTTTTTTGGCCACTGGGGCACTGTATAATCAATATGAACTACATGAACTGACAGAAAAATTGAAAAACATTCAGCATTGAAAGAACTGAGACCTGCTCATGAAATAAAGGTTTAGGCTAATAATCCCTGAATACACTTCATAGCTAAAAACCAACTGTATAGCAGAAAAAGGTTTTGATCGATGTACCTCTGTGTTATGGGACCTGAACACCACTGGGGCACTGAATAACCAATAGGAACTACATGAACTGACAGAAGCAGTGAAACAAATTCAGCATTGAAGGAACTGAGAAACTTGTCCTGAAATAAAGGTTTAGGTTAATAATCCCTGAATACACTTCAAAGCTAAAAACCAAATGGATAGCAGAGGATGGTTTCGATCCATCGACCTCTGGGTTATGGGCCCAGCACGCTACCGCTGCGCCACTCTGCTTTCAGAAAACCAAGATTGGACCCCATCCCTGGCTTAGGAGGTTGGTGCCTTTTTTGGCCACTGGGGCACTGTATAATCAATATGAACTACATGAACTGACAGAAGCATTGAAAAACATTCAGCATTGAAAGAACTGAGACCTGCTCATGAAATAAAGGTTTAGGCTAATAATCCCTGAAAACACTTCATAGCTAAAAACCAACTGTATAGCAGAAAAAGGTTTTGATCGTTGGACCTCTGTGTTAAGGGACCTCAACACCACTGGGGCACTGAATAACCAATAGGAACTACATGAACTGACAGAAGCAGTGAAACAAATTCAGCATTGAAGGAACTGAGAAACTTGTCCTGAAATAAAGGTTTAGGCTAATAATCCCTGAATACACTTCAAAGCTAAAAACCAACTGGATAGCAGAGGATGGTTTCGATCCATCAACCTCTGGGTTATGGGCCCAGCACGCTACCGCTGCGCCACTCTGCTTTCAGAAAACCCAGATTGGACACCATCCCTGGCTTAGGAGGTTGGTGCCTTTTTTGGCCACTGGGGCACTGTATAATCAATATGAACTACATGAACTGACAGAAGCATTGAAAAACATTCAGCATTGAAAGAACTGAGACCTGCTCATGAAATAAAGGTTTAGGCTAATAATCCCTGAATACACTTCAAAGCTAAAAACCAACTGGATAGCAGAGTATGGTTACGATGCAGCAACCTCTGGGTTATGGGCCCAGCACGCTACCGCTGCGCCACTCTGCTTTCAGAAAACCAAGATTGGACCCCATCCCTGGCTTAGGAGGTTGGTGCCTTTTTAGGCCACTGGGGCATTGTATAATCAATATGAACTACATGAGCTGACAGAAGCAGTGAAAAATATTCAGCATTGAAAGAACTGAGACCTGCTCATGAAAAAAAGGTTTAGGCTAATAATCTCTGAATACACTTCATAGCTAAAAACCAACTGTATAGCAGAAAAAGGTTTTGATCGTTGGACCTCTGTGTTAAGGGACCTCAACACCACTGGGGCACTGAATAACCAATAGGAACTACATGAACTAACAGAAGCAGTGAAACAAATTCAGCATTGAAGGAACTGAGAAACTTGTCCTGAAATAAAGGTTTAGGCTAATAATCCCTGAATACACTTCAAAGCTAAAAACCAACTGGATAGCAGAGTATGGTTACGATGCAGCAACCTCTGGGTTATGGGCCCAGCACGCTACCGCTGCGCCACTCTGCTTTCAGAAAACCAAGATTGGACCCCATCCCTGGCTTAGGAGGTTGGTGCCTTTTTAGGCCACTGGGGCATTGTATAATCAATATGAACTACATGAACTGACAGAAGCAGTGAAAAATATTCAGCATTGAAAGAACTGAGACCTGCTCATGAAAAAAAGGTTTAGGCTAATAATCTCTGAATACACTTCATAGCTAAAAACCAACTGTATAGCAGAAAAAGGTTTTGATCGTTGGACCTCTGTGTTAAGGGACCTCAACACCACTGGGGCACTGAATAACCAATAGGAACTACATGAACTAACAGAAGCAGTGAAACAAATTCAGCATTGAAGGAACTGAGAAACTTGTCCTGAAATAAAGGTTTAGGCTAATAATCCCTGAATACACTTCAAAGCTAAAAACCAACTGGATAGCAGAGGATGGTTTCGATCCATCGACCTCTGGGTTATGGGCCCAGCACGCTACCGCTGCGCCACTCTGCTTTCAGAAAATCAAGATTGGACCCCATCCCTGGCTTAGGAGGTTGGTGCCTTATTAGGCCACTGGGGCACTGTATAATCAATATGAACTACATGAACTGACAGAAGCAGTGAAAAATATTCAGCATTGAAAGAACTGAGACCTGCTCATGAAAAAAAGGTTTAGGCTAATAATCTCTGAATACACTTCATAGCTAAAAACCAACTCTATAGCAGAAAAAGGTTTTGATCGTTGGACCTCTGTGTTAAGGGACCTCAACACCACTGGGGCACTGAATAACCAATATGAACTACATGAACTGACAGAAGCATTGAAAAACATTCAGCATTGAAAGAACTGAGACCTGCTCATGAAATAAAGGTTTAGGCTAATAATCCCTGAACACACTTCATAGTTAAAAACCAACTGGATAGCAGAGGATGGTTTCGATCCATCGACCTCTGGGTTATGGGCCCAGCACGCTACCGCTGCGCCACACTGCTTTCAGAAAACCAAGATTTGACATCATCCCTGGCTTAGGAGGTTGGTGCCTTTTTAGGCCACTGGGACACTGTATAATCAATATGAACAACATGAACTGACAGAAGCAGTAAAAAATATTCAGCATTGAAAGAACTGAGACCTGCTCATGAAAAAAAGGTTTAGGCTAATAATCCCTGAATACACATCATAGCTAAAAACCAACTGGATAGCAGAAAAAGGTTTTGATCGATGGACCTCTGTGTTATGGGACCTGAACACCACTGGGGCACTGAATAACCAATATGAACTACATGAACTGACAGAAGCAGTGAAACAAATTCAGCATTGAAGGAACTGAGAAACTTGTACTGAAATAAAGGTTTAGGCTAATAATTCCTGAATACACATCAAAGCTAAAAACCAAATGGATAGCAGAGGATGGTTTCAATCCATCAACTTCTGGGCCTAGAACACTTCCACTGCACCATTCTTCTATCTGCCACCCCAGATGGGACTTGAACCCACAATCCCTGGCTTAGGAGGCCAGTGCCTTATCCATTAGGCCACTGGGGCACTGCATACCCATAACAACCTTTACAAACTTACAGAAGCATAGATTGTTTTAAATCATGGACCGGCACTGAGACCTGCCCATGAATTGAGGCATTTTTATCCCTGTTTGCACTTTATATCTAAAAACCAACTGGATAGCAGAGAAAGGTTTTAAACGATGGACTTCTGTGTTATGGGACCTGAACACCACTGGGGCACTGAATAACCAATATGAACTACATGAACTGACAGAAACAGTGTAACAAATTCAGCATTGAAGGAACTGAGAAACTTGTCCTGAAATAAAGTTTCAGGCTAATAATCCCTGAATACACATCAAAGCTAAAAACCAACTGGATAGCTTCAATCCATCGACCTCTGGGTTATGGGCCCAGCACACTACCGCTGCGCCACTCTGCTTTCAGAAAACCCAGATTGGACACCATCCCTGGCTTAGGAGGTTGGTGCCTTTTTTGGCCACTGGGACACTGTATAATCAATATGAACTACATGAACTGACAGAAAAATTGAAAAACATTCAGCATTGAAAGAACTGAGACCTGCTCATGAAATAAAGGTTTAGGCTAATAATCCCTGAATACACTTCATAGCTAAAAACCAACTGTATAGCAGAAAAAGGTTTTGATCGATGTACCTCTGTGTTATGGGACCTGAACACCACTGGGGCACTGAATAACCAATAGGAACTACATGAACTGACAGAAGCATTGAAAAACATTCAGCATTGAAAGAACTGAGACCTGCTCATGAAATAAAGGTTTAGGTTAATAATCCCTGAATACACTTCATAGCTAAAAACCAAATGGATAGCAGAGGATGGTTTCGATCCATCGACCTCTGGGTTATGGACCCAGCACGCTACCGCTGCGCCAATCTGCTTTCAGAAAACACAGATTGGACAGTATCCCTGGTTTAGGAGGTTGGTGCCTTTTTAGGCCACTGGGGCACTGTATAATCAATATGAACTACATGAACTGACAGAAGCAGTGAAAAATATTCAGCATTGAAAGAACTGAGACCTCCTCATGAAAAAAAGGTTTAGGCTAATAATCTCTGAATACACTTCATAGCTAAAAACCAACTGGATAGCAGAAAAAGGTTTTGATCGATGGACCTCTGTGTTATGGGACCTGAACACCACTGGGGCACTGAATAACCAATATGAACTACATGAACTGACAGAAGCAGTGAAACAAATTCAGCATTGAAGGAACTGAGAAATTTGTCCTTAAATAAAGGTTTAGTCTAATAATCCCTGAATACACTTCAAAGCTAAAAACCAACTGGATAGCAGAGGATGGTTTCAGTCCATCGACCTCTGGGTTATGGGCCAGCACGCTACCGCTGCGCCACTCTGCTTTCAGAAAACCCAGATTGGACACCATCCCTGGTTTAGGAGGTTGGTGCCTTTTTAGGCCACTGGGGCACTGTATAATCAATATGAACTACATGAACTGAAAGGAAGCATTGAAAAATATTCAGCATTGAAAGAACTGAGACCTGCTCTTGAAATAAAGGTTTAGGCTAATAATCCCTGAATGCAATTCATAGCTAAAAACCAACTGGATAGCAGAAAATGTTTTGATCGTTGGACCTCTGTGTTAAGGGACCTCAACACCACTGGGGCACTGAATAACCATTTTGAACTACATGAACTGACAGAAGCAGTGAAACAAATTCAGCATTGAAGGAACTGAGAAACTTGTTCTGAAATAAAGGTTTAGGCTAATAATCCCTGAATACACTTCATAGATAAAAAACAAATGAACAGCCAAGGATTGTTTCAATCCATCAACTTCTGGGCCTAGAAGACTTCCACTGCACCATTATTCTTTCTGCCACCCCAGATGGAACTTGAACTCGCAATCCCTGGTTTAGAAGGCCAATGCCTTAGCCATTAGGCCACTGGGGCACTGCCTACCGATAACAACCTTTACAAACTTACAGAAGCATAGATTTTTTTAAATCATGGACCGGCACTAAGACTTGCCCATGAAATGAGGCATTTTTATCCCTGTTTGCACTTTATATATAAAAACCAACTGGATAGCAGAGAAAGGTTTTGATCGATGGACCTCTGTGTTATGGGACCTCAACACCACTGGGGCACTGAATAACCAATATGAACTACATGAACTGACAAAAGCAGTGAAACAAATGCAGCATTGAAGGAACTGAGAAACTTCTCATGAAATAAAGGTTTAGGCTAATAATCCCTGAATACACTTTAAAGCTAAAAACCAACTGGATAGCAGAGGATGGTTTCGATCCACCTACCTCTGGGTTATGGGCTCAGCACGCTACCTCTGCGCCACTCTGCTTTCAGAAAACCCAGATTGGACACCATCCCTGGCTTAGGAGGTTGGTGCCTTATTAAGCCACTGGGGCACTGTATAATCAATATGAACTACATGAACTGACAGAAGCAGTGAAAAATATTCAGCATTGAAAGAACTGAGACCTGCTCATGAAAAAAAGGTTTAGGCTAATAATCCCTGAATACACTTCATAGGTAAAAACCAACTGGATAGCAGAAAAAGGTTTTGATCGATGGACCTCTGTGTTATGGGACCTGAACACCACTGGGGCATTGAATAACCAATATGAACTACATGAACTGACAGAAGCAGTGAAACAAATTCAGCATTGAAGGAACTGAGAAACTTGTCCTGAAATAAAGGTTTAGGCTAATAATCCCTGAATACACTTCAAAGCTAAAAACCAACTGGATAGCAGAGGATGGTTTCAGTCCATCGACCTCTGGGTTATGGGCCAGCACGCTACCGCTGCGCCACTCTGCTTTCAGAAAACCCAGATTGGACACCATCCCTGGTTTAGGAGGTTGGTGACTTTTTAGGCCACTGGGGCACTGTATAATCAATATGAACTACATGAACTGAAAGGAAGCATTGAAAAATATTCAGCACTGAAAGAACTGAGACCTGCTCTTGAAATAAAGGTTTAGGCTAACAATCCCTGAATACACATCATATCTAAAAACCAACTGGATAGCAGAGAAAGGTTTTGATCGATGGACCTCTGTGTTATGGGACCTGAACACCACTGGGGCACTGAATAACCAATATGAACTACATGAACTGACAGAAGCAGTGAAACAAATTCAGCATTGAAGGAACTGAGAAACTTGTCCTGAAATAAAGGTTTAGGCTAATAATGCCTGAATACACTTCAAAGCTAAAAACCAACTGGATAGCTTACATCCATCGACCTCTGGGTTATGGGCCCAGCACACTACCGCCACGCCACTCTGCTTTCAGAAAACCCAGATTGGACACCATCCCTGGTTTAGGAGGTTGGTGCCTTTTTAGGCCACTGGGGCACTGTATAATCAATATGAACTACATGAACTGAAAGGAAGCATTGAAAAATATTCAGCACTGAAAGAACTGAGACCTGCTCTTGAAATAAAGGTTTAGGCTAATAATCCCTGAATACACTTCATAGCTAAAAACCAACTGGATAGCAGAAAAAGGTTTTGATCGTTGGACCTCTGTGTTAAGGGACCTCAACACCACTGGGGCACTGAATAACCAATATGAACTACATGAACTGACAGAAGCAGTGAAACAAATTCAGCATTGAAGGAACTGAGAAACTTGTCCTGAAATAAAGGTTTAGGCTAATAATCCCTGAATACACTTCAAAGCTAAAAACCAACTGGATAGCAGAGGATGGTTTCGATCCATTGACCTCTGGGTTATGGGCCCAGCACGCTACCGCTGCGCCACTCTGCTTTAAGAAAACCCAGATTGGACACTATCCCTGGATTAGGAGGTTGGTGCCTTTTTAGGCCAATGGGGCACTATATAATCAATATGAACTACATGAACTGACAGAAGCAGTGAAAAATATTCAGCATTGAAAGAACTGAGACCTGCTCATGAAAAAAAGGTTTAGGCTAATAATCCCTGAATACACTTCATAGCTAAAAACCAACTGTATAGCAGAAAAAGGTTTTGATCGATGTACCTCTGTGTTATGGGACCTGAACACCACTGGGGCACTGAATAACCAATAGGAACTACATGAACTGACAGAAGCATTGAAAAACATTCAGCATTGAAAGAACTGAGACCTGCTCATGAAATAAAGGTTTAGGTTAATAATCCCTGAATACACTTCATAGCTAAAAACCAAATGGATAGCAGAGGATGGTTTCGATCCATCGACCTCTGGGTTATGGACCCAGCACGCTACCGCTGCGCCAATCTGCTTTCAGAAAACACAGATTGGACAGTATCCCTGGTTTAGGAGGTTGGTGCCTTTTTAGGCCACTGGGGCACTGTATAATCAATATGAACTACATGAACTGACAGAAGCAGTGAAAAATATTCAGCATTGAAAGAACTGAGACCTCCTCATGAAAAAAAGGTTTAGGCTAATAATCTCTGAATACACTTCATAGCTAAAAACCAACTGGATAGCAGAAAAAGGTTTTGATCGATGGACCTCTGTGTTATGGGACCTGAACACCACTGGGGCACTGAATAACCAATATGAACTACATGAACTGACAGAAGCAGTGAAACAAATTCAGCATTGAAGGAACTGAGAAATTTGTCCTTAAATAAAGGTTTAGTCTAATAATCCCTGAATACACTTCAAAGCTAAAAACCAACTGGATAGCAGAGGATGGTTTCAGTCCATCGACCTCTGGGTTATGGGCCAGCACGCTACCGCTGCGCCACTCTGCTTTCAGAAAACCCAGATTGGACACCATCCCTGGTTTAGGAGGTTGGTGCCTTTTTAGGCCACTGGGGCACTGTATAATCAATATGAACTACATGAACTGAAAGGAAGCATTGAAAAATATTCAGCATTGAAAGAACTGAGACCTGCTCTTGAAATAAAGGTTTAGGCTAATAATCCCTGAATGCAATTCATAGCTAAAAACCAACTGGATAGCAGAAAATGTTTTGATCGTTGGACCTCTGTGTTAAGGGACCTCAACACCACTGGGGCACTGAATAACCATTTTGAACTACATGAACTGACAGAAGCAGTGAAACAAATTCAGCATTGAAGGAACTGAGAAACTTGTTCTGAAATAAAGGTTTAGGCTAATAATCCCTGAATACACTTCATAGATAAAAAACAAATGAACAGCCAAGGATTGTTTCAATCCATCAACTTCTGGGCCTAGAAGACTTCCACTGCACCATTATTCTTTCTGCCACCCCAGATGGAACTTGAACTCGCAATCCCTGGTTTAGAAGACCAATGCCTTAGCCATTAGGCCACTGGGGCACTGCCTACCGATAACAACCTTTACAAACTTACAGAAGCATAGATTTTTTTAAATCATGGACCGGCACTAAGACTTGCCCATGAAATGAGGCATTTTTATCCCTGTTTGCACTTTATATATAAAAACCAACTGGATAGCAGAGAAAGGTTTTGATCGATGGACCTCTGTGTTATGGGACCTCAACACCACTGGGGCACTGAATAACCAATATGAACTACATGAACTGACAAAAGCAGTGAAACAAATGCAGCATTGAAGGAACTGAGAAACTTCTCATGAAATAAAGGTTTAGGCTAATAATCCCTGAATACACTTTAAAGCTAAAAACCAACTGGATAGCAGAGGATGGTTTCGATCCACCTACCTCTGGGTTATGGGCTCAGCACGCTACCTCTGCGCCACTCTGCTTTCAGAAAACCCAGATTGGACACCATCCCTGGCTTAGGAGGTTGGTGCCTTATTAAGCCACTGGGGCACTGTATAATCAATATGAACTACATGAACTGACAGAAGCAGTGAAAAATATTCAGCATTGAAAGAACTGAGACCTGCTCATGAAAAAAAGGTTTAGGCTAATAATCCCTGAATACACTTCATAGGTAAAAACCAACTGGATAGCAGAAAAAGGTTT
This sequence comes from Thymallus thymallus, assembly GCA_023634145.1. Classification (NCBI taxonomy): domain Eukaryota; kingdom Metazoa; phylum Chordata; class Actinopteri; order Salmoniformes; family Salmonidae; genus Thymallus; species Thymallus thymallus. The sequence goes on from CM042422.1 coordinate 2,372,402, forward strand.
TGATCGATGGACCTCTGTGTTATGGGACCTGAACACCACTGGGGCATTGAATAACCAATATGAACTACATGAACTGACAGAAGCAGTGAAACAAATTCAGCATTGAAGGAACTGAGAAACTTGTCCTGAAATAAAGGTTTAGGATAATAATCCCTGAATACACTTCAAAGCTAAAAACCAACTGGATAGCAGAGGATGGTTTCAGTCCATCGACCTCTGGGTTATGGGCCAGCACGCTACCGCTGCGCCACTCTGCTTTCAGAAAACCCAGATTGGACACCATCCCTGGTTTAGGAGGTTGGTGACTTTTTAGGCCACTGGGGCACTGTATAATCAATATGAACTACATGAACTGAAAGGAAGCATTGAAAAATATTCAGCACTGAAAGAACTGAGACCTGCTCTTGAAATAAAGGTTTAGGCTAACAATCCCTGAATACACATCATATCTAAAAACCAACTGGATAGCAGAGAAAGGTTTTGATCGATGGACCTCTGTGTTATGGGACCTGAACACCACTGGGGCACTGAATAACCAATATGAACTACATGAACTGACAGAAGCAGTGAAACAAATTCAGCATTGAAGGAACTGAGAAACTTGTCCTGAAATAAAGGTTTAGGCTAATAATGCCTGAATACACTTCAAAGCTAAAAACCAACTGGATAGCTTACATCCATCGACCTCTGGGTTATGGGCCCAGCACACTACCGCCACGCCACTCTGCTTTCAGAAAACCCAGATTGGACACCATCCCTGGTTTAGGAGGTTGGTGCCTTTTTAGGCCACTGGGGCACTGTATAATCAATATGAACTACATGAACTGAAAGGAAGCATTGAAAAATATTCAGCACTGAAAGAACTGAGACCTGCTCTTGAAATAAAGGTTTAGGCTAATAATCCCTGAATACACTTCATAGCTAAAAACCAACTGGATAGCAGAAAAAGGTTTTGATCGTTGGACCTCTGTGTTAAGGGACCTCAACACCACTGGGGCACTGAATAACCAATATGAACTACATGAACTGACAGAAGCAGTGAAACAAATTCAGCATTGAAGGAACTGAGAAACTTGTCCTGAAATAAAGGTTTAGGCTAATAATCCCTGAATACACTTCAAAGCTAAAAACCAACTGGATAGCAGAGGATGGTTTCGATCCATTGACCTCTGGGTTATGGGCCCAGCACGCTACCGCTGCGCCACTCTGCTTTAAGAAAACCCAGATTGGACACTATCCCTGGATTAGGAGGTTGGTGCCTTTTTAGGCCAATGGGGCACTGTATAATCAATATGAACTACATGAACTGACAGAAGCAGTGAAAAATATTCAGCATTGAAAGAACTGAGACCTGCTCATGAAAAAAAGGTTTAGGCTAATAATCCCTGAATACACTTCATAGATAAAAAACAAATGAACAGCAGAGGATTTTTTCAAACCATCATCTTCTAGGCCTAGAACACTTCCACTGCACCATTCTTCTTTCTGCCACCCCAGATGGGACTTGAACCCACAATCCCTGGCTTAGGAGGCCAGTGCCTTATCCATTAGGCCACTGGGGCACTGCCTACCCATGACAACCATTACGAATTTACAGAAGCATAGATTATTTTAAATCATGGACCGGCACTGAGACCTGTCCATGAATTGAGGCATTTTTATCCCTGTTTGCACTTTATATCTAAAAACCAACTGGATAGCAGAGAAAGGTTTTGATCGATGGACCTCTGTGTTATGGGACCTGAACACCACTGGGGCACTGAATAACCAATATTCAGTGAAGGAACTGAGAAACTTGTCCTGAAATAAAGGTTTAGGCTAATAATCCCTGAATACACTTCAAAGCTAAAAACCAACTGGATAGCAGAGGATGGTTTCGATCCATCGACCTCTGGGCCCAGCACGCTACCGCTGCGCCACTCTGCTTTCAGAAAACCTAGATTGGACACTATCCCTGGCTTGGGAGATTGGTGCCTTTTTAGGCCACTGGGGCACTGTATAATCAATATGAACTACATGAACTGAAAGGAAGCATTGAAAAATATTCAGCATTGAAAGAACTGAGACCTGCTCTTGAAATAAAGGTTTAGGCTAATAATCCCTGAATACACATCATAGCTAAAAACCAACTGGATAGCAGAAAAAGGTTTTGATCGTTGGACCTCTGTGTTAAGGGTATTTACAGAAGCATATATTTTTTTAAATCATGGACCGGCACTGAGACCTGCCCATGAATTGAGGCATTTTTATCCCTGTTTGCACTTTATATCTAAAAACCAACTGGATAGCAGAAAAAGGTTTTGATCGTTGGACCTCTGAGTTAAGGGACCTCAACACCACTGGGGCACTGAATAACCAATATGAACTACATGAACTGACAGAAGAGGGTGAAACAAATTCAGCATTGAAGGAACTGCGAAACTTGTCCTGAAATAAAGGTTTAGGCTAATAATCCCTGAATACACTTCAAAGCTAAAAACAAACTGGATAGCAGAGGATGGTTTCGATCCATCGACCTCTGGGTTATGGGCCCAGCACACTAACGCTGCGCCACTCTGCTTTCAGAAAACCCAGATTGGACACTATCCCTGGCTTAGGAGGTTGGTGCCTTTATAGGCCACTGGGACACTGATAGATAGATAGATAGATAGATAGATAGATAGATAGATAGATAGATAGATAGATAGATAGATAGATAGGTACTTTATTGATCCCCGGGGGGGAAATTTCATTGTCAAGCAGCTACAACAAAACACAGGGCAGGTGCAAAATGCCACAACGAAAGTACACAAAAGACAGATACACGGTACATGATACATAGAGCGGCAGTATGAAAAAGTATAGAAATACAAGATATCTGGAGTTAAAAAAAAAAAGCTATAAAAGGACATTGCATAGTATGGGTGGTTGGCTGAATATGTACACTATACGTTGGTGGATGTTGGATGGTTAACTATACTATACGGTCGATGGCAGAGAAATACTTCAGTAGCTAAAAATGCGTATGATATGAGCGAGGGTAATAATAGTTTACTTAATAGACAGACTGGGTAAATGAACAGGTAAGTGAAAATTTTGCATGGTTAAATTAGCTGTACAGTTAGGTATACAGTTATATTTACAGATAGGTGAATACTTGCATGTTTACACAAACTGTACAGGTAAATGACAGGAAGAGATACTTTAATAGCTAAATGTGTGTATGATATCATTTGGGGTAATAATAGTAATTCCCTTAAAATACAGTCCTTAGTGCGCAGGGTTTAATTACAGATAACTGCACTTATTGCACATTCAATATACTAAAAGCAATGAGAAAAGGTGCAACTGGCAGGATACTAATATGCATTCCTGAGTGAATGCCTACGTCCAATAATTACTTACAATATTGCATGTGATATAATATAACAACTGTACATGAGTATGTATATACAGACCTGTATGAATAAATAGGTCCTGAGTGGATGAGTGCTGACGGACCAGAGTTACTCACGGATGGATGCATAATTGTTAAACTAGGTCCTAGCACCCCAACAGTTCCAGATCTATGTTGCCCCGGTGAGACATTATACAGTCTCATAGCCGCCGGCAGGAAGGACCTCCTGTAGCGCTCTCTGGCACACCGTGGTGGGATCAGTCTGTGACTGAAAGTGCTCCTCTGCGTCATAACCATAGCGTGCAGAGGGTGGGTGACGTTGTCCATGATGGCCAGCAGTTTGGCCAGGATCCGTCTCTCCGCCACCTCCTCTAGAGTGTCAAGGCTCATCCCCAGGACAGAGCTAGCCTTCCTGATCAGCTTATTTACCCGAGAAGCATCACCGGCTTTGATGTTTGCTCCCCAGCACACCACTGCAAAAAAGATGGCACTGGCCACCACAGACTGGTAGAAGGTATGCAGTAGTTTACTGCACACGTTGAAGGACCTGAGCCTCCTCAGAAAGTAGAGTCGGCTCTGGCCCTTTTGGTACAGGGCCCCGGTGTTACCAGCCCATTCCAGTCTGTTGTCCATATGGACACCCAGGAACTTGTATGACTCAACCATTTCCACATCCATCCCCTTTATAGGGACTGCAGTCAGTTGTGCCTTGGTTCTCCTGAAGTCCACCACCATCTCCTTAGTTTTGCTGATGTTGAGCTGAAGGTGGTTCTGCTCACACCACAACACAAAGTCACTGATTGTGCTCCTGTACTCCTCCTCCTGCCCACCCCTGATGCACCCTACAATAGCAGAGTCATCCGAGAACTTCTGTAGGTGGCATGTTTCAGAGTTATATCTGAAGTCTGAGGTGTAGAGGGTGAACAGGAAGGGGGACAGGACCGTTCCCTGGGGGGCCCCTGTGTTGCTAACTGCCCGTTCTGACACACAGCTCTGTAGTCGCACAAATTGTGGCCTACCGGTCAGGTAGTCCGTGACCCAGGAGACTAAGGGTGCTTCCACTTTCATCCTCCTCATCTTCTCACCCAGTAGCAGGGGCTGAATGGTATTGAAGGCACTGGAGAAGTAAAAAAACATGACCCTCACAGTGCAACCTGCATTGTCCAGGTGAGAGTAGGCCCTCTGCAGAAGGTAGATGATTGCATCATCCACCCCAATGTTGCGCTGGTATGCAAACTGCAGGGGGTCCATTGATGAACACACCAGGGGTCTGAGTTGAGCGAGGACTCACCTTTCCAGGGTCTTCATGATGTGGGATGTTAGCGCTACAGGTCTGAAGTCATTCAGGACAGTGGGGTGTGCCTTCTTGGGCACTGGGACGAGGCAGGATGTTTTCCACAGCACAGGGACCCTTTCTAGGCTCAGGCTAAGGTTGAAAAGACGCTGGAGTATTCCACACAGTTGGTCAGCACAGACCCTCAGCACCCTTGGGCTGATGCCATCAGGGCCCGCCGCTTTCCACTGGTGTAGTCTCTCCAGCTCTCTCTTCACTTGGTTGGTGGTGAAAGCCAGCCCAGGTGGGGAGGTGGGGGGAAGGGGGGTATTGAGGATCAGTCCAGGGGGGGCAGGGGCGGAGGTGGGGTCACTGATTGTCTCAGCAGATAATCAATCAATATGAACTACATGAACTGACAGAAGCAGTGAAAAATATTCAGCATTGAAAGAACTGAGACCTGCTCATGAAAAAAAGGTTAGGCTAATAATCCATGAATACACTTCATAGATAAAAAAACAAATGGATAGCAGAGGATTGTTTCAATCCATCAACTTCTGGGCCTAGAACACTTCCAATGCACCATTATTCTTTCTGCCACCCCAGATGGGACTTGAACCCACAATACATGGTTTAGGAGGCCAGTGCCCTATCCATTAGGCCACTGGGGCACTGCCTAATCATAACAACCTTTACGAATTTACAGAAGCATAGATTTTTTTAACTCATGGACCGGCACTGAGACCTGCCCATGAATTGAGGCATTTTTATCCCTGTTTGCACTTTATATCTAAAAACCAACTGGATAGCAGAGAAAGGTTTTGAACGATGGACCTCTGTGTTATGGGACCTGAACACCACTGGGGCACTGAATAACCAATATGAACTACATGAACTGACAGAAGCAGTGAAACAAATTCAGCATTGAAGGAACTGAGAAACTTGTCCTGAAATAAAGGTTTAGGCTAATAATCCCTGAATACACATCAAAGCTAAAAACCAACTGGATAGCAGAGGATGGTTTCAATCCATCGACCTTTGGGTTATGGGCCCAGCACGCTACCGCTGCGCCACTCTGCTTTCAGAAAACCCAGATTGGACACCATCCCTGGCTTAGGAGGTTGGTGCCTTTTTAGGCCACTGGGACACTGTATAATCAATATGAACTACATGAACTGACAGAAGCAGTGAAAAATATTCAGCATTGAAAGAACTGAGGCCTGCTCATGAAATAAAGGTTTAGGCTAATAATCCCTGAATACACATCAAAGCTAAAAACCAACTGGATAGCAGAGGATGGTTTCAATCCATCGACCTCTGGGTTATGGGCCCAGCACGCTACTCTGCGCCACTCTGCTTTCAGAAAACCCAGATTGGACACTATCCCTGGCTTATGAGGTTGGTGCCTTTATAGGCCACTAGGACACTGTATAATCAATATGAACTACATGAACTGACAGAAGCAGTGAAAAATATTCAGCATTGAAAGAACTGAGACCTGCTCATAAAAAAAAGGTTTAGGCTAATAATCCCTGAATACACTTCATAGCTAAAAACCAACTGGATAGCAGAAAAAGGTTTTGATCGTTGGACCTCTGTGTTAAGGGACCTCAACACCACTGGGGCACTGAATAACCAATATGAACTACATGAAATGACAGAAGAGGGTGAAACAAATTCAGCATTGAAGGAACTGAGAAACTTGTCCTGAATTAAAGGTTTAGGCTAATAATCCCTGAATACACATCAAAGCTAAAAACCAACTGGATAGCAGAGGATGGTTTCGATTCATCGACCTCTGGGTTATGGGCCCAGCACGCTACCGCTGCGCCACTCTGCTTTCAGAAAACCCAGATTGGACACCATCCCTGGTTTAGGAGGTTGGTGCCTTTTTTGGCCACTGGGGCACTGTATAATCAATATGAACTACATGAACTGACAGAAGGAGTGAAAAATATTCAGCATTGAAAGAACTGAGACCTGCTCATGAAATAAAGGTTTAGGCTAATAATCCCTGAATACACATCAAAGCTAAAAACCAACTGGATAGCAGAGGATGGTTTCAATCCATCGACCTCTGGGTTATGGGCCCAGCACGCTACTCTGCGCCACTCTGCTTTCAGAAAACCCAGATTGGACACTATCACTGGCTTATGAGGTTGGTGCCTTTATAGGCCACTAGGACACTGTATAATCAATATGAACTACATGAACTGACAGAAGCAGTGAAAAATATTCAGCATTGAAAGAACTGAGACCTGCTCATAAAAAAAAGGTTTAGGCTAATAATCCCTGAATACACTTCATAGCTAAAAACCAACTGGATAGCAGAAAAAGGTTTTGATCGTTGGACCTCTGTGTTAAGGGACCTCAACACCACTGGGGCACTGAATAACCAATATGAACTACATGAACTGACAGAAGAGGGTGAAACAAATTCAGCATTGAAGGAACTGCGAAACTTGTCCTGAAATAAAGGTTTAGGCTAATAATCCCTGAATACACTTCAAAGCTAAAAACCAACTGGATAGCAGAGGATGGTTTTGATCCATCAACCTCTGGGTTATGGGCCCAGCACGCTACCGCTGCGCCACTCTGCTTTCAGAAAACCCAGATTGGACACCATCCCTGGTTTAGGAGGTTGGTGCCTTTTTTGGCCACTGGGGCACTGTATAATCAATATGAACTACATGAACTGACAGAAGGAGTGAAAAATATTCAGCATTGAAAGAACTGAGACCTGCTCATGAAAAAAAGGTTTAGGCTAATAATCCATGAATACACTTCATAGATAAAAAACAAATGAACAGCAGAGGATTGTTTCAATCCATCAACTTCTGGGCATAGAACACTTCCAATGCACCATTATTCTTTCTGCCACCCCAGATGGGACTTGAACCCACAATCCCTGGCTTAGGAGGCCAGTGCCCTATCCATTAGGCCACTGGGGCACTGCCTACCCATAAGAACCTTTACGAACTTACAGAAGCATAGATTTTTTTAAATCATGGACCGGCACTGAGACCTGCCCATGAATTGAGGCATTTTTATCCCTGTTTGCACTTTATATCTAAAAACCAACTGGATAGCAGAGAAAGGTTTTGAACGATGGACCTCTGTGTTATGGGACCTGAACACCACTGGGGCACTGAATAACCAATATGGACTACATGAACTGACAGAAGCAGTGAAACAAATTCAGCATTGAAGGAACTGAGAAACTTGTCCTGAAATAAAGGTTTAGGCTAATAATCCCTGAATACACATAAAAATGCTAAAAACCAACTGGATAGCAGAGTATGGTTTCAATCCATCGACCTCTGGGTTATGGGCCCAGCACGCTACCGCTGCGCCACTCTGCTTTCAGAAAACCCAGATTGGACACCATCCCTGGCTTAGGAGGTTGGTGCCTTTTTAGGCCACTGGGACACTGTATAATCAATATGAACTACATGAACTGACAGAAGCAGTGAAAAATATTCAGCATTGAAAGAACTGAGACCTGCTCATTAAAAAAAAGGTTTAGGCTAATAATCACTGAATACACTTCATAGATAAAAAAACAACTGGATAGCAGAGGATGGTTTCGATCCATCGACCTCTGGCTTATGGTGCCAGTACACTACCACTGCGCCACTCTGCTTTCAAAAAACCCATATTGGACACTATCCCTGGCTTAGGAGGTTGGTGCCTTTTTAGGCCACTGGGACACTGTATAATCAATATGAACTACATGAACTGACAGAAGCAGTGAAAAATATTCAGCATTGAAAGAACTGAGACCTGCTCATGAAAAAAAGGTTTAGGCTAATAATCCCTGAATACACTTCATAGCTAAAAACCAACTGGATAGCAGAAAAAGGTTTTGATCGTTGGACCTCTGTGTTAAGGGACCTCAACACCACTGGGGCACTGAATAACCAATATGAACTACATGAACTGACAGAAGAGGGTGAAACAAATTCAGCATTGAAGGAACTGTGAAACTTGTCCTGAAATAAAGGATTAGGCTAATAATCCCTGAATACACTTCAAAGCTAAAAACCAACTGGATAGCTTCGATCCATCGACCTCTGGGTTATGGGCCCAGCACGCTACCGCTGCGCCACTCTGCATTCAGAAAACCCAGATTGGACACCATCCCTGGCTTAGGAGGTTGGTGCCTTTTTAGGCCACTGGGACACTGTATAATCAATATGAACTACATGAACTGACAGAAGCAGTGAAAAATATTCAGCATTGAAAGAACTGAGGCCTGCTCATGAAATAAAGGTTTAGGCTAATAATCCCTGAATACACATCAAAGCTAAAAACCAACTGGATAGCAGAGGATGGTTTCAATCCATCGACCTCTGGGTTATGGGCCCAGCACGCTACTCTGCGCCACTCTGCTTTCAGAAAACCCAGATTGGACACTATCCCTGGTTTATGAGGTTGGTGCCTTTATAGGCCACTAGGACACTGTATAATCAATATGAACTACATGAACTGACAGAAGCAGTGAAAAATATTCAGCATTGAAAGAACTGAGACCTGCTCATAAAAAAAAGGTTTAGGCTAATAATCCCTGAATACACTTCATAGCTAAAAACCAACTGGATAGCAGAAAAAGGTTTTGATCGTTGGACCTCTGTGTTAAGGGACCTCAACACCACTGGGGCACTGAATAACCAATATGAACTACATGAACTGACAGAAGAGGGTGAAACAAATTCAGCATTGAAGGAACTGAGAAACTTGTCCTGAATTAAAGGTTTAGGCTAATAATCCCTGAATACACATCAAAGCTAAAAACCAACTGGATAGCAGAGGATGGTTTCGATCCATCGACCTCTGGGTTATGGGCCCAGCACGCTACCGCTGCGCCACTCTGCTTTCAGAAAACCCAGATTGGACACTATCCCTGGCTTAGGAGGTTGGTGCCTTTTTAGGCCACTGGGACACTGTATAATCAATATGAACTATATGAACTGAAAGGAAGCATTGAAAAATATTCAGCATTGAAAGAACTGAGACCTGCTCTTGAAATAAAGGTTTAGGCTAGTAATCCCTGAATACACTTCATAGCTAAAAACCAACTGGATAGCAGAAAAAGGTTTTGATCGTTGGACCTCTGTGTTAAGGGACCTCAACACCACTGGGGCACTGAATAACCAATATGAACTACATGAACTGACAGAAGAGGGTGAAACAAATTCAGCATTGAAGGAACTGCGAAACTTGTCCTGAAATAAAGGTTTAGGCTAATAATCCCTGAATACACTTCAAAGCTAAAAACCAACTGGATAGCAGAGGATGGTTTTGATCCATCGACCTCTGGGTTATGGGCCCAGCACGCTACCGCTGCGCCACTCTGCTTTCAGAAAACCCAGATTGGACACCATCCCTGGTTTAGGAGGTTGGTGCCTTTTTTGGCCACTGGGGCACTGTATAATCAATATGAACTACATGAACTGACAGAAGGAGTGAAAAATATTCAGCATTGAAAGAACTGAGACCTGCTCATGAAAAAAAGGTTTAGGCTAATAATCCATGAATACACTTCATAGATAAAAACCAACTGGATAGCAGAGAAAGGTTTTGATCGTTGGACCTCTGTGTTAAGGGACCTCAACACCACTGGGGCACTGAATAACCAATATGAACTACATGAACTGACAGAAGAGGGTGAAACAACTTCAGCATTGAAGGAACTGCGAAACTTGTCCTGAAATAAAGGATTAGGCTAATAATCCCTGAATACACTTCAAAGCTAAAAACCAACTGGATAGCTTCGATCCATCGACCTCTGGGTTATGGGCCCAGCACGCTACCGCTGCGCCACTCTGCTTTCAGAAAACCCAGATTGGACACCATCCCTGGTTTAGGAGGTTGGTGCCTTTTTAGGCCACTGGGACACTGTATAATCAATATGAACTACATGAACTGACAGAAGCAGTGAAAAATATTCAGCATTGAAAGAACTGAGACCTGCTCATGAAAAAAAGGTTTAGGCTAATAATCCCTGAATACACTTCATAGCTAAAAACCAACTGGATAGCAGAAAAAGGTTTTGATCGTTGGACCTCTGTGTTAAGGGACCTCAACACCACTGGGGCACTGAATAACTAATATGAACTACATGAACTGACAGAAGAGGGTGAAACAAATTCAGCATTGAAGGAACTGAGAAACTTGTCCTGAAATAAAGGTTTAGGCTAATAATCCCTGAATACACTTCAAATCTAAAAACCAACTGGATAGCAGAGGATGGTTTCGATCCATCGACCTCTGGGTTATGGGCCCAGCACGCTACCGCTGCACCACTCTGCTTTCAGAAAACCCAGATTGGACACTATCCCTGGCTTAGGAGGTTGGTGCCTTTATAGGCCACTGGGACACTGTATAATCAATATGAACTACATGAACTGACAGAAGCAGTGAAAAATATTCAGCATTGAAAGAACTGAGACCTGCTCATGAAAAAAAGGTTTAGGCTAATAATCCATGAATACACTTCATAGATAAAAAACAAATGAACAGCAGAGGATTGTTTCAATCAATCTACTTCTGGGCCTAGAACACTTCCACTGCACCATTATTCTTTCTGCCACCCCAGATGGGACTTGAACCCACAATACATGGTTTAGGAGGCCAGTAACCTATCCATTAGGCCACTGGGGCACTGCCTAACCATAACAACCTTTACGAACTTACAGAAGCATAGATTTTTTTAAATCATGGACCGGCACTGAGACCTGCCCATGAATTGAGGCATTTTTATCCCTGTTTGCACTTTATATCTAAAAACCAACTGGATAGCAGAGAAAGGTTTTGAACGATGGACCTCTGTGTTATGGGACCTGAACACCACTGGGGCACTGAATAACCAATATGAACTACATGAACTGACAGAAGCAGTGAAACAAATTCAGCATTGAAGGAACTGAGAAACTTGTCCTGAAATAAAGGTTTAGGCTAATAATCCCTGAACACACATCAAAGCTAAAAACCAACTGGATAGCAGAGGATGGTTTCAATCCATCGACCTCTGGGTTATGGGCCCAGCACGCTACCGCTGCGCCACTCTGCTTTCAGAAAACCCAGATTGGACACCATCCCTGGCTTAGGAGGTTGGTGCCTTTTTAGGCCACTGGGACACTGTATAATCAATATGAACTACATGAACTGACAGAAGCAGTGAAAAATATTCAGCATTGAAAGAACTGAGGCCTGCTCATGAAATAAAGGTTTAGGCTAATAATCCCTGAATACACATCAAAGCTAAAAACCAACTGGATAGCAGAGGATGGTTTCAATCCATCGACCTCTGGGTTATGGGCCCAGCACGCTACTCTGCGCCACTCTGCTTTCAGAAAACCCAGATTGGACACTATCCCTGGCTTATGAGGATGGTGCCTTTATAGGCCACTAGGACACTGTATAATCAATATGAACTACATGAACTGACAGAAGCAGTGAAAAATATTCAGCATTGAAAGAACTGAGACCTGCTCATAAAAAAAAGGTTTAGGCTAATAATCCCTGAATACACTTCATAGCTAAAAACCACTGGATAGCAGAAAAAGGTTTTGATCGTTGGACCTCTGTGTTAAGGGACCTCAACACCACTGGGGCACTGAATAACCAATATGAACTACATGAACTGACAGAAGAGGGTGAAACAACTTCAGCATTGAAGGAACTGCGAAACTTGTCCTGAAATAAAGGATTAGGCTAATAATCCCTGAATACACTTCAAAGCTAAAAACCAACTGGATAGCTTCGATCCATCGACCTCTGGGTTATGGGCCCAGCACGCTACCGCTGCGCCACTCTGCTTTCAGAAAACCCAGATTGGACACCATCCCTGGTTTAGGAGGTTGGTGCCTTTTTAGGCCACTGGGACACTGTATAATCAATATGAACTACATGAACTGACAGAAGCAGTGAAAAATATTCAGCATTGAAAGAACTGAGACCTGCTCATGAAAAAAAGGTTTAGGCTAATAATCCCTGAATACACTTCATAGCTAAAAACCAACTGGATAGCAGAAAAAGGTTTTGATCGTTGGACCTCTGTGTTAAGGGACCTCAACACCACTGGGGCACTGAATAACTAATATGAACTACATGAACTGACAGAAGAGGGTGAAACAAATTCAGCATTGAAGGAACTGAGAAACTTGTCCTGAAATAAAGGTTTAGGCTAATAATCCCTGAATACACTTCAAATCTAAAAACCAACTGGATAGCAGAGGATGGTTTCGATCCATCGACCTCTGGGTTATGGGCCCAGCACGCTACCGCTGCACCACTCTGCTTTCAGAAAACCCAGATTGGACACTATCCCTGGCTTAGGAGGTTGGTGCCTTTATAGGCCACTGGGACACTGTATAATCAATATGAACTACATGAACTGACAGAAGCAGTGAAAAATATTCAGCATTGAAAGAACTGAGACCTGCTCATGAAAAAAAGGTTTAGGCTAATAATCCATGAATACACTTCATAGATAAAAAACAAATGAACAGCAGAGGATTGTTTCAATCAATCTACTTCTGGGCCTAGAACACTTCCACTGCACCATTATTCTTTCTGCCACCCCAGATGGGACTTGAACCCACAATACATGGTTTAGGAGGCCAGTAACCTATCCATTAGGCCACTGGGGCACTGCCTAACCATAACAACCTTTACGAACTTACAGAAGCATAGATTTTTTTAAATCATGGACCGGCACTGAGACCTGCCCACGAATTGAGGCATTTTTATCCCTGTTTGCACTTTATATCTAAAAACCAACTGGATAGCAGAGAAAGGTTTTGAACGATGGACCTCTGTGTTATGGGACCTGAACACCACTGGGGCACTGAATAACCAATATGAACTACATGAACTGACAGAAGCAGTGAAACAAATTCAGCATTGAAGGAACTGAGAAACTTGTCCTGAAATAAAGGTTTAGGCTAATAATCCCTGAACACACATCAAAGCTAAAAACCAACTGGATAGCAGAGGATGGTTTCAATCCATCGACCTCTGGGTTATGGGCCCAGCACGCTACCGCTGCGCCACTCTGCTTTCAGAAAACCCAGATTGGACACCATCCCTGGCTTAGGAGGTTGGTGCCTTTTTAGGCCACTGGGACACTGTATAATCAATATGAACTACATGAACTGACAGAAGCAGTGAAAAATATTCAGCATTGAAAGAACTGAGGCCTGCTCATGAAATAAAGGTTTAGGCTAATAATCCCTGAATACACATCAAAGCTAAAAACCAACTGGATAGCAGAGGATGGTTTCAATCCATCGACCTCTGGGTTATGGGCCCAGCACGCTACTCTGCGCCACTCTGCTTTCAGAAAACCCAGATTGGACACTATCCCTGGCTTATGAGGTTGGTGCCTTTATAGGCCACTAGGACACTGTATAATCAATATGAACTACATGAACTGACAGAAGCAGTGAAAAATATTCAGCATTGAAAGAACTGAGACCTGCTCATAAAAAAAAGGTTTAGGCTAATAATCCCTGAATACACTTCATAGCTAAAAACCACTGGATAGCAGAAAAAGGTTTTGATCGTTGGACCTCTGTGTTAAGGGACCTCAACACCACTGGGGCACTGAATAACCAATATGAACTACATGAACTGACAGAAGAGGGTGAAACAAATTCAGCATTGAAGGAACTGAGAAACTTGTCCTGAATTAAAGGTTTAGGCTAATAATCCCTGAATACACATCAAAGCTAAAAACCAACTGGATAGCAGAGGATGGTTTCGATCCATCGACCTCTGGGTTATGGGCCCAGCACGCTACAGCTGCGCCACTCTGCTTTCAGAAAACCCAGATTGGACACTATCCCTGGCTTAGGAGGTTGGTGCCTTTTTAGGCCACTGGGACACTGTATAATCAATATGAACTATATGAACTGAAAGGAAGCATTGAAAAATATTCAGTATTGAAAGAACTGAGACCTGCTCTTGAAATAAAGGTTTAGGCTAATAATCCCTGAATACACTTCATAGCTAAAAACCAACTGGATAGCAGAAAAAGGTTTTGATCGTTGGACCTCTGTGTTAAGGGACCTCAACACCACTGGGGCACTGAATAACCAATATGAACTACATGAACTGACAGAAGAGGGTGAAACAAATTCAGCATTGAAGGAACTGCGAAACTTGTCCTGAAATAAAGGTTTAGGCTAATAATCCCTGAATACACTTCAAAGCTAAAAACCAACTGGATAGCAGAGGATGGTTTCGATCCATCGACCTCTGGGTTATGGGCCCAGCACGCTACCGCTGCACCACTCTGCTTTCAGAAAACCCAGATTGGACACTATCCCTGGCTTAGGAGGTTGGTGCCTTTATAGGCCACTGGGACACTGTATAATCAATATGAACTACATGAACTGACAGAAGCAGTGAAAAATATTCAGCATTGAAAGAACTGAGACCTGCTCATGAAAAAAAGGTTTAGGCTAATAATCCATGAATACACTTCATAGATAAAAAACAAATGAACAGCAGAGGATTGTTTCAATCAATCTACTTCTGGGCCTAGAACACTTCCACTGCACCATTATTCTTTCTGCCACCCCAGATGGGACTTGAACCCACAATACATGGTTTAGGAGGCCAGTAACCTATCCATTAGGCCACTGGGGCACTGCCTAACCATAACAACCTTTACGAACTTACAGAAGCATAGATTTTTTTAAATCATGGACCGGCACTGAGACCTGCCCACGAATTGAGGCATTTTTATCCCTGTTTGCACTTTATATCTAAAAACCAACTGGATAGCAGAGAAAGGTTTTGAACGATGGACCTCTGTGTTATGGGACCTGAACACCACTGGGGCACTGAATAACCAATATGAACTACATGAACTGACAGAAGCAGTGAAACAAATTCAGCATTGAAGGAACTGAGAAACTTGTCCTGAAATAAAGGTTTAGGCTAATAATCCCTGAACACACATCAAAGCTAAAAACCAACTGGATAGCAGAGGATGGTTTCAATCCATCGACCTCTGGGTTATGGGCCCAGCACGCTACCGCTGCGCCACTCTGCTTTCAGAAAACCCAGATTGGACACCATCCCTGGCTTAGGAGGTTGGTGCCTTTTTAGGCCACTGGGACACTGTATAATCAATATGAACTACATGAACTGACAGAAGCAGTGAAAAATATTCAGCATTGAAAGAACTGAGGCCTGCTCATGAAATAAAGGTTTAGGCTAATAATCCCTGAATACACATCAAAGCTAAAAACCAACTGGATAGCAGAGGATGGTTTCAATCCATCGACCTCTGGGTTATGGGCCCAGCACGCTACTCTGCGCCACTCTGCTTTCAGAAAACCCAGATTGGACACTATCCCTGGCTTATGAGGTTGGTGCCTTTATAGGCCACTAGGACACTGTATAATCAATATGAACTACATGAACTGACAGAAGCAGTGAAAAATATTCAGCATTGAAAGAACTGAGACCTGCTCATAAAAAAAAGGTTTAGGCTAATAATCCCTGAATACACTTCATAGCTAAAAACCACTGGATAGCAGAAAAAGGTTTTGATCGTTGGACCTCTGTGTTAAGGGACCTCAACACCACTGGGGCACTGAATAACCAATATGAACTACATGAACTGACAGAAGAGGGTGAAACAAATTCAGCATTGAAGGAACTGAGAAACTTGTCCTGAATTAAAGGTTTAGGCTAATAATCCCTGAATACACATCAAAGCTAAAAACCAACTGGATAGCAGAGGATGGTTTCGATCCATCGACCTCTGGGTTATGGGCCCAGCACGCTACAGCTGCGCCACTCTGCTTTCAGAAAACCCAGATTGGACACTATCCCTGGCTTAGGAGGTTGGTGCCTTTTTAGGCCACTGGGACACTGTATAATCAATATGAACTATATGAACTGAAAGGAAGCATTGAAAAATATTCAGTATTGAAAGAACTGAGACCTGCTCTTGAAATAAAGGTTTAGGCTAATAATCCCTGAATACACTTCATAGCTAAAAACCAACTGGATAGCAGAAAAAGGTTTTGATCGTTGGACCTCTGTGTTAAGGGACCTCAACACCACTGGGGCACTGAATAACCAATATGAACTACATGAACTGACAGAAGAGGGTGAAACAAATTCAGCATTGAAGGAACTGCGAAACTTGTCCTGAAATAAAGGTTTAGGCTAATAATCCCTGAATACACTTCAAAGCTAAAAACCAACTGGATAGCAGAGGATGGTTTTGATCCATCGACCTCTGGGTTATGGGCCCAGCACGCTACCGCTGCGCCACTCTGCTTTCCGAAAACCCAGATTGGACACCATCCCTGGTTTAGGAGGTTGGTGCCTTTTTTGGCCACTGGGGCACTGTATAATCAATATGAACTACATGAACTGACAGAAGGAGTGAAAAATATTCAGCATTGAAAGAACTGAGACCTGCTCATGAAAAAAAGGTTTAGGCTAATAATCCATGAATACACTTCATAGATAAAAAACAAATGAACAGCAGAGGATTGATTCAATCCATCAACTTCTGGGCATAGAACACTTCCACTGCACCATTATTCTTTCTGCCACCCCAGATGGGACTTGAACCCACAATCCCTAGCTTAGGAGGCCAGTGCCCTATCCATTAGGCCACTGGGGCACTGCCTACCCATAAGAACCTTTACGAACTTACAGAAGCATAGATTTTTTTAAATCATGGACCGGCACTGAGACCTGCCCATGAATTGAGGCATTTTTATCCCTGTTTGCACTTTATATCTAAAAACCAACTGGATAGCAGAGAAAGGTTTTGAACGATGGACCTCTGTGTTATGGGACCTGAACACCACTGGGGCACTGAATACCAATATGGACTACATGAACTGACAGAAGCAGTGAAACAAATTCAGCATTGAAGGAACTGAGAAACTTGTCCTGAAATAAAGGTTTAGGCTAATAATCCCTGAATACACATAAAAATGCTGAAAACCAACTGGATAGCAGAGTATGGTTTCAATCCATCGACCTCTGGGTTATGGGCCCAGCACGCTACCGCTGCGCCACTCTGCTTTCAGAAAACCCAGATTGGACACCATCCCTGGCTTAGGAGGTTGGTGCCTTTTTAGGCCACTGGGACACTGTATAATCAATATGAACTACATGAACTGACAGAAGCAGTGAAAAATATTCAGCATTGAAAGAACTGAGACCTGCTCATTAAAAAAAAGGTTTAGGCTAATAATCACTGAATACACTTCATAGATAAAAAAACAACTGGATAGCAGAGGATGGTTTCGATCCATCGACCTCTGGGTTATGGTGCCAGCATGCTACCACTGCGCCACTCTGCTTTCAGAAAACCCAGATTGGACACCATCCCTGGTTTAGGAGGTTGGTGCCTTTTTTGGCCACTGGGGCACTGTATAATCAATATGAACTACATGAACTGACAGAAGGAGTGAAAAATATTCAGCATTGAAAGAACTGAGACCTGCTCATGAAAAAAAGGTTTAGGCTAATAATCCATGAATACACTTCATAGATAAAAAACAAATGAACAGCAGAGGATTGTTTCAATCCATCAACTTCTGGGCCTAGAACACTTCCACTGCACCATTTTTCTTTCTGCCACCCCAGATGGGACTTGAACCCACTATCCCTGGCTTAGGAGGCCAGTGCCTTATCCATTAGGCCACTGGGGCACTGCATACCCATAACAACCTTTACGAACTTACAGAAGCATAGATTGTTTTAAATCATGGACCGGCACTGAGACCTGCCCATGAATTGAGGCATTTTATCCCTGTTTGCACTTTATATCTAAAAACCAACTGGATAGCAGAGAAAGGTTTTAAACGATGGACTTCTGTGTTATGGGACCTGAACACCACTGGGGCACTGAATAACCAATATGAACTACATGAACTGACAGAAGCAGTGTAACAAATTCAGCATTGAAGGAACTGAGAAACTTGTCCTGAAATAAAGTTTCAGGCTAATAATCCCTGAATACACATCAAAGCTAAAAACCAACTGGATAGCTTGAATCCATTGACCTCTGGGTTATGGGCCCAGCACACTACCGCTGCGCCACTCTGCTTTCAGAAAACCCAGATTGGACACCATCCCTGGCTTAGGAGGTTGGTGCCTTTTTTGGCCACTGGGGCACTGTATAATCAATATGAACTACATGAACTGACAGAAAAATTGAAAAACATTCAGCATTGAAAGAACTGAGACCTGCTCATGAAATAACGGTTTAGGCTAATAATCCCTGAATACACTTCATAGCTAAAAACCAACTGTATAGCAGAAAAAGGTTTTGATCGATGTACCTCTGTGTTATGGGACCTGAACACCACTGGGGCACTGAATAACCAATAGGAACTACATGAACTGACAGAAGCAGTGAAACAAATTCAGCATTGAAGGAACTGAGAAACTTGTCCTGAAATAAAGGTTTAGGCTAATAATCCCTGAATACACTTCAAAGCTAAAAACCAAATGGATAGCAGAGGATGGTTTCGATCCATCGACCTCTGGGTTATGGGCCCAGCACGCTACCGCTGCGCCACTCTGCTTTCAGAAAACCCAGATTGGACACCATCCCTGGTTTAGGAGGTTGGTGCCTTTTTTGGCCACTGGGGCGCTGTATAATCAATATGAACTACATGAACTGACAGAAGCAGTGAAAAATATTCAGCATTGAAAGAACTAAGACCTGCTCATGAAAAAAAGGTTTAGGCTAATAATCCCTGAATACACATCAAAGCTAAAAACCAACTGGATAGCAGAGGATGGTTTCGATCCATCGACCTCTGGGTTATGTGCCCAGCACGCTACCGCTGCGCCATCTGCTTTCAGAAAACCAAGATTGGACCCCATCCCTGGCTTAGGAGGTTGGTGCCTTTTTAGGCCACTGGGGCACTGTATAATCAATATGAACTACATGAACTGACAGATGCATTGAAAAACATTCAGCATTGAAAGAACTGAGACCTGCTCATGAAATAAAGGTTTAGGCTAATAATCCCTGAATACACTTCAAAGCTAAAAACCAACTGGATAGCAGAGGATGGTTTCAATCCATCGACCTCTGGGTTATGGGCCCAGCACGCTACCGCTGCGCCACTCTGCTTTCAGAAAACCCAGATTGGACACCATCCCTGGCTTAGGAGGTTGGTGCCTTTTTTGGCCACTGGGGCACTGTATAATCAATATGAACTACATGAACTGACAGAAATATTGAAAAACATTCAGCATTGAAAGAACTGAGACCTGCTCATGAAATAAAGGTTTAGGCTAATAATCCCTGAATACACTTCAAAGCTAAAAACCAACTGGATAGCAGAGGATGGTTACGATCCAGCAACCTCTGGGTTATGGGCCCAGCACGCTACCGCTGGGCCACTCTGCTTTCAGAAAACCAAGATTGGACCCCATCCCTGGCTTAGGAGGTTGGTGCCTTTTTAGGTCACTGGGGCATTGTATAATCAATATGAACTACATGAACTGACAGAAGCAGTGAAAAATATTCAGCATTGAAAGAACTGAGACCTGCTCATGAAAAAAAGGTTTAGGCTAATAATCTCTGAATACACTTCATAGCTAAAAACCAACTGGATAGCAGAGGACGGTTTCGATCCATCGACCTCTGGGTTATGGGCCCAGCACGCTACCGCTGCGCCACTCTGCTTTCAGAAAACCAAGATTGGACCCCATCCCTGGCTTAGGAGGTTGGTGCCTTATTAGGCCACTGGGGCACTGTATAATCAATATGAACTACATGAACTGACAGAAGCAGTGAAAAATATTCAGCATTGAAAGAACTGAGACCTGCTCATGAAAAAAAGGTTTAGGCTAATAATCTCTGAATACACTTCATAGCTAAAAACCAACTCTATAGCAGAAAAAGGTTTTGATCGTTGGACCTCTGTGTTAAGGGACCTCAACACCACTGGGGCACTGAATAACCAATATGAACTACATGAACTGACAGAAGCAGTGAAACAAATTCAGCATTGAAGGAACTGAGAAAATTGTCCTGAAATAAAGGTTTAGGCTAATAATCCCTGAATACACTTCAAAGCTAAAATCCAACTGGATAGCAGAGGATGGTTTCGATCCATCGACCTCTGGGTTATGGGCCCAGCACGCTACCGCTGCGCCACTCTGCTTTCAGAAAACCCAGATTGGACACCATCCCTGTTTTAGGAGGTTGGTGCCTTTTTAGGCCACTGGAGCACTGTATAATCAATATGAACTACATGAACTGACAGAAGCATTGAAAAACATTCAGCATTGAAAGAACTGAGACCTGCTCATGAAAAAAAGGTTTAGGCTAATAATCTCTGAATACACTTCATAGCTAAAAACCAACTCTATAGCAGAAAAAGGTTTTGATCGTTGGACCTCTGTGTTAAGGGACCTCAACACCACTGGGGCACTGAATAACCAATATGAACTACATGAACTGACAGAAGCATTGAAAAACATTCAGCATTGAAAGAACTGAGACCTGCTCATGAAATAAAGGTTTAGGCTAATAATCCCTGAACACACTTCATAGTTAAAAACCAACTGGATAGCAGAGGATGGTTTCGATCCATCGACCTCTGGGTTATGGGCCCAGCACGCTACCGCTGCGCCACTCTGCTTTCAGAAAACCAAGATTTGACACCATCCCTGGTTTAGGAGGTTGGTGCCTTTTTAGGCCACTGGGACACTGTATAATCAATATGAACTACATGAACTGACAGAAGCAGTGAAAAATATTCAGCATTGAAAGAACTGAGACCTGCTCATGAAAAAAAGGTTTAGGCTAATAATCTCTGAATACACTTCATAGCTAAAAACCAACTCTATAGCAGAAAAAGGTTTTGATCGTTGGACCTCTGTGTTAAGGGACCTCAACACCACTGGGGCACTGAATAACCAATATGAACTACATGAACTGACAGAAGCAGTGAAACAAATTCAGCATTGAAGGAACTGAGAAAATTGTCCTGAAATAAAGGTTTAGGCTAATAATCCCTGAATACACTTCAAAGCTAAAATCCAACTGGATAGCAGAGGATGGTTTCGATCCATCGACCTCTGGGTTATGGGCCCAGCACGCTACCGCTGCGCCACTCTGCTTTCAGAAAACCCAGATTGGACACCATCCCTGTTTTAGGAGGTTGGTGCCTTTTTAGGCCACTGGAGCACTGTATAATCAATATGAACTACATGAACTGACAGAAGCATTGAAAAACATTCAGCATTGAAAGAACTGAGACCTGCTCATGAAAAAAAGGTTTAGGCTAATAATCTCTGAATACACTTCATAGCTAAAAACCAACTCTATAGCAGAAAAAGGTTTTGATCGTTGGACCTCTGTGTTAAGGGACCTCAACACCACTGGGGCACTGAATAACCAATATGAACTACATGAACTGACAGAAGCATTGAAAAACATTCAGCATTGAAAGAACTGAGACCTGCTCATGAAATAAAGGTTTAGGCTAATAATCCCTGAACACACTTCATAGTTAAAAACCAACTGGATAGCAGAGGATGGTTTCGATCCATCGACCTCTGGGTTATGGGCCCAGCACGCTACCGCTGCGCCACTCTGCTTTCAGAAAACCAAGATTTGACACCATCCCTGGCTTAGGAGGTTGGTGCCTTTTTAGGCCACTGGGACACTGTATAATCAATATGAACAACATGAACTGACAGAAGCAGTAAAAAATATTCAGCATTGAAAGAACTGAGACCTGCTCATGAAAAAAAGGTTTAGGCTAATAATCCCTGAATACACATCATAGCTAAAAACCAACTGGATAGCAGAAAAAGGTTTTGATCGTTGGACCTCTGTGTTATGGGACCTGAACACCACTGGGGCACTGAATAACCAATATGAACTACATGAACTGACAGAAGCAGTGAAACAAATTCAGCATTGAAGGAACTGAGAAACTTGTACTGAAATAAAGGTTTAGGCTAATAATTCCTGAATACACATCAAAGCTAAAAACCAAATGGATAGCAGAGGATGGTTTCAATCCATCAACTTCTGGGCCTAGAACACTTCCACTGCACCATTCTTCTTTCTGCCACCCCAGATGGGACTTGAACCCACAATCCCTGGCTTAGGAGGCCAGTGCCTTATCCATTAGTCCACTAGGGCACTGCATACCCATAACAACCTTTACGAACTTACAGAAGCATAGATTGTTTTAAATCATGGACCGGCATTGAGACCTGCCCATGAATTGAGGCATTTTTATCCCTGTTTGCACTTTATATCTAAAAACTAACTGGATAGCAGAGAAAGGTTTTAAACGATGGACTTCTGTGTTATGGGACCTGAACACCACTGGGGCACTGAATAACCAATATGAACTACATGAACTGACAGAAGAAGTGTAACAAATTCAGCATTGAAGGAACTGAGAAACTTGTCCTGAAATAAAGTTTCAGGCTAATAATCCCTGAATACACATCAAAGCTAAAAACCAACTGGATAGCTTGAATCCATCGACCTCTGGGTTATGGGCCCAGCACACTACCGCTGCGCCACTCTGCTTTCAGAAAACCCAGATTGGACACCATCCCTGGCTTAGGAGGTTGGTGCCTTTTTTGGCCACTGGGGCACTGTATAATCAATATGAACTACATGAACTGACAGAAAAATTGAAAAACATTCAGCATTGAAAGAACTGAGACCTGCTCATGAAATAAAGGTTTAGGCTAATAATCCCTGAATACACTTCATAGCTAAAAACCAACTGTATAGCAGAAAAAGGTTTTGATCGATGTACCTCTGTGTCATGGGACCTGAACACCACTGGGGCACTGAATAACCAATAGGAACTACATGAACTGACAGAAGCAGTGAAACAAATTCAGCATTGAAG
Organism: Thymallus thymallus; assembly: GCA_023634145.1. Lineage (NCBI taxonomy): Eukaryota > Metazoa > Chordata > Actinopteri > Salmoniformes > Salmonidae > Thymallus > Thymallus thymallus. The sequence continues at coordinate 2,395,950 of CM042422.1, forward strand.
GAACTGAGAAACTTGTCCTGAAATAAAGGTTTAGGCTAATAATCCCTGAATACACTTCAAAGCTAAAAACCAAATGGATAGCAGAGGATGGTTTCGATCCATCGACCTCTGGGTTATGGGCCCAGCACGCTACCGCTGCGCCACTCTGCTTTCAGAAAACCAAGATTGGACCCCATCCCTGGCTTAGGAGGTTGGTGCCTTTTTTGGCCACTGGGGCACTGTATAATCAATATGAACTACATGAACTGACAGAAGCATTGAAAAACATTCAGCATTGAAAGAACTGAGACCTGCTCATGAAATAAAGGTTTAGGCTAATAATCCCTGAAAACACTTCATAGCTAAAAACCAACTGTATAGCAGAAAAAGGTTTTGATCGTTGGACCTCTGTGTTAAGGGACCTCAACACCACTGGGGCACTGAATAACCAATATGAACTACATGAACTGACAGAAGCATTGAAAAACATTCAGCATTGAAAGAACTGAGACCTGCTCATGAAATAAAGGTTTAGGCTAATAATCCCTGAAAACACTTCATAGTTAAAAACCAACTGGATAGCAGAGGATGGTTTCGATCCATCGACCTCTGGGTTATGGGCCCAGCACGCTACCGCTGCGCCACTCTGCTTTCAGAAAACCCAGATTGGACACCATCCCTGGCTTAGGAGGTTGGTGCCTTTTTTGGCCACTGGGGCACTGTATAATCAATATGAACTACATGAACTGACAGAAGCATTGAAAAACATTCAGCATTGAAAGAACTGAGACCTGCTCATGAAATAAAGGTTTAGGCTAATAATCCCTGAATACACTTCAAAGCTAAAAACCAACTGGATAGCAGAGGATGGTTACGATGCAGCAACCTCTGGGTTATGGGCCCAGCACGCTACCGCTGCGCCACTCTGCTTTCAGAAAACCAAGATTGGACCCCATCCCTGGCTTAGGAGGTTGGTGCCTTTTTAGGCCACTGGGGCATTGTATAATCAATATGAACTACATGAACTGACAGAAGCAGTGAAAAATATTCAGCATTGAAAGAACTGAGACCTGCTCATGAAAAAAAGGTTTAGGCTAATAATCTCTGAATACACTTCATAGCTAAAAACCAACTGTATAGCAGAAAAAGGTTTTGATCGTTGGACCTCTGTGTTAAGGGACCTCAACACCACTGGGGCACTGAATAACCAATAGGAACTACATGAACTAACAGAAGCAGTGAAACAAATTCAGCATTGAAGGAACTGAGAAACTTGTCCTGAAATAAAGGTTTAGGCTAATAATCCCTGAATACACTTCAAAGCTAAAAATCAACTGGATAGCAGAGGATGGTTTCGATCCATCGACCTCTGGGTTATGGGCCCAGCACGCTACCGCTGCGCCACTCTGCTTTCAGAAAACCAAGATTGGACCCCATCCCTGGCTTAGGAGGTTGGTGCCTTATTAGGCCACTGGGGCACTGTATAATCAATATGAACTACATGAACTGACAGAAGCAGTGAAAAATATTCAGCATTGAAAGAACTGAGACCTGCTCATGAAAAAAAGGTTTAGGCTAATAATCTCTGAATACACTTCATAGCTAAAAACCAACTCTATAGCAGAAAAAGGTTTTGATCGTTGGACCTCTGTGTTAAGGGACCTCAACACCACTGGGGCACTGAATAACCAATATGAACTACATGAACTGACAGAAGCAGTGAAACAAATTCAGCATTGAAGGAACTGAGAAAATTGTCCTGAAATAAAGGTTTAGGCTAATAATCCCTGAATACACTTCAAAGCTAAAATCCAACTGGATAGCAGAGGATGGTTTCGATCCATCGACCTCTGGGTTATGGGCCCAGCACGCTACCGCTGCGCCACTCTGCTTTCAGATAACCCAGATTGGACACCATCCCTGTTTTAGGAGGTTGGTGCCTTTTTAGGCCACTGGAGCACTGTATAATCAATATGAACTACATGAACTGACAGAAGCATTGAAAAACATTCAGCATTGAAAGAACTGAGACCTGCTCATGAAAAAAAGGTTTAGGCTAATAATCTCTGAATACACTTCATAGCTAAAAACCAACTGTATAGCAGAAAAAGGTTTTGATCGTTGGACCTCTGTGTTAAGGGACCTCAACACCACTGGGGCACTGAATAACCAATATGAACTACATGAACTGACAGAAGCATTGAAAAACATTCAGCATTGAAAGAACTGAGACCTGCTCATGAAATAAAGGTTTAGGCTAATAATCCCTGAACACACTTCATAGTTAAAAACCAACTGGATAGCAGAGGATGGTTTCGATCCATCGACCTCTGGGTTATGGGCCCAGCACGCTACCGCTGCGCCACTCTGCTTTCAGAAAACCAAGATTTGACATCATCCCTGGCTTAGGAGGTTGGTGCCTTTTTAGGCCACTGGGACACTGTATAATCAATATGAACAACATGAACTGACAGAAGCAGTAAAAAATATTCAGCATTGAAAGAACTGAGACCTGCTCATGAAAAAAAGGTTTAGGCTAATAATCCCTGAATACACATCATAGCTAAAAACCAACTGGATAGCAGAAAAAGGTTTTGATCGATGGACCTCTGTGTTATGGGACCTGAACACCACTGGGGCACTGAATAACCAATATGAACTACATGAACTGACAGAAGCAGTGAAACAAATTCAGCATTGAAGGAACTGAGAAACTTGTACTGAAATAAAGGTTTAGGCTAATAATTCCTGAATACACATCAAAGCTAAAAACCAAATGGATAGCAGAGGATGGTTTCAATCCATCAACTTCTGGGCCTAGAACACTTCCACTGCACCATTCTTCTTTCTGCCACCCCAGATGGGACTTGAACCCACATTCCCTGGCTTAGGAGGCCAGTGCCTTATCCATTAGGCCTCTAGGGCACTGCATACCCATAACAACCTTTACGAACTTACAGAAGCATAGATTGTTTTAAATCATGGACCGGCATTGAGACCTGCCCATGAATTGAGGCATTTTTATCCCTGTTTGCACTTTATATCTAAAAACTAACTGGATAGTAGAGAAAGGTTTTAAATGATGGACTTCTGTGTTATGGGACCTGAACACCACTGGGGCACTGAATAACCAATATGAACTACATGAACTGACAGAAGCAGTGTAACAAATTCAGCATTGAAGGAACTGAGAAACTTGTCCTGAAATAAAGTTTCAGGCTAATAATCCCTGAATACACATCAAAGCTAAAAACCAACTGGATAGCTTGAATCCATCGACCTCTGGGTTATGGGCCCAGCACACTACCGCTGCGCCACTCTGCTTTCAGAAAACCCAGATTGGACACCATCCCTGGCTTAGGAGGTTGGTGCCTTTTTTGGCCACTGGGGCACTGTATAATCAATATGAACTACATGAACTGACAGAAAAATTGAAAAACATTCAGCATTGAAAGAACTGAGACCTGCTCATGAAATAAAGGTTTAGGCTAATAATCCCTGAATACACTTCAAAGCTAAAAACCAACTGGATAGCAGAGGATGGTTTCAATCCATCGACCTCTGGGTTATGGGCCCAGCACGCTACCGCTGCGCCACTCTGCTTTCAGAAAACCCAGATTGGACACCATCCCTGGCTTAGGAGGTTGGTGCCTTTTTAGGCCACTGGGACACTGTATAATCAATATGAACAACATGAACTGACAGAAGCAGTAAAAAATATTCAGCATTGAAAGAACTGAGACCTGCTCATGAAAAAAAGGTTTAGGCTAATAATCCCTGAATACACATCATAGCTAAAAACCAACTGGATAGCAGAGTATGGTTTTGATCGATGGACCTCTGTGTTATGGGACCTGAACACCACTGGGGCACTGAATAACCAATATGAACTACATGAACTGACAGAAGCAGTGAAACAAATTCAGCATTGAAGGAACTGAGAAACTTGTACTGAAATAAAGGTTTAGGCTAATAATCCCTGAATACACATCAAAGCTAAAAACCAAATGGATAGCAGAGGACATTTTCAATCCATCAACTTCTGGGCCAAGAACACTTCCACTGCACCATTCTTCTTTCTGCCACCCCAGATGGGACTTGAACCCACAATACCTGGCTTAGGTGGCCAGTGCCTTATCAATTAGGCCACTGGGGCACTGCATACCCATAGCAACCTTTACGAACTTACAGAAGCATAGATTGTTTTAAATCATGGACCGGCACTGAGACCTGCCCATGAATTGAGGCATTTTATCCCTGTTTGCACTTTATATCTAAAAACTAACTGGATAGCAGAGAAAGGTTTTAAACGATGGACTTCTGTGTTATGGGACCTGAACACCACTGGGGCACTGAATAACCAATATGAACTACATGAACTGACAGAAGCAGTGAAACAAATTCAGCATTGAAGGAACTGAGAAAATTGTCCTGAAATAAAGGTTTAGGCTAATAATCCCTGAATACACTTCAAAGCTAAAATCCAACTGGATAGCAGAGGATGGTTTCGATCCATCGACCTCTGGGTTATGGGCCCAGCACGCTACCGCTGCGCCACTCTGCTTTCAGATAACCCAGATTGGACACCATCCCTGTTTTAGGAGGTTGGTGCCTTTTTAGGCCACTGGAGCACTGTATAATCAATATGAACTACATGAACTGACAGAAGCATTGAAAAACATTCAGCATTGAAAGAACTGAGACCTGCTCATGAAAAAAAGGTTTAGGCTAATAATCTCTGAATACACTTCATAGCTAAAAACCAACTGTATAGCAGAAAAAGGTTTTGATCGTTGGACCTCTGTGTTAAGGGACCTCAACACCACTGGGGCACTGAATAACCAATATGAACTACATGAACTGACAGAAGCATTGAAAAACATTCAGCATTGAAAGAACTGAGACCTGCTCATGAAATAAAGGTTTAGGCTAATAATCCCTGAACACACTTCATAGTTAAAAACCAACTGGATAGCAGAGGATGGTTTCGATCCATCGACCTCTGGGTTATGGGCCCAGCACGCTACCGCTGCGCCACTCTGCTTTCAGAAAACCAAGATTTGACATCATCCCTGGCTTAGGAGGTTGGTGCCTTTTTAGGCCACTGGGACACTGTATAATCAATATGAACAACATGAACTGACAGAAGCAGTAAAAAATATTCAGCATTGAAAGAACTGAGACCTGCTCATGAAAAAAAGGTTTAGGCTAATAATCCCTGAATACACATCATAGCTAAAAACCAACTGGATAGCAGAAAAAGGTTTTGATCGATGGACCTCTGTGTTATGGGACCTGAACACCACTGGGGCACTGAATAACCAATATGAACTACATGAACTGACAGAAGCAGTGAAACAAATTCAGCATTGAAGGAACTGAGAAACTTGTACTGAAATAAAGGTTTAGGCTAATAATTCCTGAATACACATCAAAGCTAAAAACCAAATGGATAGCAGAGGATGGTTTCAATCCATCAACTTCTGGGCCTAGAACACTTCCACTGCACCATTCTTCTTTCTGCCACCCCAGATGGGACTTGAACCCACATTCCCTGGCTTAGGAGGCCAGTGCCTTATCCATTAGGCCTCTAGGGCACTGCATACCCATAACAACCTTTACGAACTTACAGAAGCATAGATTGTTTTAAATCATGGACCGGCATTGAGACCTGCCCATGAATTGAGGCATTTTTATCCCTGTTTGCACTTTATATCTAAAAACTAACTGGATAGTAGAGAAAGGTTTTAAATGATGGACTTCTGTGTTATGGGACCTGAACACCACTGGGGCACTGAATAACCAATATGAACTACATGAACTGACAGAAGCAGTGTAACAAATTCAGCATTGAAGGAACTGAGAAACTTGTCCTGAAATAAAGTTTCAGGCTAATAATCCCTGAATACACATCAAAGCTAAAAACCAACTGGATAGCTTGAATCCATCGACCTCTGGGTTATGGGCCCAGCACACTACCGCTGCGCCACTCTGCTTTCAGAAAACCCAGATTGGACACCATCCCTGGCTTAGGAGGTTGGTGCCTTTTTTGGCCACTGGGGCACTGTATAATCAATATGAACTACATGAACTGACAGAAAAATTGAAAAACATTCAGCATTGAAAGAACTGAGACCTGCTCATGAAATAAAGGTTTAGGCTAATAATCCCTGAATACACTTCAAAGCTAAAAACCAACTGGATAGCAGAGGATGGTTTCAATCCATCGACCTCTGGGTTATGGGCCCAGCACGCTACCGCTGCGCCACTCTGCTTTCAGAAAACCCAGATTGGACACCATCCCTGGCTTAGGAGGTTGGTGCCTTTTTAGGCCACTGGGACACTGTATAATCAATATGAACAACATGAACTGACAGAAGCAGTAAAAAATATTCAGCATTGAAAGAACTGAGACCTGCTCATGAAAAAAAGGTTTAGGCTAATAATCCCTGAATACACATCATAGCTAAAAACCAACTGGATAGCAGAGTATGGTTTTGATCGATGGACCTCTGTGTTATGGGACCTGAACACCACTGGGGCACTGAATAACCAATATGAACTACATGAACTGACAGAAGCAGTGAAACAAATTCAGCATTGAAGGAACTGAGAAACTTGTACTGAAATAAAGGTTTAGGCTAATAATCCCTGAATACACATCAAAGCTAAAAACCAAATGGATAGCAGAGGACATTTTCAATCCATCAACTTCTGGGCCTAGAACACTTCCACTGCACCATTCTTCTTTCTGCCACCCCAGATGGGACTTGAACCCACAATACCTGGCTTAGGTGGCCAGTGCCTTATCAATTAGGCCACTGGGGCACTGCATACCCATAGCAACCTTTACGAACTTACAGAAGCATAGATTGTTTTAAATCACGGACCGGCACTGAGACCTGCCCATGAATTGAGGCATTTTATCCCTGTTTGCACTTTATATCTAAAAACTAACTGGATAGCAGAGAAAGGTTTTAAACGATGGACTTCTGTGTTATGGGACCTGAACACCACTGGGGCACTGAATAACCAATATGAACTACATGAACTGACAGAAGCAGTGTAACAAATTCAGCATTGAAGGAACTGAGAAACTTGTCCTGAAATAAAGTTTCAGGCTAATAATCCCTGAATACACATCAAAGCTAAAAACCAACTGGATAGCTTGAATCCATCGACCTCTGGGTTATGGGCCCAGCACACTACCGCTGCGCCACTCTGCTTTCAGAAAACCCAGATTGGACACCATCCCTGGCTTAGGAGGTTGGTGCCTTTTTTGGCCACTGGGGCACTGTATAATCAATATGAACTACATGAACTGACAGAAAAATTGAAAAACATTCAGCATTGAAAGAACTGAGACCTGCTCATGAAATAAAGGTTTAGGCTAATAATCCCTGAATACACTTCATAGCTAAAAACCAACTGTATAGCAGAAAAAGGTTTTGATCGATGTACCTCTGTGTTATGGGACCTGAACACCACTGGGGCACTGAATAACCAATAGGAACTACATGAACTGACAGAAGCAGTGAAACAAATTCAGCATTGAAGGAACTGAGAAACTTGTCCTGAAATAAAGGTTTAGGCTAATAATCCCTGAATACACTTCAAAGCTAAAAACCAAATGGATAGCAGAGGATGGTTTCGATCCATCGACCTCTGGGTTATGGGCCCAGCACGCTACCGCTGCGCCACTCTGCTTTCAGAAAACCAAGATTGGACCCCATCCCTGGCTTAGGAGGTTGGTGCCTTTTTTGGCCACTGGGGCACTGTATAATCAATATGAACTACATGAACTGACAGAAGCATTGAAAAACATTCAGCATTGAAAGAACTGAGACCTGCTCATGAAATAAAGGTTTAGGCTAATAATCCCTGAAAACACTTCATAGCTAAAAACCAACTGTATAGCAGAAAAAGGTTTTGATCGTTGGACCTCTGTGTTAAGGGACCTCAACACCACTGGGGCACTGAATAACCAATAGGAACTACATGAACTGACAGAAGCAGTGAAACAAATTCAGCATTGAAGGAACTGAGAAACTTGTCCTGAAATAAAGGTTTAGGCTAATAATCCCTGAATACACTTCAAAGCTAAAAACCAACTGGATAGCAGAGGATGGTTTCGATCCATCAACCTCTGGGTTATGGGCCCAGCACGCTACCGCTGCGCCACTCTGCTTTCAGAAAACCCAGATTGGACACCATCCCTGGCTTAGGAGGTTGGTGCCTTTTTTGGCCACTGGGGCACTGTATAATCAATATGAACTACATGAACTGACAGAAGCATTGAAAAACATTCAGCATTGAAAGAACTGAGACCTGCTCATGAAATAAAGGTTTAGGCTAATAATCCCTGAATACACTTCAAAGCTAAAAACCAACTGGATAGCAGAGTATGGTTACGATGCAGCAACCTCTGGGTTATGGGCCCAGCACGCTACCGCTGCGCCACTCTGCTTTCAGAAAACCAAGATTGGACCCCATCCCTGGCTTAGGAGGTTGGTGCCTTTTTAGGCCACTGGGGAATTGTATAATCAATATGAACTACATGAACTGACAGAAGCAGTGAAAAATATTCAGCATTGAAAGAACTGAGACCTGCTCATGAAAAAAAGGTTTAGGCTAATAATCTCTGAATACACTTCATAGCTAAAAACCAACTGTATAGCAGAAAAAGGTTTTGATCGTTGGACCTCTGTGTTAAGGGACCTCAACACCACTGGGGCACTGAATAACCAATAGGAACTACATGAACTAACAGAAGCAGTGAAACAAATTCAGCATTGAAGGAACTGAGAAACTTGTCCTGAAATAAAGGTTTAGGCTAATAATCCCTGAATACACTTCAAAGCTAAAAACCAACTGGATAGCAGAGGATGGTTTCGATCCATCGACCTCTGGGTTATGGGCCCAGCACGCTACCGCTGCGCCACTCTGCTTTCAGAAAACCAAGATTGGACCCCATCCCTGGCTTAGGAGGTTGGTGCCTTATTAGGCCACTGGGGCACTGTATAATCAATATGAACTACATGAACTGACAGAAGCAGTGAAAAATATTCAGCATTGAAAGAACTGAGACCTGCTCATGAAAAAAAGGTTTAGGCTAATAATCTCTGAATACACTTCATAGCTAAAAACCAACTCTATAGCAGAAAAAGGTTTTGATCGTTGGACCTCTGTGTTAAGGGACCTCAACACCACTGGGGCACTGAATAACCAATATGAACTACATGAACTGACAGAAGCAGTGAAACAAATTCAGCATTGAAGGAACTGAGAAAATTGTCCTGAAATAAAGGTTTAGGCTAATAATCCCTGAATACACTTCAAAGCTAAAATCCAACTGGATAGCAGAGGATGGTTTCGATCCATCGACCTCTGGGTTATGGGCCCAGCACGCTACCGCTGCGCCACTCTGCTTTCAGATAACCCAGATTGGACACCATCCCTGTTTTAGGAGGTTGGTGCCTTTTTAGGCCACTGGAGCACTGTATAATCAATATGAACTACATTAACTGACAGAAGCATTGAAAAACATTCAGCATTGAAAGAACTGAGACCTGCTCATGAAAAAAAGGTTTAGGCTAATAATCTCTGAATACACTTCATAGCTAAAAACCAACTGTATAGCAGAAAAAGGTTTTGATCGTTGGACCTCTGTGTTAAGGGACCTCAACACCACTGGGGCACTGAATAACCAATATGAACTACATGAACTGACAGAAGCATTGAAAAACATTCAGCATTGAAAGAACTGAGACCTGCTCATGAAATAAAGGTTTAGGCTAATAATCCCTGAACACACTTCATAGTTAAAAACCAACTGGATAGCAGAGGATGGTTTCGATCCATCGACCTCTGGGTTATGGGCCCAGCACGCTACCGCTGCGCCACTCTGCTTTCAGAAAACCAAGATTTGACATCATCCCTGGCTTAGGAGGTTGGTGCCTTTTTAGGCCACTGGGACACTGTATAATCAATATGAACAACATGAACTGACAGAAGCAGTAAAACATATTCAGCATTGAAAGAACTGAGACCTGCTCATGAAAAAAAGGTTTAGGCTAATAATCCCTGAATACACATCATAGCTAAAAACCAACTGGATAGCAGAAAAAGGTTTTGATCGATGGACCTCTGTGTTATGGGACCTGAACACCACTGGGGCACTGAATAACCAATATGAACTACATGAACTGACAGAAGCAGTGAAACAAATTCAGCATTGAAGGAACTGAGAAATTTGTACTGAAATAAAGGTTTAGGCTAATAATTCCTGAATACACATCAAAGCTAAAAACCAAATGGATAGCAGAGGATGGTTTCGATCCATCGACCTCTGGGTTATGGGCCCAGCACGCTACCGCTGCGCCACTCTGCTTTCAGATAACCCAGATTGGACACCATCCCTGTTTTAGGAGGTTGGTGCCTTTTTAGGCCACTGGAGCACTGTATAATCAATATGAACTACATTAACTGACAGAAGCATTGAAAAACATTCAGCATTGAAAGAACTGAGACCTGCTCATGAAAAAAAGGTTTAGGCTAATAATCTCTGAATACACTTCATAGCTAAAAACCAACTGTATAGCAGAAAAAGGTTTTGATCGTTGGACCTCTGTGTTAAGGGACCTCAACACCACTGGGGCACTGAATAACCAATATGAACTACATGAACTGACAGAAGCATTGAAAAACATTCAGCATTGAAAGAACTGAGACCTGCTCATGAAATAAAGGTTTAGGCTAATAATCCCTGAACACACTTCATAGTTAAAAACCAACTGGATAGCAGAGGATGGTTTCGATCCATCGACCTCTGGGTTATGGGCCCAGCACGCTACCGCTGCGCCACTCTGCTTTCAGAAAACCAAGATTTGACATCATCCCTGGCTTAGGAGGTTGGTGCCTTTTTAGGCCACTGGGACACTGTATAATCAATATGAACAACATGAACTGACAGAAGCAGTAAAAAATATTCAGCATTGAAAGAACTGAGACCTGCTCATGAAAAAAAGGTTTAGGCTAATAATCCCTGAATACACATCATAGCTAAAAACCAACTGGATAGCAGAAAAAGGTTTTGATCGATGGACCTCTGTGTTATGGGACCTGAACACCACTGGGGCACTGAATAACCAATATGAACTACATGAACTGACAGAAGCAGTGAAACAAATTCAGCATTGAAGGAACTGAGAAACTTGTACTGAAATAAAGGTTTAGGCTAATAATTCCTGAATACACATCAAAGCTAAAAACCAAATGGATAGCAGAGGATGGTTTCAATCCATCAACTTCTGGGCCTAGAACACTTCCACTGCACCATTCTTCTTTCTGCCACCCCAGATGGGACTTGAACCCACAATCCCTGGCTTAGGAGGCCAGTGCCTTATCCATTAGGCCACTGGGGCACTGCATACCCATAACAACCTTTACAAACTTACAGAAGCATAGATTGTTTTAAATCATGGACCGGCACTGAGACCTGCCCATGAATTGAGGCATTTTTATCCCTGTTTGCACTTTATATCTAAAAACCAACTGGATAGCAGAGAAAGGTTTTAAACGATGGACTTCTGTGTTATGGGACCTGAACACCACTGGGGCACTGAATAACCAATATGAACTACATGAACTGACAGAAACAGTGTAACAAATTCAGCATTGAAGGAACTGAGAAACTTGTCCTGAAATAAAGTTTCAGGCTAATAATCCCTGAATACACATCAAAGCTAAAAACCAACTGGATAGCTTCAATCCATCAACCTCTGGGTTATGGGCCCAGCACACTACCGCTGCGCCACTCTGCTTTCAGAAAACCCAGATTGGACACCATCCCTGGCTTAGGAGGTTGGTGCCTTTTTTGGCCACTGGGACACTGTATAATTAATATGAACTACATGAACTGACAGAAAAATTGAAAAACATTCAGCATTGAAAGAACTGAGACCTGCTCATGAAATAAAGGTTTAGGCTAATAATCCCTGAATACACTTCATAGCTAAAAACCAACTGTATAGCAGAAAAAGGTTTTGATCGATGTACCTCTGTGTTATGGGACCTGAACACCACTGGGGCACTGAATAACCAATAGGAACTACATGAACTGACAGAAGCATTGAAAAACATTCAGCATTGAAAGAACTGAGACCTGCTCATGAAATAAAGGTTTAGGTTAATAATCCCTGAATACACTTCATAGCTAAAAACCAAATGGATAGCAGAGGATGGTTTCGATCCATCGACCTCTGGGTTATGGACCCAGCACGCTACCGCTGCGCCAATCTGCTTTCAGAAAACACAGATTGGACAGTATCCCTGGTTTAGGAGGTTGGTGCCTTTTTAGGCCACTGGGGCACTGTATAATCAATATGAACTACATGAACTGACAGAAGCAGTGAAAAATATTCAGCATTGAAAGAACTGAGACCTCCTCATGAAAAAAAGGTTTAGGCTAATAATCTCTGAATACACTTCATAGCTAAAAACCAACTGGATAGCAGAAAAAGGTTTTGATCGATGGACCTCTGTGTTATGGGACCTGAACACCACTGGGGCACTGAATAACCAATATGAACTACATGAACTGACAGAAGCAGTGAAACAAATTCAGCATTGAAGGAACTGAGAAATTTGTCCTTAAATAAAGGTTTAGTCTAATAATCCCTGAATACACTTCAAAGCTAAAAACCAACTGGATAGCAGAGGATGGTTTCAGTCCATCGACCTCTGGGTTATGGGCCAGCACGCTACCGCTGCGCCACTCTGCTTTCAGAAAACCCAGATTGGACACCATCCCTGGTTTAGGAGGTTGGTGCCTTTTTAGGCCACTGGGGCACTGTATAATCAATATGAACTACATGAACTGAAAGGAAGCATTGAAAAATATTCAGCATTGAAAGAACTGAGACCTGCTCTTGAAATAAAGGTTTAGGCTAATAATCCCTGAATGCAATTCATAGCTAAAAACCAACTGGATAGCAGAAAATGTTTTGATCGTTGGACCTCTGTGTTAAGGGACCTCAACACCACTGGGGCACTGAATAACCATTTTGAACTACATGAACTGACAGAAGCAGTGAAACAAATTCAGCATTGAAGGAACTGAGAAACTTGTTCTGAAATAAAGGTTTAGGCTAATAATCCCTGAATACACTTCATAGATAAAAAACAAATGAACAGCCAAGGATTGTTTCAATCCATCAACTTCTGGGCCTAGAAGACTTCCACTGCACCATTATTCTTTCTGCCACCCCAGATGGAACTTGAACTCGCAATCCCTGGTTTAGAAGGCCAATGCCTTAGCCATTAGGCCACTGGGGCACTGCCTACCGATGACAACCTTTACAAACTTACAGAAGCATAGATTTTTTTAAATCATGGACCGGCACTAAGACTTGCCCATGAAATGAGGCATTTTTATCCCTGTTTGCACTTTATATATAAAAACCAACTGGATAGCAGAGAAAGGTTTTGATCGATGGACCTCTGTGTTATGGGACCTCAACACCACTGGGGCACTGAATAACCAATATGAACTACATGAACTGACAAAAGCAGTGAAACAAATGCAGCATTGAAGGAACTGAGAAACTTCTCATGAAATAAAGGTTTAGGCTAATAATCCCTGAATACACTTTAAAGCTAAAAACCAACTGGATAGCAGAGGATGGTTTCGATCCACCTACCTCTGGGTTATGGGCTCAGCACGCTACCTCTGCGCCACTCTGCTTTCAGAAAACCCAGATTGGACACCATCCCTGGCTTAGGAGGTTGGTGCCTTATTAAGCCACTGGGGCACTGTATAATCAATATGAACTACATGAACTGACAGAAGCAGTGAAAAATATTCAGCATTGAAAGAACTGAGACCTGCTCATGAAAAAAAGGTTTAGGCTAATAATCCCTGAATACACTTCATAGATAAAAAACAAATGAACAGCAGAGGATTTTTTCAAACCATCATCTTCTAGGCCTAGAACACTTCCACTGCACCATTCTTCTTTCTGCCACCCCAGATGGAACTTGAACACACAATCCCTGGCTTAGGAGGCCAGTGCCTTATCCATTAGGCCACTGGGGCACTGCCTACCCATGACAACCATTACGAATTTACAGAAGCATAGATTATTTTAAATCATGGACCGGCACTGAGACCTGTCCATGAATTGAGGCATTTTTATCCCTGTTTGCACTTTATATCTAAAAACCAACTGGATAGCAGAGAAAGGTTTTGATCGATGGACCTCTGTGTTATGGGACCTGAACACCACTGGGGCACTGAATAACCAATATTCAGTGAAGGAACTGAGAAACTTGTCCTGAAATAAAGGTTTAGGCTAATAATCCCTGAATACACTTCAAAGCTAAAAACCAACTGGATAGCAGAGGATGGTTTCGATCCATCGACCTCTGGGCCCAGCACGCTACCGCTGCGCCACTCTGCTTTCAGAAAACCTAGATTGGACACTATCCCTGGCTTAGGAGGTTGGTGCCTTTTTAGGCCACTGGGGCACTGTATAATCAATATGAACTACATGAACTGAAAGGAAGCATTGAAAAATATTCAGCATTGAAAGAACTGAGACCTGCTCTTGAAATAAAGGTTTAGGCTAATAATCCCTGAATACACATCATAGCTAAAAACCAACTGGATAGCAGAAAAAGGTTTTGATCGTTGGACCTCTGTGTTAAGGGTATTTACAGAAGCATAGATTTTTTTAAATCATGGACCGGCACTGAGACCTGCCCATGAATTGAGGCATTTTTATCCCGGTTTGCACTTTATATCTAAAAACCAACTGGATAGCAGAGAAAGGTTTTGATCGATGGACCTCTGTGTTATGGGACCTGAACACCACTGGGGCACTGAATAACCAATATGAACTACATGAACTGACAGAAGCAGTGAAACAAATTCAGCATTGAAGGAACTGAGAAACTTGTCCTGAAATAAAGGTTTAGGCTAATAATCCCTGAATACACATAAAAATGCTAAAAACCAACTGGATAGCAGAGTATGGTTTCAATCCATCGACCTCTGGGTTATGGGCCCAGCACGCTACCGCTGCGCCACTCTGCTTTCAGAAAACCCAGATTGGACACCATCCCTGGCTTAGGAGGTTGGTGCCTTTTTAGGCCACTGGGACACTGTATAATCAATATGAACTACATGAACTGACAGAAGCAGTGAAACAAATTCAGCATTGAAGGAACTGAGAAATTTGTCCTTAAATAAAGGTTTAGTCTAATAATCCCTGAATACACTTCAAAGCTAAAAACCAACTGGATAGCAGAGGATGGTTTCAGTCCATCGACCTCTGGGTTATGGGCCAGCACGCTACCGCTGCGCCACTCTGCTTTCAGAAAACCCAGATTGGACACCATCCCTGGTTTAGGAGGTTGGTGCCTTTTTAGGCCACTGGGGCACTGTATAATCAATATGAACTACATGAACTGAAAGGAAGCATTGAAAAATATTCAGCATTGAAAGAACTGAGACCTGCTCTTGAAATAAAGGTTTAGGCTAATAATCCCTGAATGCAATTCATAGCTAAAAACCAACTGGATAGCAGAAAATGTTTTGATCGTTGGACCTCTGTGTTAAGGGACCTCAACACCACTGGGGCACTGAATAACCATTTTGAACTACATGAACTGACAGAAGCAGTGAAACAAATTCAGCATTGAAGGAACTGAGAAACTTGTTCTGAAATAAAGGTTTAGGCTAATAATCCCTGAATACACTTCATAGATAAAAAACAAATGAACAGCCAAGGATTGTTTCAATCCATCAACTTCTGGGCCTAGAAGACTTCCACTGCACCATTATTCTTTCTGCCACCCCAGATGGAACTTGAACTCGCAATCCCTGGTTTAGAAGGCCAATGCCTTAGCCATTAGGCCACTGGGGCACTGCCTACCGATAACAACCTTTACAAACTTACAGAAGCATAGATTTTTTTAAATCATGGACCGGCACTAAGACTTGCCCATGAAATGAGGCATTTTTATCCCTGTTTGCACTTTATATATAAAAACCAACTGGATAGCAGAGAAAGGTTTTGATCGATGGACCTCTGTGTTATGGGACCTCAACACCACTGGGGCACTGAATAACCAATATGAACTACATGAACTGACAAAAGCAGTGAAACAAATGCAGCATTGAAGGAACTGAGAAACTTCTCATGAAATAAAGGTTTAGGCTAATAATCCCTGAATACACTTTAAAGCTAAAAACCAACTGGATAGCAGAGGATGGTTTCGATCCACCTACCTCTGGGTTATGGGCTCAGCACGCTACCTCTGCGCCACTCTGCTTTCAGAAAACCCAGATTGGACACCATCCCTGGTTTAGGAGGTTGGTGCCTTATTAAGCCACTGGGGCACTGTATAATCAATATGAACTACATGAACTGACAGAAGCAGTGAAAAATATTCAGCATTGAAAGAACTGAGACCTGCTCATGAAAAAAAGGTTTAGGCTAATAATCCCTGAATACACTTCATAGGTAAAAACCAACTGGATAGCAGAAAAAGGTTTTGATCGATGGACCTCTGTGTTATGGGACCTGAACACCACTGGGGCATTGAATAACCAATATGAACTACATGAACTGACAGAAGCAGTGAAACAAATTCAGCATTGAAGGAACTGAGAAACTTGTCCTGAAATAAAGGTTTAGGCTAATAATCCCTGAATACACTTTAAAGCTAAAAACCAACTGGATAGCAGAGGATGGTTTCGATCCACCTACCTCTGGGTTATGGGCTCAGCACGCTACCTCTGCGCCACTCTGCTTTCAGAAAACCCAGATTGGACACCATCCCTGGTTTAGGAGGTTGGTGCCTTATTAAGCCACTGGGGCACTGTATAATCAATATGAACTACATGAACTGACAGAAGCAGTGAAAAATATTCAGCATTGAAAGAACTGAGACCTGCTCATGAAAAAAAGGTTTAGGCTAATAATCCCTGAATACACTTCATAGGTAAAAACCAACTGGATAGCAGAAAAAGGTTTTGATCGATGGACCTCTGTGTTATGGGACCTGAACACCACTGGGGCATTGAATAACCAATATGAACTACATGAACTGACAGAAGCAGTGAAACAAATTCAGCATTGAAGGAACTGAGAAACTTGTCCTGAAATAAAGGTTTAGGCTAATAATCCCTGAATACACTTCAAAGCTAAAAACCAACTGGATAGCAGAGGATGGTTTCAGTCCATCGACCTCTGGGTTATGGGCCAGCACGCTACCGCTGCGCCACTCTGCTTTCAGAAAACCCAGATTGGACACCATCCCTGGTTTAGGAGGTTGGTGACTTTTTAGGCCACTGGGGCACTGTATAATCAATATGAACTACATGAACTGAAAGGAAGCATTGAAAAATATTCAGCACTGAAAGAACTGAGACCTGCTCTTGAAATAAAGGTTTAGGCTAATAATCCCTGAATACACTTCATAGCTAAAAACCAACTGGATAGCAGAAAAAGGTTTTGATCGATGGACCTCTGTGTTAAGGGACCTCAACACCACTGGGGCACTGAATAACCAATATGAACTACATGAACTGACAGAAGCAGTGAAACAAATTCAGCACTGAAAGAACTGAGACCTGCTCATGAAATAAAGGTTTATGCTATTTATCCCTGAATACACTTCATAGATAAAAAACCAACTGGATAGCAGAGGATGGTTTCGATCCATCGACCTCTGGGATATGGGCCCAGCAAGCTACCGCTGCACCACTCTGCTTTCAGAAAACACATATTGGTCACCATCCCTGGCTTAGGAGGTTGGTGCATTTTTAGGCCACTGGGGCACTGTTTAATCAATATGAACTACATGAACTGACAGAAGCAGTGAAAAATATTCAGCATTGAAAGAACGAAGACCTGCTCATGAAAAAAAGTTTTAGGCTAATAATCTCTGAAAACACTTCATAGCTAAAAACCAACTGGATAGCAGAAAAAGGTTTTGATCGATGGACCTCTGTGTTATGGGACCTGAACACCACTGGGGCACTGAATAACCAATATGAACTACATGAACTGACAGAAGCAGTGAAAAATATTCAGCATTGAAAGAACTGAGACCTGCTCATGAAAAAAAGTTTTAGGCTAATAATCCCTGAATACACTTCATAGCTAAAAATCAACTGGATAGCAGAAAAAGGTTTTGATCGTTGGACCTCTGTGTTAAGGGACCTCAACACCACTGGGGCACTGAATAACCAATATGAACTACATGAACTGACAGAAGCAGTGAAACAAATTCAGCATTGAAGGAACTGAGAAACTTGTCCTGAAATAAAGGTTTAGGCTAATAATCACTGAATACACTTCAAAGCTAAAAACCAACTGGATAGCAGAGGATGGTTTCGATCCATTGACTTCTGGGTTATGGGCCCAGCACGCTACCGCTGCGCCACTCTGCTTTCGGAAAACCCAGATTGGACACTATCCCTGGATTAGGAGGTTGGTGCCTTTTTAGGCCAATGGGGCACTGTATAATCAATATGAACTACATGAACTGACAGAAGCAGTGAAAAATATTCAGCATTGAAAGAACTGAGATCTGCTCATGAAAAAAAGGTTTAGGCTAATAATCCCTGAATACACTTCATAGATAAAAAACAAATGACCAGCAGAGGATTTTTTCAAACCATCATCTTCTAGGCCTAGAACACTTCCACTGCACCATTCTTCTTTCTGCCACCCCAAATGGGACTTGAACCCACAATCCCTGGCTTAGGAGGCCAGTGTCTTACCCATTAGGCCACTGGGGCACTGCCTACCCATGACAACCTTTACGAATTTACAGAAGCATAGATTATTTTAAATCATGGACCGGCACTGAGACCTGCCCATGAATTGAGGCATTTTTATCCCTGTTTGCACTTTATATCTAAAAACCAACTGGATAGCAGAGAAAGGTTTTGATCGATGGACCTCTGTGTTATGGGACCTGAACACCACTGGGGCACTGAATAACCAATATTCAGTGAAGGAACTGAGAAACTTGTCCTGAAATAAAGGTTTAGGCTAATAATCCCTGAATACACTTCAAAGCTAAAAACCAACTGGATAGCAGAGGATGGTTTCGATCCATCGACCTCTGGGCCCAGCACGCTACCGCTGCGCCACTCTGCTTTCAGAAAACCTAGATTGGACCCTATCCCTGGCTTAGGAGGTTGGTGCCTTTTTAGGCCACTGGGGCACTGTATAATCAATATGAACTACATGAACTGAAAGGAAGCATTGAAAAATATTCAGCATTGAAAGAACTGAGACCTGCTCTTGAAATAAAGGTTTAGGCTAATATCCCTGAATACACATCATAGCTAAAAACCAACTGGATAGCAGAAAAAGGTTTTGATCGTTGGATCTCTCTGTTAAGGGTATTTACAGAAGCATAGATTTTTTTAAATCATGGACCGGCACTGAGACCTCCCCATGAATTGAGGCATTTTTATCCCTGTTTGCACTTTATATCTAAAAACCAACTGGATAGCAGAGAAAGGTTTTGATCGATGGACCTCTGTGTTATGGGACCTGAACACCACTGGGGCACTGAATAACCAATATGAACTACATGAACTGACAGAAGCAGTGAAACAAATTCAGCATTGAAGGAACTGAGAAACTTGTCCTGAAATAAAGGTTTAGGCTAATAATCCCTGAATACACTTCAAAGCTAAAAACCAACTGGATAGTAGAGGATGGTTTCAATCCATCGACCTCTGGGTTATGGGCCCAGCACGCTACCGCTGCGCCACTCTGCTTTCAGAAAACCCAGATTGGACACAATCCCTGGTTTAGGAGGTTGGTGCCTTTTTAGGCCACTGGGGCACTGTATAATCAATATGAACTACATGAACTGAAAGGAAGCATTGAAAAATATTCAGCATTGAAAGAACTGAGACCTGCTCTTGAAATAAAGGTTTAGGCTAACAATCCCTGAATACACATCATATCTAAAAACCAACTGGATAGCAGAGAAAGGTTTTGATCGATGGACCTCTGTGTTATGGGACCTGAACACCACTGGGGCACTGAATAACCAATATGAACTACATGAACTGACAGAAGCAGTGAAACAAATTCAGCATTGAAGGAACTGAGAAACTTGTCCTGAAATAAAGGTTTAGGCTAATAATCCCTGAATACACTTCAAAGCTAAAAACCAACTGGATAGTAGAGGATGGTTTCAATCCATCGACCTCTGGGTTATGGGCCCAGCACGCTACCGCTGCGCCACTCTGCTTTCAGAAAACCCAGATTGGACACAATCCCTGGTTTAGGAGGTTGGTGCCTTTTTAGGCCACTGGGTTACTGTATAATCAATATGAACTACATGAACTGAAAGGAAGCATTGAAAAATATTGAGCATTGAAAGAACTGAGACCTGCTCTTGAAATAAAGGTTTAGGCTAACAATCCCTGAATACACATCATATCTAAAAACCAACTGGATAGCAGAGAAAGGTTTTGATCGATGGACCTCTGTGTTATGGGACCTGAACACCACTGGGGCACTGAATAACCAATATGAACTACATGAACTGACAGAAGCAGTGAAACAAATTCAGCATTGAAGGAACTGAGAAACTTGTCCTGAAATAAAGGTTTAGGCTAATAATGCCTGAATACACTTCAAAGCTAAAAACCAACTGGATAGCTTACATCCATCGACCTCTGGGTTATGGGCCCAGCACGCTACCGCCACGCCACTCTGCTTTCAGAAAACCCAGATTGGACACCATCCCTGGTTTAGGAGGTTGGTGCCTTTTTAGGCCACTGGGGCACTGTATAATCAATATGAACTACATGAACTGAAAGGAAGCATTGAAAAATATTCAGCATTGAAAGAACTGAGACCTGCTCTTGAAATAAAGGTTTAGGCTAATAATCCCTGAATACACTTCATAGCTAAAAACCAACTGGATAGCAGAAAAAGGTTTTGATCGTTGGACCTCTGTGTTAAGGGACCTCAACACCACTGGGGCACTGAATAACCAATATGAACTACATGAACTGACAGAAGCAGTGAAACAAATTCAGCATTGAAGGAACTGAGAAACTTGTCCTGAATTAAAGGTTTAGGCTAATAATCCCTGAATATACATCAAAGCTAAAAACCAACTGGATAGCAGAGGATGGTTTCGATCCATCGACCTCTGGGTTATGGGCCCAGCACGTTACCGCTGCGCCACTCTGCTTTCAGAAAACCCAGATTGGACACTATCCCTGGCTTAGGAGGTTGGTGCCTTTTTAGGCCACTGGGACACTGTATAACCAATATGAACTACATGAACTGACAGAAGCAATGAAAAATATTCAGCATTGAAAGAACTGAGACCTGCTCATGACTCACTTCATAGATAAAAAAACAACTGGATAGCAGAGGATGGTTTCGATCCATCGACCTCTGGGTTATGGTGCCAGCATACTACCACTGCGCCACTCTGCTTTCAGAAAACCCATATTGGACACTATCCCTGGCTTAGGAGGTTGGTGCCTTTTTAGGCCACTGGGGCACTGTATACCAACCTGAATACGCCCGATCTCAGAAGCTAAGCAGGGTCAGGCTTGGTTAGTACTTGGTTAGGAGACTACTTGGGAATACCAGGTTCTGTAATCTTTTTACCAGTTTAGCATACTCTTGTAAACGCAGTAATCATATAAAGGACGATATAAAATGGAATTGCTAATTTAGTTCATCCACGTTTTTTGAGATACATGAACATGACAAAGTCTATCCTAATATCACTCCATGGCTTACGGCCATACCAACCTGAATATGCCCGATCTCAGAAGCTAAGCAGGGTCAGGCTTGGTTAGTACTTGGTTAGGCGACTACTTGGGAATACCAGGTGCTGTTAGCTTTTTGCCCATTTAGCATACTCTTGTAAACACAGTAATGATATAAAGGACGATATAAAATGGAATTGCTAATTTAGTTCATCCACGTTTTTTGAGTCACATGAAATTGAAAAAGTCTATCCTAATATCATTCCATGGTTTACGGCCATACCAACCTGAATACGCCTGATCTCGTCCGATCTCAGAAGCTAAGCAGGGTCAGGCTTGGTTAGTACTTGGTTAGGAGACTACTTGGGAATACCAGGTGCTGTAAGCTTTTTACCAGTTTAGCATACTCTTGTAAACACAGTAATGATATAAAGGACAATATAAAATGGAATTGCTAATTTAGTTCATCCACGTTTTTTGAGTTACATGAACTTGAAAAAGTCTATCCTAATATCATTCCATGGCTTACGGCCATACCAACCTGAATACGCCTGATCTCGTCCGATCTCAGAAGCTAAGCAGGGTCAGGCTTGGTTAGTACTTGGTTAGGAGACTGCTTTGGAATACCAGGTGCTGTAAGCTTTTTACCAGTTTAGCATACTCTTGTAAACACAGTAATGATATAAAGGACGATATAAAATGGAATTGCTAATTTAGTTCATCCACGTTTTTTGAGTTACATGAATTTGAAAAAGTCTATCCTAATATCATTCCATGGCTTACGGCCATACCAACCTGAATACGCTTGATCTCAGAAGCTAAGCAGGGTCAGGCTTGGCTAGTACTTGGTTAGGAGACTACTTGGGAATACCAGGTGCTGTAAGCTTTTTACCAGTTTAGCATACTCTTGTAAACACAGTAATCATATAAAGGATGATATAAAATGGAATTGCTAATTTAGTTCATCCATGTTTTTTTAGTTACATGAACATGAAAAAGTCTATCCTAATATTATTCCATGGCTTATGGCCATACCAACCTGAAAATGCCTGTTCTCGTCCGATCTCAGAAGCTAAGCAGGGTCAGGCTTGGTTAGTACTTGGTTAGGAGACTACTTGGGAATACCAGGTGCTGTAAGCTTTTTGCCCAATTAGCATATTCTTGTAAAGACAGTAATGATATAAAGGACGTTATAAAATGGAATTGCTAATTTAGTTCATCCACGTTTTTTGAGTTACATGAACTTGAAAAAGTCTATCCTAATATCATTCCATGGTTTACGGCCATACCAACCTGAATACTCCTGATCTCGTTGAATCTCAGAAGCTAAGCAGGGTCAGGCTTGGTTAGTACTTGGTTAGGAGACTGCTTTGGAATACCATGTGCTGTAAGCTTTTTACCAGTTTAGCATACTCTTGTAAACACAGTAATGAGATAAAGGACGATATAAAATGGAATTGCTAATTTAGTTCATCCACGTTTTTTGAGTTACATGAACTTGAAAAAGTCTATCCTAATATCATTCCATGGTTTACGGCCATACCAACCTGAATACGCCTGATCTCGTCCGATCGCAGAAGCTAAGCAGGGTCAGGCTTGGTTAGTACTAGGTTAGGAGACTACTTGGGAATACCAGGTGCTGTAAGCTGTTTAGCATACTCTTGTAAACACAGTAATCATATAAAGGATGATATAAAATGGAATTTCTAATTTATATCATCCACGTTTTTTGAGTTACATGAACATGAAAGAGTCTATCCAAATGTCTTTCTACGGCTTACGGCCATACCTACCTGAATACGCCTGATCTCGTCCGATCTCAGAAGCTAAGCAGGGTCAGGCTTGGTTAGGAGACTACTTGGGAATACCAGGTGCTGTAAGCTTTTAACCAGTTTAGCATACTCTTGTAAACACAGTAATGATATAAAGGACGATATAAAATGGAATTGGTAATTTAGTTCATCCACGTTTTTTGAGTTACATGAACTTGAAAAAGTCTATCCTAATATCATTCCATGGCTTACGGCCATACCAACCAGAATACGCCCGATCTCAGAAACTAAGCAGGGTCAGGCTTGGTTAGTACTTGGTTAGGAGACTACTTGGGAATACCAGGTGCTGTAAGCTTTTTGCCCAATTAGCATATTCTTGTAAACACAGTAATGATATAAAGGACGATATAAAATGGAATTGCTAATTTAGTTCATCCACGTTTTTTGAGTTATATGAACTTGAAAAAGTCTATCCTAATATCATTCCATGGTTTACGGCCATACCAACCTGAATACTCCTGATCTCGTCCGATCTCAAAAGCTAAGCAGGGTCAGGCTTGGTTAGTACTTGGTTAGGAGACTACTTGGGAATACCAGGTGCTGTAAGCTTTTTGCCCATTTAGCATACTCTTGTAAACACAGTAATGATATAAAGGACGATATAAAATGGAATTGCTAATTTAGTTCATCCACGTTTTTTGAGTTACATGAACTTGAAAAATTCTATCCTAATATCACTCCATGGAATACGGCCATACCAACCTGAATACGCCTGATCTCGTCCGATCTCAGAAGCTAAGCAGGGTCAGGCTTGGTTAGTAATTGGTTAGGAGAATCCCTGGGAATACCAGGTGCTGTAAGCTTTTTACCAGTTTAGCATACTCTTGTAAACACAGTAATCATATAAAGGACGATATAAAATGGAATTTCTAATTTATATCATCCACGTTTTTTGAGTTACATGAACATGAAAGAGTCTATCCTAATATCACCCCATGGCTTACGGCCCTACCAACCTGAATATGCCCGATCTCAGAAGCTAAGCAGGGTCAGGCTTGGTTAGTACTTGGTTAGGAGACTACTTGGGAATACCAGGTGCTGTAAGCTTTTTGCCCATTTAGCATACTCTTGTAAACACAGTAATCATATAAAGGACGATATAAAATGGAATTGCTAATTTAGTTCATCCACGTTTTTTGAGTTACATGAACATGAAAAAGTCTATCCTAATATCACTCCATGGCTTACGGCCATACCAACCTGAATATGCCCGATCTCAGAAGCTAAGCAGGGTCAGGCTTGGTTAGTACTTGGTTAGGAGACTACTTGGGAATACCAGGTGCTGTAAGCTTTTTGCCCATTTAGCATACTCTTGTAAACACAGTAATGATATAAAGGACGATATATAAAATGGAATTGCTAATTTAGTTCATCCACGTTTTTTGAGTTACATGAAATTGAAAAAGTCTATCCTAATATCATTCCATGGTTTACGGCCATACCAACCTGAATACGCCTGATCTCGTCCGATCTCAGAAGCTAAGCAGGGTCAGGCTTGGTTAGTACTTGGTTAGGAGACTACTTGGGAATACCAGGTGCTGTAAGCTTTTTACCAGTTTAGCATACTCTTGTAAACAAAGTAATGATATAAAGGACAATATAAAATGGAATTGCTAATTTAGTTCATCCACGTTTTTTGAGTTACATGAACATGAAAAAGTCTATCCTAATATCACTCCATGGCTTACGGCCATACCAACCTGAATATGCCCGATCTCAGAAGCTAAGCAGGGTCAGGCTAGGCTAGTACCTGGTTAGGAGACTACTTGTGAATACCATGTGCTGTAAGCTTTTTACCAGTTTAGCATATTCTTGTAAACACAGTAATGATATAAAGGACGATATAAAATGGAATTGCTAATTTAGTTCATCCACGTTTTTTGAGTTACATGAACATGAAAAAGTCTATCCTAATATTATTCCATGGCTTATGGCCATACCAACCTGAGAACGCCTGATCTCGTCCGATCTCAGAAGCTAAGCAGGGTCAGGCTTGGTTAGGAGACTACTTGGGAATACCAGGTGCTGTAAGCTTTTTACCAGTTTAGCATACTCTTGTAAACAGAGTAATCATATAAAGGACGATATAAAATGGAATTTCTAATTTATATCATCCACGTTTTTTGAGTTACATGAACATGAAAGAGTCTATCCAAATGTCTTTCTACGGCTTACCGCCATACCTACCTGAATACGCCTGATCTCGTCCGATCTCAGAAGCTAAGCAGGGCCAGGCTTGGTTAGTACTTGGTCAGGAGACTACTTGGGAATACCAGGTGCTCTAAGCTTTTTACCAGTTTAGCATACTCTTGTAAACACAGTAATTATATAAAGGACAATATAAAATGGAATTGCTAATTTAGTTCATCCATGTTTTTTTAGTTACATGAACTTGAAAAAGTCTATCCTAATATCATTCCATGGCTTACGGCCATACCAACCTGAATACGCCTGATCTCGTCTCATCTCAGAAGCTAAGCAGGGTCAGGCTTGGTTAGTACTTGGTTAGGAGACTACTTGGGAATACCAGGTGCTGTAAGCTTTTTACCAGTTAAGCTTACTCTTGTAAACACAGTAATCATATAAAGGACGATATAAAATGGAATTGCTAATTTAGTTCATCCACGTTTTTTGAGTTACATGAACATGAAAAAGTCTATCCTAATATCTCTCCATGGCTTACGGCCATACCAACCTGAATACGCCTGATCTCGTCCGATCTCAGAAGCTAAGCAGGGTCAGGCTTGGTTAGTACTTGGTTAGGAGACTACTTGGGAATACCAGGTTCTGTAAGCTTTTTACCAGTTTAGCATACTCTTGTAAACACAGTAATGATTTAAAGGACAATATAAAATGGAATTGCTAATTTAGTTCATCCACGTTTTTTGAGTTACATGAACTTGAAAAAGTCTATCCTAATATCATTCCACGGCTTACGACCATACCAACCTGAATACGCCTGATCTCGTCAGATCTCAGAAGCTAAGCAGGGTCAGGCTTGGTTAGTACTTGGTTAGGAGACTTCTTTGGAATACCAGGTGCTGTAAGCTTTTTGCCCATTTAGCATACACTTGAAAAACACAGTAATGATATAAAAGGACGATATAAAATGGAATTGCTAATTTAGTTCATCCACGTTTTTTGAGTTACATGAACTTGAAAAAGTCTATCCTAATATCAGTCCATGGCTTACGGCCATACCAACCTGAATACTCCTGATCTCGTCCGATCTCAGAAGCTAAGCAGAGGCTGGCTTGGTTAGTACTTGGTTAGGAGACTACTTGGGAATACCAGGTGCTGTAAGCTTGTTACCAGTTTAGCATACTCTTGTAAACACAGTAATCATATAAAGGACGATATAAAATGGAATTGCTAATTTAGTTCATCCACGTTTTTTTAGTTACATGAACTTGAAAAAGTCTATCCTAATATCACTCCATGGCTTACGGCCATACCAACCTGAATATGCCTGATCTCGTCTGATCTTAGAAGCTAAGCAGGGTCAGGCTTGGTTAGTACTTGTTTAGGAGACTACTTGGGAATACCAGGTGCTGTAAGCTTTTTGCCCATTTAGCATACTCTTGAAAAACACAGTAATGATATAAAAGGACGATATAAAATGGAATTGCTAATTTAGTTCATCCACGTTTTTTGAGTTACATGAACTTAAAAAAGTCTATCCTAATATCATTCCACGGTTTACGGCCATACCAACCCGAATACGCATGATCTCGTCCGATCTCAGAAGCTAAGCAGGGTCAGGCTTGGTTAGTACTTGGTTAGGAGACTACTTGGGAATACCAGGTGCTGTAAGCTTTTTACCAGTTTAGCATACTATTGTAAACACAGTAATCATTTAAAGGACTCTATAAAATGGAATTGCTAATTTAGTTCATCCACGTTTTTTTAATTACATGAACTTGAAAAAGTCTATCCTAATATAATTTCATGGCTTACGGCCATACCAACCTGAATACGCCTGATCTCGTCCGATCTCAGAAGCTAAGCAGGGTCAGGCTTGGTTAGTACTTGGTTAGGAGACTACTTGGGAATACCAGGTGCTGTAAGCTTTTTTGCCCATTTAGCATACTCTTGTAAACACAGTAATGATATAAAGGACGATATAAAATGGAATTGCTAATTTAGTTCATCCACGTTTTTTGAGTTACATGAACATGAAAAAGTCTATCCTAATATTATTCCATGGCTTATGGCCATACCAACCTGAAAACGCCTGATCTCGTCAGATCTCAGAAGCTAAGCATTGTCAGGCTTGGTTAGTACTTGATTAGGAGACTACTTGGGAAGACCAGGTGCTGTAAGCTTTTTGCCCATTTAGCATACTCTTGTAAAAACAGTAATGAAATAAAGGACGATATAAAATGGAATTGCTAATTTAGTTCATCCACGTTTTTTGAGTTACATGAACTTGAAAAAGTCTATCCTAATATCATTCCATGGTTTACGGCCATACCAACCTGAATACGCCTGATCTCGTCCGATCTCAGAAGCTAAGCAGGGTCAGACTTGGTTAGGAGACTACTTGGGAATACCAGGTGCTGTAAGCTTTTTACCAGTTTAGCATACTCTTGTAAACACAGTAATGATATAAAGGACAATATAAAATGGAATTGCTAATTTAGTTATTCCACGTTTTTTGAGTTACAAGAACTTCAAAAAGTCTATCCTAATATCGTTCCATGGTTTACGGCCATACCAACCTGAATACGCCTGAGCTCGTCCGATCTCAGTAGCTAAGCAGGGTCAGGCTTGGTTAGTACTTGGTTAGGAGACTAATTGGGAATACCAGGTGCTGAAAGCTTTTTACCAGTTTAGCATACTCTTGTAAACACAGTAATCATATAAAGGACGATATAAAATGGAATTGCTAATTTAGTTCATCCACGTTTTTTTAGTTACATGAACTTGAAAAAGTCTATAATAATATCATTCCATGGCTTACGGCCATACCAACCTGAATACGCCTGATCTCGTCCGATCTCAGAAGCTAAGCAGGGTCAGGCTTGGTTAGTACTTGGTTAGGAGACTACTTGGGAATACCAGGTGCTGTAAGCTTTTTACCAGTTTAGCATACTCTTGTAAACACAGTAATGATATAAAGGACGATATAAAGTGGAATTGCTAATTTAGTTCATCCACGTTTTTTGAGTTACATGAACTTGAAAAAGTCTATCCTAATATCATTCCATGGTTTACGGCCATACCAACCTGAATACGCCTGATCTCGTCCGATCTCAGAAGCTAAGCAGGGTCAGGCTTGGTTAGTACTTGGTTAGGAGACTACTTGGGAATACCAGGTGCTGTAAGCTTTTTACCAGTTTAGCATACTCTTGTAAACACAGTAATCATATAAAGGACGATATAAAATGGAATTGCTAATTTAGTTCTTCCACGTTTTTTGAGTTACATGAACTTGAAAAAGTCTATCCTAATATCACTCCACGGCTTACGGCCATAACCAACCTGAATATGCCGGATCTCGTCCGATCTCAGAAGCTAAGCAGAGTCTGGCTTGGTTAGTACTTAGTTGGGAGACTACTTGGGAATACCAGGTGCTGTAAGCTTTTTGCCCATTTAGCATACTCTTGTAAACACAGTAATGATATAAAGGACGATATAAAATGGAATTGCTAATTTAGTTCATCCACGTTTTTTAAGTTACATGAACTTGAAAAAGTCTATCCTAATATCTTTCCATGGTTTACGGCTATACCAACCTGAATACGCCTGATCTCGTCCGATCTCAGAAGCTAAGCAGGGTCAGGCTTGGTTAGTACTTGGTTAGGAGACTACTTGGGAGTATCAGGTGCTGTAAGCTTTTTACCAGTTTAGCATACTCTTGTAAACACAGTAATGATAAAAAGGACAATATAAAATGTGGAATTGCTAATTTAGTTCATCCACGTTTTTTGAGTTACATGAACTTGAAAAAGTCTATCCTAATATAATTCCATGGCTTACGGCCCTACCAACCTGAATACGCCTGATCTCGTCCGATCTCAGAAGCTAAGCAGAGTCTGGCTTGGTTAGTACTTAGTTGGGAGACTACTTGGGAGTACCAGGTGCTGTAAGTTTTTACCAGTTTAGCATACTCTTGTAAACACAGTAATCATTTAAAGGACTCTATAAAATGGAATTGCTAATTTAGTTCATCCACGTTTTTTTAATTACATGAACTTGAAAAAGTCTATCCTAATATAATTTCATGGCTTACGGCCATACCAACCTGAATACGCCTGATCTCGTCCGATCTCAGAAGCTAAGCAGGGTCAGGCTTGGTTAGTACTTGGTTAGGAGACTACTTGGGAAGACCAGGTGCTGTAAGCTTTTTGCCCATTTAGCATACTCTTGTAAACACAGTAATGAAATAAAGGACGATATAAAATGGAATTGCTAATTTAGTTCATCCACGTTTTTTTTGTTACATGAACTTGAAAAAGTCTATCCTAATATCATTCCATGGCTTACGGCCATACCAACCTGAATACGCCTGATCTCGTCCGATCTCAGAAGCTAAGCAGGGTCTGGCTTGGTTAGTACTTGGTTAGGAGACTTCTTGGGAATACCAGGTGCTGTAAGCTTTTTGCCCATTTAGCATACTCTTGTAAACACAGTAATGATATAAAGGACGATATAAAATGGAATTGCTAATTTAGTTCATCCACGTTTTTTGAGTTACATGAACTTGAAAAAGTCTATCCTAATATCTTTCCATGGTTTACGGCTATACCAACCTGAATACGCCTGATCTCGTCCGATCTCAGAAGCTAAGCAGGGTCAGGCTTGGTTAGTACTTGGTTAGGAGACTACTTGGGAGTATCAGGTGCTGTAAGCTTTTTACCAGTTTAGCATACTCTTGTAAACACAGTAATGATAAAAAGGACAATATAAAATGTGGAATTGCTAATTTAGTTCATCCACGTTTTTTGAGTTACATGAACTTGAAAAAGTCTATCCTAATATAATTCCATGGCTTACGGCCCTACCAACCTGAATACGCCTGATCTCGTCCGATCTCAGAAGCTAAGCAGAGTCTGGCTTGGTTAGTACTTAGTTGGGAGACTACTTGGGAGTACCAGGTGCTGTAAGTTTTTACCAGTTTAGCATACTCTTGTAAACACAGTAATCATATAAAGGACGATATAAAATGGAATTTCTAATTTATATCATCCACGTTTTTTGAGTTACATGAAAGAGTCTATCCAAATGCCATTCTATGGATCACGGCCATACCTACCTGAATACGCCTGATCTCGTCCGATCTCAGAAGCTAAGCAGGGCCAGGCTTGGTTAGTACTTGGTTAGGAGACTACTTAGGAATACCAGGTGTTGTAAGCTTTTTACCAGTTTAGGATACTCTTGTAAACACAGTAATCATATAAAGGACGATATAAAATGGAATTGCTAATTTAGTTCATCCACGTTTTTTGAGTTACATGAACATGAAAAAGTCTATCCTAATATCATTCCATGGCTTACGGCCATACCAACCTGAATATGCCTGATCTCGTCAGATCTCAGAAGCTAAGCAGAGTCTGGCTTGGTTAGTACTTAGTTGGGAGACTACTTGGGAATACCAGGTGCTGTAAGCTTTCTGCCCATTTAGCATACTCACGTATACACAGTAATGATATAAAGGACGATATAAAATGGAATTGCTAATTTAGTTCATCCACGTTTTTTGAGTTACATGAACTTGAAAAAGTCTATCCTAATATCATTCCACGCCTTACGGCCATACCAACCTGAATACGCCTGATCTCGTCCGATCTCAGAAGCTAAGCAGGGTCAGGCTTGGTTTGTACTTGGTTAGGAGACTACTTGGGAATACCAGGTGCTGTAAGTCTTTTACAAGTTTAGCATACTCTTGTAAACACAGTAATCATATAAAGAACGATATAAAATGGAATTGCTAATTTAGTTCATGCACGTTTTATGAGTAACATGAACTTGAAAAAGTCTATCCTAATATCATTCCATGGCTTACGGACATACAAACCTGAATACCCCTGATCTCGTCTGATCTCAGAAGCTAAGCAGGGTCAGGCTTGGTTAGTACTTGGTTAGGAGACTACTTGGGAATACCAGGTGCTGTAAGCTTTTTACCAGTTCAGCATACTCTTGTAACACAGTAATCATATAATGGACGATATAAAATGGAATTGCTAATTTAGTTCATCCACTTTTTTTGAGTTACATGAACATGAAAAAGTCTATCCTAATATCATTCCATGGCTTACGGCCATACCAACCTGAATACGCCTGATCTTGTCCGATCTCAGAAGCTAAGCAGGGTCAGGCTTGGTTAGTACTTGGTTAGAAGACTACTTGGGAATATCAGGTGCTGTAAGCTTTTTACCAGTTTAGCATACTCTTGTAAACACAGTAATCATATAAAGGACGATATAAAATGGAATTGCTAATTTAGTTCATCCACGTTTTTTGAGTTACATGAACATGAAAAAGTCTATCCTAATATCATTCCATGGCTTACGGCCATACCAACCTGAATATGCCTGATCTCGTCAGATCTCAGAAGCTAAGCAGAGTCTGGCTTGGTTAGTACTTAGTTGGGAGACTACTTGGGAATACCAGGTGCTGTAAGCTTTCTGCCCATTTAGCATACTCACGTATACACAGTAATGATATAAAGGACGATATAAAATGGAATTGCTAATTTAGTTCATCCACGTTTTTTGAGTTACATGAACTTGAAAAAGTCTATCCTAATATCATTCCACGCCTTACGGCCATACCAACCTGAATACGCCTGATCTCGTCCGATCTCAGAAGCTAAGCAGGGTCAGGCTTGGTTTGTACTTGGTTAGGAGACTACTTGGGAATACCAGGTGCTGTAAGTCTTTTACAAGTTTAGCATACTCTTGTAAACACAGTAATCATATAAAGAACGATATAAAATGGAATTGCTAATTTAGTTCATGCACGTTTTATGAGTAACATGAACTTGAAAAAGTCTATCCTAATATCATTCCATGGCTTACGGACATACAAACCTGAATACCCCTGATCTCGTCTGATCTCAGAAGCTAAGCAGGGTCAGGCTTGGTTAGTACTTGGTTAGGAGACTACTTGGGAATACCAGGTGCTGTAAGCTTTTTACCAGTTCAGCATACTCTTGTAACACAGTAATCATATAATGGACGATATAAAATGGAATTGCTAATTTAGTTCATCCACTTTTTTTGAGTTACATGAACATGAAAAAGTCTATCCTAATATCATTCCATGGCTTACGGCCATACCAACCTGAATACGCCTGATCTTGTCCGATCTCAGAAGCTAAGCAGGGTCAGGCTTGGTTAGTACTTGGTTAGAAGACTACTTGGGAATATCAGGTGCTGTAAGCTTTTTACCAGTTTAGCATACTCTTGTAAACACAGTAATCATATAAAGGACGATATAAAATGGAATTGCTAATTTAGTTCATCCACGTTTTTTTAGTTACATGAACTTGAAAAAGTCTATCCTAATATCATTTCCTGGCTTACGGCCATACCAACCTGAATACGCCTGATCTCGTCTGATCTCAGAAGCTAAGCAGGGTCAGGCTCGGTTAGTACTTGGTTAGGAGACTACTTGGGAATACCAGGTGCTGTAAGCTTTTTACCAGTTTAGCATACTCTTGTAAACACAGTAATCATATAAAGGACGATATAAAATGGAATTTTGAATTTATATCTTCCACGTTTTTTGAGTTACATGAACATGAAAAAGTCTATCCTAATATCATTCCATGCCTTACGGCCATACCAACCTGAATACGCCTGATCTCGTCCGATCTCAGAAGCTAAGCAGGGTCAGGCTTGGTTTGTACTTGGTTAGGAGACTACTTGGGAATACCAGGTGCTGTAAGCTTTTTACCAGTTTAGCATACTCTTGTAAACACAGTAATCATATAAAGAACGATATAAAATGGAATTGCTAATTTAGTTCATGCACGTTTTTTGAGTTACATGAACTTGAAAAAGTCTATCCTAATATCATTCCATGGCTTACGGACATACCAACCTGAATACGCCTGATCTCGTCTCATCTCAGAAGCTAAGCAGGTTCAGGCTTGGTTAGTACTTGGTTAGGAGACTACTTGGGAATACCAGGTGCTGTAAGCTTTTTACCAGTTCAGCATACTCTTGTAAACACAGTAATCATATAATGGACGATATAAAATGGAATTGCTAATTTAGTTCATCCACTTTTTTTGAGTTACATGAACATGAAAAAGTCTATCCTAATATCATTCCATGGCTTACGGCCATACCAACCTGAATACGCCTGATCTCGTCCCATCTCAGAAGCTAAGCAGGGTCAGGCATGGTTAGTACTTGGATAAGAGACTACTTGGTAATACCAGGTGCTGTAAGCTTTTTACAAGTTTAGCATACTCTTGTAAACACAGTAATCATATAAAGGACGATATAAAATGGAATTTTGAATTTATATC
Organism: Thymallus thymallus; assembly: GCA_023634145.1. NCBI lineage: Eukaryota > Metazoa > Chordata > Actinopteri > Salmoniformes > Salmonidae > Thymallus > Thymallus thymallus. The sequence goes on from CM042422.1 coordinate 2,430,019, forward strand.
TTCCACGTTTTTTGAGTTACATGAACATGAAAGAGTCTATCCAAATGTCTTTCGATGGCTTACGGCCATACCTACCTGAATACGACTGATCTCGTCCGATCTCAGAAGCTAAGCAGGGCCAGGCATGGTTAGTACTTATTTGGGAGACTACTTGGGAATACCAGGTGCTGTAAGCTTTCTGCCCATTTAGCATACTCTTGTATACACAGTAATGATATAAAGGACGATATAAAATGGAATTGCTAATTTAGTTCATCCACGTTTTTTGAGTTACATGAACTTGAAAAAGTCTATCCTAATATCATTCCATGCCTTACGGCCATACCAACCTGAATACGCCTGATCTCGTCCGATCTCAGAAGCTAAGCAGGGTCAGGCTTTGTTTGTACTTGGTTAGGAGACTACTTGGGAATACCATGTGCTGTAAGCTTTTTACCAGTTTAGCATACTCTTGTAAACACAGTAATCATATAAAGAACAATATAAAATGGAATTGCTAATTTAGTTCATGCACGTTTTTTGAGTTACATGAACTTGAAAAAGTCTATCCTAATATCATTCCATGGCTTACGGACATACCAACCTGAATACGCCTGATCTTTTCCGATCTCAGAAGCTAAGCAGGGTCAGACTTGGTTAGAAGACTACTTGGGAATACCAGGTGCTGTAAGCTTTTTACCAGTTTAGCATACTCTTGTAAACACAGTAATCATATAAAGGACGATATAAAATGGAATTGCTAATTTAGTTCATCCACGTTATTTTAGTTACATGAACTTGAAAAAGTCTATCCTAATATCATTTCATGGCTTACGGCCATACCAACCTGAATACGCCTGATCTCGTCAGATCTCAGAAGCTAAGCAGGGTCAGGCTCGGTTAGTACTTGGTTAGGAGACTACTTGGGAATACCCGGTGCTGTAAGCTTTTTACCAGTTTAGCATACTCTTGTAAACACAGTAATCATATAAAGGACGATATAAAATGGAATTTTGAATTTATATCTTCCACGTTTTTTGAGTTACATGAACATGAAAGAGTCTATCCAAATGTCATTCGATGGCTTACGGCCATACCTACCTGAATACGCCTGATCTCGTCCGATCTCAGAAGCTAAGCAGGGTCAGGCTTGGTTTGTACTTGGTTAGGAGACTACTTGGGAATACCATGTGCTGTAAGCTTTTTACCAGTTTAGCATACTCTTGTAAACACAGTAATCATATAAAGAACAATATAAAATGGAATTGCTAATTTAGTTCATGCACGTTTTTTGAGTTACATGAACTTGAAAAAGTCTATCCTAATATCATTCCATGGCTTACGGACATACCAACCTGAATACGCCTGATCTTTTCCGATCTCAGAAGCTAAGCAGGGTCAGACTTGGTTAGAAGACAACTTGGGAATACCAGGTGCTGTAAGCTTTTTACCAGTTTAGCATACTCTTGTAAACACAGTAATCATATAAAGGACGATATAAAATGGAATTGCTAATTTAGTTCATCCACGTTATTTTAGTTACATGAACTTGAAAAAGTCTATCCTAATATCATTTCATGGCTTACGGCCATACCAACCTGAATACGCCTGATCTCGTCCGATCTCAGAAGCTAAGCAGGGTCAGGCTCGGTTAGTACTTGGTTAGGAGACTACTTGGGAATACCCGGTGCTGTAAGCTTTTATCCAGTTTAGCATACTCTTGTAAACACAGTAATCATATAAAGGACGATATAAAATGGAATTTTGAATTTATATCTTCCACGTTTTTTGAGTTACATGAACATGAAAGAGTCTATCCAAATGTCATTCGATGGCTTACGGCCATACCTACCTGAATACGACTGATCTCGTCCGATCTCAGAAGCTAAGCAGGGCCAGGCATGGTTAGTACTTAGTTAGGAGACTACTTGGGAATACCAGGTGCTGTAAGCTTTTTACCAGTTTAGCATACTCTTGTAAACACAGTAATCATATAAAGGACGATATAAAATGGAATTGCTAATTTAGTTCACACACGTTTTTTGAGTTACATGAACTTGAAAAAGTCTATCCTAATATCATTCCATGGCTTACGGCCATACCAACCTGAATACGCCTGATCTCGTCCCATCTCAGAAGCTAAGCAGGGTCAGGCATGGTTAGTACTTGGATAAGAGACTACTTGGGAATACCAGGTGCTGTAAGCTTTTTACAAGTTTAGCATACTCTTGTAAACACAGTAATCATATAAAGGACGATATAAAATGGAATTGCTAATTTAGTTCATCCACATTTTTTGAGTTACATGAACATGAAAAAGTCTATCCTAATATCGTTCCATGGCTTACGGCCATACCAACCTGAATACGCCTGATCTCGTCCGATCTCAGAAGCTAAGCAGAGTCTGGCTTGGTTAGTACTTAGTTGGGAGACTTCTTGGGAATACCAGGTGCTGTAAGCTTTCTGCCCATTTAGCATACTCTTGTAAACACAGTAATCATATAAAGGACGATATAAAATCGAATTTCTAATTTATATCATCCACGTTTTTTGAGTTACATGAACATGAAAGAGTCTATCCAAATATCATTCTATGGCTAACGCCATACCTACCTGAATACTCCTGATCTCGTCCGATCTCAGAAGTTAAGCAGTGCCAGGCTTGGTTAGTACTTGGTTAGGAGACTACTTGGGAATACCAGGTGTTGTAAGCTTTTTACCAGTTTAGCATACTCTTGTATACACAGTAATCATATAAAAGAAGATATAAAATGGATTTGCTAATTTAGTTCATCCACGTTTTTTGAGTTACATGAACTTGAAAAAGTCTATCCTAATATTACTCCATGGCTTATGGCCATACCAACCTGAAAACGCCTGATCTCGTCCGATCTCAGAAGCTAATCAGGGTCAGGCTTGGTTAGTACTTGGTTAGGAGACTACTTGGGAATACCAGGTGCTGTAAGCTTTTTGCCCATTTAGCATACTCTTGTAAACACAGTAATCATATAAAGGACGATATAAAATGGAATTTCTAATTTACATAATCCACGTTTTTTAAGTTACATGAACTTGAAAGAGTCTATCCTAATATCGTTACATGGTTTACGGCCATACCTACCTGAATACGCCTGATCTCGTCCGATCTCAGAAGCTAAGCAGGGTCAGGCTTGGTTAGTACTTGGTTAGGAGACTACTTGGGAATACCAGGTGCTGTAAGCTTTTTACCAGTTTAGCATACTCTTGTAAACACAGTAATGATATAAAGGACAATATAAAATGGAATTGCTAATTTAGTTCATCCACGTTTTTTGAGTTACATGAACTTGAAAAAGTCTATCCTAATATCATTCCATGGCTTACGGCCATACCAACCTGAATACGCCTGATCTCGTCCGATCTCAGAAGCTAAGCAGGGTCAGGCTTGGTTAGGAGACTACTTGGGAATTCCAGGTGCTGTAAGCTTTTTGCCATTTAGCATACTCTTGTAAACACAGTAATGATATAAAGGACGATATAAAATGGAATTGCTAATTTAGTTCATCCACGTTTTTTGAGTTACATGAACATGAAAAAGTCTATCCTAATATCATTCCATGGCTTACGGCCATACCAACCTGAATACGCCTGATCTTTTCCGATCTCAGAAGCTAAGCAGGGTCAGGCTTGGTTAGTACTTGGTTAGAAGACTACTTGGGAATACCAGGTGCTGTAAGCTTTTTACCAGTTTAGCATACTCTTGTAAACACAGTAATCATATAAAGGACGATATAAAATGGAATTGCTAATTTAGTTCATCCACGTTTTTTTAGTTACATGAACTTGAAAAAGTCTATCCTAATATCATTTCATGGCTTACGGCCATACCAACCTGAATACGCCTGATCTCGTCCGATCTCAGAAGCTAAGCAGGGTCAGGCTCGGTTAGTACTTGGTTAGGAGACTACTTGGGAATACCCGGTGTTGTAAGCTTTTTACCAGTTTAGCATACTCTTGTAAACACAGTAATCATATAAAGGACGATATAAAATCGAATTTCTAATTTATATCATCCACGTTTTTTGAGTTACATGAACATGAAAGAGTCTATCCAAATATCATTCTATGGCTAACGCCATACCTACCTGAATACTCCTGATCTCGTCCGATCTCAGAAGCTAAGCAGTGCCAGGCTTGGTTAGTACTTGGTTAGGAGACTACTTGGGAATACCAGGTGTTGTAAGCTTTTTACCAGTTTAGCATACTCTTGTATACACAGTAATCATATAAAAGAAGATATAAAATGGATTTGCTAATTTAGTTCATCCACGTTTTTTGAGTTACATGAACTTGAAAAAGTCTATCCTAATATTACTCCATGGCTTATGGCCATACCAACCTGAAAACGCCTGATCTCGTCCGATCTCAGAAGCTAATCAGGGTCAGGCTTGGTTAGTACTTGGTTAGGAGACTACTTGGGAATACCAGGTGCTGTAAGCTTTTTGCCCATTTAGCATACTCTTGTAAACACAGTAATCATATAAAGGACGATATAAAATGGAATTTCTAATTTACATAATCCACGTTTTTTAAGTTACATGAACTTGAAAGAGTCTATCCTAATATAGTTACATGGTTTACGGCCATACCTACCTGAATACGCCTGATCTCGTCCGATCTCAGAAGCTAAGCAGGGTCAGGCTTGGTTAGTACTTGGTTAGGAGACTACTTGGGAATACCAGGTGCTGTAAGCTTTTTACCAGTTTAGCATACTCTTGTAAACACAGTAATGATATAAAGGACAATATAAAATGGAATTGCTAATTTAGTTCATCCACGTTTTTTGAGTTACATGAACTTGAAAGAGTCTATCCTAATATCGTTACATGGTTTACGGCCATACCTACCTGAATACGCCTGATCTCATCCGATCTCAGAAGCTAAGCAGGGTCAGGCTTGGTTAGTACTTGGTTAGGAGACTACTTGGGAATACCAGGTGCTGTAAGCTTTTTACCAGTTTAGCATACTCTTGTAAACACAGTAATCATATAAAGGACGATATAAAATGGAATTTTGAATTTATATCTTCCACGTTTTTTGAGTTACATGAACATGAAAGAGTCTATCCAAATGTCATTCGATGGCTTACGGCCATACCTACCTGAATACGACTGATCTCGTCCGATCTCAGAAGCTAAGCAGGGCCAGGCATGGTTAGTACTTAGTTAGGAGACTACTTGGGAATACCAGGTGCTGTAAGCTTTTTACCAGTTTAGCATACTCTTGTAAACACAGTAATCATATAAAGGACGATATAAAATGGAATTGCTAATTTAGTTCACACACGTTTTTTGAGTTACATGAACTTGAAAAAGTCTATCCTAATATAATTCCATGGCTTACGGCCCTACCAACCTGAATACGCCTGATCTCGTCCGATCTCAGAAGCTAAGCAGAGTCTGGCTTGGTTAGTACTTAGTTGGGAGACTACTTGGGAGTACAAGGTGCTGTAAGATTTTACCAGTTTAGCATACTCTTGTAAACACAGTAATCATATAAAGGACGATATAAAATGGAATTTCTAATTTATATCATCCACGTTTTTTGAGTTACATGAAAGAGTCTATCCAAATGCCATTCTATGGATCACGGCCATACCTACCTGAATACGCCTGATCTCGTCCGATCTCAGAAGCTAAGCAGGGCCAGGCTTGGTTAGTACTTGGTTAGGAGACTACTTGGGAATACCAGGTGCTGTAAGCTTTTTACCAGTTTAGCATACTCTTGTAAACACAGTAATCATTTAAAGGACTCTATAAAATGGAATTGCTAATTTAGTTCATCCACGTTTTTTTAATTACATGAACTTGAAAAAGTCTATCCTAATATAATTTCATGGCTTACGGCCATACCAACCTGAATACGCCTGATCTCGTCCGATCTCAGAAGCTAAGCAGGGTCAGGCTTGGTTAGTACTTGGTTAGGAGACTACTTGGGAATACCAGGTGCTGTAAGCTTTTTTGCCCATTTAGCATACTCTTGTAAACACAGTAATGATATAAAGGACGATATAAAATGGAATTGCTAATTTAGTTCATCCACGTTTTTTGAGTTACATGAACATGAAAAAGTCTATCCTAATATTATTCCATGGCTTATGGCCATACCAACCTGAAAACGCCTGATCTCGTCAGATCTCAGAAGCTAAGCATTGTCAGGCTTGGTTAGTACTTGATTAGGAGACTACTTGGGAAGACCAGGTGCTGTAAGCTTTTTGCCCATTTAGCATACTCTTGTAAACACAGTAATGAAATAAAGGACGATATAAAATGGAATTGCTAATTTAGTTCATCCACGTTTTTTTTGTTACATGAACTTGAAAAAGTCTATCCTAATATCATTCCATGGCTTACGGCCATACCAACCTGAATACGCCTGATCTCGTCCGATCTCAGAAGCTAAGCAGGGTCTGGCTTGGTTAGTACTTGGTTAGGAGACTTCTTGGGAATACCAGGTGCTGTAAGCTTTTTGCCCATTTAGCATACTCTTGTAAACACAGTAATGATATAAAGGACGATATAAAATGGAATTGCTAATTTAGTTCATCCACGTTTTTTGAGTTACATGAACTTGAAAAAGTCTATCCTAATATCTTTCCATGGTTTACGGCTATACCAACCTGAATACGCCTGATCTCGTCCGATCTCAGAAGCTAAGCAGGGTCAGGCTTGGTTAGTACTTGGTTAGGAGACTACTTGGGAGTATCAGGTGCTGTAAGCTTTTTACCAGTTTAGCATACTCTTGTAAACACAGTAATGATAAAAAGGACAATATAAAATGTGGAATTGCTAATTTAGTTCATCCACGTTTTTTGAGTTACATGAACTTGAAAAAGTCTATCCTAATATAATTCCATGGCTTACGGCCCTACCAACCTGAATACGCCTGATCTCGTCCGATCTCAGAAGCTAAGCAGAGTCTGGCTTGGTTAGTACTTAGTTGGGAGACTACTTGGGAGTACCAGGTGCTGTAAGTTTTTACCAGTTTAGCATACTCTTGTAAACACAGTAATCATATAAAGGACGATATAAAATGGAATTTCTAATTTATATCATCCACGTTTTTTGAGTTACATGAAAGAGTCTATCCAAATGCCATTCTATGGATCACGGCCATACCTACCTGAATACGCCTGATCTCGTCCGATCTCAGAAGCTAAGCAGGGCCAGGCTTGGTTAGTACTTGGTTAGGAGACTACTTAGGAATACCAGGTGTTGTAAGCTTTTTACCAGTTTAGGATACTCTTGTAAACACAGTAATCATATAAAGGACGATATAAAATGGAATTGCTAATTTAGTTCATCCACGTTTTTTGAGTTACATGAACATGAAAAAGTCTATCCTAATATCATTCCATGGCTTACGGCCATACCAACCTGAATATGCCTGATCTCGTCAGATCTCAGAAGCTAAGCAGAGTCTGGCTTGGTTAGTACTTAGTTGGGAGACTACTTGGGAATACCAGGTGCTGTAAGCTTTCTGCCCATTTAGCATACTCACGTATACACAGTAATGATATAAAGGACGATATAAAATGGAATTGCTAATTTAGTTCATCCACGTTTTTTGAGTTACATGAACTTGAAAAAGTCTATCCTAATATCATTCCACGCCTTACGGCCATACCAACCTGAATACGCCTGATCTCGTCCGATCTCAGAAACTAAGCAGGGTCAGGCTTGGTTTGTACTTGGTTAGGAGACTACTTGGGAATACCAGGTGCTGTAAGTCTTTTACAAGTTTAGCATACTCTTGTAAACACAGTAATCATATAAAGAACGATATAAAATGGAATTGCTAATTTAGTTCATGCACGTTTTATGAGTAACATGAACTTGAAAAAGTCTATCCTAATATCATTCCATGGCTTACGGACATACAAACCTGAATACCCCTGATCTCGTCTGATCTCAGAAGCTAAGCAGGGTCAGGCTTGGTTAGTACTTGGTTAGGAGACTACTTGGGAATACCAGGTGCTGTAAGCTTTTTACCAGTTCAGCATACTCTTGTAACACAGTAATCATATAATGGACGATATAAAATGGAATTGCTAATTTAGTTCATCCACTTTTTTTGAGTTACATGAACATGAAAAAGTCTATCCTAATATCATTCCATGGCTTACGGCCATACCAACCTGAATACGCCTGATCTTGTCCGATCTCAGAAGCTAAGCAGGGTCAGGCTTGGTTAGTACTTGGTTAGAAGACTACTTGGGAATATCAGGTGCTGTAAGCTTTTTACCAGTTTAGCATACTCTTGTAAACACAGTAATCATATAAAGGACGATATAAAATGGAATTGCTAATTTAGTTCATCCACGTTTTTTGAGTTACATGAACATGAAAAAGTCTATCCTAATATCATTCCATGGCTTACGGCCATACCAACCTGAATATGCCTGATCTCGTCAGATCTCAGAAGCTAAGCAGAGTCTGGCTTGGTTAGTACTTAGTTGGGAGACTACTTGGGAATACCAGGTGCTGTAAGCTTTCTGCCCATTTAGCATACTCACGTATACACAGTAATGATATAAAGGACGATATAAAATGGAATTGCTAATTTAGTTCATCCACGTTTTTTGAGTTACATGAACTTGAAAAAGTCTATCCTAATATCATTCCACGCCTTACGGCCATACCAACCTGAATACGCCTGATCTCGTCCGATCTCAGAAGCTAAGCAGGGTCAGGCTTGGTTTGTACTTGGTTAGGAGACTACTTGGGAATACCAGGTGCTGTAAGTCTTTTACAAGTTTAGCATACTCTTGTAAACACAGTAATCATATAAAGAACGATATAAAATGGAATTGCTAATTTAGTTCATGCACGTTTTATGAGTAACATGAACTTGAAAAAGTCTATCCTAATATCATTCCATGGCTTACGGACATACAAACCTGAATACCCCTGATCTCGTCTGATCTCAGAAGCTAAGCAGGGTCAGGCTTGGTTAGTACTTGGTTAGGAGACTACTTGGGAATACCAGGTGCTGTAAGCTTTTTACCAGTTCAGCATACTCTTGTAACACAGTAATCATATAATGGACGATATAAAATGGAATTGCTAATTTAGTTCATCCACTTTTTTTGAGTTACATGAACATGAAAAAGTCTATCCTAATATCATTCCATGGCTTACGGCCATACCAACCTGAATACGCCTGATCTTGTCCGATCTCAGAAGCTAAGCAGGGTCAGGCTTGGTTAGTACTTGGTTAGAAGACTACTTGGGAATATCAGGTGCTGTAAGCTTTTTACCAGTTTAGCATACTCTTGTAAACACAGTAATCATATAAAGGACGATATAAAATGGAATTGCTAATTTAGTTCATCCACGTTTTTTTAGTTACATGAACTTGAAAAAGTCTATCCTAATATCATTTCCTGGCTTACGGCCATACCAACCTGAATACGCCTGATCTCGTCTGATCTCAGAAGCTAAGCAGGGTCAGGCTCGGTTAGTACTTGGTTAGGAGACTACTTGGGAATACCAGGTGCTGTAAGCTTTTTACCAGTTTAGCATACTCTTGTAAACACAGTAATCATATAAAGGACGATATAAAATGGAATTTTGAATTTATATCTTCCACGTTTTTTGAGTTACATGAACATGAAAAAGTCTATCCTAATATCATTCCATGCCTTACGGCCATACCAACCTGAATACGCCTGATCTCGTCCGATCTCAGAAGCTAAGCAGGGTCAGGCTTGGTTTGTACTTGGTTAGGAGACTACTTGGGAATACCAGGTGCTGTAAGCTTTTTACCAGTTTAGCATACTCTTGTAAACACAGTAATCATATAAAGAACGATATAAAATGGAATTGCTAATTTAGTTCATGCACGTTTTTTGAGTTACATGAACTTGAAAAAGTCTATCCTAATATCATTCCATGGCTTACGGACATACCAACCTGAATACGCCTGATCTCGTCTCATCTCAGAAGCTAAGCAGGTTCAGGCTTGGTTAGTACTTGGTTAGGAGACTACTTGGGAATACCAGGTGCTGTAAGCTTTTTACCAGTTCAGCATACTCTTGTAAACACAGTAATCATATAATGGACGATATAAAATGGAATTGCTAATTTAGTTCATCCACTTTTTTTGAGTTACATGAACATGAAAAAGTCTATCCTAATATCATTCCATGGCTTACGGCCATACCAACCTGAATACGCCTGATCTCGTCCCATCTCAGAAGCTAAGCAGGGTCAGGCATGGTTAGTACTTGGATAAGAGACTACTTGGTAATACCAGGTGCTGTAAGCTTTTTACAAGTTTAGCATACTCTTGTAAACACAGTAATCATATAAAGGACGATATAAAATGGAATTTTGAATTTATATCTTCCACGTTTTTTGAGTTACATGAACATGAAAGAGTCTATCCAAATGTCTTTCGATGGCTTACGGCCATACCTACCTGAATACGACTGATCTCGTCCGATCTCAGAAGCTAAGCAGGGCCAGGCATGGTTAGTACTTATTTGGGAGACTACTTGGGAATACCAGGTGCTGTAAGCTTTCTGCCCATTTAGCATACTCTTGTATACACAGTAATGATATAAAGGACGATATAAAATGGAATTGCTAATTTAGTTCATCCACGTTTTTTGAGTTACATGAACTTGAAAAAGTCTATCCTAATATCATTCCATGCCTTACGGCCATACCAACCTGAATACGCCTGATCTCGTCCGATCTCAGAAGCTAAGCAGGGTCAGGCTTTGTTTGTACTTGGTTAGGAGACTACTTGGGAATACCATGTGCTGTAAGCTTTTTACCAGTTTAGCATACTCTTGTAAACACAGTAATCATATAAAGAACAATATAAAATGGAATTGCTAATTTAGTTCATGCACGTTTTTTGAGTTACATGAACTTGAAAAAGTCTATCCTAATATCATTCCATGGCTTACGGACATACCAACCTGAATACGCCTGATCTTTTCCGATCTCAGAAGCTAAGCAGGGTCAGACTTGGTTAGAAGACTACTTGGGAATACCAGGTGCTGTAAGCTTTTTACCAGTTTAGCATACTCTTGTAAACACAGTAATCATATAAAGGACGATATAAAATGGAATTGCTAATTTAGTTCATCCACGTTATTTTAGTTACATGAACTTGAAAAAGTCTATCCTAATATCATTTCATGGCTTACGGCCATACCAACCTGAATACGCCTGATCTCGTCCGATCTCAGAAGCTAAGCAGGGTCAGGCTCGGTTAGTACTTGGTTAGGAGACTACTTGGGAATACCCGGTGCTGTAAGCTTTTTACCAGTTTAGCATACTCTTGTAAACACAGTAATCATATAAAGGACGATATAAAATGGAATTTTGAATTTATATCTTCCACGTTTTTTGAGTTACATGAACATGAAAGAGTCTATCCAAATGTCATTCGATGGCTTACGGCCCTACCAACCTGAATACGCCTGATCTCGTCCGATCTCAGAAGCTAAGCAGAGTCTGGCTTGGTTAGTACTTAGTTGGGAGACTACTTGGGAGTACCAGGTGCTGTAAGTTTTTACCAGTTTAGCATACTCTTGTAAACACAGTAATCATATAAAGGACGATATAAAATGGAATTTCTAATTTATATCATCCACGTTTTTTGAGTTACATGAAAGAGTCTATCCAAATGCCATTCTATGGATCACGGCCATACCTACCTGAATACGCCTGATCTCGTCCGATCTCAGAAGCTAAGCAGGGCCAGGCTTGGTTAGTACTTGGTTAGGAGACTACTTAGGAATACCAGGTGTTGTAAGCTTTTTACCAGTTTAGGATACTCTTGTAAACACAGTAATCATATAAAGGACGATATAAAATGGAATTGCTAATTTAGTTCATCCACGTTTTTTGAGTTACATGAACATGAAAAAGTCTATCCTAATATCATTCCATGGCTTACGTCCATACCAACCTGAATATGCCTGATCTCGTCAGATCTCAGAAGCTAAGCAGAGTCTGGCTTGGTTAGTACTTAGTTGGGAGACTACTTGGGAATACCAGGTGCTGTAAGCTTTCTGCCCATTTAGCATACTCACGTATACACAGTAATGATATAAAGGACGATATAAAATGGAATTGCTAATTTAGTTCATCCACGTTTTTTGAGTTACATGAACTTGAAAAAGTCTATCCTAATATCATTCCACGCCTTACGGCCATACCAACCTGAATACGCCTGATCTCGTCCGATCTCAGAAACTAAGCAGGGTCAGGCTTGGTTTGTACTTGGTTAGGAGACTACTTGGGAATACCAGGTGCTGTAAGTCTTTTACAAGTTTAGCATACTCTTGTAAACACAGTAATCATATAAAGAACGATATAAAATGGAATTGCTAATTTAGTTCATGCACGTTTTATGAGTAACATGAACTTGAAAAAGTCTATCCTAATATCATTCCATGGCTTACGGACATACAAACCTGAATACCCCTGATCTCGTCTGATCTCAGAAGCTAAGCAGGGTCAGGCTTGGTTAGTACTTGGTTAGGAGACTACTTGGGAATACCAGGTGCTGTAAGCTTTTTACCAGTTCAGCATACTCTTGTAACACAGTAATCATATAATGGACGATATAAAATGGAATTGCTAATTTATTTCATCCACTTTTTTTGAGTTACATGAACATGAAAAAGTCTATCCTAATATCATTCCATGGCTTACGGCCATACCAACCTGAATACGCCTGATCTTGTCCGATCTCAGAAGCTAAGCAGGGTCAGGCTTGGTTAGTACTTGGTTAGAAGACTACTTGGGAATATCAGGTGCTGTAAGCTTTTTACCAGTTTAGCATACTCTTGTAAACACAGTAATCATATAAAGGACGATATAAAATGGAATTGCTAATTTAGTTCATCCACGTTTTTTGAGTTACATGAACATGAAAAAGTCTATCCTAATATCATTCCATGGCTTACGGCCATACCAACCTGAATATGCCTGATCTCGTCAGATCTCAGAAGCTAAGCAGAGTCTGGCTTGGTTAGTACTTAGTTGGGAGACTACTTGGGAATACCAGGTGCTGTAAGCTTTCTGCCCATTTAGCATACTCACGTATACACAGTAATGATATAAAGGACGATATAAAATGGAATTGCTAATTTAGTTCATCCACGTTTTTTGAGTTACATTAACTTGAAAAAGTCTATCCTAATATCATTCCACGCCTTACGGCCATACCAACCTGAATACGCCTGATCTCGTCCGATCTCAGAAGCTAAGCAGGGTCAGGCTTGGTTTGTACTTGGTTAGGAGACTACTTGGGAATACCAGGTGCTGTAAGTCTTTTACAAGTTTAGCATACTCTTGTAAACACAGTAATCATATAAAGAACGATATAAAATGGAATTGCTAATTTAGTTCATGCACGTTTTATGAGTAACATGAACTTGAAAAAGTCTATCCTAATATCATTCCATGGCTTACGGACATACAAACCTGAATACCCCTGATCTCGTCTGATCTCAGAAGCTAAGCAGGGTCAGGCTTGGTTAGTACTTGGTTAGGAGACTACTTGGGAATACCAGGTGCTGTAAGCTTTTTACCAGTTCAGCATACTCTTGTAACACAGTAATCATATAATGGACGATATAAAATGGAATTGCTAATTTAGTTCATCCACTTTTTTTGAGTTACATGAACATGAAAAAGTCTATCCTAATATCATTCCATGGCTTACGGCCATACCAACCTGAATACGCCTGATCTTGTCCGATCTCAGAAGCTAAGCAGGGTCAGGCTTGGTTAGTACTTGGTTAGAAGACTACTTGGGAATATCAGGTGCTGTAAGCTTTTTACCAGTTTAGCATACTCTTGTAAACACAGTAATCATATAAAGGACGATATAAAATGGAATTGCTAATTTAGTTCATCCACGTTTTTTTAGTTACATGAACTTGAAAAAGTCTATCCTAATATCATTTCCTGGCTTACGGCCATACCAACCTGAATACGCCTGATCTCGTCTGATCTCAGAAGCTAAGCAGGGTCAGGCTCGGTTAGTACTTGGTTAGGAGACTACTTGGGAATACCAGGTGCTGTAAGCTTTTTACCAGTTTAGCATACTCTTGTAAACACAGTAATCATATAAAGGACGATATAAAATGGAATTTTGAATTTATATCTTCCACGTTTTTTGAGTTACATGAACATGAAAAAGTCTATCCTAATATCATTCCATGCCTTACGGCCATACCAACCTGAATACGCCTGATCTCGTCCGATCTCAGAAGCTAAGCAGGGTCAGGCTTGGTTTGTACTTGGTTAGGAGACTACTTGGGAATACCAGGTGCTGTAAGCTTTTTACCAGTTTAGCATACTCTTGTAAACACAGTAATCATATAAAGAACGATATAAAATGGAATTGCTAATTTAGTTCATGCACGTTTTTTGAGTTACATGAACTTGAAAAAGTCTATCCTAATATCATTCCATGGCTTACGGACATACCAACCTGAATACGCCTGATCTCGTCTCATCTCAGAAGCTAAGCAGGTTCAGGCTTGGTTAGTACTTGGTTAGGAGACTACTTGGGAATACCAGGTGCTGTAAGCTTTTTACCAGTTCAGCATACTCTTGTAAACACAGTAATCATATAATGGACGATATAAAATGGAATTGCTAATTTAGTTCATCCACTTTTTTTGAGTTACATGAACATGAAAAAGTCTATCCTAATATCATTCCATGGCTTACGGCCATACCAACCTGAATACGCCTGATCTCGTCCCATCTCAGAAGCTAAGCAGGGTCAGGCATGGTTAGTACTTGGATAAGAGACTACTTGGTAATACCAGGTGCTGTAAGCTTTTTACAAGTTTAGCATACTCTTGTAAACACAGTAATCATATAAAGGACGATATAAAATGGAATTTTGAATTTATATCTTCCACGTTTTTTGAGTTACATGAACATGAAAGAGTCTATCCAAATGTCTTTCGATGGCTTACGGCCATACCTACCTGAATACGACTGATCTCGTCCGATCTCAGAAGCTAAGCAGGGCCAGGCATGGTTAGTACTTATTTGGGAGACTACTTGGGAATACCAGGTGCTGTAAGCTTTCTGCCCATTTAGCATACTCTTGTATACACAGTAATGATATAAAGGACGATATAAAATGGAATTGCTAATTTAGTTCATCCACGTTTTTTGAGTTACATGAACTTGAAAAAGTCTATCCTAATATCATTCCATGCCTTACGGCCATACCAACCTGAATACGCCTGATCTCGTCCGATCTCAGAAGCTAAGCAGGGTCAGGCTTTGTTTGTACTTGGTTAGGAGACTACTTGGGAATACCATGTGCTGTAAGCTTTTTACCAGTTTAGCATACTCTTGTAAACACAGTAATCATATAAAGAACAATATAAAATGGAATTGCTAATTTAGTTCATGCACGTTTTTTGAGTTACATGAACTTGAAAAAGTCTATCCTAATATCATTCCATGGCTTACGGACATACCAACCTGAATACGCCTGATCTTTTCCGATCTCAGAAGCTAAGCAGGGTCAGACTTGGTTAGAAGACTACTTGGGAATACCAGGTGCTGTAAGCTTTTTACCAGTTTAGCATACTCTTGTAAACACAGTAATCATATAAAGGACGATATAAAATGGAATTGCTAATTTAGTTCATCCACGTTATTTTAGTTACATGAACTTGAAAAAGTCTATCCTAATATCATTTCATGGCTTACGGCCATACCAACCTGAATACGCCTGATCTCGTCCGATCTCAGAAGCTAAGCAGTGCCAGGCTTGGTTAGTACTTGGTTAGGAGACTACTTGGGAATACCAGGTGTTGTAAGCTTTTTACCAGTTTAGCATACTCTTGTATACACAGTAATCATATAAAAGAAGATATAAAATGGATTTGCTAATTTAGTTCATCCACGTTTTTTGAGTTACATGAACTTGAAAAAGTCTATCCTAATATTACTCCATGGCTTATGGCCATACCAACCTGAAAACGCCTGATCTCGTCCGATCTCAGAAGCTAATCAGGGTCAGGCTTGGTTAGTACTTGGTTAGGAGACTACTTGGGAATACCAGGTGCTGTAAGCTTTTTGCCCATTTAGCATACTCTTGTAAACACAGTAATCATATAAAGGACGATATAAAATGGAATTTCTAATTTACATAATCCACGTTTTTTAAGTTACATGAACTTGAAAGAGTCTATCCTAATATCGTTACATGGTTTACGGCCATACCTACCTGAATACGCCTGATCTCGTCCGATCTCAGAAGCTAAGCAGGGTCAGGCTTGGTTAGTACTTGGTTAGGAGACTACTTGGGAATACCAGGTGCTGTAAGCTTTTTACCAGTTTAGCATACTCTTGTAAACACAGTAATGATATAAAGGACAATATAAAATGGAATTGCTAATTTAGTTCATCCACGTTTTTTGAGTTACATGAACTTGAAAAAGTCTATCCTAATATCATTCCATGGCTTACGGCCATACCAACCTGAATACGCCTGATCTCGTCCGATCTCAGAAGCTAAGCAGGGTCAGGCTTGGTTAGGAGACTACTTGGGAATTCCAGGTGCTGTAAGCTTTTTGCCATTTAGCATACTCTTGTAAACACAGTAATGATATAAAGGACGATATAAAATGGAATTGCTAATTTAGTTCATCCACGTTTTTTGAGTTACATGAACATGAAAAAGTCTATCCTAATATCATTCCATGGCTTACGGCCATACCAACCTGAATACGCCTGATCTTTTCCGATCTCAGAAGCTAAGCAGGGTCAGGCTTGGTTAGTACTTGGTTAGAAGACTACTTGGGAATACCAGGTGCTGTAAGCTTTTTACCAGTTTAGCATACTCTTGTAAACACAGTAATCATATAAAGGACGATATAAAATGGAATTGCTAATTTAGTTCATCCACGTTTTTTTAGTTACATGAACTTGAAAAAGTCTATCCTAATATCATTTCATGGCTTACGGCCATACCAACCTGAATACGCCTGATCTCGTCCGATCTCAGAAGCTAAGCAGGGTCAGGCTCGGTTAGTACTTGGTTAGGAGACTACTTGGGAATACCCGGTGTTGTAAGCTTTTTACCAGTTTAGCATACTCTTGTAAACACAGTAATCATATAAAGGACGATATAAAATCGAATTTCTAATTTATATCATCCACGTTTTTTGAGTTACATGAACATGAAAGAGTCTATCCAAATATCATTCTATGGCTAACGCCATACCTACCTGAATACTCCTGATCTCGTCCGATCTCAGAAGCTAAGCAGTGCCAGGCTTGGTTAGTACTTGGTTAGGAGACTACTTGGGAATACCAGGTGTTGTAAGCTTTTTACCAGTTTAGCATACTCTTGTATACACAGTAATCATATAAAAGAAGATATAAAATGGATTTGCTAATTTAGTTCATCCACGTTTTTTGAGTTACATGAACTTGAAAAAGTCTATCCTAATATTACTCCATGGCTTATGGCCATACCAACCTGAAAACGCCTGATCTCGTCCGATCTCAGAAGCTAATCAGGGTCAGGCTTGGTTAGTACTTGGTTAGGAGACTACTTGGGAATACCAGGTGCTGTAAGCTTTTTGCCCATTTAGCATACTCTTGTAAACACAGTAATCATATAAAGGACGATATAAAATGGAATTTCTAATTTACATAATCCACGTTTTTTAAGTTACATGAACTTGAAAGAGTCTATCCTAATATAGTTACATGGTTTACGGCCATACCTACCTGAATACGCCTGATCTCGTCCGATCTCAGAAGCTAAGCAGGGTCAGGCTTGGTTAGTACTTGGTTAGGAGACTACTTGGGAATACCAGGTGCTGTAAGCTTTTTACCAGTTTAGCATACTCTTGTAAACACAGTAATGATATAAAGGACAATATAAAATGGAATTGCTAATTTAGTTCATCCACGTTTTTTGAGTTACATGAACTTGAAAGAGTCTATCCTAATATCGTTACATGGTTTACGGCCATACCTACCTGAATACGCCTGATCTCATCCGATCTCAGAAGCTAAGCAGGGTCAGGCTTGGTTAGTACTTGGTTAGGAGACTACTTGGGAATACCAGGTGCTGTAAGCTTTTTACCAGTTTAGCATACTCTTGTAAACACAGTAATCATATAAAGGACGATATAAAATGGAATTTTGAATTTATATCTTCCACGTTTTTTGAGTTACATGAACATGAAAGAGTCTATCCAAATGTCATTCGATGGCTTACGGCCATACCTACCTGAATACGACTGATCTCGTCCGATCTCAGAAGCTAAGCAGGGCCAGGCATGGTTAGTACTTAGTTAGGAGACTACTTGGGAATACCAGGTGCTGTAAGCTTTTTACCAGTTTAGCATACTCTTGTAAACACAGTAATCATATAAAGGACGATATAAAATGGAATTGCTAATTTAGTTCACACACGTTTTTTGAGTTACATGAACTTGAAAAAGTCTATCCTAATATCATTCCATGGCTTACGGCCATACCAACCTGAATACGCCTGATCTCGTCCGATCTCAGAAGCTAAGCAGGGTCTGGCTTGGTTAGGAGACTACTTGGGAATACCAGGTGCTGTAAGATTTTTGCCATTTAGCATACTCTTGTAAACACAGTAATGATATAAAGGACGATATAAAATGGAATTGCTAATTTAGTTCATCCACGTTTTTTGAGTTACATGAACATGAAAAAGTCTATCCTAATATTATTCCAAGGCTTATGGCCATACCAACCTGAAAACGCCTCATCTCGTCCGATCTCAGAAGCTAAGCAGGGTCAGGCTTGGTTAGTACTTGGTTAGGAGACTACTTGGGAATACCAGGTGCTGTAAGCTTTTTGCCCATTTAGCATACTCTTGTAAACACAGTAATCATATAAAGGACGATATAAAATCGAATTTCTAATTTATATCATCCACGTTTTTTGAGTTACATGAACATGAAAGAGTCTATCCAAATATCATTCTATGGCTAACGCCATACCTACCTGAATACTCCTGATCTCGTCCGATCTCAGAAGCTAAGCAGTGCCAGGCTTGGTTAGTACTTGGTTAGGAGACTACTTGGGAATACCAGGTGTTGTAAGCTTTTTACCAGTTTAGCATACTCTTGTATACACAGTAATCATATAAAAGAAGATATAAAATGGATTTGCTAATTTAGTTCATCCACGTTTTTTGAGTTAGATGAACTTGAAAAAGTCTATCCTAATATTACTCCATGGCTTATGGCCATACCAACCTGAAAACGCCTGATCTCGTCCGATCTCAGAAGCTAATCAGGGTCAGGCTTGGTTAGTACTTGGTTAGGAGACTACTTGGGAATACCAGGTGCTGTAAGCTTTTTGCCCATTTAGCATACTCTTGTAAACACAGTAATCATATAAAGGACGATATAAAATGGAATTTCTAATTTACATAATCCACGTTTTTTAAGTTACATGAACTTGAAAGAGTCTATCCTAATATCATTACATGGTTTACGGCCATACCTACCTGAATACGCCTGATCTCGTCCGATCTCAGAAGCTAAGCAGGGTCAGGCTTGGTTAGTACTTGGTTAGGAGACTACTTGGGAATACCAGGTGCTGTAAGCTTTTTACCAGTTTAGCATACTCTTGTAAACACAGTAATGATATAAAGGACAATATAAAATGGAATTGCTAATTTAGTTCATCCACGTTTTTTGAGTTACATGAACTTGAAAAAGTCTATCCTAATATCATTCCATGGCTTACGGCCATACCAACCTGAATACGCCTGATCTCGTCCGATCTCAGAAGCTAAGCAGGGTCAGGCTTGGTTAGGAGACTACTTGGGAATTCCAGGTGCTGTAAGCTTTTTGCCATTTAGCATACTCTTGTAAACACAGTAATGATATAAAGGACGATATAAAATGGAATTGCTAATTTAGTTCATCCACGTTTTTTGAGTTACATGAACATGAAAAAGTCTATCCTAATATCATTCCATGGCTTACGGCCATACCAACCTGAATACGCCTGATCTTTTCCGATCTCAGAAGCTAAGCAGGGTCAGGCTTGGTTAGTACTTGGTTAGAAGACTACTTGGGAATACCAGGTGCTGTAAGCTTTTTACCAGTTTAGCATACTCTTGTAAACACAGTAATCATATAAAGGACGATATAAAATGGAATTGCTAATTTAGTTCATCCACGTTTTTTTAGTTACATGAACTTGAAAAAGTCTATCCTAATATCATTTCATGGCTTACGGCCATACCAACCTGAATACGCCTGATCTCGTCCGATCTCAGAAGCTAAGCAGGGTCAGGCTCGGTTAGTACTTGGTTAGGAGACTACTTGGGAATACCCGGTGTTGTAAGCTTTTTACCAGTTTAGCATACTCTTGTAAACACAGTAATCATATAAAGGACGATATAAAATGGAATTTTGAATTTATATCTTCCACGTTTTTTGAGTTACATGAACATGAAAGAGTCTATCCAAATGTAATTCGATGGCTTACGGCCATACCTACCTGAATACTACTGATCTCGTCCGATCTCAGAAGCTAAGCAGGGCCAGGCATGGTTAATACTTAGTTAGGAGACTACTTGGGAATACCAGGTGCTGTAAGCTTTTTACCAGTTTAGCATACTCTTGTAAACACAGTAATCATATAAAGGACGATATAAAATGGAATTGCTAATTTAGTTCACACACGTTTTTTGAGTTACATGAACTTGAAAAAGTCTATCCTAATATCATTCCATGGCTTACGGCCATACCAACCTGAATACGCCTGATCTCGTCCCATCTCAGAAGCTAAGCAGGGTCAGGCATGGTTAGTACTTGGATAAGAGACTACTTGGGAATACCAGGTGCTGTAAGCTTTCTGCCCATTTAGCATACTCTTGTAAACACAGTAATCATATAAAGGACGATATAAAATGGAATTTCTAATTTACATAATCCACGTTTTTTAAGTTACATGAACTTGAAAGAGTCTATCCTAATATAGTTACATGGTTTACGGCCATACCTACCTGAATACGCCTGATCTCGTCCGATCTCAGAAGCTAAGCAGTGCCAGGCTTGGTTAGTACTTGGTTAGGAGACTACTTGGGAATACCAGGTGTTGTAAGCTTTTTACCAGTTTAGCATACTCTTGTATACACAGTAATCATATAAAGGACGATATAAAATCGAATTTCTAATTTATATCATCCACGTTTTTTGAGTTACATGAACATGAAAGAGTCTATCCAAATATCATTCTATGGCTAACGCCATACCTACCTGAATACTCCTGATCTCGTCCGATCTCAGAAGCTAAGCAGTGCCAGGCTTGGTTAGTACTTGGTTAGGAGACTACTTGGGAATACCAGGTGTTGTAAGCTTTTTACCAGTTTAGCATACTCTTGTAAACACAGTAATCATATAAAGAACAATATAAAATGGAATTGCTAATTTAGTTCATGCACGTTTTTTGAGTTACATGAACTTGAAAAAGTCTATCCTAATATCATTCCATGGCTTACGGACATACCAACCTGAATACGCCTGATCTTTTCCGATCTCAGAAGCTAAGCAGGGTCAGACTTGGTTAGAAGACTACTTGGGAATACCAGGTGCTGTAAGCTTTTTACCAGTTTAGCATACTCTTGTAAACACAGTAATCATATAAAGGACGATATAAAATGGAATTGCTAATTTAGTTCATCCACGTTATTTTAGTTACATGAACTTGAAAAAGTCTATCCTAATATCATTTCATGGCTTACGGCCATACCAACCTGAATACGCCTGATCTCGTCCGATCTCAGAAGCTAAGCAGGGTCAGGCTCGGTTAGTACTTGGTTAGGAGACTACTTGGGAATACCGGGTGCTGTAAGCTTTTATCCAGTTTAGCATACTCTTGTAAACACAGTAATCATATAAAGGACGATATAAAATGGAATTTTGAATTTATATCTTCCACGTTTTTTGAGTTACATGAACATGAAAGAGTCTATCCAAATGTCATTCGATGGCTTACGGCCATACCTACCTGAATACGACTGATCTCGTCCGATCTCAGAAGCTAAGCAGGGCCAGGCATGGTTAGTACTTAGTTAGGAGACTACTTGGGAATACCAGGTGCTGTAAGCTTTTTACCAGTTTAGCATACTCTTGTAAACACAGTAATCATATAAAGGACGATATAAAATGGAATTGCTAATTTAGTTCACACACGTTTTTTGAGTTACATGAACTTGAAAAAGTCTATCCTAATATCATTCCATGGCTTACGGCCATACCAACCTGAATACGCCTGATCTCGTCCCATCTCAGAAGCTAAGCAGGGTCAGGCATGGTTAGTACTTGGATAAGAGACTACTTGGGAATACCAGGTGCTGTAAGCTTTTTACAAGTTTAGCATACTCTTGTAAACACAGTAATCATATAAAGGACGATATAAAATGGAATTGCTAATTTAGTTCATCCACATTTTTTGAGTTACATGAACATGAAAAAGTCTATCCTAATATCATTCCATGGCTTACGGCCATACCAACCTGAATACGCCTGATCTCGTCCGATCTCAGAAGCTAAGCAGAGTCTGGCTTGGTTAGTACTTAGTTGGGAGACTTCTTGGGAATACCAGGTGCTGTAAGCTTTCTGCCCATTTAGCATACTCTTGTAAACACAGTAATCATATAAAGGACGATATAAAATCGAATTTCTAATTTATATCATCCACGTTTTTTGAGTTACATGAACATGAAAGAGTCTATCCAAATATCATTCTATGGCTAACGCCATACCTACCTGAATACTCCTGATCTCGTCCGATCTCAGAAGCTAAGCAGTGCCAGGCTTGGTTAGTACTTGGTTAGGAGACTACTTGGGAATACCAGGTGTTGTAAGCTTTTTACCAGTTTAGCATACTCTTGTAAACACAGTAATCATATAAAGAACAATATAAAATGGAATTGCTAATTTAGTTCATGCACGTTTTTTGAGTTACATGAACTTGAAAAAGTCTATCCTAATATCATTCCATGGCTTACGGACATACCAACCTGAATACGCCTGATCTTTTCCGATCTCAGAAGCTAAGCAGGGTCAGACTTGGTTAGAAGACTACTTGGGAATACCAGGTGCTGTAAGCTTTTTACCAGTTTAGCATACTCTTGTAAACACAGTAATCATATAAAGGACGATATAAAATGGAATTGCTAATTTAGTTCATCCACGTTATTTTAGTTACATGAACTTGAAAAAGTCTATCCTAATATCATTTCATGGCTTACGGCCATACCAACCTGAATACGCCTGATCTCGTCCGATCTCAGAAGCTAAGCAGGGTCAGGCTCGGTTAGTACTTGGTTAGGAGACTACTTGGGAATACCCGGTGCTGTAAGCTTTTATCCAGTTTAGCATACTCTTGTAAACACAGTAATCATATAAAGGACGATATAAAATGGAATTTTGAATTTATATCTTCCACGTTTTTTGAGTTACATGAACATGAAAGAGTCTATCCAAATGTCATTCGATGGCTTACGGCCATACCTACCTGAATACGACTGATCTCGTCCGATCTCAGAAGCTAAGCAGGGCCAGGCATGGTTAGTACTTAGTTAGGAGACTACTTGGGAATACCAGGTGCTGTAAGCTTTTTACCAGTTTAGCATACTCTTGTAAACACAGTAATCATATAAAGGACGATATAAAATGGAATTGCTAATTTAGTTCACACACGTTTTTTGAGTTACATGAACTTGAAAAAGTCTATCCTAATATCATTCCATGGCTTACGGCCATACCAACCTGAATACGCCTGATCTCGTCCCATCTCAGAAGCTAAGCAGGGTCAGGCATGGTTAGTACTTGGATAAGAGACTACTTGGGAATACCAGGTGCTGTAAGCTTTTTACAAGTTTAGCATACTCTTGTAAACACAGTAATCATATAAAGGACGATATAAAATGGAATTGCTAATTTAGTTCATCCACATTTTTTGAGTTACATGAACATGAAAAAGTCTATCCTAATATCATTCCATGGCTTACGGAAATACCAACCTGAATACGCCTGATCTCGTCCGATCTCAGAAGCTAAGCAGAGTCTGGCTTGGTTAGTACTTAGTTGGGAGACTTCTTGGGAATACCAGGTGCTGTAAGCTTTCTGCCCATTTAGCATACTCTTGTAAACACAGTAATCATATAAAGGACGATATAAAATCGAATTTCTAATTTATATCATCCACGTTTTTTGAGTTACATGAACATGAAAGAGTCTATCCAAATATCATTCTATGGCTAACGCCATACCTACCTGAATACTCCTGATCTCGTCCGATCTCAGAAGCTAAGCAGGGTCAGACTTGGTTAGAAGACTACTTGGGAATACCAGGTGCTGTAAGCTTTTTACCAGTTTAGCATACTCTTGTAAACACAGTAATCATATAAAGGACGATATAAAATGGAATTGCTAATTTAGTTCATCCACGTTATTTTAGTTACATGAACTTGAAAAAGTCTATCCTAATATCATTTCATGGCTTACGGCCATACCAACCTGAATACGCCTGATCTCGTCCGATCTCAGAAGCTAAGCAGGGTCAGGCTCGGTTAGTACTTGGTTAGGAGACTACTTGGGAATACCCGGTGCTGTAAGCTTTTATCCAGTTTAGCATACTCTTGTAAACACAGTAATCATATAAAGGACGATATAAAATGGAATTTTGAATTTATATCTTCCACGTTTTTTGAGTTACATGAACATGAAAGAGTCTATCCAAATGTCATTCGATGGCTTACGGCCATACCTACCTGAATACGACTGATCTCGTCCGATCTCAGAAGCTAAGCAGGGCCAGGCATGGTTAGTACTTAGTTAGGAGACTACTTGGGAATACCAGGTGCTGTAAGCTTTTTACCAGTTTAGCATACTCTTGTAAACACAGTAATCATATAAAGGACGATATAAAATGGAATTGCTAATTTAGTTCACACACGTTTTTTGAGTTACATGAACTTGAAAAAGTCTATCCTAATATCATTCCATGGCTTACGGCCATACCAACCTGAATACGCCTGATCTCGTCCCATCTCAGAAGCTAAGCAGGGTCAGGCATGGTTAGTACTTGGATAAGAGACTACTTGGGAATACCAGGTGCTGTAAGCTTTTTACAAGTTTAGCATACTCTTGTAAACACAGTAATCATATAAAGGACGATATAAAATGGAATTGCTAATTTAGTTCATCCACATTTTTTGAGTTACATGAACATGAAAAAGTCTATCCTAATATCATTCCATGGCTTACGGAAATACCAACCTGAATACGCCTGATCTCGTCCGATCTCAGAAGCTAAGCAGAGTCTGGCTTGGTTAGTACTTAGTTGGGAGACTTCTTGGGAATACCAGGTGCTGTAAGCTTTCTGCCCATTTAGCATACTCTTGTAAACACAGTAATCATATAAAGGACGATATAAAATCGAATTTCTAATTTATATCATCCACGTTTTTTGAGTTACATGAACATGAAAGAGTCTATCCAAATATCATTCTATGGCTAACGCCATACCTACCTGAATACTCCTGATCTCGTCCGATCTCAGAAGCTAAGCAGTGCCAGGCTTGGTTAGTACTTGGTTAGGAGACTACTTGGGAATACCAGGTGTTGTAAGCTTTTTACCAGTTTAGCATACTCTTGTAAACACAGTAATCATATAAAGAACAATATAAAATGGAATTGCTAATTTAGTTCATGCACGTTTTTTGAGTTACATGAACTTGAAAAAGTCTATCCTAATATCATTCCATGGCTTACGGACATACCAACCTGAATACGCCTGATCTCGTCTGATCTCAGAAGTTAAGCAGTGCCAGGCTTGGTTAGTACTTGGTTAGGAGACTACTTGGGAATACCAGGTGTTGTAAGCTTTTTACCAGTTTAGCATACTCTTGTATACACAGTAATCATATAAAAGAAGATATAAAATGGATTTGCTAATTTAGTTCATCCACGTTTTTTGAGTTACATGAACTTGAAAAAGTCTATCCTAATATTACTCCATGGCTTATGGCCATACCAACCTGAAAACGCCTGATCTCGTCCGATCTCAGAAGCTAATCAGGGTCAGGCTTGGTTAGTACTTGGTTAGGAGACTACTTGGGAATACCAGGTGCTGTAAGCTTTTTGCCCATTTAGCATACTCTTGTAAACACAGTAATCATATAAAGGACGATATAAAATGGAATTTCTAATTTACATAATCCACGTTTTTTAAGTTACATGAACTTGAAAGAGTCTATCCTAATATCGTTACATGGTTTACGGCCATACCTACCTGAATACGCCTGATCTCGTCCGATCTCAGAAGCTAAGCAGGGTCAGGCTTGGTTAGTACTTGGTTAGGAGACTACTTGGGAATACCAGGTGCTGTAAGCTTTTTACCAGTTTAGCATACTCTTGTAAACACAGTAATGATATAAAGGACAATATAAAATGGAATTGCTAATTTAGTTCATCCACGTTTTTTGAGTTACATGAACTTGAAAAAGTCTATCCTAATATCATTCCATGGCTTACGGCCATACCAACCTGAATACGCCTGATCTCGTCCGATCTCAGAAGCTAAGCAGGGTCAGGCTTGGTTAGGAGACTACTTGGGAATTCCAGGTGCTGTAAGCTTTTTGCCATTTAGCATACTCTTGTAAACACAGTAATGATATAAAGGACGATATAAAATGGAATTGCTAATTTAGTTCATCCACGTTTTTTGAGTTACATGAACATGAAAAAGTCTATCCTAATATCATTCCATGGCTTACGGCCATACCAACCTGAATACGCCTGATCTTTTCCGATCTCAGAAGCTAAGCAGGGTCAGGCTTGGTTAGTACTTGGTTAGAAGACTACTTGGGAATACCAGGTGCTGTAAGCTTTTTACCAGTTTAGCATACTCTTGTAAACACAGTAATCATATAAAGGACGATATAAAATGGAATTGCTAATTTAGTTCATCCACGTTTTTTTAGTTACATGAACTTGAAAAAGTCTATCCTAATATCATTTCATGGCTTACGGCCATACCAACCTGAATACGCCTGATCTCGTCCGATCTCAGAAGCTAAGCAGGGTCAGGCTCGGTTAGTACTTGGTTAGGAGACTACTTGGGAATACCCGGTGTTGTAAGCTTTTTACCAGTTTAGCATACTCTTGTAAACACAGTAATCATATAAAGGACGATATAAAATCGAATTTCTAATTTATATCATCCACGTTTTTTGAGTTACATGAACATGAAAGAGTCTATCCAAATATCATTCTATGGCTAACGCCATACCTACCTGAATACTCCTGATCTCGTCCGATCTCAGAAGCTAAGCAGTGCCAGGCTTGGTTAGTACTTGGTTAGGAGACTACTTGGGAATACCAGGTGTTGTAAGCTTTTTACCAGTTTAGCATACTCTTGTATACACAGTAATCATATAAAAGAAGATATAAAATGGATTTGCTAATTTAGTTCATCCACGTTTTTTGAGTTACATGAACTTGAAAAAGTCTATCCTAATATTACTCCATGGCTTATGGCCATACCAACCTGAAAACGCCTGATCTCGTCCGATCTCAGAAGCTAATCAGGGTCAGGCTTGGTTAGTACTTGGTTAGGAGACTACTTGGGAATACCAGGTGCTGTAAGCTTTTTGCCCATTTAGCATACTCTTGTAAACACAGTAATCATATAAAGGACGATATAAAATGGAATTTCTAATTTACATAATCCACGTTTTTTAAGTTACATGAACTTGAAAGAGTCTATCCTAATATAGTTACATGGTTTACGGCCATACCTACCTGAATACGCCTGATCTCGTCCGATCTCAGAAGCTAAGCAGGGTCAGGCTTGGTTAGTACTTGGTTAGGAGACTACTTGGGAATACCAGGTGCTGTAAGCTTTTTACCAGTTTAGCATACTCTTGTAAACACAGTAATGATATAAAGGACAATATAAAATGGAATTGCTAATTTAGTTCATCCACGTTTTTTGAGTTACATGAACTTGAAAGAGTCTATCCTAATATCGTTACATGGTTTACGGCCATACCTACCTGAATACGCCTGATCTCATCCGATCTCAGAAGCTAAGCAGGGTCAGGCTTGGTTAGTACTTGGTTAGGAGACTACTTGGGAATACCAGGTGCTGTAAGCTTTTTACCAGTTTAGCATACTCTTGTAAACACAGTAATCATATAAAGGACGATATAAAATGGAATTTTGAATTTATATCTTCCACGTTTTTTGAGTTACATGAACATGAAAGAGTCTATCCAAATGTCATTCGATGGCTTACGGCCATACCTACCTGAATACGACTGATCTCGTCCGATCTCAGAAGCTAAGCAGGGCCAGGCATGGTTAGTACTTAGTTAGGAGACTACTTGGGAATACCAGGTGCTGTAAGCTTTTTACCAGTTTAGCATACTCTTGTAAACACAGTAATCATATAAAGGACGATATAAAATGGAATTGCTAATTTAGTTCACACACGTTTTTTGAGTTACATGAACTTGAAAAAGTCTATCCTAATATCATTCCATGGCTTACGGCCATACCAACCTGAATACGCCTGATCTCGTCCGATCTCAGAAGCTAAGCAGGGTCTGGCTTGGTTAGGAGACTACTTGGGAATACCAGGTGCTGTAAGATTTTTGCCATTTAGCATACTCTTGTAAACACAGTAATGATATAAAGGACGATATAAAATGGAATTGCTAATTTAGTTCATCCACGTTTTTTGAGTTACATGAACATGAAAAAGTCTATCCTAATATTATTCCAAGGCTTATGGCCATACCAACCTGAAAACGCCTCATCTCGTCCGATCTCAGAAGCTAAGCAGGGTCAGGCTTGGTTAGTACTTGGTTAGGAGACTACTTGGGAATACCAGGTGCTGTAAGCTTTTTGCCCATTTAGCATACTCTTGTAAACACAGTAATCATATAAAGGACGATATAAAATCGAATTTCTAATTTATATCATCCACGTTTTTTGAGTTACATGAACATGAAAGAGTCTATCCAAATATCATTCTATGGCTAACGCCATACCTACCTGAATACTCCTGATCTCGTCCGATCTCAGAAGCTAAGCAGTGCCAGGCTTGGTTAGTACTTGGTTAGGAGACTACTTGGGAATACCAGGTGTTGTAAGCTTTTTACCAGTTTAGCATACTCTTGTATACACAGTAATCATATAAAAGAAGATATAAAATGGATTTGCTAATTTAGTTCATCCACGTTTTTTGAGTTAGATGAACTTGAAAAAGTCTATCCTAATATTACTCCATGGCTTATGGCCATACCAACCTGAAAACGCCTGATCTCGTCCGATCTCAGAAGCTAATCAGGGTCAGGCTTGGTTAGTACTTGGTTAGGAGACTACTTGGGAATACCAGGTGCTGTAAGCTTTTTGCCCATTTAGCATACTCTTGTAAACACAGTAATCATATAAAGGACGATATAAAATGGAATTTCTAATTTACATAATCCACAATTTTTAAGTTACATGAACTTGAAAGAGTCTATCCTAATATCGTTACATGGTTTACGGCCATACCTACCTGAATACGCCTGATCTCGTCCGATCTCAGAAGCTAAGCAGGGTCAGGCTTGGTTAGTACTTGGTTAGGAGACTACTTGGGAATACCAGGTGCTGTAAGCTTTTTACCAGTTTAGCATACTCTTGTAAACACAGTAATGATATAAAGGACAATATAAAATGGAATTGCTAATTTAGTTCATCCACGTTTTTTGAGTTACATGAACTTGAAAAAGTCTATCCTAATATCATTCCATGGCTTACGGCCATACCAACCTGAATACGCCTGATCTCGTCCGATCTCAGAAGCTAAGCAGGGTCAGGCTTGGTTAGGAGACTACTTGGGAATTCCAGGTGCTGTAAGCTTTTTGCCATTTAGCATACTCTTGTAAACACAGTAATGATATAAAGGACGATATAAAATGGAATTGCTAATTTAGTTCATCCACGTTTTTTGAGTTACATGAACATGAAAAAGTCTATCCTAATATCATTCCATGGCTTACGGCCATACCAACCTGAATACGCCTGATCTTTTCCGATCTCAGAAGCTAAGCAGGGTCAGGCTTGGTTAGTACTTGGTTAGAAGACTACTTGGGAATACCAGGTGCTGTAAGCTTTTTACCAGTTTAGCATACTCTTGTAAACACAGTAATCATATAAAGGACGATATAAAATGGAATTGCTAATTTAGTTCATCCACGTTTTTTTAGTTACATGAACTTGAAAAAGTCTATCCTAATATCATTTCATGGCTTACGGCCATACCAACCTGAATACGCCTGATCTCGTCCGATCTCAGAAGCTAAGCAGGGTCAGGCTCGGTTAGTACTTGGTTAGGAGACTACTTGGGAATACCCGGTGTTGTAAGCTTTTTACCAGTTTAGCATACTCTTGTAAACACAGTAATCATATAAAGGACGATATAAAATGGAATTTTGAATTTATATCTTCCACGTTTTTTGAGTTACATGAACATGAAAGAGTCTATCCAAATGTAATTCGATGGCTTACGGCCATACCTACCTGAATACTACTGATCTCGTCCGATCTCAGAAGCTAAGCAGGGCCAGGCATGGTTAGTACTTAGTTAGGAGACTACTTGGGAATACCAGGTGCTGTAAGCTTTTTACCAGTTTAGCATACTCTTGTAAACACAGTAATCATATAAAGGACGATATAAAATGGAATTGCTAATTTAGTTCACACACGTTTTTTGAGTTACATGAACTTGAAAAAGTCTATCCTAATATCATTCCATGGCTTACGGCCATACCAACCTGAATACGCCTGATCTCGTCCCATCTCAGAAGCTAAGCAGGGTCAGGCATGGTTAGTACTTGGATAAGAGACTACTTGGGAATACCAGGTGCTGTAAGCTTTCTGCCCATTTAGCATACTCTTGTAAACACAGTAATCATATAAAGGACGATATAAAATGGAATTTCTAATTTACATAATCCACGTTTTTTAAGTTACATGAACTTGAAAGAGTCTATCCTAATATAGTTACATGGTTTACGGCCATACCTACCTGAATACGCCTGATCTCGTCCGATCTCAGAAGCTAAGCAGTGCCAGGCTTGGTTAGTACTTGGTTAGGAGACTACTTGGGAATACCAGGTGTTGTAAGCTTTTTACCAGTTTAGCATACTCTTGTATACACAGTAATCATATAAAGGACGATATAAAATCGAATTTCTAATTTATATCATCCACGTTTTTTGAGTTACATGAACATGAAAGAGTCTATCCAAATATCATTCTATGGCTAACGCCATACCTACCTGAATACTCCTGATCTCGTCCGATCTCAGAAGCTAAGCAGTGCCAGGCTTGGTTAGTACTTGGTTAGGAGACTACTTGGGAATACCAGGTGTTGTAAGCTTTTTACCAGTTTAGCATAGTCTTGTATACACAGTAATCATATAAAAGAAGATATAAATTGGATTTGCTAATTTAGTTCATCCACGTTTTTTGAGTTACATGAACTTGAAAAAGTCTATCCTAATATTACTCCATGGCTTATGGCCATACCAACCTGAAAACGCCTGATCTCGTCCGATCTCAGAAGCTAATCAGGGTCAGGCTTGGTTAGTACTTGGTTAGGAGACTACTTGGGAATACCAGGTGTTGTAAGCTTTTTGCCCATTTAGCATACTCTTGTAAACACAGTAATCATATAAAGGACGATATAAAATGGAATTTCTAATTTACATAATCCACGTTTTTTAAGTTACATGAATTTGAAAGAGTCTATCCTAATATAGTTACATGGTTTACGGCCATACCTACCTGAATACGCCTGATCTCGTCCGATCTCAGAAGCTAAGCAGGGTCAGGCTTGGTTAGTACTTGGTTAGGAGACTACTTGGGAATACCAGGTGCTGTAAGCTTTTTACCAGTTTAGCATACTCTTGTAAACACAGTAATGATATAAAGGACAATATAAAATGGAATTGCTAATTTAGTTCATCCACGTTTTTTGAGTTACATGAACTTGAAAGAGTCTATCCTAATATCGTTACATGGTTTACGGCCATACCTACCTGAATACGCCTGATCTCGTCCGATCTCAGAAGCTAAGCAGGGTCAGGCTTGGTTAGTACTTGGTTAGGAGACTACTTGGGAATACCAGGTGCTGTAAGCTTTTTACCAGTTTAGCATACTCTTGTAAACACAGTAATCATATAAAGGACGATATAAAATGGAATTTTGAATTTATATCTTCCACGTTTTTTGAGTTACATGAACATGAAAGAGTCTATCCAAATGTCATTCGATGGCTTACGGCCATACCTACCTGAATACGACTGATCTCGTCCGATCTCAGAAGCTAAGCAGGGCCAGGCATGGTTAGTACTTAGTTAGGAGACTACTTGGGAATACCAGGTGCTGTAAGCTTTTTACCAGTTTAGCATACTCTTGTAAACACAGTAATCATATAAAGGACGATATAAAATGGAATTGCTAATTTAGTTCACACACGTTTTTTGAGTTACATGAACTTGAAAAAGTCTATCCTAATATCATTCCATGGCTTACGGCCATACCAACCTGAATACGCCCGATCTCAGAAGCTAAGCAGGGTCTGGCTTGGTTAGGAGACTACTTGGGAATACCAGGTGCTGTAAGATTTTTGCCATTTAGCATACTCTTGTAAACACAGTAATGATATAAAGGACGATATAAAATGGAATTGCTAATTTAGTTCATCCACGTTTTTTGAGTTACATGAACATGAAAAAGTCTATCCTAATATTATTCCAAGGCTTATGGCCATACCAACCTGAAAACGCCTCATCTCGTCCGATCTCAGAAGCTAAGCAGGGTCAGGCTTGGTTAGTACTTGGTTAGGAGACTACTTGGGAATACCAGGTGCTGTAAGCTTTTTGCCCATTTAGCATACTCTTGTAAACACAGTAATGATATAAAGGACAATATAAAATGGAATAGCTAATTTATATCATCCACGTTTTTTGAGTTACATGAACTTGAAAAAGTCTATCCTAATACCATTCCATGGCTTACGGCCATACCAACCATAATACGCCTGCTCTTGTCCGATCTCAGAAGCTAAGCAGGGTCAGGCTTGGTTAGTACTTGGTTAGGAGACTACTTGGGAATACCAGGTGCTGTAAGCGTTTTACCAGTTTAGCATACTCTTGTAAACACAGTAATCATATAAAGGACAATATAAAATGGATTTGCTAATTTAGTTCATCCACGTTTTTTGAGTTACATGAACTTGAAAAAGTCTATCCTAATATCATTCCGTGGCTTACGGCCATACCAACCTGAATACGCCTGATCTCGTCCGATCTCAGAAGCTAAGCAGGGTCAGGCTTGGTTAGTACTTGGTTAGGAGACTACTTGGGAATACCAGGTGCTGTAAGCTTTTTACCAGTTTAGCATACTCTTGTAAACACAGTAATCATATAAAGGACGATATAAAATGGAATTTCTAAATTATATCATCCACGTTTTTTGAGTTACATGAACATGAAAGAGTCTATCCAAATGTCTTTCTACGGTTTACGGCCATACCTACTTGAATACGCCTGATCTCGTCCGATCTCAGAAGCTAAGCAGGGTCAGGCTTGGTTAGTACTTGGTTAGGAGACTACTTGGGAAAACCAGGTTCTGTAAGCTTTTTACCAGTTTAGCATACTCTTGTAAACACAGTAATCATATAAAGGACGATATAAAATGGAATTTCTAAATTATATCATCCACGTTTTTTGAGTTACATGAACATGAAAGAGTCTATCCAAATGTCTTTCTACGGTTTACGGCCATACCTACTTGAATACGCCTGATCTCGTCCGATCTCAGAAGCTAAGCAGGGTCAGGCTTGGTTAGGAGACTACTTGGGAATACCAGGTGATGTAAGCTTTTTACCAGTTAAGCATACTCTTGTAAACACAGTAATGATATAAAGGACAATATAAAATGGAATTGCTAATTTAGTTCATCTACGTTTTTTGAGTTACATGAACTTGAAAAAGTCTATCCTAATATCATTCCATGGCTTACGGCAATACCAACCTGAATACGCCTGATCTCGTCCGATCTCATAAGCTAAGCAGGGTCAGGCTTGATTAGTACTTGGTTAGGAGACTACTTGGGATTACCAGGTGCTGTAAGCTTTTTACCAGTTTAGCATACTCTTGTAAACACAGTAATGATATAAAGGACAATATAAAATGGAATTGCTAATTTAGTTCATCCACGTTTTTTGAGTTACATGAACATGAAAAAGTCTATCCTAATATTATTCCATGGCTTATGGCCATACCAACCTGAAAACGCCTGATCTCGTCCGATCTCAGAAGCTAAGCAGGGTCAGGCTTGGTTAGTACTTGGTTAGGAGACTACTTGGGAATAACAGGTGCTGTAAGCTTTTTGCCCATTTAGCATACTCTTGTAAACACAGTAATGATATAAAGGACGATATAAAATGGAATTGCTAATTTAGTTCATCCACGTTTTTTGAGTTACATGATCTTGAAAAAGTCTATCCTAATATCATTCCATGGCTTACGGCCATACCAACCTGAATACGCCCGATCTCAGAAGCTAAGCAGGACCAGGCTTGGTTAGTTCTTGGTTAGGAGACTACTTGGGAATACCAGGTGCTGTAAGCTTTTTGCCATTTAGCATACTCTTGTAAACACAGTAATGATATAAAGGACGATATAAAATGGAATTGCTAATTTAGTTCATCCACGTTTTTTGAGTTACATGAACATGAAAAAGTCTATCCTAATATCATTCCATGGCTAATGGCCATACCAACCTGAAAACGCCTGATCTCGTACGATCTCAGAAGCTAAGTAGGGTCAGGCTTGGTTAGTACTTGGTTAGGAGACTACTTGGGAATACCAGGTGCTGTAAACTTTTTGCCCATTTAGCATACTCTTGTAAACACAGTAATGATATAAAGGACGATATAAAATGGAATTGCTAATTTAGTTCATCCACGTTTTTTGAGTTACATGAACTTGAAAAAGTCTATCCTAATATAATTCGATGGTTTACGGCCATACCAACCTGAATACGCCTGATCTCGTCCGATCTCAGAAGCTAAGCAGGGTCAGGCTTGGTTAGTACTTGGTTAGGAGACTACTTGGGAATACCAGGTGCTGTAAGCTTTTTACCAGTTTAGCATACTCTTATAAACACAGTAATTATATAAAGGACAATATAAAATGGAATTGCTAATTTAGTTCATCCACGTTTTTTGAGTTACATGAACTTGAAAAAGTCTATCCTAATATCATTCCATGGCTTACGGCCATACCAACCTGAATACGCCTGATCTCGTCCGATCTCAGAAGCTAAGCAGGGTCAGGCTTGGTTAGTACTTGGTTAGGAGACTACTTGGGAATACCAGGTGCTGTAAGCTTTTTACCAGTTTAGCATACTCTTGTAAACACAGTAATCATATAAAGGACGATATAAAATGGAATTGCTAATTTAGTTCATCCACGTTTTTTGAGTTACATGAACATGAAAGAGTCTATCCAAATGTCTTTCTGCGGCTTAAGGCCATACCTCCCTGAATACGCCTGATCTCGTCCGATCTCAGAAGCTAAGCAGGGCCAGGCTTGGTCAGTACTTGGTCAGGAGACTACTTGGGAATACCAGGTGCTTTAAGCTTTTTACCAGTTTAGCATACTCTTGAAAACACAGTACTCATATAAAGGACGATATAAAATGGAATTGCTAATTTAGTTCATCCAAGTTTTTTGAGTTACATGAACATGAAAAAGTCTATCCTAATATAACTCCATGGCTTACGGACATACCAACCTGAATATACCTGATCTCGTCTTATCTCAGAAGCTAAGCAGAGTCTGGCTTGGTTAGTACTTAGTTGGGAGACTACTTGGGAATACCAGGTGCTGTAAGCTTTTTGCCCATTTAGCATACTCTTGTATACACAGTAATGATATAAAGGACAATATAAAATGGAATTGCTAATTTAGTTCATCCACGTTTTTTGAGTTACATGAACATGAAAGAGTCTATCCAAATGTCTTTCTATGGCTTACGGCCATACCTACCTGAATACGCCTGATCTCGTCCCATCTCAGAAGCTAAGCAGGGCCAGGCTTTGTTAGTACTTGGTCAGGAGACTACTTGGGAATACCAGGTGCTGTAAGCTTTTTACCAGTTTAGCATACTCTTGTAATCACAGTAATGATATAAAGGACGATATAAAATGGAACTGCTCATTTAGTTCATCCACGTTTTTTGAGTTACATGAACATGAAAGAGTCTATCCAAATGTCTTTCTACGGTTTACGGCCATACCTACCTGAATATGCCTGATCTCGTCCGATCTCAGAAGCTAAGCAGGGCCAGACTTGGTTAGAAGACTACTTGGGAATATCAGGTGCTGTAAGCTTTTTACCAGTTTAGCATACTCTTGTAAATACAGTAATCATATAAAGGACGATATAAAATGGAATTTCTAATTTGTATCATCCACGTTTTTTGAGTTACATGAACATTAAAGAGTCTATCCAAATGTCTTTCTACGGTTTACGGCCATACCTACCTGAATATGCCTGATCTCGTCCGATCTCAGAAGCTAAGCAGGGCCAGACTTGGTTAGAAGACTACTTGGGAATATCAGGTGCTGTAAGCTTTTTACCAGTTTAGCATACTCTTGTAAACACAGTAATCATATAAAGGACGATATAAAATGTAATTGCTAATTTAGTTCATCCACGTTTTTTGAGATACATGAACACGAAAGAGTCTATCCTAATATCACACCATGGCTTACGGCCATACCAACCTGAATATGCCTGATCTCGTCTGATCTCAGAAGCTAAGCAGAGTCTGGCTTGGTTGGGAGACTACTTGGGAATACCAGGTGCTGTAAGCTTTCTGCCCATTTAGCATACTCTCGTATACACAGTAATGATATAAAGGACGATATAAAATGGAATTGCTAATTTAGTTCATCCACGTTTTTTGAGTTACATGAACTTGAAAAAGTCTATCCTAATATCATTCCATGGCTTACGGCCATACCAACCTGAATATGCCTGATCTCGTCCGATCTCAGAAGCTAAGCAGAGTCTTGCTTGGTTAGTACTTAGTTGGGAGACTTGTAAGGGCTGATCTATGTTTTAGCTAATGAATATGTTAATCTACAACAAGAGTTATTAAGTGAATGTATTGTGTGATCATAGATCTTTAGAACTGCTGTAGGTTTGGGTAAGGGGGAGCTATGTGGAAGGAATGTGCTAGCTGGGGGTTTTATGATAGAACTGTGTCTTGTTGTAATATGAGGCTTGGACATCTACTGAGAAGACCACTACTTCCGTCAACTGGATTGCGTCACGAGGCTGGGACCAGCCTGCACGCCAACGATAGGCTGAGTAAGTTTAAACCACACTCAGCCTCTACTCCGACAGGTCAGCAAGGAGCGGAAACGATTCTGTCGGAGTATTTAAGGAAGAACAAAGGATAGGGGCGCTTCTCTTCTCTAGGCTATGCGCTTCTCTAGGCGCTCTTCTATAGCGCTGCTCGCTGACTCTCTCTCGCGCTCTCTTGCGCTCTCTCTTTCTCTCTCTCTCTCTCTCTTCTCATGTGCTGCTTGCTGTTTGCCCTGCGTGGTGTCACAGTGAGCCTGTATATACGAACTTCATATTTACCATTTAAGGGTTTGCTAGAATAAAATACATAGATGATTTAAACGGCGTAGTAATCCTTTTGTTCCAATACCAGATTTGAATTGACGCGACCCAACAATTGGTGACCCCGACGTGATCTGGTAGCGGGACTTTGCGGGGGATTGACCAGCCGATTGGACATCACTATCGTTGAACGGTGTTTCATAAAGAGTCAACTAAAAAGGTAAGCAGACACCTATTGTGAATAACTAAAGTTCTGCACATTGGCTTTATCCAAATTAATTTTGAGAAACACCTGTTTGATGTAAGTGAACTGAATTATGAATTATTATGAATAGATAAGTAATATGATACCATGCAAACCTGTGATTTGGTAAATGTGAATGTCAAGCTATGAATAGATAAATAATACCATGCAAACCTGTGATTTGGTGAATGTGAATGTCATGCTATGAATAGATAAGTAATACCATGCAACCCTCTGATTTGGTGAATGTCAAGCTATGAATAGATAAGTAATACCATGAAAACCTGTGATTTGGTAAATGTGATTGTGAAGCCCTGATATATTAGAGTATTGTTTTATTCGGCAAGGTCCGTAACTACGAGTGTACGGCTAGGTTCGAGGAGTATAGGGAATAATTGGTTTAGTAATTAGATTCGGCAAGGTCCGTAACTACAAGGGTACGGCTAGGTTCGGGAAAGTTTAGATAAATATTAGCGACCGGCAAGGTTCGTAACTAGGGGGTACGGCAAGGTTCGGCGGAATATTTTTAGATATTAGGGCGGAGTTGAAAGTAAAGTTGAAGGGAGTGTTTAGTAACATAAAGGTTATCATTACAAAGTACAGAATAGAAGTATTTAAAACTGTCCTATAAATCTATAGAATGAAGGGGATAATTAACAGGTTGAAATCTAGTAATAAAATGGCATTAAAAGAATCAGACAGAATATTGGAGACGTTGAAATCCACATTGGAAATCCACGGGGGAAAGGATGGAAAAGAATGGAAACGAAGAGGAGAAAAAGTGTATAGGGAGTGGCTAGAAGATGGCTGGATCCAATCTTCTGATGGTATTCCTATTGAAGGTGAACCAGGTAGAATATTGGAAACATTGAAACGCAGAATCAAAAAAGTAGAGGAGAAATGGAGGAAAGAAGGTGAACCAAATAAAGGCAAACTCAAGGGAGTAATGGAAGAAGCCAGACTGGAGGAGAAAATAGTACTGGCCATGTTGGTGAAACTAAAGAACATATGGGAAGAAGGACAGAACAAAGACAAGAAAAAAGAAGAGGTCATAAAACTTCAACTATACCCGGTCCTGCCATCGGCACCTCCCCCGTATGGGACACCAAAAGTGATGGCTCCAGTGTTGGACATTGTGGGAGAGGTCAAATATCACAAGAGACCAGATGATGAAGAGGAGGAACAATGGGTAAGAGTGAATGAAATGGGAAAATGGAGACAGGAGGTAAAAGCCATACAAAAGGTGGTGTCCAACTTGACCAGAATATCGACGGATGCGACCAGTATGAGTTTAACGGGTGGCAGTGAAAGTGGAGAACTGGTGCAGCAGGAATGGACTCAGATGGACCAAGAGGAAGGAGAAAGGGAGAGAATGGTGATAGAAAAGAATAGAAGAAAGCTGAAAGAAATGGAAGAGGAAGTGAGAAGAGGGGCAGAGCAGCTACAGGAAATGGAGAAAACAAGAAGGGACCTGAGTGAGGAGAGAAAGAAGGGAAGTAGGAGGTACAGAACACCCACACCTCCGAGGGGACACTTTATTGACCTGGGGGAACAGGAGGAACCAGTGGAGCAAGAGAGAAGTGATCTCAAAGTACTTTGTGGAAAATTTGAAGGAAATGTGTGGGACCCATGTGATGCCCCTGCCCACCACACTAGAGCCAGAACCCGGGAGCAAGAAACCAGGGGCCAATACCCAATGAGAGACGCACCAGGGGGTGGTGCCATTTACAAGCCATGGGCCCATAGAGACATACAAACCCTGGTGGACGCTCTCCCTACTCCAGAAGAGTCTGGAGATAGGTGGGTCAAAGCTTTTGAAAGCCTAACTGCTGCAGATGAACTTACGTTAGGAGACATGGCAGCGGTTATGAACAGATGCATGGGCGATCAAGAATGTCGGGAGATCATGACACAGGGGGGAGTAAGAGGAATGGTGGCATCAGCAACTCGATTTGATCAGCATCGCGGACAAATATGGGATGCCGTAAGATGCAAATATCCGACCCAACCAAGACCTCAGTTGATGAAAACGCTGACACTGGACGGAGAGGAGAGTGTGCCAGTGTATATGAAAAAGGCAAAAAACCTGTGGAGACAGGCCTGGAATGAAGAACCAGGAAAGGAAACCACCAAATACCTATTCCTGGCTAGCTGTTTGGAGGGACTCCCAGAACAGGTGAGGCTGGAATGCGAGAAAATGGTGGGCATCACTGCAAAGAGTGTGTTGGAGTTCACTGATATAGTCCAACACCATGTGGAAAGATGGAGGGAAGGTAAGCGAAAAGAAGAGGATGAAATTAAACAGCTACAGAAGAAGGTCTTAGAAAAGCAACTGATGGAGGATAAGGCCAGCAAGCAAATGGTGGTGACCAGTACACCTACGAGTGGGGCTACGACACTCACTCCCGATGTGGCAGCGTTAACTACAGCAGTTCAGGCTATGGCAGGATTGATGGCCCTGGAAAGAGCACCATATCAGCCCCCATCACCACCCACACCCCTGGTGTATGCTGAACCTTTATATCAACAGTCAGCCTACATGCCGCTATCAACCCAGCCACATGATCTCGGATATGGGAATCAAGGATGTTTCAACTGTGGAAGATCCGGACACATGGCTAGAAACTGCGCTCTGCCAAGACAACCATTCCAGGCTAGAGGAAGAGGGTACATGGGCCAAACCAGAGGAAGAGGACAGTGGGCACCTCGAGACAGTGGTAACTGGCATGGAGGACGAGGTGGACAGAAGCAATGGCCCCTACAACAGCCATTCCAGCAACAGAGGCAATATCAGCCCGTGCCAAACCCAGCCCTGATCCCCAATATGGCCTGGGCTGGAGAAGGTGGCAACCAATGAAGCTGCCCGGAAACCCCAAATAGCACCACCACCAATATCTACACTTTTCCACCAGATGTGGAACCAGTGGTGAAGTGCGTAATAGGAGGAAGGGAGCATGGTATGCTGATTGACACAGGATGCACCTGGTCTTCTGTGCAGACAGCATATCAACTCACAACGAAAAAACAAGCTTTTTCTGGGGTTTCAGGGACAATTATGAGAAAGCCATACACGGTACCACTGGAAGTGGAATGGGATGACCTTAAAGTAACACATCAGTTCCTACACAACCCAGAATGCTCCGTTGGACTGATGGGCAGGGACTTGCTATCAAAAATGGGGTGTAGTATATACTGTAATCAGGCTGGGATGCACATCTCAATCACCCCTATACACCAACTTATGCCGATTATAATGGACAAACTATCCGACCCTCCACGTAATCTCACTGCAGTCCTAAAGTGGACTACTGAAGCAGAAACGGCATTCATTCAGCTCAAACAAACCTTAGCACAAGCAGAAGCACTGTC
The DNA here is from genome assembly GCA_023634145.1 of Thymallus thymallus. Classification (NCBI taxonomy): domain Eukaryota; kingdom Metazoa; phylum Chordata; class Actinopteri; order Salmoniformes; family Salmonidae; genus Thymallus; species Thymallus thymallus. The sequence goes on from CM042422.1 coordinate 2,471,378, forward strand.
TCTACCTGACTACACGACACCATTCCATCTTGATGTTTCAGAACAAGACGGGTTTGTTCATTCCGTCCTGTATCAGAAACAAAAGGGGGAGAGAAGAGTATTGCATTATTACAGTGCAAAATTGGACAACATTGAAACAGGCCAAACAGACTGTGCCAGACATATGGCTGCACTGGCAAAAGCAGTGGGAAAAACAGATAGTTATCACTGTGTTTTTGCTTTTAATGTGCTGTGCTGCTTGTATCATCCCATGTTTGAAAAAGTCTGTTACAGATGTTGTGCAGGCTGTTGGTATGATGCCCCTCCTTGGAGCTCAAGTAGCTGATGCTGATACCGAATCAAGTCTTCATAGGAAGATGAGTCTGACTGAGGATGACCCTTGGTTTGCTATACGGGAGGTGGTTGAATAAAGTGGGGTTGAATAAGGTGTTTTCATAAGTCATTTTTTCCACGGGTTAAAAAATAAATAAAAATAAAAATATGTGTGTGTGTATGTGCAGGTATGTACGTATGTATATATATATATGTATGTGTACATATATATATATATATATGTATATATATAATCTCAATATTTCCTAGTATGTTAAGTGTCAGTGCTGTCCTAAACACCTAAGAGGGTTTTAAGTTCTTGGGTGGCTGGTAGCCACTCAGCATTAAGGGTGGAGAAACGAAGGATGAGCGGGTTGGTTGATTTGCTGTTACAGATGTGAGGGTTGTAAGTTTTGGAGTGACTGGTAGTTCTCTTTATATCCAGTAGGTGTAGCTGTAACAGGTTGAGGGTTTTTTACTTTTCTTAATGCATAAGCTTTGTATTTTTTGTATTGGGGTGAGTGACACCCTAGGAGGTGTCAAAAGGGGGACTGTAAGGGCTGGTCTATGTTTTAGCTAATGAATATGTTAATCTACAACAAGAGTTATTAAGTGAATGTATTGTGTGATCATAGATCTTTAGAACTGCTGTAGGTTTGGGTAAGGGGGAGCTATGTGGAAGGAATGTGCTAGCTGGGGGTTTTATGATAGAACTGTGTCTTGTTGTAATATGAGGCTTGGACATCTACTGAGAAGACCACTACTTCCGTCAACTGGATTGCGTCACGAGGCTGGGACCAGCCTGCACGCCAACAATAGGCTGAGTAAGTTTAAACCACACTCAGCCTCTACTCCGACAGGTCAGCAAGGAGCGGAAACGATTCTGTCGGAGTATTTAAGGAAGAACAAAGGATAGGGGCGCTTCTCTTCTCTAGGCTATGCGCTTCTCTAGGCGCTCTTCTATAGCGCTGCTCGCTGACTCTCTCTCGCGCTCTCTTGCGCTCTCTCTTTCTCTCTCTCTCTCTCTCTTCTCATGTGCTGCTTGCTGTTTGCCCTGCGTGGTGTCACAGTGAGCCTGTATATACGAACTTCATATTTACCATTTAAGGGTTTGCTAGAATAAAATACATAGATGATTTAAACGGCGTAGTAATCCTTTTGTTCCAATACCAGATTTGAATTGACGCGACCCAACAGACTACTTGGGAATACCAGGTGCTGTAAACTTTTTACCAGTTTAGCATACACTTGTAAACACAGTAATCATATAAAGGACGATATAAAATGGAATTGCTAATTTAGTTCATGCACGTTTTTTGAGTTACATGAACATGAAAGAGTCTATCCAAATAGCGTTCCACGGCTTACGGCCATACCAACCTGAATATGCCTGATCTCGTCCGATCTCAGAAGCTAAGCAGAGTCTGGCTTGGTTAGTACTTAGTTGGGAGACTACTTGGGAATACCAGGTGCTGTAAACTTTTTGCCCATTTAGCATACTCTTGTATACACAGTAATGATATAAAGGACAATATAAAATGGAATTGCTAATTTAGTTCATCCACGTTTTTTGAGTTACATGAACATGAAAAAGTCTATCCTAATTATATTCCATGGTTTATGGCCATACCAACCTGAAAACGCCTGATCTCGTCCGATCTCAGAAGCTAAGCAGCGTCAGGCTTGGTTAGTACTTGGTTAGGAGACTACTTGGGAATACCAGGTGCTGTAAGCTTTTTACCAGTTTAGCATACTCTTGTAAACACAGTAATCATATAAAGGACGATATAAAATGGAATTTCGAATTTATATCTTCCACGTTTTTTGAGATACATGAACATGAAAGAGTCTATCCAAATGTCATTCTATGGCTTACGGCCATACCTACCTGAATACGCCTGAGCTCGTCCGATCTCAGAAGCTAAGCAGGGCCAGGCATGGTTAGTACTTGGTTGGGAGACTACTTGGGAATACCAGGTGCTGTAAGCTTTTTACCAGTTTAGCATACTCTTGTAAACACAGTAATCATATAAAGGACGATATAAAATGGAATTGCTAATTTAGTTCATCCACGTTTTTTGAGTTACATGAACATGAAAAAGTCTATCCTAATATTATACCATGGCTTATGGCCATACCAACCTGAAAACGCCTGATTTTGTCCGATCTCAGAAGCTAAGCAGGGTCAGGCTTGGTTAGTACTTGGTTAGGAGACTACTTGGGAATACCAGGTGCTGTAAGCTTTTGCCCATTTAGCATACTCTTGTAAACACAGTAATCATATAAAGGACGATATAAAATGGAATTGCTAATTTAGTTCATCCACGTTTTTTGAGTTACATGAACATGAAAAAGTCTATCCTAATATTAAACCATGGCTTATGGCCATACCAACCTGAAAACGCCTGATCTTGTCCGATCTCAGAAGCTAAGCAGGGTCAGGCTTGGTTAGTACTTGGTTAGGAGACTACTTTGGAATACCAGGTGCTGTAAGCTTTTTACCAGTTTAGCATACTCTTGTAAACACAGTAATCATATAAAGGACGATATAAAATGGAATTGCTAATTTATTTCGTGAACCGTTTTTTTAGTTACATGAACTTGAAAAAGTCTATCCTAATATTAAACCATGGCTTATGGCCATACCAACCTGAAAACGCCTGATCTTGTCCGATCTCAGAAGCTAAGCAGGGCCAGGCATGGTTAGTACTTGGTTAGGAGACTACTTGGGAATACCAGGTGCTGTAAGCTTTTTACCAGTTTAGCATACTCTTGTAAACACAGTAATCATATAAAGGACGATACAAAATGGAATTTCTAATTTATATCATCCACGTTTTTTGAGTTACATGAACATGAAAGAGTCTATCCAAATGTCATGCTATGGCTTACGGCCATACCTATCTGAATAGGTATGGCCGTAAGCCATACCTATTCATGTGCTGTAAGCTTTTTACCAGTTTAGCATACTCTTGTAAACACAGTAATCATATAAAGGAAGATATAAAATGGAATTGCTAATTTAGTTCATCCACGTTTTTTGAGTTACATGAACTTGAAAAAGTCTATCCTAATATCATTCTATGGTTTACGGCCATACCAACCTGAATACGCCTGATCTCGTCCGATCTCAGAAGTTAAGCAGGGTCAGGCTTGGTTAGTACTTGGTCAGGAGACTACTTGGGAATACCAGGTGCTGTAAGCTTTTTGCCCATTTAGCATACTCTTGAAAAACACAGTAATGATATAAAGGACGATATAAAATGGAATTGCTAATTTAGTTCATCCACGTTTTTTGAGTTACATAAACTTGAAAAAGTCTATCCTAATATTATTCCATGGCTTATGGCCATACCAACCTGAAAACGCCTGATATCGTCCGATCTCAGAAGCTAAGCAGGGTCAGGTTTGGTTAGTTCTTGGTTATTAGACTACTTGGGAATACCAGGTGCTGTAAGCTTTTTGCCCATTTAGCATACTCTTGTAAACACAGTAATCATATAAAGGACAATATAAAATTGAAATTCTAATTTATATCATCCACGTTTTTTGAGTTACTTGAACATGAAAGAGTCTATCCAAATGTCTTTCTACGGTTTACGGCCATACCTACCTGAATACGCCTGATCTCGTCCGATCTCAGAAGCTAAGCAGGGCTAGACTTGGTTAGGAGACTACTTGGGAATACCAGGTGCTGTAAGCTTTTTACCAGTTTAGCATACTCTTGTAAACACAGTAATCATATAAAGGACGATATAAAATGGAATTTCTAATTTAGTTCATCCACGTTTTTTTAGTTACATGAACTTGAAAAAGTCTATCCTAATATCATTCCATGGCTTACGGCCATACCAACCTGAATACGCCTGATCTCGTCCGATCTCAGAAGCTAAGCAGGGTCAGGCTTGGTTAGTACTTGGTTAGGAGACTACTTGGGAATACCAGGTGCTGTAAGCGTTTTACCAGTTTAGCATATTCTTGTAAACACAGTAATCATATAAAGGACGATATAAAATGGAATTGCTAATTTAGTTCATCCACGTTTTTTTAGTTACATGAACTTGAAAAAGTCTATCCTAATATCATTCCATGGCTTACGGCCATTCCAACCTGAATACTCCTGATCTCGTCCAATCTCAGAAGCTAAGCAGCGTCAGGCTTGGTTAGTTCTTGGTTAGGAGACTACTTGGGAATACCAGGTGCTGTAAGCTTTTGACCAGTTTAGCATACTCTTGTAAACACAGTAATCATATAAAGGACGATATAAAATGGAATTGCTAATTTAGTTCATCCACGTTTTTTTAGTTACATGAACTTGAAAAAGTCTATCCTAATATCATTCTATGGCTTACGGCCATACCAACCTGAATACGCCTGATCTCGTCCGATCTCAGAAGCTAAGCAGGGTCAGGCTTGGTTAGTACTTGATTAGGAGACTACTTGGGAATACAAGGTGATGTAAGCTTTTGACCAGTTTAGCATACTCTTATAAACACAGTAATCATATAAAGGACGATATAAAATGGAATTTCTAATTTAGTTCATCCACGTTTTTTTAGTTACATGAACATGAAAAAGTCTATCCTAATATTATTCCATGGCTTACTGCCCTACCAACCTGAATACTCCTGATCTCGTCCGATCTCAGAAGCTAAGCAGGGTCAGGCTTGGTTAGTACTTGGTTAGGAGACTACTTGGGAATACCAGGTGCTGTAAGCTTTTGACCAGTTTAGCATACTCTTGTAAACACAGTAATCATATAAAGGACGATATAAAATGGAATTTCTAATTTAGTTCATCCACGTTTTTTGAGTTACATGAACTTGAAAAAGTCTATCCTAATATCATTCCATGGCTTACGGCCATTCCAACCTGAATACTCCTGATCTCGTCCAATCTCAGAAGCTAAGCAGCGTCAGGCTTGGTTAGTACTTGGTTAGGAGACTACTTGGGAATACCAGGTGCTGTAAGCTTTTGACCAGTTTAGCATACTCTTGTAAACACAGTAATCATATAAAGGACGATATAAAATGGAATTGCTAATTTAGTTCATCCACGTTTTTTTAGTTACATGAACTTGAAAAAGTCTATCCTAATATCATTCTATGGCTTACGGCCATACCAATCTGAATACGCCTGATCTCGTCCGATCTCAGAAGCTAAGCTGGGTCAGGCTTGGTTAGTACTTGGTTAGGAGACTACTTGGGAATACAAGGTGATGTAAGCTTTTGACCAGTTTAGCATACTCTTGTAAACACAGTAATCATATAAAGGACGATATAAAATGGAATTTCTAATTTAGTTCATCCACGTTTTTTTAGTTACATGAACTTGAAAAAGTCTATCCTAATATCCTTCCATGGCTTACGGCCATACCAACCTGAATACGCCCGATCTCAGAAGCTAAGCAGGGTCAGGCTTGGTTAGTACTTGGTTAGGAGACTACTTGGGAATACCAGGTGCTGTAAGCTTTTGACCAGTTTAGCATACTCTTGTAAACACAGTAATCATATAAAGGACGATATAAAATGGAATTGCTAATTTAGTTCATCCACGTTTTTTTAGTTACATGAACTTGAAAAAGTCTATCCTAATATCATTCCATGGCTTACGGCCATTCCAACCTGAATACTCCTGATCTCGTCCAATCTCAGAAGCTAAGCAGCGTCAGGCTTGGTTAGTTCTTGGTTAGGAGACTACTTGGGAATACCAGGTGCTGTAAGCTTTTGACCAGTTTAGCATACTCTTGTAAACACAGTAATCATATAAAGGACGATATAAAATGGAATTGCTAATTTAGTTCATCCACGTTTTTTTAGTTACATGAACTTGAAAAAGTCTATCCTAATATCATTCTATGGCTTACGGCCATACCAACCTGAATACGCCTGATCTCGTCCGATCTCAGAAGCTAAGCAGGGTCAGGCTTGGTTAGTACTTGATTAGGAGACTACTTGGGAATACAAGGTGATGTAAGCTTTTGACCAGTTTAGCATACTCTTATAAACACAGTAATCATATAAAGGACGATATAAAATGGAATTTCTAATTTAGTTCATCCACGTTTTTTTAGTTACATGAACTTGAAAAAGTCTATCCTAATATCATTCCATGGCTTACTGCCCTACCAACCTGAATACTCCTGATCTCGTCCGATCTCAGAAGCTAAGCAGGGTCAGGCTTGGTTAGTACTTGGTTAGGAGACTACTTGGGAATACCAGGTGCTGTAAGCTTTTGACCAGTTTAGCATACTCTTGTAAACACAGTAATCATATAAAGGACGATATAAAATGGAATTTCTAATTTAGTTCATCCACGTTTTTTGAGTTACATGAACTTGAAAAAGTCTATCCTAATATCATTCCATGGCTTACGGCCATTCCAACCTGAATACTCCTGATCTCGTCCAATCTCAGAAGCTAAGCAGCGTCAGGCTTGGTTAGTACTTGGTTAGGAGACTACTTGGGAATACCAGGTGCTGTAAGCTTTTGACCAGTTTAGCATACTCTTGTAAACACAGTAATCATATAAAGGACGATATAAAATGGAATTGCTAATTTAGTTCATCCACGTTTTTTTAGTTACATGAACTTGAAAAAGTCTATCCTAATATCATTCTATGGCTTACGGCCATACCAACCTGAATACGCCTGATCTCGTCCGATCTCAGAAGCTAAGCTGGGTCAGGCTTGGTTAGTACTTGGTTAGGAGACTACTTGGGAATACAAGGTGATGTAAGCTTTTGACCAGTTTAGCATACTCTTGTAAACACAGTAATCATATAAAGGACGATATAAAATGGAATTTCTAATTTAGTTCATCCACGTTTTTTTAGTTACATGAACTTGAAAAAGTCTATCCTAATATCATTCCATGGCTTACTGCCCTACCAACCAGAATACGCCTGATCTCGTCCGATCTCAGAAGCTAAGCAGGGTCAGGCTTGGTTAGTACTTGGTTAGGAGACTACTTGGGAATACCAGGTGCTGTAAGCTTTTGACCAGTTTAGCATACTCTTGTAAACACAGTAATCATATAAAGGACGATATAAAATGGAATTTCTAATTTAGTTCATCCACGTTTTTTGAGTTACATGAACTTGAAAAAGTCTATCCTAATATCCTTCCATGGCTTACGGCCATACCAACCTGAATACGCCTGATCTCAGAAGCTAAGCAGGGTCAGGCTTGGTTAGTACTTGGGTAGGAGACTACTTGGGAATACCAGGTGCTGTAAGCTTTTTACCAGTTTAGCATATTCTTGTAAACACAGTAATCATATAAAGGACGATATAAAATGGAATTTCTAATTTAGTTCATCCACGTTTTTTGAGTTACATGAACTTGAAAAAGTCTATCCTAATATCAGTCCATGGCTTAAGGTCATACCAACCTGAATACGCCTGATCTCGTCCGATCTCAGAAGCTAAGCAGTGTCAGGCTTGGTTAGTACTTGGTTAGGAGACTACTTGGGAATACCAGGTGCTGTAAGCTTTTGACCAGTTTAGCATACTCTTGTAAACACAGTAATCATATAAAGGACGATATAAAATGGAATTGCTAATTTAGTTCATCCACGTTTTTTTAGTTACATGAACTTGAAAAAGTCTATCCTAATATCATTCCATGGCTTACGGCCATACCAACCTGAATACGCCTGATCTCGTCCGATCTCAGAAGCTAAGCAGGGTCAGGCTTGGTTAGTACTTGGTTAGGAGACTACTTGGGAATACCAGGTGCTGTAAGCTTTTTACCAGTTTAGCATATACTTGTAAACACAGTAATCATATAAAGGACGATATAAAATGGAATTTCTAATTTAGTTCATCCACGTTTTTTGAGTTACATGAACTTGAAAAAGTCTATCCTAATATCATTCCATGGCTTACGCCATACCAACCTGAATATGCCTGATCTCGTCAGAAGCTAAGCAGGATCAGGCTTGGTTAGTACTTGGTTGGGAGACTACTTGGGAATACCAGGTGCTGTAAGCTTTTTGCCCAGTTTAGCATACTCTTGTAAACACAGTAATCATATAAAGGACGATATAAAATGGAATTTCTAATTTATATCATCCATGTTTTTTGAGTTACATGAACATGAAAAAGTCTATCCAAATGTCATTCTACGGCTTACGGCCATACCAACCTGAATACGTCTGATCTCGTCAGATCTCAGAAGCTAAGCAGGGTCAGGCTTGGTTAGTACTTGGTTAGGAGACTACTTGGGAATACCAGGTGCTGTAAGCTTTTTGCCCAGTTTATCATACTCTTGTTAACACAGTAATGATATAAAGGACGATATAAAATGGAATAGCTAATTTAGTTCATCCACGTTTTTTGAGTTACATGAACATGAAAAAGTCTATCCAAATATCATTCCATGGCTTACGGCCATACCAACCTGAATACGTTCGATCTCAGAAGCTAAGCAGGATCAGGCTTGGTTGGGAGACTTCTTGGGAATACCAGGTGCTGTAAGCTTTTTGCCCAGTTTAGCATACTCTTGTAAACACAGTAATGATATAAATGACAATATAAAATGGAATAGCGTATTTAGTTCATCCACGTTTTTTAAGTTACATGAACATGAAAAAGTCTATCCAAATGTCAATCTATGGCTTTCGGCCATACCAACCTGAATACGCCAGATCTCAGAAGCTAAGCAGGGTCAGGCTTGGTTAGTACTTGGTTGGGAGAGTGCTTGGGAATACCAGGTGCTGTATGCTTTTTGACCAGTTTAGCATACTCTTGTAAACACAGAAATGATATAAAGGACGATATAAAATGGAATTGCTAATTTAGTTCATCCACGTTTTTTGAGTTACATGAACATGAAAAAGTCTATCCAAATATCATTACATGGCTTTCGGCCATACCAACCTGAATAGGCCTGGTTGTTTGCCCCGCTCCATGGCCGGAGCCGTTTGCTCCACCGGTGCCCAGTCCTGGCCCGGTTGTTTTCCCCGCTCCATGGCCGGAGCCGTTTGCCCCACCGGGGCCCATTCCGGGCCCGGTTGTTTTCCCCGCTCCATGGCCGGAGCCGTTTACCCCACCGGGGCCCAGTCCGGGCCCGGTTAAATGTCCCGCTCCATGGCCGGAGCCGTTGGCCCCACCGGTATCCAGCCCGGGACCGGTTATAGGGAAGGGTTCATGGGACAAAACTGTCCAATTCGCCGGAGCCAGAGCCGCCACCGATGGACTAGTTTTCCCTCCCATAAACCCCCCCTTGTTTTGTGTTGGGGTTTTTTGGCGTCCGGGGGTCCGCGCCTTGGGGGGGGGGGTCCTGTCAGGCTCTGGCTATAGAGAAGCAAATAGGCTTCTCTATGTAGTTATGGTTAGAGTCTGACAGTGTCGTTCTTTTCTGTTTCTGTGTGGGGTTTGGGTTAGATCCCTAATTAGAGGCAGCTGCACCGCATTGTCTCTAATTAGGGATCCCATATATGTTGAGTCTGTCCTTCACTCTGGTGTGGGTCGTTATCGATGTCACGGTGAAGTAAGTGTGCTTTTTACGTCCGTTCATTTGGTGTGTTTTGTGAACGTGACGTTCGTTAGTCTGTTTGTTTTGTGTTATTTTAGTTTGTCGTTTTGATTATACATAATATATATATAGGTATATACATAGTATTAATAAATAAAGAATGTCAAACTATTATCCCTGCGCTGCGTCTTGGTCTCTCCACATCCCATCTCGTGACACATCATCATGCGCAGTCTTCGAATAATATACAGTCGTGTGCAAAAGTTTGGGCACCCCTGACAATTTCCATGATTTCCATTTATAAATAATTGGGTGTTTGGATCAGCAATTTCATTTTGATCTATCAAATAACTGATGGACACAGTAATATTTCAGTAGTGAAATGAGGTTTATTGGATTAACAGAAAATGTGCAATATGCATCAAAACGAAATTAGACAGGTGCATAGATTTGGGCCCCAACAGAAAAATCACATCAATATTTAGTAGAGCCTCCTTTTGCTAAATAACAGCCTCTAGACACTTCCTATAGCCTCTAATGAGTGTCTGGATTCTGGATGAAGGTATTTTGGACCATTCCTCCTTACAGAACATCTCCAGTTCAGTTAGGTTTGATGGTTGCTGAGCATGGACAGCCCGCTTCAAATCATCCCACAGATTCTCAATGATATTCAGGTCTGGGGACTGGGATGGCCATTCCAGAACATTGTACTTGTTCCTCTGCATAAATGCCCGGGTAGATTTTGAGCAGTGTTTTGGGTCGTTGTCTTGTTGAAATATCCAGCCCCGGCATAACTTCAACTTTGTGACTGATTCTTCAACATTATTCCCAAGAATCTGCTGATATTGAGTGGAATCCATGTGACCCTCAACTTTAACAAGATTCCCAGTATTGGCACTGGCCACACAGCCCCACAGCATGATGGAACCCCCACCAAATTTTACTGTGGGTAGCAAGTGTAACGCCCCATGTTATGACCAAATAACTCAATCTTTGTTTCATCAGTCCACAGCACCTTATTCCAAAATGAAGCTGGCTTGTCCAAATGTGCATTTGTGGCGTGTGTGCAGAAAAGGCTTCTTCCGCATCACTCTCCCGTACAGCTTCTCCTTGTGCAAAATGCGCTGAATTGTTGAACGAAGCACAGTGACACCATCTGCAGCAATATGATGTTGTAGGTCTTTGATGGTGGTCTGTGGGCTGTTTTTGACCGTTCTCACCATCCTTCGCTTTTGCCTCTCCGATATTTTACTTGGCCTGCCACTTCTGGCCTTAACAAGAACTGTGCCTGTGGTCTTCTATTTCCTCACTATGTTCCTCACAGTGGACACTGACAGCTTACATCTCTGCGATAGCTTTTTGTAGCCTTCCCCTAAACCATAATGTTGAACAACCTTTGTTTTCAGGTCATGTTAGAGTTGTTTTGAGGCCCCCATGTTGCCACTCTTCAGTGGAGAGTCAAAGAGAAAAACAACTTGCTATTGGCCACCTTAAATACCTTTTCTCATGATTGGATGCACTTGTCTATGAAGTTCAAGGCTTAATGAGCTCACCAAACCTTTCAATTTTCAATTAATCAGTGCTAAGTAGTTAATACCTGTAACTACTTAGCACTGATTAATTGGAACACACAATTGGTCAATCAAATCAACAGAATGACAAGGGTGCCCAATTTTTTGCATAGCCTATTTTTCACATCTGATTTAATTTCGTACAACTTAATATTGAGAGTGGCGCAATGGTAGCGTGCTGGCCCCATAACCCAGAGGTCGATGGATTGTAAACCATTCTCTGCTATCCAGTTGGTTTTTAGCTTTGAAGTGTATTCAGGGATTATTGCCTAAACCTTTATTTCAGGACAAGTTTCTCAGTTCCTTCAATGCTGAATTTGTTTCGATGAATTTGTTTCACAGCATCTGCCAGTTCATGTAGTTCATATTGGTTATCAGGCGTATTCTGGTTGGTATGGCCGTAAGCTAAGGATATTTGGATAGACTTTTTCATGTTCATGTAACTCAAAAAACGTGGATGATATAAATTAGCAATTCCATTTTATATCGTCCTTTATATCATTACTGTGTTTACAAGAGTATGCTAAACTGGTAAAAAGCATACAGCACCTGGTATTCCCAAGTAGTCTCCTAACCAAGTACTAACCAAACCTGACCCTGCTTAGCTTCTGAGATTAGACAAGATCAGGCGTATTCAGGTTGGTATGGACGCAAGCCATGGAATGATATTAGGATAGACTTTTTCATGTTCATGTAACTCAAAAAACGTGGATGAAATAAAATTGCAATTCCATTTTATATCGTCCTTTATATGATTACAGTGTTTACAAGAGTATGCTAATCTGGTAAAAAGCTTACAGCACCTGGTATTCCCAAGTAGTCTCCTAAGCAAGTACTAAGCAAGCCTGACCCTGCTTAGCTTCTGAGATCGGACGAGATCAGGCATATTCAGGTTGGTATGACCGTAAGAAATGGAATGATATTTGGATAGACTTTTTCATGTTCATGTAACTCAAAAAACGTGGATGAACTAAATTAGCAATTCCATTAAATATTGTCCTTTATATCATTACTGTGTATACAAGAGTATGCTAAATGGGCAAAAAGCTTACAGCACCTGGTATTCCCAAGTAGTCTCCTAACCAAGTACTAACCAAGCCTGACCCTGCTTAGCTTCTGAGATCGGACAAGATCAGGCGTATTCAGGTTGGTATGGCCGTAAGCCATGGAATGATATTTGGATAGACTTTTTCATGTTCATGTAACTCAAAAAACGTGGATGAACTAAATTAGCAATTCCATTAAATATTGTCCTTTATATCATTACTGTGTTTACAAGAGTATGCTAAACTGGGCAAAAAGCTTACAGCACCTGGTATTCCCAAGTAGTCTCCCAACCAAGTCTAACCCTGCTTAGCTTCTGAGATCGGAAAAGATCAGGCGTATTCAGGTTGGTAAGGCCGTAAGCCATGGAATGATATTTGGATAGACTTTTTCATGTTCATGTAACTCAAAAAACGTGGATGAACTAAATTAGCAATTCCATTTTATATCATCCTTTACATCATTACTGTGTTTACAAGAGAATGCTAAACTGGTAAAAAGCTTACAGCACCTGGTATTCCCAAGTACTCTCACAACCAAGTACTATCCAAGCCTGACCCTGCTAATTTTCTGACATCAGACAAGATCAGGCGTATTCAGGTTGTTATGGCCGTAAGCCATAGAAAGATATTTGGATAGACTTTTCCATGTTCATGTAACTCAAAAAACGTGGATGAACTAAATTAGCAATTCCATTTTATATCATCCTTTATATCATTACTGTGTTTACAAGAGTATGCTAAACTGGGCAAGAAGCTTACAGCACCTGGTATTCCCAAGTACTCTCACAACCAAGTACTAACCAAGCCTGACCCTGATTAGCTTCTGAGATCGGACGAGATCAGGCGTATTTTGGTTGGTATGGCCGTAAGAAATAGAATGATATTTGGATAGACTTTTTCATGTTCATGTAACTCAAAAAACGTGGATGAACTAAATTAGCAATTCCATTTTATATCATCCTTTATATCATTACTGTGTTTACAAGAGTATGCTAAACTGGTAAAAAGCTTACAGCACCTGGTATTCCCAAGTAGTCTCCTAAGGAAGTACTATCCAAGCCTGACCCTGCATAGCTTCTGAGATCTGACGAGATCAGGCGTATTCTGGTTGGTATGGCCGTAAGAAATAGAATGATATTTGGATAGACTTTTTCATGTTTATATAACTCAAAAAACATGGATGAACTAAATTAGCAATTCCATTAAATATTGTCCTTTACATCATTACTGTGTATACAAGAGTATGCTAAATGGGCAAAAAGCTTACAGCACCTGGTATTCCCAAGTACTCTCACAACCAAGTACTAACCAAGCCTGACCCTGCTTAGCTTCTGAGATCAGACGAGATCAGGCGTGTACTGGTTGGTATGGCCGTAAGAAATGGAACTATATTTGGATAGACTTTTTCATGTTCATGTAACTCAAAAAACGTGTATAACTAAATTAGCAAATCCATTTTATATCGTCCTTTATATCATTACTGTGTTTACAAGAGTATGCTTAACTGGGCAAAAAGCTTACAGCACCTAGTATTCCCAAGTAGTCTCCCGACCAAGTACTAACCAAGCCTGACCCTGCTTAGCTTCTGAGATACGACGAGATCAGGCGTATTCAGGTTGGTATGGCCGTAAGCCATGGAATGATATTTGGATAGACTTTTTCATGTTCATGTAACTCAAAAAACGTGGATGAACTAAATTAGCAATTCCATTTTATATCATCCTTTATATCATTACTGTGTTTACAAGAGTATGCTAAACTGGGCAAGAAGCTTACAGCACCTGGTATTCCCAAGTACTCTCACAACCAAGTACTAACCAAGCCTGACCATGCTTAGCTTCTGAGATCGTACAAGATCAGGTGTATTCAGGTTGGTATGGCCGTAAGCCATGGAATGATATTTGGATAGACTTTTTCATGTTCATGTAACTCAAAAAACGTGGATGAACTAAATTAGCATTTCATATCGTCCTTTATATCATTACTCTGTTTACAAGAGTATGCTAAACTGGGCAAAAAGCTTACAGCACCTGGTATTCCCAAGTAGTGTCCCAACCAAGTCTAACCCTGCTTAGCTTCTGAGATCTGACGATATCAGGCGTATTCAGGTTGGTATGGCCGTATGCCTTGGAATGATATTTAAATAGACTTTTTCATGTTCATGTAACTCAAAAAACGTGTATAACTAAATTAGCAATTTCATTTTACATTGTCCTTTATATCATTACTGTGTTTACAAGAGTATGCTAAACTGGTAAAAAGCTTACAGCACCTGGTATTCCCAAGTAGTCTCCTAACCAAGTACTAACCAAGCCTGCCCCTGCTTAGCTTCTGAGATCGGACGAGATCAGGCATATTCAGGTTGGTAGGGCAGTAAGCCATGGAATGATATTAGGATAGACTTTTTCAAGTTCATGTAACTAAAAAAACGTGGATGAACTAAATTAGAAATTCCATTTTATATCGTCCTTTATATGATTACTGTGTTTACAAGAGTATGCTAAACAGCTTACAGCACCTGGTATTCCCAAGTAGTCTCCTAAGCAAGTACTTTCCAAGCCTGACCCTGCTTATTTTCTGAGATCAGACGAGATCAGGCGTATTCAGGTTGGTATGGCCGTAAGCCATGGAATAATATTTGGATAGACTTTTTCATGTTCATGTAACTCAAAAAACGTTTATAACTAAATTAGCAATTCCATTTTATATCATCCTTTATATCATTACTGTTTTTACAAGAGTATGCTAAACTGGGCAAAAAGCTTACAGCACTTGGTATTCCCAAGTGGTCTCCTAACCCTGTACTAACCAAGCCTGACCCTGCTTAGCTTCTGAGATCGGACGACATCAGGGGTATTCAGGTTGGTAAGGCCGTAAGCCATCAAATGACAATTGGATAGACTTTTTCATTTTCATGTAACTCAAAAAAACGTGGATGATATAAATTAGAAATTCCATTTTATATCGTCCTTTATATGATTACTGTGTTTACAAGAGTATGCTAAACTGGTAAAAAGCTTACAGCACCTGGTATTCCCAAGTAGTCTCCTAAGCAAGTACTCTCCAAGCCTGACCCTGCTTTTTTTCTGAGATCAGACGACATCAGGCGAATTCAGGTTGTTATTGCCGTAAGCCATAGAAAGATATTTGGATAGACTTTTTCATGTTCATGTAACTCAAAAAAACGTGGATGAACTAAATTAGAAAATCCATTTTATATCGTCCTTTATATGATTACTGTGTTTACAAGAGTATGCTAAACTGGTCAAAAGCTTACAGCACCTGGTATTCCCAAGTAGTCTCCTAACCACGTACTAACCAAGCTTGACCCTGAGATCGGACGAGATCAGGCGTATTCAGGTTGGTATGGCCGTAAGCCATGGAATGATATTAGGATAGACTTTTTCAAGTTCATGTAACTCAAAAAACGTGGATGAACTAAATTAGCAATTCCATTTTATATCGTCCTTTATATGATTACTGTGTTTACAAGAGTATGCTAAACTGGTCAAAATCTTACAGCACCTGGTATTCCCAAGTAGTCTCCTAACCAAGTACTAACCAAGCCTGACCCTGCTTAGCTTCTGAGATCGGACGAGATCAGGCGTATTCAGGTTGGTATGGCCGTAAGCCATGGAATGATATTAGGATAGACTTTTTCAAGTTCATGTAACTAAAAAAACGTTGATGAACTAAATTAGAAATTCCATTTTATATCGTCCTTTATATGATTACTGTGTTTACAAGAATATGCTAAACTGGTAAAAAGCTTACAGCACCTGGTATTCCCAAGTAGTCTCCTAACCAAGTACTAACCAAGCCTGACGCTGCTTAGCTTCTGAGATCGTACAAGATCAGGCGTATTCAGGTTGGTATGGCCGTAAGCCATGGAATGATATTTGGATAGACTTTTTCATGTTCATGTAACTCAAAAAACGTGGATGAACTAAATTAGCATTTCATATCGTCCTTTATATCATTACTCTGTTCACAAGAGTATGCTAAACTGGGCAAAAAGCTTACAGCACCTGGTATTCCCAAGAAGTCTCCCAACCAAGTCTAACCCTGCTTAGCTTCTGAGATCAGACGATATCAGGCGTATTCAGGTTGGTATGGCCGTATGCCTTGGAATGATATTTAAATAGACTTTTTCATGTTCATGTAACTCAAAAAACGTGTATAACTAAATTAGCAATTTCATTTTACATTGTCCTTTATATCATTACTGTGTTTACAAGAGTATGCTAAACTGGGCAAAAAGCTTACAGCACCTGGTATTCCCAAGTAGTCTCCCAACCAAGTCTAACCCTGCTTAGCTTCTGAGATCGGAAAAGATCAGGCGTATTCAGGTTGGTAAGGCCGTAAGCCATGGAAAGATATTTGGATAGACTTTGTCATGTTCATGTAACTCAAAAAACGTGGATGAACTAAATTAGCAATTCCATTTTATATCATCCTTTATATCATTACTGTGTTTACAAGAGAATGCTAAACTGGTAAAAAGCTTACAGCACCTGGTATTCCCAAGTACTCTCACAACCAAGTACTATCCAAGCCTGACCCTGCTAATTTTCTGAGATCAGACAAGATCAGGCGTATTCAGGTTGTTATGGCCGTAAGCCATAGAAAGATATTTGGATAGACTTTTCCATGTTCATGTAACTCAAAAAACGTGGATGAACTAAATTAGCAATTCCATTTTATATCATCCTTTATATCATTACTGTGTTTACAAGAGTATGCTAAACTGGGCAAGAAGCTTACAGCACCTGGTATTCCCAAGTACTCTCACAACCAAGTACTAACCAAGCCTGACCCTGATTAGCTTCTGAGATCGGACGAGATCAGGCGTATTTTGGTTGGTATGGCCGTAAGAAATAGAATGATATTTGGATAGACTTTTTCATGTTCATGTAACTCAAAAAACGTGGATGAACTAAATTAGCAATTCCATTTTATATCATCCTTTATATCATTACTGTGTTTACAAGATTATGCTAAACTGGTAAAAAGCTTACAGCACCTGGTATTCCCAAGTACTATCCAAGCCTGACCCTGCATAGCTTCTGAGATCTGACGAGATCAGGCGTATTCTGGTTGGTATGGCCGTAAGAAATAGAATGATATTTGGATAGACTTTTTCATGTTTATATAACTCAAAAAACATGGATGAACTAAATTAGCAATTCCATTAAATATTGTCCTTTACATCATTACTGTGTATACAAGAGTATGCTAAATGGGCAAAAAGCTTACAGCACCTGGTATTCCCAAGTACTCTCACAACCAAGTACTAACCAAGCCTGACCCTGCTTAGCTTCTGAGATCAGACGAGATCAGGCGTGTACTGGTTGGTATGGCCGTAAGAAATGGAACTATATTTGGATAGACTTTTTCATGTTCATGTAACTCAAAAAATGTGTATAACTAAATTAGCAAATCCATTTTATATCGTCCTTTATATCATTACTGTGTTTACAAGAGTATGCTTAACTGGGCAAAAAGCTTACAGCACCTAGTATTCCCAAGTAGTCTCCCGACCAAGTACTAACCAAGCCTGACCCTGCTTAGCTTCTGAGATAAGACGAGATCAGGCGTATTCAGGTTGGTATGGCCGTAAGCCATGGAATGATATTTGGATAGACTTTTTCATGTTCATGTAACTCAAAAAACGTGGATGAACTAAATTAGCAATTCCATTAAATATTGTCCTTTATATCATTACTGTGTATACAAGAGTATGCTAAATGGGTAAAAAGCTTACAGCACCTGGTATTCCCAAGTAGTCTCCTAAGCAAGTACTATCCAAGCCTGACCCTGCTAATTTTCTGAGATCAGACAAGATCAGGCGTATTCAGGTTGTTATGGCCGTAAGCCATAGAAAGATATTTGGATAGACTTTTCCATGTTCATGTAACTCAAAAAACGTGGATGAACTAAATTAGCAATTCCATTTTATATCATCCTTTATATCATTACTGTGTTTACAAGAGTATGCTAAACTGGGCAAGAAGCTTACAGCACCTGGTATTCCCAAGTACTCTCACAACCAAGTACTAACCAAGCCTGACCCTGATTAGCTTCTGAGATCGGACGAGATCAGGCGTATTTTGGTTGGTATGGCCGTAAGAAATAGAATGATATTTGGATAGACTTTTTCATGTTCATGTAACTCAAAAAACGTGGATGAACTAAATTAGCAATTCCATTAAATATTGTCCTTTATATCATTACTGTGTATACAAGAGTATGCTAAATGGGCAAAAAGCTTACAGCACCTGGTATTCCAAAGTAGTCTCCCAACTAAGTACTAACCAAGCCTGACCCTGCTTAGCTTCTGAGATCGTACAAGATCAGGCGTATTCAGGTTGGTATGGCCGTAAGCCATAGAATGATATTTGGATAGACTTTTTCATGTTCATGTAACTCAAAAAACGTGGATGAACTAAATTAGCATTTCATATCGTCCTTTATATCATTACTCTGTTTACAAGAGTATGCTAAACTGGGCAAAAAGCTTACAGCACCTGGTATTCCCAAGTAGTGTCCCAACCAAGTCTAACCCTGCTTAGCTTCTGAGATCTGACGATATCAGGCGTATTCAGGTTGGTATGGCCGTATGCCTTGGAATGATATTTAAATAGACTTTTTCATGTTCATGTAACTCAAAAAACGTGTATAACTAAATTAGCAATTTCATTTTACATTGTCCTTTATATCATTACTGTGTTTACAAGAGTATGCTAAACTGGTAAAAAGCTTACAGCACCTGGTATTCCCAAGTAGTCTCCTAACCAAGTACTAACGAAGCCTGCCCCTGCTTAGCTTCTGAGATCGGACGAGATCAGGCATATTCAGGTTGGTAGGGCAGTAAGCCATGGAATGATATTAGGATAGACTTTTTCAAGTTCATGTAACTAAAAAAACGTGGATGAACTAAATTAGAAATTCCATTTTATATCGTCCTTTATATGATTACTGTGTTTACAAGAGTATGCTAAACTGGTCAAAAGCTTACATCACCTTGTATTCCCAAGTAGTCTCCTAACCAAGTACTAACCAAGCCTGACCCTGCTTAGCTTCTGAGATCGGACGAGATCAGGCGTATTCAGGTTGGTATGGCCGTAAGCCATAGAATGATATTAGGATAGACTTTTTCAAGTTCATGTAACTAAAAAAACGTGGATGAACTAACTTAGCAATTCCATTTTATATCATCCTTTATATGATTACTGTGTTTACAAGAGTATGCTAAACAGCTTACAGCACCTGGTATTCCCAAGTAGTCTCCTAAGCAAGTACTATCCAAGCCTGACCCTGCTTATTTTCTGAGATCAGACGAGATCAGGCGTATTCAGGTTGGTATGGCCGTAAGCCATGGAATAATATTTGGATAGACTTTTTCATGTTCATGTAACTCAAAAAACGTTTATAACTAAATTAGCAATTCCATTTTATATCATCCTTTATATCATTACTGTTTTTACAAGAGTATGCTAAACTGGGCAAAAAGCTTACAGCACTTGGTATTCCCAAGTAGTCTCCTAACCCAGTACTAACCAAGCCTGACCCTGCTTAGCTTCTGAGATCGGACGACATCAGGGGTATTCAGGTTGGTAAGGCCGTAAGCCATCAAATGACAATTGGATAGACTTTTTCATTTTCATGTAACTCAAAAAAACGTGGATGATATAAATTAGAAATTCCATTTTATATCGTCCTTTATATGATTACTGTGTTTACAAGAGTATGCTAAACTGGTAAAAAGCTTACAGCACCTGGTATTCCCAAGTAGTCTCCTAAGCAAGTACTCTCCAAGCCTGACCCTGCTTTTTTTCTGAGATCAGACGAGATCAGGCGAATTCAGGTTGTTATTGCCGTAAGCCATAGAAAGATATTTGGATAGACTTTTTCATGTTCATGTAACTCAAAAAACGTGGATATAAATTAGAAATTCCATTTTGTATCGTCCATTATATGATTACTGTGTTTACAAGAGTATGCTAAACTGGTAAAAAGCTTACAGCACCTGGTATTCCAAAGTAGTCTCCCAACCAAGTACTAACCAAGCCTGACCCTGCTTAGCTTCTGAGATCGGACAAGATCAGGCGTATTCAGGTTGGTATGGCCGTAAGCCATCGAATGACATTTGGATAGACTTTTTCATGTTCATGTAACTCAAAAAACGTGGATATAAATTAGAAATTCCATTTTGTATCGTCCATTATATGATTACTGTGTTTACAAGAGTATGCTAAACTTGTCAAAAGCTTACAGCACCTGGTATTCCCAAGTAGTCTCCTAACCAAGTACTAACCAAGCCTGAGCCTGCTTAGCTTCTGAGATCGGACGAGATCAGGCGTATTCAGGTTGGTATGGCCGTAAGCCATGGAATGATATTAGGATAGACTTTTTCAAGTTCATGTAACTCAAAAAACGTGGATGAACTAAATTAGCAATTCCATTTTATATCGTCCTTTATATGATTACTGTGTTTACAAGAGTATGCTAAACTGGTCAAAAGCTTACAGCACCTGGTATTCCCAAGTAGTCTCCTAACCAAGTACTAACCAAGCCTGACCCTGCTTAGCTTCTGAGATCGGACGAGATCAGGCTTATTCAGGTTGGTATGGCCGTAAGCCATGGAATGATATTAGGATAGACTTTTTCAAGTTCATGTAACTCAAAAAAGGTGGATGAACTAAATTAGAAATTCCATTTTATATCGTCCTTTATATGATTACTGTGTTTACAAGAGTATGCTAAACTGGTCAAAAGCTTACAGCACCTGGTATTCCCAAATAGTCTCCTAACCAAGTACTAACCAAGCCTGACCCTGCTTAGCTTCTGAGATCAGACGAGATCAGGCGTATTCAGGTTGGTATGGCCGTAAGCCATGGAATGATATTAGGATAGACATTTTCAAGTTCATGTAACTCAAAAAACGTGGATGAACTAAATTAGAAATTCCATTTTATATCGTCCTTTATATGATTACTGTGTTTACAAGAATATGCTAAACTGGTCAAAAGCTTACAGCACCTGGTATTCCCAAGTAGTCTCCTAACCAAGTACTAACCAAGCCTGACCCTGCTTAGCTTCTGAGATCGGACGAGATCAGGCGTATTCTAGTTGGTATGGCCGTAAGCCATGGAATTATATTAGGATAGACTTTTTCAAGTTCATGTAACTCAAAAAACGTGGATGAACTAAATTAGCAATTCCATTTTATATCATCCTTTATATGATTACTGTGTTTACAAGAGTATGCTAAACAGCTTACAGCACCTGGTATTCCCAAGTAGTCACCTAAGCAAGTACTATCCAAGCCTGACCCTGCTTATTTTCTGAGATCAGACGAGATCAGGCGTATTCAGGTTGGTATGGCCGTAAGCCATGGAATAATATTTGGATAGACTTTTTCATGTTCATGTAACTCAAAAAACGTTTATAACTAAATTAGCAATTCCATTTTATATAATCCTTTATATCATTACTGTTTTTACAAGAGTATGCTAAACTGGGCAAAAAGCTTACAGCACTTGGTATTCCCAAGTAGTCTCCTAACCCAGTACTAACCAAGCCTGACCCTGCTTAGCTTCTGAGATCGGACGACATCAGGGGTATTCAGGTTGGTAAGGCCGTAAGCCATCAAATGACAATTGGATAGACTTTTTCATTTTCATGTAACTCAAAAAAACGTGGATGATATAAATTAGAAATTCCATTTTATATCGTCCTTTATATGATTACTGTGTTTACAAGAGTATGCTAAACTGGTAAAAAGCTTACAGCACCTGGTATTCCCAAGTAGTCTCCTAAGCAAGTACTCTCCAAGCCTGACCCTGCTTTTTTTCTGAGATCAGACGAGATCAGGCGAATTCAGGTTGTTATTGCCGTAAGCCATAGAAAGATATTTGGATAGACTTTTTCATGTTCATGTAACTCAAAAAACGTGGATATAAATTAGAAATTCCATTTTGTATCGTCCATTATATGATTACTGTGTTTACAAGAGTATGCTAAACTGGTAAAAAGCTTACAGCACCTGGTATTCCAAAGTAGTCTCCCAACCAAGTACTAACCAAGCCTGACCCTGCTTAGCTTCTGAGATCGGACAAGATCAGGCGTATTCAGGTTGGTATGGCCGTAAGCCATCGAATGACATTTGGATAGACTTTTTCATGTTCATTTAACTCAAAAAACGTGGATGATATAAATTAGAAATTCCATTTTATATAGTCCTTTATATGATTACTGTGTTTACAAGAGTATGCTAAACTGGTAAAAAGCTTACAGCACCTGGTATTCCCAAATAGTCTCCTAAGCAAGTACTCTCCAAGCCTGACCCTGCTTATTTTCTGAGATCGGACGAGATCAGGCGTATTCAGGTTGGTATGGCCGTAAGCCATGGAATGATATTAGGATAGACTTTTTCAAGTTCATGTAACTCAAAAAACGTGGATGAACTAAATTAGCAATTCCATTTTATATCGTCCTTTATATGATTACTGTGTTTACAAGAGTATGCTAAACTGGTCAAAAGCTTACAGCACCTGGTATTCCCAAGTAGTCTCCTAACCAAGTACTAACCAAGCCTAACCCTGCTTAGCTTCTGAGATCGGACAAGATCAGGCGTATTCAGGTTGGTAGGGCAGTAAGCCATGGAATGATATTAGGATAGACTTTTTCAAGTTCATGTAACTAAAAAAACGTTGATGAACTAAATTAGAAATTCCATTTTATATCATCCTTTATATGATTACTGTGTTTACAAGAATATGCTAAACTTGTCAAAAGCTTACAGCACCTGGTATTCCCAAGTAGTCTCGTAACCAAGTACTAACCAAGCCTGACCCTGCTTAGCTTCTGAGATCGGACGAGATCAGGCGTATTCAGGTTGGTATGGCCGTAAGCCATGGAATGATATTAGGATAGACTTTTTCAAGTTCATGTAACTCAAAAAAACGTGGATGAACTAAATTAGCAATTCCATTTTATATCGTCCTTTATATGATTACTGTGTTTACAAGAGTATGCTAAACTGGTCAAAAGCTTACAGCACCTGGTATTCCCAAGTAGTCTCCTAACCAAGTACTAACCAAGCTTGACCCTGAGATCGGACGAGATCAGGCGTATTCAGGTTGGTATGGCCGTAAGCCATGGAATGATATTAGGATAGACTTTTTCAAGTTCATGTAACTAAAAAAACGTTGATGAACTAAATTAGAAATTCCATTTTATATCGTCCTTTATATGATTACTGTGTTTACAAGAATATGCTAAACTGGTAAAAAGCTTACAGCACCTGGTATTCCCAAGTAGTCTCCTAACCAAGTACTAACCAAGCCTGACCCTGCTTAGCTTCTGAGATCGTACAAGATCAGGCGTATTGAGGTTGGTATGGCCGTAAGCCATGGAATGATATTTGGATAGACTTTTTCATGTTCATGTAACTCAAAAAACGTGGATGAACTAAATTAGCATTTCATATCGTCCTTTATATCATTACTCTGTTTACAAGAGTATGCTAAACTGGGCAAAAAGCTTACAGCACCTGGTATTCCCAAGTCTAACCCTGCTTAGCTTCTGAGATCGGACGATATCAGGCGTATTCAGGTTGGTATGGCCGTATGCCTTGGAATGATATTTAAATAGACTTTTTCATGTTCATGTAACTCAAAAAACGTGTATAACTAAATTAGCAATTTCATTTTACATTGTCCTTTATATCATTACTGTGTTTACAAGAGTATGCTAAACAGCTTACAGCACCTGGTATTCCCAAGTAGTCTCCCAACCAAGTCTAACCCTGCTTAGCTTCTGAGATCGGACGATATCAGGCATATTCAGGTTGGTATGGCCGTGTGCCTTGGAATGATATTTAAATAGACTTTTTCATGTTCATGTAACTCAAAAAACGTGTATAAGTAAATTAGCAATTTCATTTTACATTGTCCTTTATATCATTACTGTGTTTACAAAAGTATGCTAAACTGGTAAAAAGCTTACAGCACCTGGTACTCCCAAGTAGTCTCCTAACCAAGTACTAACCAAGCCTGACCCTGCTTAGCTTCTGAGATCGGACGAGATCAGGCGATTCAGGTTGGTATGGCCGTAAACCATGGAATGATATTAGGATAGAATTTTTCAAGTTCATGTAACTCAAAAAACGTGGATGATCTAAATTAACAATTCCATTTTATATCGTCCTTTATATCATTACTGTGTTTACAAGAGTATGCTTAATGGGCAAAATGCTTACAGCACCTGGTATTCCCAAGTAGTCTCCTAACGAAGGACTAACCAAGCCTGACCCTGCTTAGCTTCTGAGATCGGACGAGATCAGGCGTATTCAGGTTGGTATGGCCGTAAGCCATGGAACGATATTAGGATAGACTTTTTCAAGTTCATGTAACTCAAAAAACGTGGATGAACTAAATTAGAAATTCCATTTTATATCGTCCTTTATATGATTACTGTGTTTACAAGAATATGCTAAACTGGTCAAAAGCTTACAGCACCTGGTATTCCCAAGTAGTCTCCTAACCAAGTACTAACCAAGCTTGACCCTGAGATCGGACGAGATCAGGCGTATTCAGGTTGGTATGGCCGTAAGCCATGGAATGATATTAGGATAGACTTTTTCAAGTTCATGTAACTCAAAAAACGTGGATGAACTAAATTAGCAATTCCATTTTATATCGTCCTTTATATGATTACTGTGTTTACAAGAGTATGCTAAACTGGTCAAAAGCTTACAGCACCTGGTATTCCCAAGTAGTCTCCTAACTAAGTACTAACCAAGCCTGACCCTGCTTAGCTTCTGAGATCGGACGAGATCAGGCGTATTCAGGTTGGTATGGCCGTAAGCCATGGAATGATATTAGGATAGACTTTTTCAAGTTCATGTAACTAAAAAAACGTTGATGAACTAAATTAGAAATTCCATTTTATATCGTCCTTTATATGATTACTGTGTTTACAAGAATATGCTAAACTGGTAAAAAGCCTACAGCACCTGGTATTCCCAAGTAGTCTCCTAACCAAGTACTAACAAAGCCTGACCCTGCTTAGCTTCTGAGATCGGACGAGATCAGGGGTATTCAGGTTGGTATGGCCGTAAGCCATGGAATGATATTAGGATAGACTTTTTCAAGTTCATGTAACTCAAAAAAACGTGGATGAACTAAATTAGCAATTCCATTTTATATCGTCCTTTATATCATTACTGTGTTTACAAGAGTATGCTTAATGGGCAAAAAGCTTACAGCACCTGGTATTCCCAAGTAGTCTCCTAACGAAGGACTAACCAAGCCTGACCCTGCTTAGCTTCTGAGATCGGGCGTATTCAGGTTGGTATGGCCGTAAGCCATGGAACGATATTAGGATAGACTTTTTCAAGTTCATGTAACTCAAAAAACGTGGATGAACTAAATTAGAAATTCCATTTTATATCGTCCTTTATATGATTACTGTGTTTACAATAATATGCTAAACTGGTCAAAAGGTTACAGCACCTGGTATTCCCAAGTAGTCTCCTAACCAAGTACTAACCAAGCCTGACCCTGCTTAGCTTCTGAGATCGGACGAGATCAGGCGTATTCAGGTTGGTATGGTCGTAAGCCATGGAATGATATTAGGATAGACTTTTTCAAGTTCATGTAACTCAGAAAACGTGGATGAACTAAATTAGCAATTCCATTTTATATCGTCCTTTATATGATTACTGTTTTTACAAGAGTATGCTAAACTGGTCAAAAGCTTACAGCACCTGGTATTCCCAAGTAGTCTCCTAACCAAGTACTAACCAAGCTTGACCCTGAGATCGGACGAGATCAGGCGTATTCAGGTTGGTATGGCCGTAAGCCATGGAATGATATTAGGATAGACTTTTTCATGTTCATGTAACTCAAAAAACGTGGATGAACTAAATTAGCAATTCCATTTTATATCGTCCTTTATATGATTACTGTGTTTACAAGAGTATGCTAAACTGGTCAAAAGCTTACAGCACCTGGTATTCCCAAGTAGTCTCCTAACCAAGTACTAACCAAGCCTGACCATGCTTAGCTTCTGAGATCGGACGAGATCAGGCGTATTCAGGTTGGTATGGCCGTAAGCCATGGAATGATATTAGGATAGACTTTTTCAAGTTCATGTAACTCAAAAAACGTGGATGAACTAAATTAGCAATTCCCTTTTATATCGTCCTTTATATGATTACTGTGTTTACAAGAGTATGCTAAACTGGTCAAAAGCTTACAGCACCTGGTATTCCCAAGTAGTCTCCTAACCAAGTACTAACCAAGCCTGACACTGCTTAGCTTCTGAGATCGGGCGTATTCAGGTTGGTATGGCCGTAAGCCATGGAATGATATTAGGATAGACATTTTCAAGTTCATGTAACTCAAAAAACGTGGATGAACTAAATTAGAAATTCCATTTTATATCGTCCTTTATATGATTACTGTGTTTACAAGAATATGCTAAACTGGTCAAAAGCTTACAGCACCTGGTATTCCCAAGTAGTCTCCTAACCAAGTACTAACCAAGCCTGACCCTGCTTAGCTTCTGAGATCGGACGAGATCAGGCGTATTCAGGTTGGTATGGCCGTAAGCCATGGAATGATATTAGGATAGACTTTTTCAAGTTCATGTAACTCAAAAAACGTGGATGAACTAAATTAGCAATTCCATTTTATATCGTCCTTTATATGATTACTGTGTTTACAAGAGTATGCTAAACTGGTCAAAAGCTTACAGCACCTGGTATTCCCAAGTAGTCTCCTAACCAAGTACTAACCAAGCCTGACCCTGCTTAGCTTCTGAGGTCGGACGAGATCAGGCGTATTCAGGTTGGTATGGCCGTAAGCCATGGAATGATATTAGGATAGACTTTTTCAAGTTCATGTAACTCAAAAAACGTGGATGAACTAAATTAGAAATTCCATTTTATATCGTCCTTTATATGATTACTGTGTTTACAAGAGTATGCTAAACTGGTCAAAAGCTTACAGCACCTGGTATTCCCAAGTAGTCTCCTTACCAAGTACTAACCAAGCCTGACACTGCTTAGCTTCTGAGATCGGACGAGATCAGGCGTATTCAGGTTGGTATGGCCGTAAGCCACAGAATGATATTAGGATAGACTTTTTCAAGTTCATGTAACTCAAAAAACGTGGATGAACTAAATTAGCAATTCCATTTTATATCGTCCTTTATATGATTACTGTGTTTACAAGAGTATGCTAAACTGGTCAAAAGCTTACAGCCCCTGGTATTCCCAAGTAGTCTCCTAACCAAGTACTAACCAAGCCTGACCCTGCTTAGCTTCTGAGATCGGACGAGATCAGGCGTATTCAGGTTGGTATGGCCGTAAGCCATGGAATGATATTAGGATAGACTTTTTCAAGTTCATGTAACTCAAAAAACGTGGATGAACTAAATTAGAAATTCCATTTTATATCGTCCTTTATATGATTACTGTGTTTACAAGAGTATGCTAAACTGGTCAAAAGCTTACAGCACCTGGTATTCCCAAGTAGTCTCCTAACCAAGTACTAACCAAGCCTGACCCTGCTTAGCTTCTGAGATCGGACGAGATCAGGCGTATTCAGGTTGGTATGGCCGTAAGCCATGGAATGATATTAGGATAGACTTTTTCAAGTTCATATAACTAAAAAAAGTGGATGAACTAAATTAGCAATTCCATTTTATATCGTCCTTTATATGATTACTGTGTTTACAAGAGTATGCTAAACTGGTCAAAAGCTTACAGCACCTGGTATTCCCAAGTAGTCTCCTAACCAAGTACTAACCAAGCCTGACCCTGCTTAGCTTCTGAGATCGGGCGTATTCAGGTTGGTATGGCCGTAAGCCATGGAATGATATTAGGATAGACTTTTTCAAGTTCATGTAACTCAAAAAACGTGGATGAACTAAATTAGCAATTCCCTTTTATATCGTCCTTTATATGATTACTGTGTTTACAAGAGTATGCTAAACTGGTCAAAAGCTTACAGCACCTGGTATTCCCAAGTAGTCTCCTAACCAAGTACTAACCAAGCCTGACACTGCTTAGCTTCTGAGATCGGACGAGATCAGGCGTATTCAGGTTGGTATGGCCGTAAGCCATGGAATGATATTAGGATAGACTTTTTCAAGTTCATGTAACTCAAAAAAGGTGGATGAACTAAATTAGAAATTCCATTTTATATCGTCCTTTATATGATTACTGTGTTTACAAGAGTATGCTAAACTGGTCAAAAGCTTACAGCACCTGGTATTCCCAAATAGTCTCCTAACCAAGTACTAACCAAGCCTGACCCTGCTTAGCTTCTGAGATCAGACGAGATCAGGCGTATTCAGGTTGGTATGGCCGTAAGCCGTGGAATGATATTAGGATAGACATTTTCAAGTTCATGTAACTCAAAAAACGTGGATGAACTAAATTAGAAATTCCATTTTATATCGTCCTTTATATGATTACTGTGTTTACAAGAATATGCTAAACTGGTCAAAAGCTTACAGCACCTGGTATTCCCAAGTAGTCTCCTAAACCAAGTACTAACCAAGCCTGACCCTGCTTAGCTTCTGAGATCGGACGAGATCAGGCGTATTCAGGTTGGTATGGCCGTAAGCCATGGAACGATATTAAGATAGAATTTTTCAAGTTCATGTAACTCAAAAAACGTGGATGAACTAAATTAGCAATTCCATTTTATATCGTCCTTTATATGATTACTGTGTTTACAAGAGTATGCTAAACTGGTCAAAAGCTTACAGCACCTGGTATTCCCAAGTAGTCTCCTAACCAAGTACTAACCAAGCCTGACCCTGCTTAGCTTCTGAGATCGGACGAGATCAGGCGTATTCAGGTTGGTATGGCCGTAAGCCATGGAATGATATTAGGATAGACTTTTTCAAGTTCATGTAACTCAAAAAAGGTGGATGAACTAAATTAGAAATTCCATTTTATATCGTCCTTTATATGATTACTGTGTTTACAAGAGTATGCTAAACTGGTCAAAAGCTTACAGCACCTGGTATTCCCAAATAGTCTCCTAACCAAGTACTAACCAAGCCTGACCCTGCTTAGCTTCTGAGATCAGACGAGATCAGGCGTATTCAGGTTGGTATGGCCGTAAGCCACGGAATGATATTAGGATAGACATTTTCAAGTTCATGTAACTCAAAAAAACGTGGATGAACTAAATTAGAAATTCCATTTTATATCGTCCTTTATATGATTACTGTGTTTACAAGAGTATGCTAAACTGGTCAAAAGCTTACAGCACCTGGTATTCCCAAATAGTCTCCTAACCAAGTACTAACAAAGCCTGACCCTGCTTAGCTTCTGAGATCGGACGAGATCAGGCGTATTCAGGTTGGTATGGCCGTAAGCCATGGAATGATATTAGGATAGACTTTTTCAAGTTCATGTAACTAAAAAAACGTGGATGAACTAAATTAGAAATTCCATTTTATATCGTCCTTTATATGATTACTGTGTTTACAAGAGTATGCTAAACTGGTCAAAAGCTTACAGCACCTGGTATTCCCAAGTAGTCTCCTAACCAAGTACTAACCAAGCCTGACCCTGCTTAGCTTCTGAGATCGGACGAGATCAGGCGTATTCAGGTTGGTATGGCCGTAAACCATGGAATGATATTAGGATAGACTTTTTCAAGTTCATATAACTAAAAAAAGTGGATGAACTAAATTAGCAATTCCATTTTATATCGTCCTTTATATGATTACTGTGTTTACAAGAGTATGCTAAACTGGTCAAAAGCTTACAGCACCTGGTATTCCCAAGTAGTCTCCTAACCAAGTACTAACCAAGCCTGACCCTGCTTAGCTTCTGAGTTCGGACGAG